>OX438897.1:13944179-15194179 GCA_949316265.1 Diarsia mendica
TGGCTTTTAATAAACATTACTAATATATTATATTATTATCAAATATAGTGATAGAAGAGTTACTGGAAACAGTTTAAGAATAGTGAAATCAATCGCAAGTTATTTATACACAAAGATGGATAGAGAAGACGGTGAAATGAGTGATGATAACGCAATGGTTATTGATGATGTAAAAGAACCAATTTCATACACTGAAGAGTGTACAGTGGTAAGTAATGAATTCCTTATAACTATTCTCCATAACAAAGTATTTGAGAACTAAATATCAACTATTAAAATAATGTTAATGAATGTTAATGTTTTTTTTTATATTCTATAGTGTTTAATGTTTGTATGTCATGTGTTCATTTAAATTCAGATCATGAATCTGTGTACTAAACATATCAATGGTTTTGTTCTGTAATAAACCAGGTTTATAAAGCTGACAGAGCTGGCATAATAATCGAAAAGTTGGAGAAAGTTGATGCTTCCAAAATAGAGGAAAGAGCAAAGAGGTTTGGTTTGAATCTCACTGGGAATAGAGTAATTACACAAAGACAAATCGATGAACTTTATTCAAATTTTGGTATAGAAAGTGGAAACGAGAGACACTTCCGTTTTGATGCAATCAATTTAAATGGAGTTGACGGACTTACTACAAAAGAAATATTCCAATACTTAGAAGATTATAAACCCTTATCTCTAGAATGGATTGATGAAGTTTCGTGTAAGTATTTATTTTCTTGTTCATAACCTCTGAATTGTACTGAGTGAATTTGAGTAAAACCTTGATTGTAATGTGTATGTCGAGTATTTAGACCACAGAACATAAAAAAACAGGAGAAGTGCTAAGTGACGAAATCTGTATCGGAACCATTGTCACCAAACTAACACAATCAAACCATTAATCATACAGTGCACTACAACTACACAATTTGTTTGATTGGTCGTTTCAATTTCAATCACAACTAGCGTAACTCACAGATTCTACATTTTTACCCAACTACGGCAAAGCCAAAGGAGGGTTATGATTTTGACTGGCTATGTATGTGTGTATCTTCATCTGTTCCCTCATAGCTTCTAATCTACTTATCGGAACTAGACATATGAGGTATTGTTAGAACCGTCTCAATTTTCCGCTGAACATAGGATACGTGACGTGTCACAAAAGCGATTTGGCGCCCTCTAGCGGACAAAAAGTAAGGCTTAAAAAATAAAAATGGAGATAAATACGCCGTGTTTGGCATCATTTGAAAGGGCCTCATGTGTACATTTCCAAAATATTGCTCAAATTTAAAATCACGCCCAAAAAGTCAAGAGTAAAAAAAAAATATTTAAGTAACACCAAAATTGTTTAAATAAAAAAAAGTAAAAAACTAAAACCCGACTACGACAAAAAAAACGACGCTGAAAAAGTATGAAACAAGATTTTCAGGATAGAACAAAAAGAAAAGCCGTAGTCACACGTTATAGGTACCAACCTAAACACTTTAATACCGTGTGACTACGGCTTTTCTTTTAGTTCTATCCTGAAAATCTTGTTTCATACCTACTTTTTCAGCGTCGTTTTTTTTGTCGTAGTCGGGTTTTAATTTTTTTTAAATATACCTTCGTGGAATTACGATAGGATTTATTTTGCTTCACTCAGAAATAAAATACGACGTAATCAGCAATCATTGCCTAGTAAATTCCGCTACTCGTCCATAGATGGCAGTATTTTCAATGGATGCAATAATACACTTAAAAACTGCAGTAATAGGGTTTATATTCGCGTCACAGGTCTGTATTTTTTGCTACTCGGCCAAGGAAGACACATTAAGCTTTTATCTATATTATCGATATCGATAGATAACCAATTTATTTTGAAAATAGTTTGTAGTATTATGAACAAATAATTGTCCTAATAATAATTGTAAATAATACAACAAAATAAAATACAATATTTTATTACTTACATAAAACTATTTAAAACAAATAAATACTAACAGAGTTATTCTATGTGAAAATTCTAAGGAGTTAGGTAACATAACAGAGAAATTATGCATGCGTCTTTGGGAAACCTAAAACATATGATTGATGAGTGATAGATATACTTAGAGAGATACTTTTTTTTAAATTACTTCCAGCTTAGAGCCAATTAAAATGTTGTAATTGTAATTATTGCACTGCAGCATAATACTATTTACTAGTGAACATTTTGGATTTCATTTAAACTAATATTATAAATGCGAAAGTAACTCTGTCTGTTTGTCGCGCTTTCACGCCAAAACTACCGATTGACTGAACCGATTGAATGAAAGAACAATGGCCAAATTTCTATAGGAGCTGGACCCGACTTTTATTTTTCATGTCCCAAAACAAGCTATAGTTTAATTGGTTTGTTTTTATCTTGTATCCTGTTGAAAAATCGCATCTAAATAGCCACGATTTTTTATAATAACGTCAACAATACTTTTGAGCTACCTTGAACCCGACTGCGAAGTAGCCTAAAAGTGTAGTTAGCGATAAGCGAAGAGGCTTATTAGCGATCTCGTTCCCATTTATTTCGATTTCTCTCAGATAATTACCAAAAAAATGGGACATATCTCAAAACGCACTTCTTGTCTGTCCATGAGTCTCCTAGAGTTCGATGTCACAAAAAGAGCCTTCTGTCAAGCCGTCTCGTGGAGTCTGGTCCGCTTCGACGGCAGATTTTGACCGACAATTCAATGAAAATACACCTATTGCTCTAACTTTCACAGCGTATAGTGTAAAAAACAAGGATGGCCTAATAATTATCATCACACGTCTTCGATCAATAATGTACTAGATTCCCGATAAGCGCTTCAAAAACGGCCCGAAATACAAGACCACAAACGTATTTTTAATACAGTTGCTCAAAAAGTGGCGTATTGCAGGGACGTATAGCGTTCGGGATGTGGGCTATTACGTACTCGTGCTTTTTCTTTACCTTTCCCGAACTCGTGCGTTCTCTTTCCCAACTGTCAAAATAATGTCCATTAAAAAAAAACCAACCACGAAGTATTTACTAAATAAAATCATAGAAGTTTTTATGATTCATGCAAATATTTCTAAAGAAGCTACTAATTTGTTTCAATTACTTTCAATATCAGATTTAATTATTTGATTCAATGAGTTAAAGGTTTAATAGGCATGATGACAAATTTTGAAAAACTGGTTTTTCAGGTTCAGAAATAAATATTATATACAATGTATATCAAATTTCTGCTTAAAATGAGGAATCAATATGAAATAAAATACATTTTACTTTAAATTTTTTTCATTTCCGCCAAAACGCTTCAATCTGTCATGGCGTCGCTTGTGACGTCACGTTCGACGTAAACATTGGCGGCTAGTACGGCTACAGTATTAATTTTGCATTGTTTGTGTTTTAAAAGTTCTAAAATATGAGTTCGAGACCATATAGGTGTTGTGCAGTGCCTCTGTGTACTAATACGACTATAAAAAGCCCGGACAAGTTATTTATATTCGTTCCCTATGATAAAACAATAATAACAATAATACGAAACAAGTGGCTTAAACTTGCAAGACGTGATATAAAAGGAATATTGCCTAATACTCAGCTTTATTTCTGTGAAGATCACTTTGACGTAAGTATTTACTTATATTAGTAGATTCCACATAGTTTCCAAACCATTATAAATATAACGCTGTTCAATATTTAACTCAACTTACAAACAACTCAGATTACAACTACCTATGTATTTGGTAGGTAAATATTAAGGCGCTGACAAGAGCCAAATAGGCTTGTATTGAACAATTTTTTAGCCAAATCTATACAGTTTGACACGGCGGAAAAAATATATGTTAATCTTGAACATAGTTCTGATAATTTCGTTGTTTTCAAAACACGTTTTTGAAAAGTTTTCTCGATACAAAAAAATGGTAAACTAACCTCTTAAAATGATCTTCCAACAAAAATATCTGTATTACTGATCAACGTACGTTGGTAAAATTTATAACAATAACGTACCATATTTAAATACAAAATTTGGTTGTTTTTAATTTTTGATTATTTAATAAATTATTTTGATGTAATTAATAATTATATGGTTTGTAAGAAGTTCGAGCGTTGCGTCATCGCGCTCTCTTTCTTACCTAAGCAATCCGACAGTGAGCGCTTAGGCGCGGTGCTAGACGGACGTATGTCACTTTGCGCCCCACTGACAGCTATCCGTTCATCTATAAATTATTATTGACCGCGTCACAATGTTAGTCCAGGATCCACGGTACATTTTTTCACTTGATTACTATCAAGCTAATTTTCCGTGAGCAGCTGCATTTTGATGAGACGCCAACATTACCCTATACGAAAACTCTCGATTGTGGTAGGTAATAGGGGCAGCAGGGATAAAATATATATTGATTATATACCTATTATTATAATTATTTATTTAATGATTTTCAAAAATCTATTACTAACTATTTTATTTTTATCTGATGATCATTATCTAAATCCAACATGTATTGATAACGAGCTCATCAAAAATTACTACAAACCAGCTGTTTTTTAGGGGTCCGTAGCCGAATGGCAAAAAACGGAACCCTTATAGATTCGTCATGTCTGTTTGTCCGTCTGTCCACCCGTATGTCACAGCCACTTCATTCGGAAACTATTGAGACTACACAGTTGAAACTCTACAAGTATTCTGTGAACCGCTTTACGATTTTTATACAAAAATAAAAAAAAGGATTTAGGGGGTCGCCCCATACATGGAACTGAAACTTCTGAAAACATATTTTTTTTTTCATCAAACCTATACCTACGTGTGGGGTGTCTATAGACATTAGACAGGTCTTTAAAAATGACATTGAGGTTCCACAAACAATTTTTTCTCAAAGCCAATCGTTTGGAAGACAGACACTTCCAAATTTGTAAAATGGCGACCGGCCTCGCGGTCGCTTGCCTTCGGTATTGCCAACAATGACCAGCTTTTCAAGGCTGCTATCTCCTCTTTGCATTATGTGGCCGAAATAAGACAAAATACGCTGTAGGCAAACTGTTGACAATCGAGTCTTGATATCGAGTTGGTAAAGGATAGGAAAGGAACACATTTGTGCGTTTGGCCGTCCATGGAATTCGGAGAATCCGCCTAAAACACCACATTTCGAATGCGTCTATCCTCTGTCTTACTCTTGTTTGGATTGTCCATGTCTTAACTTGTGGGGAAAAAAAACCGAAAAGGAACCGATCCAGGCTGATGATGGTTTCGTGACGGTGTTGAGGAGGAAGCGCCGTCAGCGAACCATCAAGAACCGCTGCGGCACGGCTCCATCGGAGCCCAATGTGCATATTCGTGCCGCAAAGCCGAACACTCCTTTGTACCTCTCCCGTCTACATTACACCACTACGACGGAGGACATCGTGGAGTACGTGCGCCAGAAGATCAAGTACGTGGCGAGAGTGCAGCTGCTCGAGTCGCGCCGCAACGTCAACTTTAAGGCGTTTGTGGTGCGAGTACCGACATGCTACCTGCACCTCGTCTTGGAAGAGGACTTTTGGCCGCAGGGGGTGGTGTTTCGACGCTTCCGCGGGCAAGTGCCACATGATCGCACAGTGACGTAGTGCAAGTGTAGTGATACTAATATAGTTTTAAGGTTTTGTTTACTAACACAAGCTGTCAATTATATCGTATGTATGTTAGTCTGTAAGGTATTTATCTATGGGCCAAAGTAGCCTGAAAATAAATAAATATTATTATTATTAACTCTATGGAGGAAAATCAGGAAAACTAGTGCTCTGACCAAACGGGCCTTCGTTTTAAAACTTATACCACGTTTTTCCCAGATGTTCCGGGGCGTAATATAGCATCTTTAGCCATGGCTATCCGCCGTTTTATTTCTGTGACGCAGCTACCTTCATTACTTATATTGGAGCCCAGTTAATCGAAGCTGTCCACAGTATAGATGCCTTAGATGTTATAGGCGCCCGATAGCTTTCCCGCACGATCTACCACCATAAGCTTGGTTTTCTGCCTATTTATTGCAAACCCTACTTTGCCACTTTCCACTTCCAATCTGTGCCGTATCTCTTTCATGTTGCCAAATGTTGTAGCAAGGAGAACGGTGTCATCAGTGTACCTCAGATTGGAAATCCACTTTCCACCAACAGTAAACCCCTTGTCCCAGCCCTAAAGAGTCTTGAATGATATTACTCTTCATACATATTGAAGAGCAGAGGTGAGAGGATGCATCCCTGCCTAACGCATTTGAACAGTCGGTGTCTATTTTGACGAAAGAGCGGTTGTTGATGTGTAGGTAGAGGCATCGGACTATGTCAATAAGATGTTATGAGGCGTTCCCATGTCTTTAAGAACCCCCCACAACTTGCCCCACTCCACGCAATCAAATGCTTTGGTATAATCTATGAAACATATCAATACAGGGCTGTTAAATTCCCGGCTTTTCTCTATAATTTG
Source organism: Diarsia mendica (assembly GCA_949316265.1). Lineage (NCBI taxonomy): Eukaryota > Metazoa > Arthropoda > Insecta > Lepidoptera > Noctuidae > Diarsia > Diarsia mendica. The sequence goes on from OX438897.1 coordinate 13,950,599, forward strand.
GCGAACGTTCAGGATTTGTTCCCGCGTGTCAGGCGACATTAGCTGCCCGCGACCTTGAGCGCGCGTTTAACTCATCGCCTAAACAAATAAGGTTGAAAATGGCGATGCGTTTGATGCTCGTGACTGCCAAAATGAACGATAGTTCGCAGATTTAATTTATTAAAAAAAAAAAATACGCTGTAATGTTAAAATATTTTTACATATGTCTTTAGTTGGTTAAATTTCCTTTCTGATAGTAAAAAAAAAATAACAGTTGTCACTCAAAATATTGAGCATTTCGATACGAAAAAGTTTTTTCGTGTGATTTTTTGTGATTTTGTGATTTTTTTTCGAGGTTCCTGATTACTTTTAGAAAATATTTTTGCATAGGTCTTTTACCTATACATTTGACTATACACTGTATTTTTTTTGGAATTGTACGGCTAACTCTGCGACGAAAAACAGGTCGTTTTTACGGTGCCCCTTTAACTGCGCCTTCCTGCTTGCTCTTCTGGAATTTGTGGCTCCAGAAAGTGTATTAGCCTGTTGTTTATGATGTACAGGAGTATTGATGGTGCGTGGAGTAAGTGCCAAACACTTAATTTAATTTTTAGAATCTTGTAGGCAACTTGTAAAGAGTGGGTTTAATAGAAAATATCCAATCCCCAAAACCCAGTTAGTAAGTAATCATTTTTAATGACTTCGTTATCGATACATATTGGAAGGAAGGAAGGGGACTCTTTGATCAAACCATACATTTTGTAGGACAAATATTTTTTCAAATAATTTAGATAATTATCATCAGATTTAACAAAAAAAAACCCAGCTGATGATTCTCAAAAGTGTTTGTACTTAACACTTTTGAGAATCATCAAACCAACATATTTTATCCCTGCTACCCCTATTACTTACCACAATCGAGAATTCGAGAGTTTCGTGCAGGAAATTGTTGGGCGTCTCGCCGTCTCATCAAAATTAGCTTGATAGTAATCAAGTGCAAAAATGGACCGCGGATCCTGGACTATTTGTTTCTTACTTGGTAGTATGGCGCTAGGGTGTCGGAAAAATTGTGGGCGTGTCCAAAAATACTGAAACATCAGAAGTCAATAGCTATTGTCATCGTCTTAAAAGAATAATTGCAATATATAACCTCCAAGCGTAATATTAGAAGTTTCATTGAAGGGTATATTGAAAAACAGAAAGTATACATAATATTTTGAAACATTTTGTCTTATGTTTATTCATTTATAAGTGATTTCATTGTATGTTGTACTTACATGGATGTTTTTACATTCCTAAATTCTGACGAACAAAAGTCTTTATTTGACCCTAGAAACGCTCCTAGAATCGACTCTTGGCAAATTTGTGCTGGTTGCCTTTGTAAATCCTGGTTCCATTTTTGTATTTTCACATTCTATTTTATTTAATACTAGCTTTTGCCAGCGGCTTCGCCCGCGTGAAAATGACGATTTTCCATACAAACTTTCATCCCCTATTTAAATCCCTTAGGGGTTGAATTTCGAAAAATCCTTCCTTATTCCTTGTCTACATTATAAAGGGAACCTCTGTGCAAAATTTCAGCTTTCTAGGTCCAAGGGTTTGGGCTGGGCGTTGATGAGTCAGTCAGTCAGGACTTCTCTCTTTATTTATTAGATATTTATGAAAACAAACCAAATTATCCACTCGTTAGTAGAGGGAAACTAAGAGCTGTCATTGTAGTCGTACGTGACGTAATTCGCTCTGATTGGCGTTCAACATAACATGGCGGATTGTCGTATTTTGTGGTTTTATTTTATTAAAATATTAAATAATCTCACTCATAATTAAAAAATAAATACGTTTTTTGCAATCCATAATTTACATTTCATTACATAGATGCATTACTTTAGTGACTTTTGTTTACTGCCATCATCCCTATTCCATTTCATCTCATTAAATTTCATTTTTATTTCATATCAATAAAAAAAATCTACTGAAGACTTGGCTGTATGGGCATAGTTCCCTTTGCCTACCCAGAATGGGTAAAGAAAACAAAAAAAATCTCTGCCTACATTCTTTTACGGTTGGCGCCATTTTCCAAAAATGTTCTTTGCGAGTTTAATTACGGTTTTATTATTTTATTAAATTGTTTCATTTTTTCGCAACTGTATTAAAAATAGTTGTTCAGTACACGTGCGGAACCGTCATTGCAACTTGTTCCGACTGTCAACCCTCGCCGTCGGCTGTGCCTCGGCTCGGTTAGACATTTGTCGGAACTCTTTGCAATGACAGGCTTTCCGCACTTATAATGAAATATACTATTGTGGTCTTATTTCAAATCAGTATGGTCCAATCATAGCCAACATTAAGACGTCAAAATACCGCACTAAGCGTTCAAAAACTGCGTAAATAACCACCGTAACACCAAGGTTTTGGAAGGAATATCTTTTTTCGGTAATTTAATATCATTATGTGCTTTTTCATAATATTTAAACATAATTAAACTGTAAATATAATTAAATCAGCGAATATTATAATTGTTTGGCCAATGTTTGCTACAACGCACCAACTATTGTATCATGTTCTTGAACAGGGAACGCTAGTTCCGCAATAGAATAAGCACGACATTGTACACAAAATGCTTTTAACCGTATTGCTTAGAGTTTAAGAGCGTATGGTACCTCAAACGCGAGTTTTATAATGCGTAAAAGTATATGATTCACTGCAGTAATCAACATCAGAAAAATATATGATATTCTTCAGGATATATGCTAGTGCCATAGTGTTGTGAAAACATAATACAACAACTAACTTTGCTCGATAGAAAAAAATCGCGAAGATACCTCTAAAAATTTCTTTTAACGAGTAAAAACCATACTAAAATACATGACATCGTTCTGATTTTTTTGCCAAATAATTCTACAAGCAACAAACTAAAGTCATAGTGTTTTACTTTTTTAGTCCAATCAATAGTTTTTTTGTAAATCGCAAAATACCACTAATTTCGCACTATTCGGCCGCAGCAAAAGACGTAACAACCGCTTTGTAGTGCAAGCTGATTAGAACTTTATTCTAACAGTATTACAAGCGAAGTTTGAACCACCACAAATAGGGTTGCTAATCTGAGGTAGCATACGCTCTTAAGTTTCATTTTAGAATGAATATTTTTGTACTGATGACTTTACTTTGGAGCGACATTTAAAATGTTTTGCTTCTAATCTTTCTCCGATGAAAGGGCTTAAATAAATATACACACATCAACACGGTCTAGGGATATTTTAAAAAAAGCGAATTACTATCAATGTGTTAATTATTTATATGACATGTATATATTTAAAATATACGTTATTTAATATTCTACCAATTTTTATAATGGTTAAGGTACTGATTAAAATTTCAGGATTTTATGGAAAAAAAATGAAGCATAGACGGAAACCGTATATGAATTAACTTTTAATTTGTGAGTAAAAACAGTTAGTAGTCTGAGAAAGCGCCCATGATGTTCATAACACATCGGCAACGATTCGGCATGCTCAGAACAAGGTTGTCAATGTCTTGCTGCGGAATATTGTCCCATGTCCTTCTGAGGTGCGCAAAAAGTTGATCTTATGTAGCCAAATTTTCAGGAACTTCCTTCAGAGCTCTTCTTTGCAGCATATCCCACGCATGCTCAATGGGATTTAGATCTGGCGATTGAGCAGGTCAGTCTAAGGCCCTAACATTATGTGTATGTAACCAAGCTGCTACCGTTCTCGCCGTGTGTGTCCGGGCATTGTCGTGCATGAGCAGGAAATCTTGCCCCATTTGTGTTCTGTGAGGCAAGATTACGGGCCCCAGCACCTGTTGGACGTATCGTTCTGCCGTCATATTGCCCCGCACCCAAACGAGATCCGTCCGTCCTCCAAGACGAATTCCTGCCCAAACCATAATTGTTCCTCCTTGGTATGGGTGAACTTCCTGAGGGTTCTGGAGACGGCTCCATCGTCCAGGAACTCGCCAAACACGCGTCCTTCGTGAATCTGGATGGAAGCCGAACCTGGATTCATCCGTGAACAGCACATTGGACCATTGCTCACGGCCCCAGTCCACGTGGTTCCGAACCCATTGTAATCGTCGTCCACGATTGCCTCTCCGTAAAGGTGGGACCCGGAGTGGTCTACGAGAGCGTAGATTGCTTTCATGCAGTCGCCTTCTTACAGTTTGGTCACTCACAAGCACTTGGTGTTCATTTGGTTGAGCTCGCGCAGTAATTTGCAAAAATCGGTCTTGTCTGGGGGTAGTGATGCGACTTGGCCCCCGGTGCCTCTCCGCTACTTCACCTGTGACACGATAGCGTGTCCACAATCTTGAAATTACATTTTGATGGGTCCCTATGGCCTCAGCAACATTACGCTGAACAGATCCAGCTTCCAGCATTCCCACAGCTCGTAACATCTCCGCCCTCGTCAAATGTCGGCGTTGCATGGCTACAATACCTCAATTTTAACTTTATCTTTCGTTTTAAAATGAAAAATAGTAGTTTATGCGACTGTGCATAATGAAGGGCATTACAACACAAGTGTGGGTTTAAGAAACGAGCCGAAGGCGAGTTTCTTAATATCATCACACTTGTGTTGTAATGCCTAATTATGTATAGTTGCATACACTACTTTATCTACCTAAATATCTTAGGGGCTCTATGATGGGTTCAGGAACCATAGGGAAATGACCAACATTGTTACCAGTGTAATGCAATAAAAAATAAACAGGTTATTAGTTGCATTCGTCGCTGTATTTACGATATCTGGCGGAGTCTCAGAAGTTACTATCACTCATTTTCGACAGAAATAAAGAAATTATCAGAAAATTTGTCTACTCCTAGCTGGAAATAAAAAGCTAACGAACAAATGTGACAGCTCAAAATGGCGGCCTTTCGGATTTCTGTCATTTTTTTTAAATCATAGGCAAACGAACAAAGTCACTATTCTTGTGTCACACGAGAATTTAATTATAAATCGCACGACATTTTGATATCAAAATGTCGTGCTATTTATAATTAAAATCATACTGAATTGGGGTTTCGTATCGATATCTGTTTTAATGTAGGTAGATACTAGAATAGCACACTCACTTGAATTTGACACCTGTTCCAAATTTAAACTCATAACCTACTGTTTTCAGTAGGTTATGATGAGTTCATTACAGTTCTGTTTATTTCTGCTGGTTGGTAATGCTGGTCATTGCCTATGGTTTTTGAACGCATTAGAGAGGGTTTATGATATTTGGGTAGATAAAAACTGTAACTAAACGTAATTCGTATTGTTTTTTAAATTTCGCACAAATGAAAATTCCCTCTCCTATACATCAAGACATTTTTATGCCACCGAAACAAAAGAATTTTCAAAAATTTGAATTTGGAATTAGTCTGAGATAAATTACAAACAAATCGGTGTATTAAAGATTACAATGCGGCCAGTACTTTTCGAGTTATTTAATTGAGTATGAAATATCCCTTGCAAACGTGGCCACTTGAGCGACTTAGTTTTGTTCCTGATGCTTAACTAGTACTATTAGTGATCGAAGTCACACGTGAAGTCTTATAGGAACGACTTCAAAAAAGCTTAAGCGGATCGATGACCACAGATTATGTAACTTTTCGATCACAAATGAGTGAAATGACGTTCCGTTGTACGTGAACAAAACGCTAAGTGAAAACGTTGCCGTTTACTATGAACCTACATAATTATTTTTATGACAAGAATCCAGTACATAATAAATAAGCATAGTAGTTGAAATTGATGCCTGCGTATTAATTGAATTGAATTAGGATGAACAACTATTCAGAAAAACGTGAATAATTAGTCTTTGAATACCAAGTCTTTTCATCCGCGAAATGAATCGTAATTAGGTGCGTTCCAGTGCGTTCTGAAACTATTATTTTAATTATTTCGAAACAGTTACAAGAACACAAATAAATGGATAACTTTTTTTTGTGGCTACTTAGAGAGTTATTTCTTGCGTTTTTTAAGACCTTAAAAAATAAGGGTATTTTTCATATATATGCCATATTGGGACACCATCGTTTCATCGTCAGGTACGATTTGGCCGACCGTCTTTGGTACACAGATAGTCCAGAGCCTGAAAAAGGACATAGGCTACTTTTTAAGGTTGTGGAATCAGTATACCTACAGGATTTAGTTAATACGGATGGTTCGGCGCGGTCAGGTGCGCGTTCACCTTTGGTGCGAATAAAAAAATTAAGTTCAAAAATCTAAAACCCGACTACTAACAAAATCGCGGTCTTAAAAGTAGAAAACAAGAAAATAATTATTGTCTGATATTCTTCGTAGTCGCACATGCCACTGATACCTGATGCTCCTTCATGGCGTTCTCATTGATACAGAAGTCAGCTGCTAATTGCCACAAGGTGGCATGCGACTACGAAGAATATCAGACAAGAATGATTTTCTTGTTTTCTACTTTTAAGACCGCGATTTTGTTAGTAGTAGTGTTTAAGTCGCGAGTAAACAGGCTTCTACTGGGTAAGCTCGTTCCATCGTCGACATCATCTATGCCCTTAGGGCAAGATTGAAGTCAAGAGCAAGCCCATTTATAATAAAAAAAAAAAAAAAAAAAAAATAGTAGTCGGGTTTTAGATTTTTGAACTTAATTTTTTTATTTGAATTTTATTTTTGTGTGTACTTAAACTATAATGTAATACATATTTGTAATGTGCTCGCCAAGACCTTTCATTTGATACCAAACTTGTTATGATTATCTCAATTTAATATTTTTTGAGGTAAGTTTTTGCCATTTAAATTCCGTCATAAAAAGAATTTATAAAATTTATATAGCCTATGTCACCCGGGCTATTCTTACGAATCTATTGACACCTAATTTATTAAAATCCGTTCAGCAGTTTAGGCGCTACGGTGGAACATACATACATACATAGACCGCCAAAATCATTACCCTTCCTTTTGACTTCGCCGTAGTCGGGTAAAAAAGGGTTGAAAGGGAGGGATGAAGAGATTACTTTTGGTCGCGATAACCGACATCGGTCGCGGTAACCGACATTCACGCGGACGAAGCCGCGGGCATCAGCTAGTATCTTTATAATAGTAATCACTTTATTATTATGGTTTGGTGGTCTCTATGGTCCTTACCTCAGATCAAATTTGATCTGAGGTCCTTACATTCATACTTTATAAACAGGTATATTTCGGTGGTAAAGATGCCATCATACAAAAGAAAAACTACATTGTCAATATTATTGTGTGAGTTTTTACGTAAAATGTCAATGAAATTCTCAACCATTATTAAAATTTGTAAAAGTTTGATTCTATATTAGCTACAAAACATCTGTAATGTAACTTTGATGTTGCACACCTCTCAAAATAAATTTTGTGTATGAATATTAGGATCTTTGTATTGAAATGTTAAACAGTAAGTATACATTGTTTTATTTTATCGATATCTATCGATCAAATCTGCAACCGATCTTAACCACATCACTAATTGAGTAGCATGGAACTTTCGAGAACAAAAAAATATCTTTGTTCGAAATAGAACAATCGACATTCGATCTAAAATAAACTTTATTTCAATGGGAAAAGGTTGATTATAATTTTCTAATAATGTGACAGATTGTCACATTTTGAGAAAATTTTAGAAAATTGATATTAACTACGATTTTATTAGAAAACAAATAAAATCGTATCTACCGATCGCGATGATCGGAAACACCTCCGTTTTTAAGATTTTTTTTTCTACTGTCATTTTTACACTCCAAAATCGCACATTTGTGTAAAAATTAAATTGGCGGGAGACTAGCGACTCGCGATGTCAAAACACGAATTTGAGAGTTTGCGGTACACCGCAGAGGAATGTCAGCCGTACCACGCCTACTTTGCACTTCTACTGTTCTTTCTGTTCTGTGATTTAGACCAAAAAGCCATTATGTCACGACTCACGCGTGCATCTACGTTCCGGCAGACGAAGGGTTAAACCTGATAGGGTTTCATATTCTTAACTGTACAGTAAAAAGTAATACACAGTCTCGATATGACTATATTATATTACATTTAATTTTTACTGTAGTAAATTAGTGCAAAAATAAAGTAATCAACAAAGAACTTGATCGCAACTTGTGTGTCTGCGAGTAGAATAAATAAAATAAATAAACAAAAAAACTATTATTTCTCATCTCATGTAAATTTACACACTATTAACACTTAGTTGTGGAGTTGCGGATACCAGCCTGTTGACTATACTATATTTATACTAAATCATTGAGAGCATGGCGGCAAAAAATATTGTTAGTTGTGTATCCATCTTTTTCTTTCTTTTTGTTGGTGTAGTCCATCTTTTTCTACTTCTCACGGTCCTTGGCTAGATTTAGCCAGTTTGAGACAGCAGACTGTGCTATATTGTCAGCCCATCTTTTAAAGAGTCTCTTGACCTTTCTTCTCTAGCGGTCCTGTCCGTCTCATGGTTTGAATTAGTCCATCTGACCTCACCAAGGTGTAAAACATTAACTGCACAACACCATTTTAATGCTAGTGCTTTGTCTGCTTTCTGATGTTTGCTCTTTTAACTTTCTGATTTTTTCGTAAACCTAGTATGCTTCTTTTCATCACTCTCTGTGTAGTGGAGCACAAAGTGGTGCACAATAATATAGGAGAGTATATTATCCGTGGACACAACGGGATGGCTGGTTATTACGGTCTACCTAGTAAGGCATAATAACTAGTATATCTACTAATAACTTAAACTCGGTTGAAAAAGTTTTAGATAGGTGTGTTTTTGATTTAATGCCTCAAACTTTAAATTTTTCAGGTAATGTTGTTTGTCAGGATCACATCTCTGCAGCATTAGCATTGTTGGTGCACTCTAGAGAAATTAGAGATCAAAACTTGAAACAAATCCTTGCTGATAAACCAAATCATCATTGGCGAGAAGGTATGCCACATCATAAAAAAGACTTGATATTAATAAGATTTGCCACTAATGGAGATAAAAAAATCATTAAAAAGAAATCACAAAGTAAAAATATTGATGAATACTATGATCAAAGTATGGAAGCAGTAAGTAAGAACCCATGGGGTGATTTGTGTCAATCATGGGGAGTCTATGATCACCAGGAAGTTTTTCAACGCAACCCCAGATATAATGATGAAGATGATTTGGAAGTGCCAGACAAAATTATTAAAATAAGAAATAAAAGTTTAGCCAGTCGGCTAGGGAAAAGACATGCTGAAGAAAACAGCAACCAATCTAAAGAAGCTGAAGAAAGTGATTCAGATTCCGAATGGAAAGCCAAATCTAAAACTCCTAGAATGAGGATGCATGCAGATGATGAAGAATCTAAGCAAAAGAAAAAGTTAACTTCCCATCTCTCCAAAGACACAGATAGATATTCAGCATTGTCAATTGAAGTAGACAATTCCAGTAGCAATTATAGTCGAAGGGAACCCTCAAAATTATTTGAAAAGTTTATAAAGCATGCTACAAACAGAAAAAAACATGGTATACAGTCTCGATTAGGTGAGAAAGTTGTTGCTTTGGAGGATAATGAAAGTTGTTCAAGTGATGATTTATCAGAAAATTCTGACAGTAATGTTATGAGTCGAGTGCATAAAGTAAATACCACTAGCAGTGTATGGTCTCGATTAGATATGAAACCTAGTGGTACTGTAAGTCCAAGTGACCAGAGTGACCTGCGGCAAATCTTAAAATCAAGAAAGCATAAGAAATCTGATGACCTACGAGATAAATTAGGTAAAGCGAAACAAAGTAATCTAAGAATTGAAATTGACAATAATTATGCACATGATTTATAGTGCATACTATAGCATAATTAATAAAATAGTCTAAGATCCTGCCTAAGACGACCTTTAGTCATCTGATAAGTAAACAAAAAAAAAATTGCAATATTAATACTTAAACAAGCATAATTATTACTGATGAAATAAAGATTAGATTAAGACGCTGATAAGAGCCAAATAGGCTTGTATTGAACAATTTTTTAGCCAAATCTATACAGTTTGACACGGCGGAAAAAATATATGTTAATCTTGAACATATTTCTGATAATTTCGTTGTATTCAAAACACATTTTTGAAAAGTTTTCTCGATACAAAAAAATGGTAAACTAACCTCTTAAAATGATCTTCCAACAAAAATATCTGTATTACTGATCAACGTACGTTGGTAAAATTTATAACAATAACGTATCATATTTAAATACAAAATTTGGTTGTTTTTAATTTTTGATTATTTAATAAATTATTTTTATTGTAATTAATCATTCTAAGGTTTGTAAGAAGTTCGAGCGTTGCGTCATCGCGCTCTCTTTCTTACGTACCTATGCAATCCGACTTTATCCGACATGAGCGCTTAGGCGCGGTGCTAGACGGACGTATGTCACTTTGCGCCCCACTGACAGCTATCCGTTCATCTATAAATTATTATTGACCGCGTCACAATGTTAGTCCAGGATCCACGGTACATTTTGTCACTTGATTACTATCAAGCTAATTTTCCGTGAGCAGCTGCATTTTGATGAGACGCCAACCCTATACGAAAACTCTCGATTGTGGTAGGTAATAGGGGCAGCAGGGATAAAATATATATTGATTATATATTATTATATTTATTTGATGATTTTCAAAAATCTATTACTAACAATTTTTTTTTGTTCAATCTGATGATCATTATCTAAATCCTACATGTATTGATAACGAGCTCATCAAAAATTACTACAAACCAGCTGTTTTTTAGGGGTCCGTAGCCGAATGGCAAAAAACGGAACCCTTATAGATTCGTCATGTCTGTTTGTCCGTCTGTCCACCCATATGTCACAGCCACTTCATTCGGAAACTATTGAGACTACACAGTTGAAACTCGGTAGGTAGATGTATTCTGTGAACCGCTTTACGATTTTTATACAAAAATAAAAAAAGGATTTAGGGGGTTGCCCCATACATGGAACTGAAACTATTTTTTTTTTCATCAAACCTATACCTACGTGTGGGGTGTCTATAGACATTAAACAGGTCTTTAAAAATGACATTGAGGTTTTACAAACAATTTTTTCTCAAAACCAATCGTTTGGAAGACAGACACTTCCAAATTTGTAAAATGGCGACCGGCCTCGCGGTTGCTTGCCTTCGGTATTGCCAACAATGACCAGCTTTTCAAGGCTGCTATCTCCTCTTTGCATTATGTGGCCGTAATAAGACAAAATACGCTGTAGGCAAACTGTTGACAATCGAGTCTTGATATCGAGTTGGTAAAGGATAGACACATTTGTGCGTTTGGCCGTCCATGGAATTCGGAGAATCCGCCTAAAACACCACATTTCGAATGCGTCTATCCTCTGTCTTACTCTTGTTTGGATTGTCCATGTCTTAACTGTTCTATATGGAGGAAAATCAGGAAAATTAGTTCTCTGACCAAACGGGCCTTCGTTTTAAAACTTATACCACGTTTTTCCCAGATGTTCTGGGGGCGTAATATAGCATCTTTAGCCATGGCTATCCGCCGTTTTATTTCTGTGACGCAGCTACCTTCATTACTTATATTGGAGCCCAGTTAATCGAAGCTGTCTACAGTATAGATGCCTTAGATGTTATAGGCGCCCGATAGCTTTCCCGCACGATCTACCACCATAAGCTTGGTTTTCTGCCTATTTATTGCAAACCCTACTTTGCCACTTTCCACTTCCAATCTGTGCCGTATCTCTTTCATGTTGCCAAATGTTGTAGCAAGGAGAACGGTGTCATCAGTGTACCTCAGATTGGAAATCCACTTTCCACCAACAGTAAACCCCTTGTCCCAGCCCTCAAGTGTCTTGAATGATATAATTACTCTTCATACATATTGAAGAGCAGAGGTGAGAGGATGCATCCCTGCCTAACGCATTTCAACAGTCGGTGTCTATTTTGATGAAAGAGCGGTTGTTGATGTAGAGGGACTATGTCAATAATATTTTGAGGCGTTCCCATGTCTTTAAGAACCCCCCACAGCTTGCCCCACTCCACGCAATCAAATGCTTTGGTATAATCTATGAAACATATCAATACAGGGCTGTTAAATTCCCGGCTTTTCTCTATAATTTGGCGAACGTTCAGGATTTGTTCCTGCGTGTCTTTGCCTTTAACAAAACCTGCTTGCTCTTCTGGAATTTGTGGCTCCAGAAAGTGTATTAGCCTGTTGTTTATGATGTACAGGAGTATTGATGGTGCGTGGAGTAAGTGCCAAACACTTACTATAATTTTTAGAATCTTGTAGGTAACTTGTAAAGAGTGGGTTTAATAGAAAATATCCAATCCCCAAAACCCAGTTAGTAAGTAATCATTTTTAATGACTTCGTTATCGATACATATTGGAAGGAAGGAAGGGGACTCTTTGATCAAACCATACATTTTGTAGGACAAATATTTTTTCAAATAATTTAGATAATTATCATCAGATTTTAACAAAAAAAACCCAGCTGATGATTCTCAAAAGTGTTTGTACTAAACACTTTTGAGAATCATCAAACCAACATATTTTATCCCTGCTACCCCTATTACTTACCACAATCGAGAATTCGAGAGTTTCGTGCAGGAAATTGTTGGGCGTCTCGCCGTCTCATCAAAATTAGCTTGATAGTAATCAAGTGCAAAAATGGACCGCGGATCCTGGACTATTTGTTTCTTACTTGGTCTTATGGCGCTAGGGTATCGGAAAAATTGTGGGCGTGACCAAAAATACTGAAACGTCAGAAGTCAAATAGCTATTGTCATCGTCTTAGAAGTGTGACAACTGACTCTTGATGATTTCACTTGACATCCCTTTGTAATAAAATTATCTGTATTACATTAAAAAAACAAGAATAAGTGTACATATAAAAAAAAAAGCTATTTATGTATCTTTCAGGGTTGTCAGGTACAACCCTGTAGTAAGAAGGGACAAAATAATAGACAACACACACAACAGTTTTTTGTTTATACCTGTGATCCCCACCAGAAGCCTTTGCCTGTAATGTAACAGTTCAGATTCACTTGTATCTAATATCTTGGACTCCTTTTGCTTTTTACTTAAAACAATATTGATTTTGTTTGGAAAACAAAATATTGTTTAACTACATAGTAATTAATATTAATATTTGTATTAATAAATGTTGGACTTGAATTAAGTAATTTCATCAGGCAAGCTATTTGCAATGTTTAAATAACTTTTTTTCACTTGGTAAACAGACGGGTGAAGATCGATCTTAGTGGAATCTTAGAAAATAGGTATATTATAATCTTACCAATAGTGTTTTAGCTAATTATATGTTAAGTGTCTGTTTTTTTATTGAGTGTTTTCAAGTTAAGTGTAAAAATGATTTTTGAGTCACTAATGAGTTGGCTATCAAAATTATGCATAATGAATTATTATACTTAATACATAAATAAAAAGTTCTTTAAATCTTACAAAAATAAACTTTGTAAAAAAGTGCAACCAAATGTAAAATGATTGTTTTTATATTCCCGCCTTAGAAGACATTTAAAGTTTATGCTGCACCCTCAGACCAAGAAAAAGTCTTTTTTTTTGTTGGTCTGAGGCTGCACCTTTTAGTATTTTTAGAGCACATTGTAACTTGCAGCATCGACGATAGTATACTTATACATACAATATATTTTTGAGTCAGCATCTTTAAATACAATATGTATTTAAAGATGCTGACTCAAAAATCACACACGACATGACCTTCCCATTAAAAACCGGTCAAATGCGTGCTGGGGCCTGAGCCAGGTTTGGGCACAGAACGTCAGAAACGCAAAATGACAGATTAGCAAATTGTCAGAAACGCACAATGCCAGGTGTCGCAAAATGACAAGATCTGATAATGACAGATTCGCAGAATGTCAGATTCGTAGAATGCCAGACTTGGCGCGAGGACTTAAAAAGCAGTGATGCTAGCGAAGGAGGTGGCGGAACGTGAGAGAACCTCTCGTCCTAGCCGCCGCGGGGGACGCTCAGGGCATCGGGGGCCACATGATGGCCACCGTAGACGCGGGCCTGTGGACGGTGAGTGATGGGCTAGCTCGCCGTCCGCCCGTCTCATGATGACGACAGGCCGTGTCGACGGCGCGTTCGTGTTCCACGCGCGCCTCTAAGAGATTTCAGCAACATGGGAGTATGGGAGGGGCCCGCAAGGGCCGACGCCCGTCGGGGCTGCGGATTTTTCACAAGTTGCCGCGGCCTCGACATATAGGGCTAAGAAGGAACACGGGTGGTTTTTAGTCAGTAGAAGTCTGACACTCCCTTTCGCTCTATAAATAATTCAGATTTAAATATTCCAGACTCATTTTGGGAATATAGAGCGTTGTAGATAAAACGAAGTATTTGTGTTCTCAGAACCTAAATAATTTCTATGGTCAAGGTTAACCCGAAACTGAAAAAAAAGGAATTTCCGAAAAAAATATTTCAATTTTTTTTAAGTCCTCGCGAAAAATCTGGCGTTCTGCGAATCTGTCAATTTGCTAATCTGGCATTTTACGGTTTGGGCGCAGAACGTCAGAAACGCAAAATGACAGATTAGTAAATTGTCAGAAACGCATAATGCCAGGTGTCGCAAAATGACAAGATCTGATTATGACAGATTCGCAGAATGACAGATTCTCAGAATGCCAGATTCGCAGAATGACAGATTTGGCGCGAGGACTTAGAAAATTTTCGTGAAAAATAGTTTTTTTTTCGGGAATTCCTCTTTTTTCAGTTTGACCTTGACCATAGAAATTATTTGGGTTCTGAGAACCATGGTCCTAGGACGCACCGTTTCCGAGTTATGGTCCTACGAATTTTACTTCGTTTTATCTAGAACGCTACATATTTCCGAAATTGTAGCTCTAATAAAAATCTTTCATGGAAAAAATTTTGCTCTAGTCGAACACTATGGGATGGTGAAAAAAACCCGCAAAAAGAGAGAAAAAAAATCCGTACGGGCGCAGGACTTTGTAAAATTTTCAGAACTTTTATTTTTTCAGATTTCAGCTATTTTTATTGCAGCATCGTTGTCCATAGAAACAATTTAAGCTCTGAGACAAATGGTCCTACGAACGCACCATTTTGGAAAAATATAGAGTGTTCTCGATAAAACGAACAAATATTCGTAGGACCATAACTCGGAAACGGTGCGTCGTAGGACCATGGTTAAATAAGTTCTATGGTCAAGTTCAACTCAATACTGCAACAGTAAAATCAGATTTCCTAAAAAAAAAACTGGGAAATTGACTGTTGAAAATGAAATTTTTTATTTAACATTTTTTTATTTTTTGTATTTTCTTTGCTAGTCATAGTGCCTGTAAGCGTATACCCCAACTCCTGAAAATCCCAAGAAGGAACATGGGTGGTTTTTAGTCAGTAGAAGTCTGACACTGCCTTTCGCTCTGCCCAAAGGGGGGGGGGGGGGTGTCATTTGATGATTTTCCACCAACAGGGAAAAAAATTAACGAAAAGTGAAATGTCAACTTTGACGTCTACCATTTTGATCTGAGTCTACCATGTCCAATTATCCAACCTCAAAATTTACAAATGGCGTGTTATTGACCAATTTTAATGGAACTTTAAACAATTATATCTCGTAAACCGTGAATATCTGGAACTTGGCAATTTGCAAAAAGCCCTATATTAATGAGTACTATCTACAAAAAATAAAATGAACTTCCTAAGCGACGGTTCTTAATGGAAAATCTATCCGACTGACAGTCATTGAGGTATAATGGTACGTAGTACATTATACCTCAATGCTGACAGTATAATTTATTTTAAATATTTTGGTCCTGCAGGGGTTCGGTTCCAAAATAATAATAATAATAATAATATTCCACAACTATCACACAACGCCATCGAGTCCCAAGCTAAGCAGAGCTTGTGTTATGGGTACTAGACAACTGATAAACATACTTATATATTTCTAAATACATACATATATATTATAGATAAATTTATTTTATTTATTTTATTTATTTGGCTCACCAACAATTGAATACACGAAATCAAAGACATGAGATACAAACATTAGAATCACCGACACATGTATCAACCTCTTACAGGTAAGCACAACATGCACAACTTATTCGTCGTAGAGTGCCTACTTAGAAACTGGTGAGTAACATACTACTCACCGCATATAACTATCGATTTTAAATATATAGTTAAACTATACTAAAACTAATTGAAACCAAACATAAAACTAAAACTAAAGTTACAAACAATCCTTAACACTAAAATGTTTTTACAAGTTTTTACAAGTTTTGCTTAATTATACTTTTAAACTTGCTAAGTGAGTCGGAGTACACATCTACAAGATCACTGCAGGTGTTTAATAGTTTGCATAGACGAGGGATAGGCGAATTAGCACCAAGTACGGTTCTGCGAAGTGGAGGACGCAAGGGGGTTATAGGAGCTCGTGGGCTCTTCGTGGGCACACGGAATTTGAACCTACGCAATAATTGGGGACAGTCAATCTTATTTCTCAATATTTTATATAAGAATACTGAATCTAATAAATCTCTCCTCTTCTGTAGGGATATCATCTTAAAGTGCATAAGTCTCTGTTTATATGAAAATTTCTTTTTAGCTATCCCGGAAGAGTATGCTAAATGCCACATAAATCGTTTTTGAACCCTTTCCAGTCTTAGTGTGTGGGTTGCGTAGTGAGGTCTCCATACAGTGCTGCAGTATTCTAACGAGCTACGCACTAAACAGTTATAAAGTAGAATTTTAGTCTTGGTGCGTCGAAAACAGGTTACATTTCTTATGACAAACCCAAGCATTCGCGAGGCTTTTTTAATTACATTTTCAATGTGGGGTACAAATGTTAACTGCCTATCGAACAGAACCCCCAAGTCTCTTATCTGTTCTACTTCCTGCACTAAGTTGCCACCAATGTTATAAGCAGATCTTATAAAATTAGTTCTTCTGGTGAATTTCACGTGGTAGCACTTGTTGATATTTAAGTTCATACCATTTTCATCACACCACCTTACTAAGTTATCAATATCTCTTTGTAGTAATTCAACATCAAGGTCTGACTCAATTACTCTGCAAAATTTTAAATCGTCCGCATACATATAACACTCAGAGAATTTCAACTCATTGGCAAGATCATTGCCAAATAAATTAAACAATACTGGGCCAACATGTGATCCTTGTGGGACGCCAGATGTGACCTTGTAGGAGCCTGATTGATAGCCATTGAGTGCGACAAAGAAGGAACGACCGTCGAGATAGGAATTAAACCAACTAAGGAGGGAGCCGGTGATGCCGTAAGCTGTTAACTTGTGCAGAAGTATATTATGAGGGACGCGATCAAAGGCCCTGCTAAAATCAGTGTATATCACGTCAACTTGTTTCCCAGAGTCAATGGCACTTGTGAGGGTCTCCATGAAAGTCACTAAGTTTGTGCACGTAGATCTGGAACTCACAAATCCATGCTGAGTATCGCTAAGGTATAGCTTTAAATGAGACTGAATGTAGGGACAGATCATGGATTCAAAAAGTTTAGCAAAGGTGGACAAAATCGATATTGGTCTGTAGTTACCAACAAAATTACGATCACTGCATTTATAAACTGGTACAACCTTTGCTACCTTCCAAAGGTTTGGAAATATACCGGAGGCAAGTGATCGATTAAATATTAGGGATAATGGAGCTGCCAGAGACGAAGCACACATGGAGACAAAATAAGGAGGGATTCCATCAGGCCCAGCGCCCTTTCGACGATCCAAAGACTTCAATTTAGAGAGCACGGCATCAATTTCAATCGTTGGTGTTGTTAGGGGTAAACTGTATGCTAACATGTCCTGCATGTACTCTGAGGAAGATGAATGATAAGTCACATTTTGCTGATTATACACAGAAGAAAAATGAGCAGCGAACATTTCTGAGATATTGATGCCATCCGAAGACGATGTAACGCCATCGGTCATTGTTAAGGGAAAAGTACTGGTGCCACTTCGTTTGTCCTTGATATAAGCCCAAAAACGCTTAGGATCCTTGGTTATTACAGTCTCTAGGTCGCTAACATATTTATTGTAACAGGAAGTAGCCATACCCGAACACCGTTTACTGAGCAGTTTCAGTTCAAGCTCATCCATAGGGTTTTTATAAATTTTAAACCGCTGGCGTATCTTTTCTTTTTCCCTTATGGTTCTTATTAAATTTTTATCGAACCAAGGAGGGTGTGACTTATGTTTACGGGTGGTGGGGGGATCTTGCATTTCTATAATGTTTTTAATTTGATCGTAGAATATACTGAGCATTTCATTCACATCGTGTGTGTCACCAAACAAAAGGTTCCAATCAATCTCATCCAAGTTCTTACAAATAACAGCATAATCTAATTTGTAAAAATTTAGTCTCTTGTTACTATTATACGGAAGTCTTGTGTCTATAAATGAATTAAAGTTAATTTCAATTGGGGGATGCAAAGGGTCAATTATGCTCAGGGGATTTTGTGCAGGACATACGGTACCAGAAGTTAAGTTAGTCATCGCCAGGTCAAGTATGCGTCCTGACTTATTTTGTATGTTGTTTAATTGAACTAATTTGTTTATATGACAAAAATCAGTCAATAAGTGACCAATACCTGGTGCTATATAACCATTATCTAACTCACTTACCAAGTTCCAATCAATATTATGTAAGTTAAAGTCACCAATTATACATGTTTTTAAACTCGACTTTTCAGATACGGTATTACACGAGTTCAAAAAGTGTTCTAGGTTTGAACGAATTACAGGTGGAGGCAAATAAACTGCGCACAGAGCTAGTTGACGGACAGACTTTGTAATGGAGATGTCTATGATAACCCACAAGTCTTCACAATTGCTTTCCCATTGAGTCATACGTTTAGAATTTATCCCCTTTAGTACGGCAATCAGAACACCCCCGCCATCTTTTTTCCTGTTATCCCTATCTCGCCTGTAGACTACATATCTGCTATCAAACAGCTCCGAGCTCATTACCGAATCATTTAACCAAGTCTCGGTCAATATTATCACGTCATAGTTTTCGCAACAAACTTGACGATAAAAGTTAAGACATTTAGTGCGCAAGCCTCTAGTATTCTGATAATATATCCTTAGATCTGAGAATGATAATGAATTATATATTTACTTTTACATTGACAATAATATTAAAGGAAGAAAAACTAAAACATGAAAGAAATTAGGATTAAACCAGCTTATTCAATACATCCTTATTTCTAACAAGAATGTGTTCCGATTCCTGTACTTTCCGCATGAATATCCGACCACCTCGTACCCAGACAAACTGATACCCGATTTCTTTGGCTTTGATTCTAGCGGCAGCATGGAGTGCTTTGTTGGCGGTGGACAGATGTTCCGTGATATAGATCGGGGATTTAGCACCAGAGTATCCCAAGTGTGTTGAGTTCAGCTTGTTGTCTGGATTCGATTTATTATATTTAATGGTAGCTGCGAGAAATTGGTCACGACTACGGGGGGAAGCAAGTTGAACAACCACGGCGCGCGGGCGGGAATTGTTTGCATTTTGTTTTGCGACTCTTGTACAATGCTTAATATCGTTGTCTTGAATACCGCTGCCAACAATTTTAGATAATTGTGACACAATCTCCATTAAATTTTCCTGCTTCTTTTCCGGCAGGCACTGAATTTCCACGTTATCTGCACGGGTTTGCTGTTCCAATTGATTTAAGCGTGAAGTCAAGTCGTTAATACAAACTTTCATTTCTGAGTTTTCCCTCTGTAACTCCTTCATATTCTCCTTGGACGCTGTATACTCTTTTATTAGATCTTCATACTGATGATTCATAAAAGTCATGGATTTTTCCATATTTTCCATTTGCTCTTTAATTGGTTGTAACTGTTGATTCAAGGTAAGTTTCATATTTTCTATGAACTTAGACAACATTTCTGCCTGTTCCTTTTTAACAGCGTCCTGAATAAGTTGACGAATATCGTCGGATGATAACGCGATTTCATCAGGCGCCTGAGGTGGAGATCCAACGGCTGGCCTCTTATTGCCTCTAGTAGTTGAGATGTTACGCGACGGTGTATTATCGGGTTTGCTAAGTTTCAGACCCGGCTTTAGACATTCAGAACAATGCCACTTAGCAGGTACCTTGTAGTCATCAGCTAAAGACAGGCATGTAAAATGATACGCCTTAAGACATTTTACGCATTTAGCATATTTTTCGTTGCCAGCTGTTTGGTCACAACAACCCCATAACATTCCAGAACTTAGCGGCTTAGTAGGGTGATCTGCCATTACAAATATTACGATTCGAGGTAACGTAAACAAAAATTATAACGTTACCTACGTTATTATATTCCGGTGTTGTGTAGCACTCCGATTCTATGCCCACGAACTCGGTCGCGAGTAAAAGGTCGTAAGCGCCGTGCGTAGCTCGTCGCTTACGCGTTATGTTGAATCACTTCTCAAGTTCTCACTTATTGTTTGAGGCGGTAGATTTTATGATAATGCAAATTGTATTTAGAATTTCTGCAGTATTTATGCACTTCACCAAATAAGTTCACAATGCAAAGGTCCACTGATATCTGTAACTATGTACTTCTAACCACACAAGAGAGTTAAAACGACTTTAGACAATTAATAACAATAAAAAACACAGAGCGATTTGTACCGTGACACTCTCGAACGATCGACGAACGAATATTATGAAATTACACCCAGACACAGAACAAATGATCGTGCTCATCACACAAACATTTGTCCTGGGTGGGAATCGAACCCACGACCTCCGGCATAGCAGTTAGGGTCACTAACCACTAGACCAACAGGCCAGTCAAAATGTTTCTCAAGAATGGTGCGTCGCCTTTACATGGGAGTGTTGCCAGGGCACAGTGTGCACCACCTCCTCACCCTTCCCCTGTCAAACGACACAAAATTTGTACCCGTTTCGCGTTTTAGCGCTATTCTAACCTCAAAACTTTGACCATGGATATCTCGGAAACCATGGGGCTCCGGGAAATGGGAGTTGTACTGGGGGGTAGCACCCCCATCCCCCTTCCCACACCCTCCCCCTTAAAAACGGCGGTTCTTAATGGAGTTACGCCGACAAAGTGCTAAAATATTTTTTTCACTTCTCTCTAAAATTCGTCTTTCTGTCGTGCGTAGGCGACATAAAGTCGCGTTTTATGCTCTAGCTAGACTCTAGAGCAAAAACGCGACTTTATTTAGTTTATGCTCGACGAAGATTTTAGTTTGTGCTCTAGACTTCTAGAGTCTAGAGCATAAACTAAAATCTTCATCGAAGACCAAGGTAATCGGCGCAACAGCCACAGGAATAACTTTCAACTTCATAATATAATAACCTCTTTAATTCGTTACGATATTATGATGACGCTAATTATAGTTCGAGGGACTAAATAAGTCTTTAACCCGAGGTAAACACTGTGCTTTTCATTACGAATACAAGTTGATGGGAATAGGCTTGCCCCCAATTACCTAAATGGCTTGATGGCAATAGGCTTGCTCTTAATTAGATTGGTTGATGGCAATAGGCTTGCTCCAAATTATACCCGTTGCTGGCAATAGGCTTGCCCCCAATTACATCAGTTGATGGCAATAGGCTTGCTCTCAATAACCTAAATCAGTGGATGGCAATAGGCTTGCTCCTAATTACCCCCACCGGTGGATGGCAATAGTCTTGCTCCTAATTACACCAGTTGATGACAATAGACTTTTCCTAATTACATCGGTTGACGGCAATAGGCTTGCCCCCAATTACATCAGTTGATGGCAATGGGCTTGCTCCTAATTAGATCGGTTGATGGCAATAGGTTTGCTTCTAATTAGATTGGTTGATGGTAATAGGCTTGCTCCTAATTATACCGGTTGCTGGCAATAGGATTGCCCCTAATTACATCAGTTGATGGCAATAGGCTTGCTCTCAATTACCTAAATCGGTGGATGGCATTAGGCTTGCTCCGTATTACATCGGCTGATGGCAATAGGCTTGCTCCTAATTAGATTGGTTGATGACAATTGGTTTTTCCTAATTAAGTACATCGGTTGGTGGCAATAGGCTTACTCCTAATTACATTGGTTGATGGCAATAGGCTTGCTCAAAATGTTTTTATAACTGAGCAGTATGAGTAACGACCAAGGCAGGTGATAAGTAACGTTTCCTACTGAAAAAAATAAAAAAAGTTAATTGACGGGAACAATAGTATATTATGCAACTAATGAATAAAGGACGGATTTAAAGCGAGGGCCGTAGATGAGTCACGAGCAAGTGAAGGATTCTAATGATTGAATCACGAACGCAGCGAGTGATTCAACTGTTAGAATCCTGAACGACGGGAGTGATTCATGGCCCTCGATATAAATTCGTACTTTATTCAGGAGTTGCATACTATACTTTATAGGTACCATGACTACGAGAAAAGACATAATTCACTAAACTTTATGTCCGTACAATTCACAGTAGGTAAGTATTTTTAAAGGCAGCAAAGAACACAAAACAGTTTTTAATCTAATGCCAAACTCCTTGTCTCAAATATCGACCAAGCAAATCTCGAGAATTTATTTGCACCAAAGAGTTTTGAATTTCGAATCTTAGTGCAAGGAGTTTGTGTAAGCATTGAAATAGATACCGGATATATTTTTGTGTTTCAAATTCAAACACCAAAATAGTGAATAAAAACAAAACAGTGATTAAAAGGCCTTTTTATTCACTGTTTTGCGAGAATATAATAAGCTTTTTAGAGTATATGGTATAATAATTATTTTTACAATATTTACAAGTTGCTGTTTCATTTCCTCGCAATCGAAGTGAAAAGTAGAGTGTAAAACTCGTCCATAAAACCCATTTTACTCTCTACTTTATATCCATCCTCGCTCACAAGCTCGCATCGGATGGATAAACGTCTCGCGCAAAATATTAAGTTTTTAAGTGCAAAATGTTAGACTCAAGTCTGGCTACGTAAACCACGGTACCACCTATACGGGTGCTGTTCGTTTGAAAAAAATATGTTATAATGTAAAATAACGGAAATAAAAAGAAAACTATCACAGCTAAGTAGGCTTAAACCCCCTTATTAATAAAAAAAAGTTAAGCCTGCTTAAACTTACGCTTGGTTTATCTCGCATGCCGTCCCTTTCTTTTAAATATTTTTGAAGTGAGACGGCATGCGAGATAAACTAAGCGTAAGTTTAAGCAGGCTTAACTTTTTTTTATTAATAAGGCCGCAAGTTTACGAGTAATAGTCGATCAACTTATAAAATTAATGATAAACTTGTATTTTCTTTAAATAATGTAGGTATGGAAGCGCAGATCATAAAACTGCAAATGTCAGTTTGTTTTATTTTTACAATAAAAATCATCGTTCGGAGGCAGGTAGGCAGGATGGTTAAGGACGCATTTACGATTGATAAGTCAAATCATTACTTTTTTAAACAAAAGTATGTTTATTAAATACAATGCTTTGTATTTTTAAAATGTTTTTGCTACTTATTGTAGGTAGATGTGCAAGGTACAATTCTTAACTATAAATATAATTTTAGATATGTCCAGTTTCTCAATAAATGTACCGAAGTAAAATTCACTTCGGTACATTTATTGAGAAACTGGACATATCTAAAATTATATTTATAGTTAAGAATTGTACCTTGCACATCTACCTACAATAAGTAGCAAAAACATTTTAAAAATACAAAGCATTGTATTTAATAAACATACTTTTGTTTAAAAAAGTAATGATTTGACTTATCAATCGTAAATGCGTCCTTAATCAGTTTAGTAAGTTCACATATTTTGATGGGCAACTACGGAACCCTACATTGTGCGTGGTCCGACATGCACTTTGCCGGTTTTTTTTATTTATTTAGTTGGCGTTTTTAGCGTCTGTGAAAACAGGCATAGTGACTTTCTTAGGTACTTATTTCTATATGTAGTTGGATATATATAAATATAGGTTGGTTCTTCAAATAAAAATCGTTTTTAGTGGGACTCCATTTTATTAATTTGTGCGATTTCTTGTGCACTTATTTTAGATTCAGTAGGTAGTAGATAGTAGTATTAGTACTGTTGTGCTGGTTTATAAAAAAATCAAAATTCGTGATGTTAATTTATACAAGCTGGTACCTAATAGAAAATAAGTACCTAACCTACTTACCTAGAGGTATGTATGTTACTTCATAATTAGCCTCCATTTACATTGGCGCGGATCAGAATGGAAGCATTTAGTAAACTAAACTAATTCTGTAACGAACAAACTACATAGATATATACGGTCCCATTAAAATAGGTGGACAAATTTTAACACAGCGTTCAGTACCTACGCCTAAACAAAGATATCTATAAAAAAAAAAAAAACACTAAATAAAGTAATTTTATTTTGACTTGTAATAGATTGTGACTTGAGTTGAGTGATTTTATTTTGAATTGTAATAGAGAATAAAAGTAATAAATTGCCGGTACTCTAGAACAAACTCATCCTTTATGAATAGGTATTTAATTGCGTTTTCTTTTTTTTTACCATTGTCCTTATTTTGGTGGTCTGAATGATTTCTAAAATTTTGTCCACCTATTTTAATGGGACCTTATATACTAGGCCAAAAAACAGGTTCCGAGAGAAGAATTAAGAATTCATAAGCATTGTCAAGAAATTAGCTAGGTACCTACATAATTCTCGGGCAAAGGGTGTAGAATCTATGGCATATCAACCTGGCCGCCATTTTGTTTTTTTTCGAAATCGCGGCCCACAATGAAAGAGAGGTATGTATGGATAGAGGACCTACACACAAAGAAAAAATGTCCAGAAATATGGTTTAAATAGAAAAAATGTCCAGAAATATGGTTTAAATATGGTTATTTTGTGGGTGGAAAATCATCGAATAACCCCCCCCCCGCTCTTGGGCAGAGCGAAGGGGAGTGTCAGACTTCTACTGACTAAAAACCAACCCATGTTCCCTCTTCTTCGCCCTTGTGTCGGAGCCGCGGTAACCTTTCGATATCCACAGCCCCGACGGGATGGTACCTACCCTAAAGTGTCCATGACCGACCCATAGTCACACTAAACTACCACACCAGTGTGACTACGGCTGATCCGTAGTCACATTAGTATGACTATGGATAATTTAACCTGATCCGTAGTCACACCAGTATCGTAGCTTTTGGTCACGTCACTCATACATGCAACGCATGTACTCCATGACGCGCGCTCGCTTCGCTCGCTTATTAAATAACACTAATAATTATCTTCTGTCCCCGAAGTGCCGGGCCTCCTTCGTCGGCCTACGACCCGGTGCCCATGCCGCCCTTAAGGGTAAACAAGCCAACGGCACGAACTAGTTGGTGGGCGGGGCTAAAATGCATGCTATTTCACCCGACATCACGAGCGAAATGCATAGAGCGAAAGAGACACAACTAAAACGGGCGCGCGATTGTTTCTATGCAGACCTTTGGTATATTTGGTTTCATGAAAAATCTATTGAATGTATCTGTTCAAAATCAAATTATTTAGTTTTTTTAATAACTAATCTATGTCCGTATGGTTTCACTTTTTTCTTTTTCATACTATATACGTTACTTATTTACGCCCAAAGATGAGTTAAAATTAGTGCTAAAATATGAAAGTTTTGACGTTCATAACTTCCAAATCAATATTTTTTTCCAATTCTGCTTCCATATAGACCTGTTGACACAATTTTTAATTTTGAACCTACACCGTCAAACAGAGGAGTAATCACTTTCGTAAGTTTGTATGGAAGAATGACTGGCTTGTTCAACCTTAAGAGCGTAGACGGGCTGCGTATAATATACGTATATATAACTATTGCCGTCGCGCTGCGCTCTAGCAACCGGGCGGTATCAATATGTGAGTGCGATAGAGACAACTGCAGCTCAGAACGATTTTACCTATAAAAAACCTTGACCGATCGACGTTTCGTATTCTCCTGTTTTCTCCTCGAAACCTAAACCAATTAAATTATATTTGGTATCAAAATTTAAAGGAAGAATAGATCTATGCCCCTATTACTTGTTTTTATTTTAAAAACTTTTCAATTTTCTTTGGTAGTCATCTGATTACGTAGGTAAAAACGGGGTATTTTTTTTGGTTTTTGGTAAGTCATATTTATTTTTGTAAGAAATTTTTTGAAAAAAAAAAATGACAGGGGCATGCCTTCAATAGACCTGGATTTTTATAAATAAAAACGATTACTCTAGAGGCATTATCCAGGAAGAGAATAGGGGAATACATTTGTATGGAAAAATGCAGCCCGTCTACGCTCTTAAAGGATACTGTCGCGAGACGGTGATTCATCCACTTAGCGGACGACTAGCAACAGCCTATAATTTTGGTTATTCATCCGGGTGTGACTACGGATCAGGTTAAATTATCCGTAGTCACACCAGTGTGACCACGGATCAGCCGTAGTCACACCAGTGTGACTACGGATAAATAAAATTAACCATAGTCATACTGGTGTGGTAGTTTAGTGTGACTATGGGTCGGTCACTAAAGTGTCACGTTACCGAGATATTTGACGGTAAAGATCGACATTTGAGTACAACGAAAGTCAATAAAAATAGACTTATTACGTTTATAGACGTTAAATTGTATCCAAATAATAGTTACCAGGATGATTATTACTATACCTACGCACGAAAAAAACGCTTTATCGCATCGCAATGAAACGCTGTGTTATGTCAAAGAATTGTTTTCTCGTGCTCATAATAGTATGTAATGTATGCACTCTTTCAATAAACTGTAATACAGTGAAACCTTACTTAACCATAAGTGAGACCTCCAAGGGACCTGAAAATTTGTCTCATTTGCAGAGGTATTCCACTTACCCAAAACCAAAACAGATAGAGAAAACAGATACAGATATCCAAAACTATCTCGTGGGACCTCAGCATGAGTGAGTTCCAGTTATAGCGGTTTCTCACTTATCCAGGTCCCACTTACCCAGTTTCACTGTAATTATAATCATCGCCTATAGACGCGTAAAAGGTCTATTTTTGATGTGGTCATTGTACTCATGGGTCGATCTTTACCATCAAATATCTCGATAACGTGACACTATGGGGTACCATGTTACATTACATTTTTTAACCGACTTCCCAAAAAAGAGGAGGTTCTCAATTCGATTGGTATGTTTTTTTTTTTTGTTAGGCTAAATGTCCTCTATGCATACATACAACTTTCATCGTGGGCCGCGATTTCGAAAAAAAAAACAAAATGGCGGTGCCCTCTGCGCTTTCATTCCATTCCGCGTCGGGGTAGGGTAAAATAAATTGAGCTTCACACCATATAATTATAACAAAAAAAGACCAAAATAAAACGATCAAGAAATATTGGTGCAAAAGACTGGTTATTATAAATCTAATTATGTAAAAATAATATATTCGATTGTTTCAGTAAAATTATCGAATGTCATTAATTATATAATGTATTAGTAACAAAGATAAATAATTTGATAATTCGGAAGAGTGGAGTATTCGAATTGACATATTTAGGTACAAATTTTCGGAATAACATTAACGATTTTGATTATTAAAATATGTGTAAATTAGTTATTGCTATTATTGTTAAGCCTCGTGATGATGGATAAGGATTTACAAACTTATAAAGACAACAATATACAAATTTTTAGTCAAGCGCAATAAGGTTAAAGAGTGGAACGAAGTTTTTAATAACAATGGCTGCAACCCCAGCCACGCTTTTCAAAGGTGGACCCCATGGTCCTTATGATATGTATATACCTCCCCAAGGTATATGTTTCACCCCCTTGGGGAAAGAACCAGGGCCGGGGACCATGTGAATACATAAATCTTAGTTTTAATCGGTATTCTCGATATAAATAGAAATGGCTAAAGAAAAACACGTTTTTGTCTATGCCTTAGGGAATTCAACAACTCCCTTTAGAATATTATCATTGAACTTCGTTTCACTCGTTGACTATTTATTGATCTAAACCCCCTTCACAAACTCGGGCGAGCGACATGCGACTGTTGGTTCAGGGGTAATTGCACATGACTGCATGGCTCTTCATCCCTTTACGGAGTACGACAGGTACTAGCCGTAACAAGGTTGGATATTAATACGTTGTAACCATGATGTGACCACAGTGCTGCAAGGATCTTTTAGCGCTTATAAGATAGGGAAACGTTGTTAGTAACATAGACATAGTAAGCTTTACATTAGGAGAAATTGTTCTAATGTCTATACTCTAGTTAGGTACGTTTATGAAATTGTATTGCCTATACAAGATGGCGGTGTTAGTTCCGATTCTGACAAAACTACAAAAGATCCTGGCATTACTGTAATCATCATTTCTATTGTATATAAAGTCCCATTAAAATAGGTGGACAAAATTTCAGTAATCATTCAGACCACTAAAATAAGGACGATGGTAAAAATAATAATAAGTAAATCGCATTTAAGTACCTACTCATAAAGGAAGAGTTTGTTCTAAAGTGCCGGCAATTTATTATTTTAAGTAAAAAAGTAGTACATTGTTCACCGAGAGAAGAAAGTGACCGATTACCGTCGAGGGTGTCGTTTAAAGCCCGAAGCCGTAGGCAAGGGCTTTAAAACACCCGAGATCGGGAATCGCACTTTCTCTCGAGTGATAATAGTGCTTTATACTACACCTACGAAGAAAATAAAAAACTAAATTAAAATTCTAATTCAAATTCAAAATGGCGCCAATGGCGTCTGCAATTGTCACATGTTCTTTTTTCAAATGTAATCTGAGCGGGAGAGAAAAGTGTATGAAAATCCATTCTCTCCCGCTCAGATGCGTTTTCTCCCCGCATATTTGTTCGATATGCAATGACGTACTTTCTACCGTAAATTTGATAAAGTATCAAGGTACTTTCCAAGCAGGTGTAGTATAAAAACATTTTATTTAACGTTTTTTTTGTTTAGATATGTTTGGCTAAACCTACTGAACACTGTGTTAAAATTTGTCCACCTATTTTGATGGGACCTTATATATTGGATTGTGTCATTTGTGTCTAAGTTCTTAAGAAATGTATTTTGTCTAGTGCCTGAATTCCATTGAAGCCTTTGTGAAATAAAAATGATACATAACACTAATATAATTTGTTAATGAGTAAGTATAATACTGACGATTTTTTATATGCTTTGTAACAAACACTAAGGGCCTTTTTCCTATCATGCGGATTTGTGTCCGCGTACATTCGCATACTATCGGGAGTCGGGAGGTAGCGGCTTTGTCGTGCGCGCTTATATTATTATGCGTATGGGGCACGCACTAGGGCGCAAACTCGCGTGATAGGATAAACGCCCTACATGGTGTTAAAACATTAGTTAAGTACACGATGTTAATATAATCATAATTATGAAATTATACAATGTTAAACTTAACGAAAAAAATATAATATCATTATTCACCTGCGTCAGTTTTAATAATTGTCAAAACTTCTAAATAATACATATATTTAGGCACGTGTTAATAATTATTATGCTGGCAGCTAATATAATTGGTGGTATTGCAATAATTTTTTTAGTATAATAATTATGCAAATTCCAGTTTATAGCTAGTACGACTAAAGAGTCAACAGATCAATTCTAGTTTCAATACTTGCTCTAAAAGTGGCGTTCAATGTTTTTTACTAAGCATTCTCCAATAGTGCGAGAAAGTAGGTACGCCACAAATGACTATATTTTATTCAGATATGTGTGGAATGTGTGGATGATGAATAAACTTATAAATATTTTCTTCTCGCAAGTGTTTTGAAAATCTCCGTGTACATAAACGACGACTCGCTTGAGTATTTGTCACTGCACTCTCAGTTCCATTTAGCAATCCTGCCTCGATTGCAATGACAGACTTAGCACACTCGCATAAAAATGTACTATCCTAGTTTTTACATGTCTAATTCTGGCACGTAATTTCCACATTTTCATTCTTGAAATGATTAATAACTTGTTCTTACTGTTCAAAGTTTGATATAATAAATTAAATAAAATCCGTCCCAATGATTTCAATTTGTATAAATAATAAAGTATGAAATAGTGGAATGTTTCAGTCTTACTTATAAGTACGTTCTGAACGCTATGCGCCATAGCGTATTAATATTCAGTATCAAGGCGCCTAAAAACTATAACGACCGCGTAAGTTTTTCCTTATCACAATATATTGAATGTGTCTGCAGCCACTAGCCAGTTGATGCCGATAAGCGCGGTCAGGGACGGCGCGGCGGCGGCTGCTGGTCACTAGCCCGTTCATGGGTTTTATTCATAAACGCTGATTAAACTTTAGTTATGATCGAAAACGTATGGTTAAGCAGACGCTAATCATAGCGTTACTTAACTTTAAGCAGCGTTTGTGAATAAACCCCCAATTAGATAACAAAACATTAATTTATTTTAATACAACAAATGGTAAAATTTTGATAAAATATAATTTAAAAACTATGTGTCAGAACTTGGATACTATCATTTAACTCTTTTTTCTTTGTCTTTTTCCTCTTTGCGGTCACTTGAATCGTCTTTTTTCTTAGCAATTAATGTGTGCTTGGCTTTCTTAAATTGTTTTTTAACTTTGTCTTTCACTTTACTTTTTTTGGGCGTTGGTATTACTTCTACTGATTTCATAGATGAACTATTTGATTCACTATTTCTTTGTGCTGAAATGAAAAAAAAAAGATAGTAAGTACATAGAATATTCATACTTCCATAGTAATATTATAAATACTGGCATAACTCTGTCTACTTATATTGATTTTTAAGCACAGGATCAGCATCGCACACCGTGGACGCTACACTTCGGCTATAGGCTTCGGATACAGGTAGAGACGACCCTATGAAAAGATGGCCACGGTTAGTTTTAAGCTGGCGGGCCGGCCGCAAGCTGGGCGATAACTGCTGGTTTCTAGCTGATCCCGAGCCGTGACGATGCTAATAAGCTGGCCGCTGGTCTTTAAGCTAAACGCACACCAACCCGCGACGGAACTAACAATCTGAATTCGTCTAAGGTTTTCGAATAGCTATTTGGTTATTCACCTTTCATGATTCATCATTAATTTGGTAACCACCAAAAGAACAAAAGGTTCCAGTAAATGCTATCAGTATTACTTACCTCTCTTGCTGGCGATGGAAGCGGCAATAGCAAGGTCTTCTTGACGTTCTCGACGACGTTCCGCATCAAGCTGCTGTACTAACTCGTCACGCATGCGAACTATTTCAACAAGACGAAGTACCAACTTTTCCTCGCGGGCCTGTAATTATAAACCATTGTTTGAATGAAAAAAGAAGAATATGGAAGAAAAAAGTGTGTTGTGCCGATCACATCCCAGATGGAAAGCGATGTATGAGGTCTATGAAGGAACGAGCTTAACCAGTAGATGTCTGTTCACTCTTTTTTTGAAGGCAGAGGGGTTAAATATGGGAGGGAACACAGATGCCGTTTTGCATAATACTGATTTAATGACTGTAAAAAAAGTATTTTCATTTCGTACCTTATCAGCATCGATGCGGTTAACAGCGGGCCGTGACTGGATGATCCGAATTTCATGTTCAATGTCGGCTTGTTCCTGTTCCAACCGTTGTTGTCGCCGTCTGAAATATTGCGTAGGTGTTCAAGAATGACTGTCGTGTTCGGTGTTGGTGTATGAATCAGGCAGATAAGTTGTGCTAACTTAGAACTCGGACAGCAGTAAAGTACAGTATTTCAAATTTGGATAAAATGGTCGAATCGACTTATTTATAATAATAATAAATGTTTATTGATCCAAAAACTTAGTTACACACAAGAATTAAACATAGTATTATCTAAAAGTAGGTAAATTCGTGATTACGTGATAAAATACTTGTGGACAAAATTGTTGTGTTTTGATCTATGGGTGAATTATATTTAGTTGAGATCTTAGAACGCCAAACTAGGCAAGAAATGCCTGTATTTTGGGGGTCTATTGATTCCTCCTAAAAAGTCTTACTTACACTAATTTACAACGTATATATATTGATTGATACAAATTGGATTTTAATCTTTATACATTAATTTACAGTAAAACAGCGATGAAGTCACTTTGTAACAGTGAGAAGATCCTCAGTCGCTTCATATGTTAACTGCTGTACCCACTTACTAATCTTAGTTTTAAAATGGTATTTGGTGAAGGTGTAAATATCTAGCTTTTTGTGAACTTTATTGTAGAGACGAGAGCTTAGTGCCTTAAATTGGCGGCCAGCAAATGTTGTTCGACATACAACTGACAGGGTTGCAGACCGGAAACCCTCTGCGTCTTGTGAGAAGTTTATCGTCAAAGCGGAGCGTAGAATGGCAGCGTAGGATAGCGCGAAGAATGAAAAGTTGACGAACAGTGAGGACTTTGGATTCGGAGTAAAGCTGGGCAGTAGGGTAATCTCTGCGTTTAAAGAACATGACTTTCAGAATTGCCCTTTGAGCTCGTTCTGCTTGGATTAATAGGGTTTTAAAGGAACCGTCCCTGGCAGTAATACAGTAGGAGATAATTGAATCACATAGGCTTTGATAAACGA
This sequence comes from Diarsia mendica, assembly GCA_949316265.1. Taxonomy (NCBI): domain Eukaryota; kingdom Metazoa; phylum Arthropoda; class Insecta; order Lepidoptera; family Noctuidae; genus Diarsia; species Diarsia mendica. The sequence continues at coordinate 13,983,058 of OX438897.1, forward strand.
GAGATAGGGTTGCAGGGTCAGCTGAGTATCGAAGTTCTCTGAATATATATATTAATTTCCTCATCCGAGCAGATATTGCCTCGATATGAGGTCGCCAAGTCAGTCTTTCGTCAATAATTACGCCGAGGTACTTAATGCTTGAGACTAGCGACAGAGTCAGACAATTGCAGGCCCTATTTGTGTTGTGTTCTAAACATGTATGAGCGGTAATTAGGTGAGAATCTTTTGGAGGCAAGTTTGTGTCACGAAGCGAAAAGCAGACGACCTTTGTTTTCTCCACATTTAGCGTTAGGAGATTTGAGGAAAGCCAATTCATCACAAGTCGAAGAGATTTCTCCGTATTTAGCCTAGCTCTATCCCAATCATCATCGTAAACGATCAATGCCGTGTCATCTGCGTAAGTAAAAAGGTCACAGTTAGGTATGTTCAAACGGCACAGATCGTTTACCAGGAAGAGGGTAGGTCCCAAAATACTACCCTGTGGGACTCCAAAGGTAATATCCATGGCGTCACTGTACAGTTTACCGATTTTAACACACTGGGTGCGATCAGAGAGATAATCCGTGAAGATTCTGATCGCAATTCCTCGGACTCCCACGTTCTCTAACTTTTTAATAAGAATGGGGACAGAAACTGAGTGGAACGCTTTGGACAAATCTAGAAAGACTCCGTAACACTTGTGCTTTTGGTCCAGATTGCTTGTAACAGTATGAGTGAGATCTAATACAGCGTCTTCCGTCGAGACTCCCTGTCTAAAACCGTATTGATTTTTAGATATCAAGAAAATTAGTAAGGCAGTTGTTAAGGATTCTCTCTAGGATCTTTGACAGAGAACTGAGAACAGATATAGGTCTATAGTTTGTTACATTCGTTTTATCTCCGCTCTTATAGATTGGGTGGACTACGGCCTTTTTAAAGGAAAAGTGCCTGAGTCGATAGCAAGATTGCAGATATGTGTGATGGGGCCAGTAAGAGTAGTTATAGAATGCTTCAGAATCTTAGCAGGTATATTATCATGTCCGGTGGAACAGTCAGTACGAAGATTGAGTATTAGCCCGTACACTTGCACTTCGTCCACTGGCATGATACTCAAAGAGTTGGACGGTAAGGGCTGAGGTTGATGTTCCACATAAGGCAAGACGGGAGTCTTAATTGCTGAAGCAAGATTTTCACCCACATTAACGAAGAATTTGTTAATGTTGTTTAACGCCGTTTTTGTATCCCCACTATCTAATAAGTCCGTGCTCGAGGTCTGCGAAAGAGTATTGGAGTTGGTCATTGATTTTATAGCCTTCCAAGTGGCTTTAATGTTATTTTTTGCCTTTAACAGTTCATTTTTTTCATGAGTTCTTTTTGATTTCCTGAGTAAAATATTTAAGAAATTCCGGTAACGGGTATAGGTAACAGTAAGAACGTTGTTGTCAGGGGAAGATTTAGACTTCTTATGGAAGTTTGTTACGATTCTTGATACATCTAAGTAAACCTGAGCCTGAACCTGATGTTACATACCGGCCAAACCCGATTTTAGGACAAACTAGTTTCGCCTAGGCTCAAGTAGTTCTTACTATATGCGATAGTGTGGGCCTGCTGACGCTAACTCTGAACGTGAAGGAAGATCTAGTTTAGCCTAGTCAAAACTAGTTTTTTTCTGAAATCGGGTTTGGCCGGTACCGTATTTTTTTAAAATCGAATGAGTGGTTAATGTGGTGATCTAATGAGTGGCTTAATTGTCCATTACTTCCGAAAAAATTACCAATAAAATTCCGTTGCATAGTTAAAAGAACAACACATCAGATATCATCCCCTGTCATTATCCCAAATTACTTGCGGATGGCGCAGCCTCCCTTCTTCTTCTCCCATATTACTCTATTGCTTGTCATCGATATTTCACAATGTTTCGAGTGCGTTACATACATTGAGTCCTATCGTAAAAGGTGATTGTACACCCCACAAAAAAGTCATTTCTTAGCAGTTATTTTTGCATTTGTAATGGACGTAATTGTTAAAACGGCTTCGTAAAAGGTTTATTCACGTTATCTGTAACGAGTTGTACGAGTTTATCTACTAGTAAAATATAAAGGAGGTGTAACTTACATGTACATCAATTCAGTTTGTTTTCTGAACAAGTCATTTTTCTCATTGACTAGTTCACACAGTTGAATGACCAAATCTTCAACTTCCTCTTGAGGTACCGTTTCAGCTTCATCGCCTGTAAAATATAAGTGATTAAGTGATAACGACCTACCATCGAGGATACGTAATAGAATAGAGATCAAACTACATGTAAACTTCACTTTGAGGCCAAAGTTGTAATAAGAAACAGGCTAGTAAGCCCTAGTCACATTTAAAAGCAAGAATGGGTGCTCAAACAGAAATAAAATGTGCTGGCATATGTTTACCCTCACACTTGTCGCGTATCATTCGTTCGATGAGCACGCCTTGCCGCTCGAGGCCGAGCTGCTGGGTCTCCAAGAGGTCCAGTTGCACCTGTAGATCTTCGGGCGACATCTGCATTTTCACCTCGCGCCGCTCCGGAAGAGGCAGCCCAGGCGCAGGACCTTTTGCTTTCCTCCCGCCTGCTGTACATCAAATATTCACTGATATTACTGCCCACAAGCACTACCTAACAAGACCTAATGCTCAGCAAGCATGAGCTTTGGAGTTCGGTTCCCAAATGGGGGAAAGTTTTATTGGTACACACTAACTAAGATTAGTAAATTAATATTTATAAATGGTATTCTATTTCGTTTTAACAGTTTAAAAACAGTTGAAATTTTGTTTTTTTGGTTGTTAGGATTTATTTTATAGTTTAAAAATATTCCAATGAACTGGTTTTAGCGGTGTTTTCATTTAATGTCGTATTGTTCCTTGTGATAATGATTACAAGGAATAATTTAACTAACGAAGTTTTTTTGTACTTTGTTATGTCTAAGCGTCTGAAACTCAGTAGTCTACTGTTTAGTAAAGCTATTATTGTTATTTCCCACCTTCGGAATGAATGCTCTTCTCACCAGTTGTGTTGATACCTTTCTCCATGGAACCACCGCCACACGACACTGTCGACAGACTGTCTGGAGGAGTCGGTGCGGGCCGCCGCTTCTTAAGAGTTGGGGTGGACTTACCGATTGATTTCTATGAGGAAAAAAAACATCGATTATATTATTTATTATTTTAAGCAAAGAAAAATCACACAACTTCGTAAACTTAGAAGCAGTACCTATAATAAAACTCACTTTTCGAGCAAGTACAATCATCGGCACGATTCTTGAGCGCTGACGCAAAAGTGAGTTATTGGGTCACTTTGGTGGTATGAAGTGAGACGCGGGGCGGGGAGAGTGCAGTGATGGGCCCGTAGCGCATCGCGTCATAGCCGTCACTCGGGATTGGTTGTTTACTCTTGCTGCACTTACCTCACGACCAATAAATTGATGGGCCCGTAGCGCATCGCGTCATAGCCGTCACTCGGGATTGGTTGTTTACTCTTGCTGCACTTACCTCACGACCAATAAATTGATGGGCCCGTAGCGCATCGCGTCATAGCCGTCACTCGGGATTGGTTGTTTACTCTTGCTGCACTTACCTCACGACCAATAAATAATAAACGGGTGTGCGTTTTATTTGTCATAAAGTGTACGATGCGCACAGCGATCCCCACTCTTCCGCCGAGCGCTCAAGAACCGTCCCGGTATCTGTATCTTGAAAACATCTTCAAGTCACCTGAGTTCTGTTGGATCAGAAGCAAGTAGTAAAAAAAAAATTATATGAATGTAACACCTACCTGGTCAGAGTTGATGGTCGAGTTGTACGAGCTGAAGGAGGATATGCTCGCGACGTCGTCCATGGAAGTAGCGGGGTGTTCCAGCCGCGGTGCCTCTGATATGGAGATGATCGGCGGCGGTGGCGGCGCTTTGGACTTTTTCTTTCGGGGTGTGCTTCCGGGGAGATTCGGTGTACTTGTTGCCATTGAAGACTTATACAAAGAGCTGGAAACACATTATAATTTTGGAATTAGCATCCTGATATAAATGTCTCAGCTTTTTACTGGTGGTCGCCACTATTGATTCGGTTTTCAGGACTTACAGTGGTTTAGGAAGTGCACAAGTTTCACAATATTTAATTATTTTTTTACTTACCTCTTACTGTGTGTTTCATCTTCGTCTGACGACGGCTCTTCGCCATCGGACCAGAATGGATTTACCGCGATAAGCCTTTTTCTGTAATAAGAACAAATAATAGCGTAATTAATAAACTATTTATATTTTATTTATCTAAATAATAAATCACATTTCTCTCTTTACATAACATAAACTCACGCCCTTTTTCCACGTCAAATATTAAAAAGTTTATAGAATCGTACAATACGTTAGTTTTATGTGAAACTCATAGATAATAATCCATGCTAACTGCTTATACAAACGCGTGTGGCGTGATTTTCAGATAATGCTACTGCATAATACATATTGTCAAGAAGAAGCACCGCATGACTACATCTAATTACGATTCAAATATTGATTTATTTATGGAAAATGTACCCACTGCATGTTTATAACCGTAAATAGCCGTATATTACAATTTTACAAGTTGACGACTACAGTACGAGCCGAACAACGAGGTAACGTTTGATATAACGTTGGTACTCGATACCCACTTATTGTTCTTTTGTTATATTGTCCATTATTACGTGATCTCATCATCATAATTATGTATAGTCGACCTCGCGATTGCTTTATCACCCTTAATGTTGAATGGCACTTGCTTTGCTTGTTATAATACACAAGGTCTATTAGGTTCTATTCTGCCAGAAGTGGCAGCTTATATGAGGTTGTCTATACGTTCGTCAGAACTTGAAACTGTGGAAAATTCATTTACAATCGTACCTAACCTTCTTAGCACAGGGATGGCTTTCTTCATTGAATGGGTCCTTAATTGCTACGAGTATGGCGTCATCAGTAGCGTCTACCAATCGTCCATCATTGGTGGAACAGCAACGTAATTGTACTCCAGGATGGGAGAGCTAATAAATCTCTACCTAGCCAGGTTTCCCTTGTTTCAACTAAACTAGGTCTGGAGTCTATTAAGAGACTTCCAGGTTAGTCACTCATGCGCAGTTTTCCAGCAAATGGGATAAATGGGATGGGAATGTGGGACAGCGCTAGCCCAGTAGTGTAATAGTATTAATAATTATATTAATAATACCCATAACGTTACAGTGATGTCTTTAAAATGGTCATGACGATTGAGGATATTTTATCATTATTTAGGTTGGATAATTTCCGATACTTTTCCTTTAAGACTCAAAACGAAGTTTAAATTTTGATTACAGGTTGAGTGTTTTGATATGGATTTAGATAGGATAAGAACCCGATTTAATTAAAATGAAAACATAATTTTGCAATACCATATACTTAACAGGGACAATTTTTCACGAATTCAGAGACTTTGTATGTCATCATCTGCCTAGCCTTTTTCCAACTACAACCCATTGACCGCCACGGTCAAGTAAGACGACAAGCCAAAAAGTACCTTAAATCGACAGGCTTAGGGCACTTTTTTGCTTGTTCGGCTTGTCGTCTATACGTGACTGTGGCGCTCAAAAGGTATGTAAGTATGTTGGGGTCGCCTTCCAGTCTGACCAACCTAGGTAAGTGCGCCTTAACCTAAAAATCGACCCGAGTGGCAGTTATTATTTAGCCACAAGCTCCTGACATTGTATGTAAGAATACATACTTAACTTTAAAACCACTCTTGCGTACATAGTTAAGGAATTATTTTTTTTCGTGCTGTGAACTGTGATACATAATTATCTAATACTCACACGGGTGTGGTGTTTGAATTCATCGGTTCCGGCGCGTGATGTATGGGGGGCACTTCGTCTTCCTCTTCATCACTGCTGCCAAACGGATTTGTGCTGACTTTTCTAGTTGGTTCCTGAGGAGCCTTGAAAAGATAAAATTCATCCTTATTAAACCATTCAAACTATTCGAAATAAATATGTTTTAAAAAAAAATATTACCTCATCATCATCTTCATCATCTGAGAAGGGATTCAAATGGTCTGGATATTTTTTAACCAACTTTGCTTCTTTTTCTTTTTTAATAGCAGATGCTAAAGCTTTTTCTAAAGCATTCTGTTTTTTTCTTCTAGGAGGAACACTTATACTTATTTCTTGTTCTTGTTGAATCTCTAAAGGTTCTTCTAATGGAAGAGTATACCCTGTAACTGTTGATGAACTATTGGCTATCCTGCTGTCATCAGTGACATTGTTGATCTCTGTATGTACATTGCTGCAGGTATCATCAACTTCTTCTGCTTTATTCAACATAATATGTTCAATGGAATTTTCACAGTCTTCTTTGTCTTTGTTACTTGTTTCTATTACATCTACATTTTTTAAACTCTGTTCAGCATTTATACTGTCATCAGCTAATTGTGTTTGTAGGAAATTAAACTTTTCAATATTACTTTTATATACTTTCTCTGGTAAGTTATTACTTATCATAATTTCATTTTCCATTTTTTCATTCTCACTTACAAGTATCGGTTTCGAGTCTATTTCACATTGAGATCTACTAGTAGTGGTAAGTTCTTCAGTTTTATTAATACTATTGTCTTTTAATGTAATATTTGAGATTTTGTATTCAATATTAGTGTCTTTATCTATATTTTTCTCAAACATGTTTATTTTGTCTACAAAATGATAAGATCTTTAGTTAACAAGCAAGGTAAAGTCAGACAAATCAGAAATATTAGTAAAAATAATTGGACACACACATGACAAACATAACATAAGCGTCTTGCATCAAGTTATCAGCTAGTTGTCTTATTGTGCAATAAGAAATCATATCAGGATATTGAAATAAGCATTCAGTATGTAGTTGACAAAGAAAGAACATGATGCGGAGTAGAAATTTTTGAAATAAGATAATGTTCCAAAGTGTATTACATTATTAATTCCATAAGTCCTATTCAACAGCTTTAATGTTTTGTATGATAAAAGTATTTTGTCTTGCAACAGTAGCATATTACATGTTTTTGATAAGATAACAGGACTTTATTCATGGTTATTGACATTTATATATGACATAGGAATTATAATGATTACATTATTTCAATGTAAGTAAATTGAAGAACTCACCCAAAATAGATTGTGGTCTTGATTTGTATTTAGGAGTAACAGGCTCCTCATTTGGCACTGATTTTGTCTCAAGTGCAGTATCAGTGAATGCCAGCATTCCCATTTGATCATGATCATTATTATTAAGATATTTTGATAAAGTCTTTTCATTTTTACAACTATCACAGGTAAATTCAGATCCTTCAACTATCTCGAAATTCTTAGGGTTAAGGTGTCCTGAGCATTTGGAACAACGGAAACATCTTCTGTGGTACAGTTTGTGTGACACAAGAAGGCGCTGGGCAAGGTACACAGGCAGCCCGCATGCGGCACATTTGTCTAGACCGGTCTTTCCAAACCTTATCGGTGCCTATAAGAGTTATAAAGATAGGTGTTAAAGAGTGAGACAGAAAGAATAAGAGAAATTAGAAAACAACAGTTTCACTGCAAACATTGCACACAGATATTTAGAAAGTCAAATAGTTAATAAAATGATTGTTGTACTAACTGATGTCTCCGTGGTGGTTGCCTGGGGTGATGCCTTAACTTCAGTTTCAGATACCTTAGTATTGACTGAAATCAAGTAGATAATTAAATTATTGCTGGTAAGTAAAGATAAGAATACTCAAAGTAAACAAATTATTATATGTTTATTTTGCAAATAGGTAATTCAAACACTTCTAAACATTTTTTTAAAACCAGATGAAGCCTGTGTGTTCATAACTGAATTCTCAGACAGCTGAAACCAACTCAGAGGTCTCTTTTAAGGTTCAGATATAATATTGGCACAACAAATCCCATAGCTCTTTAAGTTATGAGTCAAACTACATGGTAACTGACAAATGCTTGTATTTCTTTTAAATCTTTACCTAGTCATAATGACAAATTATAATAGTCAATAAGACTATTGAATAAGAATTAATAGAAACTCACCTGTATGTCCTAGACGCTGATAAAATTGAGACAAGTAAGTTAACACTGACAACCTGTCTGGCACATCATTCTCAACCATGTCCTCCGGGTCTAACAGTGAGGGAATACCCAGGTGCTTCTCAGCAACACTATAAGCTAACTGGTTATTTTCATAAATATTTTCAGGCTTCAACTTGGACATGTCACTGAAAATCAAAATGTTCCAAATACATTGGATTATAGCAAAGTTTCTAGGAGTTTTACCGTAGACTTAAATTCCATAAAATCACTAGTGTTTACTATTCACTTATGATGTTAATGGGCTTAAAGTTTGTATGTTATAAGTATAAATTAGTTTGTAAATTATTAATATACTTACATCAAATCCGGCCTAAAATGATGAACCAATGCACAAAATGCCAAGCCATTTCTCCAGGATGTTGTCATATTATCAATTTGCACCTCAGGACAGTCTTTGACTAACCGTTTACACCACAACTCCAGAGCTTTAGTTCCTTTTCGTTCAGACATTTTTGTAAACTTTTTAGCAACTTTACAAGCAGTTCAAAACGCAGTACATCATCGATGACTCATTTATTGAGTCTATTCACTGAAAATAACATTGAGCCATTATTATTACATTTGCGACGTACAACACAGTACAATTTGTGCCAGATAATAAGCATTGAAACCGCATTCGAATAAGAATTTATAATAAATCATTCACGTAAAGTTGGTTAGTTGGCAATTTGGCATTGGCTAGGGATGTGCCTTTTCCAGAGGAGTACTAAAGGACATGTTATGTTTTTGTATGGAGGCTGGGCTTTTATTCGAAACTGCTGTGAACAGAGAAGAGATTATATTTTTGTGAAAGTACATAAATTAAGGATACTTCATAAATTTTTTTTATTTTTTTAAAAAGCCCCCTTCTATTTTTATTTTATTTTTAAACAATTTTAATTAAAAAAATAAATTGCAACCCACATTAATTATTGATTTTGGCAACATTCTTCTGTTGGATGTCATTGTTGTCATTGTGAGTGTCAAATCAAGTGTCAAATTCAATTCAATGTGTAACAACCAACAACGGAACGGACATGTTTGTTATGTTTCTTCTTTTAAGTTTATCTTTATTTGACCTGGCTTTTAATTTGGATTCTTTGATACTGCACACGATTTGAACACCCTGATATCTCCCTCGGACTTAGATTTTGCACACGATTAACATCCATTTATCGCTGCTGTGTAAGGTTAGTAAACTGTAGGTACCTATTTTGTATGAATTCTAACAAACGATCAAGTCACAGCAATGGACTTTAGACAAGTACTTCAAAACTTGCCTTTTAACCAGACTAATGTTTTTATCTTTCAGGTAATCCTCACCATCATACCTCGCTGCATTAATTGCTGGATTGCTATTCCAATTACACAACAATATCAGTACAATACAACCCATTTGGATCTTGAGCTTATCTCTGTACTAGAAGAATGGATTGCAACACAGGTATGTAGCTAAATTATGCATAATTTTAAATGTAGACTCCATGTTATCCACTCATCAGTTTAAAAATACTGATTTTTATTTGCCATATAGTGTAATTACCATTTATCTGTCCACATTTGTGCAAGCAATTGTTTTCTTTGTTTTCGGCAGTATCACAGACTTAGCAAGCTACATATGTAGTAACCACTAGTTACTACGTATGCTATTCAAAATATTATTATAACTGTACTAGGGTAGTGTTGAACAGAAAAAGTGATTCCTAACTACACCATCGGTGGTTTCGTTCTGGTGATATCAAGTAGAATGAGTGCAAACATTGAGTTACCTTATTATCATAGTCATTATAACCATCATTAACTTAAAAAAAGACTAAGTATAAAATATTAACAAATTATATTCCGGTATAGATAAAAATATGAAGTTTTTCTTGTTTTAGGTAATTGATGAAGACTACCTATGGCAAGAATGTGTTAGCCTATTTATTCATGAAACAAATAACGGGAGTGAAGGCAATATAGGTGAACGTCAATTTGGCCATGATTCAGTGTGTGTATGTTATGGCATATCCATTGCCAGAAGAACTGGGAGGCACTCTCATCCATTAAATTATGGTGATGCTGTATGGATTTATTCTGCAAATATAATCAGCCCTCTTGAAGTAAGTTTACCCGCTTGTTGTATAGATTATTCCTACTTTATTAACTCTAATTAAGTTTAAAAAAATGAATGCCATAATAATTATTCTATGTAACTTAATTCAGCAGCAATTCAAGTTTAACTTGACCAGCTTCTGGCCTTGTACTCACTTTTTCTGTTTGTATAAATAATATTCAGCCACATTAGAATTACTAAAACTAATTGTAACTTCAATTGCAGATGCCATCTAACGCCCGGGCATGTAATGCTTGTTGGTTAAGAGCTCATCGGCAACCACCACCACCTGCAGAAAGTGGATCTGGATTATACGACGTTAGTACTGCCAGCACTGAAAATGAGGACATTCTGCAAGAACCAAATCCATTCATCAGTGGATCCAGCTCTGTTGCGGAGCCTCCCAGTTCTGCCAGCACAGACATTGAAAATGTTCTCCGAGAACCAGTTATTACCATTACATTAGATGGTTATAGTCGCACTCCGGATACCAATACTCATTGTTTTGTTCCGGAATGTGTGAATCGCGAAAGGAAACGTGTGCCATTGTATTTAAAGAAAAATATTTTAACACATCAAAAACTGTACATCACTCAAAATGCTCGGGTGTGTGAAGAACATTTATGCGTATACAATTGGGACTTTCTTGCTGAATTTGAATTTGTAACTGAATTCAACCCAGGGCATATTTCTAAAATGCTTGACTTATTATGTAGGGATGTGAATAACACCAACATTATTACTGCCTGCACAGTTTCTTGATGATATAATTGTTAGGGGGAAGATGTTGAAAATGAAGAAGTAGAATAAATTATTAAGTAAATACATTATTCTTTTATTTCTCTACCTAATACACAAATGTTCACCTATTCCGACTTGCTGGAGTGACTATTAAAAAAAAAATTAACAGATACAATCTAGTCAGTCAGGTTTACCGACACACCGTGGAAGAGATGCTTATAGTAGTCATTCTGTAGTGTACCGACTTCATGGTCATAACGTAAACGGGGCTGCGGATTGTCGAAAGAGATGCCGCGGCCTCGGCACAAGAGCTAAGAAGGAACATGGGTGGTTTTTAGTCAGTAGAAGTCTGACACTCCCTTCCGCTCTGCCCAAGAGGGAGGGGGGTTAATTGATGATTTTCCACCCACCATATAAAAGGGTCATAGCAGGTGGCGTTCTGAATCTGTAGTTTCTGCCTACCCTCATGGCCAATTCACTTGTAAACAAACAACATGTCAAAGTGACAAGTGTTATAACCATTGACACAGGTAATGTTTTCAAAGGCGGCAAAGGAATCAATACCATACATCCAAATCATGGAGATAATTGGTTTAGTTTTATACTAAAGCCATTTAATATTGTTTTAATATAACATAAAAGCGTGCAATATGCTTTTAAATAATATTTAACAGTTTTTTCTTAGTTGTAAAGTGCCAAAATAATTTATAAGATTAAAAAAATATCTAGATTTAAAATATTTATTTATTAAATAATAGTGCTTTTAATATTTTTTTTGTTTTTGTAAGGCTATCCTGGATAATTTTCCCTACCAGAAAAACCACACATGATAGTGGTCCAAGCACAAAATTATTTTAAGCCCACTTCATAACATGTCCTTTAACTTATGTCAAAATATATCGATATTTTCAACTGTTGGGGAGCTATAGACGATCAATTAGCATTTTTTTTTAATACTCAACTTCTAAAGACCATAAGGTTGATGTTCCAGGGTAGCCCGCGAAATTCAAATTTTCTTACGTTTTTATTAGCGATTTGCTGGCCAGTGCTAGGTTGTAACTATCAAGAATGACCTTTTGACTTTTGATGAAATACTCATTCTTGACAGTTACATGAACTTGGAGGGTTGTAACCACACAGTGAACGGAAATAGGTTGTAATGATGATTTTGATGATTATAATTCTGTAACTGCCTAAACTGCATACGTCTTACAGCCGCGAATCATATTTTCATTAACATACAACCTAGCACTGGCCTGCAATCGCTAAAAACGTAAGAAAATTTGAATTTCGCGGGCTACCGTGAACATCCACCTTAAGGTTGTGGTTGTGGGCATGACCACCGTGCCCACAACAGTGGATCCGCGCCTGCATTTATACTCAACATTTTCTTCACTAAATCACTACATTTTCCTCATTCCTTTGTATCACATGTCCCTAGACTACATATCCGCCCTCAGATCAAATAACATATCCGCCACACAACTTTTTAGTCAACGGTGCCACTTTCAGAATTCCTCTTATGTCATAATTCCATATTTTATCCATTCGCGTTGCACTACACTTCCCTCTTAGCATTCTCATCACAAGCACATGCCTTTCATTTATCCCTTTTGTTTCATCCATGACTTGGTTTTATAAAACCAGATCAAAATGTTGATACCCCAGAGAAAAAGAATAAAAAAGTCTGTACCTTTATGGAATGGGGAAACCCCAGGGTATCCCGGGAAATTTAAATTTTCTTAGTTTTATTTTGTAACTTGCTGGTCTGTGTGAGGTTCTAAGATTCACGAACACAACGTGAAGATCATATCAGTTCATCATCTGCCTAGCCTTTTCCTATAACTATATTGGGGTCGGCTTCCAGTCTAACCGGATGCAGCTGAATACCAGTATTTTACATGGAGCGACTGCCTATCTGACCCCCACAACCCAGTTAATACTAGGTAATACGATACTCTTTGGTAAGACTGGATGTCAGAATTTCAGGTCACTGACTACCTGTAACGACTGCCAAAGATCTATATATATGGCAGCCGGGACCAACAGCTTAACGTGCTTTCCGAGGCTCATACCGCGCGTGGCAAACAAGCGCGCGCGCGGCGGGCGCGGCGCGGCGGGTTGGGGCGGGGAAGATCATATCAGTTCCTCGCTCCATAAATCAAGGAAGTGACCTTCGACGCTACTGCAAGTAATGACATCTGGGAGCTTAACAGGTGATTTATAGGAATTTAGGATAGGAATATATTGACGTTATGGTAATAAATTAAAACAACCATATAATTTGTGTAGCATGTTACTTTCATTTTATTCTTTAATTATTAGCAAAAAAGATTGGGCGGCAGTTTCCAAGAGCATCCGGCCTGTAGCCTGCAGGGCACTGGCTTGGTACACTTATGACATTTCTGTTGGCGTCGACCATTTCTCCACCTCTAAGTAGCATTCTGAAAATCATAAGTAATTTTTCATTACTCATACTCGGAAAATAGGTCTGTTGCCTAAGGAGTGGATTGAAAGTAATACTTTTCAGCCCTAGGGAGCATCGCTGTCAACCGACAGCTGTCAAACTATTAAAAAAAAAACTAGTGTAATTGGGAGCAAGCCTATTGCCATGAACCGATGTAATTAGGAGCAAGCCTATTGCATCAACCGATTTAATTCGGAGCAAGCCTATTGCCATCAACCATTGTAATTGGGAGCAAGTCTATTTCCATCAACCGATGTAATAGGAAGCAAGCCCATTGCCATCAACAGATGTAATTGGGAGCAAGTCTATTTCCATCAACCGATGTAATAGGAAGCAAGCCTATTGCCATCAACAGATGTAATTGGGAGCAAGCCTATTGCATCAACCGATTTAGTTCGGAGCAAGCCTATTGCCATCAACCATTGTAATTGGGAGCAAGCCTATTGCATCAACCGATTTAATTCGGAGCAAGCCTATTGCCATCAACCATTGTAATAGGGGATCGGACTGGGTCAAAATAATATGATTCTGTTTAGTCCGTAAGTCAGATTATCGAAAAATATTGAATACGTATTTTTTGTTTTATTAAATCAATAAAAAATGACGAAGATAAAACGCGTCAAAGATCTTGGAGTGGGGCTTAAAACGTCACTTGTGTCGTCAAAATGTACTATCATATGACGTCACACGAGTTTTCGAAGCACTGTATCGTCTTCATTTTAAGTTTACGTGAAAAAAGAAAAAATACGTGTCCAATAATTTTTGGAAATCAATCTGACGGACTAATTAGTTTTTTTTTGTCCGATCCCCTATTGGGAGCAAGTCTATTTCCATCAACCGATGTAATAGGAAGCAAGCCTATTGCCATCAACCATTGTAATTGGGAGCAAGTCTATTTCCATCAACCGATGTAATAGGAAGCAAGCCTATTGCCATCAACCATTGTAATTGGGAGCAAGTCTATTTCCATCAACCGATGTAATAGGAAGCAAGCCTATTGCCATCAACAGATGTAATTGGGAGCAAGCCTATTGCATCAACCAATTTAATTCGGGGCAAGCCTATTGCCATCAACCATTGTAATTGGGAGCAAGCCTATTGCATCAACCGATTTAATTCGGAGCAAGCCTATTGCCATCAACCATTGTAATTGGGAGCAAGTCTATTTCCATCAACCGATGTAGTAGGAAGCAAGCCTATTGCCATCAACCATTGTAATTGGGAGCAAGTCTATTTCCATCAACCGATGTAATAGGGAGCAAGCCTATTGCCATCAACAGATGTAATTGGGAGCAAGTCTATTTCCATCAACCGATGTAATAGGAAGCAAGCCTATTGCCATCAACAGATGTAATTGGGAGCAAGCCTATTGCATCAACCAATTTAATTCGGAGCAAGCCTATTGCCATCAACCATTGTAATTGGGAGCAAGCCTATTGCATCGACCGATTTAATTCGGAGCAAGCCTATTGCCATCAACCATTGTAATTGGGAGCAAGTCTATTTCCATCAACCGATGTAATAGGAAGCAAGCCTATTGCCATCAACAGATGTAATTGGGAGCAAGTCTATTTCCATCAACCGATGTAATAGGAAGCAAGCCTATTGCCATCAACCATTGTAATTGGGAGCAAGTCTATTTCCATCAACCGATGTAATAGGAAGCAAGCCTATTGCCATCAACAGATGTAATTGGGAGCAAGCCTATTGCATCAACCGATTTAGTTCGGAGCAAGCCTATTGCCATCAACCATTGTAATTGGGAGCAAGCCTATTGCATCAACCGATTTAATTCGGAGCAAGCCTATTGCCATCAACCATTGTAATTGGGAGCAAGTCTATTTCCATCAACCGATGTAATAGGAAGCAAGCCTATTGCCATCAACCATTGTAATTGGGAGCAAGTCTATTTCCATCAACCGATGTAATAGGAAGCAAGCCTATTGCCATCAACCATTGTAATTGGGAGCAAGTATATTTCCATCAACCGATGTAATAGGAAGCAAGCCTATTGCCATCAACAGATGTAATTGGGAGCAAGCCTATTGCATCAACCGATTTAATTCGGAGCAAGCCTATTGCCATCAACCATTGTAATTGGGAGCAAGTCTATTTCCATCAACCGATGTAATAGGAAGCAAGCCTATTGCCATCAACCATTGTAATTGGGAGCAAGTCTATTTCCATCAACCGATGTAATAGGAAGCAAGCCTATTGCCATCAACAGATGTAATTGGGAGCAAGCCTATTGCATCAACCGATTTAATTCGGAGCAAGCCTATTGCCATCAACCATTGTAATTGGGAGCAAGTCTATTTCCATCAACCGATGTAATAGGAAGCAAGCCTATTGCCATTAACCGATGTAATTGGGGGCAAGCCTATTGCCATTAACCGATGTGATTGGAAGCAAGCCTCTTGCCATCAACCGATGTAATTGGGAGCACGCCTATTGCATCAACCGATGTAATAGGAAGCAAGCCTATTGCCATTAACCGATGTAATTGGGAGCAAGCCTATTGCCATTAACCTTTCGTATGCCGCGTATATAGACACAATTAAAAAGTGATTGTGTCTCGTGTAGATCTACGTTCCGGCACACGAAGAGTTAACAGATGTAATTGGGAGCAAGTCTATTGCCATCAACCGATCATGTAATTGGGGGCAAGCCTATTGCCATCGGCCGATGTAATTGGGTGCAAGCCTATTGCTGTCCACCGATAAAATTAGGAGCACGCCTATTGCATCCGTTTTAGTTTTCTTGTATTCGTAATGAAGAGCACATTACCACTATTAGCGGTCTCGGAACTAAATTAGTTGCTTTCAAGGGTTTCACCCAGCCCAGGTAACAAACAATGTAGGTAGGTACCTACTATTACTAGATTAGTTGACTGTCTTGTGGGTTCAATTTCTTGTCGGGCAAAGTGCTTATGAGTTTTTGCATAAGGTATTTCTCAATAGCACCCATAGGCTGGCGATAGGCTCCCCTATTACATAGGTGGGACTTAAACTTATCAGCGCAACACGACGCCGTCAACTTTACGTGTGTAGTTATAGTTTATAAGGTTTTTTCATAATTATGTATTAGTTTGTTGTTATTGTTTTATGTTATTTGTGTATTTTACCTATGGGCCTTAGAAGCCTGAAATAAATGTTTATTATTATTATTATAACTGGCGAAATGTGGGGGAATTTAATGATTAGGTACACTTCTGCCTAACCCTTCGGGGATGACTGGCGTGATGTTATGTAGATTAATAGGTATAGTAAGTCAAATAGATATAATTATTACCTTCCGTGATAAAAAGCTAATACCTAAGGATATAACTATCTTACTGAGACACAATATACACACCTCCATACATCGCGGCATTGGCCATTGATAAATTCTTGACCTGAAGGACAGTTGTTGGGAGCCACGATGACATTCTTCGTTCCGCTTCTCCAAATGTCGCGGCATTGGCCATTGATCCAGGCCTGGCCAGGGCGACAATTTGGGGGAACGGTTACTATATTTTGTGGTGTCAAGTCGGCAGCTGCCGGTTGAATTTCACTGGAAAAAACAAACTATTATGAAATATTTGTTCATGTCTAGTGGCATAATAATAACAGCCGCTCGGGTCGATATTCAGCCGCGTTAACCTAAGAAGGTTCGAGGAGTTTCCTCCATGTACTTTAAGCCGTTTTGGTCCCAGTTGTCACGTAAGGTAGTGGCCCGAAAGGCTAACAACCACTCTATTGTAGTCAGGCTCAGGGGTATCCAGTTACCCAGTGTTAACTGGGTTGTGGAGTGGAGGTCAGATAGGTCGCTCCATGTAAAATACTGTTATTCAGCCGAATCTAGTAAGACTGGTATCCAACCCACGTGATGATCAGATCTATCTATGGAGTTTCGTCGTACTGGCGTTAGGTACCTAGACTACTATAATTCTGACATTCAAAAGTGCCTATAATGGCTTAATTGAAATAAAATATTTGAGTTTGAGTTTAATAGGTAGGCAGTCTAGGTACCTACCTATCCACCTACATTTTCATTTGATTTTCCTTATGTCTAGCTTGTCTTATCGTACAGGTATTACATTAACGCCCGGGTTTCTTGTTTTGCTCAATATGCAACTTTTATCGCAATTATTGTGTTAATTAATCGCTTCAGTAGATTATGTCATTTATCAAAAGAGGAAAAAAACAAAAATAAAACTACAAAAATATACAATGGGTTATTTAAATACTTTTGATTAGTATCTATAATTATGTTCATTAGGTTCGAAGTCGACGCGTGTCATCTAGCGTTAGGGAAAACGGGCATAGGAAGAATGCAAGGCAAGAGTCTCTGTTTGTTGACTGTCTGTTTGTTCATCTATTGACATGTGTGTAAAAATAACTTTGACCCAGTCCAGGTGTGATTCAGAACAAAAGAAAAAGATCGAAATTACGGGGAGAACAAGCGCTACTCGCATTCGTTAAGGGTACTTTTACACACTTTATATGTGTAATTTCTGTGGGGCGCGCAAGGACTGCGGGTTGTTCGAAACAGATACTGCGGCCCCGGACACAAAAGGCTAAAAAGGAACATGCGTGGTTTTTAATCAGTAGAAGTCTGACACCTTCCGCTCCGCCTAGAGAGGGAGGAGTCATTTGATAATTTCCCACCCTCCAAAAAAGGGTATTTTCGAATGCAAAAGAAAGTTTGGATGAGTGGCCACAGATTATTATTCGAGTTTCTTCTGTGGCTTGGAAAGCCATTGTTCCCGGCAGGCAGTCCATTGTAGATCTTTGGCAGTTCCAGTTATAGTCAGTAATAAGTGAGTGAGAGAGCGAAGGGAATTGTATTACCCAGTAATAAGTGAGTTGTAAAGGTCGGATAGTCGCTCCATGTAAAATAAATACCTACTGGCATTTAGTTGCTTCCGGTCAGATTGATTGGACCCCAACATAGTTGGGAAAAGGTCTGCTGATCTGTCTATAGATTTTCGTCTTAGCGAGGTAGCCTACTTAAATGTCGGGACGGGGTGGTCACTTTATTAGTGCCGTGGTTTTAGCAGTTTAGGCGCAGGGTGCCCAGGACGCCCAGGGTGAAAGTTCTACGGCGAACATGGGTGCGAGCAAGCGAACCGACCTCGTTTAAATTTTTGCATTTAAGAGGACGTCGGTATTTTAGTAGTAGTTTGTGAGATAGTGGATAACATTTTACGAATTTTCGCTTACGTACGCATTCGGGGCCCCTGTAATTCGGGGGCCCCGTATCATTGATACGGCTGATACGACGGAAGCTACGCCCCAGACGCCCCAGAGTAATTAGGTTAGGTCAACTTAGGTCACATGTAAGTAAACTTCGGTTTCTGTCTGTACCCAGCTGCTCATCTGGGTAAAAAACTCTACATACATTCATCCAACCAAACCAATGTTTACTTACACCTTTGATAAGTTTCTATGTATCTTATCTTCATCATTTTATCAGCCTGTAAACATAGAACACGGCTACACCTTGGCTCTCTTCCTACATGCCTTTGCAAACGGGGTCATGTTACCTGTTGTAACCCATTGAAAATGCACTAATAAAACATTTGCGAACTCACCTGAGGTCGCTCTCGGCTGTCGGTGTTTTGATCCAAACGTCGCGGCATTGTCCATTAACAAATGATTGTCCTGGCGGGCAATTAATAGGCACCGTGACAAGATTGGCAGGTGCAACGGTGACACTCCAGATCTCGCGGCACGCGCCGTTCACCCACTCCTGTCCATCTGGACAGTTCGTTGGAACAGTTACCACATTTTGAGGACTTATTTCGACAACATTTATGTTTGGTCGGGCGGTACAAGAACTCGCAAGAAAGCAAAGGAACGTAACGAATATAATCATTTTAATTTTATGTTGCTTGCTCTAAATTGTGAAATTCTTTTGTCTAACTATTGCTTGCTGCGTACTTCAAGATGAGAACAATTGAACAAGAATCTTAATTGATTTCTGATTGTATTTATCACTTCAGACGTAGTTTATAGAGAAGATAATCTAGTGACGTAGAGATAAGCTATCTGCAAGGTGTTGTTTTAGTAAGTACAAAGAGTTTGTTTTATTTTTTATGAATAAAAGTAGGAATTGTTATTTCTGGTACTTGTGTACGGCTGTTTGTAGGTGACTAGGTGTTACTATAGATACATAACTTGTTTTTTTCATTTACGCACAAATTGTCCCCTTTACAAAAGAATCAATTTAACAATTGAGAGGCACGTAGCTAAGGTAGGTACTGATGCTGACATACCTCTGGACATTCTCAGGGTTTCTTAGTATGTCAATTTGACCATAAAGATAAATGGGACTATACGCTGATCTTGAAACGTAGTAAAATGTACCGTTTGGTATGGACTGAAAGACCAAATTAGCTGACCGGAGTCAATCACGTGGCAGAGTCCCTGCGGGCTGGTGTGGATAAGTAATTTCCGGCTATTAACCAATGGATATCATTCTGTCTCATCGCGCGTATGCTGTGTTATTTGAAGTTATTTCTAGAAAGAAGAATCTCAAATATTTAAAATTAATATAGACAAGCTCAGAAGAATGAAATCAGTACAATTACCAAGAACTGATGTGGTTCTAATTTCACTTTCACTCAACCAGACTCAAAGCAGGTACCTACCTATTTAGTAAAACAACACACATTGACTTGACATATCATCTGCTTAGCTTTTTCCCATAGGTACTATGTTTGGATCGGCTTCTGCTGTAACCGGCTGTAGCTAAATACCAGTAGGGTACCTCAGTACTTATCTACTTATTTCAAATGGAGCGACTGCCTCCACCATACCATGCCTCCCATATAGCCATATTATGTACATTATAATTTTTCAAAGAACTGTCCATTGATAGTTAGTACCTAAATCTTCTTTTTCATGGTCGCCTGGTCGGCCTTTGTCTAGGATAGAACATTTGATTTCTTCAATTATTTGGGACCTCATCATGACAACGTATAAAAACGTAGTCGACATGAATAACATAACTAGTACCTACTTAGGTACATAAATTCATATTTTTGCTTAGAGCAAAGTTTTGTAACTTGATATATCGATTAGAGGGTGGTAGTATGGTGGTAGGCATGTGGCAGGTAACTTGCCAACGTTTGTTTGTGCTCGGTTGTTTGTGTTTCTATGTTGGAGTATTGATTCCTCGAAAGAGTACATGTTGTTAGTGTGCGGTCCATTTATAGCGTTTACCTAGGGACTACGTAGCTCACAGCACCTAGTATCTATGTACCTATACATGTGCGTCCCGCTGCGCTGTAGCGCGCAATAGGGTGGGCGGTCAACATTCGACCATATTCTTGGGTCGATTCACTTAGTGTTCGAGAAACAGAGTGTGCACACGACAGTACAGTGCTGACGTACCTACATTATACAAGTGGATACAGATTAAAGTGATAAAAATTTCGGGACTGTTGTTATAATCCAAAGGCTGAAACATGAATCGGAAATATATTGTAGCATTCTTTACGATTTTATTTATTATTTGTGCTGAAGGAAGAAAAACGTCGGGTAGAAGCCGTGGCTCTGGATCTCGTTCAGGCAAAAAGACAAATTATGGCCCTCAACCTGTGCCGACATCGTTTAGTAATCCTCAAGCTTCAGCTCCAAAACCAACTTTATTCGGATGGCAATCTAAGCCGTCAAGTGGACAAAGTGGTCAAAGTGGCCATTCGTATCCTTCCAGTGGAACAGGATTATCTGGAGACAAGTCAAAACAACCAGCGACTCATCAAGAAAGTATTCAAAAAAGTAGTGCACCTAATAATTATGCTGGTCAACAACATTCTAATAATCAACCGAGTCATTCTTACCCAGGCTCAACCGGTTTATCAGGAAGTCCTGGCAGTGGAGGTAGTGGAGGCAGTGGATATCCTCAGCAAACTGCAAGCAAATACCCACAAGGAACTGGGTTGTCAGGAAATGCTGGAACTGGTCAATCAGGGTACCCGCAGTCAACTGGATTATCGGGAAGTGGCCAGCCAGGACACAACTATCCACAACAACACGGATCTGGTGCTGGCGGTGGCTACCCTCATAACACGCAGCAACACAATACTGGAGTGGGTGGTTCTGTTGCTGGACCGCCACCCTATAACAACGGTCAGAATTATCAAAATAACTACGGACACCAATATCATCCTCAAGGACCCCCTCCATCTTATTCAAATCACGGCTCTAACTACGGCGGCGGCGGTGGATACAGTCCAGGGTTTGGTTCTCAATCTCCTGGATACTTTGGAAACTATGGTAGAGGAAATGGAGGTATGAGTCGTCCAGGAAGCGCTCTGAAGGGTATAGGTATCGCTGGTGCTGGAATTGGAACGGTATTGACGGGATTAGCTCTCTGGAATTTGGCCCGCTCTACTGGAAGACACCAACATACCGTCATCTACGATAACAGAGGCCAGCCTGTGGCCGTCGCAGCGGCCAATGACACTACCCCTGTTGCAGATTCTATTTTAGCCGATCTAGCCAATTGCAGTTTGACCATTAATAATGATGAGAAAACCGAAGTGCTCGCCATTCCGTGTTCAATTGCTACTTCGTTTACCCCTGATGCTGATGTAAAAGATTCTGGTGCTAGTCAGAACTCTACTGACAATACGAAGTGCACCATTACCGTTCTCACAAAAGCAGGTTTAGAATACATGACGACTATACCATGCTCGATTCTCTTGAACTCTGCCGCAGAAAACAATGTCACAGAACCTCCTCTGGTGGATGAAGAAACTTTCAATGGTACTAATGTTACCACTGTCAATGGTACTAGTGAATCAGGCTTTCTAAATGGTACTGTAACTGAAAATAACTCAACTGTCAGTGAACCGACGGCGCTCAGGCTTTCAGGTGAAAATATAAATGCGGATGGTTTAAGTTCGGCACACTTAAATTGCACTCTCCCATCAGAGGAAGTAAGAGATCCCATCAATCCTTGTTTGTCTGTCAATCATAATCTAACTGTGATTCCTTTACCAGCAACGGAGGCACCCGAGTAAAATAATTTGAACTTGCTCCAAATAATGTTTTTCTAATTGGTGTTAAATAAACGTTCTAATAGGTACATACCTACTTGTCAAGACAATTTGCAAATATAGGTTTTTCTTTTATAATTGATTTTAATTATTAAAAATTATTTCGATTATTACGTATTATTTTAAAATATTTTAACGTTAAGCAACAAATGTATCTATCTAATAGTTATGTTGAATACTACTCCATAATTATTAAGATCGGAGGTAGGCTGGTTGAAAGGGTAGGAGGGACCTACCCTACCCAACCTTCACCTCCGGTCCCGTACCTGTGGCTGCGTGGAAAAAAGTTTTTGTGAAAATATCTTCATCAAATGGGATATTACACAAACTCCTCTAGTGAAACTTCTTAATTTGACTTCCATTTTCTTTATCCGGTAGCCCTAAAATTTATTATCTTTTGTTAATTAATTTCTTAAATTAAAAGAGCGTTCCTCGTTGAAAACTCGGCAACTCTTGTATTTCACTTTGTCACTGTGTGTGTGCATGCACTGTGTAATTTCACTAAACAATGAATAATTAATATTGTACCTACCAACCACATTGCTTCATGTTTATAATATGATGCCTGAACAATGTCGCATTTAATCAAACTTTTGTTGTTATGTAGATAACTGTGGTATGCATGCCATAGGCATTGTTTCATAAATGTAGGTACCTAATTCCGTAACTAAATATCATCAATTCATCATTGTGTGATGTGTTTTTTCCGTAAAAAGATCATTTAATTTTGAGTGAGTTTATTCTCTTGCGCCCTTTGGTGTGTTTACGTTTGTTTATTGTGTCAGTAGAAAATAAATATAAATGATAGTGAATGTTATATAACGTGCATTTTATTTATCTACCTAGCCTAGACATACCCATCACTTACTTTGCCTATGAAAAATAAACAGTAGGTATCTAGGTAGCTAAAATATACCTATTCTTAATTTGCGTACGTATCTACGTAAATGCGCTTATAGGGTCGTTTCGCCGGTTTCGCGAACACTTTCAGTAGGCGACCACTTGACGTACTAAGTTTCTTTAAAACAAGATAATAGTATTTGTAGAGGTAACACAAATAAATAAAAAACCTAACGTGCTTTATAAATAATTATGAAATAAGAATTTACACAGTTTGAAACAAATGGGCTAACCCAGAACCGAAAAAATATTGCTAAAGGCGCGTTTTGATTCAGTGGTGAGAAAACGTACCGCAAGTTAGAAAAAAAATAGCACGGCGCGCGGCGCTCAAAGGTAATTTTTATTATTTATTTCATGTTTTACACACAAGTTGGATATTAAATTGTACAACCGATAAGTTTTCGTTATTATTTAGTTGTATTTCGCTATTTTTTAAGTTATTATTAAGATAAAATCAAGTGGTCGGTAACCGAAATCCTTATTTATCAAGAACGTTAAATAGCGACCATGTGGTCGCAAACCGACGAGAATCGCATTATTTATTTTCTATCAATATGACCCTATTGCTTTGTACAGGACTGTTACAATTTTGAATGTAACATTTTAGAAGCTTTTCTTTGTAGTTATTTAGTAAGCGACCACCACTTTCTTTGAAATTACTATAAAAACGGGATGCTAAACAGGTGGTCGTAAACCAAAATAATCGAAATAAAGACGTTGGTTTCCGACCACCATAATTTAGTATGAGAGAAATAACGTCGGAATATTTTATTTTTTATTTTTGATAAAAACAAAATTAAATTATTTTATATTACCTTTTTTAGATGGAGTTCCCATATAATTCAGAGTCAACGAAAAAAAAAGAAAAATACAGTGCGGTACACTGAAGAAGCCCTGAAAAAAGCTCTTGATGATATCCGAAAAGAAGGGAAGGGACCATATAAATGAATAATATAATAATTAATACATTTTTATAGCGATTATAATTGTTTTAATGGCATTTTTTCATATTAAAATAGTGGTCGCAAACCAACACACTGGTGGTCGCTAACTGATTAAAGTGGTCGGTAACCGACGTTTTCGCTATATTTTCACTTTTTCAGCATTTTATAAATATTTTTGTATGAATGTACTTTATTTTATGTTTTTGTATCCAAACTAGACTATATTTGGGACAAATTCACATTAACATAAACTATTTTGCGTGTAGACAACATTTTTTTTTCTTCATCATAAGTGGGCAACTCAGCTAACTGGTCGCTAACCGGCGAAACGACCCTATGCCCACCTCGTATGTGCCTATTGCCTAATATCTAACGACTGTAAACTGAGGGTCGTTATTACCACCCGAGACCCGACCTACTTAGTAAGGAGTTAACTATCACTCAAATGCAAGTCTTCAATGGACCGCATAATTACGTCGAGAATTTGCAACCTGAATAATCAGCCGTCTGGGTGAGACTCACACTGGTATGTTTCACAGATTCATAACTAGGATTTCAGGACATTTGAATAATATTCCGGAATTTTCATACCGCAGCGCAGTCCTTATCAAATCAATAGTACTTACATTGTTACCCTTGGGGTGAAAGCAATCCCGTCGGGGCTGTAGGTTGTTCACAAGAGATACCGCGGCCTCGACACAAAGGGTCAAAAAGGAACATGGGTGGATTTTAGTCAGTAGAAGTCTGACTCTCCCTTTCGCTCTGCCCAAGACCGAGATGGGTTATTTGGTGATTTTCCACCCGTTAAAAAATAAATTAAAAAAAGAAGGGTGAAGCAAACTTATTTATCAACTTTTAGTCCCGAGACGGGGGTTGGCGTTGACCTAAGCACTGTGCTTTTCACTACGAATACAAGGAAAACAAAAAAAAAAACATGAATTAGGTAACGAGTTAGGACTGTTAGGAGCAAGCTTATTGCCATCAACCAATGTAATTTGGAGCAAGCTTATTACCATCAACCAATGTAATTGGGAGCAAACCTATTGCCACCATTCAATGTAATCGGTAGCAAACCTAATGCCATCCACAGATGTAATTGGGAACAAGCCTATTGACATCAACCGATGGTATTGGGGGCAAGCCCATTGCTATCAACCGATGTAACTGGGAGCAAGCTTATTGACATCAACCGATGTTATTGAAGCAAACTTATTAACATCAACCGATGTTATTGGGAGCAAGCCTATTGCCATCAACCGACGTAATTGGGAGCAAACTTATTGCCACCATTCAATGTAATCGGTAGCAAACCTATTGCCATCAACCAATGTAATTTGGAGCAAGCTTATTACCATCAACCGATGTAATTGGGAGCAAACCTATTGCCACAATTCAATGTAATCGGTAGCAAACCTAATGCCATCCACAGATGTAATTGGGAACAAGCCTATTAACATCAACCGATGTAATTGGGAACAAGCCTGTTGACATCAACCGATGGTATTGGGGGCAAGCCTATTGCCATCAACCGATGTAATTGGGAACAAGTCTATTGACATCAACCGATGGTATTGGGAGCAAGCCCATTGCTATCGACCGATGTTATTGGAAGCAAACCTATTAACATCATGTTATTGGGAGACATCATCGTTTTTTTTTAGCTATCTGAATCTGATGTTTTTAATTTTACTTTCCTTGTATTCGTAATGAAAAGAGTTTACCTCGGGTAAAAGACTCATTTAGTCCCTCGAAATATTGGCACCCGAGCGCAGACTAAATAAGTAACTTACTTTCATCCCTTTTCTTTTAGGGTGATGGATGACTCCTCCCGCTCTGGGCAGAGCGGTACACTTTTCATTCCGTAGTTCAACAAATCAAACCAAAATAGTTTGTTTTAGGTACTTAATGGCGCTGCAATAGCGCTTCTAGATATTATCTTTAACACTTCTATACTAATACTAGCTGTTCCCGGCAAACGTTGTTTTGCCATATAAAAAAAAAAAAAAAAAAAATAGATGTTGGCCTATTCTCATAGATACCGGATACGCACAAAAAATTTCATCAAAATCGGTCAAACCGTTTCGGAGGAGTATGGCATCGAAAACTGTGACACGAGAATTTTAATTAGAAATTTTATATATTAGAAGAAAGATATAAAGAGGTAAAGTTTGTGTATTTGTTAAATTGTAAGGGGTAATCTCGGGATCTACTGAACCGATTTTAAAAATTCTTTCACCAATAGAAAGCCACATTATTGCTGAGTGTCATAGGCTTTTTATCCCTGTATTCCCACGGGAACGGGATCTACGCGGGTGAAACCGCGGGACGTCCGCTAGTAGTAGTATTATATTCGTAACTAGCGATCCGCCCCGGCTTCGCACGGGTGCAATGATGATTTATATTATTTCTCTCACTCTATCTATTAAAAAAAATCGCATCAAAATCCGTTGCGTAGTTTTAAAGATTTAAGCATACAAAGGGACAGGGAAAGCGACTTTGTTTTATACTATTAGTGATGGCGCAGCGCAGCTAGCACGCACGCCACAGTGGTGCCACTGAAGCGCTTGTTCACGCATCCGGGCACTCTTACATCTACTCGCGTCAAGAGCCACGTGCTCGCGGCACTTGCTTCCGTCGCGTGACTGCTGGTGCCACATGGAATCCTTTATCAACTTATTTTATTTGTTTTCTCCATGTCATTTTGCGTGGTTGTAACACTCGTAAAACGCGTGTCACTTGAGCGTGTTCATCGTGGGGTCGTGCCCGTCGAACCCTCGTGCCCCTGCTGTGGCCGCTCGTGGTCTCTCACTAAGAGGCATCCTAAGACTAACTAGCATATTATAATAGACTTCTCTATGAGGTTCTGTACCTCATAGAGAAGTCTATTATAATATAATATGCTCGGAGTTTCCCTGCGTGCTTGAACATAAAAATGAGGACGTTTGCAGAAGCACCCATGACCCAATCAGTCACTGATACAGCCCGGTGGCGCCGTGCGTGACATAGGACTGCGCGGCAGCCTGTGCTTGAATTGTTTTGATGGGTTCTCTGCCTTTTCGCCGAAAATTGTTTCCCAAATTTTCACTTGCCAACCAACGTTTCGCAGAATTTTATTTCGCCGAATAATCATTTGCCAACTTATCATAATATATTTTTTTATTTCCCAACCTCACAGTTACCAGCTGTACGTTTGGTTTGCTTTTCATTATGACACTTTTTA
Organism: Diarsia mendica; assembly: GCA_949316265.1. Taxonomy (NCBI): domain Eukaryota; kingdom Metazoa; phylum Arthropoda; class Insecta; order Lepidoptera; family Noctuidae; genus Diarsia; species Diarsia mendica. Next base: position 14,010,560 of record OX438897.1, read on the forward strand.
AAAGGCCAACTTTCAAGTAGCAGAATGTTTTACTTTGCGTAATATTCATTTAGTTGTTTATTGTTTACCAAATTTATCAGCACGGTATTAATTTTGCACCTAAAGTATGTGTGTTAGATTTCGAAAAAGCTGCAATACTGAGTCTGCGATCAAATTTTGAAGAAATTTCTTTACAAGGATGCCATTTTCATTTGGGACAAATTATATACAGGTAGTTATTGTTATTATTTTTTTTTCTTTATCTTTAATGTGACCTAACCTAACTTAACGTTTCCTTTTACAAAAGCGATTCGCTTCTGGCACATCGCCGGCCGCTGCCGCGGCACGCTCGCTTCGCTCGCTCGGCTCGTGCGTTGTTTGTCATAACCTAAACCTAACCTTTAATGTGACCTAACTTATCTTAACGTTTCCTTTTACAAAAGCAATTTGCTTCTGCCGTTGTTTGTTATAACCTAACCTAACCTATCGTAACCAAAGATTTCTCGAACACAAAACTACATATTCAGAGGAAAAACTATTGCTCTGCATTGCTGCCAATTTAAAAATTTAATGTTATTTTTGATATTCTTAAATAAAAAATGTATGAAAAAAGTCGTAATTTTTTTATCAATGTATGAAAAGGAAACTGTAACACTGACAAAACGTCATTCGTCTAATAGTTGTGTTGCCTAGTAAAATGTTTGCCAAATGATAAATGTCCCAAACGTTTTGTGTCTTTATAATAATCGGCTTTACAATAATTCTACCAAATGAAACGTTGTCAAACAAAAATTTGGTAATCGTTAGTTGTCAAAGTGAAACATCGGCGAAACGTTGGTTGGCAAGTGAAAATTTGGGAAACAATTTTCGGCGAATAGGCAGGACACCGTTTTGATGACTGCCGTCTTTAGAAGGTAGGAAAAGAGCAGATAAGCTCCTTGAGTACCTACCTATCAAATTGGTTATTAGCGTATCTACTCACACAGTGCTTGATTTTATCACTGATTGTGCTGGCTAGAACTACCTTCTTTAGATAAAGTGATTTGATTAAAATGATTCATCACCTCGGATTGTTGTCACGGTTTACAGTTTGAATAAGGCTAGTCTCTCATCTCCTCATTTTTCGAATTCGATTTAAGTTTCAACTGATGGTGATGAATGACACGTCTTTTTACCGTTTTGTGGCGAAGCTAAAACCACAGAGGGTTATATATGTCATTATGTGTTACTACTAGGGCTTTCAATACCGGTATTACGGGATCCCGTAATACCGTGATCCCGGACAAATATGGGCCATTTTCAATACCGTGATCACGGTATTGCAAAAATGCAAACATTACATATATTATCGTAAATTAAATTCCTTTTTTAAAATACCTATAATAATGACACACGAAACATACAAAGAGACAGTGAGACAATGACTGATAATGAACAAGATATGACCATAGAAGAACCTTCTACTTCATTGAATTCGAGCAGTGAAAATGATATCGCGCGCAGGTTTGACGATTTCCAGGCTTTCCAGCCTCCCGAACGAACCAGATTCCGAAAAGGCTTTAGTACCGTAGACAGCATAAATACCTACATACGCTGCGTGGTTATGTGGCTGGATGTCATACAAGAGACCGAAGAGTATAACCTGCCTCTCTGTTTAGCGGTTGTGAACTACGAGAAACCCTTTAATTCGATCGAGACTTGGGCCATACTGCAGTGTCTCCAACGGTGACAAAAACGCCACCATGTCAGTCCGACTTCAGGACCAGACCTCGGAACCTTTTTTGTGTGACAGGGAGACGTCATATCTCCGAAACTGTTCACCCCTGCACTGGAGGATGCCTTTAAGGTTCTGGATTGAAAAGACCTCAGTGAAATGCTCGATGACCGCAGTACAACTTCCGAAAGAGTGGGTCTTAAAAAAAACATGGACAAAACCAAGGTCATGTTGACTGTCCACGTAACAGCCTCACCTATCAAAATCGGAGACTCTACACTCGAAGTTGTGGACGAAGTCTACCTGGATCTAATGATGTAAAATAGGTCCAGCTCGACCAGTCAGTCAGTTCGAACTTCGAGAAAGAGTAGAAATCGTCGTGGTGGGCAGGGCACATTGCACGCAGAACAGATGGCCAATGGGGCCTAAAAGTTTTGGAGTGGCAACCGCGAACAGAAAGACGTTGTGTTGGAAGGCGTCCAACAAGCTGAAACGATGACCTGGTGAAGGTTGCGGGGTCACGCTGAATGCGCCCATAGGACAGGCCACTGCGGCAACACCTGGGGGAGGCCTATACGTCCAGCAGTGGACGTCTTGGTTGAAATGATCATTAATGATGATGTGGGAAAATGAAGACACGTCCATTCCTACCGGCAGCTTAGAGATATTTACTGTCTATGATACCTACGAATATTGATGCAGAGCGTGCTTTTTTTTCAGTAGGCTATTGTGAATGATGGCTAATAGCTAATTAAGCTATATTTACGTTTCTACAAATATTGATAGGTAGCTATGTTGATTACATGATACATTTCAATAATAATAAAAATCGACGTTTTTTTGATATTTATTCTTATCAAACGCTATGTGGAATGCCTTCCTACAAAAAGACTTGAGTTAAGTTTTGATTATGTTCCTACTTAGTCCTATCTATTTAAATAATCAACCAATACCAAATTGTTATATAGAGCGCTATTTATAAAAGTTATTTTAAATAAAATAGAACAAAAAAGACTGTTTTACAAATAAAAACACGTACTTTAAATGTTGGTATGTAATACCGGTATTAATACCGTGATCACGGTATTGACGTCCAATACCGGTATTGAAAACATCCGGTATTTGAAAGCCCTATGTGTTACCGCTTTGCGGCGAAGCTAAAACCACAGAGGCTTATGTCATTAAGTGTTTGACCTGGTAGGTAGGTACCTATGTCCGTTTCGTTGTTCCCTCGGGTGAAATCGGGTGTGCCTCGGGCCTCGTTACCAATTTTATTGTACGTTAGATTCGTCTTGGTAGACCCGTTCCATTTTCGTAATGGGTCAGGCCGTAGATTTTGCCACAAATAGCGCAAAATGACGCAAAATCTTCTGTAAGTCGGTCGCGCAAAGTGACGTAAAATAGTAACGCTAAATGATAAGGGGTGCGCACACCTGATGTGTACAGTTTTTACTTGTGCATAAAGTTTTAATAAATAAATATATAAAAATGCACTCAGCATAGCCAAGTGATCTGAAAGTCAAGCCAAGCCAAGCCAGCAAGCAAGCCAGCCAAGTGGTCAGAGTGGCTTGAAATTTTGACTAGCAACCTACAAGAACCTCGCAGTTACTCTAAAAAATATATGAAATGAATAATTAAAACAAAATCAAAAAATCATCATAATCAATACCAAGTAATCTCTAATGTGCATGCACCATTATAAGATAGCGTAAAAAAGTGGCGCAAATTATATGCCACTCTGGTATCGCAAAGTGACATAATGTAGTTTCTGCGTAACCATGGCGCAAATAAAATCTATAATAACTCGATAATAAGCTATTTCCTCAGGTTAATTTAGCCTTTAAAACATCACACACAGCCTATTAAATCATGCGCAATAACAATAATATATATAAATTGTAAACTTATCTTGAAATCTAAAAAAATGCACTCTCGAAAAATGTGACACTTTTTACTCGGAACGAAGTTGACATCGGACTGAAGAAAATATGGCCGCCAACGCCCGTATTGACTATAGAGAAAGTTACTTTAGTGCTGCCACTACTCAGATACAAATCCTGCTAATGTCTTAACACCACAAAATGGGCAGATAATAGGTGCGCAATAGAAGTAGCGCAAAGAATAGACTTTCTTTATTTTTTTAAAAATGTGTGAAAATTAATGTACTTTCTTAGGAAACACCACCCGATATTAAAAACGCGGCTAGCTAACTATTATTTTATAACGTTAAATCAAACAGATTACCAAAAAGCATTAAAAAAAATATTTTGCTGATGGCGTAAGTGCACCCCTACCAAAGCGGATTCACGTTTTTAATGAAAATTTCGTCACTTTTTGTAGAAAAATGTCATATAATTTTCTAAGTTTATGAACATAATCAAATATGTTTAGTGGCCGCGGCTCACCACTTCATAAGCAATACGATGCTGTGATTGACAAACGTATAAGTCTTATACTTTTTTTTTTTCATGTAGCGGAGAGTTAAGTTACATCTAATGTGGCAAAATCTACGGCCTTTTTTTTTATTATTATTGATAGGTTCGCGTTTGACCACTATCTCACCTGATGGAAAGTGATGATGCGGTCGACGATGGAGCACGCTTACCTAGAAGTAACCTATTCACTCTTGACTTAAAGACCCCTAGGTTATAGCTATCAGGAAATACAGACTCTGGCAGGGAATTCCACTCCTTAGCTGTACGCACAATGAAAGTATTCCCAAACCGTTTAGTGCGTATGGGTGGGATGTCCACCATATAACGGTGGCGCATCGCCGTACGTCTTGTAGTCCGATGATGGAACGGGCTTGGCGGAATTAGATCGTGCAATTCCCTCGCACACTCTCCGAAATGTAACCGATAGAAAACCGAAAGGCTAGCTACTCGTCGACGATGTTCAAGGCTCTGGAGCTTTGACTTGACAAGCGCGTCATTGCCGATGAGCCTCTTGGCTCGTTTCTCAATTGACTCTAGCGCATCAAGCTGGTATTTAGCGGATCCATCCCAGAGATGAGAGCAGTACTCCACACACGATCGGACTTGCGCTTGATATAAGTTGAGCAGCTGTTTCGGTGTGAAATACTGTCTCACCTTTGCTAGGATTCCCAGCTTCTTTGCAGCCAGTTTAGCCTTAGCCTCGATGAACGGACCGAAATTGAGGGTTGACGTAAACGTAACGCCAAGAAGCTCAATTTGATCGGTTAACGGCACGGTCACACCACGGAAAGTAGGAGACTGTTGGAAATCGCTCCTTTTTGCGGAAAAGAGACACGCCTGGGTTTTAGCAGCATTGAACTTGACCAGGTTGGCGTCGCCCCATTCAGAGACAGCCTTCAAGGACAAGTTCAACCGCTCCACCATGGCCTCGCGTAGAGACTGGATCTGAGACCCACTAGCCCGCGCGTTGGACGTGTACCTCTCAGCAACAGTGCTGTCGTCTGCATACCCAAAGGTGCCGGGCACTAGCAGACTATTAATATGCAGCAAGAATAAAGTTGCTGAGAGAACCGACCCCTGAGGCACCCCGGCATTGATAGCCAATTGGTCAGACGAGCAGCCATCAATGACCACTCGAATAGACCGATCCCTCAGGAAGTCTGCAATCCAAGCACAAAGTCCAGCAGGTAGACCGAAAGAAGGAAGCTTTGCAATAAGGCTTTCATGCCACACCCTGTCGAAAGCCTTTGAGATATCAAGGGAAACGGCAAGCGCTTCTCCGTGTTTCTCAATGGCCTCACTCCAGATGTGAATGGCATACGCTAGAAGATCCCCAGTAGACCTGTTTTGGCGAAAGCCATACTGTCGGTCACTGAGGATATCATTGGCTTCTAGGTATGCCAGGAGCTTTCTATTCAGTACACGCTCCATAGTCTTACAGAGTACGGACGTGACTGAAATAGGCCTGTAGTTGGCCGGGTCAGCTCGACTGCCCTTTTTGGGCACGGGTTGCACGTTAGCCTGCTTCCAAGCTTTCGGTACTTTACCAGTCTCAAACGAGAGGCGAAACAGGCGCGTCAAGATCGGAGACAATTCAGGCGCACACGTCTTCAGTACAATTGCCGGTATTCCGTCAGGGCCACTAGCTTTGTTCACGTCAAGATTACGCAGCACCCTACAGACGTCCTTCCGATGGATGCGAATGTCCGACATACTCGTATAGCATCCAGCAGGAGAGGCCGAGGGGCTGGCGTCGCCGCTGTCAAGACGTGAAGATTCCGCAAAAAGAGTGGCAAATAAATTTGCCTTATCTTCGAGAGGAGAAGGAAGTGAAATGAGGCTCCACGCTGCTAACCTTCAGACACGCACTGGAAGGATGGTATCGACTGGGGGACTAGTCTGGAGACTGCGGGGACGCCCGAGCCCCCCCGGAAAGTCCATCGGGCCCTCTCATCTGGTCGCCAACCAGCACGATGGTGCATTCCGGGATTTTTCGACAGTTGGTAGGGAGGGCAGCCTTTCGTGTGTGGCTAGCACACTACTTGGGCCCCCAACTACCTGCGGTCGGCCAGCGGTGCACCGTGCCTCGGATCCCGCTACCCTCCGCGACTAGCCTCCCGATACGCCCATACCAGCGAGAGCCAGATTGGTCTGCGTGCAGTGGAGCAACTATTTCGACCCAACTCCTCAATAGGCTACACCGGGCATCGTACCGGAACACGGCTAGGCCGTTTGGCGGCACGTCTTTGCCCGGTGGGTGGTCGCAAGCCTGCGGTCGAAACCTACCACCAGTTATGTCACCTGATTAGCACCACCCAGGGGCCACGTGTAGGGATTCACTAAAGGGTACTTTCATACGGACGCGGGTGACTCGGCCCCCAATGTTACCTATAAGTATTCAAAATTTCAAATTGGTCTTGCTTATTTTCAACTATAGGATAATTATGACTGGATCTATCACAGAATAGATAAATTTATCTGTTCTGTGTTCTTTCTAAATGGTACTGTAACTGAAAATAACTCAACTGTCAGTGAACCGACGGCGCTCAGGCTTTCAGGTGAAAATATAAATGCGGATGGTTTAAGTTCGGCACACTTAAATTGCACTCTCCCATCAGAGGAAGTAAGAGATCCCATCAATCCTTGTTTGTCTGTCAATCATAATCTAACTGTGATTCCTTTACCAGCAACGGAGGCACCCGAGTAAAATAATTTGAACTTGCTCCAAATAATGTTTTTCTAATTGGTGTTAAATAAACGTTCTAATAGGTACATACCTACTTGTCAAGACAATTTGCAAATATAGGTTTTTCTTTTATAATTGATTTTAATTATTAAAAATTATTTCGATTATTACGTATTATTTTAAAATATTTTAACGTTAAGCAACAAATGTATCTATCTAATAGTTATGTTGAATACTACTCCATAATTATTAAGATCGGAGGTAGGCTGGTTGAAAGGGTAGGAGGGACCTACCCTACCCAACCTTCACCTCCGGTCCCGTACCTGTGGCTGCGTGGAAAAAAGTTTTTGTGAAAATATCTTCATCAAATGGGATATTACACAAACTCCTCTAGTGAAACTTCTTAATTTGACTTCCATTTTCTTTATCCGGTAGCCCTAAAATTTATTATCTTTTGTTAATTAATTTCTTAAATTAAAAGAGCGTTCCTCGTTGAAAACTCGGCAACTCTTGTATTTCACTTTGTCACTGTGTGTGTGCATGCACTGTGTAATTTCACTAAACAATGAATAATTAATATTGTACCTACCAACCACATTGCTTCATGTTTATAATATGATGCCTGAACAATGTCGCATTTAATCAAACTTTTGTTGTTATGTAGATAACTGTGTATGCATGCCATAGGCATTGTTTCATAAATGTAGGTACCTAATTCCGTAACTTAATATCATCAATTCATCATTGTGTGATGTGTTTTTTCCGTAAAAAGATCATTTAATTTTGAGTGAGTTTATTCTCTTGCGCCCTTTGGTGTGTTTACGTTTGTTTATTGTGTCAGTAGAAAATAAATATAAATGATAATGAATGTTATATAACGTGCATTTTATTTATCTACCTAGCCTAGACATACCCATCACTTACTTTGCCTATGAAAAATAAACAGTAGGTATCTAGGTAGCTAAAATATACCTATTCTTAATTTGCGTACGTATCTACGTAAATGCGCTTATATGCCCACCTCCTAGGTGCCTATTGCCTAATATCTAACGACTGTAAACTGAGGGTCGTTATTACCACCCGACCTACTTAGTAAGGAGTTAACTATCACTCAAATGCAAGTCTTCAATGGACCGCATAATTACGTCGAGAATTTGCAACCTGAATAATCAGCCGTCTGGGTAAGACTCACACTGGTATGTTTCACAGATTCATAACTAGGATTTCAGGACATTTGAATAATATTCCGGAATTTTCATACCGCAGCGCAGTCCTTATCAAATCAATAGTACTTACATTGTTACCCTTGGGGTGAAAGCAATCCCGTCGGGGCTGTAGGTTGTTCACAAGAGATACCGCGGCCTCGACACAAAGGGTCAAAAAGGAACATGGGTGGATTTTAGTCAGTAGAAGTCTGACTCTCCCTTTCGCTCTGCCCAAGACCGAGATGGGTTATTTGGTGATTTTCCACCCGTAAAAAAATAAATTAAAAAAAGAAGGGTGAAGCAATAGTAGATTATGCACCAAGGGGCTAAAGTTGTGTCTTATGTCACGGGCGTCATATTGAATCTCGAGCGCAATGAAGGATCCGGAATTTAACTCCCGACCGCAGGGAGGGAGTTATGAGTCTAACTCACGAGCGAAGCGAGGGAGTTAATACAAGAATCCTGAATGCAGCGAGGGATTCAAGCTAGCCCAAGGCAAAGACACCTTTAGCCCAGAGGAGGATACTCTACTTTTTACACCTACTGTGAGAAAATAATAGCCATAGGTAGTACGAAAAACAAAGTATTTATTAAATAAACAAACAGTAAGATTAACATATTAGAAATAATGAAATAGAAATAATTATAAGAAAAAAATGGTAGAATGGTTTTGGATGATTGGCTGTATGCATTTTGAATTTAGAACGTCATTGGAGACGCTCGTGAAATTATAGTATTTTTGATAAAATGTGATAGCGACTGTAGTATACTTAGATAGGTTTTATTATTTATTTATTTATTCACAAATTCCACAGCAATATTATTATTATCTTAGCGCAGTTTACTTAAAATAAATTAACTAATGTTACAGCCAATTACTATTACGGTATTACGGCGCGGTACGGTATTTGTTATTATTAATGCCAGTTTTAATGTTAAGTAAGTATTCCATTCCTTTTAAAAAATGGTTCGTAGTCTTCGTAGTTATCTAATTATTCTTACAAATTATTATGTCTTCGAAAACATGGCAACAATATGAAGAAGCAGTCGTTATGATTTTGTAGAAAATCGAGAATATCATCCACGCGTAGTAAGGGTATCGAGAATAGCTTTCCTCTTTCTGGCACCAAAGGGTGTTTGTGAAAGTGCGCGCCGAACTAGTTGGCCGCGCCTTAGGTGGCGACAGGGGTGAGAGGGCGGGTTGCCTACAGCTCGCAATGCACAGGAGACTATAATTTATTATACAGTGATGACCAATCTCGAGATATCGTGAACAATAATAATTGTTCAATTTATTGAAAAGAATACAAATAAAAAACAAAAGCATGCCTAAGGCACGGCCAACTAGTTCCGCGCGCACTATAGTAGGTAGGTAATATACTGCCAATTTAGCTGAGCATGTGAGATTCCAAATTCAAATCACATTATTGACCAGCGGGTCATAATGAAATCCAGTACAACATTATTGACCGGCTGTTCCCCCGGCCACTAATGATGATGGTCACTTTAGGTTGAGGTTGCTTGACATATAATTTGACATTTTCGAGCAGGTGGTGTGAAAACTTATTTATCAACTTTTAGTCCCGAGACGGGGGTTGGCGTTGACCTAAGCACTGTGCTTTTCACTACGAATACAAGGAAAACAAAAAAAAAAACATGAATTAGGTAACGAGTTAGGACTGTTAGGAGCAAGCTTATTGCCATCAACCAATGTAATTTGGAGCAAGCTTATTACCATCAACCAATGTAATTGGGAGCAAACCTATTGCCACCATTCAATGTAATCGATAGCAAACCTAATGCCATCCACAGATGTAATTGGGAACAAGCCTATTGACATCAACCGATGGTATTGGGGGCAAGCCCATTGCTATCAACCGATGTAACTGGGAGCAAGCTTATTGACATCAACCGATGTTATTGGAAGCAAACTTATTAACATCAACCGATGTTATTGGGAGCAAGCCTATTGCCATCAACCGACGTAATTGGGAGCAAACTTATTGCCACCATTCAATGTAATCGGTAGCAAACCTATTGCCATCAACCAATGTAATTTGGAGCAAGCTTATTTACCATCAACCGATGTAATTGGGAGCAAACCTATTGCCACAATTCAATGTAATCGGTAGCAAACCTAATGCCATCCACAGATGTAATTGGGAACAAGCCTATTAACATCAACCGATGTAATTGGGAACAAGCCTATTGACATCAACCGATGGTATTGGGGGCAAGAATATTGCCATCAACCGATGTAATTGGGAACAAGCCTATTGACATCAACCGATGGTATTGGGAGCAAGCCCATTGCTATCGACCGATGTTATTGGAAGCAAACCTATTAACATCATGTTATTGGGAGACATCATCGTTTTTTTTTAGCTATCTGATGTTTTTAATTTTACTTTCCTTGTATTCGTAATGAAAAGAGTTTACCTCGGGTAAAAGACTCATTTAGTCCCTCGAAGTATTGGCACCCGAGCGCAGACTAAATAAGTAACTTACTTTCATCCCTTTTCTTTTAGGGTGATGACTCCTCCCGCTCTGGGCAGAGCGGTACACTTTTCATTCCGTAGTTCTTAACAAATCAAACCAAAATAGTTTGTTTTACTTAATGGCGCTGCAATAGCGCTTCTAGATATTATCTTTAACACTTCTATACTAAGGCTGAGTTGCACCAAAAAATTAGTTAAAGTTAAAGTTTGTGTCAAAGTGCACGTCAAACAAACATCAAAACTTCAGTTTTGTATCGGTTATGCCAACAATGAGTTGCGCGATTTGACAAATAGTTAAATGACGTCATAACTTTAACAGTAACTGCAACCGCTCACTTTCCGCTGGTTAGTGTTATAGTTTGTGTTAAATTGTCTGTCAACTTTATTGTCAAACGCGTTGAATAATTATAACCTTTAGACATCATGTCCCTGCTCCAAGAAATACTCGCAGAAACCAGTTCTGATGAAGAAAGCGATGAAAAGAAAAGTGTGATTACCAGAGCCGATCGTTTTTCCACATGGAACGACGAATGTTTCTTGCCAAGATTTCGAGTCTCTAAAAACGTAGCTTGGTGGCTGACTATACGATTGCATTGCTTAAGGCGTAACAAGGATATTCATCGTAGGTAATTGTTCAACCAAAAAATAATACGTGCTATAGACAAAGCAATAAATATAATATTTGTTTGAATGTTTGCAAAAAAAATTTTGTATATATAATTTTTCTATACCCCATAAAGTACTGTCAAATTTGACAAAAACCTTAACTTTAACGACTTTTTTGGTGCATTCAGCCTAATATTATAAAGAGGTAAAGTTTGTGTATTTGTTAAATTGTAAGGGGTAATCTCGGGATCTACTGAACCGATTTTAAAAATTCTTTCACCAATAGAAAGCCACATTATTGCTGAGTGTCATAGGCTATTTTATTGTCTTTTTATCCCTGTATTCCCACGGGAACGGGATCTACGCTGGTGAAACCGCGGGACGTCCGCTAGTAGTAGTATTATATTCGTAACTAGCGATCCGCCCCGGCTTCGCACGGGTGCAATGATGATTTATATTATTTCTCTCACTCTATCTATTAAAAAAAATCGCATCAAAATCCGTTGCGTAGTTTTAAAGATTTAAGCATACAAAGGGACAGAGAAAGCGACTTTGTTTTATACTATTAGTGATGGCGCAGCTAGCACGCACGCCACAGGCCACAGTGGTGCCACTGAAGCGCTTGTTCACGCATCCGGGCACTCTTACATCTACTCGCGTCAAGAGCCACGTGCTCGCGGCACTTGCTTCCGTCGCGTGACTGCTGGTGCCACATGGAATCCTTTACCAACTTATTTTATTTGTTTTCTCCATGTCATTTTGCGTGGTTGTAACACTCGTAAAACGCGTGTCACTTGAGCGTGTTCATCGTGGGGTCGTGCCCGTCGAACCCTCGTGCCCCTGCTGTGGCCGCTCGTGGTCTCTCACTAAGAGGCATCCTAAGACTAACTAGCATATTATAATAGACTTCTCTATGAGGTTCTGTACCTCATAGAGATAAGTCTATTATAATATAATATGCTCGGAGTTTCCCTGCGTGCTTGAACATAAAAATGAGGACGTTTGCAGAAGCACCCATGACCCAATCAGTCACTGATACAGCCCGGTGGCGCCGTGCGTGACATAGGACTGCGCGGCAGCCTGTGCTTGAATTGTTTTGATGACTGCCGTCTTTAGAAGGTAGGAAAAGAGCAGATAAGCTCCTTGAGTACCTACCTATCAAATTGGTTATTAGCGTATCTACTCACACAGTGCTTGATTTTATCACTGATTGTGCTGGCTAGAACTACCTTCTTTAGATAAAGTGATTTGATTAAAATGATTCATCACCTCGGATTGTTGTCACGGTTTACAGTTTGAATAAGGCTAGTCTCTCATCTCCTCATTTTTCGAATTCGATTTTAGTTTCAACTGATGAATGACACGTCTTTTTACCGTTTTGTGGCGAAGCTAAAACCACAGAGGGTTATATGTCATTATGTGTTACTACTAGGGCTTTCAATACCGGTATTACGGGATCCCGTAATACCGTGATCCCGGACAAATATGGGCCATTTTCAATACCGTGATCACGGTATTGCAAAAATGCAAACATTACATATATTATCGTAAATTAAATTCCTTTTTTAAAATACCTATAATAATGACACACGAAACATACAAAGAGACAGTGAGACAATGACTGATATAATGAACAAGATATGACCATAGAAGAACCTTCTACTTCATTGAATTCGAGCAGTGAAAATGATATCGCGCGCAGGTTTGACGATTTCCAGGCTTTCCAGCCTCCCGAACGAACCAGATTCCGAAAAGGCTTTAGTACCGTAGACAGCATAAATACCTACATACGCTGCGTGGTTAAGTGGCTGGATGTCATACAAGAGACCGAAGAGTATAACCTGCCTCTCTGTTTAGCGGTTGTGAACTACGAGAAACCCTTTAATTCGATCGAGACTTGGGCCATACTGCAGTGTCTCCAACGGTGACAAAAACGCCACCATGACAGTCCGACTTCAGGACCAGACCTCGGAACCTTTTTTGTGTGACAGGGGGACGTCATATCTCCGAAACTGTTCACCCCTGCACTGGAGGATGCCTTTAAGGTTCTGGATTGAAAAGACCTCAGTGAAATGCTCGATGACCGCAGTACAACTTCCGAAAGAGTGGGTCTTAAAATAAACATGGACAAAACCAAGGTCATGTTGACTGTCCACGTAACACCCTCACCTATCAAAATCGGAGACTCTACACTCGAAGTTGTGGACGAAGTCTACCTGGATCTAATGATGTAAAATAGGTCCAGCTCGACCAGTCAGTCAGTTCGAACTTCGAGAAAGAGTAGAAATCGTCGTGGTGGGCAGGGCACATTGCTCGCAGAACAGATGGCCAATGGGGCCTAAAAGTTTTGGAGTGGCAACCGCGAACAGAAAGACGTTGTGTTGGAAGGCGTCCAACAAGCTGAAACGATGACCTGGTGAAGGTTGCGGGGTCACGCTGAATGCGCCCATAGGACAGGCCACTGCGGCAACACCTGGGGGAGGCCTATACGTCCAGCAGTGGACGTCTTGGTTGAAATGATCATTAATGATGATGTGGGAAAATGAAGACACGTCCATTCCTACCGGCAGCTTAGAGATATTTACTGTCTATGATACCTACGAATATTGATGCAGAGCGTGCTTTTTTTTCAGTAGGCTATTGTGAATGATGGCTAATAGCTAATTAAGCTATATTTACGTTTCTACAAATATTGATAGGTAGCTATGTTGATTACATGATACATTTCAATAATAATAAAAATCGACGTTTTTTTGATATTTATTCTTATCAAACGCTATGTGGAATGCCTTCCTACAAAAAGACTTGAGTTAAGTTTTGATTATGTTCCTACTTAGTCCTATCTATTTAAATAATCAACCAATACCAAATTGTTATATAGAGCGCTATTTATAAAAGTTATTTTAAATAAAATAGAACAAAAAAGACTGTTTTACAAATAAAAACACGTACTTTAAATGTTGGTATGTAATACCGGTATTAATACCGTGATCACGGTATTGACGTACAATACCGGTATTGAAAACATCCGGTATTTGAAAGCCCTATGTGTTACCGCTTTGCGGCGAAGCTAAAACCACAGAGGCTTATGTCATTAAGTGTTTGAGGTACCTATGTCCGTTTCGTTGTTCCCTCGGGTGAAATCGGGTGTGCCTCGGGCCTCGTTACCAATTTTATTGTACGTTAGATTCGTCTTGGTAGACCCGTTCCATTTTCATAATGTTACCTATAAGTATTCAAAATTTCAAATTGGTCTTGCTTATTTTCAACAGATAGGATAATTAATAGATAAATTTATCTGTTCTGTGGGATCTATAGTCACATTTTTATCCGACTGCGTGAAAAACCAAAGGTAAGGAGGGCTAGGTGTTTGACCTGTATGGGGGCCATTTCGGGGAGTTCAATTTTTTTTTCCATTATCATCGAGTAGGGTATCAAAATGAAGGGTTTTAAAAGGAGATAACAATAAGGAGATAATAATAAAGGTACAACTTAAATGTGTTTAAAAATTGAAAGTGACAAATCGTATAAAAAAGGCAAATCGTCTGCCTCGTCTGCGAAGTATTTCACGTGACTAACTAAAAAAGATGGAAATAAATAGTACCTACGTAGTTAAAAAAACGTTTTTAGTTTTTTCATTCGGGTTTCTTAGTTTTTAACTACTTACCTACTTTTTATAAGTACCTACTTACGTTTTATTCCCGCACGGTCAGCATCGTGAGATGAAATTCTAACAGTATTTAGGTGTCACTGCGTTATTATTCTAAGGGGAAAAGTTCCAAGTCATGTGACATTTATCTAAGATAATTAAAACTGCACAATTGTTTTAAACTGTGGTAAGTCCCATTTTGCAAAAACGTTGTTTGTGTTATTTGAATGAATCACCGATTCACCGGTCAACGTAATCTACAAAAACAACACTTAAATGTAGGTACTTCCATAAATAAATATCTTATCTCACCTCGTGATCATGGCAACAATCTGTTTATTACCTAATTTCCAGTCTGCTTTCAATTATTATAATTAGGTACCTACATTAGCAGGTTAGCACTGGCTACTACCTCTATTTTTTTTACCTGCACTGTCCCACTGTTGGGAAGGAATTGGGGGACGCAACCTTCCAAGAGCAATTTTCCTGTGCCACTTCGAACCAGCCCTCATGGAACGCGTCTGAATCGACACGCTGCCTATTTCTTGGCCAGCCTCGGCGACGCAGTCTGTCTTCCGCATGGACTTATAATAAGTCCATGGTCTTCCGGCAACCATCGTGTGGAAGCTTTTGCCCTACGATCATCGTGCATGCGGCTGACTGGACTCGCCTAATGCTACTTTAACTTTTGCATCCTTCTTGCCATCGTCCAACACTATGCCCGTTTTGGAGCACAGAGTGATGTTTCGAATCCTGTCTTGCCTTTCGACACCCATATGCTGCGCTCCATTGCCCTTTGACAAGGTGAAACTTTTGAGTCTCGGTGAGTGACCATGTCCGAGCACCGTAGGTTAGAACGGGCAGAATGCACAATGACATGCCGATGAGTTTGCGATCGCCCTTCATTAGCGTCTTATTGGACCAGGGAGTTTTTCCAAGCGTTTTCAACTCGGCGATCGATTTCTCTTTCTTGCTGTTTTCGAAAGACACTAACTAGGTAGATGTACTCATGGACATAAGTATTTATTGCCCATCTACCTCGACCCTACGTTTAGTGCTGTTGGTCATGAGCTAGGTCTTAGACCGATTCATAGGAAGCCCCACCCTAAAGCTAACCGTGCGTGCTCAGTTCTTGGAGCATGATCTGTCTGTAGTTCCACGGCTGTGGGGGCAAAAAGAACTATGTCGTCGGCAAATCGAAGGTTCGTCAAACTCTTACTGGACTGGCCATAGGGCAATTCGGGCGAATGCCCGAAGGGCCGGAGCCCTGGTGGGCCGGTGTGGCCGGCCGACAGGCCAGCCCAGGACCCGACTGGCCAAAGGGCAAATCGGGAAAAACGCCCGATAGATGTTTTTTTCGAGCCACTTCGCTCGCTCTTGCAGCCTCCTTTCTCTTGAAACTTTACATTGTCGAAGTCGACCAAATAACTCCAACAGGTCGAAACAATTCTAACTAGCCCAGGACACGGTGTCAAAAAATTTCGAGCTCGCTTCGCTCGCTCTTGGGGCTACTGCGTAGTAAATTAAATACTACCTCATAAATCTTGTCTTTGTCTATCGATCAAGTAAACCTTGGTTATGCCATTGACTGTCGAACAAGAAACTACCGCTACAAGAAACTACGGGCTACCGTGAACATCCACCTTAAGGTTGATGTTCCAGGGTAGCCCGCGAAATTCAAATTTTCTTACGTCTAAGGTTGATGTTCCAGGGTAGCCCACGAAATTCAAATTTTCTTTCGTTTTTAGCGATTTGCAGGCCAGTGCTAGGTTGTATGTTAGTGAAAATATGATTCGCGGCTGTAAGACGTATGCAGTTACAGAATTATAATCATCAAAATCATCATTACATACAACCCTCCAAGTTCATGTAACTGTCAAGGAGTATTTCATCAAAAGTTCATTCTTGAAAGTTGGTCATTTTGCTACCTATTTTGTTCCCATTACATTTTGACCGTGTGCTTACTAGGGGGCGCTAGGGCTATGTTTGCACACGGGCGCTACATGGGCTTGAGACGCCTCTGTCAATTCATTTTTAGATTACGAATAAATAGGGGATCGGACAAAAAAAAACTAATTAGTCCGTCAGATAGATTTCCAAAAATTATTGGACACGTATTTTTTCTTTTTTCACGTAAACTTAAAATGAAGACGATACAGTGCTTCGAAAACTCGTGTGACGTCATATGATAGTACATTTTGACGACACAAGTGACGTTTCAAGCCCCACTCCAAGATCTTTGACACGTTTTATCTTCGTCATTTTTTATTGATTTGATAAAACCAAAAACACGTATTCAATATTTTTCGATAATCTAACTTACGGACTAAACAGAATCATATTATTTTGACCCTGTCCGATCCCCTATTATAACAGCAGTGGTGGAAGGTACGTTTTTGAGCGCGAATGTGTGCATAGTTGATACTGGTTCGTGCGATTCCAATACTTTTAATTAACAATGAAGAGAGTGGAGGGTACCGGACGGCACTGTACACGCCAAATTAATGAAAGGCCAGACTAATGACACCACTTTAATTTTATTTTGATGTGATGGTAGGACCTAATAGTTCCATAGCTGCCACCCCGTCATAAGTTGGCAACACAATCACTGTCAGACATATGTCATAATAATTTATAGCTGCAGTCAAAGAGTAAAATGTATAGTTGGTAAAGAGAGCCCTCTCTAGGCAATTTAGAGCCAACCTGTTTGAACGCTAGCGACATCTGAACATTGGCCCCGGAAATTATTCCTTGCCTACGACTCAACTTAGTAGGTTTTGTTATTTTGTAAGTATAGTATTGTAGCAATGTAGCTGCTACATCATAATTTCAAATTGCTGGACAACCAAAAATATACAAAATAGGCTGAGAACTAAAATCATGCGCACACGCAAGAAGTAACCGGCATTTTGCGACATTTTTGACCAAAGCAATGTTTACTTTACCAACTGATTTTGACACATGAAGAAATAGATAAATATGGAGGCCACACTTAGAACAAAAGTTTGAGTCAAATACCTACGATTCTCTATCTCACTCTCTGTGGGCTTACCTCTCTTTCTAAGGTGGACGATAGTATTGCTATCTCGTTAATAAAATCTCCTTATTCATTTTCAAAAAGAGTCACCACACAAATGTAATCGGAAGTTAAATACTGTCAAATAATGTGCTAATAAATAAAAAGCTAAACTAAGATTACTGAAATTAAAATTCCAAAATAGTATGTCACGAATACTTGACAAGGTTGGCGAATCAGTGAATTATTTTCCCATTTCCTAAGGATGTGGTAATGTGGCAACATTGGCCCCACATGTCAACATAAATCGTACCAATATGGCGGTTGTTTACTTTGCGGTTCACAGTTTCGTTTGAGATATTTGCCTGTAATCAAAGTTATAATTGAGAAAATGGTGCAAACTTGTGTAGTGCGTGGTTGTGGTAGTACGTGGTGTCCAGGAGGTGATATAAGATTTCACGCGTAAGTGTTTAAATCGGGATTTTTGACACTGAATAATTGTAAACATATTTCTGCATATTTCTTTGTATTTTCAATTAATTACTTCATAAAAGCTTGACCTATGATTTAGTCAATGATAACTTAGATAACTATGTAAAGACCAAACAGTTTTACATTGAATTTCATGAACTTTCTGCAATTTTATTTGTTTTTGTTTTTAAGGAGTCATACTGAAATAGTGTGACCATATTGGGGATATATCTGGGACTTTCCGTGGGACCTTCATTAATTATATAGTCATTATCATACTCGCTTTATTACATTTTATTACTTTTTTCACACACCGTGTTATTTCTGTTAGTTCTTTGGAATAACATAACATTTTCGTGAATTTTTAACAGTAGTCAAATAGCCAATTACTATTTAAATAATACAGTAAATGTAATGAATAATAAAAAATTATGTTCTGATTTCACACTCTTCTGGTTTTAGGTCAACAGCGAAGCCCAGGTCTCTACGAAGATTGATAGGGGCGTACAGGTGTAAATAAAATCAACTGAAGAAAAAATACTGCAGCAGAAATCTAAGATTCTTAAGCAAAGAGTTTTACGACAGACTAAAAAAATCAGGACATGTCTTCGTAATATAATAAAATGATTTTAATTTAGAAAGTGTTTTTGTTTCTTTTTGAGGTTTTATACATATGTATTACCGTTCCTATTATAGCCCCGTATTTAGATGAAAATACATAATATTAAAAATTCCACAGTGGTAAAAAACCTTAACACTGACTTACCCAGAAATCTTTAAAAAAAATCATCTTATATGTATCATTTTCATTAGTCTACAAAATAAAAGAAACATCTAATTTCTTTTTTGTGATTTCATGATTTTATAGTAAGAGTTGTACTGGGCAAAAATCTCTCCCAAATCCTTCCAGATTCATTATCTTGAGCCACCCCACCAGCCCTTGCGGTAGGCAACCACCGTGGTCGTGTCACCACCTCTTCTGTCATTATGATTTACTAGCTTTTGCCAGCGGCTTCGCCCACGTGAAAATGGCGATTTTCCATACAAACTTTCATCCCCTATTTAACTCCCTTAGGGGTTGAATTTCAAAAAATCCTTCCTTATTCCTTGTCTAGATTATAAAGGGAACGTCTGTGCAAAATTTCAGCTTTCTAGGTCCAAGGGTTTGGGCTGGGCGTTGATGAGTCAGTCTGTCAGGACTTCTCTTTTTTTTTATTTATATAGATAGTTATAAGATCATTAATTTCGTATTGCTACAGGAACTAAAGCTTTATACTGGCTATGGTCTATATTCTATTTCTGTGCGAAATTACGTACTGTTACGATTTCCCATTGCTAGAGGAAAGCCTTAGTGATCAATAATAATTGACTAGTAAGGTTTTCACTGAAATTGTCTCGTCATCATTTTAAAGACAGCAAAGCCTGTCGCCCCTGCGGGACGCCAGTCAGATCCCAACCGTCGTACCGCTACCATCTCGTTCTCTCGTTTCTGCCAGTTCCCAAATTCTGTGTAAAGGTCAACCCCAAATAAACTTATTTAATCCGGTGAACAAAAGTGTTTTTTTTAAAACGGTATTTTCGGGGTCCCATATAACATTGGTGGCAGCTTAAGGGATTTTAAAGAAAAATAAATCCTCGGAACGCCTCAAATTCGTGCAAAGTTCATAATAAATACTATATCCGCTGTGTTGTGATTGTGACAGTGAAAAGTGCTAAAACCCAATCTCACCTCCGTATCGCTGTATCTCTCCGTTCATCGCTGTATCCTGCTGGTCTCATCAGACCCTCACGCTGTATCCTGCTGGTCTCGTCAGACCCTCACGCTGTATCCTGCTGGTCTTATCAGACCCTCACGTGCCCTGGTGGGCATACTCCGAACATCTATCACTCACCTTGGGTGATCTCGCCTGGCTACGAAATGATTCGTGGTGCCGTCATAGTCGCAGTGTTCCTGTAAGTACCTTATTCGTGTTGTGAAAATAGTGCAAGTGATTTAAACTGCAAGTTTCATCATAGTATAAAATAAACCCTAAAGTGCTTTGTAACATTTAATTAATCAACTTGTCTAATTAATACATGTACTATTCCTTATCATAAAGTTCCGAAGCTCCGAGACTAGTGCAACGTTCATTTCTTATCGCCAATTCTCAGTACCTTGCGCGCTATCTTTGTTTTGTCTAACCGATCATGCCTAAAGACGAGTCGGGTGACATGCTTAAAGAAACAAAAGAAATAGATATGAACTTCATTAGCAAATTTATTAATAAATTCGACGGGAACCGCGAAAAACTCAATGCATTTTTAAATAATTGCAGAAATGCAATAAGCCTTGCGTCATCACATCAGCAAGACATAGTATTAAAATACATCTTAAGCCAACTCGAAGGCCGTGCCGAAAGTGCGTGCTCAATCAAAGAATTTTTAACCTGGCAACAGCTAGAAGAATTCTTAAAAAATCAATTTGGCGAGAAAAAACATTACGCTGCACTACTCTCAGACCTCCAAGATTGCTGTCAATCTAACAGCGAAAATGTTAACCAGTTCGCACTTCGCGTAGAAACATGCTTAGCCAAACTGTTAACTGAAATTAATATCTCAATTCCCACAAAAAAGAAAGGCGAACTGGCTGGCCGTGTCGCTGCAATGCAAGACCTGGCATTGCATACATTTATCAGTGGCTTAAATCCTAGATTGTCAACTGTAGTAAGATGCCGTGACCCTGAAACATTAAACGAAGCCATTGGCTTCGCTGTGTCCGAAGAAAAGATTATTCAGACCATTTCTAAACGTTCAGCATTAGCAACCAATACCAACTCACCCAATCAAGGACGTTGGCCTCAACGCCGTCCCCAACAAAACCGAAACCAACAGCAAGGTAATCCAAATGACCCCAATAATCAGAGACCATCTACTTCGGGTCCTCCGGTGTGCCGGTATTGTAAAAATGTGGGCCACACCATTGAAGAATGTAGAAAACGAGAGTTCAATAATAATCGTTTTAGAGACCAAAATAATCAAAGACAATTTCCAAGACGTTACCAAAATAACCAAGGTCAAGTTCACGCGCTAGATAATAACGAAGGTTATGACACTACGGACAATACTCAGGTTAAATCAAACGATGATTTAAACGAATAAAGGGCTCACGGCGGTGTCTCGTGAGACCCAACCTTCAAATTCCTAAACTTTGCTATATCAAAGACACCAATGCTAAATCTACTGTATCCTCTGTATCCCCTAAAAATAGGGACTCGCGAATAAACCGCGACACTGTATCCTCTGTATCCTCTGTATCCCCTAAAAATAGGGACTCGCGAATAAACCGCGACACTGTATCCTCTGTATCCCCTAAAAATAGGGACTCGCGAATAAACCGCGACACTGGCTCCTCTGTATCCTCTACATCCGCTGTATCTTCTAGATCCTCTGTATCTCCTACATCTACTGTATCCCCTACATCCTCTGCATCCGCTGTACCCGCTGTACCCTCTGCTCCCGCTGTAATCTCTGCTCCCGCCGAATATAAATTAAATCCTCCAATACCTGAAACAAAAATCTATGAAATTAATATTGGTCCACTTAAGAAACGCTCACCTCACATCCTTGTCCATTCCTCAGTGTCAAACACTACCTTATCTCTTCTTCTAGATACTGGCGCAACTGTAAGTCTATTGAAACGATCTTCTATACAAATACCAGTTGATATCTCAACAGAAATAATCTCTTTGAAAGGCATTGACCCCGTTGATCAAGCTACACCAACCATGGGTCATTTTCAGCTAAAAATAAAAATAGATGATAAAAATAGTATCACACACAAATTCCACATAATGCCCCGAATATGCTTACCTTATGATGGTATAATTGGCACTGATATGTTAAGCGCCTTTGCCTGCACCATTGACTATACTCGCGAAATCTTAAAAATAGGTGAATACGAAATAAAATTACATTTCAATGAACCTATTTATATAATTCCTCCCAGGTCTGAAACTGTCATAGAATGCTCCGTCTCCAACCCTGAGGTGAAAGAAGGGCTCGTTCTAGATCAATGCTATCACGAAGATTTACTAATTGCTAATTGCTTAGTCGCAGTCAAAGAAAACAAAAGAATTAATATATCAGTAATAAATACTTCAGAAACTCCTGTAACCTTAAAATCAAATCTGGATATCACACTAATCCCCTTAAGTTCTTTAATCAATCCTCTTGATACAGTAGAGGCTCATACAGTTTGCCATCTCAAAAATACCAACTCTTATCTCCGAACACAGGAAGTAATAAACCTCCTTAGAATCTCTCACCTCAATCCTGAAGAAGCAAATGCTCTTCACGATGTTTGTGCTGAATACTCAGATATATTCTTTATCCCCGGCGATAAACTATCTCACACAAATGCACTTAAGCACAACATAAAGACAGGCGATCAAAATCCAACAAATGTAAAATCATATCGATTCCCAGAGGTACACAAACAAGAAGTCAATAAACAAATTGACCAAATGCTCGATCAAGGAATCATAAAACATTCAGAGTCTCCATGGTCTTCACCAATTTGGATTGTCCCAAAAAAGATTGATGCATCCGGCCAACAAAAATGGCGTATAGTTATCGACTACCGAAAACTTAATGACATCACCGTTGGTGACAGCTATCCTATACCGCAAATATCCGAAATCTTAGATCAGTTGGGTCAGAGTAAATACTTCTCGACCCTTGACCTTGCATCTGGCTTCCACCAGATCTTAATTAATGAAGAAGACGCTCCTAAAACAGCATTCAGTGTACCTCAAGGCCATTACGAATTCACAAGAATGCCTTTCGGCTTAAAAAATGCACCCGCTACTTTCCAACGGTTAATGAATACCGCCCTCACAGGCCTCCAAGGTATACGGTGTTTTGTATACCTTGATGACATAGTGATATATTCTCATGACTTGAATTCTCACATCGATAACCTTTCATCAGTGTTCCAAAGACTTAGAGATTACAATCTAAAACTCCAACCCGACAAGTGCGAGTTTCTCCGACGTGAAGTCGCATATCTTGGCCATCAAATAACTAAAGATGGTGTAAAACCTAACCCTGAAAAGATAAAAGCAGTAACCCAATTTCCTACTCCCAAATCTCCGAAGGACATTAAGTCGTTCCTCGGACTTGTGTCCTATTACCGCCGTTTCATTGCTAACTTCTCGAAAATTGCAAAACCTCTAACTCAACTTTTGAAAAAGGATGTTCCTTTCCTATGGGAAAACCAACAACAAGTCGCCTTTGATGAACTTAAGCACAAACTTACCTCTGCTCCTATCCTCATTTATCCAGATTTCTCTCTCCCTTTTATTTTGACATGTGACGCCTCTAATTATGCCATCGGGGCCGTACTCAGCCAAGGCCCAGTTGGTAAGGATAGGCCAATAGCCTATGCCTCTCGGACCCTCAACAAGAGTGAGTCTAACTACAATACCACTGAAAAAGAACTCCTTGCTATTTTGTTCGGTTGCAAAACCTTTCGCCCATATCTCTATGGACGAAAATTCCTGATCATTACTGATCATAGGCCATTAAAGTGGTT
The DNA here is from genome assembly GCA_949316265.1 of Diarsia mendica. NCBI lineage: Eukaryota > Metazoa > Arthropoda > Insecta > Lepidoptera > Noctuidae > Diarsia > Diarsia mendica. Next base: position 14,034,391 of record OX438897.1, read on the forward strand.
ATTTAATCATAAAGATCCTAGTAGTAAATTACAGAGGTGGCGCCTGAAACTAATGGAATACGAGTACGAAATTGATTATCAGAAAGGAAAACTTAATGCCGCTGCTGACGCCTTATCCCGATATCCTGTAAATCCAATTCAACCATCAGACTCTGATCCTATTCCATCCACTTCTAACCAAAACGTAGATGATTCATCACCTCCATTCAGCCCTCTAACTCTCGAGGATCTTGATATTCAACTACCTCCTGGTTTACTAGACCTTGACGATAAGCTACCTTCTGTAGACCTCTTAGAAAACGATGAGTCACCACCAGGAATCAATGATTCTTCTTCATCATCAAACAAATCGCCGAATCCTACTACGAATCCCCTTTGTGACGATAATTATAGCAAATTCCTGAAAACAATGAACAGCAAAGACTTTAATAGTAATGCTAAAATCATGGAACACAATGAAAGCATCCTGAAAACTAACTGCAAAATCATTGTCATACCTACTTCCATCGATCTCGACGAATCAAATCCTCACATAGAAGAAATCTTGAGTAACCTCGAAGACTCTAAGGAACTACTAGACAGGGAAAGAACTCTCTACTCCTCTATCTCTTTCGATCATAAAGGAAAATTAATATATTTCCTATTCACTAAAGTATACCACTTTGATAACAGTTCTTATGAAGACATTTATAAAAGTATACTAAATCTTCGATCCGATATACTACGTAATCCTACTGACCCCAACCTAAACCTAGCGATTACTGATTTCCAAAATCCTTTCGACAAACACATCTGGGCAAAAATATACAATATGTTCTGCTATATCTTTAACAATACTCAAGTATCAGTTTATATTTATCATAATACTATAATTTACCCTACACCCTCAGAAATACCTAAAATACTCCGTGAAAACCATGACATCCCTATTGCCGGACATTTAGGATCTACGCGGATGTTTCACAGAATAAAAGAAAGGTATTTCTGGAAAAATATGCGGTCAGATATCGAAGCATATGTAAAAAATTGTTCCCAATGCCAAAGTAATAAAGCCCTAAGACAAATTAATAAATCACCGATGCAAATAACTACCACTTCCACTAAGCCATTTGAGCGGCTCAGCCTCGACCTTGTGGGTCCTCTTCCGGAAGCTGGCCTTACTAAGCTCAAGTTCATTCTTACATTACAAGATGACCTCACCAAATATTCCCTTGCTTACCCTATCGCTAACGCAACTGCAGAAGAAACATGTGAGTGTCTGGTGCACTTTATTTCTGTTTTCGGTATCCCGAAGTCTATTTTAACTGACCAAGGCACAAACTTCACCGCAGATTTATTTAAAAGAACCTGCAACTTCCTCAAAATAAAGCAAATCTGGTCTTCTCCATACCATCCTCAAACTCAAGGTGCGCTTGAACGCAGTCACTCAACACTCAAGGAGTACCTTAAATCATATGTCAATGAAAATCATTCTGATTGGCATAAGTATGTCTATACTGCTATGTTGGCATATAACACTTCTACTCATTCCACCACTAACTTCACACCATACGAGCTCCTCTTCGGTCAAAAGCCTTTTATCCCAGACTCCGTCTATGAATTACAATCAGACCTTACATATCCAGAATACCTGAAATCCCTGCATCATCGCCTAAAACTCTCTCGCGAAAAAGCCATCGAAAACATACAACGATCTAAAGAAAGATCTAAACAGTATTATGACAACCATTCGCGACCCGTTCAGTATAAAGTCGGAGATTACGTGTATCTAAAAAATCATGTACGTCTCCGTAAAGCCCTTTCACCAATTTGGAAAGGCCCGTATAAAGTAGTAAAGATCAATGGCAGAAGTACCTTGACTTTACTCGTAAACAGACGTCATGTGACGCATCACTATGACGAAGTGAAACTAGCTCCTAGATCTCTAACGTAGTCCTAGTTATATAGCTACTTAATACTAATTTTAATTATATTCTATTACAGCAATTCTACGCTGGGCCAGGAGTTTATTACATCCTTGACGAACAGTCCTGGCATCTACTTCGACCCCTTAGGTTCCTTAAGTTTAATTGATAGTCATCTTAGTGTAGTTATTCCATATGATGTATCCTTTATCAATCCACATATTCTAAACCTTCGTCATATTCTCGATAAATCCAAACAAGCATGTGACAATGGTAAAGTCTTTGATTATTTGGAATGTACAAATCTCTTTGAACCGTTGAACACTCGTTATAATGACATAGCCCACGACAATGAGGCTATTTTTCACCTAACATCTCGGCAGTCGAGAAGGTCTGCACTTCTAGGAGTCGTAGGCACTTTATCAAAAAAAACTATTTGGCACAATGGATGAAGACGATGCCATCCGATACGACAATGCTATTAGAGAAGTAGAAACAGACCAGAAGAAACTAGCCCTTCTAATGAAGGAAAATATATTAGTCACTACTTCTTCCCTTAGATCCTATAATGAGACTCTGTCCATAATTAAACTCAATGAAAGGCATATGAAAAATGCAATTGATGAATTGTCCCAAGATATTCTAAATCTGACCTATGCTTCAAGAGAATTAGGTCTTAGGTCTCGCATGTTGGAAATAACTTCCATGATAGAAAATAGTCTCCTAGCCTTGTCTTTCAAAGTTGAAGACATAATCAACTCCATTATGTTTAGCAAATCTAATGTCCTATACCCTACCATCCTAACACCTAAGGAACTTTACACCGAATTAGTCGATAATTACAGATTCTTACCCGAATCTAAACAACTTCCAGTTCCTTTAAAACTTGACAACATGCATACTATTTTAAATATATCGGAAATATCAAGCTACTTCAGTAAAGAAAAAGTAGTGTTTACAGTTAAAATACCTCTCATTAACCCTATACAATTAAATATATATCATAACTTACCTTCACCGGTTCCTCATGATAAAAATAATCCAGAGTCATACTCGACCATCATTCCATCATCTAAATATATTGGTATAAGCAGAGATAAGTCAATGTACTGTAAATTAGATAATCTCGATCATTGTAAAATAATTAATAATTACCATTACCTTTGTGAAACATCAATAGTGTACTCCTCTTCTGCGACGCCATCCTGTGAAACAGAAATTATTACAAAAGTACTTACCTCAATCCCTTCGATTTGTGAATCCAAATTTATTCATGGTCACGTTAGCATCTGGCAGCCACTACGTCATAATAGATGGTTATTTGTAATGTCAGAAAAAACTAAATTAAGTATTGAATGTAATAACTCCCAATCAATTGAAATAGAAATTAATGGAAATGGTATATTGTACTTACCTTCTGAATGTGTTGCCTACTGCAAAGACACTCGTTTAACTCCGCATGATAATCGTAAGGTTCAATTGAAAACTATTGTTTCTAATTTTAATATTATAAATGACTCATGTTGTAATATTGTAGCGTATAATAATATTGTATCAAACTTACCTGTAGTTAATCTTAAGAATGTTAACTTAGATTCCTTAGCTTATGATAATCCCGAAATTCTGAAAAGCCTTAACAATATTATTGAAAAACCACATATTGTTCTATATCAAAAATACTATTCAGGTATTACCATTGTAATTGTAATTTCTATTGTGTTCTTTATTATCTATAAGGTTTATAAAACTGGCATACACAAGAGACTAATGAAATCTAAAGAAAATAGAAATCCTGAAAATAATGGGACTGAATTAGATGACATTGACCCCTCAAACATAAACACGGGGCCCTCTCTTCGAATCGGCTGACTCATGTTTCATTAACTTAAACTTCACTTTAAAGGGTGTAGTTTACTCTAAATCGGGGGGCTGTTACGATTTCCCATTGCTAGAGGAAAGCCTTAGTGATCAATAATAATTGACTAGTAAGGTTTTCACTGAAATTGTCTCGTCATCATTTTAAAGACAGCAAAGCCTGTCGCCCCTGCGGGACGCCAGTCAGATCCCAACCGTCGTACCGCTACCATCTCGTTCTCTCGTTTCTGCCAGTTCCCAAATTCTGTGTAAAGGTCAACCCCAAATAAACTTATTTAATCCGGTGAACAAAAGTGTTTTTTTTAAAACGGTATTTTCGGGGTCCCATATAACAGTACGTATACGACCTAAGACTTTTTTGCGTGATTGAAAATGACAAACTGCCAAAAAAAATCAGGAACTTTCACACTGTAAGCAAACAGCTTCTTTCGTAATTTATCATTGGCATCTTTCATCAATCTAACAGAGATGTGGATATATTAATTTAATCAAACACAAGTTATGAAAAGGAACTACGTAATGTCCTAGGTAAAATAAAATAAAGGTTACCCTACTTAGAAAGAGAGGGTCAGCCCACAGAGAGCGAGATAGCGATGCATAAGTTTTGCTTCAAGTAGGTATTCGAAGTGTGGTCTCCATATTTATCTATAACTTCATGTTTTGACATGAACGAAAGAGTGTTACCAGATAAAAAACTTAAATTGGAATTGAAACAGAAATAAATAGTCATACAATATTATTTTAACGTATTATTAATAATGATAACATCGAATTTATATCAAAAAGAAAATATTATTGTCAAAACTATTACTTACTACTAACGTAGCCGTTATTCGATACCCATTTGTAATTTCGATTTGAGTTTAATTTTCCCTAGCTCGCGGTATTTTTTTTTTTACATACCACACTGGAAGGTGGTTCTAAGTGTTGTTATCCTATTGCTTGTAACACCTTAGACATTTTTTAATGTATTTAATATTTACTTCAATTTTGTGATGATTATTCGTCTTTAATATTTAATGAAACAAACCAATATAAATTTATTTTAATGAATATTTCTGTAATTACTATTAAAAGACTACGCAGCGACATCTAGAAATGAATTGAGAACTATTGTGGGAATAGCTTTGGAGCCAAGAAACAGATGGCACTACCATCTTTGCGAAATGTCACTTCAAGGCATCTGTCCCCCCCCTGGCTGCAGTTGACAGCATGTTGACAGTTGTTATCAATATACATGAATAAACATTACTACTAGGCTCCAGGGCTCCAGGCTCGGATAGAGCGGAACAATTGTAATGAATTGGAATATATTTTACAGTTGAAAGTAGCAAACTAGGATCAAAATGTCGGATCCTACAATACAAACATTTTGTTGCCATCACACTGGTAATAAAGAAGACTTTGCAGTTAGGATCATGGATGAGTTTAACACGGATTCATATAATATAGTTTGTTTAATTTCGTCCACGGTTGGAATTTTAGGTTCAGTTTACCAGGTAAGCGACTAGTATATTTAATCCATTCAATCAGCATGTGTTTATTCTAATACTTGGTGTATTAAACTTTTTATAGCCAGATATCCATGGCCTTAGTATGGCTTCTCAGGTTACAGAACGCCGGTTTGAAATTGAGGGCATGTAGGGCTCGGTTGCAGTCACCATTTGTATGGTTGTACCTACTTTTAAAATAAGTAGAACAAAATATAATTGTAGTTTTATTACAGGTTTTACATAAAACAATATATATTTAACTTTATTCAAATATTTTTAGATTTTTCCAGATATCATAAACAGAATACAGAGAGGGGTTGGCTCCACGCGGGGTCGTCGAATTATTATCTGGCTAGCTGTGGCAGATTTATTAGCCTCATTTGGTAATCATTCTTACTATTTATAATAAATTCTTAAATACTTTGTTTCTATGCAATATTGTTAAAAATAATAATTTAATTGCAAAATTTTACTTCCAGGTGTTCTAGTACGCTCTTCGCTATGGCTCAGGTATAAAAATATAATGCCTTTACCAGATGATGATGTTAGTGTTTTGTTCTGTAGCATAACTTCAGTAAGTATTCCATATTAATATAGCTTGCTATCCTTGAATTCTCTCAACACATTCAAATAATAAACTCTATCTTAATAATTTCAGGCATGGACACAGTACTTTTACACAGTGACTTGGTTCTGGACCTTATTTTATGCTATAGACACATGGCTCACTATAAAGGGCCGTGATTCACATACTTTACTCTATCACTCTATAGCCTGGGGTCTACCTGCAGCTACTACTGGTGTTGGCTTATCTATTTTATACATTCCCAATGCAAAGTAAGTAGGTACTCCAAGGTTACTTTATAGAGTTTAAATTTTGGAATTCATGCTTTAGAATTATAATTTGGATTATTTTTTGTTGTTTTGCACTAATACTATTAATATTGCGAGCACTAAAAGAGTCATATAAAATTAAACAATCAATATACAACAATTAGAAACTAGAATGATACCTATACAATCGGTGTAGGACACATCAAAAGTTTAACCTAGCATTACAAACATCATGCTAATAAGATACAATAAATATTTATCTTTATAGATAAGTATTTTGTTGCTATAAATAACATACCTAATCCTTGAATGAATGGCTGGCCTCCAACTTGTCTTTTTTAATTAGTAGAGATATCCCTAGGGCTATGTTGTAGAGACACTTTTTATAAATTTTTTTAAACAATAAAATAATATTCCATTCTACTCCAATTTATTACAGATGCCACAACCTACCAACGGTTACCAGTGCTTTGTACAAAATATTACCAAACTATTGTGCTACATATTTGCCAATAGCTATGGTGATGATAGTAAATCCAATTATGTACATGATGTCAAGTAAGAATGTGGAAATGGCTGTTGCAGTTCCTCTTTCTCAGGTACCTAGTACTGTCGAATCCTTCATACTGATACATAATAAATATTCAATTAAATCATCATTCAGATTGATGGTAATTTAAAATGCAAATAGCATAGATTAATTTAATGCAGCAACGTTACTCTGATGAAGTGATGACGCACATTTGCGTCATTTGAAGTGTCTACCTATCTATGATCCTTGTGATAATTTAAAGGAAAACTTGTTTTTAATATTTTTGCAAACGTGAATTATGTTTGGCTCCTTCCTGTTCTGTTTGATATCTAACACTAACCTTGGTTTGAATGACGTTACTGCAACGCACGCTGGCGCAAAGAACTTCTTATATGCAGGCGCATATTATGTATCCTAAATACATATGGGCAAAATCAATCTTACTAAATGACATCTAATGTTTAACCAAATTCTTGTTTCTAATTTCTATTATTTCTACGCAAACGAATATCGACTTTAAAGAAGCGCTAATTAAATTGATTTCATAGTGACGAGTTTTGTATTTATACCTAAAATTAATTCCTGCATAATATACAGGATGGTCTAAATACTTGCATAAAAAAATTAAAATTGAATTAGATTCCTCTTGCCTAATATCCCAAAGTACCCCATGTTAGATGCATGGAGTGAAATTGCTTATAGATTAATAAATTGTCACTCCAAAACGTATTTCGCCGCTTTGTGGTTCGCAACATCGATCTAGGTACTACTGTTATTCTGTACGGGCGGATTTCATCAGCTACAAAGAAAGTTTTAAGAAAATCATTTCTGATACCTCCTACTAAAGACATAATTTTTGTTTTTCAGTTCACAAGTAAAGAGCGACGAGTAGTAGATACGTTGAGATTGAAGTTTTTCTTGATCAATGTGGTATTCTATCTGTGTTGGCTACCAAACCTTGTAAATGGAGTTTTGCTTTGGACAATGTGGTTTAACATTCCTGTCAAAGTTATTATTACTATTTGGTACATAATGGTGAGTAGGTACCTACTTATTCTTTTTTTGGGTTTTCATACCTATCTATACCTTTTTTTTTTTTTTGATGGGTGGAAAATCATCGAATAACCCCCCCCCCCCCCCCCCCCCCGCTCTTGGGCAGAGCGAAGGGGAGTGTCAGACTTCTACTGACTAAAAACCAAACCCATGTTCCTTCTTCGCCCTTGTGTCGGAGCCGCGTTAACCTTTCGACAAACCACAGCCCCGACGGGAACCTACCTATACTCTTGGGCTTCGCCACAGTCGGGTAAAAATAATGATAAGGTCATCTCTAAAGCATCGATGCACAGACTTATTGAGACCAAGGGCCACTTGGGCAAATGATGAACTAATGGCGGGCCACCAGCACAAACTAAAAATATAAATATTGGCAAAAATAATGTACTAGTCTGAAGCGTGGTGGTGGTTTTGCGTTTACAATCGTTTTAACATTTGTATTTCTTCCAAACTTTCCATTGCAAGGTGGTTTCGCTTTTATGCTTTTTTTAAAAATTCAATAGGTACCGAAAAAGTTTGTTCACATAAATAAGTAGAACCAAATAAGCTATAAAATTTTAGTGGCATGCGGCAGACCGAAATATTTACGTAGGGCTAGTTCAAAAAGCCGCCCCAGGGCAGCGGCTTAAAGTAAGGAAAATACATCACTGCTTGGTTGTCCTTAGTTTTGCAACATAGGTCCCAATTTTGTCATTAAATGATTTGATGACCATGACTTGATCTGTAAGGCCTACTAAAACGCCAAATCACACAACCAACTAGAATTTTTGAGTTGCAAACATTTCTGAGTATATGCATCATGCACCTTCACAGCGAGCCCGCTTAGTAACGCGCGTGATTCAAATCATCTCATATTATTTGTAAACCTCAGAGCAGCTATATTTTCCTTCAAATGCACGAAGGAATATTTTTGCTGGCGGGCCACTGACATATCACCGGCGGGCCGCGGTCTGCCCGTCTGTGCATCCCTGCTCTAAAGGCACAGATTACAAAGGGTTAGGCAGTGCCCAGTGGCGTACCTACTTGGCTTAGGTACCTACCTAACTATACCTAACTTTGTATAATTATAGTACAGCCATGTTTTGCATGTTTGGGAACTACGAAAAATTATTAGTATTTTCTTTGTGATAGAAGCCCAAATATAGTTTAATATATAAGTGGCATAAGTAGGTATACCTATTCGGCCGGTTACTGATCAAACATAAAAGGGCTACATTAGTTCCCTTGAGCCTTACAAAGCTTGCTTTCTGAAACAGCAATTAATCTAATTGGAAGTTTATGTAAGTACCTACCTCAATCTAACAGGAAAGATAAATAAATGAGTCATGACTAGCAGGTTATTACTAATCAGCAAATAATATCTTCTCTCCTGTACAAGCTGTTTAATTAGTTGCAGTCACAAAAAATTAAACCTAAATTGAAAAATGGTAATTATTTTAACTGTCATGTTTAATTTTTGCAGGCACTAACAAACCCCATGCAAGCATTATTAAATGCACTTGTTTACCGAAAATGGAACACAAATGAGTGGAGACATATGCCATCATTTAGTGACGAGTCACGAAAAGAATTTTGTTTTTATGATGAGCAGTCCCCGCTACTGGGCTCAGAACCTCCGAGATTACAGTTATCACCTATCCCGCCCGGTATTAATAACTACGCGACTTTGTGATCAACTCGCATCATTCGCAGTATTCTTGGCATTTTGTTATACATTTTTTATATGAATATACTTTTTATGACTATAAACATGTGCATTATTATTTATTACATGGACATTCATGGAAAAAAAATGACAATAGTAAGTGAAATAGATGATTTTTATTAGTTACAAGGTATATATACATTTATTTATCATTTTACACAATACAACTGCAATGATTGATAACTGTTACATATCATCATGCTCGTTATCCGGTGGGGCCATAGTAAGATCTGTTACATCTTTTACAATCATGTGGGCTATTTGCCAGGCCATTTCTTCTTCTACTTTAGATGTATTCATTGGCACAAACCGGCTTACCATTTTCTTTAAGACAGACTTATCCTTCTTATCTGGATCTGGTTCAAATTTAGATTCAAACCTGCCTAAACTATTAACTCTCCCTAGATTTAAGCCATCAGGTCTATTGCGCTGCCATAAAGCATCAGCGTTATACAGCTGATTAGAGTCTATTGTCATGTCAGGTACAGAGAGATTGCGTTTCTTCTTACGGAAGACTGGGTCTCCCATTGCAAGGAGAGTATTTTGAGTGCTTATACTAAATTCACTGCTGCAATCAGAATGTGATTTATGATTAGATGTCCACATGTTTTCAACTGAATGTATCATTTCTGAAAGGTACTTAAAATATAACTCTGATTCTAAAAATGCCTTGACATACTGAGTAAGTGTTTTAAACACAATTTGATAAGGCAAATCAAAACATATTGGTAGTGGCCCTTCTTCTCTGCATATATCACTTTCAATTTTTAGTCTAATATCAGTTGGAAATCCAATAGGATGAGTTGCCTGAAGAGAAAAATATTTATCATAAATAGATATAGCATCAGCTTGAGCTTGGTCAGGGCTTGTTGTGTTACCATTCAGCAAGTTATCCCGGAAATGCATGACGGCCATTAAAAATTCTAATAATACCCTGCAAGACTCTTGTTCCAAAAATTCTGTGAAGTAAAACAAAACTGTTTCATTGTGTAAAATATCTTTAAGATGTAGAGAGCCACTGGTTAAAATGTCAATTTGTGCTTTAATGTAAAATGGGCTGTTGATGAAATCATTATAATGACTGTTTTCTATTTGGCTAAGAAGAACATCTTGCACTGGCTTGAAACAATTCTCTTGTATCTTTCCTTCGGGTTGGCAAATATTAGATATTACTGATTTTCTGTTACCATCAGGTAAATCAAGTTGGTACGGAGCTTCCAAAGCAACAAATTTTTTGAAAATTGTGACTGCTTCTTCAGTATAGTCCCTTAGTTGATTATTGTCACTGGGTGAGTTTGAGTTCTCAGATTTAACATGTTCGGCTAAGTTACCACATGAACTCATAGAACACTCATTAAATCTTGTATTACTAGTGCTTGTAAATATATCACTGTTTTCTCTCCAGCTGCATCTTTGTGACTTTATCATCGTCTCTTGCTTTAACTCACACTTGCACTCAAGGTCCAAACTTTTAGTTCGATTAATTTTGGAAATATGACCACTTTCATTAGCATTGGTTGAATTTAGTACATGTTTTCTGAATTCTTCTATTTCCAACAAACATTTAATGAGGGCATCCTTTCCTATTGATTCCATGTATTGTACAAAATATTTGAGAGCTTTCTTCTCAACAATTATATCATGTAAGCATAAAGACAACTTGGAACTCTTTTCAAACATTTGTTTGGGATCTGGAACACAGTAGCACATGGATTTTAGAACACTTGCGTGCGTCAGTTAATCGGAGTGTTTATGTGATGTACTTACCTTCATGTTGTTCGAGTAATATTTGCGCATTTATTAGGCTTTTGATATCAGGTGCGCTCACGGATTTCACTTCTGGAGGTCGCACCGGGCACCCAGTTTTACCTTTCGCTAAAATGGATGAAAATGTTTAAGAATGATACATCGTGTAGGTTTTGATAAAGTGCGAAGATTGAAGAAATAAAGACTCATCAGATACTTTACCTGCACTTTTCCAGAACTTAATCATTTTCGTATTAACTCTTCGTTATACGTGTCTATTGGAACTATGTACAACCGCACAAGAAACCTACGTAAGCTCTTCATAAGTGCGTTTTATGACCATAAGCGTAAACAATAATAAGAAAATGAAAACAATTTGTTTATGTACTAGTGGTGGATTACGTTTACATTACAAATGTCAGTTCCTTCATGTCAAACGACATTTATGTCCAATTACTGTCAAACGAACACCAGAGACTATTAAAAAAAAACGATTATCCCTAGTGTTTTAGTTAGGTTTAGGTATTTGTAGTAGTTTGCAAAAAATCTTCAAATCGGTAAACCCGAAACCAACAAATACAACCGAATTGAGAACCTTTTCCTTTTCTTGAAGTCGGTCAAAAATCAACGTATTACGTTACGATGGTGAATCCGACACGGTAGCCCACGAAATTAAAAATTTTACTTTACCACTTTGTCGGCGTAACTTATTTGTTGATTCGTGCCAAATTACAGCTTTCTGGAGAGTCTTTGAACTATAGTGCGGGACATGGCGAAACTAGTTGACTACGGAACACTAAAAACGTTGTGAACTGTGTTGCTTGGTTTACACTCTCGCGCGAGTGACGAGACGAGCCGCGAGGCGAGTGTCACACCATCCTCCTCGCCTCGCCTCGCGGCTCGTCTCGTCACTCGCGCGAGAGTGTAAACCCAGCATGTGAATTTACGAAGCGTCTATCGAAGACAAAAGATGACGTATTTTGTACATGGTGTTATTTTATTACATGGTTAATTAGTTATAAGAAATGCTCAGTTGGTAAGGTAGGCTAAAGCCGCAATTACATCTACCCCGCCCCGCGTGTCGCAATGCGTGGGGTAGCTATCGGTTACATACATTTAGTATTGGAGTGATTACATTAGTCCCGTCCCGCGTGTCGCAGAGCCTGCCGACGCCACGACGACCGAGCGATTTCGATCGGCGTGGGGTCGGTGGTGGGGGTTGTGACGCGTCAGCTCAGTCGGGTCTAGTGTAATCGGCGCGTGGGCACGCGCAGACAGCCGAGTGGCGACGTAGAACGAACGACACAGTACTGACCGAGACGATTTTTCGTGAGGCGGCGTGGCGACACGACACGTAAATGTAATCACCCGCACGTTGCGTCAGGCAGCGCGGCGACACGCGGGGCGGGGTAAATGTAATTGCGGCTTAAGCCTACCCGATATATTACTTTACTCTATGGCTAAGCCTAAGAGCCTTAATAGAGCGCACGCCACTGCCTCGATGTGCCATTAATTGTTTTTCAAGAATTATTACATCTAAAACCTTTTTTTTACTAAATTAGACACAAACATGAGTGAGACTAGCCATCAGTGCAGGAAAGACTACCTAATAATAACACTCAAGTGAGTTTTTAAAACTCGAAAACAATTTAGCCAGGATCGTGCGCGTGAGTCAAGAGACAACTCATTTTGCGTCGCCGTGTGAACTAAATAGGATTTTTGTATGAAACCGAATGTAGCAGAACAGGTCGTATTTGCAACCGTAACAAATATGTCTATTTACTGAGGTATGATTACCTATTAAAATCATCAATTTAATTGAGATTTAATCCTAGTTTATTTTTAATCTCATTGAATGACTATTTCAGGAATATTACCCATGTAGTGAGTTGTGTCTTGCCCGTATTAGGCCTCAGCCTCGAATTTTGCGGGCAGCGGGGCGGCGGCGGCGGCGGCGGCAGCGCGGCTTGTATGAAGTGCACCGCTCGTTGCCCGCCGTTGCCCACTCCCGCGCCGCTGTTTTATGGTCCATTTGATTGTACGCATAAGATCCTGCGGGCCGCTCCCGCGCCGCCGCCGCCGCCGCCCCGCTGCCCGCAAAATTCGAGGCTGAGGCCTTACGACGCACGCGAACGGTGGAATAACTACGTAGTGACGCGGACGTACCTAGTGTAAGGAGGTAACAAGCTCCCTAGGTACATACATCGCAGATGGATCACGTTCTGACCGCAAAGCAAGCTGCCCTTGCTGCAAGGGCAGTTGTAGAGGTACCTACATACTGAATTGTTAAGAAGCTTAGTTTTTACCCGACTGCGGCGAAGCCCAAAAGGAGGGTTATGTGTTTGACGTGTATGTATGTAAGTATGTATGTATGTCCGTTTCTTTGTTCCCTCATAACTCATAAACGAATGAACCGATTTGAATGAAATATACGTCGTTAGATTCGTCTTGATGGCGCGAGTGTTATAGGCTACATTAAAATTAAAAAACAAAGAAAAATTGCGAATTTTGGGGGCCAAATCGCGGAGTTTTATATTTTTTTTTTCAATACCATCGAGTAGGGTATCAAAATAAAGGGTTTTAAAAGGAGATTACAAAAATATATAACACGTACCTATATGTTTAAAAGAAATTCAAAGTGACAAATCCTATAAACAAACATACTTAAAAGTTAAATCATCTGCGAAGAATTTTACGCGACCAACGAAAGAACAAACACAAAAGTTGGGAAAAAAGAACTAAAAAGTTGGAAATAAAAAAAGTAGTTAAAAAACCCGACTGAAAAAACTGAAAAGCAAAAAACAAGCACATTTTAAATTAAACAAAACTTGGAAGCAGGCGGGGTTCATTTGAATATTAAATTATGAAAAGAAAAAAATGAAAATAGAATGGACCCCGCCTGCTTCCAAGTTTTGTTTAATTTAAAATGTGCTTGTTTTTTGCTTTTCAGTTTTTTAGTTTTTAACTAGGTACCTACTTTTTTTTTTATAAATTGCAGTCATTGAACATGGTGACGACGCTGCAACATTTGCTTGGGGCGGCAATGTCAACCTAATGACACGCTTGGTTTGTATAGGTGAAACCTGTACAAAGTACTAACCGAGCGTGTCAGCGGGCGTCTCTGTTGACTCTTGATAGTCAGGTCTCTAGACAGCGGCATAAAATTTAAGCAAATAATTATACACCATAGGCAGAAGGAAGCGAGTAAGTACGGATTAGTAAGGCTCAAGGTAACCATCTACACGTACCTATGCAGTTGAAGTTCTGAAGAATCTAAAATAGGGACCTACACTTTAAAAATGTAAGCACCTCGGTGACCTCGGGTTGGTTAGATTTTAAGATGATGATGATTTTTAGAAGTAAAAGTTATTAATTTTGTAGAGTTACCTACTTATTTGAAAAGTCTTGGAATAAAAAGAAAATCAGGCTGTCCAACTGTCCACTCCAGACAAGTTGTCCTTTTATTCAGTAATAGAGAGAGGAGCGAGCGAAGCGAGTGTAGTTTCACTACAACACTGTCGTATGTAGCCTATGTCGAATCATAATTACCTCGGGGCAAGGCAAATCCAGAGGGAGAAAAAACAACCCAGGAGGCGGGGCGGTGTAGGTAGGTAGGCAGATAGTAGATAGGAAAAAGGGCATTGCCACGCAGCCGGGTACAGCTAGTTGCTTAAAAAACGAAAAAGCAAAAAACAAGCACATTTTAAATTAAACAAAACTTGTAAGCAGGCGGGGTCCATTCTATTTTCATTTCATAATTTAATATTCAAATGAACCCCGCCTGCTTCCAAGTTTTGTTTAAGTAATTTAAAATGTGCTTGTTTTTTGCTTTTCCGTTTTTTCAGTCGGGTTTTTTAGTTTTTTAACTACATTTTTTTATTTAACACTTTTTAGTCAGTTTTCATTAACTTCGTTATTACTATTATAAGACGGTAGATTTCGATTCGATTTTATATTCATTCCGTACACGTAAAAGAATCCGGTTATAAGTAAGAAATGCGATATTGTTTGTTCTAATAACTTTAAATCGTTATATATCCTAAACGGTTTTATAAAATGAAAAATGATAAAGGAAACCTAATATTCATTTTCAAATACCTATTCAACGATACCCCACTTGACATGGTGAGTCAATTTTTTTTTTTTCATTTTGACAATATGGCGACTAGTTGTTACTATAGTGAGTATTGTTTATTGTAATGTTTTTAGTGACACTCGCGAGGTCAAGACGAATCGATTGACGTACGGATCATCAAAATCGGCCAAGGCGTTTGGCCTCTACAATGCCACATAGGAACAAACATACATACATACATACATACATACATACATACATAGACTGATAAACACATAACCCTTCTTTGCTTTGCGCAGTCGGGTAAAAATTACGAAGCCATGGGCGTATTGAAAGTAGTTTTTATAATTAAAAATCCTCCAAAGTTTTTGATAGTCTGGTAGGTACCTACCTATAACGACAGACCGTACGTTGATGGCATCGACCCCAGTATCGTGGCAATTCGCTACTCACAATAAAACGTCTAACAATGTTATGCCTTATTACCATCCGTTCCGTATAGGTACCTACCTGTTTTAATAAATAGATATTTCGATAAAACTGTAAACTCAGTTTTCGATTGCACGTTTGCACTACACCACTACACCTAGTTATTGAACTTTTAATTATCTGGAACTACCGCCTACCTAAGGATTAATGGGTAAATCAGCTTTTCGATGATCTATTGTTGTAGTTGTAGTAATGGACTTCGCAAAAATGTCGTGTGATAATCCATACGAACGAACTCCAGTCTCATCTGTTTAAGTAATCTGAGATCATTATGATGCTTTTCTGGCAGCTGAGCCCACAGGGTGGTTTTTCAGCAAGCGTAATATTTACTACCTATTTAAGATGAACTAAACCTAAACGTTAGAAATATACATAGGTAGGTAGGTATAGGTACTATGAAAAAAATCAAATAGGTACTTATGTGTTCTTCGAGCAGGGAGCGGGGCCCACTTTCAGTTATTACAAACCGCCAAATACTAAACAGGGGGGGGGGGGATGATCAGGAACGAACTTTTCTCACATGGCATTCTATACGTAGGTAAATAGAGTTAGCCATGTACAAAAATTAAATACGTACAGTGTTTTTATTATTGCTTCAATCAAATAACCTATCGATCGACTATAAAATTACTAGTTACGAGTGTAACGAGGCGACGTAGTGGTGGCGGGTCTTGTCGAGTGGTTGCAGTTTTACGTACCTACCTACTTACTGTCACGTAGTGGTGGCGGGTCTTGTCGAGTGGTTGCAGCTTTACGTACCTACTTATTGTCGCGAGTTGAATCATTTTATAAATATTATTAGGTACCTAATTTATAGAACAGGGTTTGCATCTAGTCTGGAATTCTGGATGACGAGGGTGACGTGGGTTCTCACTCAAGCAAGGGCCTCGTGAATTCTTTATCTATATGCTATGCTATGCACTCTATAGAAGCATTCACTAAGCTGAAAATCGAATGGTGTCAAGTCGAATGTGCAGGAGATAGGCGATAGAATTATTGAAATAAAACTTAACTGCATCAAATAAATTGCCAACCCGTAGGTACCTAGGTATATGCATGTGCTCTGTTTGCCACCTGTGTGTACAATTGTACGTAGGTATATAGTTTTCGCACGGTACCCTGATGGCAAACTGCATTATTTATACTTAGTTAGTTTATAAGTTAGACATAATACCTGATAGTTAGATTCAGTTGCTTCGGTGTGAATAATATCCGTGTAGGTATGACGTTTTGTAAAGCGTCGGCCCAGCGGTGGCGGCCCCGACTTACGAACAGTAGGTAGGTAAGTCGTGGGTTCGAACCCAGGCTGGCGCATTACTTTGTGAAATTTATTTCATCACCACTGCTCTCAAAAAAGGTGAAGGATAACATCGTGAGGAAACCGGCAAGTCCTAGAACCAAAAAAGCAAAGACTTGTGACATACGCACTGGGCCTCGGTGGTAGACTTTAGCCAATTCTCTCTCAAAAGAGAGGAGGCCTGTGTCCCAGCAACATTAAGAGGCTGATGATGATGTGGGTAAGTACATACCTAGGTTTTATCTGTCACGGCAATGGTTTTATATTCTTTCTTTCGAAAGAGATTTTCAGTACGTAATTAACTCACTCCTCAACGGTGTGTATGTAGTGCATAGCTCTGTAGGTAGGTACCTATATGAATAATAATGCATCCAATGAAGACAGGTACCGGCCGATGTGTACTGTACACGCATTCACATGCAGCACAAAATGTGCCGGTGATACAAGACTATAGGTACAGTCGAACAAGCTAATAAGTATACAGGGTAGAGGTCTTTATAATTCTATAACAACGAAAATATTGATTGTAATTTTGTTTTCTCAAGTGTTTCGCATTACTCGACAAATGTCGAACGCTGTATCGTTTGACATCAGTCTTTAAATGTATCTGTATAATCTTCAAAGTAAATACAAGTTAGCTGGCTGTATACTTATTAGCTTGTTCGACTGTACCTACCTACCTGGTCTATGGTGGTTAGTAGATTGTAGGTAGTGACAAGTATTAAATGTTTTACGTGGTTTTACTATGACATCGGTGAGTACAATACCTACGTCATCGTCATTACGAAAGTTACAACTAGTCCGGTCAATATAGACATTTGAAATAACAATAATTCCCACAGAGCCAAATATTGGTGGAGAGCTGGGGTATACCATTACAAACAAACCCTTAAAAATCCCCATCGATCCTATGTGTGCTACAAAAGTTACTTGGGGTCAAAGGTCAACATTTGAGGATTTTTGAATTTTTCTCGAAAACGGTAAGTTTTATCAAAAAAAACCTCAACCCAAAGTTGTAGATCATAAAATTCTCTACAAAAATGTTCTTGATCATTATTTTCTAAGAGTTACCATTCCTGAGATATCGCGATTCTGAAGGCTTGGGCACACCAAAAGCAGTTGCAGTGCGGTAGCAGTGCCTACCGGCTCCGCCACTGCGCCGCGCACGCACTGCTCTTCTACAAAACTTTTGAATCATATAAACATTTATATTTTCTCACCAACTCAATAAATTTTTCATTAGTCGCCATGGTAAAGTTGTAAAAAATTACAACCGTTTACGACCTGCGCTGCGTCTGTCCCGCTCAACTGCGTTGGTGTGACTAATCAATATGGCGGACGTAGTAATACAACGCGTACTCACTGCGACCGCCCCGCGCCTGCGCTGCCACCGCCCCGCGCCTGCGCTGCTCCCGTCCAAAAGTTTTGTAGAAGAGCAGTGCGTGCGCGGCGCAGTAGCGGAGCCGGTAGGATCAGCGGGCCCGCGTTTGTTCAGTGTGACGTCCCTCATATAACTACATTATTTGGGTCCATAATTGGCTCACCTAAAGTTTTTTACCCGAAATTGTTCTTCCTAACGATTTGTAATCCGAATGATCACTCCTCCTAAAATTTTTCATCCTAAAGTTTGAATTCCTACTATTTGTAATGCTACTGGCGATGTTCCTAACACTCATGTTTCCGAAAATTTTAATTCATAATGGGTTTCTATGAGCTTTTGCAAGTTCTGATTCATACAAACTTGCGTGGGCCCTTAGACCACCCTAATCCGGCCCTATCGCAAAATCCGTTCTTAGCGGACGTTTACTAACTATAAACTACCTCCTTTCCAAAAATCATCTTTATACGTCCAGCGGTTTTCGAGATCTCGTGAGGAGTGAGTTACCTTTCGCTTTTATATAAAGAACGACCCGCCCCGGCTTCGCACGGGGTGCAAATGGATGTTATTATACATAATAATATAAACCTTCCTCTTGAATCACTCTATCTATTAAAAAAAACCGCATCAAAATCCGTTGCGCAGTTTTAAAGATTTAAGCATACAAAGAGAAAGCGACTTTATTTTATACTATGTAGTGATAGTGATAATGTGACTGTTAGAATCGCGATATCTCAGGAATGGTAACTCTTAGAAAATAATAATGAAAAGCATTTTTGTAGAGAATTTTAAGATCTACAACTTTGGGTTGAGATTTTTTTTGATAACACTTACCGTTTTCGAGAAAAATTTAAAAATCCTCAAATTTTGACCTTTGACCCCGAATAACTCTTGTAGCACACATAGGATCGATGGGGATTTTTAAGACTTTGTTTGTAATGGTATACCCCAGCTCTCCACCAATATTTGGCTCTGTGGGAATTATTGTTATTTGACCACTACTTTTATGTCTAAATTGACCGGACTAAACGTCGAATCACACGGCGCCGAATGTTTGCGACAACGAATACTGTGAGTACGCACTACGAAAGCACGCAGCGACGCATACCGTTACAACGAAAGTACGAGACTTCAAATCACGGAACAACGAATTCACGTTACAACTTACCTACAACGAAAATCGTCACACCGAATCACGTGACCCCGAAATAACGTAACAAGTAACAACGAACGCATCACCGACAGCAAAACAGTAAAACAAAATCAAATATTTTTTACTACCTTTTTTATCATTGACGCATTATTCTTATTAAGGTGTAAGTAAATATAAGCTATACTTTCCCGGCCACATGTGGTTTTACTATATATTGGTAGGTAGGTAAGTATTGCTTTGCTGTAGGGCTTGCAATCCGGATATCCGGATATCCGTATTATCCGGATATCCGCACATTTTCAAATCCGGATTTTATTCGCACTGCTATCCGGATTTTTCGGATTTTACGGATAGTTGTATTTCTCCTTTAAATATTAATTGAAAAGCTGTCATCTGTGTAAATAAAGTACATAACTATTGCATTAGTTCGATGCAAGCTCGAAACCAGAGCTTGTGATATGGAATCCTCACGAGGTAACGTATACACTTATGCTGAAAAAGGTGCAAAAGATTTTTCTCTGATACCTCTACAAACGTGTGTTTGGATATTATCCTTTTTAATAATATAAATAAATGTATCCTACCAAGTTTATTTTAGGATGTTTGAATTTTAATTCCCCTAAACCACTAAATAAGAGCTTATACAATTATACATGGTTACACCGACGCCTCGGATTTACATGCGGAGCTGTGTCAATTATTTGTTCCGAATAATTATAATCGCTCTAATTGTTTAATGTCCCATTTTGTCGCACTGTAACTCGGTCCACCTCCCCTATTTCGCGTCCCCTTATCCTTTGTTCCACCTGCTGAACATCTCCCATCTGGACAAGAGTTGCCGTGGCTGATCTCGAAGTCTTAAAACAGACTTCACACCCAGGTTGGTCGCAGAAAAAAAAATTGCATAAATGATTCTGCACTGGAGTGTAAATGTGGTGCTGTTCCTCAAACTATGGGTCACTTGATATCGTGCCCTGCTGGTTATTTACTACAGGAACTGATGGACGCCACGGAAAGTGCTAAACTAGTGGCCTAACTCTGGGCCGACACAATTTAGATTGACATCGACACGCTAAGAAGAAGATTTCGCGTATGCTTACGATGCTCAATGCGCTCGTGGAGACCAACCCTGGACTGGACTTGTTTGCTAATGAATGGAAGACGATAATGTTAAATGTTGGTGGTTCTGTGAGAAGACCGAGTTAAAGGATTACTTAACTTAGTGTTAATGGCTATTGGTGTACTAAATGTAGGTAATAAACCCTCTAGTAGCAGTAGTGCGGTTGTTAGTTTGTTAGTCCGGTTGACCGAACTAGTGCAACTTTTCAGCAGCAGTAGTTCGGTCACCAATTCTCTTCAACATTTATGGCGAATACATTATCCGAAAAGCCGGCGTAAAGATCAATAACCTGAGATACGCGGACGACACTACTCTTTTTGCGTCAACTGAGGCAGAACTCGCTGACCTATTCCGTAGAATGGAGTATGAGAGTGAACTGGTTGGACTCACTGTCAACAAATCGAAAACCAAAGTAATGGTGATTGATAGAACTGGTAAATTTTCAAAAACTGGAGAACTCTCGGATCTCGAATTTGTCAGTGACTTTGTTTACCTGGGAGCTTTACTGTCTAATCAAGGAGGATGTGAACAGGAAATCAGAAGGACACAGATGTCCAAAAATGCTATGAGCAAATTAACTCGCATCTGGCAAAATCGGAAAGTTTCCAATGTCACCAAGGTGAGACTAGTCTGGACATTGGTTTTCTCAATATTCCTAAACGCATCAGAGACATGGACTATTAAAGCAAAAGACCGGGGAAAAATTGACGCCTTTGAGATGTGGTGTTGGAGAAGAATGCTCCATATACCATGGACCGCGAAAATAACAAATAAGTCTATCTATACTCGCTCGGCTCCGCATAAAAACTAGACTACCAACGATGTGCTTCCAGCGTATTCTTGGGTATTTTGGTCACATTGCCCGTCGTCAACCAGATGACCTAGACAAATTAATCGTAGTGGGCAAGATCGAAGGAAAGAGACCCCGCGGCCGATCACCTAACCGTTGGTGTGGCCAAGTTACTGCACTCACTGGACTCTCTGTTACATTTGCTCTAAGGAAAGCCGAACATCGAGAGAAATGGAGACATATTGTACGAACTATGAAGGACTTTCATCAGGGACACGACCTTCAGTAATGAAGGAAGAACACGACTACAAAGAGAGTTCCTTTGAAATATAGCACAGAACTACCGATACTCTTTAGTAGCAACAGATCAGTTTGTAAATTATGAATCAGGTAATTTACGTTACTAATACTATTCAGGCCGTACTGCATAGTATTAGTAACGTAAATTACCTGATACACATTAATGACCAGATTTATCACGATATTCAGACAATAATTGTGTGGCATTGTTGGTTGTTTTGGAATTATTAGTTTTAATTATTTTAAATTTATTTTGTTAATTTTTAAGGTATTTTTACCAAATAAACACAATTTTCTTTCTTTTTTCAAGGTATAGGTTATTATTTCTATTATTTTGTATGAGAGATTGATTT
This sequence comes from Diarsia mendica, assembly GCA_949316265.1. NCBI lineage: Eukaryota > Metazoa > Arthropoda > Insecta > Lepidoptera > Noctuidae > Diarsia > Diarsia mendica. The sequence continues at coordinate 14,056,488 of OX438897.1, forward strand.
ATTACGTGTTACAAAAGCTTATTACTTTTATTTCGAATAAAAACTAAAAAATATCCGTATTATCCGTACTATCCGGATACTCCGGATAGTAAAATATTAAAATCCGTATTATCCGGATAGTAAAAATGAACGGATATTGCAAGCCCTATTTGCTAGGCCATCTCGAAAAATACCTAAGTATTACCGGCTACACGTGAAAATGCTTGGTCATACCAAACGTGTGGATATGGCCGGGCCATTAGTGCAATAAGCAATTAACCGATGCATAATAAAGTAGTACTTAAATAATAAAAGTATAGCTAGTAGGTACTTAGATAATACTTTTTTTATTTAGTAGGTATGTTAACTTACATTGTATTCTTTTTTAATCAAATCACTGTAGGTAGGTAATTGGTCGACGCAAGTTATAACTTGTAACTAAATATTATATTTATACATTTGTGGAAGCTTGTAATTAGCAAATGAAACTACTTAAGCATGATATTTATAATTATTATTAGTCTGTAAGCTTTCTTTAAAAATTAAATAGGTAAATAAATAAATAAATAATAAATTTCTATGTAGTTATCTAGGCCCTACCTACTTACGTAAAGATTTCTGTTGCATAATACCTATGTATATGTGCCTAATCAAATGGAGATAATCTTTGCAATGCTGATATTTTTAGTACCTAATTATTTCGCAGTACCTAAGTTATGCCCTCAGCTGCATCTACAGATTGAAAATAATCCCAAGGGGACGTAATGGCAGGTTCTTTTTTTTTAAACGTTGCTCCACACTAGGAATTTCTCCTGTATCGTGGGTGCGTTTACAAACATTGAAACTCACATACACAAACACGCCCAGACCCGAAACAACTATCTGTAGGCCATACAAATACTTGTTCCGTGCGGGGATCGAACCCGCGACACGTAGCGCAGCAGTCCAATCGCTTAGCCAATGCGCCAACCCAACCGTGTCGTCGACTAAAAAATCGTCGATTAAAAAAGGTATCCTATGTTCTGAAGTCCTAATCTAGGTCATGGTTTATCTGTCTGCCACATTTCATCGAGTCAGACAAAGTAGAATTTCTTATGCGTTTAGATTATAATGCATCTTAAAAAACAGTAAGCACAATGCCTGCGATTCCTTACGCAATCCGCTGTCTGAAGACGCAGTGCACTGGCTGAGGTGGGCTGAGGCTATCGACCTTCCCACAGTTACTTGAAATAACTGTTATGTTGTTGGAAATAACTCCGTGTTGAGCAGCGAGCTGGGCAACCGGTGGCTCAGGCCAGTCGCCCATGACCACGGGACTCGATCGCAATTCCTTTTTCATCGCCCTCTCGCGTACTTAATATAACAGCAAAAATGTGTAAATTAATAGCCCTTGCATTGACATTGTGCTCTGTTTTAGTAAGAACAACAGACTGTACTTCAAGTTTTGATCAGAGACAAACGGGAGAATTAAATGTGCAAATTGGTTTAAAAAACATAAACATTATTGCTTTACTAAAAGGAGGAAAAGAAGAATAAATATGTGGTATGTACCTACCTTGTAGTACCTAGTCAAAAAAAGTTAATTGGATCCCGTATATCCCGTTGTAGATTCCGTTAACTATGAATTGTATTTTAAATTTTAATGTTTGAAAATGGCGATGTTTTTACCCGAGTTGCTTACCTGCTAGGAATGTTGATTTTATTTGCATGTTCGTTGTCAGACGAGTTGACTTTATCTTTATGTAACTCTAATATCGCGATAGTAGTTCATTTCATGGTGCTTTATTTGTTAATTTTGCAGGATTATGATTACGCTTATGATTACTCCGAAATGACGATAAAACCGCCGAACGGTACAACTTCAAAACCGTTAAACGCAACGCAAACGACTATAAACAATGAGACGCAGTACAATGCTACTACTTCAGCACCACTATTGTTAGAGCAGTCTACGGAAGCTATAAGAAGTAGCACTGCTGTTGCTGTAGAACTATTAGAAGTGTCGTTGAATCAGACTGCTAACAATCATGTTGTTACTACACTTCAGACGACAGCGGACGCTCCGACGACAATATCTCCAGATTCTTCAAACAACACAAATACCACAGCTCTACCAGCAATAAATAAATGTAGAAGGGGATTTGCTCAGAATAATGAAGGAAAATGTGAATATAAGGTTCATGGGACATCAAATGCGTAAGTAGTATTTTTTATTATTTTTGTTGAAGTTCACAAATTTATATCACCATTTCAAATTCGGGTGGGTTATTATTTTTTAATGTAACGCTAAATAGGTGATTGATTTAAAATAATGACTTTGTTAGCTTATCAGTGTTAGGGAAAATAGAGAATTCTGCTGCTTTAATTAAATATAACTGTTTGGTATAGTTACCTATCACTTTCTGGTAAATATAGGGAAAATATCGGGTAAAAGGACGGACGTAGGTTATAGGACTGCTACCTCATAAAAGCATGGGTTTAGTAAATTGTTACTAGACCACCACTGCTGGAGTGCGGTTGACTGTCGCTAACTGACTGAGTAGGCAACCACAAGAACGACAAGCGAGTCATCATCATCTGCCTAGCCTTTTCCCATCTACGTTGGGGTCAGCTTCCAGTCTAACCGGATGCACCTGAATATCAATATTTTGCATGGAGTGACTGCCTATCTGACAACCCAGTTAATACTGGGTTATTCGATACCCTTCGGTACGACTGGTTTATCAGACTTTCAGGTCAATGACTAGGTACCTACCTGTAACGTCTGCCAAAGATCTATATAATGTAAGGCAGCCGGGACCAACAGCTTAACGTGTTTTCCGAGGCACGCAGTAAACTCGGTATGTAATGGGTGGTCACCCATCCACAGACCAACCTAGGCGAGCGCGGTTTAACCTAAAGATCGACTCGAGTGGCAGTTATTATTAAGCCACGAGCTCCTCTCCAAGTAGGTACGACAAGGAGATTAATTAACTATGCATTATTGGCCGATACGAGTTTTGAGTTCATAATTTTAGTAAACCTTTAGCTTGCAATTTAATCAGCGTTTATGTTCTTGCTGTTCTGAGAGGGAGTAGTAGTATCCAACATGCAGTACCTACACTCATTGCATATCTACCTAGTGATATTGCCTGTCTAGGTTCGAACTCACGACCATCTCACGAGACTTGCGCTTCAAAGTCGCAAAATAATAATAGGTATGTAACCCCCCATAGAATAAAATTTTTAAGTAGGTATCCAACGCATGGTAATTCCTTGAAGACCACTTCTGAAGTTCCTCCAACAAAAACCTTTTATGTGCATGACCCGACGCTCTTTTTAGGGTTCCGTACCTCAAAAGGAAAAAACGGAACCCTTAAAGGATCACTTTGTTGTCAGTCTGTCCGTCCGTCCGTCCGTCTGTCAAGACCCTTTTTCTCAGGAACGCGTGGAGGTATGAAGCTGAAATTTATATCAATTACTCAGGTCTACTGTCCCTTGAAGCTGTGAAAAAATCAAACTTCTAAGCCAACGCAATCAAAAGATACAGCCGTTTATGCCGCAAATTTTCGACACTTGCAAGGGAATCAAAACCTACAGGGTGCTTCCCGTGAACTCAGAATCTTGAAATTTGGTACGAAGCAACGTCTTATAGCATAGATAAAGGAATAATTACGAAAACCATAAATTTTTAGTTACATCACATAATATATTTTTTTTACGGAACCCTCGGTGCGCGAGTCCGACTCGCACTTGGCCGGTTTTTAATTTCAGCTATTCACACATTTAGTTCTTTTTGTGTGAATTAATGAGTGCAGACTTATATCAGGAATCAGATATCAGATATTCATAATGTCAAATTGTATTCTTTCAGGTTACGCAGGATCGTGAAACTTGCTCAAAAAATCAAAGTCGGCAGAGAATATGGAGGACCATAAAACTGACGAGATTATTTAAAAACAATAAACATTTTCCTTAACAGCGTGCAGCGGTCTGTCATAAGTTGAATAAAATTGAATGGTGCAAGTATTGGAGGAAATGAAGTTTTCTGAACCTCGTAGCGTGAAATCAACTGTGCAACTTTTTTCTAGAATAAGTAAAATGTACTAAGTATGTAGGTATGTGAGTTTTCGTGTGTGTGTATTTTATAATATAACTGTTTTAAATTGTGTTTTCTCTTTTCTCACCCAATAATGACCTACAATTATTTATGTCCTAGCTGTTATGGGCCTACTACACGCTCAAGCTTCACCACACTTTTCGTTCACACTTCACAGTACATCGCGCGTATGGTTGGTAAACTGTATTACCATTACAAACCACACGCGCGATGTACTGTGTGCATCGTGTAATCGCGCAGGCAAGACTGTGGGGAAGTGTGAGCGTGTGCTATGCGCATAAGTAACATAATCATCACGCCTGTAGTTCCCAAAGGGATAGTTCCGACTGTAAATTGATAATCTAATTACCTAATTAAGGTTTTTAAATTCATTCCCATATGGAAAATAGAGTATAGAACCATGTCATTTTGGCCTGTGGGAAAGCAAATTGGGGAAAGTACAATAAGAAATAATTTATCCTTATTAATCTGATGACACAGCAGTTCTGGCATCTGACGAACTCCCAGAAAAAGCCACCCGAAAACTCCAAAATAGCCTTAACAATATCGCGAAATGGCTTAAAGATTGGCGTAGGTATCAAGGCGAATGAATCCAAATCGGTCCAAGTGACATTCACGACTCGACGTGACATTTGCCCTCCAGTCACATTAAACGGAGTTCAAGTCCCCCAACACGATGAGGCAAAGTATGTGGGAATGTACCTAGGCAAGAGACTCACATGGAGAAAGCACATCTTCACCAAAAGACTAGCATTGGGACAACAGGTCAGAAAAATGTATTGGATGTTGCACAAGAAGTCTCAGTTATCAATGACAAACAAGCTACTCATTTATAAAGCCACTAGCTTTTGCCGGCGACTTCGTTCGCGTGGAATAGTGACTTCCGGAAGATTTTTGGTTTATCTCGCGAAAAAAAAAAAAAAAAACTATCCTATGTCCTTTCTCAAGTTCCAAACTATGTCTGTACCAAATTTAATCAAAATCCGTTCAGCCGTTTAGGCGTGAAAGAGTAACAGACAGACAGACAGACAGAGTTGCTTTCGCATTTATAATATTAGTATGGATGGATAATTAAACCCATATGGTGCTACGGTCTGCAACTATGGGGTACAGCGGCAAACTCGAACATAGAAATCCTGCAAAGATTTCAATCCAAAATGCTACGCATGATAGCTACACCTTGCACCTTGGTACATAACCATGACAAACTACACCATGACCTTAACATTAAAACAGTCAAAGAAGACATAAAAGAAAGGATGACTAAATACAAGACCAGAATCAGACACCACCCTAATGTACTTGCAAGGGATTTATTGAAGGAAGTGCTAACGCCACGAAGGCTAAAATGCAAAAACCCACAAGACCTGCTATTGTGAAGGAGCAGACTGTTTATTGATGAAGCGATATTGTTAGTGAACAATCTCGCACAAGACCTACAAATACCAACTTAATGCTGAATATCACCAGATAGATTGCATTATAAATATATTATATAAAAAAAAAAACCTTATTAATAGTAGTGTCTGCTTTTGGCAAAACAAATTTAGATGAAGAAGGTTGGCACTTAGAACCAGGATTAGGTAATAGGATAGGCTATTTCTTGTCTGAGTATCATCCTTCCATGGGGTAAAAGCAAGTAGGTATTTATGTAAACAAGTTTTGTTTGAAAATCTGATGCCTTTGGGAAAGTAAAAAGGAAGAAAGGTGGTGGTGGAATACTGGAATATAAAGAAAAATATGTATTTTTTTAAATAAACTCAAATGATTTATTTACATAAAGTGCATCTGATCAGCATGTAATGTGCACATAATAGTGTAGAATTCAATTAATATTTTAACATGGGACGGGCACTAGTCATTTTGCATTTGTTGGCTTTGTACTATCACCATTGAGCTTTGATATTAAGTGCTTGAAAGTAATGTCAATATGATTTATTTAAATAAACTATATCATTACACACAATAAATAAAAATATACTAAACAGCATACAACCACACAAAAATTAATATAGGAAGTATAATCATGAAAAGATTATAGCTTACAGAGGCAGAACAAAAGTGGAATGAAAGCACCTATAGTTATAAACACTGGGACCAGCACAGAGCTCTCGTCCATAGAGTAGGGATCTGGCTGTTTGGGCCCACTGGCACGCCGAGAGTTGGCAGTCTTCTCTTCAACCTCATCTCTAGGTTCTTCTGCTTCATTTTCTGGCCACACTAATGGAGGCAGTTTAGGCACTTCGTCAATAGTGCCTCTCATTACATATAACGCATTGATTTTTGGATTGTCTCTGTAACCTTTAATGAACTCTACCTTAATTTTCCCTCCTCTTATATCTGATTCTTCCTCATTGTAATACAGTTTTCCATTTTTGATTGAATAAGGTATATACTCATCATGAGCAACACCCCGGCTTACTTTGTCAAAAATGTCCAAGTCAGCAACAATAGTGTGGTCTCCATTTAAAACTACATCAAACACTTTCATGTTGGGTGAATTGAAGTACACTTCACTGAACTTCAGCACTAGCACGTAGTCACCGTCCCTGTTTGCAGGGATGTCGTAGCCGAACGTGCTGTGGTGGTATCTCTCAGTTTGATACAGGATTTCGTCTTTTGGGTTCACTCTACCGATCATAACTAGTTGTTTACCATAATCAGAAGCGGTACCGATTCTTCCTTGTAATGGATCCTTTTCGTAATGTATGCCATAAATATCCGTATGGGCTGGTCCGCCGGCGTTAATGGCGTAAATTATTTCACCCAAACCGGTAGCAGTTTTTAAAACAGAAAATATTGAGACAACGACAAAAAATATCAACTGACACATTTTTGCGACTATCCTCGTTTGAGATTAATAATTTTGAATCACTTGTGTCACAAGTTATTAAAATGTCACTTGTTCTACTGTAGTTGATACATTATTATTATTATATTTTTGTAATAACTTTCTTTTTACAAATAAAAATTGACAATATCCAACAGCCGGTAATCGGCTAACAACCATGCCATGCATGCATGCCATTGCCAAATTCTTGTTAATCGATTTTTTTATTCAATTTATAACGAATGGAAGCCAAGTCTTTTAAGCCACATGCCCACATTATAGCTTTACGAGTAACGCCCGCGCCATCCACCCTTTACTGGTGGTGGATTGAATAAATCAGTTTGGGATACTCTATTCTTTATTATATTTTTGTACCTAGTGTTTGTACCGGGAACCCCCAAATAGGTACTCTGAAATATTTTATTCCGAATAATTTCGATGTTCTAATTTTTAAAAGTCCGAATTTCATAACACCTACCAAAGAATTAAAATTTATTTGACTGAAAAGTAAAAAAGTTGTAGTTTTAAAGTCGAAAATGTGTTTTGCTTGTTTACCGATTTTCTTAAGGTTGATGCGACAAGGTAGCCCGCGAAATTCGAATTTTCTTACTGACTACTTATTTGATGAAAAATTCTTGAGGATTATATAAACTAAGACGGTTGTATTGGTGATTTTTACTCGACTGTGGTGAAGCCCAAAAGGAGGGTTATGTGTTTGACGTGTATGTATGTCCGTTTCTTTGTTCCCTCATAACTCCTAAACGGATGAACGGATTTGAATAAAATATAAGTCGTTGGATGCGTCTTGATGGCGCGAGTGTCTCTGGTTACATTAAAATTAAAAAAAAGAAAATAGCGGATTTTGGTCGCAATATTGAGGAGTTAAAAAAAAAAAATTGCAGTACCATCGAGTACGGTATATCAAAATGAGAATACAAAAATATATTACACTTAAATATTTAAAAGAAATTCAAAGTGACAAATCCTATAAACACAAAAGTTAAATAAATCATCTGAGAAAATTTGAATATTACTTCTAAGTTTTGTTTAATTTAAAATGTGCCTGTTTTTTGCTTTTCAGTTTTTTTCAGTCGGGCTTTTTTAATAGTGTCCGACCGAAACACGATTTTCAGCCGAAACCGAAACCGTAACCGAACCTTCGGCCTTGGTCCCAGTTTCGGCCGAAACCGTAACCGAAACCGAAACTTTATTAAATATTTATAAAATGTAAAATCTATTGTAGTTTTATGCATATACACACAATTAACACGTGTAAAAAATGCAACAATTAAAGTAGGTAATTAGATAACAAAAATACTTAGCTCCTTATTTGTAAAATTAATAATTTCCAAAAAAAAAACTAAGCACCTCGCATACTAAAGGGAAAAAATGCGACATAGAAAATATAATATGAAACTTTTTAGTAAAAAGAATCAATTGGTTTATTTAACAAAAAAGTACATCATATCATTTTCAAAGAGGGTGTTTTAAGAAATAATTTTCATTACGAACTGTTTAAATTATATTAATTAGTTAAGGTTTGAGGCGCTTTGCACATAGAGCAACTATTGCAGCAACTGCCAATAGCTGTTTACATATATTTCAATTGGATTGCGCACACACAGCAACTCGAGTTTCGAGTTCCGGCAATCGTCAACAGTTTTCAGTTGCTGCAATCAATGACTGAGTTCAAAGTCAAAGTCAAAGTCAAAAATATTTATTTCAAGTAGGCCAGTAACAGGCACTTTTGAATAGTCGAATTAGACTAACTGTTAGTTACTAATTGCCGCAACTAGCAACTGTTAAATATAATACCGATTTTTAAAGTTACCGTAGATGGCGACGACGTAATAAAAGTAGAGCAATTGGTGCTTCTTCTATATTCATCGTCACACTGAACGCTGTTCGCTGCGTAGATTGAGCAACTCGGTTATGAAAGTTGCTCACAGATTGCCATAAAATTGCAACCGTAAACGTTGTAGCAACTATCAACTAGTTACAGGAAACTTTTTAAGTTGCTTAAGTTGCCTCAACTTAAGTTGCCCCGTGTGCAAAGCGCCTAAATCACCGGAGATAGTTGTGTATCGGAACTACGGGGAGGTTTGAATACGGGTACAAAATTTAATCCATTAACAAATATAGTAATGTTTGAATCAAACATCACAGGTATCTTTTAAGTGTTAAATTAATTTCTACATAAATTCTTATTTTATAAGTTCTAGGGAATAACTCAACAGAACCAAGTAAAGTATCCAATGAATTATTTTATATACACACCTACTTACAACCTATTTATTTTACACTGTAGCACAAGACCCTAATGAATGCCATAAAAATACATCATCATAAATCATAAGTAAAAATAAATACCTAATTTTTGCGCGAGAAAAATCACACAACCTCAATCATCACGATCGCGCCGGCTAGCGAACTCAACTGGTACTCGAAGTTAGCTGAATGATGCGCGACAATTCACGTATATCTTGTTTCGGCGGGGCCGAAAGGTTCGGCCAATTATTGGCCGAAACCGAAACTATGGCCGAAACTAAGTTTTTTGGCCGAAACTAGCCGAAACCGAAACCGAAACCGAACCTTCGGTCGGTCCTTATTTTTTAATCATTATTATTCAGTAAATAGACATTTGTTACTGCCGCGAATCTCATTTTATTTCACATAATACCTTAGACTATGGAAAAAAGCATAATACTGACAACTGACTTGACACTGACCGGGAAATTGCAAAAAACGTAAGATTTGAACTTCGCGGGCTACCTAAGAATGAAATGCTCGATGGATTCTCAGTATTTCTCAGTCCGAAAAACGACATTCCGATTTTGAATATTCCGAATAAACGACTAAAATTAGGATTCTGATATTGATTCAATTAGTAGGTACAATACCGTATTTAAGGGATATTATTGACAGAAACAAATCGCTGCAAAACTGACTCCACGTAGTAGTCCCGTCTGTCCTACTCCGTGAGGAGGCGCGGAGGGGCAGGGCAAAAACGGAACCCTTGTGGGATCACTCGTGTGTCTGTTTGTCTATCCGACCATACCCCCCGCCTTATCTCCGAAACTACTGAGCCTTAAGATTTTGAAAAAAAATCAGAAATTAGTTCAACACGTATAGATTACAGGAAAACCTGTAAGAAGTCATGGACTCATGGTGCTAAAATATCATGGAAAATCTCTCAACATCTACTAAAATGGTAGGTACGGAACCCTATAAGTGTGCAAGTCCGACTTGCACTTGGCTAGTTTATTTTATGATTGGGTTATATTAACTGAAGATTTTTTTTAAAGTGGACGCCAAACGCAAGATTCCCTTCATCATCATCATCATTTGGGTTTGGTTAGGTTAGAAAACTTATTCGAAAGCTAATATTTTTAATCAAAACAATTAAATAGTTTTGAATGAGAACCAATATAATTATGAACTAGGTACCTACCTACTGCAAAAATGTAGGTACTTCATCAGCAAATTGTATAAGGCGACAGCGACATCTATCGCAACACATGAGAACTAATTGACAAATCCTACATCGCGCAAGTTATCCGCGACATTAGCTCATAAGAAACATAAATTTCGGGATAGTTAGCCCACGACCCAACACCCGTCTGGTTGGAGGATTCTCCCTTTTCAATGGGGGATGAGGAACTTTACTACGGGCGGTTACAAATTCAGTATAATATTATGAATATCAGGCAATAATTATTTTCTTGTTTTCTACTAAGACCGCGGTTTGTAATCGGATTTTAGTTTTTTAAACTTATTTTTTTTAAAGTTCCGTAGCCGAATGACAAGAAAAGGAACCATTTATTTTTTTTTATTTTGGAGGGTGGCAAATCGTCAAATGACTCCTCCCTCTCTGAGCAGAGCGGTAGGGAGTGTCAGACTTCTACTGACTAAAAACCACCCACACCCATGTTCCTTCTTAGCCCTTTGTGCCGAGGCCGCGGTATCTCTTTCGAACAACCAGCAGGCCCGACGCGGGTGACTTAGTTTACCTTAGTTATAATTTTATACAGGTTTGAATCATCGAAATTATTGTCGACATTAGCTTCTAAGTAAATCGATACCAGAATAATTATATCGTACCTACAAAGTTTTAATTTAAAAGATATAAATTTAGATTTTACCGTTTAGACTGTTGAAACAGTCGACAACAAACTTTTGGGGATTCAATTGTTTCCTAAAAGTTTATAACGTTTTTTTTTTTTTACATGATTTATTTTAAACTAAACGTAATAATTTAACAATATTATTGTGCGGGACAGTGAAAAATAGTGCAGTGTTACATAGACGTTAGTGACGATACGTAAATATTGTGATATTATTTGAATAGCGTTAGAATTAGTTTATTACGATGTTTGTAAGTGTTTTTAAGATAGCATTAGCTCTACTTACGTTCATCAGGCTTGATGTTATAAGTGATTTACATTCCTGCCGCCTAGCGGCGCTAGTGTATAGAAAGGCATAATCTTAAGTTGAACATTCCTACCGCCTAGCGGCGCTAGTGTTTAGGTTCATAGTTCACTAAGCTTAGCTACTGCGTTGCGTAAGTTGCGTTACCCTAAGGTGAATCCTCCAACCAGCGCGCGAAATTCAAATTTGAATTTCGCGGGCTACCCTGGAACATCAACCTTAACGAGAACCGTTTCAGTATTTTTGTAATTTTAAGGTGTAAATCAAGGTTTTATAGTTTTTGTGTTTATTATGTAATATAAGTAAGTCCTACTCCTAAGATTAGGAACATAAGTTACATATTGTAAGGAATATTTTACCACTAAAAATAGCTTACTAAATTTTTCCGCGCAGAAACAGTAATTTTTCGGCGCCAAATTGTGTCAGGAGGCCATTGCGCATGCGCAAATACTCAATCGTGATTGGCCAGCGCCTTAGAAATTATACTATATAAAGCTATTTGTATATAAAAATGGGAACATTTTGGTTGTAAAATCATTCCGAATCCAGCTAGTACTTCAGTAAGAAACTCTCCTAATAAAAAGAAGAAACTACAAGCAACCAGTGGTCTTATTCCCCACCAACCCAGCACACAAGTGTGCCCAGTCTGCACAATTATAAATCTCTTCTAATTACTGACTGCCGTGTCATGGGTGGGTCTAGTGGTCTGAAGCCCTACTCCTAAGTATCAGGACCCTGGGTATTTCTCAGGGCACCTAGGAGGTAGGTAGGCCTACCTACCTATATTTTGAACGAAAAAGTACATCTATCTATACTATCTATACTAATATCATATTTTAAAGAAGTAAAGTTTGTGTGTTTGTATATTTGTTAAATTGTAAGGGGTAATCTCGGGATCTACTGAACCGATTTTAAAAATTCTTTCACCAATAGAAAGCCACATTATTGCCGAGTGTCATAGGCTACTTTTTATCCCTGTATTCCCACGGGAACGGGATCTACGCGGGTGAAACCGCGGGACGTCCGCTAGTAATTAATGTGTTAATACTCGTAGGTAAGTGTTTGCTTTCCAAAACACGTTGTTTGACTTTTTTAAATATTGTTTGTTGCCATCGGAGCGGATAGTTTGAAGAATACTCAAAAGCAATCCCAAATCACAGTAAAAATGTGAACCTCCTTCTCTGCAATCACTACATAGCCACTTGAACTAAAAATAATTAAGAAAAGGCCTTTAGAGATTTTTCTTTTTTTTATGTTTAATGGCATCACTTTATTACTCGTATTAGTATCTGAATGTGCCTACATTTGATTTAGTACATTTTGATACAAGTGCGGAAAGTTTGTTATTTCATTCGAGGCAGATTGAACACCCGAGCCGTACGGCGATGGCGAGGGTGTTCATGGGGTCGAGAAATGCAATAACAAATTCCCACGTGTATCAAACGACGTTTTTCAATACACTTTCAAAGAAATTAACTAAAAACGTTATGTTTTTTTGTCAACAAATTTGATGAGACTTTGATTTAATTTACTTTATACTACACCTGCTTGGAAAGTACCTTGATACTTAATCAAATTTACGGTAGAAAGTACGTCATTGCATATCGAACAAATATGCGGGGAGAAAACGCATCTGAGCGGGAGAGAATGGATTTTCATACACTTTTCTCTCCCGCTCAGATTACAATTTGAAAAAAGAACATGTGAAAATTGCAGACGCCATTGGTGCAAATTTTCAATTTGAATTAGAATTTAAATTTAGTTTTTTATTTTCCTCGTAGGTGTAGTATAAAGCACTATATCACTCGAGAGAAAGTGCGATTCCCGATCTCGGGTGTTTTAAAGCCCTTGCCTACGGCTTCGGGCTTTAAACGGCACCCTCGACGGTAATCGGTCACTTTCTTCTCTCGGTGAACAATGTACTATTTTTTCCGCGGTTTGATTTCGCCAGGTTGAAAAAGAAGCAAAGGTTTAAAGCCGCCGAACAGCCTCACAGGAAAAATATAAAATTCAAATGTTAAGAACACAAAAAAATGTTTACTTGTTTATAATTTAAAGTAAATAATTGTTTAACATATTTACGTTTATTAGTAGTATTCTTTTTACAAACACAATTTAAATATTCAAAAAATATTTATGCTGTAAGACGCAGATCAAAATGACAAGATTAAAAAAAAACACGCCTGCTCTTTATTAGTCAGTGGTGTTTTTTTTTAAATTTCTTATGTTTTAATCGAATTACCGCACGCGTGCTGTAATCTTATTACCGCACGCGTACAAAATATGTCGAATACTAACTAATCGTAGTGCAATAAGAGCTAGTTTTCGAGGAAGTGTATACCTATTTATAATAATTATTACAAAAGTTATATTATTTCAGTGAAAGTTTCATTTATTAAAAACGTACAAGTTAAAGTTATTTAGTTAAATTCAAAGTTGCATGAAATGAGCAAGCACTGGGTACATTAAGTTATTTTTACTATTGAACACGATCTTTTTTGTATCGAAACTTTTACATATTATTATCAACTCAACCAATAAAATTAAAAAAAAAAAACGGTATTACCCGGTTAAATTGAAAATGCTCTGTTTACTCGCATATAATTTGCAGTAAGGCACTAACTTAACTTTGTAGTGATAATTCTATTATGCACTAGTGTATAATATTATTATGCACGTGTGAGTTATAGTTCGGTTTATGGCCTTAAGAACGATGTAATAAGGCTCACTTTACGAGCCAGTGTGTTCGAAAAATACTTATTGTTTTAAATGTCTTCGAAAGTGTATTGAAAAACGTCGCTTGATACACGTGGGAATTTGTTATTGCATTTTCTCGACACCATGAACACCCTCACCATACGGCTGGGGTGTTCAATCCGCCTCGAATGCAATAACAAACTTTCCGCACTTGTATCAAAATGTACTATTATATACTCAATACTCAATATATTTATTGCTTCCACAAGTTTACTTAGATGGTAGGTTTTACAAAGTTATGATCATTGTGGACCCTGTCGGGCACTGAATAGTAGGAGAGAGGAAGAGGGCTTTTATTTGACTATACCTATACCTATTAGAATTATCCTAAATTATATTATATATCATTTATAATGCAATCTAATTATCTATTAAAATATTTATTTATCTAATTTAAAATTTATCATTAAAGTATTCATTCAGATTATAATAGCATTTAATTAATAGAAATTGTTTTAATTTATTTATGAATATATTATTATTCTTTTCTATGTCTTTAATTTTATCGGGTAATTTATTATATAGTACCTACCTAACCTCCTTGTTAAATTACCTAAACATAATATATTATTATGTTTTACATTGAACTGAATCTGACTGCTTCAATGGTTTGGGATTGGTAGTCACAAGAGGGTCTGCTGAACATGATCTAGTTTAGGGTTACTTTCCCAGATAGGGTAGTGTTACTGATTATTTCAATCAGGAATTATCAAGTAACAGTCAGTGAATTGAGCCCGGTTGATGGCAATAGGCTCACACCCTATTATGTGGGGCTTAAACATCACTAACCGTACTGTTATTGTATACTTGCTATTTAACATTAATCTATTTAGTGAATACAGACAATGGTCAATAAACAATGGAATAATAGTCGATCTGTCAACAAAACCATGATAGATGTGTAATTATTTCACTGTTGCATGCATTGTGGTGTCCAAGCCAACAATCTATTCTATTGTAGTGCTACATGCACGAGTAGATGCCATTAGGTAGGGATTACGGATTTGGGTATTAATTAATAATATAATCTAGATTTGCTACTATTTCAATGACTAGTCGAGGTATATTGATATTGAAAGTCTCAAAATATAACTATTAGATAGATATATGTACTAGATAGAATATGATAGATATTTAGTTCTTGAATAAAATCTATTGGCCTACATAACATTAGATAACAATAGATAACACAGTACCTAATATTTCCATTTAACTTTTCAATGATGTGTTTACACAATTTCAATATTGTGGAAATTATTAGTAGATTAAAGCAAGTAGAAAAAAAGTAAGTAAAGTAGGTTGTTAGTTAGTAACTTAGTAATGAAGTAATATTTATGATTAACATAAAATATTTGCCGATTTATTAATCGGATAATAAGGTTTCGACTTTTCCCCTTGACTGCGCTCGTAGGTACTCAGCAAAATTTGCAATAACGTACTCTCGACAGGGCTGATGAACGTTTAGGACGGTTTATGAAACGTGACTGAGCAGATTGAGCTAGATGACAGGTTAAAAATTCAAGTAGGTCCGTATCCTACATTAGATTGTATTCTAGCTTAAATTTCTTACGTACCTCCTCGTAAATATCGATTTCAGTGAATATTAATGACTAGCTTTTGCCAGCGGCTTCGCCCGCGTGAAAATAACGATTTTCCATACAAACTTTCATCCCCTATTTAACTCCCTTAGGGGTTGAATTTCGAAAAATCCTTCCTTATTCCTTGCCTAGATTATAAAGGGAACCTCTGTACAAAATTTCAGCTTTCTAGGTCCAAGGGTTTGCAAGGCTGGGTGTTGATGAGTCAGTCAGTCAATCAGTCAGTCAGGACTTCTCTCTTTATTTATATAGATAGACTAGCTGACCCGCGCAACTTCGTCTGCGTCACATAAATATAGCTATAACCTTTCTCGATATATCGACTATCCGACATTAATTAAGCTAAATCGTAACAAACAAAAAATCTTATCTTTCCTCTTTATTACAATGGTTTAGATGGTTTAGATTAGCTTAGATTATATTTAAGTGTGAATTACTATAAAATCTATCTCTTACTGTTAAATATACTACAACACTCTGTACTTGTAAACATTATGATGCAGTAAATATTTTGAATTTCAATTTCCCGGAGGCCAGCCAGAATCCCCCGTACCTACATTGCGACGCAACCCGCGTAATTATTTTTCCGCGCGGGTATTTTTACATTGCGATATCTTCTAAGCTATTTGTTTAAACTGTATAGAGTAAAGAGCACAAATATTCTATATTAAATTTCCGTTCTAACGAACACATTTATTTAGATATAAATTAATACCATATGGGTTAAATAAGCTTCGCAAAAAATAATTCTTTTTAACCTTACATTTTAATAATAAAAAATGGTTACAGTGAGTCAATCTTAAAAGATAGACAGATGCTGTCGCGGACTTTTTTTTTGAACTTTTAAAGACGAATAATTACTTCATACATGATATTCTCGTAACTTAAACCGTTTTCGCAGCGCACGCAACGGAAGCTCTCAGAAAGGAATGTTCTTTTCCCGTTTTTGCAACATTTCTCATTTATGCTCCGCTCCTATTGGTAGTAGCGTGATGTTATATAGCCTATAACCTTCCTCGATAAATGAACTATCCAACACAAAAAGAATTTTTTAAATCCAACCAGTAGTTCCAGAGTTTATCGCGTTCAAACAAACAAACAAACAAACAAACAAACAAACTCTTCAGCTTTATAATATTAATATAGATAGGACAGCCAGCCTCGTTGGTCTTGTGATTGTAATCGCGTCGGCTGCGCATGATGCCCTGGGTAACCTGGGTTCTGGTTCGACTCCCGGGTCGGGCAAATTGTTTTTGGGCTTTTCCATAGTAGCAGCCGTGGAGTCTGGATTAATGACAATGGCAATAGGATCGCCCCCTATAACATGGGAAATAAACATAAGTGCCAAAATGTGTGTAGTTACACCCTTTGCCTAACCCTTCGTGATATTGTTAGTATGTATGTACAAAAAATCACATTAGGAGCGTTTATTTTTCGCGCATTTAGCAACCGCTTAGATTAGATACTTGTATGGCTTCCGAATATGCCCCTGGGGAGGTCAGAGAAACTTAGTGGTCACGTGCTGACATACAACACGAGGGTGTTTGGTAAAACGACTGTGCGTCCCCTGGGTTGTGCTTAAGTTGTCGTAGAGGAGGTCCGAATGGGCGCTCTGTTTTAGATCCCCGTCCACATGTGTACTTGCTGAGGACACCCACGATAGTGTGGTTAGGTATTCCGAATTCTCGTAAGACATTACTGTATCCATCACCATCAGGCTTCAAAGGTTGCCAAGCGACAGCGCTGAGCATTTAGTTCAAGAATTAAGACCTAGCCTGTAGTAGTACCTAGTTTCTGTTGTCCCAGTTGTTACTTACATTACATTGTTTCGAACTCCGCCACATTACTCGTTCCCTTTTACGAAATTTGATTTGGAAAGCACTGTATTCGGTTTATCTGTACCATTTTGGAAGTTTCTGGTGGTTTGGGCTAGACTAGGGATAACTTGATTGTGGAGTAACGTTGCGTATTAAATTATTTTAATGCTTTTTCGATAGTTCTAATCTAGTCCTACCTATTTTGGCGGTTTTTAGCTACCTGCAGAGCCTGAGTATCAACCAACTTTATCAAGATTCCCTCACTTACAGTGGCAATTTTAAGTAGCTAGAGAAACTGCAGCCGTGGTGGTTATCGATATAGATCTACTAAATACAGACCAACAAAAAAAGCAGATTCGATTGGTTATCTAAATTAATTATCAAATCTTTTTTCGTTCCGTCACACGTCACACGTTGTTTCGTTTTGACCCTGTATATCGATAAGCGAATTCGCAAATAAAGAACAAATATGATTACCTACATAATAGGTCCTAAACTCCTAATAATTAAGGTGTGACACGGCTTCTTTCATCGGTTGCTTAGTGATGGCGTCAACACTTTACCAGTTCCTATAGGCATCGCCCATTGATGTCGTTGAGACAATAATAAGAACATAATGTACCTACTTACTTTACTTAATATTTTGCATTGTATGAAAATACAGATCAAGGTGAAAGCGTTACTTACCTACATGTAGAATTGGAAAGGTATGTATGCCGCAGAATCATAATATCGCGATCACGCACCCCTTTCATAAGAGGGTAAAATATTGGGAATTTGAAACCAATCGTCTTTCTGCTTAAGTGATGGCGCAGCTGCTGTGCGTGACAGTCGTTTCTTTTTACGCAGTATTTTTTTGGTTTGACTTTTAGGTCAGACTATGAGACGTTACAGACAGAAAGAAAATGGAGCCGTGATGTCTCTAGAGCCTAGAATTCATGATGAATGAATATGTTGCTTATAAAACACAAACAATACAATTTTGTGAAAATTCTCCTCAAACTTATTTGAAAGTATGTTTCTTTCTTTCCGAGGATGATGCCGCAATAAGAAAGTGCATTACTTTCCTAAGTGCAGGACGGTAGAAAAATTTTCAGGCCAGCGTAATGTGTCTCGCTTTTGACTCAAACAAACTTACCCACCTTTGATATACGTAATTCGCAAATGGGGAGCCCACTGCCCAATAACTTGGAATTTCGATCAGGCACATAACAAAGAGAAGTCAGTTACGAAGAATTGAAGGCAAAAATAGGGTTCCCTCGAATTCCGGAAGGCCAGTGATTTAGAGCGATGGGAAATGTAGAGCTAAGTTAAGGAAATGGGTTAGGGCTAAACTATTATGTAAGTAGAGCCACGGAGATAAAAAAAAGTCCCAGTCATTACTTTTGGTTTTACAAATGAACAAGGAGGAAAATTAGAACTTGAAAATAACTACCTAATAGAAATCATTCTACGATTAATGTTTCATGGTGGATGAATATTTAAAAAGTGTAGGTAACCTTTTTGTTTTGGAAAGATTTGCAAATCATGCAAATAATGGAGTAAAATCACTAACGGTGGAAATATAACGGAAACAGTTCTGAAATTATTGGAGCTTTTTGTGACTTGACCATAGTTATACGGATTACGGTCGGAGTCGACGTGCGAGTGTGCGACGCGACCGGAGCGCTAAGTGGGCCGAAGTCCGAATCTAACAATGGGATTATTTCGACTCATGAAAGCCTGACACCAACAAAAATGGATTCTGGAGTGCTATTTTTCAAAACCTATTTTCAGCAAAAAGTATTGAATTTGTTTGGCATTGTATTATGTAGGTAGTACTGCTCACAAGTAAACATACTTACCGACCTACGTCCATTTGCTGAATGTTGAATTAGTCTTGAGTTTTTACTATAATCTATCAAGGGCGTTGCCCATTGTGCTGATACTTTTTGTCATATTTCTTTAATAGCAGATTTCCCTGCGGATCCTCATTAAGATTCATTTCTGAGAAATATTTCTTAGGAGGAGCGACTTTCTTTCATGGAAATGTTTGCACACAAAAACGCTTAAATTAAGTTAAAGTACCTTTATAGGCCGTGCCTACAGGCACGGGCACGGCCTATATAGGTACTTCTTACAATTTAAAACATTGGTATAGTATAGTAGTGTAGTGTAGTGTAGTATTTATTAGGTACCCAGATTGAATACTTAAATACTTTTTGCTTACAGGAATAGCTGAAAAAATCTGTTTGAAACCCAAAGTCTTAAAGGTTATTGGCATTCAGCTCACAGAGCTAACAATTCACAACAGAACGGGGTTTTTAAATTCCTGCGGCAAACGGATATCAATTAGGCGAATCACTTAGAAACATTTTAGGGGTAACAACCTCGAAACAAAAAATGGTGAATAGAGTTCTGTTGAGTTGGTACCTAAAATCTATTCTTGTAGGTATAAGAAAGCATGATTATATTACAAGTCACAGATTTATTAGACTCATTTAGAAGGTAGGCTGTTCAGGATGGATGGAGCTATGGTTGAAGGTATTTTATTTATTTTTGTTAGAACACCATAAAATAAAGCACCTTACATATTTACATAGCATCACGCTTGTACCGGGGCGAGCCTATTGCCATAAAGCAGGTACAAGTTCAGTCTCCGTGGCTGCTACTGAGAAATTCCTGATGGAAATACCGACCAGGCCCGGGAATCGAACAAAGGACCTCATGCTCAGCAGTCGCGCTTGTGACTACTAGACCGACGAGGTAGTCTATAGTGTCTGTAGTGTGTGTGTTTTTGTCCCAACGAATACCACAAAATAAAGTAGGAACTATACTTACAAAATTACAAATAAGCAAAAGATTCATATAAAAATAAGTGTACTGGTGAGTACATTCAATATGAATTATCAGTTAGATTTAGATCGAGTACCTACATATTTGCTGGCTGAGTTTCTATGCCATTAGCCACACTCTCATCGATGCCGCGAACGCAATCCACTCGCAATCGAACATTAGGTAAATGTTTACGCTTCTTTTCTTTTTTTCAGAGATTTGCTTAAATCAAGTTCTTGTTTGTGCATAGCTAGGGAACATTTAAAGCGTTCACTGTCTGAAAACTTGTGAAAGAATGGCAGTTTTAAGAATACAAACTTGGGTGGAAAGTGCTGAAACAGTCGCCGCGTCCGTCGCCGCCGTCGGTCTCAGCGATCAGTGGACGTTGTACCGTGTGTCCGTGTGCATTACGGCAGCCATGCTGCAATCAACAATTCTATTGTCTCCTGTCGCTTATAAAAAGAACTGTTGCCAAGTTATATTCGTTACTAGTTATATCTATATATTTTCAAAAATTTTCGTGTATAATATTCTCTCATGCTGGTGAAATCTTTGGTAACACTTATAGCAGTTTTCAGTTGTTTAAACGTGTATTGAGCACCATAACCCACTATTTACAGCTTATCGACTAAAAACTACACGTTCTATCAGGATACTTGGTTAATTAGTGACTAGGTAGAGGTACCTATTAAAACACAAGAAACCAGAATTTCCTCTTAATAATTCCAATAACGATAAACAATTTTGCAAGTGATGTTACTAAGTCAAAATGAACCGGAGTTATTCGGGTATTATACTAACACCTACACGATTTCTCCCGTGCTCAACAGGAAGTTGGGCAAACTTACATAATACGACCACAAATACCAGCATGAACACGCTCCAGTTAAATTGAGTTGTATGTACACGATACGTCTTCGAGTGGCAGGCTACACCACCCCGAGCCACCTCGAGCAACCACGAGCCAAGATTCAGACGTGAATTCATACTTCATGAATACTGTATGACGTGTCAAGTCAAGTCGTCGACATAGAAATGGTATATATAAGTAAATCGATTGTTACGTACAATGTTGATTAGGATAAACAGTTACAACTATCCAGTTTCAGTTTTAATGCCATTCTTGCTGTTCCGCGTCAAGCATTGCGAACATCCTTGCGTAGTAAGTGAAACACTTGGGTTAACTGTATGCAAAATTATGTTAAGTTGTAGTCATGCTACAGGATGCAACCCAAGTAACACAGTCTCGGAGGTTTAAAACAAATCTGTCTATTGACAGTCTATTCATGGTTAATCTTCAGATAGGGGCTTTCTAAAGATGGTTGCAATAAAGAAAATGTATTCTTATAGAGTTATTTTTCTCAAGCTGGATTATTTTTAGGGCATTTGTTCTATAGCACACTTATTCTAAGTACGTTTATAGGTATATTGAATGTTTTAAGATAATATGCTCTACAAATAGTGAATTAAGCCTAAAGGTACCTAACTTGAACAAATTTTATAGATAAGTTGATATATTTTAAGATAAAACATTCTATTTTAGCTATTGGTACTCTTATCTTTGTTTCTAAAGAGACTTACGTCTAGAATAAATACTTTATTAGATATTTTTAAGTTTGTCTAATTAAATGATAGTGAAAACGTGGCTTTAGTGGATTTTTTCTTAAAAATGGCTAAGTTAGGTGCATTTGTATTAAATATTTGAATTGGATGATTTTATGCAAAGGGGACAGTGAAAAAAATAAAATGTCTGGTGGCTTTCGTCAAAAATCGGTAAATATTTAAAAAGGAAGCAAGATGAAGAAGAGTTGCAAAATAATTCAGATTCAGAATCGAAACTTTCTAGTAACTTATTCGGATGAAAACAATACAAATGAGGAAGACGAAAGTCGATCCAATTGCCTCAAAAGGGATCTGCGCCAGTGGTCAGCAACTCATGCTATAACTCACATAGTCTTGAACTTATTCCAAATCGCACTTCGCACTAATATTATAGAGGCGAAAGTTTGTGAGTGTGTATGTTTATTACCTTTTCACGCAAGAACTACTGAATGGATTTGGATATCAAATCAAATCAAATATCAAATAATTTTTATTTGTTAACACAGGTAAACATACAGATCTTGAGTTTGGTGAACAGAGCGCTATGTTATGCCAGGAGGCGTACAAATATGGTGTGCATCTAGCTCAAATATTACGGAATTACATTAGATACAAAGGTTGTTTGAAAATCATGCATAATTAAAATTTGGAAATAAATTATATCAATTACATAATATTATTTTTTTAAAAAAATGTGTGACGTCAGGAGGAGTTGTTTAATTACAAATGTCAAGAAATAAAAAAACAAAGCTCAGTCAGAATAATTGAAAATGTCAAAAAAATAAATAAAAAATAAGTAAAATTTTAAATGTCAATATTAATATTAAATTAAAGCTCCCAATTAATTCATCATTTAAGTTGTTTTTTTTTTCCTATAGCAAGAAACAGCATTATATTGAGCCATCAATGAAAAATTCCTCCAGTGTGTAATAACATTTGTCAATAAGCAAGCTATTAAGTGCCTTTTTGAATTTTATTAATGGCATATTTTTAATGGCATCCGGTATTTTATTATAAATTTTTGGAGCGTTTCCAAAAAAGCTTTTACGCATTAAGGCTGTTTTACATTTAACGTTACAAAGTTTGTTACAATATTGAGTACGCAATGGATTTCTTCTGACTGCCGATAAGCTGACAAATAAATGCGTGTTTTTTTTTACAAACAGTGCAGTTTCCAATATATACATTGCTGGCAGTGTCAATATTTCTAGTTTTTTGAAATATGGAATACAGCTATCTGTCGTGTTTAGACCACACATAGACCTCACACAGCGTTTCTGCATCCTAAATACAACTTCCCTATTAGCCGACTGTCCCCAGAAAATAATTCCGTACCGTAAAACAGAAGCCACGAGTCCGTGGTATGCCACCAGCAATGTCTCAATATTAACCTTTTTTGAAAGTTGGAATAGTGCATAAGCAGATTTACTTAGTCGTTTACATATTATGTCAGTATGAGTATTCCAAGTCAATTTATTATCAATAGTGATTCCTAAAAATTTAGCACTATCAACTTCCTGAATTTTATGGTCTTTATAAATTATATTAATGTCAATATTTTCCCGACGCTGATGGTATTGCATGATGTTGGTTTTGCTTAAGTTAATTTTCAAATTATTATCATTAAGCCAGTTTATTATTTTAGTTAAAGATTCATTAATATCATTTTCATAATTATTTAAGTCATTGCATTCTATTATAGCGGTGCTGTCGTCAGCAAAAAGAACCATCTTATGTTGAATTATTTTTGGGAGATCATTGATGTAAAATGATAAATTGATGATAAATTTTGGTACACAGATAGTTTATAACCTGGATTAACATATAGGATAGTTTTTATCCCGATTTTATCTTCCCGTCGTGTTGTAGCGGGTGAAGCCGCGGGCAACAGCTAGTAATAAATAATTTTCAACCCGTTACTCTACCAAAGGATCCGAGAACATTGCTGCAGAGTCCAAGAACGATTTAAATAAAAAATAAAAACTAGCATCACGGGCTGAAGAATAATCTCACTAGATATTTTCGAAATTTGAGGGAACAAAAAAGTGACAATCGATGTTAAGATTGATGGACTACCTACGGTTCTGTGCTACGTATTGATTAATTAAATTGCTCTGTTACTGCATAAAATCGTCTTTCGTTTACAACACATCATATTACCTATTTACTGATGAATGTCTAGAAATACTGTGAGAAGATAAAAAGGAATACAGAGATGACAGTTACTAGGTAATCTTAAACCACTCATAAATTAGTTTATTCTTTCACTAGATAGTTTAGTATGTAGCAAGTGAAATTATTCTTGTCATGGAGCTAGAGCCATACTACAGAAAATTCTCTAGTGTGTTTGTTCTATTAGATTCGTTTTTCTAGTAAATTTTATCTTGACGCCATTTTTATTACCTATTTTCGCTTCAAATGATTTTCGTTACATATTTTAATGCTTATTTCTATGTTTTTATCATTAAATTATGTCTAGTTAAATATTTAATATGTTTTCAATTACTTTATTTTAAATAAAATGAGTATTTTAAACATTAAAATTAATTTAAAAAAAAATATTATTTTAATTAATATTCATTTTTGGTAATAAAAATATTAAATCTTACATTAACAGCGGGCGCTCTTATTTTATGAGAGTTTCACATAATATTCACCGATAGATTTCAATCGCATATAGATTTGCTTGTAAACCCATCATTAAATAGCTAAAACAGTAATGTAAAAAATAAGTACGCCATGATGCAATACAATAATAAGTTTAAATAACTCTTGTAAGTTCTGCGCCATTATGTGTCGTTGTCTATTACAAATCAAATATAACTTAAAGTTGTTAGTCTTCAGTTCATTTGGTTTAAAAACTTGACAAATAAAGACTTCGTTAAAGGTCTCAACTTTATCTATAAACTATCTACTAGTAAAATTTGTGATCTATACACAGTTTAGTGAGACACTAGAAAAATCTCTACAGACAATTTGAAAATTTACAACTCTTATCTCTATCTATTCATGTTTTCTTAACTCATTCTTATGAGAAGGGATAAGGTTGTGCCCACTTTTACTAAACTGTGTCTATAAGCGTTCTTGAATATTACTTGGGACATATTTTACTCTTAAGGTAGACAATAAAATTAAAGTCTATTAGATATCTAATAGTCCGTTTTTAGACGCGATTGTGTTACTTGGGAAGTTAGTGCCTGAATATAATAATATATACTCTGACACGAGAACAGAGCTCCTTATACCAGCATCGTAAATTCGTACACTACAGACTAGACTACCTATCTATATGTATGCATGCAGACAATGTACGCATACATTGCAATATTCTGCTAATTACAGCCTGCATTAGACATGACGGTTTAAAAGTACCGGAGAATTAGAAGCTTACGTAAACCATAATAATGGTTTAGGGGCCTAATTTAGCAAAAATGTCGCACAAATTTATAAGTCACACTCTCAAGCTCCCTTGATTAATGACAGTAAATGTTGCTAATTGTCTCCCTGATTGCTGAGGGAACAAAGCTCGGAGCTAAGTAATGTGCCAGACTCTGGGCCGGACATTACGATCTCAGTGTTTATTCTTTTGTCGACAACAGTACCACTGTCACTAGGCAGTATTACAGTAGGCAGACAAAAACAACTGAAGCTAGTTTTTACGTTTTTTATTCTAATGTATGGTTGTGGCTGAAGTTCGGTTAAAATTTATCTACACTGACGCCTGCAAGTTATGAGCTAGCAACCTATTTCTTCTGTATAATCTAACACTTACTGCTAAACGTAGGTTCACTCCTGTGTTTACACCTCCATCTTAAAAGCTTCTAAACCATTATTCTAGATCTCAGTTTATTTTGAAAAACATAACTAATATAATAAATAAGCTTAGCTACTCATGTTTCTGTATCGACACCCACTACTGTCGTGAGAAAAATTAAATGTTTTTGCAGATGATTGATATAGCTGCGAAAATCCTAGCCACTATTGTGTGAATTTGTATAGAACAGATTCGTTTGATAAAAAAAAATAGACTTGACTAGATATTCATAGAAACTGATAAGTAAGTAGGCGGCCTAATGTCGGTGTTATTTGTTATTAAAAATTAATGTGTAGGTACACCATTCTTTGCTTTTAAAAGCAAATATAATCAGTAAATCACTCATCCTGATCATTGGAATAATCAGCGATGGTCTGGAACTTGCAATACTCCCGAGAAACCAGGATTGTGCTGATAACAGGAGCTTTAAAGGTAAATAATTAGCACGTGTCATTAATTAAGTCCCTACCTACTAATGAGAGTTCAAATTCAGACAAGTACCAATAGACGTTTCAATCGACAATCCATACAAATGTAGGTCAGGTACTTTCTATGTTTACTGTAGACATCTCTGGCCTCGGTGAATGAAGACATTGTGCGGAAACCTAGAGTCCAGATAAAGATACCGAAGTCTGAAATCGCCAATCCACTTAGGTAACTCCTGCCTTCTCTGCATCCGAAAAGGACTTTGCCCTCTAGTGCGACAGTAACACTTAACAGGCTGATATTGCAGGCTTATACTCAACGATTTTGCAACAAACAGCTACCTCTTTTTACACAGTTTTAAAGTTAAAGTTACTCTCGGTAACTTATATCAATTAAGTGTGTCACACGTGTGGGTGAACTAAGCGAAACTATCGGCCCGAGAGTGTCCGGACGACGGATATTAAGGAGTATATTTCACGTTTTACAGCTCCGGATACTAGAATGGTTTCGGACACAGCCTGGTAGGTAGGTTTACAAACACCGCTTAAGCTTAACTATAAACGATGAAGTTTAACCTACTTTAGGCATAACATTGCTCAGGATTAATCTTCAGGGAATGCACAATAAAGAACACAAAGCGGAAACGTCCACAGTTTCTTTGCACAAATTATACTTTATTCAGTTTAAAATAATTATACTTTCTTCTACTCTTAGGGTAAAAAAATGGTGCATGAAAAATAGAATAGTGTCATTGCTATCCATCATCGTGGCGTTCATCCAACTACTACCTAGAGAAATTTCAGTTTAAATATAATTTCTGAATGTGATGAGAATCTGAGGAACAATGTTATCAAAACTTATTTCACTTTGATCAATGAATTAATAGGTATGTAATGGCTAAAAATATCGCTCCAGGGAAGATTTTAGTGGAACAACAAAGACGCTCTAGCATACGTAATTAATGCTTTTGAGCACCAACGGCATTGTTCATACTATTGTTACAGTTTACTTTGCTCTTTGTTATTTTTCTCTGAATTTTCTCTTACTCGTTACTTTGCGTAAGAAACTTACGTATAACATGTCTTCAAGCTCTTTAGTGAGTTGCTTGGAACTAAGTTAATTAATGTGAGTGTATAAAACATTAAGTTGATTATCAAAGGTTCTGTAAGTTATTACTTGAAATTGACTGACGCTTAATTTATTAAAAAGGATTCTAGTGTAGAGTCTAATATTTGTAAGGGCTCATTTGTTTGAGAGTGTAGTTCTTTATGTTTCAAAATTGTTAATATTTGAACGTTTCATGGCAAAACAACGAAGGCTTGTGATCAATAGTAACAATTTCCTCCATGCCTCTAGTCATTGACGCTGTCATTTGCAGATCTTTCCATAACCAGTCTTACCAATGGGTACCGTATTACCCAGTATTAACTGGGTTGTGGAGGTCAGTCGCTGCAAGTAAAATACTGATATTCAGCTGCATCTGGTATGACTGGAAGTCGACGCGCGACGTTAGTAAAGTTGGGAAAAGGCTAGGCAGGCGATGATGGCAATACATGGAAGATATATCGTAACACCTGAACATTCTGTCTCAAGGCAGCCCGATGGGGCTGCGGGTTGTTCGAAAGAGATACCGCGACCTCGACACAAAGGGCTAAGAAGGAACATGGGTGGTTTTTAGTCAGTAGAAGTCCGACACTCCCTACCGCTCTGCCCAGAACGGGATGAGTCATTTGATAATTTTCCACACTCCTAAAAGTAAAGGCTGTCTAGCTGTTCGCAGCTTCATTCAGCCTATGAATTTCCAATGTCAGATTGAAGCACAAACTTATCTTCCTATTAAAAATAAAGAGTAGAGAGAGGTCCGATTTGAATGACATAGAGACTAAGTATTAATGGATCTATCTAGATCGACATCAAGATCCAAGGAATCGGATACCTTACTTAGAAGTACCTGACTAAGTTCTGCGGTGGTAAACGAGGTGATCCTGTAAGGATTTAATGATTTCTTTAGACTATGAATCCCTAAATCATGAACAAAAAGCAGATATCTTTACTACGTACTACATTATTTGTTCCGATTTCTTTAATAAAAATTTAAAAATGTTTGTCTTATACTGAAAAGATATAAAAATGGAAGAACTTTCAAACAATACGAGAGACATGTGAGGGCGGGTCGCAAGTGACAAGTGAATCGTATAGAGAGATTGAGAGGCGTGCAACCGCTACATCGGTTTCAGCAAGCGCACGCTGAACGTTCGTCCATCCAGCCAGTGAGCCAGACGCCAGTACTCCTGTAGTCAGTATGAGGCGGCCCGAGCGCTAGCACGCGGTACTACACTCGCCCTCTCGCTTTCCGCAGAACAGACACGATTCCAACGCTCCGTAAAAAGTTACGATGAATTATTTTAATATACTTATAGTTATCCCTGTGACTTTGACAACGTTTAAACTAAGAAATCAGAACAAATATTAAGAAATGAAGTTAGTTCAATGCTAAATATAGTTAATGTTTTTTTAATCATTGTGATGATGAGAGATCCAATTTTGTGATGTTAAAATAACAATTGAAGAATACCGCGTAAGTATTGTTTTCGTCATTATTTGTCATGATATACAGTATTTTTATTTTCTTTGGGATTTTTCCACACACTTTAAAATTTTGTTTTCCATTAATTTCACGGCGTGAAAACCTAAATTAATATGATCAAAATATTCAAATCATCGTCTTTTGAGTAAATAATGAGTAATATCAAAGTTATTTTATGTTGCTACAAATTTTAACACAGCGTTCAGTACGTCTAACCAAACATACCTAAACAAACAAAAAAAAACATCAAAATAAGTGTTTTTTTTTACTTAAAATAATAAATTGCCGGCACTCTAGAACAAACTCATCCTTTAGGAGTAGGTAAATGAGACTTAAATGAGTTTTTCTAATTTTTTTTTTACTATCGTCCTTATTTTGGTGGTTTGAATTATTTCTGAAATTTTGTCCACCTATTGTAATGGGACCTTAATATACTATGCACATTTAGCTGCCTGTTCCAAAAAGATTTTTGAAATGACGGGTTTGCATGAAATACGATCCTAAGAGACAAATATAGTTTCATATTATTTAGTAGTCCCAATATGACGTTAGCTAATAGGAAGTGAAAGCATAAAAAAAAAAAAATAGGTAAAGAAAACTTCAACATTGTATGGGGCATGTATGCTATCCTTTATTGTAAGAGAATGTAAACGGCTCTCTAAGGGTCTCTGAGAGTAGGTACTATCCACCTTTTCACATATTTCCTTGGATAACCCTTTCAAATAGGGAGTATTGAATACCTGCTTATTTAGGATCACAATACGTTGAACTTATTCTATAGCACGTGTGAGGTATTGTGATATCAAAATGTGGATTACACATTTTTCACTAAGATTTATGTTAGATTTGGAACATGACCCTATCACTTATTTTCGAACATCCTTTCTAAATAAATCAGTTTGAAATATTATACTCAAACAATATTTTCTTCAGAAGAAAATTACCCACATACAAGTTTTGTTAAGTTTCTTCTGAAGAAAATTACCCACATACTTTAACATGAGATAGTTTAAGTCCACTTAACGTAACATGTGTCCGTAACAGAGTGTTTGCAAAGTGGTGGTATCACTTCAATTAGTTTCATCTTGCAGTACAAGTACGACTACTTTTTAATTAACTTGTTTTTAGTTTGACAAATCCCTGTGGATTTAAATTCACGCTTTTAAATTCGCAGAAATACCAGTACTGTAGCACGAATGTGTGCCGAAAGCGGAAATATTCCGGAAAACTCTACTAATCTCCGTTCACATATTCGACGATACTATTGTAGATTGAAAGGCTTGCTGGCTAGATTAAAGGGACCTTTTCATCGGGTTTAAAATGGGGATTTGGGCTTCTTTTTATCGTAGGTAGATAATCCGTGGATCTGATGAAATAAGTAATTATTGTGAATTACCAATCTGCTCTATTCAAATAGAAACTCTCATTAGAAAAAGGTACGATTTTTATTAAAAGGTTCTATAGGTGTCCTATAACCTACTATCCTAATTAAATTGCTTAAAAATCAATTAAGATAGAATATTTATGATGCCTAGTGTTACGACAACACATTCCTATTCCGTTATGTAAGTTGTTGAAGATAAATTACTAAGAAATGCAAATAAGCTGGTAGGAAGTATGCGTTTAACTAAAAGAAATTGTGTAAACAACGTCCGATATTTTTATCTCCAGTAAACAGTCGGATTTTATCTGTTGTTTTTGTGAATTTATTTTATAATGCACTAGCTTTTGACTGCGGCTTCGCTCGGAAATTATCTCACGGGAACGTCCTGATTTAAATTATAGCCTATGACATTGGTAGTGAGTTTAAAGAATCGGAATTGGATCAATAGTCCCGAAGATTACCCCTTTTTTTTTTTTTTTTTTGTTGGGTGGAAAATCATCGAATGACCCCCCCCGCTCTTGGGCAGAGCGAAGGGGAGTGTCAGACTTCTACTGACTAAAAACCGAACCCATGTTCCTTCTTTGCCCTTGCGCCGACCGAGGTCACGTAATCTAGTACAAAAATCCGCGGCCCCGACGGGCAAGATTACCCCCTTACATACAAACTAACTTTACCTCTTTAGAACTACTGGGGCCGGGGAGCTCTCTTCAATTGTTACCGGTTCTATACCGTGCTCAAAGCCATTGATAAACTGTCGTCATCCATCTTAGTATAGTGCAAAGGATTTCCACGTCGTCCATGGGAAGGTGTATTCTCACCCACAACCGCAATTCTTCTAGGTTTGATCGAATCCTAACGTTTATAGACTAGTTCCCGGTGGTGTTAGAACTCGTAAAATCGAACTAATTGACTGCTATAAAGGAACCAATTTTGAGTGTTCATTGCGCTTTATAATATATTTCGATAGATAGCTGTTTTTGTGACCTAAATCGCAGCCTGACATTCTATTACCTCATCGCATGCAGTTGATCGATACTAAATTAGCTATTTAAAAACAGAAAACAATAGATTGTACCCGCATCTGGTTCTAAAACTAAAAGATCGAATCAATGGCAAAAAAGCTAAAATAAAGTCTTTACCTTAATTTTAGTAGATCTGCAACCGCATGCAGATCAACTAATTGAGCCACATCACGTTAAAGTCTAACAGGTTTTAAATGTTTTTTTTTCACGTCATCCAATTATCTAAATAAGGACTCTTGAAAGTCAAGCTACACAAACAGGGCATAAACTTAGGTATAGCGTATTGATTCTTGGTCTTTATCCTCTTCTGGTCACGACTTAACGATTACGAGATACAGCCATGAGTAATTTGAACTAATTTGTACCTTTAAGTATAGGTTATGTATGTAATAATGAGTATCTAGTATCATAGAGCTAAGTGGATTGTTTCTGAACAAAATATTAAACTGATCTTTTTGCAAGAAAAACATTACGACCTACGTACCGACTTCAATTTCCTATTTAAAGGTCGGAGCGGCACCTGTAGGTATACTCGCTACATTATTGGAAAATGATTTTCTGCATTATTCTTCGAATTTGATCCAAGGTTGTCGTCGTACGTGATCAATAGGTACAACTTTTTCCTGTCGAAAATCATTTCACATTGTACTGACGGGGCAAACATTAATCAGATATGTCTTACTAAAGTGCACTCAAGCGACTAATACTGTATGATTTGGCACGTGATAGCTTTTGGAGCAAACTATATCAAGCGAGGTGTACAAAAAACATTACTTTTTAAATTTAAGGTGGATGTTCCAGGGCCCCGAGTCTGCTATTCAATAGTGTCAGAATGGTCGATCAGTGATCTCATAATTGTTGATTGACGACAAGCCAAAAAGAACCTTATGCCTGTCGACTTAAGGTACTTTTTGGCTTGTCGTAAATCAACCATTATGAGATCAATGATCGACCATTCTGACACTATTGAATAGCAGACTCGGGGCCCAGGGTAGCCCGCGAAGTTCAAATTTTCTTACGTTTTTAGCGATTTGCAGGCAAGTGCTAGGTTGTATGTTATATAGTGAAAATATGATTCGCACTGGCCTGCAAATCGCTAAAACCGTAAGAAAATTTGAATTTCGCGGGCTACTCTGGAACATCCACCTTAATGTGATTCTATGTACTTACATTGTGTGTCATGACGTCATCTAGGCTGATGCAATAGACACCCCTGGTAACCACTGGGTATTATATTGCATAACAATTTATAGAATTCAAGAGACCTCTAGCACCGAAAGCAATTCAACCCTTAACATTTAATTAATGGGTCCCCAATTAATTAAAATGTAACTATGGTAACAAGAGATTAGTCGCTTAAGTCCTTAAGTCGCAGCACCCAACGTCTCTGGACTTCTTGAAGGAAATAATTGCATTTTAATCCTTTTTAAGTTGAAGGAGCAAACTAGAACAGATTGAATTGATGTTGTGCGTAAAACTTTGTCTAAATCAGAGATTTTGGTTTAAATGATAATTATATTTCGATATTCTATAGCGTCTCGTTATCCTTACTGACAATTTAGTGCTCGCCCTATTTAGTGTTATCTGCCAAATTGGGAAGACGTTATACGTACTTACCGTATAAAATTTTAACTTTTTATATACTTACTTATTTATTATAATATATTAGAGGACAATATATTGAAAAGTAAAAGGACATCAGAAACTATTTAAATGTCCGCAAATGATTCTTTGGAGCATAGAATATCTTACAGCAGTTATCATTGTTTTCGAGAATATTCTTCAAAAAGTTCTAAAATATTTCAAAAGGTGCAAAAAGGTCAAGGTTCTGTAAATGAAAGTTGATGGCTAAGCTTTGTTATTCGATATGTAATTATAAGTTTATGGAGGGTGAAATATTTTTTAGTAAATAAACCTCAAGAGTGCCCGAAAAGAAACTATGATTAAAATGTTTAATTGCGAATCACAGAAGATAGAATGATAATTGTATTCAAAAGTAATATTTCCTTAATAGCGCCTGGAATCACATACCCACTAGGTAAATTAGTTTCTACAAGTAAATCTTGTTCAGAAGTTCAAAATTACTTTACTATTTCTAAACCTTATTATGATTTTGAAGTTTAATTACTTACTTTAGATACGCCTTAACCACACCACTAACAATCTGACAAGAATAATAACTGATGATTACGTCTTGTTTGGTAGCTGGTTAGCCTTAGCTGAAACATTTCAAAATCTCGGATTACTCGGGTGGCAAACTTCTGATGGCGGCCTCTCTCGGATCAGACAAATTGGCTACAATATATCACGGCTGACCAATTTACTTTAAACCACGAACGAACAATTCACATTGTCTGTAGGTTTAGACGGAAACCGATTCATATCTTGAGATATGGAATTGATAGACCGCACATCTTGGCGGAGTTTATTCATGCGACTAATTTTCCTATGATTCAGCATTCTGTGGGATTTGGAGCGAATTCGAACTGACTATTGTAAAAAATATCTTTGAACTATCCACCGTTTGCTGGTCTCATTCCACATCTAGATATAAAATTGTGTAAAGCTTCGTTCTCCCTTAAATTTTATGTAGGTCTTAGTGAATATTTTTCACGCTGATCTTATAATATTCTTGTCTGTGTTGACAAAGAAGAATATAACTTCAGCGTAAAAATCTGAAAGAATATGTAGATCGGTATACGAATTCCGAAAACTCGTTACAAAATGGATTATGTTGGTTTTAAATGTGCCTTAGAAATCGGATTATTTAATCATATCCATTTAAATTTTGTGGTTAGGATGAAAGCTAATCGGAATACGGATGCACGCCTTAGATAAGCCAGCTCGGTTTAAGGTCAGGAAGAAGCTCAGATGGAATAATCTATACATATAATAAAATGGTAGGAAAGTCAAAACTGTACATTGAATATTTTTTTAAAAGAATACTTGGGGTGTGATCTACAATCGATACCGAAGCCAAAAATATAGTTTTTAGAATTTCTGTCTGTTTGTCTGTTTGTCTGTTTGTCTGTATGTATGTCCGGGATAAACTCAAAAAGTACTGCATGGATTTACTTCAAATTTGGCACGAATATTACTAAGAAGTCGGGTCATCCTATAGGCTACATATTATCACGCTATCACCTACGGGGAACGAGCAGTGAACCTTTATTTCTTCAACGCATTCTGTAACAACGTGTAATCTAACGACGAATATTTAAATGTTGTTATTATGTTAACCATGCTATAAGCTAGCTTTATACTGTCAAAATCACGCAATTTAAGTAACTTAGGCCGATAAACATAATAATTATTATAATTTTGTAGTATCAAGACAATTTAAAGCAGTGCCATCTATGGGATTTCAAAAACATCAAGTCGTACATGTGTAAGTCCTTTTTGGTTATAAATAATTTAAATTTGATGATGTTGGCGAGGTTAATAGTTGTATTTAAAAGTCATAGATGGAGTTGTGCATTTTCTTCTTAAACATTGCATCGTTAATTCGTTTCAGAGATGAGCAAGACATTAAAAAAATGTGTTTAAATAAGTTTTAAGCTGCTTCATCTGTCTTATATAATTCATCGAGATTGTCTGTGATGAACGCGTGCTGAACACCTGTCTCAGTTCACTTCTAGACGTGGTAATTTCTATCGGCGGCAATCCACTGGTCGAATATGGGTTACCAGCTCCCCAATTAGCACTGCATCAAGACCGTGGAAATCGGGAGTATAACACTGAGACAATAATTTACGAACCGGGCGAAATGACCACCATACGAAATTACCATGTCGCTTTGTTCTCTTCAGAGCAAAATCAAATTTATGACACCGTCCTTGAAAGCTTTGGGCAAAATCAGGGTAAAATGTTTTTCTTGGATGCTCCTGGTGGAACAGGAAAAACATTAGTTACCACTGGCATAATTGCAGAGGTCAGGAGGCAAGGCAAAATTACCATTGCTGTAGCGTCGTCGGCAATCGCTGCCACACTGTTTTCGCGTGGCAAGACAGCACATACCAATTCCCATCGATTTAAAAAGCGCCGAAACGTTTGTTTGTGGTGTGTCACGTAACAGTGATAAGGGACACGTGCTCAAGGATTGCTCTCTGATCGTATGGGATGAGTGTACGATGGCCAACAGGAAGGCAGTTGAGGCCGAGGACAGAACTTTGCAGGACATCCACAAGAACGAACATTTGATGGGTGGTGTCACAGTTCTGTTCAGTGGCGATTTCCGACACACGCTTCCCGTGGTGACGCGGGGATCGAAGGCTGACGAAGTGAATGCTTCGTTGAAATGATCTTCGTTGTGGTCACGAGTTCGTACACTGCGCTTGACCATTAATATGAGAGCTCGGCACGGCGGCAATGCACGTGCTCAAGAATTCTCCGATGTCCTTCTAAGGCTTGGCGACGGCGAGGAGAGAGGTGGACAGGTGGCGCTTCCAGAGTCTCTCGGTACTTCGGTAGAGTTTTATCCAGTTAAGAAGAACTCATTCGCTGTGTGTACGGGGACATCAGTCGTTTACCGCACCAGCAGAATTCTTGGGTGTGCGAGCGGGCCATTTTAACTCCCAAAAATGATCAGACTGCGGCAATTAACGAATGCATTATCTCGGAAATTGAGGGGAATGAAGTGGTCTACACCTCTATAAACACTGTCGTCAAGCAAGATGACGCCACACATTATCCCGTGGAATATCTGAACTCCCTGTCAGCAAGTAGACTTCCAGCGCTTACCATCAAGCCGACGGTCGGTGTCCCGATTATGCTTCTTCGGAACCTATCTCCTTCGAAGTTGTGTAACGGGTCCCGCCTTAAAGTCATCTCGCTCCACAGACACACCATTGAGGCGAAAATTCTTACGGTTTGTGGAGTCGGCGAGGCAGTATTTATACCACGTATTCCACTCATAGCTCATAACTTCCCGATCCAGTTCAAGCGCGTACAATTCCCCGTGAGTGTTTGCTGAGCGATGACCATAAATAAGTCGTAGGGGCAAACACTGAGGGCAGCGGGTGTCGACCTCAGGACGAGCTGCTTCTCAAACAGGCAGCTGTACGTCGCTTGCTCCCGCGTCACCAGTCCTGACTCTCTTTACATTTTGGCTGCGGATAGCCAACCCACTATTTGTTTATCGAAAATTCCTTTAAGTATGTTATTTTTACCCTATTTTGTAACCTCATTCATTGTTTTCTCCATCTGCTTCAGTCACAACTTATGAATTAATTCAGGAGAATCACCATAAAGTCATTTATTCAAAGCAGGCTGAAAATCAGCACTTTTTGAAGGTCAATTTTACAAAAGACCTTCTCACTCTGTTGCTGCACTTTCTGTAGATATGAAATGTTAAGGACGCGTTTACGGATTCTCGCGGTAATTTGTTTTTTTTTTAGTTATGCTACTACAAATATTTTGTGTTCGTAGAGCTATGATTTTCAACACGAAGTGCAGCTAAAAAACGACACAAGTTCCACCCACAACGGTGGCAGAGCGCAGATTAAGTTTTACATTAAATTTTTTTGCGTAATTTATCATGACAGTGAACGCTAAAATGAACCTTATTGCAATCGTTTAAGATTCATCCGGAATAGCAAAAAATGAGAAAAAATAAGTTTCGGTTTTAATTTTTTCTGCGACTATTCATAGAATTTAGCTTAAAAAAAAATCCCATTATTAAAAATTGAGTATATTTGCCTACATACAGTATTTTTAGAAATAGTAAAATCTATATAAATAAAGAGAAAAGTCCTGACTGACTGACTGACTGACTGACTGACTCATCAACGCCCAGCCCAAACCCTTGGACCTAGAAAGCTGAAATTTTGCACAGAGGTTCTCTTTATGATGTAGACAAGGAATAAGGAAGGATTTTTCGAAATTCAACTCCAAAGGGATTTAAATAGGGGATGAAAGTTTGTATGGAAAATCGACATTTTCACGCGGGCGAAGCCGCTGGCAAAAGCTAGTGAAGAATAAAGTAGAAAGACAATTTGCCTGTCATTATGAATAGATTAAGATAGAAGTTATAAAAGTTATATTGTTAGAAAAGCAATTGTTATGTACCGGAGTCTGGATATCTTAGATCAGGAAGTGTTGTAGTTAAAGCCAGTTCATAGGACAAAAATAATATACAACACCACAATAGACAAATTGCTCTTGTTTTTCGAAAAGTGTCTGGAAAAATGGATGATGTCTTGGACTAAATACTCATTATCCTCGTATTAAGATAGACATGCAGAAACAACCGTTCCCAAGGCGTTTAATATCAATTAATGTTACTTCGGAGAAAATAAACATGTCGCATAATGCTGAGATTTGTGAGAACTGTAGGTACATGGTGGAAGGAACATTGACGCACAAAAATAATCTACCTTCAGATTTTTGATTTTCTCCGCCTCGGTGCGACAGAGGCGAAGGGGCGGAGGTAGAGGTCGAGCGCTGGGCTCGGCGTGAATAGTAGTTCGTATTGAGTCGCGCTGGGCGTCGAACGAATATTATAGTAGCCATAGAACGGGTGAAAGCGCACGCGCATTGATTAAATTGACTTGTGGAGTCATTTCGCGGCACCCAATTATACTAGTTAAGCAGTACGGTTAGCGACGCTGTGAATGTCGAACGGGTTATTGATAATATCATTGGTTTGCCTTGTCACGGGAGTGCTAGTGGGAAAGCACCGAGGCTTTTGTGGTTAGACTAATACGGAGTGAGTGTGGTGGCTCGCGTTAACGGCGTGGCTTGCAGCGACGTGGAAGAATCGTCCGGAACTACCAGCAAACCATCGCAAGGTCATATACACTCATTATACACATACACAGTTACACAACTTGCGAGGGGTCAAGGAAGTGAGACCGGCTCGAAGAAATGAGGTAAGGGTAGCTTTAAGTTCAGAAATTGTAATATTGTTCGGAGGCGCGTATCGCGTCTATTTGATCCCGTTAGGACGGCAGCTGTTCTGAGACCTGTCTCCCATGGGCCCGAGATAAGGTTCGGCTGAGTCCTGGCGCGATCAAAATCTGGTAGCAGAGCAGTGGTTATACCCACTTGTAAAAATTAGTAGGTACTTGGTACCAATTTACTTGTAAAAATTGTGTTCGTGTTTACAAATTCGACTTGTAGGTGGTGGTACATTGACCTACATACCAGTGTACGCCTCAAGTTGAGTTTGGCGTTATTAATAATAAGTACATGGAATGTGAATATTCGTTGATAAAATAATTTGTTATTTACGTTCGGTTACGCACAAATATAACCTCATCACAAATCGTGTTATGATTGTCAACATTTGAGACATAGAGGAATAACCTCTAGAGCACGTAGAGGAATAAGTTCAAGAGTTGGCATAGCGTCGTAGATTTATTCACTCAACGAATATATTATTATTGTTGATTCCGGATACAATAATTGTTATTTTTTTTGGTTATTGTTATTTATTATTGCATAATCGCGTATTGAAGTTGGTACTATGGCTCCGTCAGTAACGAAAACTATCGCAGCCAGAATCGAAGCTGAATTGAGATGGTTTTCATCGGTTGTTACGTTGGTAGGTCGCACCGATCGTGAAGATGCGTTATTGTCACGCGCTCGGCAAGTTGACGAACGATATGACGCCGTGTTAAAGTGTCACGCTGAGTATTTAGCATGTCTCGAATCGACGGATCTGTCGTCGGTGGACAAGGATGCTCAGGTGGTACGGGGCAATGTGGACCAGTGTGGGGAAATGTCCATGAGCATAATCCAGGCGGCGGCCGACATTGAGCGATCGCGCATGGGTGACGTCAGGGAATCATGTCGGCCAGCAGGCGTAGGAATTCAGGCGCCGTTGCCACCAGTACATGTACCCGAGTTTAGCGGCGAGTATGCCGATTGGCCGCGATTCCGCGATATTTTTAATAGTGTCGTGCATTCGCGTACGGATCTCTCGCCCGCCTACAAGATGGCTCAATTAATGGGTAGGCTTAACGGTGAGCCGCACGACATCTTGACCCACCTGGAGATTACGGACGCCAGTTATGAGACGGCATGGGGCCTATTAATCGACCGATATGATAATCGGCGATTAATAGTTGATGGCCTCATCGATAAGATTTTTGAAATCCCGAAGGTGTCTAACGTGTACGAAATAAGGGCGAAAATCCTTAATCCGGTCACGGTTGCGGTGAACACGTTAGATCGACTTAAGTTGTCGTTAGGGGACAATAAATATATCATCGTCAATAGGGTTTTACGGAAGTTGCCGATCGACGTGGTGGCGCGCTTTGAGCAGTCACATGGTGGCGAATCGACGGACCACCTCCCAAGTTACGATGACTTGAGAGTGTTTTTAGAAGGCGAGTGCCGGCGGGCGGATTGCCAAGGGGCATCCACGTCGCACCCTCCTCCGTCAACCCGACGTACGAGCGGGCCCAAGCCGGTTGAGCCCCGTCGGGGGGGGAAGAAATACCACGCCCTCCAATCGGAAGTGTGCGCCTTCTGTCGGAAGGAAGGGCACGGTCTCGCCGCATGCGCGGACTTTAAGGCGCAGCGGGTGCATAGACGAAGAGGGGTGGTCAAGCAGCGCTATTTGTGCTTCCGCTGCTTGGGGACTCACTTTGTACGTGAGTGCCACAGGACCACTAACTGTGGAACCTGCGGAGGAGCCCATCACGAGTTGCTATGCCTGGCGGAGAGTAGGGAGGTGCACGGAGCCTCGCCGGGAGGTCACCCCCCCTCTCCTAAGCCAGATTCGGGTGGTCGGTCACCCCCCCCTAGGGGGGGTGGGTCGGCCAGGAATCAGCGGTCGCCGCCCCCTCGGGGGGGTGGGCCAAGGGCTGATCCAGAGCACAACCCGATACCGTCGTCTTCCCCGCGGGGGGGGGATAGGCACCGAGACTCGGGCAGGGGCCCGGAGGTAGTACAGACGGGTTACGCGGCGTACTCGAATGCGTTGGGGGGCATGTTGCCACCCCCGAGTAGTCGCTTCTCCCCGCCTCTCGCAGAACGCCCTCGGCTGACGGCGCGCCCGCCACCGTTCGGAAGGATGCCAGTAGGCTACTTCCGACCGGCACGGATGTCACCGATGGGTCGGGAGGGTTACTACCCGGGTTGGGACCCGTATACTGGGACAGTATTTACTCCCCCTCCGGCAGGGGAGGAGGGAGGTGCCTCCTATTAGCAACTAGCAGCCTGTTCGTCAGTGGTGCCCACCCCGACAGTAACGGTATTATTACCGACGGCTAGGATTACTGTCAGGGGTACTGACGGACAGCCGGTGCACGTGCGAGCACTGTTAGATTCAGGGGCACAAGGTTGTATTGTGTCCAGCTGTTTAGTGAAAAAGCTGGGCCTTACATTAGAGCCATCACGGGATGGCGCCGTAGGTATAGGTGGCAATCGGGTGCCTCACCTCAGGGGTCAGACGACATTCCTGTTCGAGATGGGTGACACGGCATCGGTCACGCGGGTGAATGCCACGGCGATCGTTTTGGACGAAGTGGTTGGGGTCCTCCCTCAGACTCGGTTACCGTCTGCGGTAAAAGGGTTGACCAATGGATTGGAGTTAGCCGATCCCCACTTCGCGATCCCCGGACGGGTGGACGTCTTGCTTGGGTCTGACGTCCTCGGGAAGCTGCTCCGAAGCGGCAAACGGGAGCTGCAACCAAACGGGGTTGTGGCCATGCGTACCGCAGGTGGTTACGCGTTATTGGGCCCAGTACGGGAACCACAGCACTCAACGGATTATAGCTCCATATATTATGGCAGCGTGTTATCCGACGTCCTGCAACGGTTCTGGGCAACGGAAGAGCCACCCACCGCTCTTAGAAATAACCCACGTGATGAGGAGTGCGAAACATTCTATCGATGTAACACGGTGCGCCTCCCATCGGGTAGATTTATGACAAGGTTGCCATTTCTGTCAACTCGACCTCCGCTGGGGAGCTCATGGAGTCTGGCAGAAAAGCGGTTAGTGGCAATGGAAAGGCGCATGAAGCGGGACTCCAACTTCCGACAGAAGTATGTGGAGTTCATGCGCGAATACCTGACGTTGGGTCACATGTCGGTGTCCAGGGTTGACTATCGTCATGAGGAGCATTATGTGTTGCCTCATCATGCTGTTTTGAAGACACCTGACTCAAAGATTAGGGTCGTGTTCGACGGGAGCGCGGAGACGTCTAGCGGGGTGTCCCTGAATCAATGTCTCCATGCTGGTCCTAAGCTGACCAGAGACATTGCAGACATTCTCACGGACTTCAGGAGACACCAGGTTGTCTTCGTTACGGACGTACGGAGGATGTTTCGTCAAACTGAGATTCATCCAGACGACCGTCGGTTCCAGCTGATATTGTGGCGAGAGAGCCCAGAGGAACCGATGGTCACGTACGAGCTCAACACAAACACGTACGGATTAAAGCCCAGCCCATATGTAGCCATGCGTACGCTACGAGAACTGGCTGATCAAGAACGGCTCCGCTTTCCCCGCGCGGCTGCTGTCATTGATAGGGACGTCTATGTAGACGACATTTGTACGGGCTCAGACAGTATTGAGCAGGCGCTCATCTTAAGGGATGAATTGGTGGCGCTCATGGCCTCCGGTGGCTATGAACTCAGGAAATGGCTGTCGAACTGCCCAGAGGTACTGGCAGGACTGCCAACTGAGTATCAACAAGACCCGCATTTGTTTGAGGATTCGGAGAATCTTCATGCGTTGGCCATTTTAGGGGTCCAGTATCGACCGAGTCAGGATGCCTTCACATACAGTTGTGAGGCCGAGTTGCTGTCGAAGACCTGGACCAAGCGATCGGTCCTTTCGACTATCGCACGAACGTTCGACCCAACCGGTTGGATCGCGCCGGTCACGTTCATGGGAAAGTGCTTCATTCAGAAGCTTTGGTTGGCTCAACTAGGTTGGGATGATCAGCTCACGGAGGAGCTGGCTCGGGAGTGGTCGGCATTCGTCACCACCTTACCACAGATCTCAGAGATTGAGATCCCGCGTAAACTGCTCCCGCAGGCAGGAGTCAAGGTCACCCTGCACGGGTTTTGTGATGCGTCGGAGAAGGGGTACGCGGCCGCAGTCTACCTGAGAACAGGTGAGACCGCTGGTAGGGGAACGGTACGCTTGGTACTGGCCAAGAGCAAGGTTGCACCTGTTCGGACTCGTTGGACGATTCCGAAGATGGAACTGGCAGGTGCAGCCCTTCTGACGCGGCTCTTGAACCATGTGGTGCGGAATTTGCGTGGTACGGTGGCTCTGAACGAGACGGTCTATGCATGGACTGACAGCCGAATCGTGTTATGCTGGTTGCAGACTTCGGTCCACACGCTCGAGGTATTTGTGGCCAACCGAGTCTCACAAATAAATAGCTCAGAGACTCCTCTGGTCTGGAGACATGTTCCAGGTGAGATTAATCCGGCTGACTGCGCTTCACGCGGCTGTCCGGCGCCTGCTTTGGTTGAACATTCTCTTTGGTGGGGGCCACAATGGCTGGAACAGCCACATGCGGAGTGGCCATTTAATGAGTGCGGTCGACATTCATTACCCCCAGACCAAGGCGAAACATGTCGCCTATAATGGGACCTGAAGAACAGCGAAAGGCTCTCTCACTCTGGGTGAGAGTCGTTCAGAGGAATGAGTTCCAGGACGAAATTAGGGTCTTGAAGACTGGCGCAGGTCGATTGAAAAAAGGTCTTGTCCGCCTCAACCCGTTCATTGATGAGCATGGAATGCTCCGGGTGGGAGGACGATTACGGAATGCCGACTTGCCCT
Organism: Diarsia mendica; assembly: GCA_949316265.1. Taxonomy (NCBI): domain Eukaryota; kingdom Metazoa; phylum Arthropoda; class Insecta; order Lepidoptera; family Noctuidae; genus Diarsia; species Diarsia mendica. Next base: position 14,099,391 of record OX438897.1, read on the forward strand.
ATGCAGCGCGACATCCTCTAATTCTCCCCAAGAAGGGAGCTTTGGTGGAGTTGTTGGTTAGGGACCGTCACACCAAGAATTCACACGCAGGCTGTAACACCCTTCTGGGCATTTTGCAGCGTGAATTTTGGATTTTATCGGCCCGCAGAATCATACGGAGCGTTGTGTTTCGTTGCGTGCCTTGTTACCGACTCAAGGCAGCCACAATGCAGCCACAAATGGGAGATCTCCCGGCCGATCGAGTCACGGAGGCTCGGCCATTTGCTGGCGTAGGGACAGATTTCGCGGGGCCTTTCATGGTCAAGACATCGCACCTTCGCAACGCGAAGTCGGTTAAGGCATATCTGTGTGTCTTCGTGTGTCTGGCGACCAAGGCCGTTCATTTGGAATTGGTGGCCGATCTCTCTACGGAGGCCTTTCTGGCGGCGTTAGATCGATTTGTTTCTAGACGGGGAGTACCGTCACTGATTCGGTCGGACTGTGGTACCAACTTCAAGGGCGCCGACCGGTGCTTAAAGGAAATTGTATTGTTTTTAAGTCAGAATGAGCGAGAGATTGGCACGGGCCTCGCCAGTCGGGGCATTTCGTGGTATTTTAGTCCACCTGGATGCCCCCACTGGGGTGGAATTTTCGAGGCAGTAGTCAAGTCTTCCAAGACTCACTTGTATCGGGTCATCGGCTCAACGATTCTCACCTTTGAGGAGTTGTCAACGGTGTTTTGCAGAATTGAGGCGGTCTTAAACTCGCGACCTTTGTGCCCGTTGAGCGCTGACCCGAATGACCTTGAGGCCATGACCCCAGGTCATTTTTTGATTGGCCAACCACTTAACGCCTTGCCGGAATATCCGTATACTGATGTCAAGTTGTACCGGTTGTCACGGTATCAGATGTTACGGCAAATGAGTCAAAATTTTTGGAAGCGATGGTCGCTGGAGTATTTGCATATTCTACAGCAACGCGTTAAGTGGACGGACAGGACGACCCCACCCTGCGTTGGAGACCTCGTTCTGGTTAAGGATGCTAACCTATCACCGTTGTGTTGGCGACGGGGGCGCATTGTTAACCTGATTACGGGCAAGGATGGGTTTCCAAGGATCGCAGACGTCCAGGTGAGGGACTCGATCCTTAGACGGGCAGTTTCAACTTTATCTCGACTCCCGGGAGTTTGAGCGGACCGACAACGGGTCGGTCCGGGGGGGGTGATTGTTTATAATCTACCTTCAGATTTTTGATTTTCTCCGCCTCGGTGCGACAGAGGCGAAGGGGCGGAGGTAGAGGTCGAGCGCTGGGCTCGGCGTGAATAGTAGTTCGTATTGAGTCGCGCTGGGCGTCGAACGAATATTATAGTAGCCATAGAACGGGTGAAAGCGCACGCGCATTGATTAAATTGACTTGTGGAGTCATTTCGCGGCACCCAATTATACTAGTTAAGCAGTACGGTTAGCGACGCTGTGAATGTCGAACGGGTTATTGATAATATCATTGGTTTGCCTTGTCACGGGAGTGCTAGTGGGAAAGCACCGAGGCTTTTGTGGTTAGACTAATACGGAGTGAGTGTGGTGGCTCGCGTTAACGGCGTGGCTTGCAGCGACGTGGAAGAATCGTCCGGAACTACCAGCAAACCATCGCAAGGTCATATACACTCATTATACACATACACAGTTACACAACTTGCGAGGGGTCAAGGAAGTGAGACCGGCTCGAAGAAATGAGGTAAGGGTAGCTTTAAGTTCAGAAATTGTAATATTGTTCGGAGGCGCGTATCGCGTCTATTTGATCCCGTTAGGACGGCAGCTGTTCTGAGACCTGTCTCCCATGGGCCCGAGATAAGGTTCGGCTGAGTCCTGGCGCGATCAACGACCATCACTCTGAATCACATAGCATAAAATTTATAACAGACATAGTGAGCGTTAAATTTACCGTATGTCCTGAGTAGTCCTGACCTGATTCAATCCCTTGGTTTCTACCTATAGACTACCATTGTTGGCTATGGTAGTCTATGACTTTCCTTTGTATATAACATGACTTTACATGTATATTGTTTTTTTTTATGATACCAACTTCATTTAATTTTTTCTATTAACGTCTAATAAGTAAGGATCATCGTAGTAGCCAGTTAATGTTCTTAAAAGAACAAATAACCTCGAGTTATGCAGGTACTTAGCTACCTTCTCGTATTCTCGTAACAACGCGTGTGTAATTACGTTATCTAAGTCTGGTATCTCCAAATGCTTCGAGTTATTAAGTTATTACTAACATGTGGTGCCCGACAGCCCGACGATGTCGACGCACCTATCTATTGGGACTCTTTGAAATGTTACTGTTGAGAACAGGATAGATTTTAAAGCAAGGACACCACAAGTTCAGCTTTTCGTTTATTTTCACGGCACATATTTTCACAGACAGACTTTTTGTAAAACAAAACATAAATTCAAAAGCAAAAAAAAAAATGTACATTTATAAAAAGAGTTTGGTATTTACCTGGTCGCCAACAGTTCCTAATGCTGCAAATGCCAGGTTAAGGTCAAAGTGAGTTGCAATTTAGATATTATACTGTAAGTGCATTGAATATGTATATATATTATTATAGAATAATTATACAGGGTTTAAGGACAATCCTCCGCAAACAAATATAGTGTATTCGGCTCCTTATTCTGAAACTTATTCTGCCGGAATTTCTGTCCAGATTTACATTTTCTCTATTCCTCATTTTAATGTAACATAAATCCAACTCTATTTATGTAAATTATTATACGACTAAAATAAAATAAAAACAACGATCGATGTTGAAATACTCTAACGAACGACACGTGAAAACAGGTGTTCACTTCCTGCTTAGAGCAGTTACAGAGTTCATCGTTCTCGTGGTCGCGCTTGCCATTCACTATATGCATTTTGCCACGATAACGATGTGTATGATGAAATAAAACACATCTTTATTGGATTCTCATGACGTTTCTGAAATAATATCGTACAGCGTTCATCTTAGTATGTTAAACTGAATTCACCCCATCAGTCTGCGGAGGGCTGTCCCTTACACTTATAGTGTTTGAGCGTATTTCTGGCAATGTTTACCAACCCATATCACTGCAGGCAATGTTTACCAATTTACTATTAATTTCCCATTTTCCTAAGTAATTTTATTGATTTTGGATAATCTATTTAAAATCTGTGCATACATTTTATATAATAATAATAAATAAATCACTTATTGAGGAACAAACATTTTAAACAAATTATGCACCCCCCAAACTGCGCAGCAGTTTGTCGGCGGGTGCACCCACCATGAAATGCATCATCATCTGCTTAGCCAACTATATTAGGGTTGGCTTATTAACTATATTAGCTGCTGAATACCAGTAATTACATGGAGCGACTGCCTGTCTGACCTCCACAACCCAGTTATTACTGGGTATAATATGCAATATCACTTGATAAGACTGGTTAGACTTTCGGGCCACTGACTACCTGTACCGACTGTCAAATATCTACAAATGACAGCCGGGACCAACGGCTTTCCGAGGCACGGAGAAGACTCGGCATGTTATGGGCAGTCACCCATCCGCAGACCAACCTATGCAAGCACGGCTTAATCTAGAGATCGATTCGAGTGGCTGCTATTATTTAGCCACAGGCTCCTCGTACGTTACACTTTACGTCATACGTTCTAAATGCATTTTATATGGTAATGATTTTCATCATTAGTAATATAAAATATTTAGGATGCCTGGTATTTAACTGAATTTAGAAGTATTGTGGCACAAAGTCCGACTATTAAATGCTGAATTAGTTCGATGTATTTAACTTAATTTAGAAGATATTGTGGTGGCACAACCCAACTATTAAATAATGATCCACAACTGGACATGGTAGTTTCGGATAAATAACTAATGATATCTTCTGGAAATAACGGACATGGAAAGATATGTATGAATGTCATTTGGCACCTCTTGGAAGCTGATGAATGTAGTTTGGTCATAAACTCATAAATATGCAATGTGGTTAGCCCAGTTCCATCTTGGGGCAGCTGGACACTGCGGTTATGGAAAGCCTTCTATCTATCTCTAAATTGAATCTAAAGCTAGAGAAAATTACTGCGACCAGTCAAAAAATAATAGAATTCAAAAGTATTTTGGGCATTTAAAGCAGTTTTACTTACAAAAACTTCCGTTTTTTTCAGTAATACCCCTAGATTGACAGCTTTCACTAAGAAAACTTTGAAGTAATAATTAATCTTAATTTTTTTCTGAAGGATGAAGCTAGGAATTTAAATTGAACGTGAAAGAATTTTTAAATGAATATTTTATCTCTGAAATATTTTAGCATTTACTCCACCAATGAACGACTTTACTTTCATCTCAAGACAGAAGGTATTCTCAAACGTGCATCAAAAATCTCAAGACGTGAAACTTGTTTGTAAGCGAATATCATTACAAAGTAAAAATGTTTTGAGAACAAGCTTTCAACCTCGTAACTTCAAATTTTTGAGGGTCCTCAAGTAAACAAGCTTTTATATAGATATTTTAAACAGCAAAGGGAATATGAAAATGTTCTTTGTTTGAGATGGGAGCAATCGGCTCGATGTTCAGAGTTGATTCCTTCCGTGTTTGCAGTGTCGTACTCGTGGCAGGTTAAAGTTGGCTTAGCGGCGGATAGCTCAACACGTGCTACGAATACGTTAAGGGTCTTCCGTCCGACGGACCTGATCGTATGTACCCTCCATCTACATTTACAAGGTGCAAGGGACACCGACGCCAAAATGGTTACCACATTTATTTAGTACATCATTCTGAAAATCCACATAGAAGTATATCATCAGCTGTTCCATAAATTTTGACCACGTAGCTGTAGGACGTGGGTATTTATATTTTGTAGGAAATAGCTTTTTACCCACGACGGAACGGAGACGGTATATGCGTTTGGGGTGAGAGGTTGTTTGTTTGTTTGTTTGTGTGTTTGTTTGTTTGTTTGTGTGTTTGTGCAAATACATGTTGCCATTTTTCTCCAAAACTACAAGTCCGATTTTGATGCAGTTTTCAGTTATGGGTTCGGGTTTAATTGGTGTATGTTCTTAGATAGGTGTTACGGTGACAACTCACCAGGGGGCGCTGCAGCAAACATTTTTTGTGCAAATCAAAGTTGCCAGTTTTCTCCAAAACTACAAGTCCGATTTTGATTCAGTTTTCAGTTATGGATTAAGGTTTGATTGGTGCATGTTCTTAGATAAAAAAAATAAAAGTAAAAAGTTTAAAATAAAAAGCAAAATTAAAAATTAAAAAAAAAAAAAAAAAAGCAAAATTAAAAATTTTTTAAGGTGGGTGTTTTATGTTATTTTATCCTTTTTTCAAATAATTTTTAACAGTCGTGGGTTTTTTCAAAATTTTTAATTTGCTTTTTTTTCAGTTTGATTTTGTTTAGAATGATTTACGTACATACTGAATTTGTGGTAAACGTTTTAGAGTCGGTGTCCGTTCTTTCAACCCGGTTTAGGGTGACTTTTTCAAGTGGGTATGGCTATTTCCGAAACTACGAGGAATAGCAAAAATACCTACTCAAAGGATTTGTGAGCCCGATTTTAGTGAAAAGTAATACTGCGACCCGTTACGAGTAGGAGGTACCTAATGTTTTATCAAAGAAATTGTGTAGGTACCTATACAATGCAGCAATAACAATTTGCGGAAAATTTTGAATTTATTAATATTTTATCAGTAGGTAGGTATAAGTCTGAAAGTGGCGCCGGTGAATGAAAAGTTGATTGGTAATCGATTGTCGTGGTATGGACATGTGATGCGAAGGAATGAAGGAAATGTTGTGAGGAAAATGTTGAGTATGAATGTAGATGGCTATAAAAGGAGAGGAAGGCCAAAGAAACGATGGATGGACTGTGTGAAGGATGATATGGCTAGAAAGGAGGTGACTGCTGAGATGACGAGAAATAGGGAAGTATGGAAGAAGAAGACATGTTGCGCCGACCCCAAATAAATTGGGATAAGGGCAGGAGAATGATGATCAGTATAGGTAGGTATACATTACAGAATTTTATCCTTATTAGCGTTCATCTACTTCAAATTTTAACTTACGTGTACCTATTACCTACCTTTATATCTTGAATTAACTTATTTGCTAGAAATATAATGTAAGCTGAAGAGCCGGGGTTATCTTAGGACTTTTCGCATTTTAATTCTAAAGATTTATGATTACTATCGAGTGGTGTACTAATATAGCATGTGTTATTTCCCAAAACCAGCGGGTTTTCATCAAAAGCCTGAGTCTCTTTTGAGTACTTTTTGGTTTCCTCAACGTTTTCCTCATATTTTTTTTTAGATGTAATCGAGCTCTATAAAGCTTCGTTACGAAGTAATTACTCTAACTAAACAGTTAAACCTAAAATAATTAAGTTATTTATTTATCATTTCTTTGTAAATCCTCGCAATGCGCATACGCCTATGTCGCGCTTGCCGTGACACAAAAGCTGGCTTTTACCTTTGTTTGAGGATACGCTTTGCCATACAACGTGGCAACGCCGCGAGTCTCTTGGGTACATTACCAGCTAATGAGCAAACTGCGTTCAGAAGGAGTTTTTTTGATACTATTTTTTAGTTTATTGTTACCTTATTGTAATAATGTAATAAAGTTAAAATTTCATTAAACAGCTGAAATATTATATATTTTTAATAATATAACGTTCTTGCCTAGTTATAAAATCACATTAGGAGTGATTTTATAACTAGGCATATTCTAGATATAGTTTAAAAAATATTGTAAATCTTCCATAATTTTATCACTCACTCAGTCACCGACCATCATAATTCTAAGGTACTTGTAGCAGACACACAAGTTTCAAACTTCGAAAATCAATAGCTAGAACTATACGTAAAGGTTAAAACAACAATATAACTAACAATAATCATGACACTTAAGTATTGGCATAACCTTTTAAAGTTTACGTAGCGATCGGATACGAGCGACTAAACTTGTTTACACACGGGCCTTGAATCTGTAAAATGTAGGGCAGAAGGGCGTAACTTTAATTAGCTGGTGTTTCCTTTAATGTTGTGTTCTCTTTGTAACCAACTGAACCACATACGTACGAGTATGTATATACGTGAAAGACCACATAACAATCTTATTTTAGGGTAGTCATGTAAATACTGAGTGATACTAACTAACACTACGTGTCTGAAATAAAGGATTTGAATATGAAAAATAAGCCATTTAATTAACCTTTTGGAACAGAGAATGCTTTTGAACTCAAAAGGAAGGGTAATGATTTTGGCAGTCTATGTATGTATGTATGTTCCATCGTAGCGCCTAAACCACTGAACGGATTTTAATAAATGAGGTGTCAATAGAGTTGTAAGAATAGCCCGGGTGACATAGGCTATATTAATTTTATAAATTATTTTTATGACGGAATTTAAATGTCAAAAACTTACCTCAAGAAATATTAAATTAAGATAATCATAACATGTTTGGTATCAAATGAAAGGTCTTGGCAAGCACATTACAAATATGTATATCATATTATAGTTTTAGTAGTAAATAACAAACCAATATTTTATTCGTAGTCGGGTTTTAGATTTATAAACTTGTTTTTAGGGCGTATTTTTGACATCTGCCAGGGAATAAAGTAAAAGTAAATACATATAAATAAGGAACAGTAAGAAACGGAGCGAACCCCTATAATCCTTGATTGTATCAGGAACGCTTCTTTGACTACTAGTCAGTCCTTATCTCAATATTTCTTGGACCCCAAGGTGTGTTTGGAGTTGACAGACGGTATTAAATGTTTGATGTGCCCTCGGGTTCATGGGGTTTGAAAGATAGTGATATTGGTTCTATACACATGCACCTTTTGAAAGATTAGAAACGGCTTTTGTAAAAATAGTTTTGATGTGGATCAAGAATACTATCAAGTATACCTAGTTTCTGCTAAAAACACGCGTTTTTTTATGGAGGTGAAGTACCTACTACAAGACGAGTAATGTCTATGTATCATAGGTAGGTATGGATATATCTATACCTATTATACATATAGGATGCTTCGTTGGTAGATAAAGCACTCGACAGTTACACATAGTGTAGCATCGTACTAACTATGCGACGCCTGCAACTGAACCAAGAGGCACTCGCGACTGACTGATGGCAGAATAAACAATATCTTAGTGTCTAGACCAACTGCAGGGTAAGCTGATTGTGAAGTTGAGCTCCTTGAGTTATAAGTCGAGCTACACGATAGCTGACAATAATGCTTGCACTAACTGGACATGTCTTCTCAACTCGGTGTGGTTCTTTATTCAAAAGACCATCCCAGACATTAATCTGCATAGTCCTCATGTCAGTATGCCAATATTATGTCTGGACCTTAAAAGAGACTTATGAGATTGTTTCGGCCGTTTTTTCTCAAACACCGGTCCGATAGTAAATTAAAAAAAATTACGTGTACTTATATAAGTGTTTGTAAAGATCTATTTGCAAAATAAGCATCACTTTGCACGCACACCAGTGTTCTGAGTTACCAACTCAGAACACTGTTAATTGTTATAGTGGCTGACAAACATTTCACACATTCGGGGAAACGTTAAGTAATCCCAAGAGCAAAAGATTATTACCACATGTGTGAGTGAGAGAATCAGTATGCAGGCCACGATACAGCCTCTCTTAATTCGTTATAAAATGAATAGCTCGTCTGGACTCAGATACAGCTTCAGTTTTGCATACTATGAATTAATTTAATTACGTTGGTTTGTTTACAGCTGGGGTCATGAATTTGTTTCTATTACATTTTAGTTATTTTCATGTAGTTAAGTAAAACTATTAAATTAGCTGTAACAAATAAGCTGTAAAATAGATACAGTCGTGGGAAAAAACCGTGGGGCACGTCAATTGTAATTTCCGCAGCACGACAGTTCCGAATTGACGTGCCCCACGGTTTTTTCCCACGACTGTATCTATTTTATTATTTTTTGGTTTTTAGTACATTTATCTTAAACATTGCAATGTATGTTTAACATAAAACCGTTTAACTTAAAAAGTTTTTTTACCTATTTTTATTTTCTAGTTTTTAGCCGCCATCTTGGATTTTAATTTTATATAGTATATTGTATTCTGCTTGTTGAGCCCTTTCATTTGATACCCATATTGATGGGATTAATAAAACATAAATTCTCCGCCATTTTGTAGCGGCGGCCATCTTGAATTTATAATGATAATGAATAAACATAATTGTATTGTCACCAAAATCCAAAGTGTATACAAAATTTCAGATTAATCGGTTGACAGGAAGAGGGTGAAATTTGAATTACTAAATTTGATCCAAGAATAAAACAAACGGGGTGAGCTAAATAAAACCGTTTAAAAATGTGTACGTCCGAACGGACCGGTGTAAAAAAAACAAATGAATAAACAATAATAGTTTAAAGCGGCAGTCCCATTCATTGGAGTAATTCAACTCGTGCCAACCACATGCCCACGGCCCATTTGGGACGAGTTGATTGGACTTTTACGCGAACAGATTTCTGCGCGCCAAGACACTTGCTCGTATGGAAAAAAAAAAACTGGCCAAGTGCGAGTCGGACTCGCACATGCAAGGGTTCCGTACCAAAACGGTATGCTATAATTTATACAATTTCTTCTACGGGCCAATGAAACTTGACCTCTGCATTGTATAGGCGCTCATACGATTCAGGGACCAAATTATATTGGTTAACTGCTATTTCCATCTGTTGTTTCCATCCAAGTTCAAAATAATTTTCCTAGAAAGTCCTTATAAAGTTCTACTTTTCAGATTTTTTTCATATTTTCTAAGCTTATGGTTCAAAAGTTAGAGGGGGGGGGGGGGGGACGCATTGTTTTTTACTTTTGGAGCGATTACTTCCGAAATTATTGATATTATCAAAAAATGATATTAGTAAACTTTTATTCATTTTTAAATACCTTTCCAACAATATATCACACGTTAGGGTTGAAATTAAAAAAAAAATCACTTCCCACTTTACATATAGGGGGGCTACCCTAATAAAACATTTTTTTCCAATTTTTATTTTACCACTTTGTCGGCGTGATTGATACACATATCGGTACCAAATTTCAGCTTTCTAGTGCTAACGGTCACAGAGATTAAGCGAGGACGGACAGACGGACAGACAGACATGGCGAAACTATAAGGGTTCCTAGTTGACTACGGAACCCTAAAAACGGCCAAGTACGAGTCAGACTCGCGCACGAACGGTTCCGTACCATTATCTATTCAACATTAGACAAAACGGCAAAAAAAACACGTTTGTTGTATGGGAGCCCCCCTTAAATATTTATTTTATTCTGTTTTTAGTACCTATTTGTTGTTATAGCGGCAACAAAAATACATCATCTGTGAAAATTTCAACTATGTAGTTATTACGGTTCATGAGATATAGCCTGATGACATACAGACGGACAGACGGACGGACAGACAGCGAAGTCTCAGTAATAAGGTCCCGTTTTTACCATTTGGGTACGGAACCCCAAAAACATGAAGATTACAAAGTTAACCAAGAAGAGAAGTAATCGTAAATAAACCTGAAAAGTATTTGTTTTTAAATTCTATTGTAAGTCAAGGCTGATTTTACAACACATTTGTGATTAAGGAAACTGACTGTGATCAATATTAAAACCATGAAAACGATACCCATGATGGAAAAACCATAAAATTTCGTTGCACCATCTAGGATTTTCATTTTGACCTCATCAGTTATCAGGGACCCCAAAAACCATGAAAACGACACCCATGATGGAAAATAAAAAAAAAAACCATTGCTGCAATCCATGCTATTTCAGTCGCGCAAGTGTCCATTCGCGCAAGAGTGTCCTTTCGCGCAAAAATCTATCCGCGCAAGATAAGAAGTGTCCTGGCGCGCAAAAGTCCATTCGAGCAAGTGTCTTGGCGCTAGGGCTTGCAATATCCGTTCATTTTTACTATCCGGATAATACGGATTTTAATATTTTACTATCCGGAGTATCCGGATAGTACGGATAATACGGATATTTTTTGTTGTTATTTGAAATAAAAGTAATAAGCTTTTGTAACACGTATTAAATCAGTCTCTCATACAAAATAACAGAAATAATAACCTATACCTTGAAAAAAGAAAGAAAATTGTGTTTATTTGGTAAAAATACCTTAAAAATTAACAAAATAAATTAAAAATAATTATACTAGTAATGCCAAAACAACCAACAATGCCACACAATTATTGTCTGAATATCGTGATAAATCTGGTCATTAATGTGTATCAGGTAATTTACGTTACTTGTAGGTACTATGCAGGCCTTACGTTTCATAATTTAATATAGCCTTTACAAACTGATCTGTTGCTACTAAAGAGTATCGGTAGTTCGGTGCTATATTTCAACCGAACTCTCTTTGTAGTCGTGTTCTTCATTACTGAAGGTCGTGTCCCTGATGAAAGTCCTTCATAGTTCGTACAATATGTCTCCATTTCTCTCGATGTTCGGCTTTCCTTAGAGCAGTTGTAACAGAGAGTCCAGTGAGTGCAGTTACTTGGTCACACCAACGGTTAGGTGATCGGCCGCGGGGTCTCTTTCCTTCGATCTTGCCCACTAAGATTAATTTGTCTAGGTCATCTGGTTGACGACGGGCAATGTGACCAAAATACCCAAGAATACGCTGGAAGCACATCGTTGATAGTCTAGTTTTTAATGGAGCCGAGCGAGTATAGACTTATTTGTTATTTTCGCGGTCCATGGTATGTGGAGCATTCTTCTCCAACACCACATCTCAAAGGCGTAAATTTTTCCCCAGTCTTTTGCTCTAATAGTCCATGTCTCTGATGCGTATAGGAATATTGAGAAAACCAATGTCCGGACTAGTCTCACCTTGGTGACATTGGAAACTTTCCGATTTTGCCAGATGCGAGTTAATTTGCTCATAGCATTTTTAGACATCTGTGTCCTTCTTCTGATTTCCTGTTCACATCCTCCTTGATTAGACAGTAAAGCTCCCAGGTAAACAAAGTCACTGACAAATTCGAGATCCGAGAGTTCTCCAGTTTTTGAAAATTTACCAGTTCTATCAATCACCATTACTTTGGTTTTCGATTTGTTGACAGTGAGTCCAACCAGTTCACTCTCATACTCCATTCTACGGAATAGGTCAGCGAGTTCTGCCTCAGTTGACGCAAAAAGAGTAGTGTCGTCCGTGTATCTCAGGTTATTGATCTTTACGCCACCGACAGAAATGCCTCCCTCCCATCCTTCTAAGGCTTTTCGGATAATGTATTCGCATAAATGTTGAAGAGGATTGGTGATTTGGGCTATTGGTGATTGTTAGTTTGTTAGTTCGGTCAACCGGACTAACAAACTAACAATCGGACTACTGCTACTAGAGGGTTTATTACATTTAGTACACCAATAGCCATTAACACTAAGTTAAGTAATCCTTTTACTCGGTCTTCTCACAGAACCACAAACATTTAACATTATCGTCTTCCATTCATTAGCAAACAAGTCCAGTCCAGGGTTGGTCTCCACGAGCGCATTGAGCATCGTAAGCATACGCGAAATCTTCTTCTTCTTAGCGTGTCGATGGCAATTTAAATTGTGTCGGCCCAGAGTTAGGCCTCTAATTTAGCACTTTCGGTGGCGTCCATCAGTAACCAGCAGGGCACGATATCAAGTGACCCATAGTTTGAGGAACAGCACCACATTTACACTCCAGTGCAGAATCATTTATGCTATTTTTTTTGCTGCGACCAACCTGGGAGTGAAGTCTGTTTTAAGACTTCCAGCAGGGCTATTGTGTATCTTATAATGACAGTGGATAACTTATAATGTCTATCAAATAACTGTCAAATGGTGAGTTTTTAAGAAAAAAATGTACCGAACCATAACCAATTTACAGTTAATCTATGGACATTTCTGATAGCCACTGACGTTAAAAAGATACGCAATAGGGGGGCAGGTCAGGATAATATCCAAACACACGTTTGTAGAGGTATCAGAGAAAAATCTTTTGCACCTTTTTCAGCATAAGTGTATACGTTACCTCGTGAGTAGTCGTGAGGATTCCATATCACAAGCGCTGGTTTCGAGCTTGCATCGAACTAATGCAATAGTTATGTACTTTATTTACACAGATGACAGCTTTTCAATTAATATTTAAAGGAGAAATACAACTATCCGTAAAATCCGAAAAATCCGGATAGTAGTGCGAATAAAATCCGGATTTGAAAATGTGCGGATATCCGGATAATACGGATATCCGGATATCCGGATTGCAAGCCCTACTTGGCGCGCAGAAATCTGTTCGCGTAAAAGTCCAATCAACTGGTCCCAAATTTTAATGGGCCGTGGGCATGTGGGACGAGTTGATGAATTACTCCAATGAATGGGACTGCCGCTTTAAACTTATTATTGTTTATTCATTTGTTTTTTTTTACACCGGTCCGTTCGGATGTACACATTTTTTGTCTACGTCTGAACAGACCAGAAAGAATTGACAGCGGTCCGTTCAGACAAACCACCCCCAACACTAGTAGTACCTACTGATCCGTAGGTGCCGTATGTGGAATAAAATTTTAAATAATAAACTATTCCACTAATGGCACCTGCGAAAAATATTGACAGGTGCCGTATGTGGAATACCTGAGGTGCCATTACCTCAGGTGCCGTTAAAGCGGGTGCCCAATGTGGAATACCTCTAACGAAGAGGCGACTGTCTTTTATTTAGGGGTGGGTTATACAGGAGGTAAAACTCATGTTTTACGGTAGAATTCAATAACGCGCTTAAAATATTATGCTGATGGATAGGGATATATATGAATAGTACAGGTGGCCATGGAACTCATGGAGGTATTTCACACATGGTTTTGTTGTTAGAAAAGATCTTCCTACACGATTCAAAAGGGGGCTTTACCCGTTCCTGTTGATTTTAGACCGTGTGTCCAATACCGACAATACCGCAGCGTAGTGCCACTTAGCTCCTCATTTAGTGCGCATACAGAGATTGATTTGTAAAATTAGGCCGCGCATTAGGTGTGGCTTTCATGTTCCTGGAAGTACTGTACGGTACCACGTTCCACGTGGTCCCATGTGGTCATCTAGGCTGCTATTCTGCTAACACAGCCTTTCATAGTGTAAATTGGATAACAGAGTACCAATTAGTTTATACATGGTGTAAGGGACAGTCCTCCACAGACTGATGGGTTGAAACTTGAATACTAAGATGGCCAGTACAAGAAATTATTAACCGACTTCTAAAAAAAGAAGGAGGTTCTCAATTCGGATGTTTGTTTTATTTTTATTTTTTATGTTTGTTCGGGCATAACTCCGTCGCTTGATAACCGATTTAAAAAAATCTTTTTTTGTTGGAAAGGGTATACTTCCCAAATGGTCCCATATTTATTATCGAAATCAGACAAGCAGTTTTTGAAAAATCAACAAAACTAAAAAAAAAATCTACGTTGTCCACATTATGACCCATGAACATGTGAACCACTAAAAACTGAAAAATAAAAACTTTTTAACAAAAAATAAAATCGACAAAAAAAAAAACAAAAAAAGGGAAAAATAAACTTTAGAAGAAAAATCAGTTTCTGAAGTCGGTGTCTTTTGTTTCTTTGATTTCATTTTTTTGCCACCGACTTCAGAAACTGATTTTTCTTCTAAAGTTTATTTTTCACTTTTTTTTTGTTTTTTTTTTTGAAGTCAGTTTTATTTTTTGTTAAATTTTTTTTAGTTTTTATTTCATGAACTTTATGGGAATCCAATAAATTATTCCTTATCCACAATGTATCGTTACCCTGGCAGTTACGATGAGTTCAGTAACAAGGCAGGTAATGTACAGCTGATTTCAAGCGTCATTCGTTACAGTATTTCAACATCCAGTGTTGCTTTTTTATTTATATAATAATAATAATATTCCACAACTATCACACAACGCCATCTAGTCCCAAGCTAAGCAGAGCTTGTGTTATGGGTACTAGACAACTGAAAAACATACTTATATATTTCTAAATACATACATATGACGACAGATGAGACCTGTCTTCGTTGATTTGTTGGTCGGTCATGATGGAATGTGGAGTCCAACGTGAAATAACACACAGGCACTGTTCGGTACACTAAACTTTACCGTCCAAAACACTTTACAATAAAAAAAATAACAAAGGATTGAAGATCTGTTTTCAGATTTAAATCAAATAAAATGGAATGTAGTGAGGTTAGCCAAGTCAACCGTTCGTCACCATGATTTTAATTTGAATGTGTCAACTGCACAAGTCTACCGCCTTTTTATTAACATCAAAAATGACCAACGATAACTTTATCCGACTAAACACACTCAAGCATTGCCAGACCAAAAATTAAATTAAATTGAACTAAATCAAAATTATGATAAACGCTTGACATTCCATTACGCGATCTGCGACACGGCCATCTCTGACCTTCACACGACCTCGTGGGATTAGGTACCTTAAGAGACAAATAATCCAGAAAAGTAACTAGACCACTCGGCTATCCTGACCCACGTCAGGGAACATCATCACAAAAATAATTAGGTCAAATTAAACCGTGTGAGTAATACGTTTAATGCTCAATTGATTGTGAACCAAACATAACAAACTAAAATGAAAGAATTATAACGGCACAAAACGAAGAAATCATTATGACTCTTACCAAACAAATCTACAGTACTTAACCAGCAATTACACAACTAACGCTTAACCAGCGAAAGCTCAACATAACACGCTTAACCAGCGATTACACTACTAACGCTTAACCAGCGAAAGCTCATCCACATGCTTAACCAGCGATACAATTACTAACGCTTAACCAGCGAAAGCTCATCCACACGCTTAACCAGCGATTCAATTACTAACGCTTAACCAGCGAAAGCTCATCCACACGCTTAACCAGCGATTCAATTACTAACGCTTAACCAGCGAAAGCTCATCCACACGCTTAACCAGCGATTCAATTACTAACGCTTAACCAGCGAAAGCTCATCCACACGCTTAACCAGCGATTCAATTACTAACGCTTAACCAGCGAAAGCTCATCCACACGCTTAACCAGCGATTCAATTACTAACGCTTAACCAGCGAAAGCTCATCCACACGCTTAACCAGCGATTCAATTACTAACGCTTAACCAGCGAAAGCTCATCCACACGCTTAACCAGCGATTCAATTACTAACGCTTAACCAGCGAAAGCTCATCCACACGCTTAACCAGCGATTCAATTACTAACGCTTAACCAGCGAAAGCTCATCCACACGCTTAACCAGCGATTCAATTACTAACGCTTAACCAGCGAAAGCTCATCCACACGCTTACCCAGCGATTCAATCACTAACGCTTAACCAGCGAAAGCTCAACGTAATCCACTTAACCAGCGATTACACAACTAACGCTTAACCAGCGAAAGCTTATCATAACACGCTTAACCAGCGAGTGTACCTGCAGTACTTAACCAGTATTCTGTATTCGACTCTATATTCGACTCTATATTCGACTCTATATTCGACTCTATATTCGACTCTATATTCGACTCTATATTCGACTCTATATTCGACTCTATATTCGACTCTATATTCGACTCTATATTCGACTCTATATTCGACTCTATATTCGACTCTATATTCGACTCTATATTCGACTCTATATTCGACTCTATATTCGACTCTATATTCGACTCTATATTCGACTCTATATTCGACTCTATATTCGACTCTATATTCGACTCTATATTCGACTCTATATTCGACTCTATATTCGACTCTATATTCGACTCTATATTCGACTCTATATTCGACTCTATATTCGACTCTATATTCGACTCTATATTCGACTCTATATTCGACTCTATATTCGACTCTATATTCGACTCTATATTCGACTCTATATTCGACTCTATATTCGACTCTATATTCGACTCGATATTCGACTCTATATTCGACTCGATATTCGACTCTATATTCGACTCTATATTCGACTCTATATTCGACTCGATATTCGACTCTATATTCGACTCTATATTCGACTCTATATTCGACTCTATATTTACGGTATTCACATTAGGTATTATTTTAAAGTTCTTGACGTCATGTTAATTACCAAGTCATTAATCAAAATTTCACGTCCAATCACTATGTCATGTTGAAGGTATTCATCAGGTAAAACATGAAAAACAATATCCAAACTAATGTTACCAATGTCAACATTAGCTAAAATGTTCAGGTATGCTAAATGTTATTCACGGAAGTTTGACCTATACCCGTAATAGTAAAGACACTATAATAATTACACTCAACATTAAATTTACACAAAATAGAATCTCTCATTAATGAACACTCTGCTCCAGAATCATAACAAAAACTAAAAGACTCACCAGAGTGACGGAGAATACCTGTAGGCGCATTTACTACGCACAAGTCCACTCGGCGTTGTTCAGGAGCTATACCAGCGCCACCACCAGTGCCGCCGCTGCCGGAACCCTGGGCCGCTGCTGGACAACGGTTCGCGTAGTGGCCTCGGCTCTTGCACGGAGGCAGGTGACGGAGCTAACCTTGGGCTTCGCCGGAACAGATGATGTACTTCCATGAGAAGACGAGGAGTGAGGTCTTCTGTCAGTCTTGCTGTCTCTTCTCTGGTAAACCGTGGAATCCTTTTGGCGTTCCTCACCACATACGTAACACTTGACTATTCGTATCGATAACACACATGTCTGCTGTTGCTGTTGCCAACCAAGCACGTTTGTCGATATTCCGTTTTCAGAGTCGTAATACGGTAGGCGCGCATCAGAGCAATAGTCATAAAGTTTTTGTTTTTGCTGCGCTAACGAAAACGCCATTTTTCCGTTTCTGTGTTACTTTCAGACGCACGCGCATTGTCTTTACACACACTTTTCCTGGATAGCACTGTCACTTACACTATGTGGGGCGTTTGAGTCACATCGCACTTCTGATGACGACAGATGAGACCTGTCTTCGTTGATTTGTTGGTCGGTCATGATGGAATGTGGAGTCCAACGTGAAATAACACACAGGCACTGTTCGGTACACTAAACTTTACCGTCCAAAACACTTTACAATAAAAAAAATAACAAAGGATTGAAGATCTGTTTTCAGATTTAAATCAAATAAAATGGAATGTAGTGAGGTTAGCCAAGTCAACCGTTCGTCACCATGATTTTAATTTGAATGTGTCAACTGCACAAGTCTACCGCCTTTTTATTAACATCAAAAATGACCAACGATAACTTTATCCGACTAAACACACTCAAGCATTGCCAGACCAAAAATTAAATTAAATTGAACTAAATCAAAATTATGATAAACGCTTGACATTCCATTACGCGATCTGCGACACATATTATAGATAAATTACACCCAGACACAGAACAAATGATCGTGCTCATCACACAAACATTTGTCCTGGGTGGGAATCGAACCCACGACCTCCGGCATAGCAGTTAGGGTCACTAACCACTAGACCAACAGGCCAGTATATACTTTTACATAGAGTCGTGTGTACAGTAAATATGATTTTCATCATCATCATCATTTCAGCCGAAAGACGTCCACTGCTGGACATAGGCCTTCCATAAGGGTCGCCACATTGACCGGTCCCGTGTGTATCGGTCGCATCCAGCGGATCCCCGCAACCTTCACCAGGTCATCGGTCCACCTAATATGATTTTACATTGAAGTAAAGGAATAAACGGTATGAAAATAAAAATTCCTTGAAAAAATCCGGTGGAATATTATTCAAAACAGTATGGCAATGCATCCTGTCAGTTAGCGGAGAGCTGTCCTTTACAATTTGTAGTAAAGAGAAATATGATTGTATTCAATAAGTTTGTTACTAAGGACGCCCTACAAACGTATTAATTAATGGTTCAGAACGAAATAACACACTTTTAAAGAGTAATCCAATGTTTCATTTTATAAAAGAATGCTAGCGCCCATGATGAATAATAATCTATAGAACTTTCAAACGAATGTTTTACAAATGAGGTAAAAAACTTTTCATCGTAAATTGAGCATAACAAAGTAGTTAGGTACTGGCTTTTTGAAATTGTGTTTCACCAACATTGTCCGTTCCAAAGGTTGAATTAATTAAATAGGAATGTTGTTTAAGTAGGTTTTATAGAGAGATCGACGCATAGGTCGACTTCCAGAGCTGACCAGTGCTTGTGGTCTAACTGTGAAGTAATTGTAGACGGTCAGATGAGATGAGATTTTACGCTCGCGAGTGGTGAACAAGAAATTCTCATCTAATCAAATTGAGAGACCGCTAAGGAATCCGTTGTATTAGGTTTATTGCTGAAGCTGAAAATCAAAGCTATTCTACAACTACTGCGACTACTATATTGTTAAGTTTTCAGTTCATCGTTGGGTCGATTGAAGTGCGATGCTACAGAGCGGAGCTACCTACGTATTTAATATATATTTTATTTTAACTTCCAAAAAATACAACCCTTTGGGTGAAAAGCGGTAAAATTTGCTTTAGTAACAAGCACTGGGAGGCACTCAACAATTTCATGGGTTGTACGCAGGTATATAAACATTGGTTGTTTTGGTTGTATAATGAAGAGGTAATAGATATGTATGTATATGATTAGTCTGATGTAGCTAGATGTAACTTGGTTTATCGAGACTGTTCTCTTTGAACGCCTTAACGTTCTAGCGCACTTTAATTAAAGTTCATCCCTTACATACTTCTGTAGCGAAGAGCGATCTCCGTCGATTGATCAGTGAGCCGTTTCATCTCTACATATAACACGGTTTTCTTTACGAGTTCGTACTAATGAAATGTAGTCGCTTGCCTCGGATATAGACCAGGGCCGAAGCCTTCAAAAATGGTAAAAAATGAAAAAAAATTACAGTAGGATGAAACCCATTAGAAAAGGAGGGGAATATGATCAAAATGAAAGGAAAAATAAATTACGGTTGATCCGAGTTTGGGAAGTGGGGGGGGGGGGGGGGGGGGGGGTTAAGGGGGAAAAGCGGTTTATCTCGATTTCTGGCAAAACTACAAGTCCTATGGAAAAAAGTTAAATGGCAAAGTTGTAGGTAATAAAAAGATCTACAACTTTTGTATTTGCAATTTTTTCACATAACCTCAAAATTTAGGTGTAAAATTCTAAAAACCAAGTTATTGGTTTTTAATTTTTATCTTTCTGTTGATGTATAAAAAATATACATTGCAATGGTAAATTTCTCAGAAAATGCAAAATCAGCTGCTGCGAAATAATACCCACTACCAAAATAATAAGGCCTAGACAAGAAATTATAAGCTTTATTGCTGTTTTATGCCTATTTATTGTTATTTTAAGATAATTTATATATCGTGGAGACCTACGGAAAATTTTGGCCCATCAAAAGGTATTTCTCAGAGAAGTGGGGAAGGGGCTAGGAGGGTTTGGCCCTTACTACCTGTTATTGAAAATTTACCATTGCAATGTATATTTTTGATACATCAACAGAAAGTAGAGATTATAAGGAACACAACGCCCACCGACTTTTTAAAAAAAGCAGATATTTTGACGTCAGAATTTTCGATTGAAAATATGGCTGATTTTTCGATATTAAGTCAATAATAAGGTGAAAAATAAATATTTTTAATCAAAAAAATTACAGTGTATTTAGGGCATAAAAATGTAAGTTTTCACTAAATTTCGTGAAAAAAAAAATGTTTTTTGTAAAAGATAAAAATTAAAAAACAAAAACTTGGTTTTTTGAATTTTTCACCTTAATTTTGAGGTTATGTGAAAAAATTGCAAATACAAAAGTTGTAGATCTTTTTATTACCTACAACTTTGCCATTTAACTTTTTTCCATAGGACTTGTAGTTTTGCCAGAAATCGAGATAAACCACTTTCCCCCCTTAAACCCCCCCCCCCCCCACCCCCACTTCCCGAACTCGGATTGACCGTAATTTATTTTTCCTTTCATTTTGATCATATTCCCCTCCTTTTCTAATGGGTTTCATCCTACTGTAATTTTTTTTGGTTTCAAAAATTATCGACCCTGGTCTAATAAGTAAATAGACATCTAATATTTGTTAGGCCTGATTCTAACGATTCGTACCTTTTCATTGTGTATATTTTGGGGTTGGTGGGATCTACCTCCTAGTGGTCTACCCCGGGCAACGGAATCGCTGACTTTTGTTAGCGGTTACGGCTGAATGATCCCAACACTGGTGGAAGGGCCTGCAAAGGTCCGCCTGGCTAGTTACCACCCTCCCGCCGAAGTCCGGCGCCAAACAGTTCGCTGTGTTCCGTTGGTGCGCGGGAGAGCCAGTGTTACTGGGAAGGCTCGCTCCATCGTAGACCTCATCCTTGCTCAGGCAAGCCTCGAGGTCAAGAGCTGACCCATCTTAAATAAAAAAAAAAAAAAAAAAAATATTTAGATGTTTACTTTTACTTGTATTAGAATTTTGTGTGTCATTTGAATAAAATCGATAAGCAATTTATTCCGAAAACAAAACTGAACACATAAAGCTACTACCTAAAAACATAAAGATTTTAACCGGTTAAAGTTATGTAGTCAACTAACCTGAGGCAACAAAGTTACTCAGACAGATAATTTTATAAAAATATTATGTCCACAGAGGTTTTTTCAAGAAGTAAAAGAAATATTATATCCCCTAGTGGGAGTATTTATACGCATTTGCAGTGGAAAAACAATATACTTTCTTTTTTCAGAAAAACTTACGTATTCTGATATCGTTAGAAATATTATACGCTGAAAATGTGTAATATTGAAATTTTAAAATAAGTAAGTTTTATAGCTCAATAAAAAAACTGGTATAAAATAACGTACCTAGCTTTGTTCTCCAAGAAAATAGTGAATATTTTATCGTGTTCCAACATTGTGAACAGAACCGAAAATATACAGTTACCTATAATTCGAATTTGAGATTATTATTCTTACTTGAGTGAAGAAATAAGGAGGTAGTGTATTAGATATGTGTAGTTATGATGGTAATATATAATTATGTCTTGGTAGGTACGCCAACGCTGCCCATCCAACTCGGATGGGCAGCGTTCGGGAAACTACGCGACATCTTTTCGTCCAAAATTCCGCAGTGTCTCAAGACGAGGGTGTATAACCAGTGTGTGTTGCCAGTGATGACTTATGGCACAGAGACATGGTCCTTAACTGCTGGCCTCTTAGAAAAGCTCAGAGTCACGCAACGAGCCATGGAGAGGGCTATGCTCGGAGTTTCTTTGTGCGACAGAATCCGGAATGAGGAAATTCGCCGAAGAACCAGGGTCACCGACATAGCTCGCAGAATATGCAAGTTGAAGTGGCAATGGGCAGGCCACATCGCTCGAAGAACGGACAACCGATGGGGAAGAAAGGTTCTCGAGTGGCGACCACGAACCGGAAGACGCAGCGTTGGCAGGCCTCCCACCAGGTGGACCGACGACATCGTGAGAGTCGCGGGCAACCGGTGGATGCAAACGGCAGGCTGCCGATCTTTATGGCGTTCTATGGGGGAGGCCTTTGTCCAGCAGTGGACGTCTAATGGCTGATGATGATGATGATGAGGTACGCCACCTGGAATCCTGATAAGTGAGTAGGAAACTTAGTTTAACCGCCCCTGTAAATTAACTCCAATATAACTGCTTTAGCATTGCGTGTATAATAATTTGCTGGTTTATTAATATAATGTATACACAAAATAACAAACAAAAGAGAATTGCAGGTCAACCAAAACAAATAATAAATAAACAAATTATCACGTAAAGAAAAAACACGATAAGAACACGAAACACGTCTATATTACACGAGCCACATGTATAAAATAAATCTAGATGCAAGCTACCTGGCACATACTTGTCAACCTTATAAGAACCTTTGTTTGCCTAGGTATTAGCTACAGCCACTTTAATAATGGCTTTTGGTAAAGGCTCGTAAAAAAGGGAAACAGAATCCTTGTGTGTGACGTGATTTAATTTATCACCCTCGCGTATCTCCCGAATCATTCCGGCTTGTTTCGCTACATGTATTTTTGTCAGAAGGTTTACATAAGTTTTGAGTTAGAGCAAGAGCTATCTATCATAATTATGGGTAACTTTGAGAATATAATGTTAATAATAAACAAATATAATGACAAACATGATGATGATGATATAACAAATATACCTAAATATAATATTATGTGTATAATGTTATGTTGTGTTATCATTTGTTTAATATTATAAGTTATAACTGTTAAAGGAACTCTGCCATCTGATCTGCTACTTCTCAATGTGTGCTGAACGGATTTCCATCACGCCTTTTAATCCCTCAAGGGTTAGGTAGAGGTGTATCTAAATATTTAACAACCACATTTCGTCAGTTTGGTATGCTTGAGTCTCATGTCAGAGAAGGCCAACTTCCGGAATCGAACCCAGGACCACCGCGGACATCGAGATTAGGAGTTGTGCTTTGCTTGCGAACACTAGACCAAGGAGGCAGTCATTATTTTATTGTTTTAGGTAGGATTGTGTTTTTAATTTAATTAAACAAAACTAAATAAAAATAAATACGTGAATAATATTCGATTTCTACACGGGTGAAACCACGGGTAAGTGTTGGTAGGTTTATGTTCGAGCAGGGTGCGCAGCAGAAGTAAAAACAATGAAACTTGGTCTTTTTATGGCGTAGTCGTGGGATAGAAACAAAAGTATTAAAGTATTATGTCTGGTCCGTGCTCAACAAATAACATTTTGTTGTAGTTTCCATAAAATATTACTGCATGTGCCTAAATGTTTGTTGGTGTAATTTCTCGTTTACGAGCCTTTGCGGGTTACTCTGCAATTTTCAGAAAAATAAGCTAAGCGGTATGTTTTTCAGAAAATTGGAAAATATCCGTTCACATGCAGGACTGTAAACTATTAGAAAAATGACAATATCCTGTTTGAGTTATATTTCTAAGAATGTTTGGCAGGCTTGTTCGGTTATGAATTAAACATAAAGCAATAGAGCCTTTTTGGGTACGTTGGGTAGAATAAGTTTATGTAGTGCGTAGATGTTTAAACAACAAGTTACACAAACTACCTTTTTGCTTCAATATAAATCAATCAAAACTTGGCATAATAAATTCAATTTAGGTTTGAAACTGAATGTAAACAAGCAATTAAAATAGATAACTTGCGTGATAAATGTCCTACTCAACGCAGAGAGCGAAGTGTTTCTGCTTAATTACAGACACAATAAAATGTCTATTGTGTTGATTCTCGTGTACATCATTAAAAACTTAACGAGGACATCAAAGTGATAATGATACTTGTTACATAAAAAAATCAAATAAAAGGTTACACAGATTAATATAAAGTCCTGGATGATCGAACTTTGATCGCTTTTTTGTGGTAAGTTTTCGAAAAATGAAATCTAACTAGATTGATTTATCGCCCCCGAAACCGTCTTCGTTAAATTTCATGAAAATGGTTGGAGCCTTTTCCGAGATTTTCGTTTAAAAGTATTAGATATGTTGAAAAATATAACAACAAGCGGATGCAAGAAACTTTTCCATAAAAGTAGCTAAGTTAAAAAACTGACTTTTAAATTTCTAGCGTCTTAGTGAAAAATTCACGTTCTTGTAGATATATGCAGAGCGCCGGCGGAACAGCTATCTACATGGGAAAGGCTTGCGGCTATGCACGTTCGGTTTGCATCCGCTCCAGTGTTACCTACACTGACTAAACCGTAACATGGAATGAACGTAAAAGAACGAACCAGGTAGATAGTTAGATACCCACCACCACAAGGTTCGCTTTGTGCTTGCTGTGTTCACTCAACTATTTCATTCATTCGGCTCTGTATTTATTTAGTTTTCATCGCTTCGTTAATTTCCGTCCGTTTATACCTCTTCTTTAGTTATGTTTCCTATACTCGTGAAACATAAAATTCTATTTATAACCGTAGGATATATGTACAAACGTTGCTGAACAATAACAGCCACTAGGATACGCATTTTCAGGTTAAGCCGAGCTTGCCTAGGTTGGTCTGTGGATGGACAACATGGGTCTGTGGACCCATTACATACCGAGTTTCCTCCTGGATGTCAACAGCAGATCTTTGGCAGTCGTTACAGGTAGTCAGTGGCCTGAAAGTGTGACAACCAGACATACCAAGGTACTTATACCACGCGGCACATAAGTTGAACCTTCGCAGTAGTCGTTTTTTCGACGTCCCATAATCAAGCAGAGAACCTGCGCAGAACGACGCCATTTTGTGCCCAGTTATTTGCCTAGGAGTATACTGAGTTGTGGATCGGAGTTGGAGGTCAGATAAGCAGTCGCTCCATCAGCTCCATGCTTAATACTGGTATTCAGCTTCACCTGGTTTGACTGAAAGCCGATCCCAACAAACGCTAGGTAGATGTGATGATGATACATGTATACTAATATGTTGTCATAAAATTTGTCTTATCCCAAAGATGTAATAGCTATTTCACGAGAAATTCGCGTTTGAACTTTGCCAAATTTATACATAATTATTGGTCGTGGCTGTCCAAAGTCTAAAGGAAGTGATTCTGTGGAGGGCCGGAACCAGATAGCCAGGAGCCCACAATAATGCTCATCTGCGGGCTGAGGGCTGCTCAATCTAAGTTAATTGTTTATATAGCGAGGCTCGACAGATTATGCCCACATGTCTATAAAGATAAGGGTGAAATACGGATTAATTAAACTTTAGCCTCTCTCTGCCTTTATTGTACACACAGAGACGTCAAATTGTTAATTACGACACGAGTACGTAAAAGAACAAACTAATTTTGCTCTTACTCTAACTTTTATTAGTACGCTCTTGTTTTTTAGGTACGTTTTGGACGTCCAAAGTGTGCTGTGTTCACGAAGTTTTGCGTCACCGCTGTGTGTCGTCCTTACAAAACCATTAATTTTGAGCATAGCATAAGATAATTACGTCGTTTCGTAGTTTCAGTAGCTATTTAATCGATGTTCTCAAAGTTTTCCATACATACTAGTCCTCGAGTCGAAGTGAATACGTTTTCAGTCAGGTCTTCCAAAGTTTAGTTTATCATTAACACTATTCAAACTAAATATCGAAAATACATTGCAAAGTATATATTTTTTTCGTTTATAGATAAGTACTTATTTACAAAAACTAAAAATTATAATTTGAAATACCTAACCTGGATACATATTACATTTATTAAAAACTATAAAATAAACTAAACCAACAACAAACTATAAAAAGTCATCGAAATACTGCCCCTCAACGCTGTCAGCTTGTAATGTGCCCAAAAGACTGGCGGCATTGCCTCGTTGTATGGCAACACTTAGCCTCTGGCCAAGGTAAAAGCCAGCCCTTGGCTCACGAGAAGCGTCAACTAAGCGTTTGGAAATTTCCTTAAACATGAGCACTCGAACCCCACGGCCCCAGAGTTTCAAACCCAAACGGCTCGAAAATATAGTTTCCACAAAGGTACTATATTTACGCCGCTTGAGGTTCTCTGCAGCCACAGCAGCTCCACCTGTGCAGCACGATGAACTTGGAAGATGGTGATGGCGCAAGAGTATCGACACATGTTGCGTCCCACACTAAATACCTACCCATTTTCCAAGGAAACAAAGACATGCCGTCCGGTTGTTTGCCATCGTCAAAATTATAATCACAAGTATTAAAAAGGGAAGAATATATAAAAGAGTTTTTTTTTGTAGTTGATCATTCTGATTGAATTGATTAGTTCAAATCTCAATGCGTTTACTAGTCTTACATCGAATTAGTTTCATTGGACTACTCGAAGTTTCCCGCACTAATCAAGAAGTGTTTGGTAACTAACCTAACTAAGTACTTACTTCGATCTTAAGCCAGGCGCCCACAGTTTGGCCAACAACAACAGCGGCATTCAATAGAACCCGTTTCACAAACCTTTTGAAAACTGTTTTAAGAAAACATTCTTCGACAAATTGTTGTTTCGACAAGTTCAGCCAAGCGAATCGTTTGTTGGTGAAACCTGTATCAATAAAAACATTTCGCCAAATCATTGTCGATTTTATATTGTTAGAGATACCATTGTTAGATTTCTTAACATGTGAGCTTTTTAATCTTATTATTTTACAAGCGACTCGCGTCTGCTTTGTCAACATCGAAGTTTCTTTAGTATATTAAGCAAGTTTAAAGTTACTCAACTTTTGCAAAATATTTTTTTAAATGATGGTGAAAATCACATCATAATCCGTCCTAGTTAAGAAGAGACACCCGGGCACCCGGATATTCAGACAGACACGAAAATCCACTTTAATTGACAATGTTTTGAAGTTTTTTTATTGCTTTTGTTAAGTTGACAATGGTGGGTAAAGAACCTTCACAGTATTTTTCTATCTAAATGTTTTTTTTCGAATTTTCACAAACTTCGATTTTTTTTTAAAAACCAACACATTAGTAGCTACGTGGGTTTTACAGAGAAAAATGAACTAACGCCCTTTAATAGATTTTCCTGGCAAAAAAACGTAATGAATAGTGAGTAGGACACGCGTACTTTGTGATTCTGTGAAGTACCTAACTATTGAGTACAAAGTACAATCATAGCGATTAAAAATCGCTACACACATTCATTATATAATATTATTTGCTCTTAGTATGTTCATACAGTACTTAGTTTTAACAATAGGTAATTAATTAAGGTACAAGGTACGTATAGTAGAGCGAATTCAATTATTAGCAATTTAGCCTCCAGTCATACACATACACAATATGGTAAAGCCATATTACAATAATTTGACTTACATAGTCAATTACTCCAGTTCCAGTACAAAAATAGATTCACTCTATTGCAACTTATCAATAAATTGCTTTAGAATACCAAATAAAATAAAAACTAACGCAATTATCTGATTCTTCCTGAGTATTTCAATAAAAAAGGAAATTTCCCCCAGTAGCAGCGAGAAAGTCCATTATTTTATGAAATAATTACAGCTTTGCTTTGCTTTGCTTTGCTTTGTACTTGAGAAGCTTTATGTTATTTTTATTATTATATCGTATTTTTCTTTATCGCCAGTACCTATGTTCTAGAAAGAATTTATTTTATGGTTCATTAAAATAGGCGTATGCATGTGGATTGTGGACTATAAAATGACAAAGAGAGTTTTTTTTTTACCAGCGAACAACAAGCGGCTTAGGTATTTATGAATACCAAACAGATATGAATTCATGGCCAAGCTAATAATGTAGCTCCTAACGCCTCGGTCATAAATATGCCCTGATGCTTATTAAACAACATCAATTTCCTAAGGGGATTATTCCATTATACTTTTTGTTCATTTGCATAAAGTAGATTACTTAATTCCACAGATGTAGATAGAAGTAAAAGAATGTTTAATAAAACATGGTCAAAGTGACTTCATAAGTAGTGTTTCGCTATTCACATAGCCTCGCGCGCTGGACGCCCAAATAAAAGATAAGAACACGCTGATAAGGTGGAAATGACCATATTTTCTACACATAATCTACATGTGAAGACTCTTAAGGGTGCCCATGGGTTTTATGGAGCTTTATATTATAGCATTAATATTATTGTCGTCAAATATTTTATGAAAATTTCTTATGGCATCCATATTGAATAACATTATTTACTTAAGTACTTAGATAAATGTGTTTTTAAGAATCTATATTTTTTGGATGACTATTTCAGACAAATTAGTTTCTTTCATACTGAATAAACCTTTTCAAAACATTACTTTACCTCTAATAGGGTAGGCAGGTATAGATTGTGTGGGGGTGTAGTGTAGGTGCTAAAATAACATCGATTCAATCAGTAATTCCGAGAGCGTCTCGTCGTTGTCAATAAATGTGTGTTTTCAAACTACGGACTGACGAACTGTAAACTTGATTAATCTAATCAGTGCTTTAAGAGCGCTGTTTGTGGCATCGCATCGGCGTAAATTCTGCTATGCTTTTAGATCAGTAGAACGCTTCCCTTTACTATATGTAAAGCGTAGAGACGTACTTATTAATGCTTATCGAACCGAGTTTTATTAAGAGAGGAAAATGCAAAGCTGTTTGTTATTCTCGTCGCTCTTCCTTACATAGTATAAAACAAAGTCGCGTCTGTTTGTTTGTTTGTCTGTATGCTTAAATCTTTAAAACTACGCAACGGATTTTGATGCGGTTTTTTTTAATAGATAGAGTGATTCAAGAGGAAGGTTTTAATACCTTTTTTGTACCCGTGCGAAGCCGGGGCGGGTCACTAGTTTAAAATAAAATTAAATTGTTTGATAATTACATAGCCTGCTGGCTTTGATAGTTAACAAATAATATTCTAAACATGTTTAGATTAGTTTAGTCTGCTCATTACACGCAGGGTCATGAGAATTTTTAAAAAGATAGACCTTCATAAAAGTAATTCAATATCCATTTATTTAACTACGTTATTCTCTATAATCGACTTGTTTGTATTCGTGAATATATCCGAAAAAAAAGTAGATACGTACGAATTTAGAAGACGTACCTAATCCTCGGCTAACAAACGGTGTTTCGCTCTGCATCATTAGGCGCCATCAAAGCCCAAAGTGATTGTCCACTATATTGATGGTAATAGTGACTATTTTTTCCGTCGCACGTCCGAATAGGACATAAGGTTTCCTGTTGGGAAGACAAAGTGCTAGTTTTATTTAGTTTGGGAACTATATCACTGTATTAAATATGACCTTTACAAGGGAAAGTTCTTTGATAGAGAGATCTCAGAACTTTGACTACCTATCAGTGAGGGTGGAAAGATCAAATGACTGGAAGTGACATAGGTGAACTACACATCTAACGATTACCTCATAGTATAGGTACACTGCCCAATTTATTAGAGAAACAAATAACATTATTATAGGCATATTTCGTGAGAATACCATATTTGACTCTATTGGCAAAATACTGGGGTTAAAGTTAATTAATTAATTGATTTGAGTAGAATACCTTATTAAGTTTGTTTGTACCCACAGATGACAGAAACAACAGTTTGTACCCATAACGACCGCAGTACGAACATTAGGTACTCGACCTGTAAATTCTTGTTTAAAAGGTGAACCAACGAAATTCTAGACGGGTCTGTTTTATTCCGAGATTTTATAAAATTACATTATAATTGTGGTCCCTACGTTCTGTAGGGACCTCTTTTTGAAAATTATATACAAATCCAGACGTTGGTAGGCTTGTTTTTAACTAAGTCATTTTAAAACACTTTTGTGACTCTTAATTGTCATCCTACAAAGTCAGTGTAATAAATTAATTAGATCTTTTCAAGTTCCGGAGCCGAGTTGAGTTGTCGGTTATGAAACAGCGAAATTGAATTTAGTTTGTCTTTTATTCAAACATGCGCAGTACTTATAGCGCACCTAGTGTGTTTTTAATTGGAATTGGCCAACCGGATATTTGTCGTGGATCAACCAAATTTATTGTCCAGGAATGGTTTTACACATAACACAGCATCATGTATGTTATCCTCGAAGAGTTAGCTGTACCTTCCTTACATAGTATAAAACAAAGTCGCGTCTGTTTGTTTGTTTGTTTGTTTGTCTGTATGCTTAAATCTTTAAAACTACGCAACGGATTTTGATGCGGTTTTTTTTAATAGATAGAGTGATTCAAGAGGAAGGTTTTAGTATATAATTTGAACGACATCCACGCGGGTGTAGCCGCGGGCATCAGCTAGTAGAGTATATCCATATTTCATCCCATGCAACAGAGGGCGAGCCTATTGCCACAGAAAGACAAATCCAGTCTCCGTGGTCCCTACTGAGACATTCCTAATGGAAAAACCCAATAACACTTTACCCGACCCGGGAACCGAAACCAGGACCTCAGGCTCAGTAGGCGCCCTTGCGACCACTAGACCAACGAGGTACTACCTAATATATTTTTTAATTGAATTTGGCCGTTCGAAAACTTGTCGCGGATAGAAGACCAACAAAATTGTGTCCAGGAATGTATGTTTAGTTGTTAAACAACGACACACCTTTTCCTGTAGCGTTTTGCGTACAACGCGGACGTGCCGTCCCCGGAGTGCCTTTGAATAGTAATTCCGATAAGGGCGAACGTGTCACAAAAGAAGAATATTTTCCGACACGCGTTGTGCCCTTCCTCAGGCGATATTAAGGTGACTGATCTTAAAGGAAATGATGGTTCACGCATTACGTGAGAATCTGTTTAACATTACAAAAGGTGCATTCACGTAGAGGAAGATTAGAGTGCGGGTTGTGTGGGTATCAGTGTCAGATAGCAGGTAGCTTGCACGGGTAATGCAATTAGCACCCAACTACCCTGTTACACGTACGCGGCTACACTTAACGGTGAGATTCAGTAAAGTGAGCTGAGAACTTGTGGAGCACCCCTCGGCATCAGGAGCACGCACTAAACTAGTTTAGTCACTCGGGATTACTTGATAAACTAACTTTGTCGCTAAGCCCTCCAGGATAACTTGGAGTGCGAGTGATAGTCTACTGTTACCTAACATTGGTATTGTTTCGTGAGGTTCTTTTGTTGATAGGTTAATAGGTATTATATGGTTGATTAGGTAGGTATAGAATTATGTATTTTTTCAGAGATTGATTTACTTATGCTTTTACAGTAGTCTTTTTTACGTAGGTCTAGTCATTCTAGAATTGAATCTGTGAAAATGTTTGTAAAATATATTCTAAAAATAAACGATTATAGAGTTCTGTCCAAAAATACGAATGATACCTAATTACTTCTTTTTTAGTATATACAGTCACGTTTCTGTGTCAAGGCAAACATTAAAGTTCACAACAACAACAAAAAAGACATCAAGGTTCTTTCAACGAACTACTTATTTATAATGAGATGTTCATCTCTTCATAAGTAGTTGAAAATCCGTCATTTACAATAGAAGTAACAGTTTATTGTTAGGCAAGAAGATATTAAATGCTAGTAACTTGATAAGTCCTCCTGAACTATCCGGATTACGGTTTGCTGTACAGCTTGTGAGAACTTCATACATATTTATGTGCATACTGTAAGCACAATGTTCGATATAGGGCTTAAATATTATGTTACACATAATACTACGTTATATTTGATCATAATGATTTCGTAATAATCAGTAACTTTTCCATAATGAAATTAAATTCAGAATTGTAATATCTAATAATGGCTATTCCACGAACGAAAAAGCGATAAATTGTTATGAAATTTTTCGTTGATAAGTGCCTTGGGCTTGTTATATTTTAAATCTAGTCCAAATCTATATAAATAACTACTCGATGGTATAGAAAAAACTTTTTTTTTTCAACTTCGCGATTTTGCCCCCAAAATCCACATTTTTTTTTTGTTTTTTAATTTTAATATAGCCTATAACACTCGCGCCATCAAGACGAATCAAACGACGTATGTTTCATTCAAATCCCTTCATCCGTTTAGGAGTTATGAGGGAACAAAGAAACGGACATACATACAAACATACATACATACATACACGTCAAACACATAACCCTCCTTTTGGGCTTCGCCGCAGTCGGGTAAAAAGAGAAGTCCTGACTGACTGTCTGACTGACTCATCAACGCCCAGCCCAAACCCTTAAACCTAGAAAGCTGACATTTTGCACAGAGGTTCCTTTATAATGTAGACAAGGAAAAAGAAAGGATTTGTCGAAATTCAACCCCTAAGGGAGTTAAATAAGGAAGAAAGTTTGTATGGGAAGTCGTATTTTTCACGCGGGCGAAGCCGCTGGCAAAAGCTAGTTTTTAATATGTGTACATAACAAAGAAAATTGTTTTAAAATTCGTTATAGAATTTTATAATTACCTATTATATTACTTAAATTAGCCCTACAAAAACCACTATAAAGATCACTATTTATTGGGATTGAGATGGCATAATTCAACCACTCTAAACTTTAAACAAGCAGTTTGCAAACCAAGTTTGCAGTAATAGTGCTTTTCAAAGTCTATCTGGGACTGAGCCACTTATCCGATAGCGAAGAAAATACGAGCTCCTTCAGACGCCGCGGACAATCGGAGAAAGTGGCGCCAACGCGGAGAAGGGCGCTCTCCTTTATTTATGTTTATTCCATTACCCAGCCGCTGCAGGCACGGACATAAATATCCGACAACATGCGGGTAACACACAACCACCCAGAAAATCTTGTACCTAGATATTTTTATTTCTTTATCACTGGCGTTGATATATTTATTTTGAGTGACAGCGGTCCCGTTCCCAAGCTTTTCTATTAGATTCCCTAAATATGGGCCGCGTTTCATGTATTACCCCGATAAGCGTTATAATAAATAACGTACGTTTTTTTTCTTTGCAGACAATGCACGCAGTCGCTGTATACAGATAGTTTTTCAAGAATCTGTGGCTGAAACATCCTAAACTAGAAAAGTAAAGTTGTCGAGTATGGACGACGGCGTGGCGTACTGTGTGCCTGAGGGGCAGGCTTTTCAGAGAGCCTATGTCCGGGTCCACGGCTACATTGCACTGCTCATCTGCCTGCTAGGCTCTGCTGCCAACTCCGTCAACATCGCCGTACTCAGTCGCAAGGAAATGATCTCGTCGACCAACTCCATCCTCACCGGACTCGCAGTAGCTGACTTGCTCGTCATGATCGACTACATCCCCCTGGCGTTACATATCTATACAGACATAAGCGCAGCACTCAATCGGAATTCGTATGCGTGGGCTGTTTATGTCTATTTTCACTCCATATTCAGTCAAACCTTTCATACGATATCTATTTGGTTGACAATCACGCTTGCCGTTTGGAGGTTCATAGCTATAAAGTTTCCTGCAAAAAATAGGACTTTGTGTAACAAGAAGAACACTAATATTGCTATAGCAGTGGCATATGCCGTATGTCCAATACTGTGTCTTCCTATTTATTTTGCTATGAAAATTCAAGAAATTCCTCCTACAATCAAAGATGTAAATGCCACATTGAACGATACCGATATAATAGGAAACGCCACAGAGAGCACAGAACGAAATTACGCTATAGTGATGACTGACAACAACGAGCTGTTAACAGCTATATTCTGGATTTACAGTGTATTTATTAAACTCATACCTTGTGTAGTGTTATCGATATTGAGTGTGCTACTAATTCTTAAAATGAAATCGAGTGACCGGAGAAGACAGAAATTGTTGAAAAAATCCGCAATCAGCACTAACGAGGTACGACTAGTTTTATGTTTTTATTTAGCGTTCGAATTCAGTTCAATTGAGTT
The DNA here is from genome assembly GCA_949316265.1 of Diarsia mendica. Lineage (NCBI taxonomy): Eukaryota > Metazoa > Arthropoda > Insecta > Lepidoptera > Noctuidae > Diarsia > Diarsia mendica. The sequence continues at coordinate 14,133,578 of OX438897.1, forward strand.
TCTGATTTGAACAACCAGGTCATGCTTGTGTCGATTGTACCCACTTTATTACTAGTCTTCATTTGCATGTTCTTTGTGCATTTGCAGAGGGACTTGGAAATTCTTTTATACCCCACAAAGCTCTGCATGTACAATATTTTGCATACATGAAGAACCTTGTTCACAACTTTAATCTTGTTTAAGTTGAGTGCGATGTATCTTTACTTAATTGTCATCTCAAAGGATCTCAGCGTTCATAGCTTTGAATAGAAACAAAAGGCATGTGTTACGTCGTACAAGAGAACTACGAAAAAAAAAACATTAGTTATTTTTCTTTGTCTTCTACCCCGATGCTTTTAGACAGATTTGTGACTATAGAGCCGATTGTAATGAACTACAGAAAAGCTGTTCGAAAATGCTGGGCAATGCTGGGCTTCTGGTTTTGGTAGTGTTTTTCGCACATCACCTCAAATTACTTTTACTGAAAATCCCAACGACCCCATATTGACCAGTCAAAGAAACATCACGTTAATCTGTACAGGGTGAGAAAGCTCGGTTGAACGAGGACGGAGCGAAGCGAGGCGGTGGCGGTGGCCGGACCGACCGCACCACCCGCATGCTGGTCGCTCTGCTGGGCCTGTTCCTGGCCACGGAACTGCCCCAAGCTCTCTTCGGTCTACTCACAGCCATAGCTCCTCATCTCTTTCAAGTCTGTTACTATGCCTTTGGTAAGTGTTCCTTTGTAATTTCTTGCTTTCGTAGCCGATCGTAGCTTAATTGCTACGACCCAGATCCATCGATCTACGAGGTGTCAAAGTGCTGAATGGTAAAGCTGTTTATACATCAAGATCGCTCCGTGTATCGGAGAACGCCGAGCGCGGTATAATTGATGAACTGATGGTACGGCTACAGGCGTGTTGTATGTGAATATCGTTAAACGTGTCACAAGCAGCCCTGCCTTCTATAGCATAACCTTAATAAACGAATCAGTTTACCTATTAAGATTTTGAGAGCTGCGAGTAGGTATTAGTTTTTGGAATTCCAAAATAACCTTTTATTTCTAAATAATTCAAGTACTCTTGAGAATATTTTCAGATTTCACGAAACGAAAATGAACATGTACATATTATAGTCGTTATAATAACTACACAAGTAGCTACATAAGGGTAGTCTAATCTGGGCAGATGTGGCTGTCGAGAGTCGTCCCTTACATTATTAACAGATAAACTTAGCAGAGTAAGGTTGGATGGTCCTCTAATCTCTTCCTTTTATTTTATGGGCACTTTTGGCAAGCGCAGACCACCCTTATACTTTACATTATTAACACAAATTGGAATATAAAAACAATAGGGACGAGAGGATTTTCCTATACCTTTTTTAAGAGTATCTGCTATTTTGGGTCATAGCGAAACAGTCCTTTGTGTAGTTTTATTTTATTTTTCCCGATAAGTGTAGCTATTTTCTTAGTCGATTTTAGTGTTAGAAATGAGACTAACTCGCGTTGGCTTCGGCAAAATTGGGGTCGTTTACACGCGCCCTAAGAGGGCAAAAATAGCTAAACGTTACTGTCAGTCCGTGTAAACGAAATCGTAGTTTGGGTCACGCTACCGTAATTAATTCCACGATACAATACTCTTTCATTCGTTTCCTTTCTTTTATCTTAGATGAGCATCTATTTCGGTACTCGTTTAGTTCTTTCAAAATGATGGATGTAACTTGATTCTCCATTCTTTTAGCGAGCTAATGTGATATACGAGATCATTACCCTTCCCTTTGGCTTCACCGTAGTCGGGTAAAAAAACATGTTCGCTTTAATTCCATGTATTAGCTCATTACCTACCTTCTACGCTTAAAAAAATTTTTTTTTTTTTTGAATAATGTCCAATTAAAAATCTCTACCCAGTTGTGGGGTAATCTTTCCTACAAATAAAATATTCCATTAAGCTCATGTCAGTAAAATTGATTAGCGGTTTAGCGGTGATTAATTTTTTCTTTGTTATAACAGCTGAGATATTTTGATGAAAAGGTTTAAAAATGTTATGTACCTAAGTGTAAGCCGCGAACTCGGCTTACCAATGACGGTCGGCTAATAGCTATATAATTCACGTTAATGTGGCAGAAGGCGGTAGTATTTATTACTTATTCGGAAATCTTCACGTTAAAGCTGTATTTACAAACGTATAGAAAAGTTTCACAAGGAAAAGATTAAGCTGGGACCAAAATTATTTATGATTCAAAGGTCCATTATTTAAAATGTTTGTGTTTGCTCATGTACCTATTATATTTTCACCCCAAAAGGAATATTTAGGAGTTATTTGTATGTTGTTGTTGGTGGACTGCACAATATTCAAACTGTTAATGAAGCATGTCGCTTCTGGGAAACTGCGGCGGGCAGCGGCAATACAGCAATCATACAGTTTGAGAACTAACTATTTACATAGCATTGTTTGTTTGTTTATTAAACTAACAGCTAGTAAATTGCTCAATCAATTTGCTAGTCTCAAAGGGGTTGACTGTCTCTGTCTATTAAATATTTCTGTTCACGGAACTCAAACTTGCAATATTCAGCTAAAATTGAATTATAGACAAACTTGAACCGCGGCCAAGTGGCGACAAACATTCTACACACACTTATCTCGTAAAACTTTCACTCTGGTTGAAAATACTTTTAGAAATAGAAGAAGCTACAGTAGCAGTACCTACCTACAAAAGAATGAAGGACTTTAATAGAGAATGATCGAGAAAATATAACGCACAATTAACTTACGTCAAGTCCTAAAAATATAGTAAACTAGCGGACGTCCCGCGGTTTCACCCGCGTAGATCCCGTTCCCGTGGAAATGGATAAAAAGTAACCTATGACACTCAGCAATAATGTGGCTTTCTATTGGTGAAAGAATTTTTAAAATCGGTTCAGTAGATCCCGAGATTACCCCTTACAATTTAACAAATATACAAACACACAAACTTTACTTCTTTATAATATTAGTATAGAAGTATAGAAAAGATTTCTTCTACTCATCATCATTATCTTGCCCTTATCCCAATTCATTTAGGGTCGGCGCAGCATGTCTTACTCTTCCATACTTCTATGTTTTTCGTCATCTCATGAGACACCTCCTTTCTTACCATAATAATATCATTCTTGTACTGTCCAACAGAAAGAAAAAATATTCTATAATTCAACAGTTCTTAAAAGCGAATGCAAAAACAGTGAACCATAGAATACACTTACCACTAAGCTGCTGATATACCCACGGTAAAACAAGCAGTCGTGGTTGATGCTGTTAAGATTAGTGGAGATAAAGTCCTCCAGATGCTAATGAAATTGACAGAACTCTTGGTGAGTCAAAGCGATTTAGATTAGAACTCGACAACCCGCTAGTGCTCACTTCGTGGATCAGGTAAGTGGTTAATACGAGCGACACCGTATTAAATACTAAGACGTTATTCAGTGTTAGTGCAGAATATTCATGAAAATGATGCTAATAACTCGAAATAAACACGTGTTTATCTAAATGAATATTGCGTACATATTATTCAAAACTCTATTTATTTGAAGTGGTTGCGGACATCATTAGCAGCATTAATTAAATTCTTGGATTACCTGTCCCCTTTTAAATGAATATTTCGTGATTTCGAAGCATTCCTAGTTAAATAATATCTAAACAAACAATTCCCGTAATTCGATTGTCTACTAACCGATAATACTAACTATAGTGTATTGAAGCGGTTGTTTAACTTGTCAGCTGTTTAAGGGTTGTCTAATATTTAAACAACATCCTGTAGGTACTGTAGATAAACCGTTATGGATATATGGATATTAATCGTTTTCATCCGATAAGTAAACAGCCTCATTTTGGCTTTGTGGAATCGTTGATTCGAATAATTACTTAAATAAATCAAATTCCAATAAAACAGTGATGGCTGTGCGTGTGTTTATATGGATTGCGCTAATGAGCGCTTAAAGTCAATCAGTTTAAAATTTATTTAGTGGCTATATAAAAGCTACAGATGGCTGCCCATTTATTCAAGCCATTTATGGCATGGCTAATTAATGCCTACAAACACACCAGTTTATGAAAGAAAACGGCTACCCACATTATGCGGGTACCTATGTATACCCATTTTCCTACTTCTGATATGTATTTCATTTTCGATAAAATTTTACCAGTAACGTAATTTGGTAGAGCCGAAATAAATTAGCCTAAACGTGATGTTTAGGCCAATTAATTAAGTGTATGGCCATTAATGAATTAAAGTGGTGTTAATGCTGTGATTCTGCTACATAATTAATTAATTAAGGCAGTGGTTAACTCATTAGAGGCTTTCGTCACCTTTTTGTTGGGTACTTTTAAAATGAGTTAGGTTTTATAATAAAGAAAATGGTTATTATAATTTGGTGCTTTTTGCATTTCTCAATTCTAAAAGATGAATGCGCGCTTTGCTGCGCTCTTTCGATGTGTTTCACTTTTGACGCTCGCTCTGTGTACTTGTGTAGTAGCGTCTTTGTGCGGAGTGCAATTTTCTTATAAACACCGTATTTTCGCTGTGGCAGCAATACATACATTTGAAAATGCCGATAATAACCTTCACTATATATGTTTTAGGTTATGACTTCATCAGTAAAAGCAGCCAAGTTAATGTATTTTTTAGGGTTCCGTACCTCAAAAGGAAAAAACGGAACCCTTATAGGATCACTTTGTTGTCCGTCTGTCTGTCTGTCTGTCTGTCTGTCTGTCAAGACCTTTTTTCTCAGGAACGCGTGGAGGTATCAAGCTGAAATTCATATCAAATACTCAAGTCTATAGTCTCTTGGAGCTGTGAAAAAATCAAACTTCTAAGTCAACGCGATCAAAAGATACTCCCGTTTATGCCGCAAATTTTCGACACTCGCAAGGGAATCAAAACCTACAGGGTACTTCCCGTGAACTCAGAATCTTGAAATTTGGTACGAAGCAACGTCTTATAGCATAGATAAAAGAATAATTACGAAAACCATAAATTTTTAGTTACATCAAGATACTCCCGTTTATGCCGCAAATTTTCGACACTCGCAAGGGAATCAAAACCTACAGGGTACTTCCCGTGAACTCAGAATCTTGAAATTTGGTACGAAGCAACGTCTTATAGCATAGATAAAGGAATAATTACGAAAACCATAAATTTTTAGTTACATCACATAATATATTTTTTTTACGGAACCCTCGGTGCGCGAGTCCGACTCGCACTTGGCCGGTTTTTTTAGTTTATAGATCACCGCAATATATTTCGATTCAACTATTTACTCTATGTTATTTTATTCAAATTGAAAGCCTTAGTTCTACATCGTGCAGACATGTCACGCATGACCGATTCTTTCGCATCGCCGACGCTTTCGGTCACTGAGTGGATCATATCAATTATCTACATGTATTGACAATAATAATATAATCTGGTTGAGAGCACAGTAATCGGGGTGCACACGATCCGTTTCGTAGATGTCTTAATGATGGAACCTTAATTATACCTATTATGTGAGACGAATGATTGGCATCCTAATTAGAGGCTGGGTAAGGTAATTACATGAAAATGTAATTTGTAGCTGGGTTCTAAGCTGAATATTATGTGTCCTACCCTAAAATAATGTGGGTAGTACATTAAGAGCTAAGTGGCCTTGCTGACGGTGGATGCCTAAGAATTTACGCAATTCAGTTACCACGGGAACAGACGAATTCGGACCTAATTGTAAATAATGTAGTCTAACTCAGTCTAGTCTACATGTCTGTTAGTCTAATGCTTAGAAGTCACGTCAGGCTCTGATACAGCAGTAATAGACGTTTGTTTAATAACCACGTGGCAGTCTGATGCAATCTCTAGGATTGGCAGCTTTAAAAATAAAATAATACGCAGCTTGCGTGACTCACGATCCGAACCACGATATAGGCTTGTTACTAACTAGACTTAACGTTACTTTGTGTGATTATAAATTGGTTTTGACAGAGTGCCTACTTACTACCTATTTTACCTACATAAACTTAGCCTTGGTTAGTGAAATAGAAGAACGCTTACTCCTTTGTCTATGTTGGGTGATGATAGCAAAATTATAAAGACAAAAAATTCAGTCACAAAAATTAATATTTTGTCTTCGTTTACCACAAAAACGTATCTGAGACCATCACTTTATTGATAATATTCCCACTATTCATTAATAAACACAAGCTATTGTTACACAACCCATTACTTAGTAGATCTATTTTTTCTATAGGAAGTATTGTCAACTCGGAAACGCAGATTGATTTTGGAAATCAATCTGGACCAGCAATTCGTTCGTAACGAATGGAACAAGCCAATAAAAGTAGCTATACCTTCACTGAGGCATTCCTCTTACATTGTGGCGCACGCAGCTGACCTGGAGGTACAATTCAAATTGTTCTATATTTACTGGAAAACTGGAAACTTTATCGTATTTTTGGGTGTACGTAGCTAAAGTTATTAGCGAGGATTTGTAATCGAATATGGCGATGAATTGGACTGACGTGACTTTGCATGGTTTTATATCGGAATGGAAGGTTTAACTCGTTCATTACGAGCAGTAATTTTATTTTGGGTATCTACCTACTAATAGGTGCATTACGAGGCATGGATCATCAGCTCGAACTTGACTTTTTTCAGTGTGGTACTAGGTCAAAAGCATCTCGTATGCTTCCATCAACCCGTGTATTTGAATGAAAACTGCTTAGTTTTTATATTCCAATGTTCTAATGTATATTTAATTGTTTGTAAATAATATGAGTATCTCATCTCGCCAGAAGATTGGTTCAAAACTGACATAGAAATCCCATAAAACATACTTAGAGGAGTTTCTTACCGCGCCCCGCATACAAAGGTATAAAACTGTATATCGCACCTCACTCCAAAATATCAATAAATAAATAAGGATTTTATTAAGGCGCGTCCCCCAGCAAAACGTAGCTCTAGCCGTTTTTTATGCAGTTTTCTGGAGCTTATAACTCTTAAAAAAAAAGATATATCAACCAACAAAAAATACATTAAATTTCTACATACTCTTACCTTCAAAATGGTACGTTTTGTTTTTTTCTTTTTTAAGTAAAATATTTAATTAATCCCCTCACAACGAAACCACAGAAATGAGAAATAATTATTGAAAACATGCTACTTCTCCAAAACTAACAATTGTTTTTATTTTGTTTTTACACTAATGGATAAGCAATTTCATAATGAACATTATGGTACGATTTTTTTTTTCAAAAACCCAAAATTTGATTTTATAAAGATTTTTATGCAAAATTCTGAGCGTATTCGCAACCGTATCTATTGACATTCAGTATGCCGCCAGGCCTCGAAGGGGGAACCCGTGTCGCTCGTCACCGTGCCGCGTCGGCTCATGCGCTCGCTCGCTTACGTCACATTATCAACAGATCTAAGAAGTAATTTCAAGTAATAGATATGGCATTCAATGAAATATTTATTTATGAAATATTTATTGGTGCGTCCAAATACTTTTGGTCATTATGAATTCAGTTATTTTAATCACGTCGATAAATAGGTAGGTACTTTCAACTTTTACTGTGATACAAAATAATATTGGCACGATTACGAAAATGAGCTCAAAATTAAAATCCAAGATGGCGTCTAGGAAAATTTTAGGTTTTTCCGTCATGGGTGTCGTTTTCATGGTTTTTGAGGTCGCTGATTACGAAAATGAGGTCAAAATGAAAATCCAAGATGGCGCCGACGAAAAATTTTGGTTTTTCCGTCATGGGTGTCGTTTTCATGGTTTTTATGGTCGCTGATTACGAAAATGAGGTCAAAATGAAAATCCAAGATGGCGCCGACGAAGATTTTTGTTTTTTTCCGTCATGGGTGTCGTTTTCATGGTTTTTGGGGATGCTGATTACGAAAATGAGGTCAAAATGAAAATCCAAGATGGCGGCTAGGAAAATTTTAGGTTTTTCCGTCATGGGTGTCGTTTTCATGGTTTTTAGGATCGCTGATTACGAAAATGAGATCAAAATGAAAATCCAAGATGGCGCCGACGAAAATTTTTGGATTGTCCGTCATGGGTGTCGTTTTCATGGTTTTTGGGGTCGCTGATTACGAAAATGAGATCAAAATGAAAATCCAAGATGGCGGCTAGGAAAATTTTAGGTTTTTCCGTCATGGGTGTCGTTTTCATGGTTTTTGGGGTCGCTGATTACGAAAATGAGATCAAAATGAAAATCCAAGATGGCGGTAAAGATTTTTTAGGTTTTTCCGTCATGGGTGTCGTTTTCATGGTTTTTGGGATCGCTGATTACGAAAATGAGATCAAAATGAAAATCCAAGATGGCGCCGACGAAAATTTTTGGATTGTCCGTCATGGGTGTCGTTTTCATGGTTTTTGGGGTCGCTGATTACGAAAATGAGATCAAAATGAAAATCCAAGATGGCGCCGACGAAAATTTTTGGATTGTCCGTCATGGGTGTCGTTTTCATGGTTTTTGGGGTCGCTGATTACGAAAATGAGGTCAAAATGAAAATCCAAGATGGCGGCTAGGAAAATTTTAGGTTTTTCCGTCATGGGTGTCGTTTTCATGGTTTTTGGGGTCGCTGATTACGAAAAGAGGTCAAAATGAAAACCCTAGGTGGCGGTCAGGAAAATGTTTGGTTTTTCTTTCACGGGTGTCGTTTTCATGGTTTTTGAGGTCAAAATGAAAATCCAAGATGGCGGCCAGGTAAATTTTTGATTTTTCCGTTATGGCTGTCGTTTTATATATATATAGTCCAAAAACCAAAATTTTCGTCGGCGCCATCTTGGATTTTGATTTTGAGCTTATTTTCGTAATCAGCGACCCCAAAAACTATGAAAACGACACCCATGACGGAAAAACCAAAAATTTTCGTCGGCGCCATCTTTGATTTTTATTTTGACCTCATTTTCGTAATCAGCGACCCCAAAAACCATGGAAACGACACCCATGACGGAAAAACCAAAAATTTTCGTCGGCGCCATCTTGGATTTTCATTTTGACCTCATTTTCGTAATCACCGACCCCAAAAACCATGAAAACGACACCCATGACGGAACATCCAAAAACCGTCGGCGCCATCTTGGATTTTCCTTTTGACCTCATTTTCGTAATCAGCGACCCCAAAAACCATGAAAACGACATCCATGACGGAAAAACCAAAAATTTTCCTGGCTACCATCTTGGATTTTCATTTTGACCTCATTTTCGTATTCAGCGACCCCTAAAACCATGAAAACGACACCCATGACGGAAAAACCAAAAATTTTAATGGCCGCCATCTTGGATTTTCATTTTGACCTCATTTTCGTAATCAGCGACCCCTAAAACCATGAAAACGACACCCATGACGGAAAAACCAAAGATCTTCGTCAGCGCCATCTTGGATTTTCATTTTGAACTCATTTTCGTAATCAGCGACCCCGAAAACCATGAAAACGACACCCATGACGAATAAACCAAAAATTTTCATCGGCGCCATCTTGGATTTTAATTTTGAGCTCATTTTCGTAATCGTAATATTTGTATCACTGTAAAAGTTGAAAGTACCTACCTATTTATCGACGTGAGTATAGTAACTGAATTCATAATAACATTTCATAAAAAAATATTTCTTTGAATGCCATATCTATTACTTCTTAGATCTGTGAATTTTACTTGTATTCGTATGAAGTTCGCCAGGTGGCGCAAGTAATAGTTTACGAAGTATTGTAGAGGTGGGGTGCGGCAAAGAGGGAGCAAATGCTCAAGGTTATTTGCTCAGGGTACCACCTTAAATGAAATGGGATCGTTATTTTCCAGATATAAATCCTCATAGAGCATTTACAAACATACTCTACCATAAATAAAAGACATTGACATTACATACACACACTCGCGTGCCACAAATGCAGCAAATTAGGTAATCGGTGTGTGGTAAACTTCGGTAAAACTGGGTACAATGTTGACAATTATCTTGAAACATATGCCCTAAACTATAACTAACATAAGTACTAGTATTTATTAAAAACTAGGTACAATGTTGGCAATTATCTTGAAAAATATGCCCTTTACTAGAACTAAAGCTAAGTATTAGGTAGTAGGTATTTATTATTAGTACCATTAACCGGGGTTACTTTGATTCTCGGGATGACTTTGATCGAAACTTCCATTTCATGTAAAATAGCGAATTGCGTAAAACAATATGCAATTTGGTAGTTTTTTTTTAAGGTTTTAGTTTTAATGAAAATTAATAAAAAGGACTGATTTTAAGCTAAAATTCTGTGAACAACATTTTTTTAACAAAGAAATGTTCTTTATTTCATGACTTACTAGATCAAAGTAACCTCATATTATGACAAAAATGTCAATATTTATTTTTCCGCGGGTCGATTTTGATTTTTTTTTAATTTGATTGGCATTATAATTGGGTTTACTACGTACATTTTATTGCGAAACGTGTAGTTACGCAATAAAATTGGGGGATATCAAAGTAACCCCATCTTACGTATAACTTTGATCAGACCGTTTTTATTTTTTTTCCCAAAATCAAGCTATTTTTTTTTTACTTTTTTTTACAGGAATCGAAAGTTATAAAAAACCGATTACTAGACTTTTTTGTTGTATTTTTTTTTCACCCACTTCCAAAGATATGGACCGTCTAAGTTCAATTTTGATCAAATTAACCCCGATTTACGGTACTTTTGTGTAGAGTGATTTTGGTTTGTATCTAAATATGGGTTAAAAATTAAGATAATTCTACAATTCTCTCTGTCTAAGGCTTTGTTGACTCATTACGTTCGACACTTATCGACATAGAGGAACAACACTGGTCTTTATGTAAAGTACACTGTAACTATTCGGTTGGCACGAGATGACTAACGCCTCGTACATTTTTCATCAAAATTTAAATACTTTAACTAATTCTAGTCATTTCACTGATGCAACAAAATGTACGGCACACAAGCTAGATGAACAACTTTTCGCCCGCGCACTGAGTGCTGAGGTCGTATGAGATTTAATGGTAAAGTCAGTTTTTATAACGATCTCAAAATAATATACCAACGTACGTATTAAAATTATTTTTACAAGGTGAACTTACTTACGTATATTGAAAAACTGTAATAAATTACGAGCGTTCAGATGTTATAAGTATATAGAGCCATATAGAATTTCAATCCAATTGTCCAATATACATAATATTCAAAGGAATATTACGGAAAATTCCAAAAAATGAAATGAAATTATCGAAGCAGTTTCATATCGTGTAATATTTTGCGAGTCGGTACGTAGGCACCTAATGACATCACTTAAACGAACTTTAATATAATTTGATCAATTTCAGTTACAATGTAATATTATGTAGGCCCCAGTCGGACTTATTCACAAGTTTCTTAAACGTCTCGTCAAAGGCAAATACGTGAAGATGTCCCGATAATTTATCAATTTATCAAATTATATTAAAGTTCGTTTAAGTGATGTATTCGTCCCAAGCGATTTGCTTGTCCCACGGTGAAAGAAAATCACATTTTTATTACACATATCCATCCATATAAGTAACTAACATTAATCAATCTACATGATGCAGCGTAAGCAGTTTAGCAAGCGAATGGCGATACAGATTATATTAAGATTTAGATTGATTTACTTATGAAATTAAGCGGTAGTAGCATAGATGGATATGATATAATGTAGGTGTGTGTATACAGATCCATAATTAAGTTGTGTTATGTGGGCCTGAGCGTACAATCGTGCAAAGCTTTAATTAAGTAGGTATCAAGATGATTGACAACTGACGCGCGACGTGGCAATCCTTACGACGAGAGGCCTTATTCCACAATTTATTCCGCGAAATAACTGCTTTTATATTGAGCAAACAGAAGTTTCAAGCCAGTAAATCAAAGGTTTCACTTAAGATAAGAAACGTTATTATTGTATTATGTTCCTATTCATTAAGTAAACTTGAAAGTAGGTACATAGTTATTAGTACTCTCAAGTTTACTGAGGGTAAACCTGTTTTGCAGGAGTGTTGAACTTTGTCTTAAAGTTATCTAATCAGTAGATTTAAATAAGGTTAAGTAAACACACCAAGAATCAGAAAGTCGTAGAACAAAACCTTGTCAATATTCTAACTAAAACAGCGCAACTTTTCCACCAGATTATTTTAGCTCGTAATATACCTTAGTAATATTCATGACATGTTCCGTGTCGAAAGTTTAAGTCGTCTCATTAATCAATTGAAATCTGTAATAGGTAGGCAAACTTTGGCAGGCTGAAATTGAATAAAAGGGACTTCAAGTTGACATAAAAATCGTTCTTTCACCTTTGAATAGACTGACATTTTACTTTTCCACTGAACTAAAAGAATTAAGTGATATAATCTCCGTTGCCAAACCTTGTTGTCTGTAGCAGATAGTTAGGGCGTGTCAATATTATGTCGATAGTATTGGTTTGATAAATTGCTATTACCCAGATATATCAAATGCGACCGGCCGACCCTTTTGTGGCCAATTGTTTCATGAAATAATAGTATCAAGTATCTACTTGAAAATATAGAATTTATTGGAAATTATAGTCAAGTTAACAAAACGCAGTCTTCAGGGCATTAACTAGGCCAGTGCCGTGTCGAATCTTTTCATCTTTATGCGTGTCTTGTTTGTTAAAATCTTTAATCAGCGGTTTCAATTTCTTGGTTTATCTCTCTTTGTTTATGTATCTACTTACTTATCTTTATGGTTGACTATGTAAATCTGTGTAAATACTAGCAAACACGGTCAGTTTACATTGAACAGTTCAGTACTGATTTAGTTTTCCATTGGTACAGGCGAGGTGATGGACTTGATGGCGCTGGTGGGGTCTGCGGTGAACTTCGTGCTGTACTGCAGCATGAGCCGGCAGTTCCGCAGCACGTTCACCCGGCTGGCGCGGAAGGTGCTGCCCCTGGGCACACAGGGCGACCCCGTGCCAGCCACCAAGGCGTAGCACTCCCGCACCGCGACAACGTCAGTCGCGCACCTTTGAATCATTCACAAGGTACCTTCATTCAACGCGAACGATCATTCAAAAGTTTAACTACGATGCATTCAATCGTCTGATCGTTTATACGGCACAATGAATAAGTTTGTTTGCTTAAAGTGAATAAAGTGTGGAGGCGGATTTTCTCTATTACAATGAAACGAACTTTTTTAATTTTGTAAGTAAAAGTTAAAGCGGTGCTTACTGTTCGACATGTTTTAGTAATTAGTGAATAGGTATTAAAGCTACGAACCAAATCGTTTAGTATTTATGATTATGTACTTATTTTAAGCATTATTGTACAGTTATATTATGTAAGTTCAATGTTAAAAAGTTGGTTGTAGGTACAATTGTGAATAATGTGGTATGTTTCAGGTTCAACACGCACATGTTGTGTCGTTGTTGGGCGTATTTAAAATTTAAAGGTTGGTTTTGACATCGAATGTTTTTGTTGTAGGTAACCTTGTTTGGAAAGTACCCAGACCGTTTTTATTGTTCTATTCTTGTTTGGTCTAACGTGGGTCTAACTAAGTGAAATCTGACCGCAAACACATTTGCTGTTAGTGAATGGAATTCAAAGTTAAACACACATTGAGTGGCTCTCAGAAACAACAAAGTTAGAGAGTTCTTGTACGTATTGGTACACATAGACATTGGTGTAATTTAACAGCTATCAGGGATTTTGTGTCTAGGTCTTCACGCCTAAACCTAAGATAGGAAACCCTTGCTGAAACTGAAACATAATAATTATAATGTGTAAGGGTCAGTTACCCAGATTTATTAAAAAAATTATTACTTTAATAAGCCCCTTATATTAATACACTACATGTCAATCGTGTCCTGAGAGGGCAATATACTTAATAATTTCAGGTAGTTATAGGATGCTCCTGAATAAGGGAGTTACTTGCGATTCACTATAGTCATTTTGGATAATAATAAAAATATAAGAGCAAGTTATGAAAGTTGTTCATAATAATTGTGCATACTGTGTAGATTTTGTATAAATTAGTTACTTTATTATTTTTGCCTATATCGTGTCGTTGCAGACCTGATTTCACACTAGTTACAGGCGTTCGCTGCAAATTGGTAATTTGGCACGAGTCACGACGCTACGAATAAGAAAGTAATTAAATTCGTTGTACCTATGCTACGTTACGTTTCTTTCCTTGAATAGAGGTGTGAGAAAAACCTCTAAAAATAAGTGCAGTGGTTAGGCTTGACTTTTTCAACTAGCTTTTGCACATGACAGTAGAAAAGTTTAAAGTACAAATACATTTTCATCTTTAAACTTCCTTCAAAATCAAAATATTTGTATCGCCTGGCACTTTTGAATTGTCCAAACAAATACAACAATAAAAAGAAGCTACAGTCCCAGTCACAAGGCAGAATAACTGTGAAAGAACTGTAGTTGCCCACTCAAAAGCGTAGATCTCTATGGATAAGAACGGGCCAAAAACTCCATGGACACTCAAATCACTCAAAACTTGCCACACTCGACTCAGTAGAACGCAGAGCCAGGAGGCTGATTGGTGACGCCAAGCTGGTTGCCAAGCTACATAGCCTGGCCCACCGCCGCAAAGTTGCATGTCTGTCGGTCTTCTACAGACTGTACTTCGGAGAGTGAATGGAACTGACGTGCAGCGAAGTACCTCAACATTGTGGTTGTAGTGTACAAGCCCTATTAAGGGAGAGTTGTAAAGGGACACACATGGCTAAAATTTGTAAGGGTCAAGAAGCGCCTGCGGACTGCATAGATTGCCAAGAGCGCTATGTCCGCAGCCGCCCCACGTTTCGGCCCGTATAACGTAAGGTTGATAGGGCCATGGGAAGGTACGAGGGAGTGTACTTCGGAGAGTGTGCGCAAGAGCTCCACGAGCTTATTCCACCATCTCCCTTCTTCCGTCGAGAGACTAGGCGTACTGCAGGTTATCACCCATACCTTGTCGATGTTCCACACATTCGTACGAAGCGTTTTGCTAAGACTTTCATTATTCGTACAGCCAAGGAGTGGAACACCCTGCCTGCGTCGGTTTTCCCGAGTTCATATAACCAAAATCTATTTAAGTCGCGAGTAAATAGGCTTCTTCTGGGTAAGCTCGTTCCATCGTCGACCTCATCTCTGCCCTTAGGGCAAGATTGAGGTCATGAGTAAGCCCATATTAAATAAAAAAAAAAAAAAAAAAAAAACAGAATATTGTAACAAAACTTTGGTAACATCACACATTGGAGATGATCAATAGGTATGATCATTATGTGATTCTATTTCACTGTGCTTTATGTTTACTTCCTTTATACTTATTTCGTTACATCTATAGAGCAGATTTCTAAAGTAAAACAAGAATACAACCAGAGTCTACTTTTAAAAGGCTATTAAAGCATTAAAGCACCACCTGAGTAATTTATAAATTGTTAGTACTTACCGTTTTTATTAATTAATTTTAGTTTATTATCAAGCGAAACCGTCGCTTATAATTGTATATAAATTATTAAGTTTTTGCCTCATAGAAGTGAATAATTTTATTCTTTTTTAACTAAAGTTGCATAGTACAGGGGCTGGATTACTACACTAACTAGAAAGGATGACCTTTTACTTTTCGTGTTAGCTACGAGTGGAAACTAGATTTAGTTTGCTGCCAATTTAGAGAATCTATTGTTTCTGGTTTCAGTTGTAAACTTTAGGCTAATTGAAATAGAATTTAGAGTCCATTGAATTACACTCTTGTCGCAACTAGAACTAATATTTTAAATGGGTAATTGTTAGGTAAAATATAGGCATGTGTGCACTACAAAAAAATCAGGTAGAGTGTAGTTTCTAACAATGGATCATGACACAATTATTTATTGCACCTCATCTCTGCCGTTAGGGCAAGATTGAGGTCAAGAGTAAGCCCATATTAAATAAAAAAAAAACAAAAACTAAAGATTTACCTATGATATTTTCAGAATTTAAATTCGACAAAATTGGGCATTCAGTCACGTAACCACCCATCAGAAAGCATTACGTCACGCCGTGGCAAACACCATTCAAGTTTCCATCGAGTAGTTTCGTAGTTAGTAAGAGAGTTGGGATTTATTTAGGAACTCTATTTTTTTTAATATTGAAGAATGTTACAAAACATGAAGTCTATTATTTATTTTTACACGACTGCCCCGAAAAAAGAGTGTTATGTTTTTAGCGTTCATGTATGTATGTATGTTTGTTTGTGAGTTTCTTTATTCCACCGTAACTTCTAAACGCCTGAACCGATTTTGATGTGTGAGGTATCATTATTATAGACAATTCCCAAGTAACTGTGGCAATTTTACAAGTGAGTATTTTAAGGGTAAATATTTCTGGTAGTTGCGTAAAAGAGAGCTAAAATTTTCTTTTAAACAATTTTTGATCGCTTATATCGTTATGGGATCAGGATTTAGCAAAGTGTCGACTCTGCTAAATCCTGCAGTAAACGTTAAAAATGTCACACAGGCGATTGTGTGGAGTTTATTTGGTCGTTATTTGCCACTGCGCTGCGTGACGCCATTGAATCGCCATGACATTATGTTCAAGCGTTTTTGCGGTAACAAAGAGGGTTTTTAAAACGTAACGTAATACGTTCGAAGGTTTCTAATGTTTCTATTTCGCAACTCGTGCAGAGTTAATATCTACATTAATCATAAATACAATACTAAATAAAACTAAATAAATTACTTAGGTAGGTGTAGTGGCTGGATATAGGTCTACGGATGGTTCCTTCCATATTTTCTGGTCACGTCTCTGGTGCTCAGAAACTATAATGAAATAGAGATCCAATTACGCAATTAATTCGTATTTTTCTAAGAACCACACTCTTATAATGTTTAGAGGACATCATACAATTACAGTCTCAAAGTTTTGCGCAGCGTGAGTTAGGTATGTCAATGTATTTTTTGTCTACGAATCCAAAGAAAATACATACAATAATAACATTTTACGTGAAAATCGTCGGAAACAGCAGCTAAACAATGTGAACACTCATTTCTACGAATGATATTGTTTCCCGCAACTTGAGCAATGCTCATACTCGTCGTAAACGTATCTGTGCGACCGTGCCGTTGAATTATTAACGTTCCCGAAATTCATGTACGAATACCCGGATACTTTGTCAAAACATTTATTTCTAAAACAATAATAATGGCCGTATCCTTTGTGATGCGAGTTTAAGCCCACTATTAGAACTAAGCCTCTACGTATTACAACTTTTTCAAAGACGGGCTTTTCATTGTAAACAGCCGTGGGGGTATAGGGCTCCAGGGTGAATTAATAAGGACTCGGCTTACTGTTTGAGTTCACTCGAAGACCCCAAAAAGGTACGTTCACCGATACATTGTTCGAAGAGATCTAATCGAGTGCGATCTGTAGGGTTGACCCAATTGACTAGAAAAAAACCTGTTTGATGTGACCTCTCTTGGTATCACTTTTATTGAGGAAGTCGTTACACGAAGTGTCTGACGTGAAGTACCTGATGTAAAATGTACCTTCAACACTTATGCATTTCGTTGACTGCCCGGTTGGTCTCGTATTCGCAAGCGCGGTTGCCGAGACTGGGTCCTTAGTTCGATTCTCAGGTGTGGCAAAAGTGGTAATGGGATCTTCCATGAGAAATTTCTCAGTAGTAGTGCAGAGTTTTCGATTGGCGCTATTATATCATCGTGCCTCAAAAAGGACGTTAAGGCGTTGGTTTTTCACCTGATCTATCTGCGGTCTTATCGGTTTGCCGTCCCATCGGGCCATGAGACTGGGAACAGGGTGTGTACCTGTGTCTGGGCACACCATAGTGCACTATAATAATAATATCTTCCACACCGATGGCTAATCCCCGCTAAAATTGGAGGATTGTCTTTTTTAGTTTGAGAACAATAGACACAATTCCATCTTGGATTCGGTATGTTGTACCTACCTTTGCTCTATTTGCGTCCGCGTTCTTAACAATAACTTGTTGGCGAAAGATAGTTTCAAAATTAATATTCATAAGAGTTGCTACCTGAACGAAATGTGGATCAAACTATGATAAAACAGTTGTGTTCCAAACTCGTCTGAAGTTTCATTAATTTTAGTTTCAACTTCAGGGGCTTCCATCGCTCAACTTCCAACCTTATATTTTTTATTCTGGAGTATTCTGGGATAAAATGCAAACACCCTACACATTTATGAACTTTTATGTGATAAAAATAAGTATTGTGATGATTGTTTTGTTATGAGCCGATGTGTAGGGTAAAGGCCACCTTCCCTTTCCATTTTCTCTGTCTCTGGCCATTTGGACCCAATCTTTTTGGTCAGAGTCCAGCTCGTCGCCAGGTTCTGTTGTTGGGGATCCAATCTGTTGCCACTTTTTACTTGGAGTAATATTATATAAAACTAGCTTTTGCCAGCGGCTACGCCCGCGTGTAAATTACTGAGGTTGAATTTCGAAAACTTCTTCCTTATTCCTTGTCTATATTATAAAGGGAACCTCTGTGCAAATTTTCAGCTTTCTAGGTCCAAGAGTTTGGACTGGGCGTTGATGAGTCAGTCAGTCAGTCAGGTCTTCTCTTTTTATTTATATAGATGTACACGCACCTACTCGTACTTGCTTTCGTTTTTTCATTACCTAACTCATGAAAGCCAGATAACTACCTATCTAAAGTTATCTGGATCTTCGAATAAACTATATAATTGTGATGAATAGGTTTCAATTGTCAATATACATTAAATCTTCTTATCTCTATAAGATTGAGCATCTATCATCAACCGATCGATCATTATTTTAGCTCCATCGGTATATTAAACCTATGTATATGTTCACGCGTAGATTATACTATATTTGATGCAATTATTATATTCTAATATATGTAACTGCATTGTTCTTACGTAGTCAATTCATAATCAAAAGAGTTGTACATACTTTTTATATGTGAAAGAGACGTATTAGTGAAATATATTAGAAATTAGAAATATAAGTGTGTAAGTTTTTTTTACCAAACCTTGTAAATTGTATTACTTAGATCCTAAGATAGTAATGGCGTTTTTATTTTTTACGATTGTTTTTTAATTATTAGAGTATCTAAGTATATCTGTTATTTCTCAGGGCTTTGTATGACTCGGGAATAAGAATGGAAACCTTCTGTAAATGTGAGAATTACTCAAACCAAATCATGTGAGCGTCGATAAGTTCTAACGGTTCTCCCCGAGGGCATCTATCCCGAATCGCGAGTCTGTGAACAGCATTTAATGTCGCAACATATTCGAATATATCCACCACATAATCGTCCGCTGGAAAATTGAGAAACTGTAATACAAAATCAATGCTTTCTGTTTATCTATCGCGATGGAGAATGTAAGAAGATTACTTTTAGAAAATTGGATTTCTTAACTTGTCAATATTCATGTCATAAACATTATGAATCGAGGCGTGAAATTTTTCAGATATTTTCTTTAGCTGATACACCAAACATATACATTTGGGTTGCTACATCAAAACAAAATCCATCAAAGTTTGGAATGTGCCCAACTTTCCCATTATATAATACTTATTTTGTTTGTTATTTGGTCCTTGTTCGCTTTTATACAAAGTTCTTTCAAGATTTGTTTAAGGAAACATTTTAGAAAAAGGTTATGAACACAAAAATACAATGTGACAATTATAATGAAACACAAAGCCTATGCAAATTTTACGCCTTTAGTTCGAAGAGGCATTGGACTTGTGCCAGATGCAGGATGTCACAGTTGCCAGCAATTAATATCGAAATCATTAAAAGTTAGTTAAAACATGTTTGCTTCAAAACTTTTAAAGCAATTACATGTTTTAACTAAGTAACTTTCAATGATTTCGTTATTAAAAACATTTTGACAACAACTTCATTTGTATTAAGATGAAACTTAATGAAATAAACTGAATAAATATGTAGGTATCTAGGAGACTGATATTCCAGATCATATCCATGTAGGTATTCGTTTCTTTATTTCTGTCTGGTGTTGCCTAACATTAGATATGTATATTGTACTTATATGTACATGTTTATGGTTCCAAAACATTATTGTTTCGTTTTCTCGAAGATTGGACGACACATTTGAATTAGGTCTTACTAATATTATACAACTGCTTACATCTACGTACTTATTGTCTGTAAATAATTGTATAGAAATGATTCTGTCTCCGTATTCATTTGTCCAAATTAATTATATACTAAGCACATATTTGTATTATCTGTAATGTAGGTATCACAAAATAAAAAAAAACTTAAGTACCTACTTCCATAAGTACTCAATCAATTAAAATGTATAATAAGAAACCTATTTTCAAACGATGGTGTAAAATAATAATAATTATGCGATGTAGGACATAGAAAAAAACAAATAAGTGAACCAATGTAAGCAAACTATTGTAAACATTTCAAATACTTCTTTTTAAGGCGACATCACCTGCCCGCGACCTTGAGCGCGCGCTTAACTCATCGCCTAAACAAATAAGGTTGAAAATGGCGACGCGTTTGATGCTCGTGACTGCCAAAATGAACGATAGTTCGCAGATTTAATTTATTAAAAAAAAAATACGCTGTAATGTTAAAATATTTTTACATATGTCTTTAGTTGGTTAAATTTCCTTTCTGATAGTAAAAAAATAAATAACAGTTGTCACTCAAAATATTGAGCATTTCGAGACGAAAAAGTTTTTTCGTGTGATTTTTTTGTGATTTTGTGATTTTTTTTTTCGAGGTTCTTGATTACTTTTAGAAAATATTTTTGCATAAGTCTTTTACCTATACATTTGACTATACACTGTATTTTTTTTGGAATTGTAATAAGTAGCAATACGGCTAACTCTGCGACGAAAAACAGGTCGTTTTTACGGTTCCCCCGTTGACTGCGTCTCTTCTAAAAAAAGAAGGAGGTTCTCAATTCGGATGTTTGTTTTTTTTTTTTTTTATGTTTGTTCGGGCATAACTCCGTCACTTGCTAACCGATTTGAAAAATTCTTTTCTTGTTGGAAAGGGTATACCTACTTCCCAAATGGTCCCATAATTTTTATCGAAATCGGACAAGCGGTTTTTGAAAAATCAACAAAACTCAAAAAAAATACTACATTGTCCACATTAGGTGAACCACTAAAAAGTGAAAAATAAAAACTTTTTAACAAAAAATAAAACCGACTTCAAAAAAAAAGTCAAAAATAAATCAGTTTCTGAAGTCGGTGACAAAAAAATGAAATCAAACAAACAAAAGTCACCGACTTCAGAAACTGATTTATTTTTGACTTTTTTTTTGAAGTCGGTTTTATTTTTTGTTAAAAAGTTTTTTTGATTCTATTATTGAATAGTCTGATAGCCCTCCGGGAGTTCAATCCTCTAAGTAGGTAGTTGCACGGAGTACCAAAGGACCGAAACGAATGTGGGGTCTCCCGGCGCTATTTTCTGCGATGTTAATCTTGGATATTCGTCTACTAAGTAAGTAGTAATGTATTGTAGTAGCTAGGCACCAATATTATGTAAATGACTGTGAAATCTGTACTGTATGTAAATTACGAATATAAGTGATGTTGTAAATAAAGATGATACATATTTTTTAATACTCGCCTTGTCTTGCATACCCCACACAGCCACACTAGAATAGTCAGTTATTTATTATTTTATTAATAACAAAAAACAGGATACGTCGGATGCCGTCTTACTATGATTATTTACTCTGAAAACGTGAAGAATATACTGACTCTCGTTCCACAAAAAGCGATTGCATTAACAGTTAGCATATTTCGAACCTTGCCTTTGAGACTTAAGGTTGGATTTGTAAAAACCGTGACTTTGTTCGGTTCTCGGGGGCTTCAGCACATATTTCGTGTTTCAAAAAATAGTGATATATCATAATCATCTTTTCTATCTGCTGGCCTCGTATAGTTTCATCTGTTATTTTTCCCGCGGTTCTCAAATCTGTGTGTATTTTTAAATCGAAATATTTGGTCTACGTTATGCAGTTGGTTAACTACATTTTGTTTCTAAATGAGCGTGCAAAAATAATCATTGTTTGAAAATACATTTACATTTTTGTTCGAGACGGCCCACAAATAAAAGTCCTATCCACAAAATAAGGCTCTTGATATTATTAGTGTATTAAGGTACCTACGCATCTAATTAATTAGTTATTCATTCATCTACAAATAGAAATTTTAGTCTTAATCACGTAGGTATACACCTCTTGAGTTTACAATGTTGCCACGTGTGACATGTTCAAGCAGAACCTCATTAAATATTTATTCGCTTTTCGGCTTAATTAAACACGGAATATAAATCTTTAGAAACTGAAACATTTATATGGTCGGAAGATTGTGAAAAGCGTCTGAAGATCCGTTTTGCCGTTTATAAATCATCCAGTTAAGATGTCGGGAAAGAAGACCATTCGAGGAAACGCAGGCATTAGGTAGGTACATAAACATTCAAAGGATGTATAATTTATGATTTATACGAAGATGTCCTTCATAGACGACACACGTATTTATGTATAAATATATATAAATAATATGTTATTCTTTTAAACTAGTTTTACGGTCCAAAGATAGTTATCTACTTATCATTGACGATAGTTGGAGTTCTCTCAAGGGGTTAAGGATAAGTTATATTGTATTTGCATATATAGGTATAAACCAATTCAGTCAATGATAATTCAATGCAGGACCGAATAATATCTCAAGAAGGACCGGTACACGGCCGCAGCCAGCTCTTCAGGACGGCGATCTATTATTGTCTTACACTCTTGTAAACTCAGTCTTCACATAACGACTCCAGCACCCAATGAGTCTGAATACAATAATAATAGTAGTTTATGCGACTGTGCATAATGAAAGGCATTACAACACAAGTGTGGGTTTAAGAAACGAGCCGAAGGCGAGTTTCTTAATAGCATCACACGAGTGTTGTAATGCCTAATTATGTATAGTTGCATACACTAATTTATCTACCCGAATATCATAAGGGCTCTATGATGGGCTCAGGAACCATAGGGAAATGACCAGCATTGTTAGCAGTGTAATGCAATAAAAAATAAACAGGTTATTAGTTGAATTCGTCGCTGCATTTACGATATCTGGCGGAGTGTTCATGTTAATTTCTGAGTTACTATCACTAATTTTCGACAGAAATAAAGAACTTATAAGAAAAATTTGTCTACTCAATGAAAGGGAATAAAAAGCTAACGAACAAATGACAGCTCGAAATGGCGGCGTTTCGGATATCTGTCATTTTTTTAAATCATAGGCAAATGTCGTGCGATTTATAATTAAAATCATACTGAATTGGGGTTTCGTATCGATAGGTATCTGTTTTAATGTAGATACTAGAATAGCACACTCACTTGAATTTGACACCTGTTCCAAATTTAAACTCATAACCTACTGTTTTCAGTAGGTTATGAGCTCATTACAGTTCTGTTAATTTCTGCTGGTTGGTAATGCTGGTCATTGCCTATGGTTTTTGAACGCATTAAAGAGGGTTTATGATATTTGGGTAGATAAAGTTAGTAATTGTAATACTAACAAAAACATCTGTTACAATGACTTTCTGTTATTTTATTAACATTATAAGTTTATTAACATTTTCCGTCAGAGTGTAGAGGCAGTCATGAAAACGATGCTCGAAAATTCCTTGAATTCTTGAAGTAAACATCAGCTGTAACATATTGAGAGAGAAAATAAAATTGACACAACTGTTCCGAACACTAAGATCTTCATTACTTCGTCGGGAGTCGGGACAGGTAATGTGATCATGACTGCCACATAAATCGGGACTATTTCGGAACGGGTAACAAAAAATATTGAATCAGAAACTTCTTTAAATTGCGTGCGATGAGTTCAGCTCTCATTCGATGATGTTTATGTATAACGACTCGCGATAAACTTGGGTACGGAATCAGATCTGTGGGCGTTGCGAGTGAAGTGAAATCGTTTCTTTTAAGCATCAATTACGCTGAATGTGTGCCGACATGCCGAGTGCTGGAGCTCGCCAAATATTCAATGGATTTGGGGTAAGTATGATGTTAAAATACAGGTAGGTGGTGAAGTGGGACATTACGTATTCATGGAAACATGATTCGCGTCGCATTGATAGGATATCGACCGCGGTGCCACCGGTCAACCCTTTCGGTTAAGTACCTTACCTCTATCTATAATAACACGTAGTATCAACTACGTGTTATTATAGATAGAGGTAGCCTACGATTTGAACCACATTCCCATGTTCTTATGTCCACAATAACCGAGTCTTTATTTACTTCACAAAATCTCGTTTTCATCTTTTAATCGTAAAGTATTGGAAATCTGTTGGGTACTTACCTACGTATTGTCTGCTTCAAATACAATACAATGCGACTGTCGTACGAGGAACAGGGTACGACACAATTCCTTGCAATTAGATTTTTTTCCTTTTCCGCAGTCACCGAGATTAAACTGGGTGCAGATTAATCCGAAAATTATCGTCAACAATCTTCCACAAGTCGTATGTCTTTCCGCGCGCCATTTCTCATTTAATCCTGTTATAGACAGACATTTATTATACGAGCGGTTATATCTATACTAATATTATAAAGCTGAAGAGTTTGTTTGTTTGTTTGTTTGAACGCGATAAACTCTGAAACTACTGGTTGGATTTGAAAAATTCTTTTTGTGTTGGATAGTTCATTTATCGAGGAAGGTTATAGGCTATATAACATCACGCTACTACCAATAGGAGCGGAGCATAAATGAGAAATGTTGCAAAAACGGGAAAAGGAAATTCCTTTCTGAGAGCTTCCGTTGCGTGCGCTGCGAAAACGGTTTAAGTTACGAGAATATCATGTATGAAGTAATTATTCGTCTTTAAAAGTTCTAAAAAAAGTCCGCGACAGCATCTGTCTATCTTTTAAGATTGACTCACTGTAACCATTTTTTACTATTAAAATGTTAGGTTAAAAAGAATTATTTTTTGCGAAGCTTATTTAACCCATATGGTATTAATCTATATCTAAATAAATGTGTTCGTTAGAACGGAAATTTAATATAGAATTTTTGTGCTCTTTACTCTATACAGTTTAAACAAATATCTTAGAAGATATCGCAATGTAAAAATACCCGCGCGGAAAAATAATTACGCGGGTTGCGTCGCAATGAGGTACGGGGGATTCTGGCTGGCCTCCGGGAAATTCAAATTCAAAATATTTACTGCATCATAATGTTTACAAGTACAGAGTGTTATAGTATAAGTATTTAACAGTAAGAGATAGATTTTATAGTAATTCACACTTTAATATAATCTAAGCTAATCTAAACCATCTAAACTATTGTAATAAAGAGGAAAGATAAGATTTTTTGTTTGTTACGATTTAGCTTAATTAATGTCGGATAGTCGATATATCGAGAAAGGTTATAGCTATATTTATGTGACGCAGACGAAGTTGCGCGGGTCAGCTAGTTTTAAATAAAAATATATTAGATTCTGGATTGCAATCAGAGATATTTTTACTAAAAAATATAAATGGGTGCCTTACATCAAATGATTTCTATCGCTCTATCATGTCAGATCAAATTGAAGCTTACATCTTTATTCAAAGGGCAAGATAACTCCTGTCTGTCATAATCTTCATGAGAAATGAAGACTACCCACGAGAAGCCTTTTCAAATTCATTCGAATCTTATATCATCAGAGCCTCAGAGGGCAATTTTTTGAGCCTCCTCTCGAATGCTTTATTTCACGACCAAAAATTCGTAGTCGTAATTTGAAGAACGCAATAAATATAATATTTTCACTTTAGATGTTGACTTTATGGACTCGTTCTGTTTAAATTGTCACCGAGAGTGGGAGTTGAGCAATTTCATTATTTTGTTACAGTTTTGATGACGTAGTAACCGTATACCGGGCTCGCTAAAAGGCCTCTCATTTGCTTAAGAAAACAATAGATGGGTTCTCCTTCTCGTGAAGGCGAAGCTTGAGTGAATAGCCACTTTAGTTATGCTCAGGTTATTTTAGATAAACACCGAGCCACCTATTATTGTGTTGCGAACAGTTGCGAACTCAGCATGTTCCCAACATCATTATTATGTAAACTGTTAATTGTTGTTACTAAACAATGAACAACATAAATATTAAATTGGTCATACTGAAAGCTTAGTTGGAAGTCATTAGCGGAATTAAATTAAAACTTTTAATACTGTTAAGTAATTCTAGAAACATGTTCCATGTTTATAATAGTTACTCATTGGATACCCATTTGATTTTGATTAATAGATAAACCGTGGACTGTTCTCAGTGTTTGGGTAAAACAAGGTTCCCGCGGGAATACAATGTGATAGACTATTTTGTTGTGCGATGTTATTTGTCAATGTCGCCGAACAATAATCATTAGCTTTTAATCTTTTCTCTATTGTGGGTACAGGCTCGCCTTCATCCACCTGATGCCCATTTGGAATAATCTACATTATCTAAATGAGTAAACCTTCTACACACGAAGTATTTAATAAATAATCTGAGAAGCTGCGCAACGGCTATAAACTATTTCTAATTTAGGTTGTTTCGGTCCATTTTCCTTAAGTTAGGCAATTAAGAAGGAAAATATCGGCCTCTTTTATTTGTGTTCCCATTGGAAAACTTTAGCTAAATACCTTCAAGTTCCCTCTGATGCTTTAACTTGTTTTAAATGATTACGTAGTAAACTTAACATAATAAAACCCTGGTAGAATTAATGATAAAAGTAATCAATAGCAAATAGGTATAGGATAGGATATATGTAGTTAAAGAGCGTCTAGGTCACACAGAAGAGGGTTTAAACGTTTTCAAACTTCTAGTCAATTGGAAGGGACAGTGGTATTTTAGTAGGTGATAGGTACTATCGCAAGGTGCTTGTGTATTTACGACAGTCCCTGAACATTATGAAGAGCAATGTTCAAAGTTTTGGTCAGCCATATATGTCATTAACACTGGTCCCTAATTACACGAGGCTGGGTGGTCCGGTCAGTGCTCCCTCAAGACCACCACCAGTAATTGCTATCTGTAGGATGAGACGCCAATAAATCTTACAAGTTTCATACTAGTGATGATACAAGTTTAATTTAAAGTTCAGCGGTAGGAGACATCATAGATGTAATATTCACTTTCTGCAACAAGAGCAACGAAACATTCTTGAAGCATTTCTGTATCTTCAAATCATAATATACGTACGTAACGTATGTCTCACTGTTTGCAAGAGGCTCAGTCGACATATTCCTCTGTGAATCGGATGCGACCTTCATAAATTCAACTTTTTGGACTACCAAATGTTTCATTTTCAGAATTGATGAGCCCCTTCTCCCGAGAGCTCGAGAACTAAAGCAAAAGTGTCCTTGTTTATGATTAAATGGACTGTATTATACGGAAATTACGTTAGTTCTGCCACAACGACGCACTTTACGCACGAAAATACTACTGTTTGTATATTTTGAATGTTTCCTGCACTTCATCAGGGCCTTGACCTTTGTTAACGGCGATGAAGAAATATACTCTTGTTAAAACAGATCGTAATCGAATCCCGGCAGGATTGACTCGTTTATAGGATTAAGGGTGCAATAAGGCATCACATTTTACGAGCGTGAAGGAGCTTTGTGCTCATTTCAGACATTTCATGCGACAGCTGTTAAGCGTAAAATGTATTTACTGGAAAAAAATGTGACGTTAAATTATTATCTCAATGCAGTCTAGCCATCGAAGCTTACAGCTTAGCGAAGGCTTTTCTTTGAAGGTGATAAATTATTATTATTACCTACGTTATCATCAGCGGACCAAGGATTCACCCTACTTAAATTTAAATTACCTGCTTTCACGAGATTTTTATGGTTTTCTTAAGAAATAAAGTTATGAGGGTAATTCATGGTGGCAAATAAAGTTCCCGCAATGAAAAATTTCACGTAATTAAAAGAACCGACAGTATTATTCGGGAGGTAGGTAAGTAAGTACGACTTACGAGTAGGTACATACGTACGTCGTACTTACATCAATTTTATTCTAACAGTAAGTGGTACTTACAAACATCGTAATACTTATTTAAGTACTAGAAAATGTTGTGATAAACTCAAAGTAAATATAAGTAAGTACCTATTATTGTTTAGACGGCACTTCAAATGTTCCCTTTCAGCACATTCGGAGTGAAAGCGATCGTGAAAGATAAACATTAGTTCAGAGTTTCAATTAAGGCATGGTTTTGAAATTACATGGTGGCTAAATTGTGCTACGTGATTATGCAATCAACATACTTGGAGATTTGTGCTGTGTTGTGACGTCAATTCGTGGAACACGGTTTTGTGTAAACGTCTCTAACACAGAGCCTTATGATTATGGTTAAAAGCCCTGAAATACGAGAGCCGCCTCGAGAGCGAGTTCTTAGTGGTTCGACATAATATAGGTACATAGTAGTGGAAATACCAAAGGGAATAACAATTTTATGTTTTCCATAAAGATAGGTTTTGAATAGGTCACACAGGATGAACGTGGAGCAGTCAACCATTATGAATGACGATCAAATGTCAACTGCAACGGGTGCTCATAATCGTGTAATGGCTGTTTGATGTAGATTTTATCACAGTAATGAATATGTAGAAACGGAATATCTCCAAGTTGCTCCTAATAATTCGGTACTCTAACGAGAAATCAAAAATAGCACCCGTCTTGGGATTTATGTAGGTATGATATTATTTTCATTAGATTAATGTCAGGCTTATATAGAGGATTTGGGGTCATAAAGACCCCCTTCTGACACTTAACAATATCATCGTCATAATATTACGCTGTTACACGCGTCATCATATTTTTACGACGGCCTTCGGATATTCGATTAAAATTTATAGATTCAATGACATTGTGATGGGTAATCTGTATGTAAAAAAAGAAGTTTAAACGACCCGAATATATGTAGAGCCTTTACGTGAGAGTAGGCACTTTTAGTAACTGACGCATCAATTTTTCCGTAAATAATATAAAGTAGCTATTAATCATCACGTAGGTAATAATGCATTCGTTTTATATCAGGTAAGTCTTTGAAATAAAATTTTCAAAAAGTGTTAGCGACTACTTATTTATAAATAATGGAACAAATGGATCATAATGGTAATGTACACACGGCTACACATCAAGCTATAAAAAACCAGTATAATCTGATCGTTCATTGTGCGAAAAGATCTAATATAGTGAGGCCAAGATTAACTGGTATTGTATAGCTTGATGTGTAGCCGTGTGTACGAGCTGTGAATAATATAATAATAATAATATCCACAACTATCACACAACGCCATCTAGTCCCAAGCTAAGCAGAGCTTGTGTTATGGGTACTAGACAACTGATAAACATACTTATATATTTCTAAATACATACATATTATAGATAAATTACACCCAGACACAGAACAAATGATCGTGCTCATCACACAAACATTTGTCCTGGGTGGGAATCGAACCCACGACCTCCGGCATAGCAGTTAGGGTCACTAACCACTAGACCAACAGGCCAGTCAAAGTCAAGTGGATACGAATGTCACAATAATGGGGTAATAAGATTAGGAACATGCTGGATAGATAGATAAGAGCATAATACGGGCAATGGGCATGGTGCCAAGACGTGGATCCAAGCTTACACTAATGTGATTGTGATTACTGACATTTTGTACATCAGTCCTTTGTGATCCCATACCTGGGGATCGTGGGCAGGCTAATATAAGTATACATACATAAACTCACGCCCTTTTCTGGGGGTATGTGAAACCACAGAACGCCACCTGCAACGATTCTTACATACCCCTTTTGCCTCGTCCACATTCATACATCTGGTCATACACGCACGCCGGTTGCGAGTACTACGCACCTGTCCTTTCTGAAGAACATCACCAATAAGGTCAGTCTATGTCTTTCTAGGGCGTCCCTTAATAATAATATAAGTATAATGTATCATCATTAATCTATCGCCGCCTCCTGCATTATCCCAGGCTTAGTTACCATACCAACGTCCATTTTGTGGGAGTAGGTATATCTACACGTGTTTCAAGCCGGAGTGGGCGGGCTCGGGTGAAAGCTACCGTATTCTTCTTCACCTGCGTCATAGCTTTTGTTTCATTGTTTTTCATTTCAGTGTTTTCATAACCGACGAACAAAAATAAAAGTGGAGTTTCACCATTCGACGCGTATATTCGTAGTATTTTTAGAATCATTTTTTTACAAAGTTAGGCACATATAAGGTCCCATTAAAATAGGTGGACAAATTTTAACACAGCGTTCAGTAGGTCTAACCAAACATATCTAACCAAAAAAAAAAACAATTTAAATAAAATGTTTTTTTTTTACTTAAAATAATAAATTGACTTTACTCTACTAGAAGAAAGTCATCCTTTCCTATCCTTAGTACCTCTCTACTTAAATGCGATTTTCTTATTATCTTTTTTACCATCGTCCTTATTTTGGTGGTCTGAATGATTTCTAAAATTTTGTCCACCTATTTTAATGGGACCTTATAATTATACACGTATCCTATATCCTGTTCATGAGAAAATCTTGGTACGACCAAGGAAGAAGATATTTCTTCGGCAATATGTTCCCATGCATTCTTATTAAGATTTCTGTTTGCCGTATTTTGCTGTCTATAATAAACCTGTCATAATATAAAAAAAAATGTATGACGTGTTGTCTACATCATTATTTCAGAGAGGCTTACTAAATCATTGGCATTTTTGATACCGAAGCTCGAAGGTAACGTCTTTGTTTTGGCAACAAGAAACCAAGCACTTTACAAGACCAGATGCTGATGGTGACACTACCTACTATAAATTTCATAGAAAATGTACATGAATTTTGCGTTGATATTTTGGAACAAAGGGAATTTGCAAAGGGTGTCAAAAGAGATTAGATTTTTAATGAGAAGCTATTATTCTTGCTTCATTGCTTTGCTCACAACATTAATTTTCGACTCTGTCAAACGACGTGTCATCAAAGATTTAAAAACAAAATTGTGCGCTGATTAGTTTCAATTTTGTCCTTTAAGTACTACGAAGTTATGGTTGCCTGACGCTTATTTCGTGGAACTAATTTCTTTATGTTCTGAACTAAATGGATTGTTCAACGCTCAAAGCCGGTTTGAAGGCTACTCTTTGAACTACGGAATGCGTTTTAGCATTTACTGTTTAATAATAGACACTTTTTAAATCGAGTAAGGATGACTCCACTAGAAGAGCTCTCACTGAAGTTTCACAAAAAGGCAAATATTTTCAATCCACTACTTGCTTCATGCATGAATAAAAGGGCAGTTTTATCATGCAAACATGTCAGGAATGAACCGACTACGTGCCCAAACGGAGTGGATTGATGTCAAGGATTATTTTTTTTTCAATCATTCAAATCCTTCACAATTCAAAGGTTTCTTTGGCAGGGCGTATGTTTTTAAAAGGTTTCCCGTTTCAAGGGTGACTTGTAAGGGATGCAAAGTACTAAAAGTCAGCTAATCAAATCGGGAGCCTTCGTGAAGTCTTTCAGTCGAGTCACGTCCGCTTTTGTCAGCCGCCGTCGACGGCAGTAAATTATTATTATGACGTCACATCATTTGACTATCCACAGGATTTATGATCCGAATCACAGTGTGAACGGTGTTTAGGCAGAAAGAGTTTAATCACTTTCAAGTTAAACATGCTGCTTTTGCTATTTCGTTTTGGGTTATCTTTTTACACGACTGCCCCAAAAAAAAGAGTGTTATGTTTTTAGCGTTCATGTATGTATGTATGTATGTATGTATGTTTGTTTGTGTGTTTCTTTATTCCACCGTAACTTCTAAACGCCTGAACCGATTTTGATGTGTGTGGTATCATTAGATTCTTTGCGTTATCCCGGGTGACATAGGCTATAGAAAAAATCCAAAAACATCATAGGGTGGCCATGGTTTAGAAATAAAACGAACTTTTAATTTGTTTTTATTGAAATATTAATGAAAAATATAATCATCGTCTAGAACTTGTTAAGTAGATTACAAAAATATACCACAGTAGTATTCAATATCTATTGTGTACTAGTAATACTACTCAACAAATGAAATGTTAACATTTTAAACCCGGGATTCGATATGAATAAGATATTATATCAATAGATTCCTTGTAATGACAGAAATAAAACTGGCTAAGTTACAACTCAAAATTCGTCCACGACCGCAGCTGAATGGTTTTAAAGTTTGTATGAAAAGTCAATAAGCGTGAATCAATTTACTTGAAACATGGTAAGAATATCCACTTAACGAAATAATAATGTATGCATTCATAGGTTTTTCAAAAACACTCATTTAAAGGGTGGAAAAAGATATTCAGGGTTGAATTTTGTATGGAAAAGTCTTCGTGCGAGATTGAAAACACTTTAAACTCATTACTAACGCAAATTAATAAAGCTTTGCGTGTGTAATACAACAATAGATGTGTGCAAGTGCGAGTTGGATCCGTTACCTATGGTTCCGTACCAGCATCTTGGTAGGTAGGTACTATACCTACTTGAAACTGTTTGGCACTATACTTGAATTTCTGTTGATTCCTAAGAAATGAAGAAATACGTCTCCTGATTTTTGAAAATAACCCCTTACACTTAGGGTAAGTTTAGAGTTACTTATACAGAATTAATAGTTCACTTTTATAATGTACAACAAAATCAGTACCTAAACTCTGTGAACAACAAACTAGGTACATAGCAAATATAATCTTTGTAATGCAATTATTAAGAATAATTCCGGCTAGGTTTCACCCCCCCCCCTATTTTATAAAACAATACAAAAAAAATTCGCGCTCGCTTCGCTCGCGCATCCACCCATCTCGTGCTTTCGCCATTCCTAGTCATTTCACAGACTTATCTACATGCTTCTATTCTCAATTCTGCTGGTCTGAACAAAAAAACTCAAGTCCCTCTGGACTCTAATAAATTATCTGCATTACATAATTAATAAACTGAGTTCGTGGACAAACATAATATTAAGCTTCGTGGAGCTCAAATGTTGAAATTTTACTACTTTTGAGCTCCATTCAGGCATGGTTATCCACCGCTTGGAGTCGGCTTCCAGCCAAGATGGGCTGAAAACTGGTATTTTACATGGAACCGCTGCCTTTTTGTCCTCTTCCCTCCTGATAGCAATATCTTTGCCCCTCCCCCGCCCCCTTAACCCAAAACCAATAAGAATCATACAAAAATTTTCGCGCTCGCTACGCTCGCGCATCCATCCTGTTCTTTCTCCGATCTGTCCTGCTTGATACGTTCATCTACTTCTATTTTCAGTTAATCCAAGGAAAATTGACCAACGCTTTAAATCCTTTTATCCCCGTATATAAGTCTCATTGGGTAGCACTTCATAAAACATTTTAATAAAATCAAACGACGCAAACAATGATTATGTTGGCCCGTGATAGTGCACAAGCTGCAAACGGTAACATTGAACAGAAGCATAGTAAATCTAGACGCGTGAAACAGTTACGTTTTAGATCCACGTTAGCTAATCCCTTGATAAACAGTCTCTCCAAGAACTATACCACCTAAAATCTCAAAGTTAGTATCCACGAAAAATAAACGATTTACATACATACATAAAATCACGCCCTTTTCTCAGAGGGGTAGGCAGAAACTACAGAACGCTACCCGCTACGATCCTTACATATTCCTTTTGCCTCGTCCACATTATCATTCATACATATCTGTCCATACACGCAAGCCGGTTACGAGTACTACGCACCTGTCCTTTCTGAAGAACGGCACCATTAAGATCAGTGTATGTCTTTCTTGGGCGTCCCGGCGTTGCCATTTACATCTGGCTTGTAAATACCTTTTGCTAATCGACTTTCACTCATCCTCTCCACATGACCGAACCACGATCCGATTGAAACGATTTAGTATTGCATTATCTTTGCCGCGACATTGCTTTCCCGAAAAATAAAGCAGTATAATGAAGGCCGGTATATCACTAAAAAGTAAAATACCGGTATATCACTAAAAAGTATTAAATAAAAAACAAATAATTTAAAAAATTAAAAACACGCCTGCCATGTTAAAAAGTGAACTAAAAAGTCAAAAATAAGTCGAACGACTTCAGTGATGAAATGAGAACAAGGTCCCGTAATTGTATCCGAAAATGGAAAACTGAAAACTAAAATTTTAATTGCAGTCGGGGGACCTGTAAAGAAATATTCCACCGAACTGTCCCCCGACTGCAATTAAAATTTTAGTTTTCAGTTTTCCATTTTCGGATACAATTACGGGACCTTGTTCTCATTTCATCACTGAAGTCGTTCGACTTATTTTTGACTTTTTAGTTCACTTTTTAACATGGCAGGCGTGTTTTTAATTTTTTAAATTATTTGTTTTTTTATCTGTTGAGATAACGCAGATTGCTCTTTTCTTCTTTTCCTACAACTTAATTAAAATGTTTGTAGGAACTCAGAGTCCGGTTTGTGTTTATGTTTACAAATTAATATAATTGGGACCTTTATAAGCAGTGGGCTTGTATTAAACAAATTGTAAACTAACAAACATACATGGCGGGTCATTCGACCTAAACAAAAAGGTGTGACGGTTAGTATTGAATAATTATCCATTCATAACGTCCATTTCAAAACAGGTCACATTGACCTAGTAAAACTGTGATCTATATCGGACAGAGCATTATGAAATACTTAAAAATAGAGCATTGTTCAGACTTTGAGAATTTTTCGAACATTCAATGAGACTCACAACAGCTATTCTCAATGCAGCAAGAATTTCGCTTTGTCAATACAACTTGCAGAAATATGTACGTTCAGAGGACTCAGAGAATCTAGATGCAAATAAATAACATTAAAATATCTGTTCGTTATTTAAATAGGGTATCATTTAAGCTATCATCAATTTAATTAGTTTTGTGTTTCTTAAATAATAGGGTTTGTCCTCAAAATAGTAGATCTGTCACCAAAATGTAGTCACCAAACAATGCAAAATCAGTTCCACAATAAATCACCTAAAATCCTGAGATATAAGGTCTAGTACCAAATAAATGTTTTTGTATGTATTATAATTCCCTAAACAAATCTAGTGATTTGATCAAATCCCAGTAGTACTCCGTGACGCGCGCTCGCTTCGCTCGCATATTATATAACACTATTGTCTTCTGTCCCCAAAGTGCCGGGCCTCCGCCGGCCTCCTTCGTCGGCCTACGGCCCGGTGCCCATGCCGCCCATAAAGGATATAAAATGTGTCATCTTCCGGGTTTTGATGAAAAACCTAGGTTTTTCGCAGTCAGGGATCGATAATCGATTTATTTGGTGACAGATCTACCATTCTGAGCACAGAGCTATTATTTAAGTAACAAAACTGTTATTATAAGAACGAAGTTTATATTCATGTAATGCAATATAATTTGGAACAATTTTTGTTTATCTGAGAACGAAAATATTTCGTGGCGATAGATCTATTTATTAGGTGATACAACTTGATGACAAATATAAATTTTGGTGATAGAAAATATAGTTCCCATTTAAATATAGCAGCTTTTAAATGCAGTATACGAAAGTTTAAACGATACGTATGACTGAAATATAAAAAAAAATGTCTCTTTCAGTATGTTTGTTCCGACTAATATTAGAAATGGTGAGGCCGATTTACTGGTAAATAGCTGATGTTACAAGGTGTAACTGAGATACTCTTATTTAAGGAAAAGATTAGGGTTCCGAAAACTTTTAAACCCTCAAAATGGTTACCATAATCTGATTCAAATAAGAAAGTAATATTTTTATTATATCTAACTATCTGATGCTTTCGGCTGCGCCCGCGTGGGTGTCAGTCAAATTATATAACTGAAACCTTCCCCGAGAATCACTATATCCATTGTGTAGCAGTAGTGGTGTAGTATTTTTTGAGTTTATTACGAACAGACAGACAGACAAACGCGGGGGAGGACTTTGTTTTATAATATGATGAAGTGAAAATTTCACGAGAATAAAGGTCACGGGGCACAGTTAGTTCTAGTTGATAAATAATTGCTATTGGGTTCCTATCAAAGTTCGATAAGGCATACAACATTTCATAAGATATTTAAATAACTACCAACACCGTGGAAAACGAGGAAGGAAAAAAGTGTCACTTACCAGCCGGTTGTTGATTTGTGTTGTTATGCTTCCAAGTCTCGTTTCTTTTTCTTTCGAGCTACTTTGTTATCATAAAATATTATAACAGCAACAAGAGTTTCGCAAGAAATGGTAATTTTATTTAAACAAGAAATCGTAACTTCTATAAACTAATAATTAGGTTAAGTAAGCTTGTTTACTTTCGAGTTTTTCTTGCACCGTGGGGAGGAATCAATTTTTTTAAGTGGATTGGAATTTCAGATGTAAAAATATGAATAAACAGTAAGTATTAAAAAAACGAGTGCATTTGGAACTGGCATATATTCAGTTGATTCTTAAATAAATTGTCTCATTCATTCCCTAGAGTTATGGTACTTATTATAAAAAAAACACCCTGTATCGTCTGATAAACAGATTAAAATTGGGTAAAACGGTCACTGTAAGGTCCAATAATAAAATTACTGTTGCAATGCACAGTGGTTCCGCGCCCTTTGAGAGGCGGTCATAGGGTTTCGCGAAGGTAATGACTGTCGTTATCAACACTAATTATTATTATTATGTTTTTTTGTAACAGTTTACGTTATAATAAAATGAAAATAAGCGAATTAATGTTAAGAAACTTTTTATTTTTAAAAAATAATGCAGTTATTATACTTGATGAAATACATACTAAAATACAAGATTTTTTTTTTTTTTTTTTGAAACTTAATAACTAATTAACTTAAATATTTTCATTTTTATAGTAAAATCAAAGTAAATACCTAATTATTACCTAACTACAAACATAGAAATGGACAAAAATATTTTTTTTACATGTACATAGTAATAGTTACATAGTAGGAGCTGTATCTAAAATAATATAAATCTAATGTTTACTATAAAACTATACACATTTTATTCTGTACCGACAACAAATTCAACACCTCTTTAGACAGAATAGACTTTCTCTTCCGTGGTAACCTTCTTATACCAGAAATATAAGGATCCGAATTAAGAAGAAGTCTATGTATCAAGTCGATGTTTGTGACAACCCGGGACATTTTCCTCGTATTGTCACGCCTTAACTGTTTCACTAACTTTTTGCAAGATTCGGCAGCCTCTCCTAAAAGCTCACCTATTGACAATAATGCTTCTCAATTACTTCCGAACCATGAATGAAGACCTTATGTACAGACGAGGGCAGGTTGTACCATGGATAGGTAGCAACAAGTTTACGTGCTGTGTGTAAAGCATACTCTTTAAAAGCCGCGTTATTAATTTTGTCACTTGACATTGCAGCAGATTATGACATCTGTCAATTCTTTGTATAATCCAGTAATTTCCGCTGAAATAGCTGAATTAGAAAAAACCTTCTGGCAGTGTTTCCATCGTTGGATGTACCACTTCCTCCACTTCGCGGCTTGTCAACTATTAGATGGTAATGCATTCGGTGATTTCGCATTAATGATGAGATGAGAGACTTGCTTCCAGATAGTTACAAATCTTCTACAAAGTTTGTAACTCTGTTTTCTAAGTCATCAGCAATCAAATTCTCAACATCAGGCAGCAACTGTATCAGGGCTTGAAAAACTCGACTCCTCCGTTCCAGTTCGGATTTGCTGTCCTTTATAGACAGCCAAGTATCTAGTACAAGCATTTTTTTGAAAGAACACTCAAAGAAAATAACGATACAAAAATCTATTGGGACCGAACTATAATAACTGATAAAACCATTCATTACAATAGACCCGACATTACCATCCACGACAAAACCAATAAAACAGCTTATCTGATAGACATAGCAATACCTAACTCACATAATATCCAAGCCACAATTTCCGAAAAACTCAGTAAGTACCAAGATCTTGCCATTGTAATTAAAACCCAATGGAATGTACAAACTGTTCATATAGTCCCCATTGTTCTCTCATCTACTGGTATTATACCGAAATCTCTCACACAAAGCCTCAACACTCTACAAATGCCTACTCACACACTCTACATGCTACAAAAAGCCACCATTCTCAACACCTGTCGAATCACCCGAAAGTTTCTGACTTCTACATTATCATCCACTTTATCTATCTAAATTACACCTTACATCCTTGGTTCCGACCCGCGTGTAAGGTTTCTTATGCTCTCTTAAATGAGAAGAAACAAAAAGAACCAAAAATAATAATAATAATAAAGCCTTGTTTATTCCTTAATAAAAATTACACAATTTGACATTCAAATACAATTCGAAATTTCAAAATAAATTAACTTTGATGTACAATAATAAAAAACAAAACAACACGATTTACAATTGAAATCGAAATCAAAATTACAAACAAAAATTAAAATCACAATTAAAAAAAAAAAAAAAATCTAACCTATAATTAAAATCAAATCAAAATTATTTATAATCCAAATTAAATCAAAATAAAAATCAAGTTAGGATTAAATCACAACCAAACATAAAATATAAATCAAATTAAGATTGTAAAATTGTAATTTGTAAATATTGTAAATACGCTATCCTAATTAAGATTAAGATTAATAGTATTAATACCAAAATTCAAAATAGAAATTAGAATTAATTAACAGATTAAAATTAAAATAAGAATCGCATAAACAAAATTAAAGTAAAAAATTAAATTTCTAATTAAAATCAAAATTAAGAATAAAAATAGAATCAAAATTAACAATAAAAATAAAATCAAAATTAATAAAATACAAAAAAAATCATTATAGCATGCAAAACAAATAAAATTATTATTAAGGACCTCTCTACAGAGTAAAGGCCTCCTCCATTTTTCTCCACCTATCTCTATCTATTGCTAGTTCCGTCCAGTTATTTCCCACTATTTTCAGTATTTCGTCGAGCCACCGCTCCTTTGGTCTACCTCTTTTTCTCTTTCCTGATGGCCCTTCCCTTTCCAAGTGGTTATCTTTTTTGTCCATCTATCATTGCTCATACGTGCAACATGGCCAGTCCATTTCCATTTTAGTTTTTTACATTGTTGTTGTAGAGCATCTATAACTTTAGTTGTATTTCTCACATATGTATTCTTATATATTAAGAACACTCAATACCAGTACCTAAATCAAAAAACAGTTAAATGCGGATGATCAAAAACAACACATATTTCGTAGCAAGTGCTACGTGGCCCAGGCACTCGGCGTAGACCCTGGCTGCATCTTACATCTGCAGGTATTCGCAGCTACATTTTTTTAAATCTAGTAGTAGAGATTTTAAGCGACATTTTTATACCTAACTCAATGGTGGCAGTAAGTGGGAACATAAGTAAAAGCTTCAACATAAAAAAAAAATACAGAAAAAAATACGTAAATAATGCTGCGGCGTAGCACTCTATTTAAAAAAATAATGGTGAATCGAAAATACAAAATAGTAAAGTAAATTAATAATACATACCTGTAACTTGAATTTCCATTGCAAAATAACAGGTCACACACAACTTGGCACTTGAAAACACGCGTCGCGTATTTGGCTAATTAGCGCTTGGTGATAACACGGTTGATGACTAATCAGATGTGTTCACTTCCGATGCCGAAAAAGGAATGTTGCGAACAATAGATTGCAAAACCTTTTATAGTCTCAGGTAGTATGACAAGTCATGGGTAACTGAACCAGATAATATCATGGCTTAGCTCAATCATTGCCATCGGAGGCCTATGACCGCGATCGGACCACTGTGCAATGGTTTGAGATGAAGGTGACTAAAAAGCCCTACACCTTTTTCGGAGAATGTAAAAAAGGCCCTGAATCGGAAAAAGGAAGTTTTAACAACAGAAGGGTAAGCAACTTCCCGTCGGGGCCGCGGTACCCCGTCGGGGCCGCGGTATTTTGTACTAGATTACGTGGCCTCGGCGCAAGGGCAAAGAAGGAACATGGGTTCGGTTTTTAGTCAGTAGAAGTCTGACACTCCCCTTCGCTCTGCCTAAGAGCGGGGGGGGTCATTCGATGATTTTCCACCCACCAAAAAAAAAAAAAAAAAAAAAAGGGTAAGCAACTTTTGAATAAGGGTCAAGTCCATCAATGTGGAGAGGAATACATTTATTTTACGATGCCACTTCTACTATCCGCAAACTTAATATGATCGAATGATGGAAAATAGGTTATTGGATTTTCCCTATACTATACATGCCTACTTTTTAGGTTATATTTTATTTATGAAGATGTTCTATTCATAAAGGGGATATGATATCGTATTTACTTCAATCAAACGCGAATGTTCAAGCAGCCAAGTCAAAGAATCATGTTTACCAAGCCTTTTTTGTGTAGCGTCTCCAGCATGTCAGGTCTCCCCCGACCCTTGCTCGAGTCAGCAAGCGATGCGGAGCCAGTATTTTTAAACTAACCCTAATTAATGATCTCACTAAGATCCAGCCTGTCCCTTTGCTGCCCTCACCAGTGACGCCCTTAGCCGAGGCTCGTACTCAGCAAGGGGTACCTTTATTTTGCTGTCACTTAGTAGGTATATAAGTTTTTATGCTATGGCTAATCTGGTTAAACAGAAGCCAGCCTCATAGGTTCCCCTGATGTTTAGAAAAAAAAAACTTGTAAGGTAAGCTATCGATTTTTCTTGATAATGTTACAAACCTACATACACCTCCACCTGTACGTGAGAGCTTAAAGGCTTAGATATAAAATGGCTGCTAAAATAATACAAGTGACGATATCTAGTACCTACATACAATAGACTTAGCCGAAGTCACGCAGTATCTTGTGTCTCGCGGTAAACTTGCTATTCAATAGTTACGGTCACACGTTCATTGAATCGTTAAAGTTATTCGTCTGGTGTCGAAGGCTTTGAAGCATTTGCGAAAATTATTGTTGACGCGTCATTCAATCCTGAAGATTCTTGTCTGGGTGATATATTAATGTATATTTATTTTAACGATTAGTAAGCAAAGCAGAAGATTAATAAAATTCTTCTGTACAGCGCCTTCGTCACCACCACCAGTTCTGTGATTTGAGGCTACTGCCTTATGTATTTAGTGTAACGAAATATAGTATTACGAAATGGTATGTTTTGGTCGAGTGGTCGTAGGTCAGGCAGAGTGTTATTGGGTTTTTCCAGCAGGAAATTCTCAGTAGCAGCTAGGGAGTTGGTTTGTGCCCGAAGGATGGCAAAAGGTTCGCCCCCTATTACATGGGACTTAAACATAATTGACGAAATGTGGACGTAGTACTCGTACGAGTATAATAGCGTGCACCGTGTGTCTCAGCTGTGGGAACGTTATAGGCGCTCGATCTTCAGGTTAAGCCGCTCTTACCTAGGTTGGTTGCTGGCTGGGTGACCAGTGACCACCCATTACATACCGAGTTTCCTCCGTGCTTCGAAAAACACGTTAACGAAAACCGAATATGAGTAAAAACGCCATTTCTCGACAAGGAAAGCACTCATCTCTAATTTCTGAAATATTCCTAATATATGAAGTTGGTTCATACCGAAAAGCGCGTAAAAGAAAACCCATAAGTATAGCTCATACCCATATAAAGGTAGGGGTATACATATATATAGGTAGTGGTATATATATATATAAAGGTAGTTATAGCTATAACTTGGTAGTCAAGTACCAATACCAGTGGTTCTTTATCCTGTTGATCTGCGAGAATCAATACCAATGATTGTTATATCGTAAAACTTTATGACTGTCATTTCGATTTCTTGCTAACTTCATTCTTTTGTATCCCGGTG
Source organism: Diarsia mendica (assembly GCA_949316265.1). NCBI lineage: Eukaryota > Metazoa > Arthropoda > Insecta > Lepidoptera > Noctuidae > Diarsia > Diarsia mendica. The sequence continues at coordinate 14,175,319 of OX438897.1, forward strand.
TTGTTACTTATATATAAAAAAATAAATCGGAATCACAATCGTCTGTACTGTATCGATAGAGCACGAAAGTAATCACTACATGAACTTTCCAAGTACCTGTACACTCAAATATTAAAATTAATGTTCTTTTCCTGTGTTCAGAAGAATCAGAATTTTTAATCAAAAATACAGTAAAATCGTTTGCCACAGGCACTGTCAGTTCCATTCATGGATATGAATAAATTCGGGTCTGGTTCATAATATCGTCGGTCACTACATCGATGGTCTCTGTATCGAAAACGTTCCATCGACGGGTTAATGAATCGACAGTACCCTAAATCGATGGTACGTTATATCGACAGTACACCAAATCGAGAGTACGCTTTATCGACTGTACACTAAATCGACGGTAAAAACATTACAACTGCGGGATAACCCAAAAGGAGAGCTATGTGTTTTTTTTTTGTATTTATGTAAATAAGTAGTACGTCCGTTTCTTTTGATCCGTCTTATCTCATAAATGGAGGAACGGATTTGGATAAAATAAGCCTTGTGAGATTTACCTTGGTGGCGCAAATGTCAATGGGCTACATTAAAATTAAAAACAAATAAAACGGTAAAGTTTGTTTCTTATTTAAATCTGGTCGGGTAGTCAATGCGGCGTGCCATCGATATGGTGTACTTTCGATAACACGTACTCGCGATTTGGTGTACTGTCGATGTAGCGTACCGTCGATTTAGTGTACAGTCGATATAGCGTACTCTCGATCTGGTGTACTGTCGATGTAGCGTACCATCGATTTAGGGTACTGTCGATTCATTAACCCGTCGATGGAATGTTTTCGATACAGCGACCATCGATGTAGTGACCGACGATATTATGAACCAGACCCAATAAGACTTTTATTACTATAAGAAAAGAAATCGACGTATCGACGGGCACTGTTGTAGTACCTACTGTTGTTCTCGAAGAAAACTATTTTGTTTAGGTACTTCCGAAATTAATTATATTAGCAAGTTACGCTTCCGTATAACTACTCCAACTATATACCTCTATCTACCTCCACTTACTAACTTATAGGTAAATGCCGATGCCACTATTTCGGCGACAGATAATGAGATTAACCGACTTCCTGATCCCTTTCAGAAGTTTACCAACTTGATTATAAATACAAACTATCTGCCACAGCTTTCAACCCTTATTAGTTGAATTAGTTATAAATCTATTTCCACCGCCAAAATACGGTCAAATTCTTTTCAACGAAATAAATCAACCTGAAGCATATCGGGTGTATCTTGATTTTATAATTAACTTGAAAGCTAATCCAACTGCGGCACCGGGTTAACCCCAATTAAAGGATTATAGGATTAAAGACTGTTGGATTATATTAGGCAACACTAAACGGTGTTGTATTGTATTATTAAAGCGTGACGACGATTTATTATCATATTTATTATTGTTGCGTATCGAGCTAATCGTACCACATGCAAACGAATCGTGAACTTTAACCGCACATGGTGGAACTGGGCGCTGATTGACGAGCCTCCACCAATCTAGGTACGTGACAGATGGTGGCCATATTTTAATGATTCCCAGGCCATAGAACACACGAGCAGATTTATCGATATTACGTATCGATAACGATATACATGGTCGGTCGTCTGTATTCTCGTGTCCAGTTATGATATAGGTGCGCGTACTGGCAATGTCGGATATGTAAATTCTTGTTCAAAATCCTGTTGGAGTGGTCACTGAAGTGTCTGTAAAATATTGGTACCTGTGTAAAATTGGAGAGTCACCTTTGTTCAGCAATGCTCTATGACTATCCACCACTGGAGAATGCCCAGAAGCCTTTCATATTTTCCTATCAAAAATCATTCTAACTATACTTACCTACAATATCCCATAGTTCGAAGTGGTAAATCAAATATTGACTACTGTTTGGGGAAGATAAGGCAAGAAGGAAATTAAGATGAACGACCAACTTCCAAGTTCAATCAGGTCAACTTATGTATTATTTAGTAGACCGGTACATTTAAAGTGGTTTACCGCTCCTGCCTGCTTTCTATAGAATAGGCCTTAGTTATACTGAACCAGCATAGTATGTACCTAGTGTTGATTACACCTACATACAATCCTACATGGACTGATAGGTACCTATTCAATTCACACAGTCATCATGACCCACATCCCTTGCTGACATATTTAATGAATCACTTAATTTTGACGACTTAAATCTAAATAAACAAACAATAGCAACACCCATCTTCAAACTCCGGAGAACTTTTTAAGGGTGAAATGAAGAGGAATATTAATTTAACTGGGACTCCAGTAACGCAGGGAGGGGGGAGAGTGGTTCAGGCGCCGGTCATTTATAGCTGTCCAAAGGCTCAGAGGTCGAAGGGCACTGGGACGCTTGTGTGAAACGTTTCAAAATAGCATGTTTTTATGAAACCATCTGCGATAAATCAACGCCATTGTTGAGGTCAGGACTTCAGCAGTGTGTCCTTCAATAGTCATTGAATTAAAACGCTCGCGTTTCCTCAGCGGGAAGTTAAATTCTATGATAAATGATTCTGTGTTCAATTTAGTATTTCAGTCAACGTTCGAGTAATTAACATACTTTATGAGTAGCTATTTTAACAGTCGTAATTCGTTGAAGTTTCCGATCAGCTATTCTAAATAGGTAGGTATACAGGTTTAGCAAACTATTAAAATTTTTGTAAGGATTCTCCAAGCTGTTTATAAATAACTCAACAATAAATAATTTATAATATTAGTTTGTTTCCAATTAAGAGAACGAGAAACAATTAATTAATTCTTTCTCTTGGAATGTAGAGTATAAAAGCGCATAAAGCGTTAGGTACTTTATTTAAACTTCCTGAGAAATGAAAATGAAGAAGATAGGATCAATTACAAATGAAGCCTTTGCCTTCCATTACTTCATAATGGATTTTTTAAGACAACGTAAATAAATGATGTGGAGTGTTCGTTTTTTGTACCTACCAGCTCCACCGGCTGAAATTCTGTTGGTTCTCAAGAGATTCTTAAAACTAGAATTTCAGAGCTAATTTTGTATATTAAAAGTAGGTATTATAATATTATAGAACATCAAATCCTATCACGACAAGATGAGGTACTAAATTATACTTTAGAGGTTTCTAGGCTCATGTGTGTACCTAACAAATTATAACGCTAAATCTGGAGTTTATAACTTTATTACATGAAACAGGCGGTAACTGACATTAGCAATAACTGGATCATATTCATAATGAACGATGGCTTGTATCTTTCTCACAAAACATGTTTACTTTTGCAGGGTCGCGGTAATTGTCACGCGACATGAGGAAATTCAATTACGTCCCGTGTTATTCTTGTTTCTGAACATAATTAATGTCATGACACTTTATTTTAGGGTCACACAGTTTTCAACGCCTTAACTTGACAGATTTTCGTGTTTTACATTTAGGTCGCCGCCTCGGCTCTTGCTTGACGTTCATATCTAAACTGGCACATCTATATAATTTTATGATTTCTTCCTCCGTTGCCTGGCAGTATGGTACACTTTGTATTTTTTCAATTTTTAAAGCGTTCAAAAAATTACTGATTGAAGATATTAACCGAGCAAGTTTGCTGACTGATTTATCAGTTCTATCCCTCTCAACTAGTGACTCACGGAGAGCAAGAACTACATCTCGATGTTGTTTGCAAATTTTTAATTTATGTGGCTTAGTTTGAGCATCTTTCATGTCGTTTTTTGGAGCATCTGTGCTGTGATCTAAACAGCGTGTTAGCTCGATACTGGTAGACTTATGTTCTTTGCCGTGTCCAACAGAGCCCCGACACTGGACTCCTACTTGGCGACATTTACCTGTACTTATCCCAGCTTGAACAGATATTGATAGACTCTCTGGTCGCTTGCCTCTCCTCAACACGTAAGAGCTGTTGCTTTGTAAAGTAGCTGAGCACGCCGCATCAGCTAGCTGGATAGATTTGACATCAACGCTAGTTGCTGCGTTCGGGGCTGTTGCGGCTACTTCAATTTCATGTGGTCTGTTTGATGTGTTCCGGGACGTTGTGGTTTCTTCAATATCACGTGGTCTGCTTGATATTCGTAGTCTTAGTTCATGAAATATAGCTGTTGAAGGATCATTGACTAGATTACCTAAATTCCAAAGAAGTGAAGCCATGTGGCCAAGATTTGTTCTATCATAAAAAAATCATTCACAAATATTTGACAATTCAACAGATGACGACCATAGAGCTTCTGAATTATATTTGCATTATAGGTTTTAACACAGTTCGAAATTATAAAGATCTTTTTTTTCTTCTTAGGTATCATGCAAATTGATTTCATTATCCAACCTGATTCATATTTTGATATCTTTAATTTTGGACTTAAATCAATTTTATATTTAACGCATTCGAATTCAGTCAAAAAAAAAAGACTTTCGGTATTTGCGTAATATCACCCTGGTCTAAGGTATACAAGGTGTCTCTCGTCCCAGCCACGTGATGGCATCCGGCCACCGTAGACGCGGGCCTGTGGACGGTGAGTAACGGGCTAGCTCGCCGCGCCGTCCGGCCGTCGTCATGACGGCAACAGACCGTGTCGACGGCGCGTTAGTGTTCCACACGCGCCTCAGAGAGATGTCAGCAACATGGAAAGGGCCCGCAAGGGCCGACGTCCGACGGGGCTGCGGATTATCGTAAGGCATAACGCGGCCTCGGCACAAGGGCGAAGAAGGAACATGGGTTTGGTTTTTAGTCAGTAGAAGTCTGACACTCCCGTTCGCTCTGCCCAAGAGCGGGGGGGGGGGGGGTTATTCGATGATTTTCCACCCACCAAAAACACAAAAAAAAAGGTATACAAGGTGTCGACCATTCACGAAGCCGTCAACCAATCATTCTGTACATCAAAGTCTAAGAAGGGAACACCACCTACTAGGTGGCCAGAAGGTCACATTAAAGTGGCCGGAAGAAACTACATAGCCATGGCACAAAATTGCCAAGAGTTATTTGAAAAAGACCTACACTCCTCATTCGGTGGCCAAAAGTTGAAGAAGAAAAATATTACATGTAAGATTGACTTGAGAAAAACAAAAAAAAAATGCTAAAACCTACTTCAACTGATGTAAATTAATCTTACTGTGACATTGAAGAAAATCAGCAGTATAATCTAATAATGTTCCTTTGGGTACTATACGTATCGTACCTACCTACTGATTTATCCAAGTGGTATGGAAAATATTGGAATTATTTGCAGTCCAATGATTTGGAATACTCAATTTATTACTTCATCATAGCCAGCAGTAGCTACTAAACACATGTACAAAGGTATATTTTTACAAAGATATTTCTAAGTCATGTTTTACCTTTTAGAGTCAAATACGTTTGTATTTGACTCTATTGAAGAAACTTAAAGTGAGTTCGAAGATAATGTAAGCAGAATAGTCAGGAGATTGTGCGGAAGTGTGCCCGGTAATAGACAATAAGTTTGTTTATTTCAGGAGATACCGATTTTGCAGTTTTTTGTAGGAATAAAACATTGAGTAAGCTTTTATAAAGCTTTTTTCATAGGACATAATTTCCTAAAAGACATGGACTAGAATACTTGAGTAAAAGGACAAGTTTACAATTGAGTGGATTGCAATAAACATTTATATATATCAAGGTTTCCAGATTGTAAAGGTTTCTTTTCAAAATCTTACGCTTTGTACAAAAATGTAACGCCGGATATTGTTCTAAACTTCAAGAATTTCGGATTTGAATGGCAAAAGGTGTATCCAGTTGTCTGTGAACGAGCAATTCTCCAAATAATACATATTTCCGATACAAGATATTTTGTCATTTTTTGAGGAATCAGGTGTCGTATTTGTCTCTTTCCGTTTCAAATGGTTCCATTCACTTCACTGCATCAATTCTTATAAACTAGGAGGATTTCTTTCAGACGATTTGTGTCAGACATTTTATTTTGTTTATTTCTTTCTTTGGCACCTTATCATCTAAAAACATATGTAGCTAGAATTTCCGAACAAAATTCCAAAAATCCAAATGTTTGGCTCATAGTGGCGTAAGAGAAAATGTCTGGCACAGCGATATTATATTTGCAACACTAGTGACTGGCTTCACTGAATCTGTTTATCGAGTAAGTAACACGCATTTCCTTCTCTTCTCTTCCTGTGCCGTTATTACCTACTCCTTATGTGTAACATCACTGGTTACGACTATGTACTTCTAAAAGTACGTAAGATAATCTCGATGATCCTTTTTGTGCACAGGAAAATACCAGATACGTATATAATTTCGTCACGAGGAGTTTTATAGTAAATTAAGTAGTTAGGAGCCTATTTTGGTAAGAACTTCGAATGATTTTATGGAAGGCTGAATTTACGATCGAAGAATCACTTTCATCTATAATAAGGATTGTTGATGATAATAAAGTTTTTAAATAGTATGTGTTTTTTTTTTATCCCATAAATCTAGGGTATGAATATCATATCAAAGAATCAACTGGCAAATAAGGTGTTTGTTTTTATATCCCATTATAAAAACACATTTTAACACGTTCAGAAGTGACTAACATTGGCAACATTAAAAAAGTTTCATGTCTAGTAACTTTACCACATTTTTTTCACTTGTGGTGTAGGACTATATTCTTATGTATCTTAGATATTGTAAGTTAATATCAAGTGGAGCAGAAGGAAGTGTCAGACTCTTACTGACTAAAATGCATCCGTGTTCCTCTTAATGCCCTTTACGTTCCAGCAATTTCGCACCGTATAAAACCCACCTGCCAATGAAAAATTCATTTCAACTTCATCTTTTGATTTTGTGATGGACATAAACGAAGAAATGAAAGATTGACGATGTCGACCATTAGAAAACCAGCATTTCTTGCACTTTGAAGTCTTTGATTGATGTTCCGTATGATTGTCATGTGTTCTTCAGTGGCATTCGGACTGTCAAAACCCAATACTCAGTTTTGAATTTTATTTCCCACAAGACTTCAGTAAACTTCGGACATTGGCAGAATTATCGACATCGGCATATATTGCCATAAAGATAAATAGTGTAGAATAGACTTTTACTAGGATTTTGCAGGATAGTAGGTATCTCAGAAGACCAAAATTGATCTCCTCTGGTTTAACCAATACTTTACTATTATTAGTAACTTCATCAATATCAAAAAATCCTTAACGCGAAAGTAATGAATTAATAAAAAAATATTTGGCCATTAGTGGACTCTTTTATCCATTTGTTCCGAATAAATTAGGAATTCCGTATTTGATGAAACGAAATTTAATGGTAGAGAAAAGTATTTTAGTACTGAATTATGTAATCATAATAAGTTAATACAGTATCTGATCATAAACCTTTCCTTGCCGAAACATAAATGTATTAAAACATAAATATTTAACAAAAACGAAAAATCTTTCTGTTCAATATTTAATAATTAAGGATGCTGATATAAGGGCCAACCGCATACTCTGCTTCTGACACAGGCTTTAATTATGGAACTCAATATGGCGTGTAACGTTTTTGTGATAAAAATTAAAAAGTATGATCTGAATCGGACATTTCCAGCGAAACCTTTTAAGAAATAAAATATTTATTTGGGGTTGAACATGAACATCATACCCGGGTGTAAAATGAGGTATTGAGTTTTGGAAGCCACTGTCGTCTGTCATACAGTTATGAGTCTTATGAGAGTTCACAAAGGCCGTTTGTAACATTATTCTAATTCACTTATTAAACCCAGAAAACTTGTCTAGTTTATGACTGACAAAGTTGCCTGACAAATTGTGCGACGGGGAGAGACGTTGGTAAAAAATGTCGGCAGAACTATGCAATATTAATGATTACGTTCTTTTTTTTTTTTAGCCTGAATTGTTCCACTCCTGGGCAAGGTCTCCCTCATTCCTCTGACTACTTTCGGTGTTGTGCTTCTTCTCGCCAATTTTACAAGTTTAAATTTTTCATGTGGTCGTGGATGGCCAAATCCGAAACTATGCTGGCTGCGGGTGTCATCAAGTCATCAATAAAGGGTATTAAATGAATATGAAACGCTTTAATAAAATTTAACATTTTCCTTCATTTAGCCGTTTAACATACTTCCCAGAATTTGATACTTATAGTTAACTAGCTTTTGCCCGCGACTTCGTTCGCGTGGAATAGTGACTTCCGGCAGATTTTTGGTTTATCTCGCGAAAAAAAAAAAAAAAACTATCCTATGTCCTTTCTCAAGTTCCAAACTATGTCTGTACCAAATTTCATCAAAATCCGTTCAGCCGTTTAGGCGTGAAAGAGTAACAGACAGACAGACAGACAGACACACAGACAGAGTTACTTTCAAATTTATAATATTAGTATGGATATGGATAGTATGGATATGGAAGTATGGATAGAAGGTTCGATTTCTGGTTAACTACAATATTGGATTTTTCAAAAATCGATATGTCTGATTTTTCAAAAATCCAATGATGTAGTTTTGTTCTCATAAAAATTGGCGTCGAGGCTCTTTTGAGTGTGTTTTGACTATTCCTTATAGTTTCAGAGTTGGCCATCCACGCTCATTTGAAAAATTCACCCTGTGTAGATACTTACTTCATTTTTATTTGTTGTCTGTAGCAGGATGAGCAGTTAGAAACTCCCTCGCCATATTTACAGGTATCGTGATGAAGCGATGTAACATAATCTTTAGAAAGGTTGAATATCTCGAGAGCTCGTAAAATTTGGGCTCTCTGAAAGGTTCGCTGACTTTTCTAACACCTTTATATATCGCAACGACGACGGAATATTTTATTTTCGATTATGAATTTCTTTGCTTACCCTTCAAAAAGCAAGTGTTTACACACTCAAATCCCAATTTAAATCTAAGTACTGTTACGGTATAAAAGGTCACTTCAAATCTAATTTCCAATACTTTTCGCCTTCTGACCTTTTAGTATTCTCTTCCAAATGAGTCTTTAATTTGCTACGTGCAGCTTCGAAATGGTTGGCGACCGTTGCTTACAAAATGTTCGCTTGCCGATCTAGAATAAATTTATTGTGGACACTATTCGCGTTAGCGCTGCACTCCTACGTGCTGATTCCGCACAAATATAGGTTTCTGTCTTGAATAAGTCAATAAGCTTTAATGTTTAAGCAAACTGCTGCAGTTTTCGAGAGGTCTTTCTTTGGCATACAAGATGTATGAGAGTTTACTTACGTGACTGTTGCATTTGACTACGGAGAAAATCTCATTCGAAAATATGTAGGTCAAAATCGTGCACAAACCACAAAAATAAATATACTTACTATCTTACAACCGACGCTTCGCCCGCTTGTAGTTAGGGAATTGCATAAGTAATGTAACAGACATCCATCCATTCAAACTTTTGTATTTATAATATTGGTAAGAAATATTTGTATCATATAATAAAGAACATCAGACGTGTTTCCAAGCCGATTGATGCGTTCTATGTGTTCTTTGTAAACACATTCGATTGAGTAAATAAAATGGCTAACCTATTTGTACTGTACTAAACCTTTTTATCAGATCCACAGAAGCGTATCTATACTAATATTATAAAGCTGAAGAGTTTGTTTGTTTGTTTGTTTGTTTGAACGCGGTAAACTCAGGAACTACTGGTTAGAATTGAAAAAATATTTTTGTGTTTGATAGTCCATTTATCGAGAAAGGCTTTAGGCTATATAACATTACGCTATGGCTAATAGGAGCGGAGCATAAATGAAAAATGTTACAAGAACGGGAAAAGGTATTTCCTTTTTGAGAGCTTCCGCTGCGTGCGCTGCGAAAACGGTTAAAGTTACGTAAATATCATGTATGAAGGAATTGTTTCTCCTTAAAAGTTCTAAAATAAAGTCCGCGACAGCATATGTCTATCTTTTAAGATTGTCTCACTGTAACCCTTTTTTACTATTAAAATGTTAGGTTAAAATGAATTATTTTTTGCGAAGCTTATTTAACCCATATGGTATTAATCTATATTAAAAATAAATGTGTTTGTTAGAACGGAAATTTAATATAGAATATTTGTGCCCTTTACTCTATGCAGTTTAAATAAATATCTTAGAAGATATCGCAATGTAAAAATATCCGCGCGGCAAAATAATTCGCGCGTCGCTATGTAGGTACCTACGGGGGATCTGGCTGGCCTACGGGAAATTCAAATTCAAAATATTTACTGCATCATAATGTTTACAAGTACAGGGTGTTATCGTATATTTAACAGTAAAAGATACCATTAGTAATTCTCACTTTAATATAATCTAAGCTAATGAAGGGGACTACAATAAAATCCTCTTCTTTAAATAACTGTTTATTTAGAAAACTTGCATTTACAAAGTTTGGTTATTATTTTTGTATTATTTACTCGCGGACCGACGCTTGCGCTTATAGTCTTCCGGATACGGATATTGTCTCTGTCTCGCGGCGCGCAGTGTTGCCCGGTAGAGATGCGCCGCGTCGCTCGTTCGGATATTATCGGCGTGTGCACACTATGGCGTGCACATACTCCGCGGCGTTGAAGCAATTTCAAGTTATGGTGTCGTGGGCAATAGGCACATTTTGTGGACTGCCCGTTTTATCACGCCCTTGTTGATCTGGACGTCCGCAACCCGAACAATCCCATCACTTCCTGGGTATGTCTTGATTACGCGCCCCATTCGCCAGTCGAGAGGCATGAGGTTGTCTTCTCGCAGCACGACCATGTCACCGACTTGAAGTGCTGGCTGCCCTCTTCTCCATTTAGATCTGCTCTGCAGCTCTGCCATGAACTCCCGGTGCCATCGTGACCAAAATTGCTGCCGGATCTGCTCGATGCGCTGGTATCTATTGGGTCTAATGCTGTTAGCTGGTAACGACGGCACAGACATCAACGGGCGGCCTATAAGGAAGTGCCCAGGAGTCAAGGGATTAGTGTCTGTAGGATCAGATGAGAGAGGGGAAATGGGGCGGGAGTTAAGGATAGCTTCTATTTGCGCAAAAAGCGTGGCCAACTCTTCGAATGTAAGGGAGGCACTACCAGCAACGCGTTTCAAATGATGTTTAGCGGATTTAACACCGGCCTCCCATATTCCACCGAAGTGTGGTGAGTAGGCTGGACAAAACATGAATTTAATTTCCTCATTTGACGCGAAATCTGAGACTGATTGACGGCTGGCCTTTATAACTTTACCTAACTCATTGTTGGCCCCCACGAAGTTTTTCCCATTGTCGCAATAAATAGCGTAAGGCTTGCCGCGACGTGAAACAAACCTACGTAAACATGAAATAAAAGCTTCAGTGGTTAAATCACTGACTACTTCCAGATGTATAGCCTTCGTGGCTAGGCATACAAAAACGCAGAGGTAGGCTTTAGTGACTCTGCTACCTCGACCTTTCTTAGAGGATATCATAAATGGTCCCGCAAAGTCGATCCCACATGTACTGAATGGAAAATCTGGATTAACTCTTACACTAGGCAAGTCCCCCATTAAAGGCTGTATCGGCTTACCTCGAAATCGAGTACAAACCACACAAGTCTTAACAATATTACGGGCCAAGTTTCTTCCACCCAGTGGCCAAAACCTCTCACGAACAGAAGATAAAAGTAACTGGGGACCTGCGTGAAATAATCTAAAATGTTCACTGTGTATTATTAATCTAGTTAAATGTTGCTTAGCATCTAATAGAATTGGATGTTTCTTATCGTATTTACAATCAGCCTTATTAATTCTACCTCCTACTCTTATTATGTCATTATTATCACAAAATGGATTTAAAGGTAACAATTTGCTTTTATGGTGTAAAGCTTTACCATCTTTTATTATTTTAATCTCCTTTGCAAATGACTCTATCTGACTAAATTTTAATAATAATGTTAATGAGCGATCAAGTTCCTCAATTTGCAAAGGTCCTAACAATTTAACACTATTCTTTTTGCAATTATTTACAAAACGTAGCACATACGCAAAACATCTTTTAATTTTTGTAAAACTAGAATATTTATTGAATTGGATAAATGTTTTTATGTTATCTGTTTCATCAACTGAAATAAGTACCTTTGTTTCGGGTAAATTATTAAGGCTAAGCTGTGGCTGGGTAGGCCATTTAGATTTATCTTCCTTTAGGAATGAAGGTCCCTCCCACCACAATGATGCTGCCTGCACATGCTGTGGATCAATACCCCTGGAAGCTAAGTCTGCAGGGTTAGATTTTGTTGGAACATGGTTCCATTTAAATTCTTTTGTAAGTTCATTTATTTTATTAACACGGTTACGCACAAATGCTTGTAAGGTTTTATTTTGTGTTTTTAACCATCCAAGTACCACCATGGAGTCAGTCCACATGTATATTTTTCTAACATTATATGGCACTGACTTTAATACTTTAGCACACAACTCAGTTCCTGTTAAGGCAGCACATAATTCTAATCGTGGAATAGTAAGTGTTTTAATTGGTGCTACTCTTGTTTTAGCACATAGTAACCTAACCGTAACTGTATTATCTATCTTATTATTAGAGCACATATATACACAAGCTCCATAAGCTTGTTGTGATGCATCAACAAAGCAGTGCATATCCACAGATTGAACATCTAAATTTTCACTCAAAACATAGCGTGGTAAGGTCATGTCAGACAACAAATGTAATTTCTTTATGAAACTAAACCATTTTTTAACATATTCTTCTGGCACTGGGTCATCCCAATCCAATTTGAGAGCCCATAAATTTTGTAATAATATTTTAGCCTTGATTATACAACAACTAACTAGTCCCAAAGGATCAAAGAGCTTACATGTAGTGGAAATGATTATTCTTTTTGTAGCCTTATTAGGGATTTCAATGTCACTAGGAAAATGTAAATTGTCTGACAAAGGTGTCCATTTCAAACCTAACACCGTGGCTTCATCATGAAAAGTAAGACAATTATTAGATTCTGAATTATTATTATCATTGATTATTTTAGGACAATTTGTTCTAAATTTCCTTAATGGAAAACAAGCCGCATTCAAAGCTTGTGTTACACCTAAATATATGTGTTTTAATTCGTCCTCAGAAGAGGCACCAGTTATTAAGTCATCCATATAAAAATTATTTTTAATTACCTCAGCAATAGCCTTGTCACTACATTGGATACCTAGCTCAAACAGACACCTGGTACTCAAAAATGGGGCAGATGCCATACCATATGTTAAGGTTTTGAGTTGAAGAATTTTAAAAGGTTCCGATGATTTGTCTCTCCACAATATTAGTTGTAGATGCCGCTGCAATTCATTTAAATCGATTTGACGGTACATCTTTTCAACATCAGCTGTTAGTACACATTTATGTAATCTAAACTGGATAAGTATTGAAAACAAATCATTTTGCATTACGGGACCAACTGCCTGGATGTCATTGAGTGATTTGCCTGATCTTGTTTTGGCAGAAGCGTCAAAAACCACCCGAAGTTTTGTGGTTTCATGTTGTTCGCGTATAACACAATGGTGCGGTAAAAAACATCCAAACTCTGGCCTATCAATTTCAACCAAGTGTCCTAATTTAGCATATTCATTTATAAAATTTGCATATTGTTCCTTTAATTTAGGATTTTTATTTAATTTGCTTTCTAAAATAAGAAAACGCTTAATTGCTAATGGAAAGGAATTGCCAAGAGCCTGCTCAGGAACTTCCATCAACGGCATCATAACTGAAAATCTACCATCCGGTGAGCGACAAGTATTTTTCTTAAAATGTGATTCACAAAACTGTTCATCTGCAGAATAACTAAATGCTTCTGAAGGTACATCTTCAACCTCCCAGAATTTAATTAAAGAATCATTTAAATCTTGCTGAATACTTAAACTTTTTTGAACAAAGTTACAATGTGTGTTATTATTTTGATGACTCTGACCTGTGGGGCCAGCAACTATCCAACCCAGCATGCTCTCTTGTAAGACAGGTCTGTTGGTGCCTAAACTTATTTTATTTGGTAATATAATATTAAAGAAATGATCTGCACCCAACAAAATATCAATTTCAGATGGTTTATAAAACAAAGGATCTGCTAACTGAATATTATCTGGTAAACCTAACCTTTCTACATTGACTTGAACACTAGGTAAACTACCAGTAATCTTTGGAAGAATAAAACAGCTGACATTTGCACTAAACATACCTATTCTTGAATTTAATTTAATTTTACACCGTTCAGTAATTTCACATGCTACATTGTTAATGCCTGTTACATTAAAGACATTCAGCTTCTCAGTCAGTAGTCCTAACTTATCTTTTAGGTTGCCAGTTATAAATGAAGACTGACTTCCCGTATCTAGCAATGCCCGAGCTAAGTAAGTACAGTTTGTTTCCGTATTAACTACTTCAACCTGTGCTGTACACAATAAGACTTGCCCTGGCGAGACAGCAGATAAACTAACAGGGACGCTAGCAGCTGAAGGCTCCATATTTTCAGTAGCTACATTTACAACCGTACTGCCTTTGTGTAACAAAGTATTGTGTTTTTCTGCACATTTCTTACATAAACCTTTCAAAGTGCATTCTGCATGTGTGTGACCACTACGAAGACAGTTGACACACAGTTTTTGTTTATTCACCAAGGAATGCCTATCATTTAATTTCATCCCTTTAAATTTAAAACACTGATGTATGTAGTGGTTTTTATCACACAATACACATGCCTTATTATGAGTATTATTTGTAACGGCAGCAAATGACTTCAGATTTTTACCTTCTTTATTATGATTATCCCTAGAAGAGGTTTTACCATCATTATTACCATTACTAGGGTGAGCTGTTTGCAGAACGTTAGCTCTTTGTATTAAAAAATCCTGAAATTCCTCAAGTGTAGGACGGGATAACAAACTACATTTATAATCTTCCCACTTATTCCTAGTCCTAGTATCTAACTTTGCGGCCACCAAATGTATTATTAATGGATCCCAACCATTTGTAGGAATCTCTAAAGTATTTAGCGCACTCAAATTTTTAAAAATGACATCACTTATATCCCTTAACGCAGTGAAAGATTCCTTTTGAATAGGAGAAATATTTACTATTGCATTTAAGTGATAGTTAATAAGAATATTTGGATTATCATATCTCTTACATAAAACTTGCCATGCATTCTTATAATCCTTAGCCGCAAAATTTGTCGAACTAATAGCAATCTTAGCGCTACCTACTAAGGAATTTCTTAAATAGTGATATTTATTTATTATTGGTATAGAGTCATTGTCATCTATAAGAGACTGGAACATGTCTCGAAACTCCAACCATTTTAAAAAGTTCCCATCAAAACTTGGTAAATTAATAGTAGGCAATTTTATGGAAGCATTTACTCCACAACTGGATTTTACTGAATCATTATTTACCAAATTGTTGTTTTTAGTTGAAAATAAATCTATTACTTCCTGCGCTAACGCAATTTGGGAGCTAAATTCACTTTCAGTGATATTTCTTTCTGAATATTCCTTCTCTGCATTTACAGAAAGTTCTTCAATTTCAGATTGAACCTCATCGAATTTTGGAACTAATTCTTGTAATTGTGATAACCTTACCGATAATTCTCTTACATCTAAACTAGTTAAGCTATCCAACTTGTCTATTTGAAACTTAGCAACATAGTTTTTAAAATACGTTACGCGCCCCCTTAAACCAGCACGTTTACGAATTAATTTATTTAAAATGGAATTTGAACTATCGTGAGCCTGTTCACTGTCCGACATTTTGTTTTGTTTCACGATTTTTACGAATTTAACACTATGCTTCACTAACTTCCAACAATGAGAAAGGTAAAGTAAATTAAAATGTTCAATCTAACCAAGGCATCCAGGAGTCAAACCAGCCCAAACCCCGCAGCTGCCACCGAGCCCGCCAACCGGACGACAGCACCCGTAGGGCGCCGCTGCCGGCCTCGCTGCCGAGCACGTGGACAGCACGCTAAGTCCGCCGCGTACCGACGCAGGAACTTCTGGAATGTTCGGCAAATAACTGTTTACAACTAATAAATATGTAATCTCAATTTACCTAGGAACCAAAAACGATGAACTGTTGTTTATTTTATTATGTATTTTCGTGCCGCGTGCTCAGTGCTCACACAAAAGTGGAAAATGGCATGCGTTTGGCTATAGCCAATCATTAAAGCACGATGTTTATGATGAAGTGTTTTCAAGCCGCGTGCTCACACAAAGAGTGGAATATGGATGGCATGCGTTTAGCCATAGGCTAGCCAATCCTTAAAACACGCAGCTAGGCGCCTCCCCTACACCCTCAAATTAGCACGGCATTTACACGCAACCAAAGCTGGGAAAATAGGGATAAGGACAGAACAAGGAACGGGCTTACTTCCTTTTTAGAGCTGTTGAGACACGCCCGCCGTCGCCATCTTCGTCAGCATTGAAATTTTCTTCCGACCGACGCCGACGGACGACAGCAATAATGGGTATTTCTCGCTGCAGCTGCAAATCTTCGTTTCTTCGATTGTTCACGGTCGCCACATGAAGGGGACTACAATAAAATCCTCTTCTTTAAATAACTGTTTATTTAGAAAACTTGCATTTACAAAGTTTGGTTATTATTTTTGTATTATTTACTCGCGGACCGACGCTTGCGCTTATAGTCTTCCGGATACGGATATTGTCTCTGTCTCACGGCGCGCAGTGTTGCCCGGTAGAGATGCGCCGCGTCGCTCGTTCGGATATTATCGGCGTGTGTACACTATGGCGTGCACAGCTAATCTAAACCATCTAAACTAATATTATAAAGAGGAAAGATAAGATTTTTTGTTTGTTACGATTTAGCTTAATTTCTGTTGGATAGTCGATTTATCGAGAAAGGTTATAAGCTATATTTATGTGACGCAGACGAAGTTGCGTGGGTCAGGTAGTATTGTATAAAACGAAATTGAGCAATTATGGAAGAATGGTGTAAAAAGGTGGAAAACAAGGCGTTACTCAATTACCAAACTAATTGAGGTTAGAAAACAAAATATTGATTGTGAAAGCGTTCCGAGCGAGGCCATGTGATGCCAAAAGTTTGGATATAAACAATTTAGGATCAAATTACGTTCACAGTTAGTTTCTGACTAATTGCTTAAGTTGACATTGTTTGCAGTAGCACAATAGCGCTAGGAGTACAGAGTGATTTTAATTTTAAACAAACCTTTTTCACTTTGTAGCTACTTTTGTTTCTGAATTAATCAGCAGATGGTAAATACAAAGTAGTGGCTACAATGTTGTAGTGCCAAACTTCCACTACAAAATTGTCGTCTGTTGACATTAATAAAGATACTTTATCTTTTGACATCGAGGAAATATAGCTTTAATCAAGAAAAGATTGTGATTAGCAAGTTTATCTTATATAAACTGATATTCATTTCCTGATAGCGGAAACGCAGTCTTGATAGGCAAGCGGTGACAGACTGATCTATCATTACTCATGCACAATCGTGAGCTCGGTGTCACGTCGTTAGCTTTGTTTCCATGAGCGTAGAGCACTGGAACGCTCTCGATTCTACTGTGTGATTGGAATGTCCACAAAGGCAGTAAATCGTGAAACTAACAAAGTCACGACACACATACCTGAAGAGTTAGTACCTATTCCCGTATACATAAAACCTTTCAAAATTCGTACTAGAACGGATATCGGCTGTGATAATAGTCACATTTGTTAGGAGGACTGTACCATCAGTCTCCATAGCGACAGTTTTTAGTTATTTTATGTCATGTCAATAAACTTCATTCCATTGTAAAATAAAACATTAGTCACAAGTTCCAACAGTATTTATTTTACTTTAATATGGTAGCAGAGCAAAAATAACGAAATAAATACGGGGATCACGATGGCGTCGGGATCAAGTACGAAAATTGAGACTTTAAATAAAGAAAATTTTGACACATGGCGAATTCAAGCCAGGGCTATACTCATCAAAAATAAATTATGGAGTGTTGTTGAGAAACCGCTGGACCTCGCGAAAGCTGTTGAAGAGAAGAGAGAGCAGGATCTTTTGGCTCAATCTGAGTTAGTACTCCTAATTTCGCCTTCTGAATTAAAACAAATAAAAAAATGCAAAACAGCTCATGAGATTTGGACTACGCTTGAATCCATATATGCGAGTAAGGGACCAGCTAGAAAGGCTTCACTTTTAAAGCAGTTATTACTGTCCAAAATGGAACATGGAAATATCAGAGAGCATTTAAATAAGTTCATGGATGTGGTAGACAAATTGCAGGATATGGACATTCATATTCATGAGGATTTGCTCGCTGTTATGATGTTATACAGCTTACCATCTGACTACGAAAATTTTCGTGTTGCAATAGAATCAAGAGACACGTTACCTAAACCTGAACAACTTAAGATAAAAATTTTGGAAGAATACGAAGCCAGACAAATGAATAACAACAATACTAAAGATGAACATGAAGAAGAGTCGAATTTTGTAAAAATATGCAAATTTTGCAAGAAGAAAGGACATGTCATCAATGAATGCAGAAAGCTGGAGAGTAAGAAGAAGAAAGAAACGAACGAAGAAGTTCCTAAAACTTCCCATGCTTTATGTATGCATTCGAAAAGTAAGAGTCCAGATGATGAAAAGAATACATGGATTCTTGACAGCGGTTGTACATCACACATGTCTTACAACAGAAACTATTTCGAAAATCTCGACAAATCTAACTTCCAATTGCTAAGACTCGCTTCCCAAGATGCGACAGCTGAAATTTCTGGTAAAGGCACAGTCACCATCATGGTAGATGCCAACGTTGGAGGCACAACACAAATTCAAAAGATTTTATTGAAAAATACTCTGTATGTGCCAACCCTATCCTCGAATTTACTATCCATTGGAAAAGCCACAGAATGTGGATGGACTTTCGTATTTACGAATAAAAAGGCAACAATTACGTATCCTGAAGAAGGTATTATACTCGATGCGCCAAAAGGCAAAGATGGGCTGTACTACTTAAATCCTGCATCGTGCAAATATAACAACAAAAATAAATGTAACTTAGCAGAAGACACGAAAATTCATAAATGGCACAAATGTTTAGGTCACATGAATGAAGCCGACATGAAATTGGCATTGAAGAATGAGACACTTGTCGGTTTAGATTTCAAGCCAGATGAGAAACTTGGAGACTGTGAAATATGCATTCAAGCAAAGATTTAAAGATTGCCTAGTAAACCCAATGACATACCACGCACGACAAAACGACTCGAGGTAGTACACAGCGACGTTTGTGGACCGATGACGCAAACTCTCGGTGGCGAGAAATATTTCGTAACCTTTATCGATGACTACTCTAGATACAGTCGAGTCTATTGCATAAAACAAAAAAGTGATGTATCGGACAAATTTAAAATTTACAAGGCAGAAATGGAGAATTTCACTGGTAACAAAATTATTAGTCTCCAGTCTGACAATGGTTTGGAATACTGCAATCAAAATTTTGTCAATTTTCTGAAAGAGCATGGTATTACAAGACGATTGACAGCACCAGATACACCACACCAGAATGGTGTTGCAGAACGCAAAAACCGTACCCTCTTGGAAAAGGCTAGAAGCATGATGATTGAATCCAAAGCACCTAAAAGCCTTTGGGGAGAATCTATTCAAACTGCAAACTACCTTTGCAATCGGAGTGTCAATAAAACTATTTCTGCACACTTTGGTACTGTTACTACATGGGTACAAAGAAAGCCTCGCATCTGCCATCTGCGTCAGTTTGGAATAAAAACCTTTATACTACTTAAAGATGGCAAAGAACATAATAAATTTAAATCGAAAGCTATACCTGGTATGTTTGCAGGCTATTCAGAGACATCCAAAGCTTATAGAATTTGGGTACCTACAAAACATAAAATAGTGATTGCCAAAGATGTTCGATTTTTTAATAAACTCTACTACACCGAAACACAAAATTCAATCTTGAATGATACAAAATCTTTGAACGATAACGATAAACATTACGCCGAAATAAACTTCTTCGATGATGATGATGTTCAAAGTGAGTATGAGTCAGTGCAAGAAAATGATGATGAAGAAATATTTATCCCAGATACAGATGCAAATGAGACTATTATTGAAATAAATCCAACTGAAGAAGTTACAAATAATGAAGACACTAACAATGAAGCTCCTCCTGAACAACGAGTACTTCGTGATCGCAGTCTTCTGAGAAAACCACAAAGGTTTGATGAATTTGTTTTCGCTGCTGCTGAAGAGTTTAACAATTATAGAGAACCTTCAACCTATCGTGAAGTTCTAGAAAGCACAGACAAAGGCAAGTGGTTGGGAGCGATGCTGAGCGAGATAAATTCCCTTAATGAGAACCAAACATGGGATCTTGTTTCTTTACCAAAGAACAGAAAAGCACTGCCCTGCAAGTGGGTATTTAAAGTTAAGACCAATCCAGATGGTAGTATTAAACGATACAAAGCAAGATTGGTAGTAAAAGGATTTTCACAGAAACCAGGGGTTGACTATGACAAGACGTTCAGCCCTGCAGTGCGTCTAACTACCGTCCGTGCCCTATTAGCAGTAGCAGTAAAAGAGAAATTATCCCTCTGCCAGTTTGATGTGTCTACAGCATTTCTGAACGGTACCGTAGAAGAGGAAATCTACATGAAACAGCCTGATGGATACAGTGATGGAACAAATAGAGTGTGCCGCCTGAAGAGGAGCTTATACGGCCTCAAGCAGACTCCAAGATGTTGGAACACCAGTATACATGACTTTCTTGTGAGCTCCAACTTCACACAGAGTACTTCTGATCCATGCCTATATATTCGAGAAAAAGGAAAATCTAAAGTGTTGATTGCGCTTTACGTTGATGACGGGCTAGTTGCATCAACGACAGAGGATGATGGAAAGAAATTCATAAAGGAACTACAAAATCGCTTCAAAATTGTAACAAAACCAGCTTCATATTTTCTTGGTTTGGAAATCGAAAGATCTGATAATGGGAACATAACGTTAGGTCAAAAAGCCTATACAAAGAAAGTACTAGAAAAATATAAGATGTCTGAGTGTAAACCTGTCAAGACACCAATCACTAAAGAGACGATTCAAATAGATAATTCATCGAGTGAAAAGGAAATTTTCCCATAAAGACAAGCTGTAGGTTCTTTAGCCTATCTCATGGTCGCGACTAGGCCAGACATCAATTTCGCCGTCAGCTGCGCCTCGAGAAACCTTGATAGTCCATCGAAAGCAGACATTTTAGCAGTAAAAAGAATTCTACGCTACCTGAAAGGTACAATGAATAAAAGCCTAGTATTCAGAAACTCAAATAATGCTATTAATAAATTAATCTGCTATAGTGATGCGGATTTTTCAGCAGCGCACTGAACGTCCGGGATACTTTGTTTGTATTATGGACCAATTAGCTGGCGGAGTAATAAACAAAAAAACGATAGCTTTATCATCGACAGAAGCGGAGGTAGTGGCAGCTTCGGAGACAGCCCGGGAAATGATATGGCTACAACAAATGTTGGAGGAAATGACGAAAACTGAAAAGCCACCACTCCTTTTCATTGACAATGAGTCAGCAATAAAACTAGCGTACAATCCACCGTACGAGCAACATAGCCGGACGAAGCACATACAACGGAGGTATCTCTATGTCAGAGAGTGTGTGGCAGCTGGCACGCTTGAGGTCAAGCAAGTTACAACTGAAGAGCAACTGGCTGATTGTTTCACAAAGCCTTTATATGCGCCCAGGCTGGAAAAAACTAACTAAAGCTCTTGGCCTCAGTTCCTAAAAGAGGAGTGGATGTTAGGAGGCAGTCCTCCTAACATCCACTCCTCTTTTAGGAACTGAGGCCAAGAGCTTTAGTTAGTTTTCGCTATGGAGACTGATGGTACAGTTACCATCAGTCTCCATAGCGACAGTTTTTAGTTATTTTATGTCATGTCAATAAACTTCATTCCATTGTAAAATAAAACATTAGTCACAAGTTCCAACAGTATTTATTTTACTTTAATAACATTAATACTGCTTTGAGTTCACGTGTGTGTGAGGGTAGCTCTTAATCCAACTTGAGATATAACTTCGCACTTTACTATGATATAAATAAACCGTGTTACTGTGTACCTTGCTAATGCGTTCGACATGGGTTCACAATTAACGATTTACAATAGACCTTATCTATGTTTGTAATGCTAGGGAATATTAGATTAGCCATACATTTCATTTTATTTCTGAAAAGTAAAATATATAATACTAATACGATTTCATTTTTCATGCGTTCCTGTGAACGCCAAAGAATTATTTTGAATCGAAGATTAAAGGGCCCTGAGAGGTTCGTATAAACCTCACCTAGAGATTTCCACGATGAATTTATTTTATTCAGAAATATTGAAAGCAGAGAATTTTTCCTTACCTACCTGACTATATAATTAGAAAGCCAACAAAGAAAGTAGTTCCTATCTTACATATTTTTCAGTAAACGTTTTATTGGGTAAGGAGTTTACTTATTTATTTCGATAAAATATTTTAATAAATACTGTAAGATGACACATCCAACGTAAATCCTGCAGAAATGCAAAACGACATCCTAAAAACATTTGAAATACGTCATTTGTAAAGTTAATATAAGCTTTTATTCAACTTGCGTGTTAGCATTAGTTAGCATATTTTTAGAATCTTACAAGTGAATTTCCAACCAGTTCCCTCCAACCGATTGAACTGACTTTTTGCACACACTTTTGGTTAGACGTAACTTAATCCTGCAGCCAGGATCGTCTTCTCACGAGGGAACTCAGGGAACTCGCTTCTCAAGGGCTAATAGCGCGGACAAGAAATTTTGTAAACGCATTGAACTTATGATAGATAGATAATATGATATTTTATATCATGACCTCAGCTTGCAACCAGGATTGTCTTCTCATGAGGGAACCCCTCAACGGTCGACAGCATGGCTACGGAAATTTGTAGAAACGTTCATATTCGAAACACAAACATGATTACTGTCATGCCTTCATCCTGTAACCAGGAGTGTCTTCTCACGAGGCAACGTCTCAACAGTTTTTCAGGTTTGAGTTGGTATTATTGTCAATTGTCAATTTTATTTCAAAATGTCGGAGGTTCATGAAAAACTCTAAATAAATACGGCAATAGAGACCTCATCAGCCAAACGCTATACAAACAAAATAAATATGATGTATTCAGGACAAGCAATTATTTTGGCGAACGAACTCTTGATAAAAGAGTACCATATCTTCCAATCGATTGCCTGCTGATATAATAAGAAAGTCATAAAAGTCATAAAAATAAAAGCAGCCAAATTACTTAAGCTGTTCTTTGTTAAGAGTTTGTAAACTACGTTCTTAGGAAAGTGGTTTTACAGATTGTTCAGAGAGAACAAAAATAAGTAGTTAAAGAAGATTTTACTGTTATTTTTATGAGTAAAATAAGAAAAAAAATGTGTCTGCACTAGTAAACTTTACTTTACCGCAGACAAATCGTGAAAACGGTCTCGTGCGGTATAGTTCGTGAGTAAAGATTAATGTTAATTTTGTTTTGATAAATCAAAATATTAATAACTAGCTTTTGCCAGCGGCTTCGTCCGCGTGAAAATGTCGATTTTCCATACAAACTCTTCTCTCTTGTTCCATCTAAATCCCCTATTTAACTCCCTTAGGGGTTGAATTTCGGAAAATCCTTCCTCTATTCCTTGTCTACATTATAAAGGGAATCTGTGTGCAAAATTTCAGCTTTCTACGTCCAAGGGTTTGGGCTGGTCGTTGATGAGTCAGTCAGTCAGTCAGAACTTCTCTTTTTATTTATATAGATATACTAGCTTTTGCCAGCGGCTTCGCCCGCGTGAAAATGACGATTTTCCATACAAACTTTCATCCCCTATTTAACTCCCTTAGGGGTTCAATTTCGAAAAATCCTTCCTTATTCCTTGTCTACATTATAAAGGGAACCTCTGTGCAAAATTTCAGCTTTCTAGGTCCAAGGGTTTGGGCAGGGCGTTGATGAGTCAGTCAGTCAGTCAGGACTTCTCTCTTTATTTATTAGAAGAAGATAGAAAGAAGAGTGGAAATGAACTCAAATCGTCTGGTCATCAGTCTAGCTAAACCAGCTCATAAAAGTGCCTGAAGAGTAATGGATTTAGTAACTGAAATGACAGCTAAAGCGTCTGGCTCTCAATGGGGATCCTCCTCTTCAAGACAAACCTCACCTCAGGTCACCTGCTTATAGAATAAGGTATTGCCTTACCTAAAACAAATAAAAAAATTAAGTTCAAAAATCTAAAACCCGACTACTAACAAAATCGCGGTCTTAAAAGTAGAAAACAAGAAAGTAATTCTTGTCTGATATTCTTCGTAGTCGCATGCCACTGATACCTGATGCTCCTTCATGGCGTTCTCATTGATACAGAAGTCAGCTGCTAATTGCCATTAGCAAGGTGGCATGCGACTA
This sequence comes from Diarsia mendica, assembly GCA_949316265.1. Taxonomy (NCBI): domain Eukaryota; kingdom Metazoa; phylum Arthropoda; class Insecta; order Lepidoptera; family Noctuidae; genus Diarsia; species Diarsia mendica. Next base: position 14,199,719 of record OX438897.1, read on the forward strand.
CGAAGAATATCAGACAAGAATTACTTTCTTGTTTTCTACTTTTAAGACCGCGATTTTGTTAGTAGTCGGGTTTTAGATTTTTGAACTTAATTTTTTTATTTGAATTTTATTTTTGTGCGTACTTAAACTATAATATCTATATAAATAAAAAGAGAAGTCCTGACTGACTGACTGACTGACTCATCAACGCCCAGCCAAACCCCTTGGACCTCGAAAGCTGAAATTTTGCACACAGGTTCCCTTTATAATGTAGACAAGGAATAAGGAAAGATTTGTCGAAATTCAACCCCTAAGGGATAGGGAATGTAAGTTTGTATGGAAAATCGTCATTTTCACGCGGGCGAAGCCGCTGGCAAAAGCTAGTTATACATATTTGTAATGTGCTCGCCAAGACCTTTCATTTGATATCAAACTTGCTATGATTATCTCAATTTAATATTTTTTGAGGTAAGTTTTTGACATTTAAATTCCGTCATAAAAATAATTTATAAAATTTATATAGCCTATGTCACCCGGGCTACTCTTACGAATCTATTGAAAACTAATTTATTAAAATCCGTTCAGTAGTTTAGGCGCTACGGTGGAACATACATACACATACATACATACTTAAATAGACTGCCAAAATCATTACCCTTCCTTTTGGCTTCGCCGTAGTCGGGTAAAAAGTCACGGTTAAAATATTTCTGTGAATCTAACTTTTACCTTAAAATCCAGACTAGACCAGAAAATATATCGACATTTAGTTCGGCATTTATAAAGCGTGTGATTTGGGTCGTATTCCATTTTGCGGCGGCCCTTAGTCGATGCCCTAGGGCGCACTTCCCTGGCAGCCAACATGTGTACAATTTTATTGTCCTGTGTCAGACACAAAGTTAATAAATTACGACTGAGCTGTACCTCCGTTACTTTATATTTGACTTTTACTGCTCGTAAAATTTTACTACAATGGAAGGAATCATAAGATACGTGTGTAATATCCTACGAATTCCAATTAAAGTTGTGAGGTTCGTCTGAATTGAGTTCGGAGTCTTTCCCAGAAAAGTGTAAACATGCACACAATACGAGTAATCTAAAGTTTCGCAACTGTAATAAACACCACAATAATCTACGAGAATAAGTGGAATTTCATCGATCGAGTACCGCAGCGCACGGAATGCGGATCGTATCAGAAAATCTTTTTTTGTTAATGTTATTATACCGGTGTTCTTAACTTTTAGATTGGATCTTATACACTACTTCCCATTCCATTTGATATTGCCAATTACCTCCCGAGTTCACGACACAACTTGTAGCAAAGATTTCGATTCGGCGTGTTCCAAATAGTTCGTACGACATCGTACGATTTTAATTTACAATTTGATTACAACACGTAGAGTGGGTTATATCGAAAGCCGGTTCCTTTCTTAGCTTCTGTGTATTCGTTCTGTGGTACTTATTAAATATTATGATAAAAAAAATATAAATATAAATGTTATTGTACGGTCTACGGTGAAAGTGGGCTGGTCTATCTATTTTTGAACGTGCAGATTATAAAATTTATAAAATTATAAACGGTATTTTGCAGATGATTGTATTATTGGAATGCCATAGTCAAAACCAATGCATTGTGTTGAATATTAGACAAGTCAAATAAGTATATAATAACATAATTTTGATTTTGCTGTACTTGCTTAGTTTCAGTCGAATTCAGTCTTTTTTTTGGAAATATTTAGTTTGGTATTTATGGAATAATGATTTTATTATCTAAAAGTGTATAAAAACAAAAATCTTTCATCTATAAAGCACTAAAGCGAAGAAAGTTCAGACCAATAAAATATTGACTTAGTCTATACCTAAAGATTAATTGGATGTTGGTACTAACTAGTTTCTTAGGAAACTAGTTGTGTAACTAAATGTAAAATATAACTCGGGTAAAATAATCAAGTTAACCCTACACTTTAATATTTTTAAATGTAGATTTGGCGACCTCATTCTGATTGAACCGATATTGGGGGTGTTTACCACCGTGAGAAAAATGCAAAATCCTGGTACGGATGTGAAACCAGAGAATTTGGATGTAGCGCACGCACGCTCGCTTCAAATCAGGTAGGTAGCTCCCATCTTTGAAACGCGCATGTAGCGTTCTCAGCTGATCACTGAAAATTATTCCGTCACACAAAAGTGACACGGTTTTTTAATAATTCCTGATTATATTTTTGGTAGCTTGGTTACTAAAACATCACGTAGCCTGTAGGTACAGAACAAATCTATACTAATATTATAAAGCTGAAGAGTTTGTTTGTTTGTTTGAACGCGATAAACTCTGGAACTACTGGTTGGATTTGAAAAATTCTTTTTGTGTTGGATAGTTCATTTATCGAGGAAGGTTATAGGCTATATAACATCACGCTACTACCAATAGGAGCGGAGCATAAATGAGAAATGTTGCAAAAACGGGAAAAGAAAATTCCTTTCTGAGAGCTTCCGTTGCGTGCGCTGCGAAAACGGTTAAAGTTACGAGAATATCATGTATAATAGTACATTATGGTATAAGTGTGTAACGTTGGTGATTACCGCAGAGGCGGCATTGAGACCCGAGCCGTCAGGTGAGGGTCTTAAGAAAGCCGAGGACGGTAATCATCAATACACACGTGTATCATACGACGTTTTTCAACACACTTGCGAATAAAAAAAAACCTGTGGCACTCGGAAACTGCCGCGGTAAAGCTATAGCATAGCATTTTTTATCAATTTAATTAGACAACCTCAGTTGACAACCTTGTTATTTTCCGTAACCATAGCAACCTGGTTGAAATATTTTCGTTTCGGAATTTCTGGATTCGCTCTCCACGCTCAAGGCCCGCGATAGAAGCTATGCAATAGCTTATTAATACAAGAAAAAACATTTTATTTAGTACCTAGATAAAAAGTTTATTTAAAGAAACAATTAGTAAATGTGCAGTTAGTACAATTATAATTAAGTGTTTTTGATGGCCTAGCGGTCTCTTCAGATAGATTACTGGCCATGGTTCTGTATGTCTTTTACAGTTATATTTGTTAATTCTTGTATCCTACAGTTACATCAAATATTAAAGCAACCTGAAAAAAAAGAAAAAAAATATTATTAAGTTTAACACACAACACGCTGAAGCTGAAGTCACGTAGATAGATATTTCAAATTAGTTTAACTAACCTTAGTAACCAGATATTGGTTATCTGGAGCATCTTTTATAAATTTTTCAACATCGTTAGACGATAAAACCTTTGATTTCTTGCTTCTAAATCCATCTGACAGTCTTTTTAGATAAGCTGACAAATTAGAGTATGTTTTTAAGTCCACTCCATTCTTCGTTCGGACTGTACTTTTTAACATTGAGTATATACACCACAAAGAGCTAGGTTTGTAATTAGAAGATAATTCTTTAAAGTACGCCAAGAACACATTTTCAGAAAATGACTGCGATTTCTTGGTGTTTTGCCAGTGCTTGAAATTTTGGTACGCTAATAGATATTTCTCCTTGGAGTTTTCGGGTAGCAAATTTTCCATAACGCTTAGGGCTTCAAATCTTACATCGGGCGGTGTACAACATGAATCATTTTCTTCAAAACTAGACATTTTAACTAATAAAATAACTATAATAACAGTGAAAACGAGTTGTGTATTTTTTTCGCAGTAGCGGGAAAATATTATGTTTTTTTTATAAGCGATCAGCCATAGACTAAAAGAGGTTTTTTTTTTTTTTGCTTGTCGTGGATAGTGTTTGGACTTGGAGCCACGTACAAAATGGGGAATTCAAATTTTTATTTATCACAGAGAAAACAAAAATTATATTTGAGTGAAAGTTTTATTTATTAAAAACGTACTCCGCCTTATTACAAAACGTAGTTAAACCTGGTTTAACTTAGACTTGGTTTATCTCGCATGACGTCTCACTTCAATAATATTCAAAAGAAAGTGACAGCATGCGAGATAAACCAGGTCTAAGTTAAACCAGGTTTAATTACCTTTTGTAATAAGGCGGTCTAAGTTTAAATTATCTATTTAAATACAAAGTTTCATGAAATGAGCAAGCACTAGGTACATTAATTAATTTTTACTATTGAAGACGATCTTTTTTGTATCGAAACTTTTTTAAGAACATAGCAACTCAACCAATTAAATTTTAAAAAAAACCTGTAACTCACTAGTGAATAATAGTAATGAAAAATTCACAGTTTGATTATAGGTGTCATTATGTGCCTAATTGCGGTGAAATTTTAGCCACTTTATGAGCAAGTGTGTTGAAAAGTAATTATTCGTCTTTAAAAGTTCTAAAAAAAAGTCCGCGACAGCATCTGTCTATCTTTTAAGGTTGACTCACTGTAACCATTTTTTACTATTAAAATGTTAGGTTAAAAAGAATTATTTTTTGCGAAGCTTATTTAACCCATTATGGTATTAATCTATATCTAAATAACAGTGTTCGTTAGAACGGAAATTTAATATAGAATATTTGTGCTCTTTACTCTATACAGTTTAAACAAATATCTTAGAAGATATCGCAATGTAAAAATACCCGCGCGGAAATATAATTACGCGGGTTGCGTCGCAATGTAGGTACGGGAGATTCTGGCTGGCCTCCGGGAAATTCAAATTTAAACAAAATAATGTTTACAAGTACAGGGTGTTATCGACATCGTATATTTAACAGTAAGAGATATTTATAGTAATTCTCATTTTAGTATACTTAATCTTAACTAATATTATAAAGAGGAAAGATAACAATTTTTGTTTGTTACGATTTAACTTAATAATTTTGGTTGGATAGTTGATTTATCGAGGAAAGTCTGTTATAAGTTATATATAGAGACGCAGACAAAGTTGCGTGGGTCAGCTAGTGTTATATAATAGAAAAGGTTTCGGCCAAATTGAGTAAAATATTACATATTTTTGTAAATTTTCCTACCGGTCTGCGAATGTATTTTTTTGAGATGTTTTTTGTTAAGAGGAAAACTGTTTTACAGAGAGTCAGAAAATAAACCCAGTTACATGATACATATTATTTTGCCGTTGTTAATAACAAACAAAACCTCCTAAATTTTCCACCCTTCAAAGTAGGTTTATAACAAAAACTTTTAGTAGGTCATCATTGGTCATCATAATAACGTGAAGTTCTGGTAAGTAATCATCTATTGTTTTACACACATCAACACGGTCTAGGGATATTTTTAAAAAAGCGAATTACTATCAATGTGTTAATTATTTATATGACATGTATATACTTAAAATATACGTTATTTAATATTCTACCATTTTTTAATAATGGTTTAGGTACTGATTAAAATTTCAGGATTTTATGGAAAAAAAATGAAGCATAGACGGAAACCGTAAATGAATTAACTTTTAATTTGTGAGTAAAAACTGAAAAAATAGAAAAATCATTTAATTTGTGTTTATAAACTTGAAGTTAGTAGTCTGAGAAAGCGCCCATGATGTTCATAACACATCGGCAACGATTCGGCATGCTCAGAACAAGGTTGTCAATGTCTTGCTGCGGAATATTGTCCATGTCCTTCTGAGGTGCGCAAAAAGTTGATCTTCTGTAGCCAAATTTTCAGGAACTTCCTTCAGAGCTCTTCTTTGCAGCATATCCCACGCATGCTCAATGGGATTTAGATCTGGCGATTGAGCAGACCAGTCTAAGGCCCTAACATTATGTGTATGTAACCAAGCTGCTACCGTTCTCGCCGTGTGTGCCCGGGCATTGTCGTGCATGAGCAGGAAATCTTGCCCCATTTGTGTTCTGTAGGGCAAGATTACGGGCCCCAGCACCTGTTGGACGTATCGTTCTGCCGTCATATTGCCCCGCACCCAAACGAGATCCGTCCGTCCTCCAAGACGAATTCCTGCCCAAACCATAATTGTTCCTCCTTGGTATGGGTGAACTTCCTGAGGGTTCTGGAGACGGCTCCATCGTCCAGGAACTCGCCAAACACGCGTCCTTCGTGAATCTGGATGGAAGCTGAACCTGGATTCATCCGTGAACAGCACATTGGACCATTGCTCACGGCCCCAGTCCACGTGGTTCCGAACCCATTCTAATCGTCGTCCACGATTGCCTCTCCGTAAAGGTGGGACCCGGAGTGGTCTACGAGGGCGTAGATTGCTTTCATGCAGTCGCCTTCTTACAGTTTGGTCACTCACAAGCACTTGGTGTTCCACTCGCAGCCTTTGGACCAATTGAGTCGCCGTTGCATTTGGTTGAGCTCGCGCAGTAATTTGCAAAAATCGGTCTTGTCTGGGGGTAGTGATGCGACTTGGCCCCCGGGTCCTCTTCGCTACTTCACCTGTGTCACGATAGCGTGTCCACAATCTTGAAATTACATTTTGATGGGTCCCTATGGCCTCAGCAACATTACGCTGAACAGATCCAGCTTCCAGCATTCCCACAGCTCGTAACATCTCCGCCCTCGTCAAATGTCGGCGTTGCATGGCTACAATACCTCAATGTTAACTTTATCTTTCGTTTAAAACTGAAAAAAAACTGTAACTAAACGAAATTCGTATTGTTTTTTAAATTTCGCACAAATGAAAATTCCCTCTCCTATACATCAAGACATTTTTATGCCACCGAAACAAAAGAATTTTCAAAAATTTGAATTTGGAATTAGTCTGAGATAAATTACAAACAAATCGGTGTATTAAAGATTCCAATGCGGCCAGTACTTTTCGAGTTATTTAATTAAGTATGAAATATCCCTAGACCGTGTTGATGTGTGTATTATAGCTACTCGCCCGGATGTAATCTATTGATGATTTTGTTTTTGAGTTTCGTATACAAAATAAAGTGAATAGTCAGCCTTTAATGGTCCTATTGCTGACACACAAGCCTCCACCACGTGGGCCCAGTACCGGTTTGTATGTCACATGTCTTCGAATTTTTGGTTCTAAGACATGCCGGTTTCCTAATGATTTTTTAATTTATGTCTATGCTATCAATTATGAACGGGTCCATATTGGCTCACCTAAAGTTCTTTACCCGAAATTGTTCTTCCTAATGATTTGTAATCCGAATGATCACTTCCTAAAATTTTTCATCCTTAAGTTTTCATTCATACTATTTGACTATTTGTAGTGCTACCGGCGATGTTCTGACTCATGTGACCGAAAATTGTAATTAATATTATCATTATTGTAAAAATATTTAAACTCGTAGGAGTTTAAATAGAATAGAGTTTAAATGTTTTTATCATAACGCTTTTATCCCTAAACATAATTACCATAATATTTTTACTCATACAACTGTTTAGAATGATTAAAGGTCGTTTCACTGATTTTGTCTTAAATGAATGAAATTTAGGCCAGAGTGTCGTCTTGGGGGCACTATGAAAAAAATACTTAGAAAAATTTCGCGACCAATTTCGTACTTGGTCACAGTTCTAACCTAACCTATGGATATCTATACAATACTGATTAATATGAATAAAAAGAAATCTAAACAAAAAAGATATGACTTTGCATAATAATGTAAAAGATGGATATTGTAGAGAAAATATAGGAAAACAAATAAAAGTATAATAGATGTTTATTGCTACTGACATTATGACGTTGAATGCTTCGGAATTATGAACATAAGAGACAGAGTAGTTAGGAATTGCGATTGTTAGGATGAAAAATGTTAGGAAGAATATTTTCGGATTTCCTATTATTATTATCGGAGTTGAAAATTTAGGTGAACTTTGGCGCACCCAATAAGAACACAACAAAAAAAGTCTGCCACATCGGTCGTGCCTTTCTCATGCAGCATTTGATTTTATTAATTTAATAACAACGTAGCTACGCCATCAGTCTCCTGGGCACATTACTAGCTGACAGGCGTTAAGGAGGATTTTTTTATGCCTTTTATAGGTAGTTTGTTGTTAGTTTATTTACTATAGTTTTGAATTAATAATGTATACTTAGGTATAATTCGTTTACTTTACCTATTGAAAACATATTTAATAAGATACTCATAATAAAAAATTGTCTATTGTATCATGTAGAACCATATACAATATATAATTATTATCTTTGTTTTAGAAATTTATGTCTGCCGTAAATACCCACCCCCACACATGAAATTAATGTTGACCAGTGAACAATAAATTTTAATCCTGCTACATTAATCTCGTTTTATCATATCAACAATAAATTATGATGAATGCTCCCGCTGCATATTTGTTTGTAAAAAGTGTATTTAATATTAATTTATGGATGGATTACCAAATTTGGGAATATTAGGAATGTGTATAAAAATATGAGTATTCAGATATTCTGAACATTAATACCATAACAATTTATTAATAATATAATCAATTGGAAATTGCCGACCATCGCTACAATAATTGTTGGCTAACTACCTATTATTGGTTTTCACTGAAGAATTCCAAAATAGCTACTTATTACTATTTGTTTTATTTCAGTTCTGAAATATCAATTTGTGAGTAAAGCTATTGCTTTAAATCCAATGGAGACATCTTTTCAACTGTAATATTACTCTCTTAAAAAAACACTTTCAACAGCATTGTGTCTATGAGTGAGATTTACGAAAGAAAATCTTTTTGCTTAGAAGTTTCAAATTCTTTTTCTGGCGCTCTTTATCCCGTCTAATTCCGAGCTTTCTGTAGTAAATAAATCTCTAACACTAAGATTTTCAACTATTAAGCCGGTCTTTACTGAGAATAAATAACTCTTTCTGTTTCGTTGGTCCGTAAGCAAAGCTCACTATAACTGATTCAGTTTGAAGGTCACCGCTGTGCTATACCTAGTCGGGATGCTGCTTCGATGTATGAATGGACCAGGCGGGTACAACGAAGGTTGACCTTGGCTGAAAATGCCGTTTAAAAATAAACTTTATGTCAAACGAATAGAGTCTGTATTGCTATACTTTCCCTACGTTTTTTCGAAGGGGGAGCAAAACTGACGAGCGAGACAAAATTCAAGAGTTTGTCTGTTCTTGTCTTGCAATTGCCAGTGAAAAAAAACAGGAAAATGTATAGTAATCGAAAATCACCTATAAAGCTAAACTAGCCCATAAAATTTAACGGTATTAATTTATTATTCAAATACATAATTTTCAATAATAAATACTTGCGAATTAAAATTTATTAGAGCCAAAATTCATAAAAACTGTATAGCCATATAAAAAAAAAACGTAAAAAATATGGCGGAAACATTTTCGTGTTGACATAATAATTTTCCTTTTTCAAGTGTTTTTAATTGTATTAGCGAAATATTTGTCTTCAAATATGGTGAAATGGTGTTGTGTTGAAGGTTGTGAAAGTGAGGGGTATCCAGGATGTGGGATTTCATTTTTTAGGTAAGTTCTTTTAACTTTGTTTACAAATAACGACTAGGGTGACTATGTTCAAGATCTATAAACGGGAATCATGAAATTATTGTAAAGAATACCCCTTTTCTATAATCAATATCGGTATAAAATCTCATATCTCATCTTAATCTCAAACATAACCAAAACAAACATTTGAATTCTTTCTTTACTTTTTGAAACTTTTCCATTTTGGTCTTAAATCAAATCCAACGTATCCAATCCATGAGCTGATGATGGATTCCGTAGCGGTTAGGAGTTAGAGGATAACTGTTTAATAAAATATTATGAGGACGTAGGTATATTGGTTGTATTCTTTCAGGTTTTATGGGAATCTTGATTGAAGGTTAAGGTTAATGCGACAAGGTATCCCGCGAAATTCGAATTTTCTTACGTTTTCTGCAATTTGCTTGTCAGTGTCAGGTTGTATGTTAAGGCACTAAAAGCACCGGAACTAGCGCCACCCACATCTTATTTATTTTACTCTAAAATCACATTAAATTTGAAATATCCAAAACAATATCATGCTGGTAAATAACCTGTAGTATTTTTAAAATCACTTTTCATGATTATAGACTTGATAAATTAAGAGAATTACTGATTAAAGATAAAAGTGGCCACTATTGGCGCTATTAAGTAATTCTCTTCTATTCATCAAATAGTCACTCAAGGAACCTTTATGAACTGAGAGGGTTGTATTGGTGATTTTAATAATTATTACTCAGTAAAGTCACATTTTGTTACGGTCGCGAATCCTATTTCGAATTTCGCGGGCTACCTTGTCGCATTTCTTCTGTTGAATGTTAAATGCATAGTCAATATTTGTATTTGTAGTGGAAAAATAAAAAGACTTAATTGCAACTTTTTTTTCTAAACTAAATAAAACAGACAAAAGACACCGACTTTCGAATTAGTAAGTTTCCTTAGAGTACCTATATTTAAGTTAGGTGCGTATATATTCGTATGCCACCATTTTTTTGGAACAACTTTTTGCAAACATGAATAAATGTCTTTCTTTGTCATTTTTTTTAACTATTACAAATGCCAATCCAAGCCAGCCACATAATTATATCTGTCCCAAATGTAAGTACAAAATGTTTGGTCACCCTATTAGAAAGAGATGACATTCTCTTTCGAGGTAATCTCGCTCGGAACGCTTTTAAGCGGCACGTACACAGTCCAGATAGTATATAACGTCCTTGGAATGGACGCACTGCCTGCTGCCTGCTCGCACTGTAGGCAATATCTGTCACTGCGCAACGCAAACACCGTATGGTTCATGTAAACAACTTAGGTCGAATTTATTTTGGAATTAACATGGAAGAGAAAATTATACCGCCGCTTGTATCGATTTTATGCACCACGTGAGGCGTTTCGCGGAATTGAAAAATATAATAATAATAATAATAATATTCCACAACTATCACACAACGCCATCTAGTCCCAAGCTAAGCAGAGCTTGTGTTATGGGTACTAGACAACTGATAAACATACTTATATATTTCTAAATACATACATATTATAGATAAATTACATCCAGACACAGAACAAATGATCGTGCTCATCACACAAACATTTGTCCTGGGTGGGAATCGAACCCACGACCTCCGGCATAGCAGTTAGGGTCACTAACCACTAGACCAACAGGCCAGTCAAATATATGCATTCTGATGTGGACTTACATCACCCACACTGAAGGAATTAATTACTGTTATGTAAATAATGGTGGCAGCCTGTTTTGAAAACCAACTTCTGTGAATAAGGAAAGAGTTATCCACTGGTTAACTTTTTAAAAGCTTTCACATATGAGTTGAAAAGTATTCTCAGCTGAAACTCACAAGTACCGATTAATTCAAAGTCATTTTTACTTATTTAAAGATTCCACACATATCGATATAACGGATAGACATGATATAGTTGGTTTATGTTTATACATTAGCAACTGGCGTGATTCATGTTTCCGTTGAAAACATCGACAACCGTAAAAAGAAATCGAAGCTTTGGACATCATTTTATCGATAGCTCTCACTTGGACATCATTTTATATCTGAAAATTATATTTTTTGTAGAACATGCTTTCATTGCACTATGCTGAGTTTTGCTTGGTTTATCTTCTGTCTAGAGGTTTCTACAAGAAGAGTTTACTCGGCTGTTTGATAGTTTACAAATGTTTGATAGATAACATTTGCAATATTGTAAGAGAGCGACTTGCAAAAGGTTTCGACCAATCAATCCATTTCATCATTATCATCATATCTACCTGGAATCACCCACTGCTGGGTAAACCCACTGCTGCTTTATTCCGCCACATTTCCCGGTTCTGTCTGTATCTTATGCAGCCGTGCTACAACGACCATCTTAACGTCTACCCAGATGTCCTGCCCAGGTCCACTTGGGACGCATCGCCCGATCCTCGACATCATAGACTTTCGTCCGACAGTGGATTTCGGTGTTACGCACTCGATTTCAGGCCGGCACGGCGTATTTTAAACGCACAGACGACGCGCGTTTCAGCAACGCGCGTTGTCTGCGCCGTAGATGCCGATTTTTGATTTTTGTCCTTTGTGCCACTCTCGTACACGGAGGACAGTCTCCTTTATGAGCGTCCATGTCTCGGCATAATATTGTTGGTAGGACATAATAAATCCACCTACTCAAACCCATGTTCGGTTGCGGTTCTATAAAATGCTAATGTTTTGTTATTATTATACTTCATTTAAGGTTATATCTAAAGGTAATAATATGTACAGTCATGTGGTATGATGGATTGTACACTCTATGTAGGTAAGTTATTTGTTTGATGTTTTTGATTAGTTGCTTGGTAAGCAACATTTTGTTAAGAATTAAATAACATTTTCGGATTGTTGACCGTTATAGCGGTTATGTTACGTATCATCGTTAATTTTACGTTCTGTTTTGGAGAGTAATAATTGACAAGTCTCATATGTACCTATGTGATTTATTTCGAAACATTGGACTCGATTAATGAAACATGCTTGAAACAAATCCGATGCCGGGGGCACACGGTGTTTCGAGTGGATGGAGCAACAATACAATGAAATCGACGAGAGATGCATGCCGTACGTGCCTTCAAAAGAAACAAAGTAAACAAGAAATAATAAAGTTGGATAACAGAACGGTTCTGACAGTTTTTTGTATATTGTATTAGCAATTTAAGGTGAATCCAAATAGGTATTTTCCCAGGAAAGCTGTGTGAATATGTAAGCATACCTACCTACGCTAAGATATAAAAATATCTGTATAACCCTTAAAAAAAATTAAATCTGGTTATATTTGGCATGCTATTCGAATGGAATCAAATTCGAATCATTATTTTTAACTCCTTCTTATGGAAAAGCCTAATTGCATTACAACATGAAAATGAAAATGGAAAAGGGCAAAACAGTATTACACAAAGCTGTTAGAAAAAGGCCCAGCCGGAACAATTAGAGAGACTGAAGGCCCTTAATGCTCTTTAAGTGTTTGTTATATTCATGTTCGGTAAATTGAACAATTGATTTACAATCGGAAAAATTGGAACCTTGTTCGTGTACATTGGGGCCATTGGCTTGGGTACAGTCAGTAGCACCAATATGTAAACACTTGGCAACATTTAGAAGCAATTTTCACTTATTGTATTGATTTTATTTTCATGTTACGTAACGAAAAGAATATTTTGGAAATCATTACCATAAAACAGGTCAAATGCTCTAGTTGCAATCACCCAGCCTCAAGTCGTTCATGTTCCTGGAAGTTCCAATCAAATGAAAACAGAATGGACCTCTGCGAAGTTCATTTGACTCAATAAATGATTGTGTATTCTTCGTTCCTTGTTTAATGTCTCGTCATATTAGGCTTGTTATGTTAGGGAAATTTGAAACAAAACTTTGTGGAAAGGAATTTAAAGATTGTTTTGATATCAAATATTTGGACAGTACTATTTTTCAGATTTTGTGCAGTAGTGTGTCGGGTGTAAAATCGTGTGAAAATTAAAGAATCATACAACGACAGTTTTACGTTTGTTTTCGTGAACTGGCCAGTATTTACCCACTACAAGTAAAACTATTTTTTTACTTCTATTAAATATAACATAACATCACGCCTTGTAATCCTCGAAGGCTTAAACTAAGGTCTTTTCGTGCTCGCAGTGTTCGTTGTTGCGGGCATTCGGTGGCGTGTGGTTCGGCGTGGTGGCTTTCGGAATGACGTATTGCACTCGTAGTTTCGTTCTTCTTCCGTGCTTCTGACATTCAAAAGTGCCTGTAATGGCTTAATTGAAATAAAATATTTGAGTTTGAGTTTCATATCTAACTATACATCCGCAGTTCACCAGTTACGTTAAAGTCCCATGAAATATGGGTGAGTCTATTGCCACCAACTGATGGACACGAATCTAGACCCCGTGGCTGCTACTGAGATATTTCTGATGGAAAAACCCAATGACAGTTTGCCTGATCCATGAATTGAACCCAGGACCTGACTGTGGATACCTGTCGGGGCTGTGGATTATCGAAAGGTTAACGCGGCTCCGACACAAGGGCGAAGAAGGAACATGGGTTTGGTTTTTAGTCAGTAGAAGTCTGACACTCCCCTTCGCTCTGCCCAAGAGCGGGGGGGGGGGGAGTTATTCGATGATTTTCCACCCACCAAAAAAAAGGACCTCATGTTGACCACTTGAACAACGAGGCAGTCAAATAATATGTAGATGTATTAGTTTAGTTATGAAAATACCGATTTATTTTCGTTGGATCCCAGTTTTGAATCCCAGTTTAATATTTATGGCGTTGAAACCCAAATTTTAAAAATGCAAGTCGGTGTTCAACCCTGTTGGGCTGTAAATGCACAGTGACCTAGCGCTGAACGTCGTGCACATGTTCTCGCAGAAAAACCGATAATTAAAATCTTACATTTAATTAAGTCTCGTGCAAAATCTGCTCTTCATTTTTATCCACGTTTGTTCTGTATCAACATCCGCTTGAAATGTAATTATAATTAATTTTCTTTTAAAATGCTTGTAAATGTACGAGTGGAATTATTATAAAATCGTTTTCATTACAGTTTGTGCACTGACCGCATCCGTTTAGATTGGAAAACGAACCAGCGTAGTGGGAAAATGGTTAGGCGTAAGTAATACGCATATTACCAATATTATTTTCCATGAAAAATAGAGTGCTATTATAAAATAACTCATGTGATAAAAACATAGTAAACCGGCGCGAATATATTAAACAGTGTTCTTTTTCTAGATTAGGCCTTACTTTTTCTAGATTTTACAAATACCTACTAATGCGTTTTTGATCTCGAATTATATACATGATATGATGTGTAAAACAAATGTAATGTATAAAAAAATACGTCAAATGCTACAGCAAGCGTCACCGCGATAGAGTCTTTGTATATTTTTCCATCGTTAAAAGTGCGTTGTATTGACATTTTATCGATGAGGGTGGCAACATGTGGCATGTGGACATGGAAGGGAGTTAAACGTCGTATTTGTATTTTTGTGTCTGTTGTTGTAAAAATCCTTGGCCATTTTTTTCAAACAAGCTGTTGTACCAACGCTACCTTCGTCCAAATGGAATAATTATAAAATATTACTTTCTTATTTAAAAAAATGTTATTTTGACATAATAAACAGACATATCATCATCAGCCTTTAATGTTCCCACTGCAGGGACTCAGACCTCCTCTCTAGGAGAGGGATGGGCTATAATCCACCACGCGGGCCCAGAGCGGATTGGTAGATGTCACATGTCTTCGAATTTTTTGGTTCTAAGACATGCCGGTTTCCTCACGATGTTTTCCTTCACCGTTTTGAGAGCAGTGGTGATGAAATAAATTACACAAAGTAATGTGCAACAGACATATCAATTGTAGGTAAATATTTTCGCAAAATTTTCGGTCATTTCAATTTGTAAAAGTTAGATTGGATACTAACTAATAAACAAATCGGATATTACGTCCTAAGGAGTATTACAAAGACTTTCAACAAATTGACAGACAGACAGTTTCTAATTAACCCCCTTTTGAAATAATAAAAGCTACCTTCTAATGAATGACTATTAATATAACGATGAGTACTTAGTTATTAACGGTTCTCTTCAATCACAAGCTTTTCAAACGCAATCGAGGAAAAGCGACCGAAGGAAATTAAATAGGTATTACCTACAAGAAGCTTTTAGTGAATGGGGTTTCTGATGAGGCATGTTTTCATTATTAACAGTAATATATAGTACATAAAATATTTATTTCTAGCGAAAAACAAATATGTGTTTTCCACGAAATAATTGTAACGAGGTTACAGGTGGGTGTACGTGGGTATTACTTTAATATTATTATCACTATTTAAATTAGTAGAGTAGTAGGTAGAGTCTAGTTGGTCGCAATCGCGACTGCTGAGGTTCTGGGTTCGACTTGGCTAATTGTGCTTATATAATGGGACGTTGAGTTTTAAAAATAGTGTTTGTTTCTTGTTGCATTGTTTGTGAGTCGTGTGTCAATTTATCTTTGAGATTTATTGAAACTAGTCGACTCTTGAGTTTTCAACCTGAAACATTTTCTCAGAGCTACTTCTTTTGTAAAGTTTCGAAAGTGAAATACAACCCAAGACAAAGCTAAAATTGCAAGAACTTACCTATTCTTAGTAGATTGAGTAAGACTTTAGAACTACGTTTAATTATAGGACTAAGTTGAAATTAAACTAAACAAAGTTATGCTAAAAGAAATTCATTTATAACTTTATTAAATTTAATTATCTGGTGCTGAAAAATCTTTATACTTTTTGGCATTTACGAGAAATTTACATTCTTTTTAGAAATACATAGTAAGTTAGCAGACGGACTAAATGTACCTAAATACATATTTCGGTACATATTCATTGAAAAACGATAAAAAATGGTAAACCATCATCTGCCTAGCCTTTTCCCAACTATGTTAGGGTCGCCGTCCAGTCTAACCGATGCAGCTGAATACCAGTATTTTACATCGAGTGACTGAATATCTGACTTCTGACCGTACTACTTAGGTTTGTTCAGTTAGTTCCAGGGAATAGGACACCCCTTGCTAACACAGGTTGAGAGACTTCCTGTGGCGGGACAAACGGCCTAACGTGCTTTCCGAGGCACTGAGAAACGAGTCCATATTGGCTCACCTAAAGTTCTTTACCCGAAATTGTTCTTCCTAAGGTGCGGGCCACACATAAAAGACGTCGGGCGCGGACATAGCGCTGGCGGCATTCAAATTTTATACCAAAGCGCATAGAAATAAAGCGCAATTTAGGATACGCGGAATGACGTGGCTCGGGCGTGGATACGACGCGCCATTTCGTCGCCGCCAGCGCTATGTCCGCGCCCGACGTCTTATAAGTGTGGCCCGCACCTAACGATTTGTAATCCGAATGATCACTCTTCCTAAAATTTTTCATCCTAAAGTTTTCATTCATATAAATAATAATAATAATAATATTCCACAACTATCGCACAACACCATCTAGTCCCAAGCTAAGCAGAGCTTGTGTTATGGGTACTAGACAACTGATAAACATACTTATATATTTCTAAATACATACATATTATAGATAAATTACACCCAGACACAGAACAAATGATCGTGCTCATCACACAAACATTTGTCCTGGGTGGGAATCGAACCCACGACCTCCGGCATAGCAGTTAGGGTCACTAACCACTAGACCAACAGGTCATATAGTATGAATGAAAACTTTAGGATGCTACCGACGATGTTCATAACACTCATGTTTCCGAAAATTGTAATTCATAATATCATTAGTGTAAATATATTTAAAATCCTACGGTTTTTTATCCTAACGCTTTTATTCCTAAACATAATTACCATAATATTTTCACTGATACAACTGTTTAGAATGATTAAAGGTCGTTTCACTGATTTTTGTCTTGAAATGAAATAAATGAATGAAATTCAGGTAAGAGTGTCGTCTTGGGGGCACTATGAAAAAAATACTTAGAAAAATTTCGTGACCAATTTCGAGGTAGTAAGTAGGTCACAGTTCTAGAACCTAACCTAACCTATGGATATCTAAGGTCCCATTAAAATAGGTGGACAAATTTTAACACAGCGTTTAGTAAGCCTAATTATAGACATCTAAACAAACAAAAACTATATAAAGTGATTTTATTTTGACTTAAAATAATAAATTGCCGGCACTCTAGAACCAACTCATCCTATAAAAGTAGGTATTTTAATGTCTTTTTCTTATATTTTTTTTTACTATTGTCCTTATTTTAGAGGTCTGAATGATTTCTAAAATTTTGTTGGGACCTTTTATATTACTGATTATTATGAATAAAAAGTAATATAAGTAAACAAAAAAGATATGACTTTGAATAATAGTTGAAAAGATGGTTATGTTGAGAAAATATAGGAAAACAAATAATAGTGTAATAGATGTTTATTGCTACTAACATTATGAAGTTGAATGCTTCGGAATTAAAACATTAGAGACAGAGTAGTTAGGAATTGCGATTGTTAGGATGAAAAATGTTAGGAAGAACATTTTCGGATTTCCAATTATCGGAGTTGAAATTTTAGGTGAACTTTGGCGCACCCTTGAGAAGCCCACCAATAGATCCAGGCTAGCGGCTAACAGACGTGAAACGCAAGTTTTATAATGCGCAAAAGTATATGATTCACTGCAGTAAACAAAATCAGAAAAATATATGATATTCTTCAGGATATTTATTTTTTATTTTGACGGCACGGTTGGCGTAGTGGCTCAGCGATTGGACTGCTGCGCTGCGTGTCGCGGGTTCGATCCCCGCACGGAACAAATATTTGTATGGCCTACAGATAGTTGTTTCGGGTCTGGGTGTATTTGTGCATGTGAGTTTAATGTTTGTGAACGCACCCACGATACAGGAGATATACCTAGTGTGGGGCAACGTTTTTAAAAAAAAATAAAAATAAAAAATAATATATGCTAGTGACATAGTGTTGTGAAAACATAATACAACTAACTTTGCTCGATAGAAAAAAATCACGAAGATACCTCTAAAAATTTCTTTTAACGAGTAAAAACCATACTAAAATACATGTCATCGTTCTGGTTTTTTGCCAAATAATTCTACAAGCAACATACTAAAATCATAGTGTTTTACTGTTTTAGTTCAATCAGTAGTTTTTTTGTAAATCGTAAAATAGGACTAATTTCGCACGAAAGAAGTCAACCGCTTTGCAGTGTAAGCTGATTAGAACTTTATTCTAACAGTATTTCACTTTCATTGAACCACCACAAAACGAGTTGCTAATTTGAGGTAGCATAAGCTCTTAACCTAAAGATCGACCCGATCGGCTGTTATCATTCAGCCACGAGTTTACGACAGAATTTATTTGAATTAGAGGTCAGATTATGCATGGTGTAATTAATTAAGTGGCCCGCTTACGATTTTCATTTCTTTGGAAGTGCCTCCAGAACCACTAATATAGGTAGTCGCCGAAGCCTTTTTTTTTTTTTTGGTGGGTGGAAAATCGTCGAATGACCCCCCCCGCTCTTGGGCAGAGCGAAGGGGAGTGTCAGACTTCTACTGACTAAAAACCGAACCCATGTTCCTACTTTGCCCTTGTGCCGAGGCCACGTAATCTAGTACAAAATACCGCGGCCCCGACGGGCGTCGGCCCTTGCGGACCCCTCCTTGCTGACATCTCTTTGAGGCGCGCGTGGAACACGAACGCGCCGCCGACACGGAACGCGCCGCCGACACGGAGTCGCCGAAGCCTTAAAGAGAAATAGCTACAAGCCTTGTACGTTGCAATTACACACTAAATAGTACCAAGTATCTAGATCTCAGTATAACTCATAACATCAACAGCACTCCTTCTTTTAATGATTTTGTCCTAAACCATATTGCGTATATTTTTCCTCACTTTTTCGCCATAACTGTCATGAAAATGCTTTATTTTCGCATTTGGTTAATTTCAAGTGGCACTTGGTGGGAGGGAGCGACCACTGTTTTGCATGAAAATTATTTGTATCAACAGAGAATTTTGTATAGACCCCAATGGACGACGCGAGACGAAGTGGTTCTCTTTTTATTATATCTGTTTTTTGTGGATTCACAAAACCTTGACATTTATTCTTACTATGCTTCTAGGACTTGCTCACAAATTGAGAATCTCCTAAAAAAATATAACGGTTTTTCTACCACATTTTTTTTTAATACTTAGAAGAATCGGCTGGATTGTGCAACTTGAACATAGATACTGTTTCTAACCGATAATATCGTGCGGAGATGACACTGGCCGTGAGCGGTTATATCAACGAGACTGTGCACGTAAAACCTACTTTACCTAGATTGCCATACACGGCGAGGGCCAGCCGGCTGCCGGCTACTAAACACTAACTAGCTTATCAATCACCTATACTGTAGTGTTCTCGTAATTGGACCAAGCAAGCCTATTATCATACCTAGCTTTACTAACAAAGCTGTTACATCACATACTCGAACTCGATAATATTCGAACAATGTCGGGACCGGAATAATCCATCAACATCATGCCACTAAAGTTACACAGAACGGCTATTTCGAAAATAAAAGTTGTTACATTTAATAGGCATAATTTTGTATATCAGATTCAGGTGGCCTTCGCAAACGGCGTCAAAGCTTGTCGTTAGATTTTGTTTTACGAAGGCCCGGGTTTTAAATTGCCGGCGCGTAAATGCCCTTTTTACATTTACGCTTGTTTCATAATGCACAGAATTTTCTAGAATTTCCTTTTTGATACAATGCTGCTTCCTAGAAGTGGAAATGTTGACTGCAAATTGGAGGTAATAAGATTAACAAGAGTGATTCAGGTAAAGAGACCATTAAACAACTGATAGGGTCAATTCGGAATTTCAATAAAGTTTGAAAATTGGAGCATGCACCTTTCTAAATTAATTGTTGAAATAGAATTATGAATGGACACAGCTGCCCCAATTTAGATGTTTAGAATTTTACGATAAAGTACATCTCGTAAGCTTTTTACTTTTTTGTAGTGAATATGTAGAGGAGGACTTATTATTTTTGGATTGTTTTACCTAGTCAAAATCAAAGCCATCGGCTCTTTTGAAGTGTCGAAACAAAGACAACAATAAAATGAAGCTACAGTCCAAGTCATAATGCTCAATGGAAGAATGGGCAAGAAACTCCACGGCTGCACTCTTATGAATCTAAATGTTGAAACAAAACCTTGGTCATTCATTCATCATTCATGTTCAGATTGTACATGTCATAAATATGATAATTTATATTTCTATGGTATATAATATAGTAGTGGTGGAGGAAGAACAATAAAATATCTAGTTTTTGCAATATTTGTGGAAGCAAAGTCCTGATGGAAGTATATTGTAACGTGTCAAGCGTGTGATCGTCCGCTGCGCTCCGCTGCTTGCAGCGCATTGAGCGCATTGTCGGTGGGTAAGTTGCACTGATAAAATTTGATAAGCACCGGCATCACACGCGCGAAATATTCTTTTCATTACTCATACTCTGAAAGTAGGTCAGAACATGCCTGCGGAGCGGGTTGAAAGTACTACTTTTCAGCCCTAGGGAGAATCGCTTTCTACTGACAGCTGTCAAATTATTTGTTGTAATTGGGAGCAACCTATTGCCACCAACCGATGTGATTAGGAGCAAGCCTATTACCACCAACAAATGTAATTAGGAGCAAGCCTATTGCCATCAACTGATGTAATTGGGACCAAGCCTATTGCCATCAAACAATGTAATTAGGAGCAAGCCTATTGCCATCAACTGATGTAATTGGGACCAAGCCTATTGCCATCAAACAATGTAATTAGGAGCAAGCCTATTGCCATCAACTGATGTAATTGGGGGCAAGCCTATTGCCATCAACCGATGTAATTAGGAGCAAGCCTATTGTCATCCACCGATGTAATTAGGAGCTAGCCTATTGCCATCAACTGATGTAATTAGGGGCAAGCCTATTGCCATCGACCAATCTAATTAGGAGCAAGCCTATTGCCATCAACCGATGTAATTAAGTGCAAGCCTATTGCCATCAACCAAGCTAATTAGGAGCAAGCCTATTGCCATCAACCGATGTAATTAGGAGCAACCTATTGCCATCCACCGATTTGAGTAATTGGGAGCAAGCCTATTACCATCAACTGATGTAATTGGGGGCAAGCCTATTACCATCAACCGATGTAATTAGAGGCAAACCTATTGGCATCAACCAATGTAGTTAGGAGCAAGCCTATTGCCATCAACCAATTTAATTAAGAGCAAGTCTATTGCCATCAACTGATGTAATTGGGGGCAAGCCTATTGACATCAAACAATTTAATTAGTAGCAAACCTATTGGCATCAACCAATGTAGTTAGGAGCAAGCCTATTGCCATCAACCAATTTAATTAGGAGCAAGTCTATTGCCATCAACTGATGTAATTGGGGGCAAGCCTATTGCCATCAAACATTAGGAGTGGGCCTATTGCCATCAACCAATCTAATTAGGAGCAAGCCTATTGCCATCAACCGATGTAATTAGGAGCAACCTATTGCCATCCACCGATTTGAGTAATTGGGAGCAAGCCTATTACCATCAACTGATGTAATTGGGGGCAAGCCTATTACCATCAACCGATGTAATTAGAGGCAAACCTATTGGCATCAACCAATGTAGTTAGGAGCAAGCCTATTGCCATCAACCAATTTAATTAAGAGCAAGTCTATTGCCATCAACTGATGTAATTGGGGGCAAGCCTATTGACATCAAACAATTTAATTAGTAGCAAGCCTATTGCCATCAACCGATTTAATTAGGAGTGCGCCTATTGCCATCAACCAATCTAATTAGGAGCAAGCCTATTGCCATCCACCGATTAGATTTAACTGATTTGAAGTGTTTCTCTTTTGTTTACTTTTTTATTTTTTTTGTCCTTTGTGAAACCAATTACCTTTTCTTTCTTCATTCTTTCGATTTAGGTAATTGGGCGCAAGCCTATTCCCATCAACTTTCCTTGTATTCGTAATGAAAAGCACAGTGTTTACCTCGGGTTAAAGACTTATTTAGTCCCTCGAACTATTAGCGCCCTCGCTGCGCTTTCCTTTCACCCCTAAGGTAACAATGTACTATTTTTGTTGGTACCTACTTATTATTATTATTTAATACTCACTTTGGATCTATTTATAATTAGACTATATGTACTATTTTCTTAATTGTGACACATAAATTATCTATTTATAGTTTTATACATATTAAGTACTAGTATACCTACACACAACCACGTAACTGGTTCGGCGTACACACCTCTCAACCAGGTCCAGTTGAAAACCAGCGTCAGGCACTTAGTTGCCTGACATTTATGCTGAACTGGGCCTGCTTGGAGCAGCCGTGGGGCAAACAATTTATGTACCTAATAGTTTTAGGTTGTTTAAAAAAAAAAACACTTTTCATATTAATTTTTGCATGTTTATTATTGTGTTATGCCCTGTGTCTGTTATACCAATAAATGTTATTTCTTTCTTTCTTTCTATATAGATGTGCAGGATGGGCAAGAAAAGAGGTGGGACATATCCACGGATGGGATCCGCACCCGAATTATATTTGGGACGGCTCGATGATACTCCATTTAGCTAGATTATTTTTATAGCGACCAACCTGCAAAAGGTCCTGTAATGTCCAGGCCAGTTTAAATACGGCTATGTTGGTTATGTTGCTTGCGAAACGAAATATTTTGTAAATCCGTAGAGTAAAACACTCACAAAAACACAAATAAATTAATGAACGCCATTAAGTCATTGTTGCCCCCAGTTAGATTCAGGTAACATGAAGCAATAGTTGCATATCATCATCGTCTGCCCCACAGCTCTGCCCAGCCATTTCCAAACTACATCGGCTTCCATTCTAACCGGATGCACTTGAATACCAGTATTTTACATCCGGAGCGACTGCCTATCTGATCTCCACAACCCAGTTAATACTGGGTAATATGACACCCCTTGGTAAGACTGGTTGTAAGACTTTCGGGCGAAACTACCTGATATGCGCTTACCACACGCTCACACTTCACCACAGTCTTGCCTGCGCGATTACACGGTGCACACAGTACATCGTGCGTGTGGTTGGTAATGGTAATACAGTTTTACCAACTACGCGCGATGTACTGAAGTGTGAACCAAGAGTGTGGTGAAGCTTGAGCGTGTGGTAGGCCCATTACGACTATCAAAGATCTACAAGTGACATCCCGGGCCAACGGTTTAATGTGCTTTCCGAGGCAAGGAGGAAACTCGGTATGTAGGTAATGGGTCACCTATTCACAGACCAACTAAGCAAACGCAGCTTAACCTTTCTTTTTTTTCAAAATCATCAAATTACCTCCCGCTCTCGGGCGGAGCGAAAGGGAGTGTCAGACTTCTACTGACTAAAAACCACCCATGTTCCTTCTTAGCCCTTTATGTCGAGGCCGCGGTTTCTCTCATGAAGAAGAACCCGCAGCCCCGACGGGACGTGGCTTAACCTTAAGATTGATCCGATCAATAGTTGCATATCACTTAGTATAAGTACTTGCGATAAGATTGAATTCTTGCGCTGAAAAAAGAAGGATCTAACAAGGCTCACCTTACTCATCCCTTGCCCCAGTGATACCTATTACTTTGGCTAAGGGACGAAAATTAGATTTGCGGCCATTTTCAAGTTGATTCGTTACTTTAGCCTGAGCCGCAGCCCATTACTTGGAAAAGCTACCGAATTACTGTCCTGTGACTGTAAATGGTTCCGTTTGATTAATTAGATTTTTCGTATTAACATAGAAATCCAGTTTACATGTAAAATGGATATTTATTTGCACCAATTTAAATGTAAACAGCCGTAATTGCGATTAAATTATTGCACAGATTTGAGGATGAGGTTGTTTACCGAAGTACTTACCTTGATCATATATGGATTCGGTCTAGTATGGTAAATATTATGACAGTTTGAGATAGAGCTCACGGCATTTGTTAGATTAGCAGTTTTGTTTGGATTTTTTTTATTATAGCTTCTAGTTATTCACTATGTAAGTACTAACCTAAATCTATGAATGTAACTTTTTCCAAGTTGATGTGGTCACCACTGAAAATTAGCTGTTTCAGTTTGGTTTGATGTTCATGACACCTCAAAGCTGACAGGACGAAGAGTTACTTAGTGATAATAGTAGTCCTTGTGACCGTTTTCGGTCACGGTGGCTAATCTTACTGTAGATTAATAAATGTAGGAAATAATTATAGTGCAAAGGTGTGTGTGTAAGCACAGGTGCACTGTCTGTTTCTTTACTCTCAAAGTCCGATGTGACGGCGATCCCACACGACCGCTGAGAGATCAGGGGTAGGATCAACGGCTAAGTATACTTTCCGTGTGTGTAAAGGAAAAACCCAATAAGTTTTTAGTTATGCTGTGATAGTAAAGAACTATCCACCTATCTACAAATACAAGTTTACATTACTTTTTGCTATGATTTTTATAATAATATGAGATAATTGACTTCGTGTGTTATGGGTGTGGCTTATCGAGTTGTTAAGTAGTAAATCACTCCCCTCGATAAAAAACATCAAGTCGAGAATACTTTGACAGGATACCGGATGTGTGTAGAAAGAGAATCGAAAAGAAAGATTTATCTTCGATATATTTTTTTCCCCACTGTGCTTTCCTCAATTATATCGGGGTCGACAGCTATTTCCGAAGGTACGGCATCAGGATCTGATAATAATTTTACTTTTTGTGGAGCAAAATGAAGTAATTTAACCTCTAAACCAATGTGTTTATTTCAGGATACTGTAATTATAACTTATCGCGGAGTTTCCGAAATATAATAGCACCGTACCTATTGTTAAAGGTCAGAAATATTTTAATATCAATCATAAACAACATGAAACATAATGATAAGAATATTCTTGATGATGATGTGGTTTATGATTTGTTTTTATTGTTTTTGTGTGGAATATTTATAAAAAAAGGTAAAAAAAAAATTAATACCCATACCTTATAGCGAGTTTTCCATAGGTATGAAAGAAGATAGTGACGATTTTAATAAAATACGTAACTACACCCGAAAATATCAGATAGGCACAATTTGTATTGTTGACACTTCACGCAAGCTGGCGACACATGTGTACAGTACTTCTGTGCAGACAATATTTGAGGCTATAAATCCAGCAGTCAGGTTTGATAGAACTAGGGAATCCCTCTCACTTGTCACGGGCTCAGGCGCCAGACATGGCACAACGATAAGCAGTTTATCATGAATGGTTTTTTCCGCAAAGCCTGATATTTGTTTTCTTAATTGCGTCACTTTGTCAATGAGGTTACATTCTGGTAGGGTGCGGCATAGGTGTGGACGAAAAGGTAACTAAAACACTGGCCACTGTTATACTTCGTTCACTTAAAACTGTGTTATGGTAAGTAATCAGTTGTCAGCCAGACGGCCATCGTAGCGATGTTTTTGCTTGTCACATTGGATTGCGGTTAGAATTTCCAGTTTTCCGCCCACTGAACAATTTTGGTATTTGCTTTTAAGCTGAAAGCGTTGCTGTTTATTTGTGTATTGTTGAGTTATGTATATTTGATTCCACGTATGCCGTACCCACATGTATGTATGTTACGAGTATATCGCGCCAATTATGCGTACGCGGAACTGTAAGTAGGTGCTAATTTGCGGTATCCTACCATTGAGGTATAATCTACTACGTCGGTATACCTACATGTATAACATCATGTTAGTAATTCCCAACGGATTAGGTTTAGGGTTAGGTTTACCCATAAGTACACCCACATTTAGCCAGTTACATACCACAGAGAGATACCACACCACAAAGCTACAATTACCTACATAAATGGCTTGGAAACAATGTAGAAATAAATTTATAAACTTAAAAGCTGAATCGTAAGTTAATTCCAATATCAATTATTTTACATTTAAAGGTGAACTTAGTTTTCACCACAGCAGGTATCGGATCATACAATTAAAGGCACTGAGTATCACAATTCATAATTGTGCTATTGACGGTGAGTTTATCGAATATAATGTCTTCTCATTGTCTAAGCTGCGACTATTTACTTAGATTAAGCAAACATAATTCCAAGACGTTAAGCCATGCCTTCATTTGATGCCAAAGTTAATACCTAATTTGCATTGTTGATGTAACAACACACAATCATTTTAGAAGTAGTTAATGAACTGATAATTATGTTTACAAAAATCAAATGACAGTCCTCTAAAATTTTATCTTATTTAAAAACTAGCTGACCCGTGCCCACTTCGTTGGGCATAATTAGTCGAAAGTAAGCTAATTACGTTTCGAAAAATTCAATTTCGGGGACGTCCGCTGCGTAAGGAGCCGACCACGCGACTGAGCCGCGCGGGTACCTACCTCTCAGATCAGATGTAAAAGGCCACGCCCCTTTCTCCCGAAGCGGGCCCGAACGCGAACCGAATTAAACCCGAAACCATCCCGCGCCCGCCGCTGCGTTGCTTTTTTCTCCGATTCACTTTGCAAAACGGACTACCACGTAAAAGCCTTTTTAAAATCGGTTCAGTAGATCCCGAGATTACCCCTTATAATTTAACAAATATACACACAAACTTTACCTCTTTATAATATTAGTATAGATAGTATAGAAGTATAGATATGAAGAAATACATTATGTTCTTAGGTATTTATTTATTATTCCATACACACATCTGCCTGACCTTTCCCCAACTATGTTGGGGTCGACTTCCAGTCTAACCGGATTCAGCTGAATAGGTATAGTTTACATGGAGCGACTGCCTATCTGACCTTCACAACCCAGTTTGTACTGGGTAATATGATATCCCTTGATAAGACTGGTTGTCAGACTTTCGGGACACTGACAACCTGTACCGACTGTCAAATGACAGCCGGGACCAACGGCTTCATATGCTTTCCGAGGCACGGAGGAAACTGGTTATGTAATGAGCAGTCACCTATCCACAGACCAACCTAGACAAGCACGGCTTAACACTATGTTCTATTTATTTAGCCTATATAGTCGTAGACTGCTGAAACTAAAGAGTTACAACTAGAGAAGGAAAATAATTAAAACTGATTTTATTTTGTGATGTTAGTCTGTCAGTTAATATTACTAGGGTAACCCAAATAGCTGTAAGTAGACATGTGTAGATAATGAATGTAGGCTTTCCGTTGCTTCAATAAACTTAATGCCAACTTATAAATAGCTCCTTATTACCATATTAACTTAGTAATAATGTTCATACGTACTTACGTCGAGTCTCGAGGCTTAATTGATTGAATCAGAAGTTCGCCCTAATTGTTGTAGGTATATACTCGAAGAAAAATATTCGTTCTTATTCAATTTAATATATTGGGCATTTGTGTTTACGATAAACATGTACACAGCTAATACATACGTTTATCTACCTACTTATCGTAATTTTATTTTTTCATAAAATTGTTGGTAATTTTCCCCGACTTGTAATTTTAATTAACTTTAGAATTTTAATTGTTCATTGAAAGGATTTTTTAGAAAGGCCCTCACAGGAATTTTGTTCTTTTTGATATTGGATGAACATGGCTCCGGGCAGTATCGAATTTATTGGAAAAGAGGCTTTATAAAGCAACAAAATATGATCGATCGGACACGTAATTATGTCTATCCGTATTTCTCAGATCCGTATCAATACAAAACATAACACGTAGCACGATAAGCAAAACAAAATATATGCAGGAAACTATCCTTTTTAGGATTGCGTTTTTTGAGTTACCGCGACCATATCATTGATCGTCCAAACGTGTCCCTTATTGTGAGAGTGAAAAGTTATTTTATTTTTCGGCGAGTAAATGAAAAGTGGCTCTATTTTACAAAAAAATAGGTACTTGGAAAGATAGGTATTATAATCTAATATGATTCAGACATGACTGTAATAAAGAAAAATGTTCGTTCAATGGTTTTTATGAAATAAAAGTAATTTTAATAAAGTTATAATATTACAGCGCGGATTAAAGAAATGTAGCACGCTATAATCTATAGGTAGGTCAAATCTATAGGTAATCTTGGAAGACATCGTGAGGAAACCGTCATGTTCTAGAACCAAAAATTCGAAGACAAATTATTGTGACATCTACCAACCCACACTGGGCCCGCATGGTGGATTATAGCCTATTCTCTCTCGTAGAGAGGAGGTCTGTGTCCTAGCCATGGGAACACTATAGGTTATGCTTACACCATCTTGAGAGCTATTATTGATTTCTGGGTGACGTTTCTTATATTATGTAGGTACGAAGGAATGAAATAGATTGAAAGAAATCTTGCTATAAACGATTTCATTCGCTCCTCTTTATTGCTTGTAGTTACGAGCTCATTTTATTTCACCTGAATCTGTTTAACAAGTTAACATTCAATGAAAGATACGGCAGTCTTTAAACGTCGTAACGAGTTTTACATATTTATAAAGTGGAGTCCCTTTTTCAGTTGATCAAACCTTTCGAAATCCGGTCCATTATAAAAGGTTAGACGAGTTATTAGAGGGTTGCCAGATTAACTTTTTGCGTAGCAGACGTTGACAACACTGGACCTACTTTATGCTGAGATTAAATGTTAACCCTTGCCGCAGATGTAAACTTACTTATGTAAATGTATGCCTATCTGTTAAATAAAACCACATACCAGATTCATGATTTTATTTTGTTTGATGTTTTATTTTGTGCCCTTTTTGTTAATTCTAGTAAGCTTTATTTATTATTTTCAAAACTTTCAATATTAATGTAAGATTAATTCAACAAACTGAATGCATTAAACTAGTTTTCATTTTCGTTTTAGTAAAAATTAAAAATATCATAATTACACTTTAGTTTATATTCGTCCGTCTCACTAATTAAACTTTCCGTATTTAGATCCACCGAGAGGAAACCTGAAGTTGATTAACATTCCTAAGTCTGAAATCACCAGGTCCACCTTCAGCTAGCGTGGTGGATGTGGTAATTAATACACGCATCTTTATTTACAAAGAGGTGTTTACCCCCCTGCAGTGGGACAGTATTAGGCTATAGGTACCTTTAGTTTTTTTCATATACACAATACAATCCTTTTTCATCATCTTATTACATAATTGTATTGTTTTCACAACGTTGTGAAATTGTAACACACTACCATCTACTAACTACATAGTTAAAATGGCAACGTGCCTTAAATAAATATTACATAAGAATTTTTCATTTCACCTAAAATATAAAATGTGAAACACGCCTATCATCCTTGTCTAAAGGTTTAATTTAATATAAATGGTGGAAACTCTTTTTGAGATCACGCGTGGCATTTTGGTTTTGCAGTTGATTAAATTTTACTGTATAAATTAAAGGTTACCAACCCTTCATTTCGAGTATTGGAGCAGTAACCACACATTTATTTTGAGAGGTAAAGCTAATAAAAGGCCATTTTCCGGGAGCATTAGTAAGGGTAGTATCATATCGTCGTATCCTACGAATAAGGGCGTAAAGAACATAAGGGCTTTTAACTTTTATTGCATAATTACATTCTGCCCGTCATACTACATGTAACCAGTCCAACAAAACAATTAAAAATGGCACAGGTCGTGAAATAATTAGGTTTTCTCAAAACTCACAATTTTGAAGTACTCCGTTTTCAACGAAGAATAAAGCCACAATCGCCCTAGTGCCCTCTTTCATCGTAAGTAGTGAAGTTGCACGGGGTCGTGTGCTAGGGCCCTTTGGCCACCAGTCGGCGGTAACAGAGATTTTTTAAGCAAGTACGTAAATCAAAATATTTTAAACCTCAAGGATTTTGTACTTAATTACGTCATTTTCATTGTGAGAGTGTGCATTTTCCGCATTGGGTACATAGCAAAAACCCTAATGGTGGTTGGGGCCGTGTTCTATGGAATGGCTATTTTGCGTATCTGTAAAGGAGACGATGCCCTAATTATGTTTGTGTCTTTCTTCTACTTTACTAATTTGTGTCTCCTGAAAAGTAGCTGTTTTGCAGTTACGCCCTTATTCGTAGGATACGACGATATAGGTAGGTACATAGTAGTATAGTGTCTGTTAATGTTCCAAGACTACCGTATAGTTCGTGTGGTTCGTTTCGGACAGGGAATAAATGCCCAAATTCATCTTATAGCATCTAAAGCCACATTATAGGGATACATTTTATGAGCGAGCCTGTGCGCCAATATAAGGCCCGCGCCATGACTTGCTGCTTTTGGGCCAGAATTGGTACTTGTAAAAGTTAGGGTTGATTTATTGAAAGATAGTTTTTGTTGTATCGCTATAAATCAATCTAGTTTTACATGTGTCTTATGCTACACAAATAGCCATCCTCGAGGAATGTCTTTGAAAGTGATTCGGGTTTTCTGTATAAATATCACATAAAAAGTTCGCTTACGTAGCGATTTATTTGGTATTTTTTTAAGGACTTGTCTTTTGAGTTTATAGGATGTAGTAGCTACTTATGTAGTTCAGCTGATTGAGACTAATAAATAATAATAATCGTTCTCATGACATTTTACGTCGTTAACTTGGCAAAATATATCGTTGATCTATTTTTTAGAGTTAAGTTAAATGTCTCCTAACAGTAGTATTTACGATTTGTGTGTTACTAAACAAATGGATTTTGTGATCAGTTAAATAAATGATTTCATGTGATTTTGATTATGTTGACATATCATCATACACAATCAAAATCACATCAAATCATTTCTTCATTTGTGTTAGTATGTCTTATTTTGGTGTTCTTATTGCTAAAGGAGACTTCTATGTTGAAGAAAAGTAAATACAAGTGTTTCGAGTTGTCAATGCTCCTGGAATTATGAAAACGTAAGAATATGTCACACGTTTTTCTACTTAAATCGAAAGGTTTCAAGGTCCTGAAATTATTATGTCATCATCATCATCAACAGCCTATCAATGATACAATGCTGGGACACAGGCCTCCTCTCTTTTTGAGAGGGGAATGGGCTAAATAAATTATTATGTGTACTGTTATAATAAATCTTTGACATACTTTCATATTAATACACGATATTATTATTTTATAGGTCTCATGTATTTTCGACATGTTACGCAGCTCGCAGGTAGGTACCTACATGTGACATGAATTATTAAAACACTCTCCGACGCTTTTGGCAAAGTACTGGATTGTGTTCTACGTCCCACTTTCGACTGGTAAGTGATCGGATATTGAATACGATAGGTCCCGAACAACGCACCGATACAATTAGAGCATGACTTGCTTTAATACACCTTCGTAAACGAAAATGCTTGATAGAAAACGAAGGAAAAACACGAACTTAATGGAAAGCATTTAACAGCTATCGTGTTTAGGAGGCAGTAATTTTTAATAAAAAAAACTGGTCAAGTGCGAGTCAGACTCGAACACAAAGATTTCGATAGCACTAAAGAATAAAATAACCAATTTTTAACGCTCATTCTTAGGTCAATTTACACACAACTAAACTTATTTGTTAGCATAGAATTTTAGTGAAAAACAAAGTTACATTGAGCATAATATCAAACCAATTTTTGTTGACAGTTCTTTTCACGTTCCATGAACCTATATTTTCTCTGAATTTTCCTCCTCATAATTAAAAAAAATAAGTGAGGGGGGGGGGGGACAAAAACATAAGAATAAAAGTACCTATTCGAGGCTCTGTCATATATACGGAAGGACAGACAGACAGACGATAGATTCGTCTTAAGGGGGTCATTATGCAACGGAACCCTAAAACAGTCAGTATAGTCACAGTATAAATATCGTACAGTACTGTGACTCGGCCGTGTCCTTGAAATAAATGCCTACAGCCGCGCGATACGTAAACATGCGAAAGGGCTGCCCGCCTTCAGTATTTTAATTACATGTACACTTTGTGTTTCCATTTAGTTTTGTGATTGTAAATATACTTTATAAAACAAATAAAATACTTTGTGAATTGAATAGAAAGTGTTCAATAAACATGCGTGTTGTTTTTTTGATTGATAGATTTAATTAAAAAACCATGTTTTTCTCGGGACATATAAAGAAATACTTATTTATACATTAAAAAGACACATTATATGCCTACCTACTAGTAAGTGAAATTATTTTTCAACACACTTGCTCATAAAGTGGCTATAATTTCACCGCAATTAGGCACGTAATGATACCTATAATCAAACTGTGACTTTTTCATTGCTATTATTTACTAGTGAGTTATAAGGTTTTTTTTTAAATTTTATTGGTTGAGTTGCTACGTTTATAAAAAAGTTTCGATACAAAAAAGATCGTGTTCAATAGTAAAAATAAATTAATGTACTTAGTGCTTGCTCATTTCATGCAAATTTGAATTTAAATAGATAATTTCAACTTCTACGTTTTTATTAAATGAAACTTTCACTCAAATAATATAACTTTTATTTTTTCTGTAATAAAGAAAACTTTTTCCTCATTTTATACGTGGCTAAAACTCTATCGCGCTCATTCATTTAGTCTATGGTCGATCGCCATATTGTTACAGTATGACCATTTTAAGTGTGAATTTGATGGTGGCGCCACTGGTCAAGAAAAAATGCATCGCTACGTCAAACTTAGTACATTTATTTTAGTTCCGTGTTTTCCCGCATGCACAGATAAGTTGGTAGAACTGTAGATGCGCGCGCATAGGAAAACCGATTAATTTTTCCCGCTATTGTAAAAAAAAAATCAGAACTCGTTTCAACTGTTTAGATGACTTTTTAGTATTATTTTCTTCACAAGTCTGTTGAAAAACGTCGTATGATACACGTGTGTATTGATGATTACCGTTCTCGTCTTTCTTAAGACTCTCACCTGACGGCTCGGCTCTCAATGGCGCCTTAGCGGTAATCACCAACGTTACACACTTGTACCATAATGTACTATTATAGTCTTATCTTTCAAAGTTTCCAGGTAATTAAAAAAAAGTTATCTCTGGATACGTTATTAACGAATTCATAAAACCAAAAACAACACAATATATCCCACTCGTCATATTAAATATGTACTTGTCTTAAAAAACAACACACCGTCCGTTCGTTACTGCGGCACAGTCGCGACTGTCTGCATACCAGGCGCATACCGTAATCGAGGCGCGTAGGCATAGCTCGCGCTTCGTCCGTTTGTATGAAGTCGAAATACTGTATGATAATATTACCGTGGTATAGTTACTTAAATTATTTTCACGCTTAATTTCAAATGACCGGAGTCTTCAGATACGTCCATAAATCATTGACACAACAACTTTATTCTACTTTCGTCCCTCCGGCCCCTCTTCATTATGTCGGTAATAAGTTAAAAGGTTTTACACCGTTCGATTTTATAATACAATTGAATCACGTTTCATCGATCGTTGTTCCCAAGGCGAGCACAAATAGAAATAATCGTGGCCACCTTACTACCCCATGATGTATAGTCACGATCCGTCATTACACCAACTTATAAATCAAGACAATTTCTATTAAACTGATTTATCTATAAACTCGACCCTGCGAACGTGAAACTGAAGTTTTCAAACGACAGCTGTTTGTTAGAAGTTTTAGTTTTAAACAAAAATATTTATTGAATTTAGATAAAGGTAAGTATTTGTTATTTTATTTGAAGTACAAAACTTTTATTTGCTGAAACTTAGGTGAAATAATAACACGCTATTTATGACAGTTTTATGAGGGCAAATAAAATACGGCTCTTAAGAAGAATATTTGAGGCATCATGATTTTCACGAAGATGATCGAGATGTATGTAGGTACTGTATAATGGAATAAATCGATCCCATTGGAGGCACTGAAACAAATGACACTCGCTAGAGTTAGGGCACAAACGTTAAACTGAGCCCAAACTCACTTTTCATCCAGAAAAAAAACATTTTTTTCAGCTAAATTGGAGGCAAACGGTAGGCGACCGTGTGTCTGTCCTTTTCAAGTGAAGCGTTGGCATAACAAGTGACGAATGAAAGTCTTATGTGAAATCCATGAACATCCTTCAAAAGAAACTGTTTACGCAACCTCTAAGTACTATTCTGAAGCAGAAAGAAAACGTAGGTTTACATAATAACATACTTGAGGTAACCACGAAACAAAAGAAGCCATAGGTATTCTGTTTTAGCATTTACGTAATTGTGTAAAAACATTCCCTTATTTATAATCTGTGGCTGACCGCCCTTATTCCGAATACACGGTAGGCTTGTTCCGAATTCCGTTATTACATTTGTCTCATGCCCGGTACATGATTGGGCCATTAATTAAGGACATCGATGTTAAATTACGTTTTTGTGTCCTCTCCCTCTTTTGTTTGTTGTGCCAAATTAATTTCTCAACGGTGCTTCAATTGATCAGAACGCAATAAATTAGCCATCGATTATACGAAAGGGAAATTGCCTGAACGAAATATATTATGCGTATTTTCGTTAAAATCAATAATACGTTTAATTTCGTTAAAAAGGTCAAACGGCAAAATGGTTTTAAGGTAAAAGCAGAGTTTGGGTAAAATGGGTATTCTAAGTTAGTAACTTTAGTGTAACTGGAAAAATAGATGGTTAATCAAGAGCAATATTTTCTATTCTAAATGTTAACCTGACTAAATAAAAAGGCAGCTAAGATGTTGCTACGAAAACAACTTAAGATGTAATTTTAATAAAGAGCGTGTATTAAAAAGGTAAGTGAGAGACTATGGTATGACATTATATTGTGTACTAAAAATTATTTGGTTTGGTTTATTAATTGAAACTTTATCGACATCAACGAACCCTATTAGTATAGGGTAGTCGACCGACTAAAAAAAATATGATTCTGTTTAGTCCGTCAGTCAGATTATTGAAAAATATTGGATACGTGTTTTTTGTTTTATCAAATTAATAAAAATTGACGAAAATAAAGCTTGTCAAAGACCATGGAGAGGGGGCGTTTGACGTCATAGTTAGGTAAAATTGGACCAAGCTGTGACGTTTCACGACTTTTCGAAGCACTGTATCGTCTTCATTTTTTGTTTACGTGAAAAAAGAAAAAATACGTGTTCAATATTTTTTGGAAATCTATCTGACGGACTAATTAGTTTTTTTTTGTCGACTACCCTATTATATAGGTGTCTTTAGGCATCGGAACCATTTTCTATCAGTTGGGCGTTGTCTTGTTTGCCATTCTATTACTTACGAAAAAAACTATCTACTTATAGGTATTCATTTTATCGAACACTATCTGAACAATTTCCAGAGAATCTTGTAATTAATCTCCCAATTAGTGAGTAGTGATAGTGTGACAAGTTGGGAGACTGTCAGGCCAGTTTTGTCACACCATCTTCTCCGAACTGTTCCAAACTAACTTTGCTCGTATAATGACTTATTAATCAGCCGGTATACACTCGCTGTCGAAGTTTAGTTCATTTGATTTATATAACTCTGCCTATGCGTTAGAGTTTATTTTAGGAAAGCACTCGGTAAAATTAACCGTGAATATGAATGTACCTATATAGGGCCTATAACACAATGTTGTAAGCTTTCGCGACGTATTTGTTCACAGAGGAAATTAAAAGCGCCAATTGGAAGTCTAATGGAGCAAATGCATTAACGTATTGACTGGTAGTCATTAAAGTAATACAACCGTCAATTGATATAAATGAACCTCTACAACCCAGGTACTTAACAAACGTAAAAAAGAAATCTTTAAGGTTGGGTTTTTCGAGGTCTGGAAATTAAATGAAAAGCACCCCCAACATCACGATATGCAGGGTAGTCAAGGGCTCAAGAGACTTGCGATTGTGAACACAAAGGCTTGACAAAAACACCCTTTCTTATTTCTACAGAGGTCGATGTTATCTGCAAGGCTTATACACCTAGTTGTACAATAAAGTTGTATCTAAAATGAGATTAGGCGTCGAGAATTCTTGTACTTATAGGTACAGCTAAATGCTAGTACCAATGTACCTAAAGCGAGAATCGTTGTAAGATTGTCATGTTCCTCGAAGTTCCATTTGTTAGATTTCTGTTTTTATGTCTATCCCGCCGTTTGTTACACGTAGGTACGACATTTGCATAGAGTAGTAATTGGAATTTACAATGATTTTATGCGTAATTTTCAGCAGAGCTTAGTAACCGTGTCCTCATCAGGGAATGTACTAAAGATTGATTTGACGGGGGTGCTGCTGACATGTTAAATCGCGTTCTAATACCTTCCAACCCCTTCCCTGAAACCTGCGGTGTATCTATTGAATATCTAATAAGTACACAAATCATAGCCTCATTTTGTGTCATTTGACGGAGACAGTTATATGTCCCCATTTATGTACCTATCTACCTACCCATAATCATAATAATTTATGCATGTACCTGACTGATGTAATGTTTATTCGTCTCGGACAAAGTACCTATCAGGAATTCCATGGTTGGAAATAAAATAAATTATTCTTTTATCGGGCCACCAGTTAAAATCATGAGTTTTATTGTAATGAGCATTTAGATAGGTAAGTATTCCCTTTTGCCAAGTCCATTTCCACCCCTGTGTGTAATACTCTGAAAATGCAGAGATAAAAAAGTTACGTACGATGCGTACGACAGCCATGATTGTTATTTTCATTTTTATGCTACGTAAAATATGATTTGAAATTGCAAAAAATAATACTGCTGCCCCTCTGACGGTTATTAGTACTGACACAAACCCACTGCTTTATTTTACACTTCAGTTTATATTTTTAATCATGACAGTCGTGTTATGCTTGTGAATTGTAATGATAATTCATATAATCATCATAGTACCCGTATTTTAATTAGTTTTTCGTTTGTCGTTTTGCGTTGATGTGACGTATGTTTTCCAGTTACTAATCTTTTGTACTTTTTTTACATGCATAGGTATTCGTTTCTAGTAGTTAACTGATCATTTTTTTTTCGTGGTGTCTCAAAACAAAAAAAAACTTTTACCTGCTGTTCTGGCGAAATCTTATTGATAATATTTAAGTTTTTTTTTTATGTTTTCTTTTTACACTTTTCTTTTTCAGCATGAAAACAGCTTCCATATTTTTTACCCGACTGCGGCGAAGCCCAAAAGGAAGGTTATTACCAAAATGTGCCAGCGTTTTTATTATTATTGTAATAAATGAAACGTGTAGGTAATGAAACCTGTTTGTTTTACTTTTACTTAATATCCGGCACAGTACCAAACAAATAGTAGATTTTACAACAAGACGTGCACAAAACGAACCATTTTTTTATTTTTTATTAGTAATGTCGAGGATAAAAATGGTTTTGAGAACGAGTTATAAACTCTGCTTTTCACTTCGAATGCGAGCAAATAAAACAGTAGTATAGCATATTTCTTTAATTAAAATTCAAAGTAAATTTGTACAGTTTTGAATACTGAAGGAAATTGTTTTTTTTTAATCTTACGAAATTGATATTAGGCTTGCAGACCTATACAGCCTACTATTAAATTAATTTTGTAACAATAATTTTCATTAAATAATTAAATAACTTACCGTACTTGAATTTAAATTCTAATATCTTGTAAGTCTTAAAAACACATAAGGCAAATAAATTAAAGTAAATATTATAAAACAACAAATTCTATCTATGAACTTCTTATTGTGTTTGGCTGTATGTCGCAATTTCTTTGCCCTAATAAAGATACATTACTTAATAAATTGACGATGAGTACCCGGACAGTCGGTAATTTAATTTAATTCAATTCAATTCAATCAATTTATTGCATACATGTTGTACATGAGTTAGAATTTTTGTAAAAGTATCAAACATGCACCCTGTAAGGGCACTGCAAAACATACAAATAAAAATAAAATAAAATAAATAACATTTCAAATCATACTAAAAATTAGCATGTCACAAATTTACAAAATTATTATTACATATTATTATAATTTATGAAACACTAAGTCAGTGACTAATTATTAATATTTATTCTTGCGACCAATTATTTAGAAGACACTATAGAAGAAGTTATACTTAGCCATTTTACTGAATGTTTTTCTTACATGTATAAAACTTACGTAAAGTAAAAGCGCAAGCTGAACGCTTAAAACTTTTTCTGAGAACGTAACAAGAAAAACTTTATGGGCAAAGCAAGCAAAGTCCCCTGTAGTCACATTCCTGTTAGGTTAACTTGATATTGTATTAACATGGTATTCAAAAGCTACTTAAATGGCACCCCACGACGGTATATCATTTGCCTCTCTTGGGTATATTTCGTACAAAGTACCTAATACGTATACTTATTACATAGGGCAGTAAACGTAGGGGGTATTTGATAAGTGTTCCTTTTAAGCAAAACATGACTTTTGTCTTAGGACTTACGTATTTCAATATTTTTGTCAATAATTTGTATATAATACATCATGATTGAACATATAAAAAAGAACAAAGAAAACCAAATAACCAAAAATTCTTAGACACTTTTAGTTAGAACCTTCTTTAAAAATTCAGATCAAAATGCAGTCGCTTCTGGCCACTTGAAGTAAAAATAATTATGAAAATGCCATTAGATTTTTCTTTTTATAATTTTTTTTCATGATAAATGGCATTCATAAATATATTCACAAAAAAGTGACTGCGTGTTTTACGTTATTTTTAAAAATAACCTCTTTGTACCGATTTTTTTTACAATCAACTGAAGCGATCTATAACTTGGCAATATTTCAGGAACTTTTAAATCCTCGGTATTTACACTCTGCTTGACCTAGAAGACCCGCGTGTTGAATTATAGCCCATCCCTCTCCTAGAGAGGAGGCCTGAATCCCTGCAGTGGGAACATCATAGGCTGATGATGATGATAATGACCTAAGAATAAAAACTTGAAACCCTAAAGTATTCTCTAATATTGCCTAGGTAGTTACCGAATGGTAAGCTAAATGGCTCAGTACTGACCTTTTTAAATACAAGTCAACATAAAATATCATTATTTTTCAAATGTAATGACATTTGAAAAATAATGACATTAAGTCCATCGAAAACCATTTTTGAATAACTTTTATTCCAATAGTTTGGTTCGATAAACAAATAGAAAAAAAGAAAGAAAATTGTGTTTATTTGACAAAAGTAGATTAAAAACTTTTCGTATTTCACAAATAGCAATACTTAAATCAACGATTATTTCGATGTAGTTGTTAGAATACTTATAACGGCAATTTTCACGCGATGTTACCATTAAAAGTGTAGTAAAATAAACATTTGTTGTGTGAACTAACCCAACTGGTAAACTTTTTCTTTATTCCCTCCAGTCGAGAGGGACTAGTTTGATGACAAAAACTGAGCTGATGGTAACACTGATCTATGTACGATGAAACTGAGACGATATGGTCGATATGGTCGATATGGTTTGTGGTGGTGGTGTGATCTTTAAATAAAATAGAACAATTTGGAGTATTCGCATTGTTTTTATGGAACGTACTTATTTAAATAATAACGAAAAGCTTTCTGAAAACATCGGGAGCGAGCAGTGCCCTAGAAAGAGGAAACTCCTAACAATAAAAGGTCCAAAAGAATATCAGTATGACACCCTTGAGCTAGCCTAACGAGAAGGTCTTCAGGTTTCGCCGGTAACAACTGAGTACAATGACCGGTGAGTAAACATCTCACACATACAATATATATTGTTCGGTCGGTGGACGGAGAGGTATCCAACCCTCCTAGCAGTTAACTAAGTTAGGTGGATACTTATCTGGGTACAGTCAAGAGCATACACTTAGCAATATTGTTCTAAAACATAATGTAGATATCAAAGAGAAAAGACCGACTAAGTCAAAGCCAAAAGAAAGGGCTTCTGATTTTAGCAATCTATTTATACACATTTAAAAAAATATGAGTTCGAAAGTAATTAGTAACGAAATAAAATTACAATCAATACCTATACATAGGATCAAATCAGATTTTAAACTTATAACGTGCAGCACCTGTACATAATTGCTGGTGCTCGAACGTGACTACACCGACTGTACCTACTTATACCTTTTTTTTGGAGGGTGGGATATCATAAAAAGAGTTCTCCTGCTCTGGGCAGAGCGGTAGGGAGTGTCAGACTTCTACTGACTAAAAACCACCCATGTTCCTTCTAAGCCCTTTGTGTCAAGGCCGCGGTATCTCTTTCGAACAACCCGCAGCCCCGACGGGACTGTAGGTATACTTGCCTTTGCTATCTATTTTTAACGCGTGAAGTCTCATAAATAATGTTGATATGTCCATCCAATAAGCAATGGCGACATTGCAGATATTTTTCTTGCCAGTAATATAAAAATCAAAATAGTATACCTATATTGCCTCACCCCGTCGGGAAATATGAGCGCGATTATAATTAATATTATTTTATGCCTTTGGCGATATTGGAGTAAATACCTAGCATGATTTATAAACATTTCTAAATCATGGGGGGCGCCGATGATAAATAAAAACACTGGTAAAACAGGTTTATAAGAATACTAGCTTTTGCCAGCGGCTTCGCCCGCGTGAAAATGACAATTTTCCGTACAAACTTTCATCCCCTATTTAACTACTTACCTTAGGGGTTGAATTTCGAAAAATCCTTCCTTATTCCTTGTTTATATTAAACAGGGAACCTCTGTGCAACATTTCAGCTTTCTAGGTCCAAGGGTTTGGTCTGGGCGTTGATGAGTCAGTCAGTCAGTCAGTCAGGACTTCTCTTTTTATTTATATAGATAGATAGTTAAATTGGTTTACCCAAGTATAATTTGCACTAATTCGCACCTGGAATCAAATACGGAAGCAATTTGGCAAAGTGTGTTTAGTGTTTATATTATGTATGTGAGGGACGTTAACCTGTCGGTGCTACCCTATTAATCTACATCTTAAAAAAATGTTCTGTGATCAAACTACAGGACACATTCGAATGGTTTTTAGGGTTCCGTACCTCGAAACGAAAAGTCGGAACCCTTTTAAGTAGGAACACTTTGTCCGTCCGTCCGTCTGTCTGTCTGACGAGGAGGTACCAACCAAGCTGTTTATATTAAATGTCTACTGTCCCTTAAACCTGTGAAAAAATCAAACTTCTAAGACCACGCAATCAAAAGATACATCCGCGCGCAAATTTTCGACACTCGCAAGGGAATCAAAACGTACCTGACAGGGTACTTCCCGTGAACTCAGAATCTTGAAATTTGGTACGAAACAACGTCTTATAGCACAGATAAAGGAAAAAATGTGAAAACCGTAAATTTTTAGTTACATCATAATTGTAATAAAATTATTTTTAATAATTCTAAACTTTGTTTGTACGGAACCCTCGGTGTGCGACTTCGACGCGCACTTAATCGGTTTTGTATGCAGACTGAGAATGTCATGAGGCAAACGCAGTTAAATGTATTGTCGTATTTTCGCACCAGTATAATAAACATAATGAACAATAGTTCTTAATTCTATGTTAGTCTCTAACACTCAGAATGTCGCTGAATTGAATTATAGCACCTAGGCATGAAGGATGTCCTAGTACTTAGTTCGATAACGTAGGAGTTTACCTACCTACTAGGAATACCGAGCAGGCTACGAATTATCCTGACCTTCGCTAAAATTGAAGCTACTATATAGGTCACAAAAAACAAAAGAGGTTTTACGGGCATCATCATTCTCTTGCCCTTAACCGAATGCTAAAAAAAATGTTATTTATGGTTCTTATTTCAAAAGAGTTGTCACGACAGCAATAAAATATCCTTTCCTTTATTCGGTCTCCATATTTTGTAACTCAAGTCTTATGATATTTATCTCCACTTATATTGAGCAGCTTCTAGAAAGTGTGAACTTTGAGCGATATTCGATGATTAATTTGTGATACTAGTGGTGCCATTACGTAGGAAATTAACACTTCAAATGCGAACTCGGTTTCTGAGCCATTATTATAGTTCACTACATAAGCAATAGATGGCGGTATTTTAAACTTTTGGTTTCTTTTTCAGGAAAGTAGATGTCGCTACTTGTATCGTAACTGAAACGTAACCACGTGGGAGATGTATATTTCTGAAATGAACAAAGACTGGAGAGCTAATAATTCACAACGCCCCGCCGTTCATTGTATTTCTGTTATAGTGAAGTAAACTGATATGTTAATACAGGTAATAACCGTTTGTTGCCGACATTATATTTTTGGAGTTTTTCTTTTTATGTGACCTTCGTCAGTTTGAAATTATTATAAATAAATACATATTACATCTCTATTTGAATCATATTAAAATTTAATGTATTGTACGAAACTTTATTTTTTGTTTTAAAACAATGTTTCTAAAGTAGCCTAAGTTACTCCTTATAACAACTGCTATCTGCTAGTAAAAGTACACTCAACATCTGTCCAGCCGTTTCGAAGATAAAATGAAACAAAAAAAAATTACATTAAAAAAAAGCTATTACCCTACCGTAAAAGCTGAAATTTCAAAATTACAAACATACTATACAATTTTATATATTTGTATAGACAGGAATTGATCCCATAAAAACCCAATTGAAACATTTTAAAATTATTGATTATATTTATTTATAGTCACACTAAGTAAAAGAATACCACTAAGTTAAAATAAGTTTTTTTTATAGAATTTTCAGGAGGTCTGACCCTAGACCCCGGTATCGTATACGTTCTCATGAACGTACTGAGAAATACTGATAAATTATTTCGTTAGGGACTTTTCTGTCATTAGATCGTTTTTGAAATGCATTTAAAGTTTCTCTACCTTTGTAGACTCACGTATTTTAAAAAGAAATTTTAAAAAGGTAGTAACAACACCTGCAACAGACTTCGTGACCGAGGGGCCAAAACGGCTTGAATTTTGTTTACATTATTTTTTTCTTGACCTTTGTTTTTTATTAAGACTCTATCGTAATCGATACTATTAAGTATTGTATTGTATAATTATCACTTTGCTTCTGTGAAGGAAAACATCGTGAGGGAGAAATATTTCTCGACGGCATGCAAAGCCAAGTCAGTGGTCCCTGACTCTGACACCTGTGGGTTAGGCACTAAAAATGAAAACCCGGTCAATCGTGTCTCGCAGAGTCGCAGCTTTATACACTTCAAAACTTTCTTACTGGATTGAAAACTACCTTAATGTCTTCCGTAGTGTGCCAAACTGCTTCTTTGACAAACTTAAAACTTGGCCAAGGTATTTCAACGGAGAAAATGTACTTACGTACAGCTGCTTCGAGTTTCTCGTACATCACTTAAATTATGAACTGTTTATTCGTTTTCGATGTAATGTTTTATAATTACTTAGTTGAAGCAATTTTCCTGTAACAGAATAAGTAACTACTCATAAAAGCCATGTTTTCATAAAAGTTCTGTTAAGAAAAAGCATTACTGTCTCCTTAAAATAAAAATAAATGAAAAGAAGCCTAGGAGACATTTTAATCGTTAGCCTGTGCACTATTCCGCCCCCGGACTTTTCTCCGCGAATCATTCCGACGGTCCTCATTTCAAATTTATAAAAACGGATTTGATTCCTTTTATTTTTGCGACGAAAAATACTTTTTGTTTCTTTGTATGTACAAGATGGGTACAAACTTTGTAAGAATAAACATTTTATATTTAAGTGTTTTGGTACAATTTTCAAGGTTGGGAAAATTGTTTTGATTTTTTTAACATCGTGGAGAGAGAAGCTGTGTTTTGCGTTTAGCAATGAGACTGTCATCTATTCAACTTTTTTTTTTTTTTTTTTTTTTTAATTTATTTAACGTTTACACAAAAGAATACAGATTTATACATACAAATAGCAACCAAAAAACCACTAAGGTTTAAACTTGTGCTATCATGCTTGTGCTATCTCAATATCGAACTGTATAATAATGCATTTCGTTATTGATATCGATACAATTGCTACTTAACATATTTAGGTCATTAGTTACAATCATTCCTACATAATACTTAAGTAATATTGCTTAAGTTTACATTTGATATTTTTATCTGTAATACATTTGTTTATTTCTGAGGGTAGACTATTAATAAGTCTCGGTACAATATAGCCGGTAGTGCGTTCGCCATACATATTGTTGGCGCGCTGTGTACGAAGCCTATTCTCAGAAACTGCCCGAGTGCGTACAGGATGTTCGATTTTATTTCTTAAAGATTCATTGAAAAATTGTTCTTTTAATAACAAAAAATTTGTTTGTATGTGAACTGGTAAGACATTACAGTGTTTAAAGAGGCCATTTATATTTTCGTAAAATTGATTTCTAATTTTGGGAGATACTATTGTTTTTAAAATTCGATGTTGGATTTTGAAAATACTATCAAGGTAGGTTTTATAGGTACGACCATAACTACTAAGGCCATACTGGATGTAGGATTCA
This sequence comes from Diarsia mendica, assembly GCA_949316265.1. Classification (NCBI taxonomy): domain Eukaryota; kingdom Metazoa; phylum Arthropoda; class Insecta; order Lepidoptera; family Noctuidae; genus Diarsia; species Diarsia mendica. The sequence continues at coordinate 14,244,321 of OX438897.1, forward strand.
GCCATTGCGTAATAAAGCATTATCTTCACTTTGAAGGGCAGGCGGTTTTTTAGTATGGTCATAATAGCCAGAAATTGCCGAAGTTTATCGCAAACACGTTCTATGTGGTAACTCCAGTTAAATCTATCGTCTATAATTACTCCAAGATATGTTTGTTTACTGACCACATCTATTTGTGGACAGTTGCAATTATTCGCATTGACCGAATGCAAGCAGTCATGGTCATGTGCTATTAAGTTCCGTAAGGGCAATTTTCTAATGTATGGAGACTTAATAACCAATAATTTAGTTTTGCCTGCATTAAGTACTAAGCCTGCATCGTGACACCACCTTGTCAAGGCATCCAGGTCGAGTTGTAAGCGTTCGCATGCTATTTGAGGATTTTTATCAGCAATAACAAGGCAAGTGTCATCCGCAAACTGATAGCATTTACTGTTCGTGATGCAGTTACTCATATCATTCACATACGATAAAAAATGCAAGGGGCCTAATACTGAACCCTGAGCTGTCCCCTCCGTTACAGCCATGCGTTCACTGCAGATGTTATCTATTTTTACAGTAAAGGTTCGATTTTTAAGATAATTTTTACACCAGTTTAGTAATGGACCCCGCACTCCACAGTCGTCTAATTTATCAACTAGCTGACTATGAATTAATGTGTCAAAGGCACGTGAGAAGTCAATAAAGAGAGCAAGAACATATTTTTTCTCATTTAGGTGCTTATTGACTTCATCAGTGAAGTTTGACAAGAGGGTCGTGGTGCTTTTGCCGGCCTGAAAGCCAAATTGGCACCGGTCAATTACGTCGTGCTGTCTATAAAATGCATGAATTTGTTCACAGACAAATTTTTCAACTATTTTATCAATAGACGAGAGCAATGTTATTGGACGATAGTTTGAATAATCGTTTTTTTTACCCCTTTTATGGACCGGCCTTATGCAACCAACCTTTAGATCATCTGGGTATAGCCCACTTTCAATACTTCGATTAATTAAGTCAGCAATAGGGTTAGATATACTATCACCTATCATTTTAACATCGGACACTTTGATATTGTCTGGCCCCGGAGCTTTTCTTGAGTTAAGTTGTTTAATGATTTTATGAACGCTGCTAGCCGAGGCTTTTTTAAACAGCATACTAGAATCCAGGGGTATACGTGTTGCTTTAGGGTCCGTTAATTTTATGTTACATTTAGGAACAATGTCTTTAACCGCTCTGTCAAAACAATTTGCAAAGTTGTCGGAAATGGTTTTGGTAGCGATTCCTTGGTCATCAAAAGCCCTAAGAATAGCCGTGTCAAGGGACAAGGTCACTCTCCCTAACATTTGATTTAAAACAGAGTACATTTTTTTACATTTTTAAAATTATCACTAATATATTGCATATAATAATTGTTTCTTCTGTTTTCTAATATTTTATGAATTTTATTTCTAATTTTATTATATTCTAATTTTATTATTGAATTTTTTAAATTATTTTTCCAATCACTATATAATTTGTCTCTTTTATCACAAAGCCGGGCAATATTGCCATCAATCCAAGGTATATTAAAACGTTTCAAGTACTTTCCAGTTGATTTACTTGCCATATTATTACTTGCAGACTTGACTGCATTATCAAATGATTCATAAATAAAACCTAAAATGTCGTTAGGGGAATTCATACTTGTTGTTTTTGTCCAGTCCACATTTTTAAGTTCCTTGTAAAAACTATCGTAGTTAATAGATTTTTTTGGAACAACCTGTATACACTTAGGCCTAACAAACGACTCGTCACCACAGGTAAATATAATACCGCGATGGTCAGCTAGTACGACATCGAGCACCGCCGCGAACGGATGTAGTGTGGGGAAACGTGCAAATATGTGGTCAATACACGACTTAGTGACTAAATCCTTCTTAGTTTCAATTCGGGTATAATCTGTTATTCCACACAACAATCCATGTTCGCTAAGTGTTCCTAGATATGAATCTTTGTATGCTGAGCTCTCTTTCAGGTTAATATTCATATCACCAATAAGGAGCAAGTTTTGTTTTAAATCAAACTTAGTGAGGTGATTAGCAAGCTCTGCAACAAATACACTTTTATTTGTAGACGGTGGCCTATAGATTGCAGAGACAACTGCGTTATTATGTGAATCTATTTTTAGGTAGCCTGTAAGGTTCTCAAAGGTCTTAGTTTTTTGCTCAATTAATGTAAACTTAATATGGTTCCGTACATACATGATAATGCCGCCGCCTTTTCGGCTCGGACGCAATTGTGAGTACAATTTATAGCCAGGTAAGTTATACAAGTTAATTATATTGTCTGAGATACCCACTTCAGTTAAAATTATAAGGTCTAGTGGATAATTACATGAATGAATGGTTTGTTGCAATTTCGTAAAGTTTTTAATGAGCGATCTGATGTTAAAATGTATACATGATAAATTTATACTGGTTTTTGGAGGTATTTGTTTGAAAAAGTGATTAGTTGAATTGCAATGGAATATTTCTTGTACTTTGATGTCCATTGTTATATCACACTAAATTGATCTTATTAACAGAAATAAATAAAAAACAAAATACTGCTACTTGAGGGACAGAGAAAGATATAAGGAATTATAATGGAGAACTTGATCCTTCTGCTCGTCTCCGGGGTTGAGTGGAACATACCTTTTCTACTTGTTTTATATCCTGCAATGTACGGATATAATAAATTTTGCTATCATTGATCTTCCTAGCCTGCACTTTACCATCCTTACACCATACGTACTGACAGGATTTATTTAACAATTGGGTTTTTGCGTTATACAGCAGTGTTTTTTGGTACTTGGTGAGGGCCTCTCTTATGTAGACGCGATCGTCAGCTTTCTCCTTCGGGACGTCCGGCACCAGTTGACCCACGGTAATACAATTTTCCTTGCTAGCGCCTATCCATTGTTGCTGGAGTGTCTTCGACTTAAGCTCCACGAGGATGGGTCCCGGTTTATTCTTGCTTCCTGGTAGCCGTCGCGTTGAATGAATTCCCCCATCAGCCACATTCAGTTTGACGGCCACGGTATCCATCACCTTCTCTGTGCTCTTTGAGGGCATCTCAGGCAGCCCAGCTACTTCCACGGCTGTTGCAAGCGACTGCTGCTCAACCTCTTGGAACCCTTGCTCCAAGACATTAATGCGTAGTTCTAGGTTCTTGTTTCTGTTTTGTAGGTCGTAGTTTTTGTTTTCAAGGTCCTTGATTTTGCTGTCTTGTTTTTTAATAGCCTGCTCCATTGATGTCAGTTGCTCACTGAGGAACTCTAGCGAATGTTCGAGACTTCCAAATTCCTCGCGAAAAGCCTTCTTCACTTCTCGACTGATATCCTGTACCAGTTTCTTGGCATCGACCACTGGAGCCATCTCCGTACATTTAGGGTCTTCGTAGTCGTTTTCATCGTCGTCCTCTTCAGGGATTACGAAGGAAGACCTTCGCGAGAGATTCTTAAGACACTCTTCACAACTCCATTCTATACCAGGCGAATTCCTGAGAGTGTTCAGCTGCTTATTTGACAGCTTTGAGCACACGGGATCAGCATGTACAACTTTGTCACACCTACTGCACTCCAGCCCGGGTACTTTCTTGGTAACATTTTTTTTGCATTTAACACACCTTTTAATTACCATATTAGGGAATGAAGGTAGAAGTATATTTTCTCGTTAACAATACACGACCGTTCGCTTATAAGATTTGACAAGCAACTGAATGTTTGCTTTGGATATATCATTTATGTCTGACTGCCTAGCGATTTTATTTTGTTATAGTCATTGGCCTTGGCAAGAGTGACTTCTGTGCATGACTGCATGAGGTCCTGGCTTCGATTCCCGGGCCAGGTAAAGTGTTATTGGGGTTTCCATTAGGAATTTCTCGGTAGAGTAGCCACGGAGTCTGGATTTGTGCCAGGTTGGTGATAATAGGTTCGCCCTCTATTTCATCATTTTTATATGTACACACACATACACACACACGCATACTCACACACACCCACACATACACTGGATATACTTATTATTTCTATACAGGCTGTATCAATACTATCTACTAGCTTTTGCCAGCGGCTTCGCCCGCGTGAAGATGACGATTTTCGATACAAACTTTCATCCCCTATTTAACTCCATTAGGGGTTGAATTTAAAAAAAATCCTTCCTTATTCCTTGTCTACATTATAAAGGGAACCTCTGTGCAAAATTTCAGCTTCCAAGGTCCAAGGGTTTGGGCTGGGCGTTGATGAGTCAGTCAGTCAGGACTTCTCTTTTTATTTATATAGATATATATATAGATGTGTGCCACTCACACTCATACACTAACTACTTTTCAGCTGAGAAAACGTTGCACACAACTGCTCTTCGGTTATTCATGTCACTGTTGAAAAATGCATGCTGTGATGCTGACGTATGCAAATGAAACGAGTCTGAAAAGATTGACGGAATAAAACGGAATATTTTGGAGAATTGTTGGCATATTCAGGTCTTGGAAGGCTTTACAGGAATTTAACTTACTTTGCCTTCAGGTTTTAAAGAAATTTGAAATATTATGATGGTTTTAGTCGTTGGAAGACTCAGTTGTTTTTGTAGCAATATGACAATGGTTCTAGGAGTTATTGAGTTGCTGCAAAAATATGCAACTATGCAAAGCTATGAAAATAAGATTTCTTTAGTTTGGTACCTCCTTAATATTTAAATTAGTGGCAAGCCAGTAATTATATCTACTTTAATTTGTTTAGTTGCGTCTACGAGTATGATAAAAGTTTTGTAAGGTATTAGTATAAAATATGTATAAGAAATAGTTGATAAGTAGAAGGTAGTTGTGTACACATTTTGATCATGTCACTTCAGTAATAAACGTCTTTTGGGTTAGCTGTTGTTTCCTTGCATATAATAAGTAATCAGCTGAATATCTCTCAGTGGCGACGAGAATACGGGATTTCACATTAATCGAGTGTTTTATAGTCGTATTAAGAACGTAAACATGTCAATCGGAAAAATTTCCGAGTTTAATGTGGAAGTGGACAATTGGCGGTTGTACGTGGAGCGGCTGGAACAATATTTTATCGTGAATAAAATAAGTGAAGAGTTAAAGGTGCCCACATTAGTGACAGTGATGGGAGCGAGAGGTTACGAACTTTTGGTGAATCTTTGCACACCAGAAAAACCAACCAGTAAAACATTTAAAAATTTAACGGACATAATGGAGAAACATCTTCAGCCACGCCCCAGTATTTTAGCGGAACGTTACAAGTTTCATCATAGGAAACAAAATACGGGGGAGAAAATACCTGATTACATAGCAGAACTGAAGAAAATGTCGAGGACGTGTGATTTTGGGCAGTGGCTGAACGAAGGTTTACGCGATCAGCTGGTATGTGGGTTAGCAAGTGAAACAATAAGACAGCGATTGTTTGCTGAAGAAAAGTTAGATTTTCATAAGGCATGCACTTTAGCTTTGAGTATGGAGTCGGCAGAAAAGGACGCAGCCTTGATGGAATCCAAAGGTGGAGGCGAAGTTACATCTGCAGATTGCCAGGCGATTGCGGGGATGCAGAGGAGAAGGGAGGCGGTGTTGCCACGGGGCCGAGGCAGCGGCAGCACGCGCTCCAATGTGATGGTTGGCGAGATGCGCAATGCGGCTACCCGTCGCGGCGCGGGCGCATCTGTCACCGTCGTCGCCAGCGGACCGGGCGGGGCCAAGCCGCGCCAGCAGTGCCGAGTATGTGGCGCTAATCACGACACGAAGTCGTGCAGGTTTGCACGCTATGTGTGTCGGGTGTGCAACCAGGCGGGCCATCTACGACGAGTGTGTCCGGTAGTCAACAATGCTGAACAGAACTTTATCGATGACACTACCGAGTTCAGTAGCGGTGGCAGTGATGAGGTAACAAATATGAATCAGTTATCCTTAGAAAATTATCCCCCAATTTTTATATCTCTAGTGATTGATAACAAATGTATAAAGATGGAATGTGACACCGGTAGTGCCGTATCTTGCATTAATTATGATGTTTACAAAAAGCATTTTGCTAATATGAAGTTAGAGAAATGTAACTTGCTATTGAGATATTATACTGGTGAAACTATTCGCCCATTGGGTGTCATAAAACCGGTTGTTAGATACAAAGATATAAGAAAAAACTTAAACTTGTTTGTAATTTTAAACGGGAAGACTATTTTGTTAGGTAGACAGTGGATAATTGAATTAGGTATAGATATACCCACAGCCAGTAGCAGCGGTTGTAATGTAAACAGTGTGTCTTGTCAAGATTTTAATTTAAGGGAATTTAGTTCCAGATATTGTGAGGTGTTCGAGGACGGCCTGGGTCGCTTCACGGATGGCAAGGTCACCATTCATTTGCGCGAGGGAGCGCGGCCGGTGTACATGCGTGCGCGACCGCTCGCCTACGCGCTTCGCGAGCATGTGGAGCAGGCGCTCGACCAGCTGGTGCGTGATGGCGTGCTCACTCCTGTCGACCGCTCCGACTGGGCTACGCCCATCGTGCCCGTTGTCAAGAAGGACGGTAACATTAGGATTTGTGCTGACTATAAATTAACTTTGAATAAAGTGTTAGACGTCGACCGTTACCCATTGCCAAGGGTTGAAGACTTACTGGCTCGCTTACATGGTGGACAGCGGTTCTCAAAAATTGATTTGTCTCAGGCCTACGCACAATTTGAACTAGACGGAAGTAGTGAATTCACGGTAATAAATACCCACAAGGGCTTATTTCGGTATAACCGACTCGTATATGGTCTTGCGTCCAGTCCAGGAATTTTTCAGAAGAAATTAGAGCAATTATTCGCTCACTTACCGTATGTTGGTGTATTTTTAGATGACATTGTTATTAGCGGGCGAGACACCCCTTCACATTTAGAAAACCTACGTAAAGTTTTCGATATATTAAAATCAAAAGGGTTAAAGGTTAAAAAAGAAAAATGCAGTTTCTTTGCCGAATCTATTACGTATTTAGGATATGTCATATCGAAGGAAGGCGTACACACTTGTCCTGATAAGGTCAAAGCCATAATGAAAACCCCCACACCTACAAACGTAAGCGAATTAAGGTCATTTCTAGGAATGGTAATGTATTATGCAAAGTTCATTAGGAACATAAGTTTTATTCTTGCACCACTTTATAATTTATTACGTGCAGGAATAAGTTTTGTATGGAACGAACAATGCCAAACCGCATTTAGCACCGTAAAGGGGTTGTTGTCCTCTAGTGAAGTATTGGCGCACTACTCCCCCGACCTGCCACTGATTCTGACAACGGATGCAAGCAGCGTGGGGGTGGGCGCGGTGATCTCACACGTCACGCCGGACGGCGAGCGGCCTATAGCTTATGCTTCGAGATCTCTTACGAAGGCTGAACGTGCCTATGCCCAAATAGAGCGAGAAGCTCTCGCTATAGTGTATGGTGTTAGGAAGTTTCACCAATATCTATATGGTAGGCGTTTTAAATTGAGAACAGACCATAAACCGCTGACATGCATATTTGGTAGCAAGGCTGGTATTCCCGTAATGGCCGCCAGTCGTATGCAGAGATGGGGAGTACTGCTCTCAGGATATAATTATGATATAGAGTATGTCTCATCCTCTAAAAATTGTGCAGATGCCTTGTCGCGGTTACCACAACAGCACAGTCAGGCTTATCCCGTAACTGAGGTAACATATCTAAACTTTGTCGAAGATTTTTTACCAGTTACACACAATGAAGTAAAGAAGGCGACTGCTACTGATACCATATTGAGTAGGGTCCTTTTATATACTCAAACAGGATGGCCACTGCAATGTACCGACGAAACATTAAAGCCGTATTTTACTAGGCGTAATGAAATATATTCGGAAGGGAATTGTCTAATGTGGGGTTATAGATTAATTATTCCCTTGTCATTGCGTTTTCAAATACTCAAACAGTTACATATTAGCCATATGGGTATAGTAAAAACCAAATCGTACGCTCGTAGCTACGTGTGGTGGCCCAAAATGGATGCTGATATTGAGAACTTGTGCCGAAGTTGCGACACCTGCGCGGCCGAGTTGCCGGCGCCACCACGCGCGTCGCCGCAGCCATGGCCGTACATTACACAGCCATGGTCACGGTTACATATTGACTTATTAGGTCCTTTAAAGGGAATGAAATTTATAGTTATTTTAGACTCAACCTCAAAATGGTTAGAAGTGTTCAATATGGTACGCACCACGGGGGGAGCAGTAGTTAAAGTTTTAAGAACCTTGTTTGCTAGATTTGGGCTTCCCTTGGAAATAGTGTCAGACCAGGGTCCACCATTTACGAGTGCCGAGTTCAAAGATTTTCTAAGGGTCAATGGTATAAGACAAACGTTTTCCCCTGCATATCATCCGGCGTCGAACGGCGCAGCGGAAAATGCAGTGAAGACATGTAAGAATGCAATAAAGAAGGCTTTTACAGATGGATTAGATATCGACGCGGCATTACAAACGTTTTTACTAGCCTACAGGAATACCGTACATAGTACCACGGGAGAGTCACCAGCTCAAATTTTGCAAAAACGTCCATTACGATCACGGTTAGATTTGTTAAGAAGGGAGAGAGCCGTTGTTGATCGTGTGAGTGAGGTGCAGCGCCGTCAAGTTGAGTACGCTGGTGGTAGGATGCGCGAACTAGAGGCAGGTGAACCGATTTGGTTCAGGGATTACAGAGGCCAACAGAAATGGGAAAAAGGAACTGTAGGGCATAACGAGGGTTCACGCCGTATTTGTGTCAATGAAAGTAACGGTCGACAACACACTAGGCACATAGATCAAGTACGCCGCAGATCACGCATGTCCAGTGTTACCTGCCCGGACGACAACGCGGTGCGGGTTGTTAATGACAGGCAAGAGGGACAAGATAGCTTTAGCCCTACAATTGAACAAGGTTTGACTTGTGACGAGCAGGGCGAGATTGAGAAGGGAGGAGGTACGAACAGTAGTGAGCACGACGTGGTGGAGGAATCGGACGAGGTTTTTAGTACACCTCCACGATCCATCACACCAGCTGCACAGGCTATATCTGAGTCTAAGTCTTCGCCATCCGTGTCGCGCCCCACGAGAGTCCGCAAACCAGTTATAAGATTTCGGGTCGATTGATTTGTGTATTCTTAGTCCTTAGTCTATTGTATTATGTTCAATGTCAAAGTGTGCCTTAATTTAAGGGTGGAGGTGTAAGGTATTAGTATAAAATATGTATAAGAAATAGTTGATAAGTAGAAGGTAGTTGTGTACACATTTTGATCATGTCACTTCAGTAATAAACGTCTTTTGGGTTAGCTGTTGTTTCCTTGCATATAATAAGTAATCAGCTGAATATCTCTCAAGTTTGTTGAAATATTTTCCGACAACCACGCGGGTGAAGCCGCGGGTAAAAAAAAGCTAGTAATTCTAAACGTAAGTAGATAATATTATAATGATCAAGTCAAGCCTTATATTATTGCTCTTTTTTGTATTGGTTTTTTATTGGTTCTTGTACTGTGATGGCTTTTGGTGAAAATAAAGATTTTTTTTTTTAACGCGGAAATTTTATCCCTTATGAAAAGTGTGTAAACAACGAGCTGCACGTGGTAATCAAATCAAGGTTTAACTCGTTACAAGCTCGGAGAACAATACCAATACAATTGTTGTTTTCACGGAATTGAACTGAAGACAAACAGTTATGTTATTTTGTATAGATAGCTTTTGCTTTCTATTTTACAAAAGAAAAAGGAAGATTCTATGCAAAAGCTGTCTATATATTTTTTTAGCTTTAAACAGCAGGAGTATTTTTATTTTTACTGTACTGGATAATACTCTACCCTTTGGTAAGACTGGTTGTCAGACGTTCGGTCCACTGACTACCAGTATCGGCCGTCAAAGATTTGAAAATTTGTGAAATGATAGCCGTGACCAACTGTTTTAGGAGCTTTCAGATGCTCGGAGGCACAATCACTCTGCTGTTATTAACCCCTAGAAATCAAAAGAGCCTACGTAGTCCATGGTACGTATTTACTTTTATTTCTTTTTTAATTCTACTTCCTGTCAAAACTAATATGAAAAGAAAAGTCTCAGATTTCAACTTCCAACTTCACTCTATGTTTTTAATCCAAACTTTGCTTACACCGTGAAAAATTGGCAAAAGGAAACCTTTGATAATACTCCTGCAACTTTGTTTTCTCCGCTTTAGCTTTGTACGGAAGTGTGTTTTTGTAAACTGTACGCATAATTCCAAACTTGAATTGGATAATAAAATAAAAGATCAGATACCATTTCCGCAACTGAACAAAAACAAACATTATCTATGCGATCCAACTATTATGATCCCTCGTAAAACTTTAAAACGATTTTGAACGTAACATTTTACGATGTTAGTTTCAAAAGTTAATAACTTTTTCAATATTTATTAATGCCTTTTGGTCGGATTTTCGGAAATACTTCAATCTTTTATAGCTATTTAACAATCCTCGTTTGTATTCTGCAGCAAACATACATATTATTATAACAGTTTATAACTAGAGAAGATCTCACCAATCAATTGTGCTTGCTGTATTTTTGTGAATACGTGTCTGCTTTTATTTTGTTTACTCTCCCACACTCGAGAGCGTGCAGCTATTCGTAGATACCTAATGTAATATACCTATCTATAGGAGCTTTTAATTGCCACGTTCTCACCCACGCAGTGCAGTCTTTACAAATACATCTGCTAGAGGTAAATACTGTTTTTTAAGGAGTGTTTAGATCTTCGAGTATACTTGACCAAGTGTGTTCAAGCAATGGTTGATCCAGAAAAGAAACAGTTCTGTGGGCCAATGTTATACCTACTCATCATCATCTTTCGGAAAAACGATAGTATTTCCAGTAGGTATCGTAATATTTACAAACACATAAAATTTAACCATATTATTGATTTTCCTATTACTTCCCAGCAGAAATCTATACATAGGGCAACTCTTTAGGTGTTAATATCTTTGTGTGGAAAAGATAGCTTTGAGTTTCAGTTGTTTGAAAACAGTTATTAAGTTCCAACGAAGATCCTGAACAGACAACTTGCTCTCTTGAAGTTACTTGCTCAAAGTATAGGAAGTTCCAACGAGCTAAATATTTTCCTCGTATATGAGAATGGTAATCGATTTCATTTGTTTTCATTCGAGTGCTTTTCTGCACTCGAGATCAGATGTGGTATCGTAATCAGACGACGCTCCTTATGGTTTCAAGAAAAAAAAACCATAGAAAGTGGATTTAACGGGGTATGGAAAAGATTTCTGTTAATACATATCCTACTAATATTACAAATGCGAAAGTTTGTGAGTGTGTGTATGTTTGTTACTTCTTCACGCAAAAACTACTGAACGTATTTTGATATAATTTAGTACACAGATAGTTTATAACCTGGATTAACACATAGGATAGTTTTTATCTTCGCGTGGGATAATTTTCGAGTTGTAGCGGGTGAAGCCGCTGGCAACAGCTAGTAAATAAATAAAGGGGAGCTCGTGGCAAAATAATAATAGCCGGGGCCGTTTTTCAGGTTAAGCCCCCACTTGCCTAGATGGGTCCATGGATGGGTGACTTGTTACATACCGAATTTTCTATTTCTCTGTAATCCATACTAATATTATAAATGCGAAAGTAACTTTGTCTGTCTGTCTGTTACTCTTTCACGCCTAAACGGCTGAACGGATTTTGATGAAATTTGGTACAGACATAGTTTGGAACTTGAGAAAGGACATAGGATAGTTTTTTTTTTTTTTTCGCTAGTTAAACCAAAATTCTGCCGGTTGTCACTATTCCACGCGAACGAAGTCGCGGGCAAAAGCTAGTAATGAATAAAACTTTGAAGGCGCCATTTTACACGTGGCCAAAAACCAACCCATGTTCCTTCTTCACCCATGTGCCGAGGCCACGTCATCTCTAAATATTTTATTGCTGACTGTCCTAAAAATGTGTCAGGGTATCCGATCAGATTTTAATCTTTTACGGGGGATCAGACCGGAATAGAAAATAATTTATAATAAAACTGATCCCCTAGGGTATCAGTTTTTGGGGATCCGAACGGAATAACTCTTCGAAAGCACGTTAAGCCGTTGGTCCTAATATAAGTCCTAAGTCACGTAATATGGTTATGTTACAGTATGTTTAGCCGACATTTTAAACAAAGCATCTTCCTTGATGTTTCCGTACAAATACGGGCTTTTCAAACTTTGGCCATACAAACGAGTTACTCAAAGAAGGTTAAATAGAGAAGTCTGAAAAAGAAACGTATAAGTAGGTACCTAAATATATCCAAAATTTTGTAGAATTGAATTTCAGTACTGTTGTGTTGGTCTCTGTTAATAGGTAGGTACTCATTAAGCTCATTTCGCTAATCTTGTCCTACTAATAAAGGAGTAGAAGATACTGTTGCACATTAAAAAATACCTTTATTATCGAATCTCACCACAGCGTGCTTCTACAGAGTAGTGATGAGCGAGGAGGACATTTAGTGTCTGATCCCAGTGGAGTTGAGACCACCTGGAACTGTTCCCAATTAATTGTGCCCCGTGTTATTTAGTACCGCACTCAGTGTGTTTTCATTGCACGAAACCCATCTTCTGCCCACATGATGTACGAGCCTAACTAAACATAACTCCTGGCAATCTGACATATATATAAATACGTATATATATCTACACATCTAATTAAGCAAACGAAATGTTCCTTCGCTCAAAGGACAGAAGGCTTACCCAGCGTCTGCACAATAGAACACATGAAATAATAATCATCAAAGGACGTCTTTGCCGCGATTCTAGTTTCTATTCACAGACTTGTAAAATAATTAACAGTGCCTATTTCACGGCCCGTCTTCAGAATATCAAGGAGAGGCGTCAGGAATGTAAAATGTCGGATCGCCGTCACTCACACGTCGGCTTGGTGAAACATGCCAGGGGTGAGCGATGCCATGGCGGACCCACTGATGAACTAAAAAACCGGCCAAGTGCGAGTCGGACTCGCGCACCGAGGGTTCCGTAAAAAAAATATATTATGTGATGTAACTAAAAATTTATGGTTTTCGTAATTATTCCTTTATCTATGCTATAAGACGTTGCTTCGTACCAAATTTCAAGATTCTGAGTTCACGGGAAGTACCCTGTAGGTTTTGATTCCCTTGCGAGTGTCGAAAATTTGCGGCATAAACGGGAGTATCTTGATGTAACTAAAAATTTATGGTTTTCGTAATTATTCCTTTATCTATGCTATAAGACGTTGCTTCGTACCAAATTTCAAGATTCTGAGTTCACGGGAAGTACCCTGTAGGTTTTGATTCCCTTGCGAGTGTCGAAAATTTGCGGCATAAACGGGAGTATCTTTTGATCGCGTTGACTTAGAAGTTTGATTTTTTCACAGCTCCAAGAGACCATAGACTTGAGTATTTGATATGAATTTCAGCTTGATACCTCCACGCGTTCCTGAGAAAAAAGGTCTTGACAGACAGACAGACAGACAGACAGACAGACAGACAGACGGACAACAAAGTGATCCTATAAGGGTTCCGTTTTTTCCTTTTGAGGTACGGAACCCTAAAAACACAAGAAAATTGTTTGAGAAAGAACGGTAGATGAAAAATATAGTTATCCATCCATACTAATATTATAACCAGGTATAGTTCGTTGGTCTAGCGGTTGTAAGCGCAACTTGCTGTGCATGAGGTCCTGGATTCGATTCCCAGGAGGGTTAAAGTGTTATTAAATTTACCATTACAAACTCAGTAGACAGCCACGGAGTCTAGATACGTGGCTGTTTGTGGTAAAAGGCATTATTACATGTGATTTAAAATATAACTGGTGAAATATGCATGTGAGTTCTATTAGATTCACATCTGTGTAATCTTTCGAGGAATACAGGCGTGATGGCATATGTTGTCCTATGTAAAGTTCGTAAGTTTTCTTGTCGGGATAATCTCGGAAACCTCTCCAACGATTTCAGGTAACGTTTAGTATTAGCGAAGAACACATGCAGCTATAGTTTGGTTAAAATTGCTTTTTAAACACAAAAGCAAGCTTATAGTAGAAAAAAAAAGAATTTACTGTTGCTACAAATAACATCGAGATTACTCGTGACAGTAAAATACGTACAACCATATCCTCCTCATAAAAATGTACCAACGTTCTATCTTCTGATGTTCCGGTGACGGAAATGAAAGTGCCACGCATGTCTTTTCTTGTCTCGTCTAGAACGAGGCACTACACTTTTATCGAGAAACACATTTGAAGTGTCACAATTGCTCACAAAGTGCTTGTCCCAAATCTCTCTTACTGTTGTGGAAAATGATAATTATGTGAGTGAGTTTACCTAAATCTATAAATCATCACATCATCATCAACAGCCTATAAATGTTCCCACTGCTGGGACACAGGTCTCCTCTCTTTGAGAGGGAATATTACAAATTCAATTGTTGTTCGTGTCGATCTGCGTGATCGCGTCGTTATTGCGAAAAGTGACATTATTATTTACATACATAAGCTACACGCACTTATTTCTGCCTGATCGCGTTTTCCCTTAATCGCAGCAGGTGACGTTATGAGGGTTGACAGAAATCATATAACGCTACGTGTTATGATCCTTACTGTATACTCCTTTTATCTCGTCCACGTTCATACATCTGGTCACACACGCACGCCCGGTGTGAGTACTAATTACTAAGTATTCTGATATGTATTATTAATTACACATATTTCACATAAATATAAGTAATTACTCATACGCGTAAATGTTGATATAAACACAGAGTACAAAACTGTTTCGAGTTTGTGATATCACCATCTCAGGTCCAGTTGAAAACCAGCGTCGGGCTCTAGCTGCTCGGCAATTTGCTGAACTGGGGGTCTAAAATGGCCACTTTTGCAGATCATAATGTGAATTGCGTTTAGAAGCGTAAAATGGACCTTTCATAATAAAAACTGCGTCTGTGACTATTTTACGAATGTTAACGCAATTCATATTATTTTCGTATTATGATGTATTTTACTAAATTGTTACAGACGCAGTTAATAATATTCCACAACTATCACACAACGCCATCTAGTCCCAAGCTAAGCAGAGCTTGTGTTATGGGTACTAGACAACTGATAAACATACTTATATATTTCTAAATACATACATATTATAGATAAATTACACCCAGACACAGAACAAATGATCGTGCTCATCACACAAACATTTGTCCTGGGTGGGAATCGAACCCACGACCTCCGGCATAGCAGTTAGGGTCACTAACCACTAGACCAACAGGCCAGTCAAGTTATTTTAATGAAAGGTCCATTTTACGCTTTTTAACGCAATTCATATTATGATCTGCCAAAGTGGCCGTTTTAGACCTCCTGGTCCTATGTGGCGCAGCCGTGAGATGCACGCACTCTTTTGTATTTATTGTTTTTACACGACTGCCCCAAAAAAAGAGTGTTATGTTTTTCAATTTAGTTTTTTTGTCAATTTTATTGTGTGTTGTGTACACTTATGGCCTGTGCTGAATAAATGTGTTTTCTTTCTTTTCTTTTACGTACCTGTCGTTTCTGAAGAACCTCATCAATAAGGACATCAAATATGTCCTTCTAGTGTCTCTTCCAGCATGTTTACTTATATCTGCCTTGTAAATACATTTTGTTAGTTGCCTTTTACTCATTAATCTTTTTAATTTTTGACCCTACATCTTATTTCAAACTTTAATAACATATTTTACGTACCTACCCTGCATAGAAATATCGATAACTTGTCAAGGCGAAAAACCGTTGTGTAGCAGGGACGGGTCGCTATAATTTAAGCAGGCGACGATAACTTTATAAGTGAATAATTAAATTATTCCGGCAAAGTGAACCAGCTGTCCTTGTGCCGAGCGCGATAATTGTATAGAAAACACGCATAAATGTTATTGTCCAGTGTAAATTTTCTCCGGAAAGTTGGTCGAGTCAGATAGAAAGTTGAAGTGACGCATTCCCAACAAACTGTGAAGATTAATAACGGTGAAGTTAATTACTTTTGGGCAATATAACACGGAGTCGCGCAGAGCAGCCATTAATGGAATAAATTATAGAAACTGCTGCCCTTTCCATCACGTCGCGCCGTTGCGCTCTAGTAGACTCTATAAAAATACTGCGAACTTCGTTTAAGTATGCGTTCAATGGATTGCTAAACGAAGCATGTCAAAAGATGTTTATGAACTTTCAGTTTAAGGGTAAGTTCGTAGCGCGTAGCTAGAGGCGTAAGGTGTCTACAGCTACGCTTAAATCGTAGCACGTAGCGATTCGTATTGCATTACGAACAATATACCGCTTCACGGAAAACGTGTGTAGTTCCTGCTTGACTTAACAAAGTGCCTTTATTTCATGTTTTCTTTATAAAGTAACCATGTAACATGTGTTAACAACACGCTTATCTGTTCCACACGGAGTCGCCATTTTGTTAATTTAGCGTTATTTTACGGCCCATTAACATTTATTAGCTTGCAAGCAGCAAGCATGACTCGTGTTTCCCTTTTAACCGCTAGCCTTGTGTAGTACGAGTACCTCCTTTTATTTATGCCAGGGGACGTTTCAATAACCCGTAATGGCAACACCCAACCCCTTTATGTAATTGGAAAAAAGTGATGAATGGGTTAATACCATTACATTTGTAAAACGAGTAATTTATGAGATTATTGCGTCGTTTCTAATTTTTATGGGCGCGTAAATTGGTTCGTCAAGGTTTACAGAAATGTTATTTTGAGGAAATTCATCAAGCGCTTTTAATTCGTTTTACAAATATTTATTTACCTATGAAATTAATAGATTTGCGTATCTACTAACATTATATTACAATTACTAGCTTATGCTCGCGGTTTCGCCCGCTATACTTCGTTAATTGTCACACGGGATCGTACTACCGGTATAAACAGATATCCCATGTGTTAATCCATATGCGTTTTTGCGTGAAAGAGTAACAGATGTCCTCATACTCACAAACTTTCGCATTTATAATATTATTAGGATAAACTCTGCTACATCTCTGCTCTGCTTTTTAACTCTACAATAAATATGATGAATGTATTTCTCAATAGAAAACAATCTAGTACCTTCATTGGAAAACCCACACTCACTAAACTCTTTAAAAGTGTTAAATATTATTAATGGATTTTGTGATTAAAACCTGAGTTTTTAAAGTATCATCGTAAAACCTTTTACAGTGATTTATATGCCTTTGAATTTACAAGTCATTAAATGCGAGAATATGATTTATTAAAAACTAGCTGCTGCCCGCGACGTCGTCTGCGTGAACGCTTTAGAGCACCAAAAATACCTACGATTACACTTTTTTTTAAATCATAACCCTCCTTTGGATTTGCCGTAGCCGGGTAAAAAATACCCGTCCACTCATTTACCCGTTTCATATTAACATTTCATATCTACAGAAAGTAGAGTAACAGAGTGAGAAGGTCTTTTGTAAAATTGACCTTCAAAAAGTGCAAATTTTCAGCCTGCTTTGAATAAATGACTTTATGGTGATTCTCCTGAATTAAGTCATAAGTTGTGACTGAAGCAGATGGAGAAAACAATGAATAAGGAATACAAAATAGGGTAAAAATAACATACTTATAGGAATTTTCGATGAACTACAATAGTGGGTTGGCTATCCGCAGCCAAAATGTAAAGAGAGTCAGGACTGGTGACGCGGGAGCAAGCGACGTACAGCTGCCCGTGTGAGAAGCAGCTCGTCCTGAGGTCGACACCCGCTGCCCTCAGTGTTTGACCCTGCGACTTATTGATGGTCATCGCGAAGCAAACACTAACGGGGAATTGTACGCGCTTGAATTGGATCGGGAAGTTATGAGGTATGAGTGGAATACGTGGTATAAATACTGCCTCGCCGACTCCAAAACCCGTGAGAATTTTCGCCTCAATGGTGTGTCTGTGGAGCGAGATGACTTTAAGGCGGGTCCCGTTACACAACTTCGAAGGAAGGTTCCGAAGAAGCATAATCGGGACACCAACCTTCAGCTTGATGGTAAGCGCTGGAAGTCTACTTGCTGACAGGGAGTTCAGAAATTCCACGGGATAACGTGTGGCGTCATCTTACTCGACGACAGTGTTTATAGAGGTGTAGACCACTTCATTCCCCTCAATTTCCGAGATAATGCATTCGTTAATTGCCGCAGTCTGATCATTTTTCGGCGTTAAAATGGCCCGCTCGCACACCCAAGAATTCTGCTGGTGCGGTATACGACTGATGTCCCCGTATACACAGCGAATGAGTTCTTCTAAGCTGGATACAACTCTACTGAAGTACCGAGAGAATCTGGAAGCGCCACCTGTCCACCTCTCTCCTCACCGTCGCCAAGCCTTAGGACATCGGAGAATTCTTGATAACGTGCATTGCCGCCATGCCGAGCTCTCATATTAATGGTCAAGCGCAGTGAACGAACCCGTGACCACAACGAAGATCATTTCAACGAAGCATTCACTTCGTCAGCCTTCGATCCCCGCTTCACCTCGGAAAGCGTGTGTCCGAAATCGCCACTGAACAGAACTGTGACACCACCCATCAAATGTTCGTTCTTATGGATGTCCTGCAAAGTTCTGTCCTCGGCCTCAACTGCCTTCCTGTTGGCCATCGTACACTCATCCCATACGATCAGAGAGCAATCCTTGAGCACGTGTCCCTTAACACTGTTACGTGACACACCACAAACAGACGTTTTGGCGCTTTCTAAGTCGATTGGAATTTTAAACATGGCATGTGCTGTCTTGCCACGCGGAAGCAGTGTGGCAGCGATTCCCGACGACGCTACAGCAATTGTAATTTTGACTTGCCTCCTGACCTCTGCAATTATGCCAGTGGTAACTAATGTTTTTCCTGTTCCACCAGGAGCATCCAAGAAAAACATTTTACCCTGGTTTTGCCCAAGGACGGTGTCATAAATTTGATTATGCTCTGAAGAGAACAAAGAGACATGGTAATTTCGTATGGTGGTCATTTCGCCCGGATCGTAAATTGTCTCAGTGTTATACTCCCGATTTCCACGGTCTTGATGTGGTGCTGATTGGGGAGCTGGTAACCCATAATGACCACGTCTAGAAGTGAAATGAGACAGGTGTTCAGCACGCGTTCATCACAGACAATCTCGATGAATTTTATAAGACATAGATGAAGCAGCTTAAAACTTATAAAAACACATTTTTTTTAATTGTCTTGCTCATCTCTGAAACGAATTAACAATACAATGTTTAAGAAGAAAATGCACAACTCCATCTATGACTTTTAGAAACAACTATTAACTCGCCAACATCATCAAATTTAAATTATATAAAACCAAAAAGGACACATGTAATTCGACTTGATGTTTTTGAAATCCCATAGATGGCGCTGCTTTAAATTGTCTTGATACTAAAATTACAATAATTATTATGTTTATCGGCCTAAGTTACTTATATTGCGTGATTTTTATAGTATGAAGCTAGCTTATAGCATGGTTAACATAATAACAACATTTGAATATGCGTCGTTAGATTACACGTTGTTACAGAATGCGTTGAAGAAATAAAGGTTCACTGCTCGTTCCCCGTAGGTGATAGCGTGATAATATGTAGCCTATAGGTTGACCCGACTTCTTAGTAATATTCGTGCCAAATTTGTAGTAAATCCATGCAGTACTTTTCGAGTTTATCCCGGACATACATACAGGACATACATACAGACAAACAGACAAACAGACAAACAGACAAACAGACAAACAGACAAACAGACAAACAGACAAACAGACAGAAATTCTAAAAACTATATTTTTGGCTTCGGTATCGATTGTAGATCACACCCCAAGTATTCTTTTTAAAATATCGTCCCCGTAGAGGGAAAATTAAATAACTCCGATTTTGGCGATATTGACTTTTTCCTATTTTCAAAACACCTAAAACATGCCGCATATTTTAGCCTTACAGGCATTTTCGTATCTTATTCCGTTCCAAAAATATAGTCATTTTTGTCGGAAAGATGGAATAATAAATATCTTCAGACTAACACTATTTTTTTAAAGGAAAAATAAATAACTCAGTAAATAAATCAATAACTGTGGTCAGTGATAATTTGAATGTCAAATAAATTAAATAACATGAGTTGTTGAATTTTTTCTCAACTTAAAAATTCTTTCACAAAACTAACTAAGTTCTAGGAAAACTAAATAACTCTACTTATTTAATTCTGCTATTCAGAATTTTGATATAACGTACCTAATTTATAAATACTTGATGTTATCTATTTCTTCTACAACTAGATAATGATTAATTATAAGATACTAGGTAAATAAAATTAATTAAATTAAGTTGTATATAATTACCATAACCCAAAATGCACCTGAGAAAAGTTGATAACTCTTCTGCTTTCATTTGAATTTTGACTCTTACGTTGAAGAATTAAGGTTACTTTTAGCTTGTCACACAAATTGTTTTTTGTTAGGTATTTTCGTTAAACATTTTTTTAATAGTGAAACCACATACGGAACGTTAAAATCAATTAGCGAATAATTTTCTGTAGTAATAGTGTAATTTTCAATTCTGCAGGGTTAAGTCCCTCGCAGCGGTGGTCCTCATGGAGCTTATTTTGTATTTCTTATCGAATACGTACTGTTTGTGTATACTCGATCGTTAACAGCTTTAACCAGGGGGAGCTCACTTTGGTTTCCCTCTATTGCCACAGTATGCTGCGTGTACTTTTTACCCCAGAGTCTTAGCGTATTGAGGCGCACCGCCGCCGCCGTCATCGTTGCTTTCAGCAAAATGAACAGGTGGAACGGCGGAAGCCCCAGGATGGCTACGAGGGCTGCGGTCGGAGTAATACTCATGCAACGTGTGATCGCCATGCAGGCGAGCCTTTGCATACGTTGCAGCTTGCTTATGGCTGTTATTAAGTTGGTGCGGGGCCACCAGACCACTGCCCCGTAGGTGATCATGGGTCGAATTAACACGCAGTAAAGCCAAAGTATAATTTTAGGGGATAGGCCACACTTCTTACCAATCATCCTCCTGCACTGCCAAAAGGTGATGCAGGCCCTCTTTAGCTAGTTATCAAGATGGCTGCTCTAATTTAACTTATTGTCCAGGATAGCTCCCAGGTATTTGACCTCGTTGGTTACCTGAAGCTCAGTATCGAATAGCTTACGTTGGCGATGAGGGCCTAGCATTCGTTTTCGGGTAAACATGACAAGGTCAGTTTTTGTGGATTTCGCTGAGAGGTCGAACTCAGCACACCATCGCTCAACTATGCGTAGCGCCTGCTGACTGGTTGCAGATTCTCCCTGTCACCTTTTCCGAGATGAGGATGGCGAGATCGTCTGCGTACCCATTAGTATAAAAGTGGTTAACATTGAGCTTCGCCATTAGGTCATTAATCACCAGATTCCAGAGGAGGGGCGACAGCACTCCTCCTTGGAGAAAGCCCCTGGATATCACTGCTGACTGCTGCTTGCACCAAGGCGGACGACTCGTTTGCTAAGCATATTGGTAATCTGTACCTGTTCCACCCGGTGTCGGGAGAGAGCGGCGCTGATGCTGGGGAAGATTGTTTTGCCGAAGGCTCCTTCGATATCTATGAAAGTACTCAGGCAGGTGCCCTTCTGATGTATCGCTTTTTCTATCCGGCCAACCACTACATGAAGAGCGGATTCAGTAGATTTACCCGCGCTGTATATGCGTGTTGATTTGCGGGAAAAGGTATTGCTTTTAAAACTCAGCTCTCTCTCTCGCATTTATCTTCTCCATGGCTTTCAGGAGAAAGGAGGTCAGGCTGATCTGGCTTAGGGATGAATATGACTTTCACTTGCCTCCATCCTTTCGGGATGTACCGAAAGGTCAGGCACGCCCACAATATGCGCACCAGTCTTTCAGCAACGGAGAGCACACCCCCATTGCAGTAATGCAGGGAACACCTCGTCCGGACTGGACGCCTTGAAAGGATGGAAGCACCCGATCGCCCACTGGAATTCCTCCAGCGTGATCATCATGTGAGCATAATTCCAGTCGTTTCCTGTTGAAGTTTGGTTTACCTCAGTCCAGTCAATTGTGGGTGTGAAAACGCAACCTGGGAAGTGAGTATCAATAAGGACGCGCAGGCGATGCGCGTCCTTATTGATACTCTCTACTAATTGATACTTCTGGAGTAGTGGTAAGCGTGTTGTCAGGTTTTCGGAGCACTACAGGTCCAGCAGAGTTCTGCTGTGCTAGTATTTTCCTTACCCTGTTTGCTTGTTGGCAGGATTCTTTTTTGAGTTTTATTTAAATTGTATTTTACTTACCTTATTACGAAATATTTTTAGTTGAATTGAGTCGTTTTAAAGTTTTATAATGATTGTTGTACCTTTGTTTTGCTGTTCATTTTTTAGTTGAGTACTGACCCTATGGCTTAGGTACAAACAATCTTAATTTTTTGAGTTTTAACACAGAATAGGATTATACCTAGTGCTGTTTTAATTAAGTTTTGATTTGATACAAACTTATATTTTTTAGTTCTAATTGATACCTATTTTAAGTTTTTCATAGTTTCACTTACTACTTAAGTATGCCCTACGTAATTAGGTCTCTGATTTTAGAGCTATAATGTTATTATTTGGGTTCAAATTATTTTCTGTTTTGAATTGAAAGAATACTTTAGGTTAATTTGTTTCCACTTGTTATAATTGGTGTAATTTTGTTTATTTTTTTAAGTTTGTGGTACGATAAGTATCTAATTACAATACACTTTTGCTTAATTTTATTCTACTTTTCTATTTCTTCCTTAAAATAACTTTATTAATATCATAATACAGCTTTTATTTTATATGAGACCAATAATAGTTAAAAAAATATCAAAGTAATAATAACATACAAAGCCACAAAATTTTACATTTAAAAATATTTCGAGTTTGATAAATTCAATAACTGCATTTATTTCACCAAATTTTACTCTACCAATATATTTAGCTTGTAGGAAAACTAAATAAATAGCCGAAATAAGTAGCTAACTGTAGTGACGTTATAAATAACAGTTGTGGGAAAATTAAATAACTTGATTTTTTATTTTTTATTAAATTATAGATAAAGACAGAGTTCAGTTCGTTAAAGCATAATATAAACCGTAATCAGGTCCACCAAATATAAAATTACCGACGGTAAAATTGTCTCACATTTTTTAACAAATGTACATTAACTGAAAAAAAAACACTAAATCGCGTTTATCTCAAAACTACAAAATCAGAGTTATTTAATTTTCCCTCTACGGGGACGATATATTCAATGTACAGTTTTGACTTTCCTATCATTTTATTATATGTATAGATATTTATATTTTCAACAAGATTTCAGTATATTCATACTCATACATAAATTCCGAAACTATAACGACACACGTACTTGATACCTACTTGATAGATAGGTAAGTTGTACCTTCACATAAAAACGTAGCTACATTTAAACGAGAAAGGAAAAGAAAGTGTAAAGTAAGTAAAAAAGTAAGTGAAGGTGTAAGAAAAACTGTAGGTATGTTTTCGTTACTTTGATATCACAAAGGAATTGACAATTTCCATATAAAAATTCGGTAGGCAGTAGGTAATATTTCTGAGCTTTCTGATTGTAAATAAACCTATTTGTATGATTAAACTGGACTCAGTGGCCGTTGTAAAAAATGGAGGCCCATATTCTAGAAGCACATTTTTTTATTCTTTGTCAAATAGATCACCTACATTGCGCCAGTTATGTTTAACGAGCCTATTGCCGTCAATTCAGGCTTCGTGGTTGCTACTGAGAAATTCTTGATGGAAAACGCCAATTTCACTTTGCCCGACCCGGGAATCAAAACCAGGACCTCATGCTACGCAGTCGCGCTTGCGATCTCTAGACCTACGAGGAAGTATATTAGGTACCTACACTTCTGCCTAACTCTTTGGAGGTTACAGGCGTTATATTATGTTATTTGGTAAGAATCCAGTACATTTCCGTTAATCCCAAGATTATTTTTAATCGCTTTCGCATTGAAAATCTATAAATTTCTATCTTCAGTTAGTATTATGGTTTCTACTTGTTATTTATGAAATGCTTTGTTCATTTTGCTATTCTATTCAAAGCTTAGGTAACTTAGAAACTGAGTAACTATGAAGAATTTTTTGTTTGTGAATGAATATACCAATCCACATAATATATGTGGATGTGGTGTGTGTGTGTGTGTTGTGTGGTGTGTGGTGTCTAAATGTGGTTTTCTCCTTATTATTATTTTTTGTACTCTACCACAGTGCTGTCTTATTTGACCCTAAGGTTGACTGGTAGAGAATGCCTTGTGGCATTAAGTCCGCCTATGTACCACTCTTGTGCATGAAGTTTAAATAAATAATATACCTTAGTACATTTTATACTATCATAATGGCGTTTAGGGTCACAAATCATTTTTGGGAGTTTTGTAATCATCCAATTTTATGACTCCGCCCGTTCTGGGCAGAGTGGAAGGGAGTGTCAGACTTCTACAGACTAAAAGCCACCCAAGTTCCTTCTTAGCATCTCTTTGTGTTCCGAGGCCGCAGTATCTCTTTCAAACAACCCACCGCGTTTGATGATATCCGCGTACGACATTGCTTCCGCATACATTCTTCCATCACAAGATAGGTACTTCTACGAATCTTCTAAGCGTATCGATGGCGAAAAGTTCAAATGTGTTTAGACCAAATCTCATCCACACAAACCCCACTCACTGATGCAGTAAATTGTATACAATATCGAAGGTGGGCATGAATCCCCATCTGCAGAAATTGTAAATAAAAAAAGAAATGTTCTTCTTCTCTGTCGCCACACTCTTGGCATAGTGGTCGTGGTCGTCATGACAGGGGTGCTGGCAAGCATCACAATTCGACGCTATTCCTCTCGTACTGCTGCTTGCCTCGTGCATTTGAATTGTCTTTCTACGAATTTGAAATCTCTAATAGCCTTGACCTCAGGTAGTATCAACATTATCGGCTCTATTGGCGTAATTCCTTTTGCGAACATTATAGATATCCTTAATGCCCTACCTACATTCAGAGCACGTGAAGATGCGTAGATATTCCTGTCGTGTCATTAGATAATTATAATCAATCCTGTTCACAATAACTCTAGACCTGAAATGACCTATTGTCTCATAGATCTATCGCCAGCAACGATAAGACCGCCATTGTACCCATAGATTTATCAATATTGTACACACAGGAGCCCACAATGTTACAATTCTTGGTTTTTATTAAAAGTTTCATTCACTTCAGAATACTGTTTAGCTATTTCACTTTTTTCGACATGTTGATTGGATTAATGTCTAAAAAATTGTTGATAGGTAATCAAACAATAAAATTCAAGCAACTAGAAATTTTATTAACCCAGATTTACCTTGTTTCATTCTATTGACTTAGTATTCATAGAATATTGAAATATACATTTAAATTGTTAGGTGTAATTTCTAAAGGAGGCAGAGAGCAGACATTTCATTATAATGATCGTCTTTTCTGAGACCGTCAATACCTTGTTGTTCCAAATAACCTCTAAGAACTAACTGGGTATTATTATGTCGTAAGCAATCTAGACTGACTTTTGTACTTTATGGTTTCATAAACTAACCTAGACTTTGTTATAGCATTTCATTCAGGTAGTTAGTATATTACTTTCAATATAATAGTAGTAACTCAATATTTAATAGTTATAATTGAATTCTTATATGCGTAAAATGATAAGATACCCATTGATATAATAGATACCTGAATGAGTTTTGTAAACGCAATCTTCAAGATGTAATTTATTGAAGCCATAAAATTAAGAAGTTGTCATGAACGCTATTCTAGCTTTATTAATTTGACAAATTAATAAAGCTAGAATAGCGTTCTGTTCAACATTTTGCTAAGAAACTTTACCATTTAACAGTAAAATGTACTACGATATTGGTTCAATTAAAACTTTTAAACAAAAAGGACCCTTAACATAATTTTGTACGTGCCTACTTAGCTATTATTTAAATACTTACTATTTAACTGAGCAGTAGAAGGGTTGTAAGTTAAAACTATGAATCGATTTTCAACAGAAAAGATAAATCAGGGTTAACTTTTGTTAAAAAATAAACTAGATTTTTAAAATTCAAACCTTAAAAACACTTTTGGAAAAGTCAAACATTGTATAAGATTTATTAATAGAGTTTTATTTCACAAAATCAATCTGAAGCGAGTTAGAAACTATTATTTTTGAAAGAATCCAGATGATTTTTGCTAGTTGTAAAAATATCTATAAAAGTTAACTTAAATCTTATAATAATATCACCTTTATACGCACGTGCACGTAATGGTATCATAGAATATACATGAATGTATTAGCTTTTAGCTGTTGCTTTCATTTTTGGCACATTAGAGATCATTACATAATAATGATGAAATATTACGTTTCCTTTGTGTCATCCGAAAAATACAACAAAGCATTCCAGGAAATGTATTTTTCCAAGAAGTAAAAATACTCTCTGAAAACAGTATAAATATTCGGATCATTTTTCAAAACAAGGAAAATGAAATTACTCTATACAATTTCTAATTTAAGGTTCATAATATTATACCTACATTTTTTTTTTTTTTTTTTTTTTTCCTTTCTTCTCCATTTGCGATCGGTCGCCAGACCATAAGCAAGTTAGTTGCGAGAGTGTAAGGCTTTATGGTGGAGCAACCAGCGCTGCACCTCCCAATCAGAGTATGTGGTCTCTTTTCAACCTTCTGACCACAGATGACGTATTCAGCAACTCAGCGATGAGTGGGTTTGGATGATGAGATAGACGCTCTTTGTGCAGTTTCTTATGTTTTTCAATTTCTGATGCAACTGTTGAGATTTTGAGATGGTCGTTTTATACCTACATAAAATTTATTTTCTCATTCACTCTTGTTTATTAATATTTCACCATATTCTCTAAAGCTTAGTCGTAAACTATAGGTAAGCTTCAACACGAGTAAACTTGGCACTTATAGTCTGCAAATTAACTTGGTGCTAGCAAAGCATATTAATGAATTCTTGTGAGTTACATACGTACGGACATATTATACTGAGAATAAGATCATACGTTATTTATTACAGTAGATATTTTTTAGCTAGTATAATAACTTATTCATTGAGTAGAAGATATCTTGTTAGGAATAATATAAAATGTAGTTGTTAGTTTATTTGCAAAACAAACGTGTCTCAACAAAGTAAACTTAATCTCAAAGCATTTATTTCAATTGGCCCAGCACTTTTTAATGTCAGAAAAGTTTGGTATTGTAGTTGCCCATTCCAAAGCGTAGATATCTAAGGAAATCAATGGGCAAGAAACCTCATGTACACTCTTTTAAAATCAAAATATTGTTACAAAATCTTGGTTACATCATCCGAAAATCATGTAGGAGTCAATAAAAGGGTGAATTTCAACAAATGCCATTTTTTTATCATATCGGTGAACTTTTTCATTTATGTTATTTTTTCATATTTTTCAGGTTTTATGTAATCTTTAGGATATCAAATATCCCCAAATTTAATATCATCAACGTAACATTTAAGACTAAAGAGAAAATTCAGTTTGTATTCTGGTTTCCACCGATATGATAAACCGGCACCGATTATTTTTCTGTACACCGATATGATAAGTTTATCCACCGAAATGATGTACATATCCAGCGATATGATAATCTATCCTAATACGATTTTTTTTTTTTAAACTGACATGGTCACTGACACTACTATTAATATCATAAACGGGATATTTACCATGTTTGATTTTTGTTTCGAGTTCCCGATATTTCGGCGCTGTTACAAGCACCATGATCACGGATAAACTGAAGTCATTGCGGGTGGATGTTTATGAGCAGACAAAACGGTCTACCCTCTTTCTTGTTCGTTTTTTGCGTTCGGCGCCACTACCACTGGATTGAGTTGCATAACCCTCAGGTCATCTCGACAGAACGCCACTATATACCTCGTCTGGTCAGAGAGGCCATTGAAATTACCAAATATGACAACTTTAACCGGGAGGATGGGTTTCAACTGTCGAGAGCCTGGAATCCAGTGGTTCAACTGTGTAAAAACCGAAAAAGTGCCGAAAAAAGTTCGCGAGTGGACACAGTGAGTTTTGTGTGTCGGGAACAGAATCGTGTAGTGAGTGACAATGGTAGTGGCGCCGAACGCAAAAAACGAACAAGAAAGAGGGTAGACCGTTTTGTCTGCTCATAAACATCCACCCGCAATGACTTCAGTTTATCCGTGATCATGGTGCTTGTAACAGCGCCGAAATATCGGGAACTCGAAACAAAAATCAAACATGGTAAATATCCCGTTTATGATATTAATAGTAGTATCCTAATACGAGTTTAAAAAAAGGTACTTTATTTTTTGATTTTATCGCTACAAATCGATAGTGTTTCATGTACCAGATCGACCAGCCAGGGATTAAAACGACCGAAATTTAACGGTGTATATGTATGTATATAATGTATGTGTTTGGATGTATGTTCCATTGTTTCTTTGTATACTTAACGAAATGACACGGGATCTACCGATATGATAAAACGACTCACCGAGATGATAAAATATCTACCGATATGATAAAGCAATCCACCGATGTGACAAAACTGTGCGTTGATCATGAATCAAAACACCGATATTAGATATAAGACACCGATTGATTTTTTCTCATCATTTCGGTGTAAATTATCACATCGGTGGTAATAAAGACCACCGATTACAGCGATATGAGAACAGCGACGTGAGAAATAACACAATTTTTAGAAAATTAGAAAAAATGCATAATATCTAGGATAAATTCAATAACAGTCAATGAAGCTAATTCACTTACTACCTCTGTCAGAACCAAACAACAATAATGAAACTACTCATTACACTAGAAAAATACAACCACCGATAATATAAAATAATTGTCCGGGAGCAACTGAAATGGCGTACTTACGTTATTGGCGGGAATATGCAGCGATTTGACACACGTCTGTCTTGACTGCGCACTAGCACACACTAACGAGAGAAATAAAATTGGGGTGGGGACGCTGTCGGACTCGTCGATGTAAAGTTAGGTTTAAATTACTTTTGTCCAGCGATATGAGAACATTTCGCAGGACAAGTACGTTTGTGCCTCTCAGTAATAATAATCGTTAATTATGTAATAAAATATGTTATATATTAATAATATAACTAATATTCTATGAAATAGAATAAGTTATATCCTTAACTTACTTATTTTTATTAGTGTATTAAGCTTTTTATTTGTAAAAAAAGTAGAGGGACAGCACCGATTTGAAAAAAATAGAGGTTTATGTATATATTTCTACCTTTGTAAATAGTCCTAGGTAAATTATATTTTTGCCACAACGCAATAACTATCTATTGAATACTAAAAAAAATAATTCAGAACAATATTCCTTTTTTCAAATACTAATTTCACCGAAGACAAAAAAATAAGTCATTTGGGAAATTCACCCAAAAGGGTTATCATTAGTGGGACATTCAGTCCTATTAAAACACAGATTTATGTTTTCATAAGCCCAGTGCACCAAATTCTCTATTTTTATTTGCAATGTTTTCATGCTTTTGAATAAATTAACAAGGCGTGAAACAAATACGATGTGATTTCACCTCTACGTGCTACTATTCATCATCAGAACAAAATTTGCAACCAACAAACATTGTGTGAATAAATGACTGTTATTACTTTTGTGGGGTTTAAAATGAAAACACTCATATTTCTGTTTGTTTGTGGCACAGATATAATAAAACGTTGTTTTCATTCCAGTTATGATGCGTCATTGTATTAGGGGATGCAGTAAAACTCTGATGTAACTCGTAAAAACTTCATATGTAAAACTATTTATCAAACTACATATTTACTATGTAGTTGAATTCCTTATTATTTAAATGCAATAGTGCACAGATGGTCGTGACTTCTGCGATCTAGGAAGTAAAGTGACACATACCCATCTACCGATACATGGAATTATCAAACATACCAATCCCTTCAGTCGAATATCTCAACAGTCGTCTTGTGTGGTAGCGTGAGGTAGAGATATGCTTGAATAAACCCACAGCTCACGTATGTAGTGCATGAGCTAAGACGGTGTTCTATATCTAACCCAACCAAACCATTTAATAAAGTAAATTCCAATGTCTAAAGCGATACCTACTTACTAAGAATTTCCTTACGGAAATTCATACCCTTGTTTGACGATGGTTACTAAAATAGGCAACGTATTTTTGAAACCTTTACGTTGACGGAAAATTTCCGTTTGTGAATGGTATCAGGTCAAATGACAGTCTTCAATTTCCTCAAATGCTTTTACCAATACCTACTATTTTTTCGTACTACCTATACGTATAAAACTTTCCATTTGAGGTTTAGTAGGCGTTATGAGTCCTACTTTAAGTCAAGTTAGTCACTTATTTACTAATTGAAACTTATTTAAAAAATGTATTTAGATCTAAAAATTGCAAAAAGTTTTCCAAGTAGGTACCTACCGCTATTAAAACATCAATGAAAGTCATTATCATTATATTGCAGGGGCTCGCAAGGACCCACGCCTGCCAGGGCTGCGGGTTGTTCGAAAGATATACCGTGACCCCGGACACAAAGGGCTAAGAAGGAACATGGGTGGTGGTTAGTCAGTAGAAGTCTTACACTCCCATCCGCTCCGCCCAGAGCGGGACGAGTCATTTGATGATTTCCCAGTCACCAAAAAAAAGAGTCACTATCAATGACGTAATGGGCAAATGGTTAAGTGAAATACTTTTAAGCTCACTTAAGCAGATTGAAAACTGTTGGTAGGTACTTTGAAATTCCAAAGGAAATAGCCGGAGCTTGGGCACTCGGGGTAAAACGACTTTCCCGCCGGATACACCAGTATTTAAATGCCTTCACTGGAAACAAACGGTTCTGGTACATTGACGCAAACATTTTTGTTCTTGTTTACATAATTACACAGTTTTTGTCGGGTATTGTCTTAAAGAGTTCACGAGCGTCTTGCTCAGCTTCTATTTTTATGGCAATTAAACAGAACAGAACCGTTTTTTATGATTCTAGCTACCTAGTTTTCTTTCTCTGAATTTTCTTTTATATGTGATTTAAACCAGTTAAGCCGTTGATGAGTCTTTGTAAATGACATCGGCAAGATGGATTGCAGCAAAAAATCTAATGACACACTTTGGACAGTAATTTGTCCTTTGATCTCTGCCTCGAGTTTTTAGTTTGGTTTTGTAATCGTTAACCACGAAGCAATCATCTGTCAATTTGGTAATCGTCACGTTATCAACGGTATAAGAAAGTTAGCGGTGAGTGTGATTGATGTATCGGTTAATTGTCAATAGCTTACTTATGTCGTTTAAGAGTAAGTTAGTCTTACTCGAAACTCGGTCATTTGTTGAAAAAATAATAACAAGAATAATAAAATAATACCTTCCTAAATCTTATTATTTCTAGAACGAGAAGGTCGACTTTTGGTACAGCAAAGCAAAAGCAAGTTTAGCGCAAGAAAGTTGATGATTGAGAGGCACACTGGTTTCCATGATCCCCGGTGCATGTGTCGGAAGGGAACACCGGGGTGGCTTTTAGTCTGCAAGAGTCTGGTAGACCCCACGCCCAACCCAGGGCAGAGGACAACCTCGAGGATTTTCCACTCGGGAACACAAAAAGGACAGTTGATGAGGTCAATGAATAAACTGTGGCGTTTAAGCTTTGCAATGAAGGATCTAGCAGCTTATTTAAAAGAAGGATCATGTTTGAAAAGATGAGGTTCTACAGTATAATACACATACAATACTTACAGCTTTTTAATCTAGGTATTAAACCGTAGACTTTAAAGTTAGGTAGTGACTTAAACAATATAACTTTGGCATATTTATTATGCTTCATAAACAAAATTAATGGAAGGAAAATCGCTTTCGACGTCTTCCGACAAGTTGTGGTTTCGAGTCGGGCATGATTTATCGAATCTTCGTGGAAAAAGGTCCGGTTAACCAATCACTGGGATCAATCCCGCGCAAATAGGGGTCGAACTATGACTGATTAAACTTTGATAACCGAAACAAACTGGGTCAGGCACTCTGTGTGTGGGTGTGGTACATTTTACCAAAAAGTAAAAGCTTTTCTTTGTTCGTAAAAATGTTACAAACCAAAAATCTTCTCAGCTTCCGTCAGTAAGGCTTCAGAATAATAACGAAAGTAATATCTTCTTAAGTAGTACCTCATATATGACATTTTTCCTAAATCCATTTTTCGTTAATTCGCGAGGGAATGATACACGGGAACATTTACATAGGTTACTTACAATCGTTCACAAGTGTCACTTACGTCAGCTGTTACTGACATGACGTGGGGTAGCCACTAGAGATAGGATTACTTCCCCACTTCAACGTTACTTGCTAATAGATTTCGGTATCTGATTGAGATCGACTGCTCATTTAACTTCCATTGATGTGGTTAAGGGGAGGGGAAGAGGAGGGGGTTAATTATGGAATTGACACCTTTTGAAGAAGGCAAAAGATAACAACGCCAGTGAGACGCCCTTTCAGAGTTATTAACCTGAATAAAGACACGCTGTGCTATTTGTAGTAGCTACGGTTTAGATAGTATCTAGAATTCAATAATTTCGTGTAATAATTTACTTTATTATTAAAACACTCGATGGTGTTTACCTTCGGGAAAGAAAATAAACTTCGGTACACTGTTGTACTCTATTTTTCTTTTACTCCTTTAAAGGAGTAACGGCACGGATGTTAAATACTAAACTCTTCTGCAAAATTCCACGCTTCTAGACGAAACACTAACAGTCTAGACTTTTTTTAAACGGTTTTATTTAGCTCACCCCGTTTGTTTTATTCTTGGATCAAATTTAGTAATTCAAATTTCACCCTCTTCCTGTCAACCGATTAATCTGAAATTTTGTATACACTTTGGATTTTGGTGACAATACAATTATGTTTATTCATTATCATTATAAATTCAAGATGGCCGCCGCTACAAAATGGCGGATAATTTATGTTTTATTAATCCCATCAATATGGGTATCAAATGAAAGGGCTCAACAAGCAGAATACAATATATTATATAAAATTCAAGTCCAAGATGGCGGCTAAAAACTAGAAAATAAAAATAGGTAAAAAAACTTTTTAAGTTAAACGGTTTTATGTTAAACATACATTGCAATGTTTAAGATAAATGTACTAAAAACCAAAAAATAATAAAATAGATACAGTCGTGGGAAAAAACCGTGGGGCACGTCAATTCGGAACTGTCGTGCTGCGGAAATTATAATTGACGTGCCCCACGGTTTTTTCCCACGACTGTATCTATTTTATTATTTTTTGGTTTTTAGTACATTTATCTTAAACATTGCAATGTATGTTTAACATAAAACCGTTTAACTTAAAAAGTTTTTTTACCTATTTTTTTAAACGGTTTTATTTAGCTCACCCCGTTTGTTTTATTCTTGGATCAAATTTAGTAATTCAAATTTCACCCTCTTCCTGTCAACCGATTAATCTGAAATTTTGTATACACTTTGGATTTTGGTGACAATACAATTATGTTTATTCATTATCATTATAAATTCAAGATGGCCGCCGCTACAAAATGGCGGATAATTTATGTTTTATTAATCCTATCAATATGGGTATCAAATGAAAGGGCTCAACAAGCAGAATACAATATACTATATAAAATTAAAATCCAAGATGGCGGCTAAAAACTAGAAAATAAAAATAGGTAAAAAAACTTTTTAAGTTAAACGGTTTTATGTTAAACATACATTGCAATGTTTAAGATAAATGTACTAAAAACCAAAAAATAATAAAATAGATACAGTCGTGGGAAAAAACCGTGGGGCACGTCAATTCGGAACTGTCGTGCTGCGGAAATTACAATTGACGTGCCCCACGGTTTTTTCCCACGACTGTATCTATTTTATTATTTTTTGGTTTTTAGTACATTTATCTTAAACATTGCAATGTATGTTTAACATAAAACCGTTTAACTTAAAAAGTTTTTTTACCTATTTTTTTCTTATTTAGCATATTCCGCCACCACTATTCCCAAACTCATTAAAGTCAGAGTCATCAATGGCGACCACTAGAAAAGAGCCGAGACAATGAAGCTCGACGAAGTCTCAGAGAAACAATTTAACAACAACAACAGTTTAGCTAGACTGTGCGTAGTAGTTCAGTGAATTCAAGTTTTTATTAATACTTATTTTCAGGAAAATTCAAGAGTTTTCACCGTCAAAAAGGTAGAGGTAGGTCCAGGTAGGTAGGACCTTGAACAGTTTCGCTAGATTTTATCGAGCACTTTGAAGACAGACGTTTTAACTGCGATTAAAAAAAGATTTTCGTTTTCAAAGGATATTCTAGATAAAACTTTAAGATAATAGCCAGAATACCTGCTGTAACTTCGTTAACAAAACTTTTTTAATATACCGAATACCTATTTTCAAGTTAAACTAAGAAAACTGATCTAAATTAACAACTAATTAAAACCAATTTAGAGTTTTTATTGGATGGCTGCATTTAATTTGTGTTTATGGGTTTTTGTTCAATTGCGTTTAAAAAGTTCTCAGTAATTATTATTTTTACTGTCGCGGTCGTTAAAAGTTTTCAGGTCTTGTTCATAACTATCATTGCCATACAAATGAGTCTTACCTATCTACCACGAAATTATTTACAATTATTTTTATTTATTAAATTTGGTTATAACGTTATAATATTCGTATATCTGCATAAATGTATGGCAGTAAGGTACAAGGCAGATGTTAGTGTCTACGCAGGTAGGGGAAGCCTTACAAAGACATACACTGACCTTATAGGTGAAGTTCTTCAGAAAGGACAGGTGCGTAGTGCGCGCAACCAGCCAGCGTGCATGTATGACCAGTTGTATGAACGTGGAAGAGGCAAACGGAGTATGTAAGGATCGTAGCAGTTGGCGTTGTGTGGTTCCCATCCATGGGAAAAAGGCGTGAGTTTATGTCCTATGTATGTAAATCTACCACACTCTACTTAATATAACTCATGATAATCTAAAATAGATACTAATAGGTACATACTTGCATAGCTAGATAGTTTAACATAGCTAATGAGTTTAGAGAAATCTTGTGATAGGTATCTTGTCACGTTGCTTTATGACAAGCCTGGAGGAAGCGAGCATATCCTGATTAGGTGTGTTTGAACATTTTGTGGCAGAATGTACGACCTATGTCACTGAACGTACTAAGAGTACGTGTGTGTGTAATCTGACAGCACGACTGCACTGAAATATTAATATCTACTCAGTGTCGCAATGTGTTTCTGCTACTGGTTTGGGATCTACTCGTAGAAACTAATTAACAATATTAAATGAGTCTTCGAATGAATCGCACTTCACAAAGGGTGGTTTAAAGTGGCGTAGCGCATGCACAAAAGTGTACTTTTAAGGAAATAGGGCTGGCCTTTGCCCAGCAGTGAAGACATTCACGGTAAAAGGAAAAATATAAATCTTTAGTACAACAGCCAGCGCATCGAGTTACCACAAACTGTCACTTAATGATTGACCTTAAACTTTTAAAAACTGAGTTGAAATCGAATGACATAGGTAATTTGACGGTTTGTGGTAACTGGATGCGCTGGCTGGTTTGTGGTACTTCATGCGTAACAAAGAAAACCTATTTTTTTACGTTTCTCATAAAAACCCTCGCATGTCACTCACTTTAAATATGCAGCCTTGCTATACCTTGTATTTTTTACAAAAAAAAAAACAACACGGTGGTAGATATGATTTGACTTCAGCTTTGTACTCGTAATAGTCGATTCTTTTGCTCAAAATACTTTTTCTCAAAAATGGTATGTAATGTTGCCATAACATCTCTAAAAAGTATCCAGAAAGTGAACTTTACCGGAGACCTTATTCACAACTGTCCAGTAAGAAGCGAGATTTTAAACTTGGAATCTCCTACTGTCCAGTAAGTAAGTATGTAATTTACTTACTGGACACTAGGTCATCCTCTTTAGATCTGCTTAGAAAAAAAAACATAGTACCAGACACAGATTAGAGTTTAGCCATTATAACATGGTTATAGAAGGGAGGTTCCAAATATATATCTATCTCTCTTTTTGGTATGACATTTTATGAGATACATATATTTTTGGAACGTTAAACATTTCCATTTTATACGTTGCGTTTTGTACTTAGTAATGTTGTAGAATTATAGTGTGGGATTTTATGATTGTATTTAGTAATTTCAGTTTATTAAAAAGTTTAAAATATAGCAAAATATAGCAAGCTACTTGCGTCCGTCGCAGCTGAATCCCATCGCTCGGGCATCAACAAGTAATGTCCAGGAACCGCCAAAAAACTGAACCGTGCCTCTCCTTCTCTTTCAAGTATCATCCAAGAAGACTCTTTCAACAACTATCAAAATTCTAAATATATACCAATATCTCCCAATACGGCTGGTCCCCGCGGGATGATTAGACCAAAACCCTCCAACCAATTAAAAAATCAAAATGAAACAAACAATGATCAAAACCAAACACATGAAAAATCAAGAAAAGAGAAAAATACTATTTATATTTGCTCATGGAACGTGAGATCGCTGGTAAATGAGACAAGACTTATAGAATTGCGACATAGCTTAACAAAGTTCAAATGGGATGTTATTGGCTTATCAGAAGTGAAGAAAGAAGGTAAAGAAATACTAGAAACCGATTGCTACATCATGATATATTATGGCGAAAAAAGTGGAAGAAACGGCGTCGGTTTTCTAGTTAATAAAGATCTGAAAGCTAATATAATCGATACCAGAAGTATATCGGATAGAGTCATACGATTGGACATATTCCTCAATAATAGAACGGTCCATCTGATACAGTGCTATGCACCAACAGAAAGCGCAACTTCAGAAGACCTAGAAATATTCTATAAACATCTACAGTATGCATTACAAGATACAGGACGCGATACAATAGTTATGGGAGATTTTAACTCCAAAATTGGTAAATCCACAGCGGAAGATAAGAAAGTTATGGGTCCTTGGGGTTTCGGCGACAGAAACGAACGAGGAGATATACTAATACAATTTTGTTTTGAAAACCAGCTGTACATAGCAAACTCACACTTTAAGAAAAACCCTAAACAAAAATGGACTTGGATATCACCAAATGGAAAAGTACGAAATGAAATAGACTTTATCCTAGTCAAAAATATTAAAGATATCTCAAATGTACAGGTTATAAATACCACCTTTCCTACAGACCACAGATTACTTAGAGTGAGCATGTTACAAAATTGCAATAAAACTAAGTCACGGAGAGAATACAGATGCAAAGTTACTAGACTAAACCCCCTAGAGTTAGAGTCACTGAAAAATATATTTTCAGAACATATGGGCAACTCTACATTCGATGATATGGAACTAGCATATGGAAAACTAATACGAACAATAAAAGAATCAGTAAAAGAATTACCTAAAATAAAAAACAAAGACACACCTCCACTATCAGCGTATGTAGAGAGACTTATTGATGAAAGAAACAGACTGAAGAATAAAGAAAACAAAACACGTCCAGAGAAGAAACAACTCAGCGCACTCTATAAACTTATAAATAAACAAATACAACGAGATTACAAGGCACATCGATATAATATAATTGAAGAAGAGCTGCAAAAGAGAGCATCAGTCAAAAGGGCACAAGTAAGATTGAACAGATCTAAACCGTGGATAATGTCTCTGAAAAACAAGAAAAACAAAATCATAACGAATAGGGATTGCCTCATCGGGACTGCCACACAGTTCTACAGGGAGCTCTATGGAAACGAAGAAAGTCATCGGTGTTCTAGATCAGAGCCGTTCGCATCACAGAGTGTAGTGCCATCGATCATAGAGAGTGAAGTCC
Source organism: Diarsia mendica (assembly GCA_949316265.1). Lineage (NCBI taxonomy): Eukaryota > Metazoa > Arthropoda > Insecta > Lepidoptera > Noctuidae > Diarsia > Diarsia mendica. The sequence continues at coordinate 14,282,222 of OX438897.1, forward strand.
GTTGTGCAATACAACACCTGAAATCAGCTAAAAGCCCAGGCGATGATGGCATCACAAACGATATTTTAAAAGCGATTATTGACCCGCTAGTACCAATACTGACCTCCCTTTTTAATGACATACTGACGCTAAACAAAGTGCCAAAAGACTGGGGAATATCGATTATAACTTTGTTATACAAAAAAGGCGATCCGACAGACTTAGGAAATTATAGGCCAATAAGTTTGCAACAAACAGTATACAAAGTATTTGCTACAGTACTATTAAACCGAGTCTCAAGAATATTAGACAGCAACCAACCCAGAGAACAAGCCGGCTTCAGAAGAACATACTCAACTATAGACCACATCTTCACCTTGACACAACTTATCGAGAAATACTCTGAATACGGCAAGAAACTCTATGTAGCGTTCATAGACTACTGCAAAGCGTTTGATTCCATACAACATGAACCTTTGTGGGTAGCACTGAAGATGCAGGGAGTCGAAAACCGATACATAGAGATACTGAAAGAAATCTATAGAAACAGCAAGGCGGTGGTTAAGCTGGAAGGCAAAGGAGAGCCATTTGATATCCGAAGAGGCGTGAAACAGGGCGATCCAATCTCACCAAATTTATTTACTGCTCTTTTGGAACATATATTTAGACAATTAGACTGGAAAAATAAAGGCATCAACGTAAACGGCGAATATCTAACCAACTTACGCTTTGCTGATGATATAGTATTAATTTCTGATAATCACAAGGACTTAGAATATATGTTAAATACTCTAGACATTGAAAGTAGAAAGTGTGGACTACAAATGAACACACAGAAGACATTTGCCATGACGAATAGCGAAAAAACAGCAATTAAAACTGAATCTCATTCTATATGCTATGTGGATGAGTATATATACCTGGGGCAAAACATATCATTCCTAAACCAAACATCTCGTGAAGTAGAACGCCGTATAAAGAAAGCTTGGAATAAATACTGGTCGCTGAAGGAAATTTTCAAAAGTAAATTACCAATGCATCTAAAAAGGAAAGCCATGGACTCCGTTGTTATGCCGACACTATTGTACGGGTGTCAAACTTGGTCGTTCACAAAAGATATCGTACAAAAGATTAACGTGTTCCAAAGAGCCGCAGAGCGAAGTATGTTAGGTATAAAACTGAAGGATAGGAAGAAAAACAAATACATTCGATCAATAACAAAGGTAACTGACGCCGTCGAGCTAGCCAGCAGACTGAAATGGCGATGGGCTGGACATACAGCTAGAGTTACCGATAATAGATGGAGCGAAAGGATATTACATTGGTATCCCTACGAAGCCAAACGCCCACGCGGCCGACCTAGGCGGCGCTGGAGTGACGACATCTGCCAAGTAGCCGGATCTACATGGACTCGCCAAGCACAAGACAGACAGCACTGGAAAGAGTTGGAGGAGGCCTACACCCAGAAATGGGTAGCCCAATAGTATATTTAGTTTTGTACCTATAATGTGACAAAGTATTCCGAAAATGTAATAATTTTAATATAACTTAGTACTTAGAAAATGTCAATGTGTAGAAATATGTGATTGTAGTTGTAATTATTGTAATAATTATGATTCAAAAAATGTAATTTAATCAATTATTTAATATTAAATGAAAGCATGAATTTAAAATAATATCTAAATAATAATATAAAAAGTATAAAATAATTAAAGTATTGTTTAATCAAAATATAAATATAAAATGATAATGTAAATGTGATATAAAAATGTATTAATTAATTGAATATAACTAAGTACGTACCTGTAAAATGTAATTATGATTTAATATGAATTGGTATTGTAATTTGCATGAAAAACGATATGGAATTATGTATATTGTTACTTTGGGAAATAAAGGCTTTATTTATTTATTTATTTATAGAAGGGAGGTTCCAAATATATATCTATCTCTCTTTTTGGTATGACATTTTATGAGATACATATATTTTTGGAACGTTAAACATTTCCATTTTATACGTTGCGTTTTGTACTTAGTAATGTTGTAGAATTATAGTGTGGGATTTTATGATTGTATTTAGTAATTTCAGTTTATTAAAAAGTTTTTTTTATAGTTGTTTCCTAAACTGCCTCGTTGGTCTAGTGGTCGCAAGCTCGACTGCAGAGCGTAAGGTCCTGGGTTCGATTCCCGGGTCGGCCAAAAAGTGCTATTGTGTTTTTCACATATGAATGTAACCTTCAATATTAATTAAACGAATTTGTTGTTAAACTTTCTTTAATTTTTGAGAAAAGCATTATACAAACCTCAACCAGTAAGAAAGCCATCCTGGCCTCGTATATAACCAGACCTCACCTGCGGTTCGGTCCGGTTAACTCATACTTGGCCAGGAAGGCTTACTTACTGGATTCTGCAGTAATGTACTATAACCCGTAGAAAAAATGACCAGCAGAAATCATAAGTAGGTAATCCGTTACTTGTGCAAAACAAAGACTTTTTCTGGATCACTTCCAGCTCAGCTCAGCTTACAGATTGGCGTTTTTATCAGTCACTAACAGTGGCGGAAATAAAAGAAATCTTTCAGCGAGAATTAATTATTCTCAACGAATGGAAAGTGGCTTCGACAAATTGAATATCGTTGGTAGGTCTCCAACAAAGAAACTTTTGAACTGTCAGCTCGTAATGTCCACTGATATAAATTGGGTTGCAGAAAACTGCTGTAACATTGGTAAGTACAAATCAAATCAAAAGTAATTTATTCAAACTTACAGGCTGATAATCAGCACTTTTCGAACGACAAAAACATCATTACACAGCGTACAGTCAAACGCATCAATTTATACTTCGTAACGAAATTAATATTTGGTAGATACTCATAAATTATCTTAATCATAAAGTAGGTAGCGCCGACCCCAAATAAATTGGGATAAGGACAGGAGAATGATGATGATTATCATAAAGTAGGTCATATGACAAAATATCTCAAAGTTGCATTTAAAAATAGTCGCATAGTAGCAGTAGCCTAGTAGTAAATAGTAGATTGTATCATAAGGGAGCAAAATAATATTTTTACGGCGAGGGCGCTTTTTTGAATCCAGAGCGAAGTGAGGGATTCTAGAGTAGAATCCCGAACGTAGTGAGGGATTCTTTAGTAGAATCCTGAACGTAGCGAGGGATTCAAAGTACGTCGCCCGAGCCCAAAATATATTTTGCACCCAAGTGATACACTCGACTTTTCATCACCCTCTATGAGAAAATAAAAGGCGCCTCATATTTTATTGTAATATTATTATTTAATAAAAATAGAGTGACGACACGTTTAAATCCATCAGACATATTAATTACGAACATGTGTCCAGTTTTACGTCCTTATTAAGACATCACGTTACTAAACTACCTTCAACTCCATATTAAGAAATTGTCGTATGCCTTTAAATATTTCTCCCGGGATTTCGTAGGGATTAAGTTTTGTATGACGTTATTAGCTTCTATTTTTATTAATTCAGGAGTTAATGCACTATCACTTTCAGAACTCTACGTAGAACTCATTTTTTTTTGCACAAAATACAATAAAGTCCGTACCGATTATTAGAACAGGGAAGTAAATCGCGAGCTTTTGTTTTTTTATTTTATTTATTTACCGCGCCTCCTCGCACCGTACAGCCTACACAATACAATTTGTGTTCGATTTCAATGAACGATTCATGTTCTAAATTCAAATCTCATTACTGCCCGCTAAAAAGTCTAATGGAGAAAAGAGCTACTTTGCTCGCACTTATAGAGGAACAAAACGACACTTTTCGAATTGAAGGGATGAAATAGTAGATTGTATCATAAGGGAGCAAAATAATATTTTTACGGCGAGGGCGCTTTTTTGAATCCAGAGCGAAGTGAGGGATTCTAGAGAGTGAGGGATTCTTTAGTAGAATCCTGAACGTAGCGAGGGATTCAAAGTACGTCGCCCGAGCCCAAAATATATTTTGCACCCGAGTGATACACTCGACTTTTCATCACCCTCTATGAGAAAATAAAAGGCGCCTCATATTTTATTGTAATATTATTATTTAATAAAAATAGAGTGACGACACGTTTAAATCCATCAGACATATTAATTACGAATATGTGTCCAGTTTTACGTCCATATTAAGACAACACGTTACTAAACAACCTTCTACTCTATATTAAGAAATTGTCGTATGCCTTTAAATATTTCTCCCGGGATTTTGTAGGGATTAAGTTTTGTATGACGTTATTAGCTTCTATTTTTATTAATTCAGGAGTTAATGCACTATCACTTTCAGAACTCGACGTAGAACTCATCTTTTTTGCACAAAATACACTAAAGTCCGTACCGATTATTAGAACAGGGAAGTAAATCGCGCGCTTTTTTATTTATTTAGTTACCGCGCCTCCTCGCACCGTACTGCCAACACTTACAACCAGTAAAATACAATTTGCGTTCGATTTCAATGAACGATTCATGTTCTAAATTCAAATCTCATTACTGCCCGCTAAAAAGTCTAATGGAGAAAAGAGCTACTTTGCTCGCACTTATAGAGGAACAAAACGACACTTTTCGAATTGAAGGGATGAAAAAATAATAATAGTCAAATTTTCAGGATTAGAAAGAGTACCTAATAATAGAGCCTGAACATTGATTAGGGATGTAAACTGACCTAATTTTATATTCCTACCAAGTGACTATACTGTGAATTATATATAACAGCCTTTCATTGCGCTTTTAATAATCTTTAAGGTTCTGTCACTATAGTGACTGTAAACATAAAATAGCTTTTAAAAAGTTTATTGAGGAACTCTAGCTAAATATTTAAAATGTACACTGTGTAGGTGAAGTGGAGTGTTCGTCAGTTTGACTTTGATGGCGCCTTTATTTAGTAACTTATGGTCTAATTTCGCAGTTGAAGTAAGCAGTGAGTTGCGGTTAACCGATAGTACCTACCAGTACTCTTAAAATATTTCGCTGGTGTACTCGCTAGTATTTCTATTATGCAAGTAAGTAGCTTGCACGCAAGCTTGCGGAATGGCGAAGCTATAACTTAAAGTAAGTTCCTGGTTCTACGTGACTTTGAATTGTGTGGTGCAGGTGTGACGTTTCACCCGGCCGCGTGCAAACTACTTGCACCACGGATACGTGCTGTTATCCTGATACAAATAAATAAAAAGCTGCATTTTGTTATGTTGATATAATCTCGTTGGTTCTCGTATATAAAACCACGTTAAATTATTTTGGCTTGTGTTTGCTGGATTCCAGTGATCGTTACTCGTATTTTAGGTACAATTTCTCGCCTATTAAATTCTGTTCGCAAATACCCTAAAACTAATGTGATTTTCAAGCTTTACCAGCACTCAACAGACTGTTAAATAAGGTACATTTGCCTAAGTATACATTTCCATTTTCCAGTTATATTCAAATGTAAATATAGTCATTAATATCTTCATTGTTCCAACAGAATATGGCGTATTTAAAGTTTAGTAAATAGAGAAACCTAGCCGACATTTAATGCCTACTTAGTTAAACGAAAGGATTTTCATACCTTTAGAGCTCTTGAACAAAGAAGCAAGGCGACTTTTGTAGACTTAATTTTAAATCCCAGTCAGTAGGTACTTTATACAGAAATGAGATAAAACAAGTTATCATACAGGGTGTAAATTAACCCATCACACAGCCGTCATCCAAGCATTCTGTACATCAAACTAAATACCCCTACGCATTTTTTTTTTGCTGGGAAACACCTTTTTTTTTGGGTCAAAAATCACTGGGTTAAACAACATTGGGTTAAACTCAATGTAGCACTCCTAAAACATTGTGCTAGTGGATGCTTTGAATAGTAAACTGGTCATGGAGGTAATTTAAGTAAAGTTAGAACCCGAAAAACTAGTATTTACAAAAGCAGCTGTGAAAAATTTGGAACTTTGACCCCCAATATCTCCCGTAACTAGGGAGTTCCCAGGTATGGTATGGCGGCGGTGACCTCTCGCGTCCGGCCCTGGTGCAAGCCATGGTCCGGAGCGAGGAGGAATGGGACGCCGTCGCCTCCTTCTGCGAAGCAGTGATGCTAGCGAAGGAGGTGGCGGAACGAGAGAGGGAGAGAACCTCTCAACGTCCCAGCCGCCGCGGAAGGCGCTCCGGGCGTCGGGGGTCACGCGATGACCTCCGGCCACCGTAGACGCGGGCCTGTGGACGGTGAGTAACGGGCTAGCTCGCCGTCCGGCCGTCGTCATGACGGCAACAGACCGTGTCGGCGGCGCGTACGTGTTCCACGCGCGCCTCAAAGAGATGTCAGCAAGGAGGGGCCCGCAAGGGCCGACGCCCGTCGGGGCTGTGGATATCGAAAGGTTACCGCGGCTCCGACACAAGGGCGAAGAAGAGGGAACATGGGTTGGTTTTTAGTCAGTAGAAGTCTGACACTCCCCTTCGCTCTGCCCAAGAGCGGGGGGGGTTATTCGATGATTTTCCACCCACCAAAAAAAAAAAAAAAAAAAAGGTATGGTCTAGCTCTAGAACAAAAAATTATCGCAGTGGTTGGGAGAGCGAATGCCCTTAAGTTAAGTCAAGGGTACTTTTACTTACCTCTCGCGCCCGGCCCTGGTGCAAGCCATGGTCCGGGGCGAGGAGGAATGGGACGCCGTCGCCTCCTTCTGCGAAGCAGTGATGCTAGCGAAGGAGGTGGCGGAACGAGAGAGGGAGAGAACCTCTCAACGTCCCAGCCGCCGCGGAAGGCGCTCCGGGCGTCGGGGGTCACGCGATGACCTCCGGCCACCGTAGACGCGGGCCTGTGGACGGTGAGTAACGGGCTAGCTCGCCGTCCGGCCGTCGTCATGACGGCAACAGGCCGTGTCGGCGGCGCGTACGTGTTCCACGCGCGCCTCAAAGAGATGTCAGCAAGGAGGGGCCCGCAAGGGCCGACGCCCGTCGGGGCTGCGGATATCGGAAAGTTACCGCGGCTCCGACACAAGGGCGAGGAAGAAGGAACATGGGTTGGTTTTTAGTCAGTAGAAGTCTGACACTCCCCTTCGCTCTGCCCAAGAGCGGGGGGGGGTTATTCGATGATTTTCCACCCACCAAAAAAAAAAAAAAAAAAAAAGGGTACTTTTACTTAAGGGTACTTTTACACCCTTTATGTTGCTCTATATATGTACAAGACATTAAGCTAGAAGCTATATTTAAGTACCACGTTACAACATATTTTTCATTGGGTTTTACATAATAATGGATTTTAATACCCACTTTTATTAGTCTCACCTTGAAAGAAAACAAAATATTTATAAATATAAATGTAAACCGTGGAAAAAGCCTGAATAAGTAAACATAATAGCAAGAAAAAATACAAGATAGTTCCAACTATCTCATATCTACTATCTCTCTATCTTTCTTGTACCCTACCGAAGTCATCAGAGTGCAACTGGACGAACAGATCCATTTCTGATCGGAATAGACACGACACAACACGAGAGCTTGTATCTCGTATCAGGATGAAATGGTGCTCGAGGGCTTACCGACTGCCGGCTTCGAAAACTTCTCTGTAGTCCGTGATGGCTTTAAATTCAAACACTTTTATAGTTTCTTATCATGAAAGCGTAGAATTGGAACATAGCTTTAGATGCAGGCTACGGCCCAAGGGAGTTCCTGTGTAATCCCTGTTTTGCCGCATAGAATCTCTGCGTTTAAAGATTTCAATTTAGATTAGGAAGGCCTTTGTGACTAACGATAGGTACTTGAGTACGTCAGGCGCAGTTTTAGCGCTCAGTTATAACCTAATAACTTTGCTGACCCTGGCAAGGAAATCTTCTCACTACTGCATACCTATGCAAGCAATGAAAAGGCAACTGGAATAAACTGGTTGTGAAGCGATGAAGATCGGATAGTGTGTGCGACTTGGGAGAGATCGTGTTCAGCACTGGACTTCCAGACACAAAGTATCAGAAGAAATGTGAAATCTTTAGATGCCACAATTTTCTTTTCTTTTTTAAACAATTTTCAATTAATTTTGTAATCTTGCAACAATATGACCTTACCTGTCCAAGCACGAACACAACTCACATCATACAATTAAACTTTTTCGCAAAAGCTATCGTTTCAATGGTTATTTTGATTTTCGGAAAAATATGATTTGTTATTTATAACGTGTGTCAGCGGATATTTAATATTAGCGACTTTATGAACCGATTTATAAATATGTAGATTATATTTAGTAGTCCACATATTACAGCTGTTGCCAGAGAAGGGAATATCCCTTAATTTTATTATTACTATGAGCAGGCCTCCCGCCGCCTCCCACATGCCGACGTTTTTTATCAAATAACGCCGGGTTTTGCTAATAACCATATGATCTCAATTACACAATAGGAAAATTTATTAATATGTCCGTTGCTCGTAAATTTTGGACACGTTATTGTATTATTATACTTTTGTGGATATTATCGTATTTAAATGTTATTAAACATTTGAAATATGTATAATATAAATTATTTGTCAAGCAAATTAACACCCTAGCTCAATGTTCCGTGTTGGAGTTATTTCATAACAGCTGTCGAAGAGTTAGAAAGAACTGAAAGAAGAAGAAAGAAAGAAAACATTTTATGTGTCGCAGAAACATGACGCAGTTACAAAAAATAATACTTAGCAAATATAAAAAAATACAAAAGGACGGAGGAACAACAAAAAAGTTAATAGCTTGCAAGCCGCGACTGCGACTGGCAGGCTACCACTCATTATGCTGCTATGGATACCCACCGCACAGTGCTGATTTTCAGAGGAGAAAAAACGTAAATTACAGTCATGATTTGGTAAGGGAACAATAATTATGTTGCTAATAATTAAACATGGTTTATTTACATATTCTCACTGCATGGTTGAGAACTTGATGATGATTTATGACAAGTCAATCGGGTCTTGAATAATAATCTCCTCCATACCTTCGACTCAACGCCGCTTGACCGATACGACAGTTCAAAATGATTAATTGCTCTGATGGCCTAAACCCCATCAAAGGATTATGGCTGGGGCAAACTGCAATTTAACTCAAAATAATACACACATGGGAATGGTTCAATTTAAAGTGTTAAGTAGTGGGTTTTCCCCTCAGGAATTTGTCAGTATCAACCCGGAAATTGGATTTGGCCTGTTTGAAGGCAATGGGATCGCCCACTAATTCATAGGACTCGAAAATACCCGCAAAATGTGACTAACCTCACAAAATAAACGTGACCTGTATTTTTGTGTTATGCAATAATGGAACGTCGTCTAATTACCTATGTATTTTATTTATTGATAAGTTATTTACTAAGTATTTCTTCAAATAATCTTAGATATTATTATTTATAAGCACTTGAGAGAGTTACCTGAGATACAGGTTTTTTCCTAGTTCAGGTAGAATCCAATAAACTGTATACCTATAGTTGTTAAGGCTATATTGTAAATATTTTTGTATCACTTTTTTCAATAAATAATTTCAATTCTATTCTATAATTCTATTCTATAACCTTTCAGCCGTGATTACGAAACCACGCCCCGAGAAGTATGAATAGAAAACTACATTTCTCGTGACAAAGAGATGATGAAAATGAACATGGTGTAGATATATCCATTTAGGTATAAAGTTATAAAAACTTAAAAACCTAACTGTAGCGTATCTTGTCTTTAATTATACCTACTACAACTGATTAAATGATCATGAGGGAAAAAACAATGTGGCGGGAACACCATTAAACAGTATATGATAATAAAAGTTTTATTGTTATGGCGGCTTTATCAGCCAGAAGGTGTTATTGATAACCTACCAAAATATATCATAATGAACCCAATTATTTTAATCAAAGCAAAACTAAACATGTCTACCACTGGTAAAAACCAGTTCATGTAGGTAAACAAATTATTTCTTATCAAATCAGAGATAAGTGGGTAATGAAAATATCCGTAGCGGCTCGACGTAGTTATATTTTCCCTGTGATTACGTTACATACGAGGTCGTTCATAGTTTTGGCAGAAAATGTCACAAGTGTACCTACGACTGACTTAGGCGACGCTCTACAAAGCTTAACTTTGTCCCAATGTTGGGTACAGTCACGAGCACTAACATGGCAAAATCCAAAAGAGATATTCTCGTTATAAGTATAACGGTTCTATGCTTTGCGATAAGACCTATTTCGTAATAGTACGGTGCTATAAATGGGTGCCAGCGGTGGCTCAGTGGTGTCGGCCCCGACTTACGAACAGTAGGTCGTGGGTTCTCGAAACCAGGCAGGCGCATTACTTTGTGTAATTTATTTCATCACCGCTGCTTTCAAAACGGTGAAGGAAAACATCGTGAGGAAACCGGCATGTCATAGAACCAAAAAATTCGAAGACATGTGACATCCGCCAATCCGCACTGGGCCCGCGTGGTGGATTATAGCCCATCCCTCTCCTAGAGAGGAGGTCTGAGTCCCTGCAGTGGGAACATTATAGGCTTATGATGATGATAAATGGGTGATAAACTAGATGTAGATATTTATTGACAAAAATGATGGAAATAAAGCTTATTTAATTATAATTTATGTATAATAAACAAACTAAAAAACCTTTTAAATATTAGGTGTTTGTTGCGTAGGGTAGGTATGTGTGTTATGAATGAGAGACCATGGGGTTTTTACCCGATTATGGTAAAACTTAAATTTAAAGCTCGTTGTCACTGTCGCGTCTACCCAGCAGAAGATACTCAGTGTTGCAAGTTATGAAGAGGTATACTTTGTATATTAGTTAGTTTACATGTAGGAGTAATCTTCAGAACTACTGATCCATTTCGGAACATTCTATTAACAATAATAAATCAAGTTCCTATTGGATAACTTGGGACCAGACCATGACCCAAGCCGGCGACAAAAGCTGCTGCACTATAAATCTTGCAAACAAACAGTGAGAGTGACAGACTAATGTGTAAACAGTGAGAAGCCACTCAGACTATCGATTATACTGTTACGATATGCTAATGGTGGAACTGTCATTAGCACTGAGCTGGAGATAAGTTGTGACCATCGAGTACCATTGAGTGCTACCAGCAGACACTAACGCTACGAACATTTTGTAAACATAGTACTTACTTGTCTAGGTTACCACCAAAAGTCAATGAGTTTGTGTTTGTCACTTAGGTAATGACTTACAGGGTTTACACAGTTTAAAATGTGGCAGTTTAAGCCTGTTAGCGCACATCCTCTAAAAAACTGTCATAACACAAACAAAATGATGAACACAGATAAAAACACAGTCTTATTACGTTTTTCATTTTCTACCAATCATAAAAACCGCCATAATTGTAGTGTGAAAACAAGCTACTAGATGGAGCTAGTGTCAGTTTTTTACGGAGCGAGAACGCGCGCTCCCTCCTCCATAAAAGTGACATATCAGAGCTTGTGTCGTGTGAACGTGTGCCAGTGCTCTAAAAAATCGCCATAAACTGTCTTGTGACAATATTTTAGGTAAGTTTCTTCGCATTACTTGCTAATTTAGTAGTGAAAACTATAGTATTACAATATGATACTGTTTTCTCGATCCTAATATTTGAAAAGATGATATTTTTAAACTGTAAAAAAGTGTCATATCATAGGTTATAACACTATTTCAATCATTGTAATCTGTGTTGTGGCACTTTTCCACATTATTTTTGCAAAAAAATTCTGACGAATGTTTACAAAAACAGGCTTGCTGAAATCTCTACCGAACAACTGGTAAGCTTCTGCAAGGCAACAGGAAGATTCGCGATGCCAACCATCAGTAACCCATGAAGGGGATCCACCAAAATGGGGAACTGGGCGAAATAATCCACAACGAAAGGACTGATCGCCCGCCTGGTGCCTGCAAATCTGCAATCCTGAATCACTTTTAGAACTTCTGAAAAATTAAAGTTTTAAAAGTGATTCAGGGTGAATTTAAGAAAATATTCTTTAAATATTCTTAAAAAGATATTGATTTTAAAGAAGCGCAAATCACAAGAAAACAGTTAATCCCAAAAAAAAATATTAATAATAGTAGATTATACAACAAGTGAATAAAAAGGGAATTTAATTCGAGGTACGAAGTTGGATCCCGAGAGCAGCGAAGGATTCTAGAGTAGAATCACGAGCGTAGCGAGGGATTCTATACTCTAGAATCCTGAACGGAGCGAGGGATACAAGTACCTACCGAGATAAATTTTTTATTCACGTGTTGTGTACTCTACTTTTTACCATTGACTGTGAGAAAATAAATAGGAGCATGGTATTTATTTTCGGAGCTAAGCACTCTAGATTTCTTTGGCTTATTACCCACGGATAGACGTTTTAAGTACCTATGTCACTAACTTTGAGTATTTTGAAATATCAATGTTGTGTTTGATTCTCACTGTGGCTTTTATCATAGAATCCAAAGCTCCAAAGTGTCGACGGCTCCTTAGTCTTTGTTAATTCATTGAAATAGTTAAAAAATTTATGCACTCAGAGAAGGAATTGGCGCCATTCATGGTTTTCCAGTCGCAGAACAAATTGTATGTTTTCAGGTACAACTCCCGAGATTTTGGAGCAAAACAAAATATCATCTACTGCTGCTTTAGAACGAAATGATTCCGGAGTCAGTCTCTCATTTTCGTCATCGGAAGAACTCATTTTATTATAATTACTTAATTATATGTTAATAGATTTTCCAATAACACAAAACAACCACAATAAAAGACAGAAAAGAACGTAACTAAATTGGCGGGATATTTTTTTAAAATTTGGAATGGAATAGCTCCATTCAGCCACCCAGTATGTACGTACTTTCAGCAGCAGCGATTTTTTTGTATAGTACGGGAACTAGTTGGCCGCGCCTTAGGCATGTTTTTGTTTTTTTATTTAAGTATTCTTTTCAATAAATTGAACAATTATTGTTCACGATATCTCGAGATTGGTCGTCACTGTCTAATTATAGCCTCCTGTGCATTGCGAGCTGTAGGCAACCCGCCCCCTCACCCCTGTCGCCATCTTAGGCGCGGCCAACTAGATCCGCGCGCACTATACGTAATTCGTGTTTGTTCCTAATTCAAAATGTCTTTATTCACTCAGTGACTAAAAGAGCGTTTTATTCACTGTTATCGATGAATAAAATGCCCTTTTTCGAGTAGCAATGGTAAAAACAATATTATTTGAGTTACAATGTGTTTCATTTCATAAAATATTTTACAATATAATGTAAAAAAGTGTCACATTTTGGGCATTTTTTCAGTTTTTTTTTAATTTAAAAAATTCCATTCATTTCAAAAATATATTTTTACATTCTGCAAAGAGCTTGTTAAATCCTCTGTTGATTAAAACAGTTAAAAGCTATAAATGTGTAACCTGAAAGTCACATTAACATTAGTTTATTGGAAAATAATTAAAACCGCCTTTTTCTCAAAACTTGGTTTTGGCGTGTTACGACAGTTTTTTAGAGGATGTGCGTTAGGTAAATAGATTAATTTATTCGACAGCAAAAACAAATGTGTATAAATATACCATACTTATTATCCGCATAGGAATAGTGCACATTGTTACACAAAAAACTAAAATTTCCAGAGAATCCATTTTTTTAATTTATCTTTATTTATTTATCAGAATTTGTGTTTGACCTCCACCACCATGTTTGTCAGAACATTATACAAAGCTGTTATGTAGTAGGTATGTGGGAGGAATGGGGAAATCTTAACCGCTCTTTATTACAATAGCAATCTATAATTCAAACTATACAGGCTTTAACAACGTTCTTGTTCAGCCCAAATTCTCAACAGTCACATCTCAATCATTCACAATTAATTCATCGCTTACAATAGTGCAATTAACAAATCCATTATTCCTCCTTAAAACCTTTGACGGAATCAGTTACATGAACCAAATGGTGTATTCCCACGGAATTGACGGAATCCCCCTTCACTGTTGTTTCAAACGAACCTCGTTTGCTAGGCTGAACTCCTCCCTTGGCCCGTTGACGTCGCCGTCAATCGATCTTGCAAACAACTCAAGGGGTTAATCATGTTTATTCGTACGAAAACGAATATGTACAAAGAATTACAATAAATATTTACTTACCAAAAACTTTCAACACCTTATACAGACCAGTAGGTACATCAAGCTACAACAATCTGTCATATTTTTTTATCTATTCTGTCGTATTTTAAACTTATCGCTAAAGCATTAGATACTCGGTTGCTTGGAAAAAATGTCGAGTTTCGGGTACAGTACAGTGTACAACAAAGGCTAGTTTATTTATACATTTGAGATAAAGTTCTCTTGTATTTTGTTTGAAACTTTAGTTTAAGTGAAAACAGTTGAACTTGTTCTTCATAGTCAGAGTTTACCCGACAGGTGTGTAAGACGGATATTAAACTAGAAGTATTTAAATACTGTATATTTATTGTTTTGACGTTTAACTAAGACGTGTCGATAGTCGATAGTTGGCTGTCTCGTTGATCAAGTGGTTGCAAACGCTGCTGCTGAGCTTGTAGTCTTATTTTCAATCCTGCGTTGGCAAATAGAAATTTCTAGTAGCAGCCATATAGTCTAGGTGTGTTCCCAATTGATGCCACCAGGCTCGCCCCCTATTACATGGGACGTAATAAGTAGGTGTACTATCAGGTACACATTTGTCTCACCCTCTGGGAACTACCGACGTGATATTGAGTGCGGTAGCTTTTACGTGTTACTTAAACCCACACAATGTCAGGACAATAGTAATAAAAATCAACATGAAACAGAACAACATAATTCTGGATGTACCCTCCATCCTAATTAGGTCCTGACTATTAACAAAGCAAAATCGTGTAAGGTACTATAATTATAATAGATGTGTATTTGCACAAATGAATAGATATTATTAATTGTCTCCAATCAAGTTCACCTTTGTTCTTATGTCAACGTTAATTATAGCTTCGACATTTAAGATAGAGGCTACCCATTAGCGAAACAAATATACTTTAACTCTTCGTGTATCCATAGTAAAGGACACTATTAGTAATAAAGCCAGGGCTCCTAAATGCATCGATGGATAAATGAAATTAGTATTTAACGATATCTAAGGTCCGTATTACAGAACGAAACTCAAGCACTGATCTCTGTTTAAAACTAGTTTTATGTCGAGTTTTGATTTTAGAACGTTCCTCAAGCATAGATTCATTGATTGTAGTTCAGCCGAGTATAGCTTTATTCTAGATCATTACTCAGTTGTAGATTATGGTTTAAGTAGAGATTGATCTATGATCACGCAAGTGTGGTCGACACCCCGCTTGAGCAGAGATTTCCTTGTCAGTGTCAAATTGTCGAATTAAGGTTTATATTTTATTACAAACAAAATGGATAATTTCGAAGAGCTTGATTATTACGATAATATATTTAACGATGATTCGAACAGAAGGTTGAATTTCAGCGTTCCTCTCAGATACCTTAGAGATGTGCAGGATCCATACACTTGTGACAATTTCAAAAAAAGGTACAGGTTTTCACAAGATGTGGTAAAATCGGTAATTACCAAGGTCTGACGAAACCAAACAACCGTGGCCATCCCATAGCCCCAGAGTTACAAATTCTTGTGTGTTTGCGTTTTTATGCGTTTCGTTCTGTAATACGGACCTTAGTCAATTGTGTCAATCTCTACCACCACAGATAGGTACGGCAAACACTCCGTTCTACGAACACACTAGTCTGTTTTTTATATAATAAATCCGATTGCCTCATCCTTCAACACATTTTTTATCAAAAAGTCGCTTTTTTATCTAAAACTTATTATCTAAAAGGCTTATGCTTTGTTAAAATCATAATTTCTTTTAAACTAAGTTCTTATTTTGCGTAACTTGAAACAGACTTGGCGAAAAAAATAAAATGTAATCGAAAACAGGCTGATGCATAGACAAAAGATATTCTCTGCTTGAGAAAAGATTTGAATCTCGATTCAGCTGAATGTAGTTTGATTGCTGTTCTGGAATAAGACTGATCCTCAAGTACAGATTCTATGTTTAAACTATGATTGGGCGATTTAAGATCAAACTGGACTTGAGTTTCGTTCTGTAATACGGACCTAACAAGTGTAGAGGGTGGTGCGTGTGTCACGTGTAGAGTGTGTGTATATGGTGTGTGTATAAGTACTGTTTTTGGGTATTTTCTTTAAGAATGTCTCAATAGCAGCCACGGACTCTGTATTTCTGGCCGGTTCAAGGTCCACTCCCAATGTCATGGAACTTTAACGTAACTGGCGAAATGCGTTTTTACACGTCTGCCTAATCCTTTGAGGAGTACAGGCGTGATATTATGTTTTGTATCTTACAAGTAGAGTATTCTTTCAAGGTTTTTTGTTTTAACCTAAATACGAACAGACGGATTATCTCCGTGAAAAAATCGTTTAGACAAACTCAAAGGTCATGGCCTATTTTCAAAGACCTGAAATCATAAAAGCGTACTTTATCTTACAATTTAATTTGTGACAATATACTGTTAGTACGTGAAGATCAAAGGAAAATGTAGAATAATGTAACCTTTAGCTTTTTCAGTCAAATAAAAAGCTATTTCTGTAGGCTCACCCACGACCCACGAGCTGCACCTACGTATTGCGTATACCTACAACATTGCTTTGTTTGCTTTGTGATCCGTTTTCAACAAAGTTCACATAGGGAAGCAGCGGGTAGTTCTTGTTTTTACCTGAACCTGAAAAATATATCTTTTTGATTTTTACCCGACAAAACCCGACCGAAAAAAAAATAGAATGGACCCCGCCTGCTTTCAAGTTATGTTTAATTTAAAATGTGCTTGTTTTTCAGTTTTTTTCAGTCGGGTTTTTTAGTTTTTAACTACTTTTTTTAAAAAGTTAATTCGCATTTCATCTTCAAAATTATTAAGAGACAAAAGAAAACATACAGTGTGTTTCATCAATAGTCATCCTTTTTTCGTTTAAGGCTTTTATTTTCGTAGCCTGTCATATGTCCTACTGCTGGGCCTAAAGGCCTCTCCAATCTCCTTCCATACCTCTCAATCCTGTTCGATGTCTGGCTATGTTCACCCCGCAAATAAGATCAGATCCTCGCTTGCGATTGAAGAAATAGCTTTTTAATACTTATTTATTAAAGTATATAGGCCATTAACGAAGTAATCAATTTGTTTGGATTTAGTTTCTTACTGAAACGACTCAGCTAAACTTTAAATTAATTATCTATTTTCCCATAGGCCGTAAAGACAGCTTTGCGAAAATAACACTTGAATAGCGTTCGTTGCTTTCATTTATTAGTCTTGTTTTCAGCCATTAACAATCCTGTTTAATTAAATCGTTTTAGTATAATTCATTACACAGTTAATTAAAAGGTCTAAATATATAAACAACTAGGTAAAGTATATATACATAGTGGTGTGTTGTAGGTTTCGAGTCCGACCCTAAAACCTGTGATTTTCGAATTCATGTGTCTCTCTATTTCCTAAGGTATAATTATTTTACTTGCTACGGTGGAACCTTGAAACGAGCAATTCTTGTATATAATCTGAATCTTGGAAATGGCTCTAATGATTTTCATGAAATGTAGTAAGTATGCAGATGATTTCATTAAAAAAAAAAAAAACGAACAAAGATTTTTCATTCAGGTACAGTACTATTTAGTATCCATCCATACCTCTACTTTTTAACCAATAGTAAGGAATTGCAGGCATGATGTTGTCATGCAAAAACAATTGGTAATCGCGCCTCATGCCGTTACAAATAAACTACTCAGTATGACAACTGAGGCAGACTCAACTGGTCTGCTTTAGCCTCTATTTATGTTAAGAGTTCGGTAGCCTAATCGATATACCTACCATAATAACATAAAATTATTTTTATTTAGGTGTGTTACATTGAGCACAAAAAGCGGCTTCAAGTAGTAATTGATTGCTGGAGTGAAAACATTTTTTCACCACAATGTCGACGTAAAAAGGTTAAACAAAAAGTTGTTGACGAGTCGATGAATGTTCGCTGTACTGGGTCAAGAAGGATCGATGGAATACGCGACCTGTATAATCTACCATTATAGTCTTAGATATTGTGGTTTTAAGATCCCGTTGGGGCTGTGGGTTGTTCAAAAGCGGCCGCGACATAAAGGGCTACTGACTAAAAAAGTCAGTAAAAGTCTGACACTCCCTACCGCTCTGCCTACAGCGGGAGGACTCATTTCATGCAGATAGTAGTGTTAGTCTAGTGATATGACCGTCGTAGTGCCAAGTCGAAGTTCTCGAGTTTGAAATCAAGACACGTACCTCTTATTATCGGATTCTTGTGCTTATATCACTTGTATCGGTTAAAATCGTGAGGAAATCAGCCTGCCTGAGCGATGTTTCTCGACGGCATGAAAACTCTGAGACCGGGGTTTGATAATAACCCACACGATAACAAAAGAAGGGCGGCGTAAGTTTAATAAAAGTGAACGCTAAAAAAAACTTGATTGAGCTACGTTGTGAATAGTTAACAGGGCCAATCTGAACAAAACCATTGTTATTCTATTGTGTTATGTTCAAACTAACAAAGTATACTAACATATTTACGCATTTTTATTACCCATACAAGGAAAACAGCAACAGCAGTTATTTACAAATCTCGTACGGATTTAATATCATCTAAAGTACCTCATTCCAAAGAGTAATATAGGTACTAATAATACGACCAAGTATCGTCAACGGGATGCCTTAATAAAAATCAACTACACGAATAAAATTTCATGGCCTTTATCTGGTGGGCTTGAACGCGCACTTGACCAATATTTTATCGATCTATTTGTATGGATACGGGCGAGACAGGACAAGGTATCACAGAAATAGGACAGCAAATATAGGAGGCCCCTAACTGGGACACTATTAGTCGGCTCGTATTATCACAAACAACACTACAGTTGGCGTGTTCGAATTAACAATGCGATAACTATATTTCAATAACTTTGTGTTACTGTTTTGTTAATGTTATCTGTTTATAAATCATTTATCGTGGTATGGGCATGTGATGCAAAAGAATGAAAATAAAATTGTGAGGAAAATGTTGAGTATGAAAGACCAAAGAAACGATGGATGGACTGTGTGAAGGATGATAATTATGGCTAGAAAGGAGGCGACTGCTGACATGACGAGAAATAAAGAAGTATGGAAAAAAATACATGTTGCGCCGACCTCAAAATAAATTGGGATAAGGGCAGTAGAATGATGAATGATGATCTGTTTATAAATAAATAACGGCCTGTAATTTATTCTGTTCTGGTGTATAAACACTTGAACCGGTAACAGAAGTACCAAGAAATGTACCTACTTATGTGCGAACCTCTTAGTACTGCAATAATTATACGACTTGTGTGTGTTAATTGATTCAATTCTGGGAACATCCCTGTTCCACGTCTCACTTTTGCAGGATTCTAAGTAGACTTAAGCCTGACACGAAGCGTCGTTTCAGGAGTATTCTATGTATTTGAAGACATAAATTATAAACATGTGAATCACATGGGACTACAACACAACTTTCGAAATGTGGATGTACCTACTAATACACCTAACCCTTTAGGGATCACACGCGTGATGTTATGCTAGTTTATGTTGTATTTTTTATTTTCTAGATCAACATAAAGCTTGGATTCTAAGGATTACACGACAATGATTTTAATATGACATGTACTCCATTGAATTACAATTTATACCTACTATTAGTTTATCTTAGAAATTACCTACCTACTGTGTTTTAATATAATTACAATTTACAAGTGCTTCCTCTCTCCTAACTCACTTATTTTGCTGTGCCCGACAGGGTCCATGTGATCTAATTTTAAGTTTTACCACCTAAGTACCGTGTAACATGTGGAATGCAATAAAGTATTGAGTATTGAATTGGCAATTTCCATATAAGCTTTGACAAAAAACACGGATTTTATACCAACCAAATAATGTGTTAATATTCATCAATATACGACAGTCCTTTATTTAATACCTCTATGTCATCGACCAAATGGCATTGTTTGTGAATTGCTGTTGTTATTCTATAAAAGATGGGCAGTAAATCTGTTTGGATAACGATGTCAAAGTTGCTTCCTTTGACTTTTGTTCCACAAACAAGAGAAACTGCAGTTGAATAAAGCAATCGCAACAATAGCACGGAAGCAGTAAACATTGTATTGTTGTGATGGTGCCTGTCATTCGATAGAAATGCGTTTGAACTGTGCAAGTCGGTTTGATGCGGGTATCGCCTATCACCCGATCCTGGGACAGTGGAGCTCAATTCAACGATACCTCGTGTAGCTGAACAATTGACTGATTGTCGCACAATGATTGTTGGTTAAATAGTCCAGCACATCGAGAACTTTGAGGTAGCCGAGAAAGATAAGGAAATCGAATATCTTGACTTGGGTCACTAGGCTGTCAATATAAAGTGATGTTGATAACGTTCATTATGCTTTATCCTCAAGTAGCCTGTATTGGTAAAGTAGTTAAAAACCCCGACCAACTCCTGAAAAGGCATAAAAGTATGGAATAGTTTATTTACCTAACATAATTACAATTTTTAAAGTATGGAAGTAGAAGACTTGCTGCGCCGTTCCCAAATGAATTGGGATAAATTATAAATCCGTAATTGGATGTAAGTTTAGTTTATATTCTGATAAAATTTCAAAGAGTAGAATATTCATAAAATTTAACTACTATAATCAATATAACAGAATAATTATTACAGTTAGCAATTACTTCTCACGAAAAACCAAGCCAAAAGAACTTAATGTAAATCCGGTAATAAAGTTTAAAAATATAAAAGGCAATGATTTTAAACGCAATTTTTCATGAGTACCAAATTGTTCACTTGCGAAAATGAAGCAATTTATTTTCTGGTTTGGGCACAATTCCAAACTACGCCCGCATTTCACTGCACCCGTAACTATGCAAATTGTCTCCGATTTACAAAGAATACTTGGATACGTGGAATCGGGTATTCTACAACTTTATTTCTACCTGATTCTGGTGTACAAATAAGCAATGTTCTTCTTTTGGCAACAGACTAAACTAAAGTGGATTTATTTATGCTTGACGACTTGTTGTAGACTAAACTAGTCTATCGATTAAAAGTGTTTTGATTAAAAATGCAGTAAGCTCTTCGAATTCTGAGTAAAAATTTAAAAGTATAACAAACGACGTGTTTAATGAATTTTATTAAACAATTTTATTTTAAGATTTTGAAACTAAACTTTGAATGACGTCTAAACACAGACACGCTGTAAAAAATGTTTCAAAAGAAATTCATTTACAAAAACCACTTTATTTCGAGTGGCTATATAGAGAGTTTCTTCTGTATTTATTAATATTTTCTTTTAGTTACAAATAATTTGGCGAAATTACATGAAATGCCCAAGCGATAGCATCTAACATTGTATTCTACTTAAACATTAGTACTATTGTATTCTAAATTAGGGGGCCCCTGAAAAGAAAGTTATTATTTACGGCCGCACAAAAAGCGGCATATCTAAATCAGATCGCAAATACATATAATACCTTCTATTCCATTGTCAAACACGTGTTAACGCGAGCGCCTCTCGGATAAGGGCGAGTTATTCAGGGCAATACTTTTAATGATCTCATACCTTTCGCTGCCCTCGCCCTCGTGCGAAGCCTGTGATTCCAAGCTCACCCACGCGGATCCAATCACAGCGCGAAATTGTACCTATATACGTAGCTACAATCTAATAAATTTCGATACAACTAGGTTAAAATAAACCTTTTTCCATAGCAATCTTGTATCGAAATTGAACAATATCGCAGCTATTTATTTATTTTAATAGATACTTACTGTAATATACGATATACGGAAGAAATTTTCCTCACGATTTTCACTAGTCGAATAAATTTTCGATCATTCAACGCTAAATGATTTATAGTTACATTTTAGGTCTTAATATCAGTCTAAACTTTTGTTTATACCTAATATTACGAAAAAGCGTGATTTATAGTTATTTGTGCAGTTTTGCCTTACATTTTGGTTACAACATATTCTTATACTGACTGTAACATTTTATTCAGTTCATGGGCAACCATAATAATGATGAACAATTGATAAAGCATAATTATGTCCTCTTTAGAAAATCCGCACCTCTACGCAATAAAAGTATTTTGGGTAGGTCAAGATCCGGAGGCGTGGTGTTCTGAATACGCATGTATGCGCCGGCGGCGGTGTGCCTCGTCACGTAATAGGTACAATAAAATGTTCCTGTCGTTTCACACACCCCAATAACTGCCAACTGAATGTTTCAGCGATACAATAGTCACTCTTTATATTCACACTATATTGAAATGGGGCTCTTTTGCTGTCAAACATGTCTGCAGACCTTGAGGGAAAAAAATGGTGTACGGAATATGTACATGATTTATCGAGTTTTTTAGAGTTATATTCGGAAAATGATTCACCGTTTTCACACTTTTTTACCCAATTGCGGCGAAGCCCAAAAAGGTCCCACCTTTTAACTTCGGGTTTGAGATATCTATATTTTCCCTAAGAACATATTATTATCATTTCCCATCACACCGTTTGAATAAACTTTCAACGCCGTACGTCCGGTGAACCCTGAAGCTGCTAGTTCCCTAGTTGGCTGACTGGCTTGAATGATTATCATAACAAGTGTTATTCAAATGCGGTTGCATGCTGAACATAACTGCCAAGCCTATACAACTAGTGCAAGCCGCAAGATGGTGCCCGTTATACCTACGCGTCATTAACGTTCTGTGTTGTGTTATATACTATGTCCTAGTAACTAGGCCATTTACTATGAAAAGGGAACGTGTCCCATTGACAACGGTTAGCGAGAAGCGATAGAGTTGAGAACTTCATCCTCTTAGCGTGTCGATGGGAATCTTAACTGTGTTATCTGAACACATACTAGTTTGCGTTGTCAAGCTAGTATATAGCATCAAGCGCCAAACTAGTAACTAAGTTCCGGGTCCAGGATGAAGCTACTAGCACTTCCGGCGTCCATCAGGTATTTTAGTAAACAAACAACACGACACGCAGGGCACGATATTTAGTGCCCCATCGTTTGTGGAATAGTGAATACTAAGAACAAAGAGCGACTATTTTTTTATGGTGCTGACGTTTGCTGACCACCTACAACTATTGTACAGACGCCGAATACAGTTTCGAGTAGCTTAAAGAGACACCGCGGCCCCGGGCACAAAGGTCTAAAAAGGAACATGGGTGGATTTTAGTCAGTAGAAGTCTGACACTCCCTTCCTCTCCTCCCAGAGCAGGAGGTTTCATGTGATGGTTTCCCACCATCCAAAGAGAAGAAAAAATGTACTAGCGTCTGTATGTTTCTTGAGCGTGAAAACAAACGTTAACCAGTGGCTTTCTCATCGGCAAGGGGACAGTGTAGTCTTAACTTGGGTCATGCATCTCAACGTGTACTGATGACATTTCACAAACGATTTCCCCCACCCATAGGTCGTACACTCACGCTAACCAAGCGTTTGTTGTCATTGAATTAACAGTAACTACTGAACTAATTAACATTATGTGGGTCTACGCTTATCAGTGTGTCGTAATTTGTCTACCAACTAGTCTGATAGAGATCAACTGCAATGCTTACATAATTAGAAACCTACTGTACTGCGAAATTCGGTTTCAAATTTTGTACCTGCCTTAGGTTAGTAAAAATTATGTGTTGTGCAGGCTACAAGATAAATTACCACACGTACATTCGTATAGAAAATTACAAACCCCCTTTCGGAAAGTACCTTAGACTTGGTCTACCATTTTTTTCTACTGGTTTGAAGAACGAATAAAAGTTTTGCAAAATGGGAATAAATCTATCAAAAACAGTAACATAAACCAAATCCTACCTGTTTGTTTCTACCTCTAGAAACATTACGCGTAAGGACATAAATCTTTCAAGACTTATCCAATAGTTCTAGATCTTTCTGTTCAATTGCCGATTTGACATTAGGTTTTTATTTTATGATATTCATGATATTTATTCTTAACACTTTTATTTTGCCCATCAAGATAATTTATATAAGTTGTATGAAATATACAACATTGATGATTTGTTGCCACATGGATACAACTTCTAATAAAATATCCAATAATAAATTCGATTTTAAAAAATGTACCGTGTTGAGTGATTCACGAACTATTTTATTTAGTTCTTTTGCTTCTATACACAAACTATCTTTCTTCAAAGAATTGATGGATCGCATTTTTTATTGATGCCTAGATTTATTTTGCTAGAGAGCACTGCTTTTGTCCGATCTCTAAGCCGGGTGAGTTCATTGTTCCAGAAAATTCTTAACCTATTTTTCACTTTTTAATTTCACTGTTCCTGTGAAATACTGAGTTTTGAGATGTGGATTTATTTCGTTGTCCATTCGATTGAACAGCTGGCATGGTGTACATAAAAAAACCTGGCCAAGTGCAAGACGGACTTACACTTGAAGGGTGCCGTAGCATTGTAGTAGATATTGAGAGATTTTCGATGTTATTTTAGCAGCATAGACTTCTTATAGGTTTTCCTGTAATCTGTGAGTGTTGAACTAATTTCTGTATTATTTTCAAAATTTTAGGCTCAGTAGTTTCGGAGATAAGGGGGGTAATGGTCGGACAGACAGAGAGACACGAGTGATCCTATAAGGGTTCCGTGTTTTCCTTCTGAGGTACGGAACCCTGAAACGTATCCACATAACAGGAGACACGGACATCTCCTATATATTTCTTGGAAAAATATGCTGCCGTAGATTTATGTACGTAACGTTTTTATTTTCCGCCTATCTTGTCAGAATAATCGTGTCAGGTGCTCGTTTCTCAGGCACAGAATTCGACAGAGCGAATTGTGGAAGATATTAAGCATGTGACTTAGAAATGTACCAAACATCGGAATATTCCAGCCAAGAACTATGTTTTACTGAGAATGTCGCACATTTTGTGTTGATATCGTCATGGAAAACTACCCCACAATATTTTGAAGGTGGTTTGAGTTTTTTGTGTTTCTTGTACAAAGAGAATGATTTATATTTTTGGTTTTATTTAAAACGTTGGCAAAAATGAAAGTCATACGCCATTCTTTATCAATCACTTTCCATTTATAACGGGTCTGTATAAAGTAAATATTGATTGAAATTATTGAATGGTTCTTGAGGAATGAATGGCCTTTCTTGACATTAATGTCATGAC
The DNA here is from genome assembly GCA_949316265.1 of Diarsia mendica. Taxonomy (NCBI): domain Eukaryota; kingdom Metazoa; phylum Arthropoda; class Insecta; order Lepidoptera; family Noctuidae; genus Diarsia; species Diarsia mendica. Next base: position 14,307,363 of record OX438897.1, read on the forward strand.
GGGTGAATCACTTGCATTAGTAGCTATTGGCAAGCAGCTGTTTGATACCAAACATTGGTGGCAATGTACTTTGCACTGAATTGTTTGTAGCTTTTAACTCAAACGACTTTCCTGTAAAAGAAAACAAGTCATCGCATCAGAAACGTTTGTTTTCTCACATAAATGTTTGTGTTTTAAATAATATTTGTTCTGTGTGTTTGATGTTTCACTTTAGCTATAAACATCCTAATAAGAACACATTAGACATCTAAGCACATTGTCCTCTTTGAATTATAAGGGTTTCATCGAATTTTTTAAGTAACATAACATGACAAATATATGTCCAGAAGGGTTTGGTAATGGTGTACCTACCTCATAGTAGAAACACCCACATTTCCCCATATATACTTAATAGGGGGCAAGCCTAATGTCATCAACAGGGTACAAATCCACCGTCTGTGGTTGCTACTGAGAAATCTGCTGGAAACCTGGGAATCGAACCCAAAACTTCATCCTCAGGAGTTCAGGAGTCAATACAAGTTTAAATTACAAAAAAAGCTGCTTTTGTTGTAGCATACGATATTCTGTCACTCCATCTAGATCAGAAAACATATTCTCTTAAGGTTGAACAAGCCAGTCATTCTTCCATACAAACTTACGAAGGTGATTACTCCTCTGTTTTACGGTGTAGGTTCAAAATTTAAAATTGTATCAACTGGTCTTATCATTATCTAGGTCTGTATGGAAGCAGAATTGGAAAAAAATATTGATTTGGAAGTTTTTTTTAAGCAAAGATGAGTTAAAATTAGTGCTAAAATATGAAAGTTTTGACGTTCATAACGTCAAAACTTTCATATTTTAGCACTAATTTTAACTCATCTTTGGGCGTAAATTAGTAACGTAAGTATATAGTATAAAAAAGAAAAAAGTGAAACCATACGGACATAGATTAGTTATTAAAAAATTTAAATAATTTGATTTTGAACAGATACATTCAATAGATTTTTCATGAAACCAAATATACCAAAGGTCTGCATAGAAACATTCGCGCGCCCGTTTTAGTTGTGTCTCTTTCGCTCTATGCATTTCGCTCGTGATGTCGGGTGAAATAGCATGCATTTTAGCCCCGCCCACCAACTAGTTCGTGCCGTTGGCTTGTTTACCCTTAAATATCATTTTCAAAAATGTTAGGTAATTAGTTACCTATAATTTCTGAAAATGATTGACACAGAGTGTTCTCAAAGTTGTATTATCGTAAATTATATATAACATCTATCTTTGTTGCCCGTTTCTATATCTATCTATAATAATTCTAGACTCGTTCCTAGGATAAAATTATATTTACCATCGGTCAGCGGAGATCAATCTCCGACATTGCTTAGGTACTCGGTCGTCGCTCCTTTTGTAGTGTTTACCTAAAAATATCAAGGTTATCTGTATCTATGTGGGTCGGACATTTGAATTGTTTTGTATGACTAGTTTATTTTTTGTTTAACTTCAAATAAGCTGCAGGAAATTATGTTGAGGTTTAATGGAAGCTATATTTGTTATGCGTTGTATGTTTGTTTATTCTCTTTTTAAGCACGTCTTGTATCTACGACACATAAATGTTTTTTCTTTCTTTTATTACTTCCTACTCTTTAATAGGTAAATTAACTTTCCACTTACATTGAATAGAAAACTCGTCGACATAAATATGCATCCTGCCCGTCCTAACCTACGGTGTACAAAGTCACAGTCTAAATTAAAGATTTACCAGTGAGCAATAGAGCGCAGCATATAAATATAACAGCTAATCCCTACGCGCCCTATCTCAAATGGCTGATGTTGGAGAAAAACCGCAAGGCTGAAGTGGGCCACGTAGCACGGATGCACCTGGAGATAGGTATAGGCAAAGATCGTCACAAACTCGACGCCTGAACCTAGCCCCGTCGAGGTCGACCGCGACGAATATGGCATGACGATCTGATCGTGTTTGTGGGGCTAACATGGTTAGAGATCGCACAAGAGAGAGGTATGGCCTTCCAGAACTATCCTTTCTTCTTAGAAATGAGAGGTTTTTGCCTAGCTGTAGGACACCAAGAAGGACAGTAAACAAAGAAAATTGGTAAGATATAATAATACCTTTTTCCGTAGAGAAAGAGGTATTATTAGGTATTTATTTACTTCGGTACCTATGAATTTAAGCTCGCACAATTTAAAATATTAATACTACGATTTAGTTTTCACGTTCAAATATCTACTCTCAGGTTTAATCAATTAGATTTTAACTTAATTGAAAATAATATTTTTGACAATAATAATTTCCTGAGGTAATATTGGCTCGTTTAAAAATATTATTTGGGTCTACGCAACCCTTTTAGTTATATTAAAATAGTTGATTACATTTTACGAAGAGGCTATTCCGTTTATTATGATAGCTTCTAGGTAATGATAAAACATGTTTGATATAGGAAAATTATAAATATAACTTGTTTTTTTTACCTTTTTGCTACTGTAAGTCCCAAATGACATAGGTTTACTTAACCCAAATGATAAAATCAGAGTAAACGAGCGATTTCGAGGGTATTGTATGTGTAGTTTTGCCATCAAGCGCATTTACATTCCTCATCATGTACCCAAGTTATAGACTCGTACCCTTCTTCCTTCTTTAAAGCCAGGGTTTTGTCGTAAGGGTAACTACGACCCCGTCGGGGCTGTGGATTGTCGAAAGGTTAACGCGGCTCCGACACAAGGGCGAAGAAGAAACATGGGTTTTGTTTTTAGTCAGTAGAAAGTCTGACACAGAGCAGAGCGAAGGGGACTTCGCTCTGCCCAAGAGCGGGGGGGGGGGGGGGGTTATTCGATGATTTTCCAGGAACAAAAAAAAAAATACGGGGTAACTACGATGAGATCCTGGGTTCGATTCCCAAGGGCCAAGTGTTATTAGGTTATTCCAACGGATTTTTTTTGTAACAGTCATGGAGTCTGGCAATAGGCACGCCTCCTATAACATGGGACTAAAATATAATTGGCGATATGTGGGTATAGTATTAGGTACCTACACCTCTACCTAACCATTCTGGAATTATAGGCGTGATGTTTACATTTTTTCAAATTTCTTTATTTAACATAATATCAATAACAAAATGCACTTATCCTAAGCTACATTAACACACTAAAATAAAACACTTTATTAGGCAAGCAATTCGCCTTTCAAAGCTTACAAAATGATAGATTGGTTTAGACCGATAATAACATAAACTTAACACACAGTATATAAGGGTATATGAACTGACAATATGTAAATTGTTTAGTTAGTCACAATTTACTGCTTGCATGTAGGTAAATCGAAAAGTTTCTGATTAAAAAATTAAAATATATTAATTACAGTCATATTCACACATTAATATTACAAATTTTAATCATCCATCAGCAAACCATATTAATAATAATTATTAACCTTTCCAAGCAGACGCAATGTTTGAAAGGGAAGTGGAGAAAGCGAACCACAATAAACGTCATTATTAACTCAGCATTATTACCAGCGTAAGCGTCTGGATACGGATACAAGAAGAAAGACCTACCGTTTTCGGATACGGTTACGGATATTAAATTATTTCCGATAATCCACTAGTTTCGGATAGTTTCGGTTACGGATTTTAGAATTTAACTTTTAGAAAAACTGATACTATTTGGCAGTACCTACAGTATACATGTATAACAGGCTGATATTATGCTAGACACAAACATCTTCAACGGTTACGGATATTTAATTATTTCCGATTATTCGCTAGTTTCGGATAGTTTCGGTTACGGAAATTGGAATTTAACTTTTAGAAAAACTGATACTATATGGCAGTACCTACAGTATACATGTATAACAGGCTGATATTATGCGAGACACAAACTTTTAAATAAGGTTTCGGTTGACATTTTTTTTTTCGGATATCCGTTAGTTTCGGTTACGTTGACGGAGCTTCATAACATCCCTAGCCGGGGGTTGAATGAAACGTAGCAGTCGTAGCATCGTAGCTGCGTAGCGCGTAGCCCGTAGCTCGTAGCAAGGGGGATGCAGAATTAACAATAAAAACGTGTTTATAGCCCTGTTGTAATAATCTTTCTATTCTATCAAATGAGATTCGTGGTCTATGTTAATTCAGATTTTTTATTATCTTGGTTATAAAACGGAAGAGCTTTTGTTAAAATTATTATTATTTTACTTTCGAGTGACTTTGTCTTTTTTTTATTCCGCTGCCTTACGAAAGACAAGTTTATTTAGACTTTTTATTGGAAATCGTTTTGTTTGCAAATAGTTTTAATTTTATTTCCAATTTCAAAATTGACAGTTAAATAAACACAAGGTTTTAAATTAACTAATTAATCGAGAAGGTTTTTAAGCATAAAGACTTTCAAGCAGCGAAACACTGCAATGGTTAGCAGTAAATATTATTTCTTTGCCGATAAGACAGTCCAAAATAGAGCTTTGTTCCTATTTCGGCACTATTACTGAAGCCTCTATAAATCTCAGTGGTGGGCAAGCAGAGTGCGCGATATCACGTGTCCCATCGTTCATGAAACAGCACTGCATTTGCAACTGAAGTTGGAGTCGTCTATAAATCAGTTGCTAGCTTAAACCAATAATTAAAAATATTTTAGATGCTTTTAAACGAAATAATCAATCATACAAAATACAACACATACACTCACGCCTGTAATCCCCGAAGGGATAGACAAAGGTGTACGTCTATTAGTATACCCACATTTCTCTAGCTATATTTAAGTCCCATATACTAGGCCGGGGCAAGCCTATTGCCATAAACCGGGTACATATTCAGACTCCGCAGCTGCTACTGAGAAATCCCTGATGAAAAACCCAATAATCCTTTGCCGGACTCGTAAATCGAACCCAGGACCTCATGTACAGTAGTCACGCTTACAACCACTGGACCAACGAGGCAGTCTCCAAATACAGTGAAACTTGGTTAACTGGGACATGGATAAGTGAGAAACCTCTATAACTGGAACTCATCCTGAGGTCCCACGAGACAGATTTGGATATCTGAGACACTGGGTAAGTGGAATACCTCTATAAGTGAGACAAATTTTCAGGTCCCTTGAGGTCTCACTTAACCAGGTTTCACTGTATAGTCGACCAAGAAATTGGTTTACCACTCTAAGGTTGAATATCATTTGCACGTACAAAACATCAAGTGCTATAATCTGTCATTCCTGTTTATTTTTAAATAAACAGGAATGAGTTTAAAAACTCAGAACGTAATCCTTAGCGAATAATTATGTTACTGGGAGATGTCATCAAAAGTGGTAAACCAATTTCTTGGTCGACTATACAACAAAATCCAATATAAAAGACAAACAACAGCCCATCTTTTCTTCGTGCATGTTTTCTTTTTCCGAAAAACTTTCGCAATATTTCCAGCTACCATGGGAGTCTGTTATTTATATGCGGAGATCTCCGTCCGTGTGAATGATTGTCTGGATTATCTCGGAAACAGTTGAGCCGGTAGTTGATTGTCTTATAAACATCAAGGTTACAACAGCAACGGTTTAGCTATCATACGGAAATTTTACAAAAATACTAGCTCTTGTCCGCGATCTTGGCACGCGTGAGTTCGTTATATATTTTTTTCTTTTTGCAATGGCTTTGGTTATCAATTTGAAGGGTTAATTTTTTAATCACGTAACTCTATTTTTGTTAAAATAAGAAAAGGTACTCTTAGTTACTCCAATTTTTTTGGGCGGGTGGAAAATCATCAAATAACCGCCTCCGCTCTTGGGCAGAGCGAAAGAGAGACTTCTACTGACAAAAAACCACCCATGTTCCTTCTTGGCCCTTTATGTCGAGGCCGCGTTATGCTCTTAGTTACTCCTTATAACATCACTCATCTGCCAGTCAAAATCCCGTCAAAATCTGGTCCAGCCGTTTCGGAGATTAGCTGGGACATAGACAGACCGACAATAGTTTTAATTTTTTTTATAAGTACATACCGTAAATACTTTCAGATGCCTTCAATAAAAAGCTGTCATTGCGATATTACGAACAAACACTTCAATTTGATTAATTGTATTGATGAATACGTAACTATTCAATTAACGCCGTCGTTGATTAACACTAAAATTGCCAGTTTGGATTAGGATTGATAGTAAAAAATAATAAACGTGTCTATACTGATTTATTAGCTAAAGGTTTTCACTGAAATATACCTATTTGATTACAAAGTGGCCCTATAAATCGAAAACATTTCATTTCGTAAAATGTAAAACGTCTGTATTTACGTTTTACCAACTCCGTTCGGATTTAGATAGTAGGCTTATTATAAGTTATAATATTTCGGTCATTTATGAAAACATTATAAACTAACGTTAGCAAAAAAGCAAAAAGTTTTTAATACAAACCCATAAAGCTTGCTGTTCAATGGACTTTTAGATCGCAGTTTTATTCATGAATCGCATGATCCCTGTGATTTTGTCCAATATTTTAGTTTGATTTACGGGGGCAAAAAACAAGCTATTATTACAAAATAAATGTTACTTGCCATTGCCCATGATAGGTAATGCCACACTGACCTATCTTTGAACTAAAATATTTATCTATAAGTACTATAATAATATTATAAAGAGGTAAAGGTTATGTAAATAAAATAAATAAATAAAAATAAAAATGTTTATTTCATCACTTATGATTAATAACTATGTTAGGTTTGGAGTCACCTTTTAAGCAAAGATTTGCTTGTATTATGTGTTTATGATGTTGTAGGGAGTAAACTCTGGCACAGTAAAACGACTTTTTTAATTATTTTACCTATAAAAACCGGCCAAGAGCGTGTCGGGCCACGCTCAGTGTAGGGTTCCGTAGTAATAATTATTTTTTTGTTTGAAAAAAGATACGTTCAGGATAATAAAATATGTAAATGAAGTTAAGCGAGGACGGACAGACGGACAGACAGACATGGCGAAACTATAACCCCCTTATTAATAAAAAAAAGTTAAGCCTGCTTAAACTTACGCTTGGTTTATCTCGCATGCCGTCCCTTTCATTTGAATATTTTTGAAGTGAGACGGCATGCGAGATAAACCAAGCGTAAGTTTAAGCAGGCTTAACTTTTTTTTATTAATAAGGCCGTGAGGGTTCCTAGTTGACTACGGAACCCTAAAAAGGCACGAAGGCGCGGGCGAGGCCCGAGTTTTTATTATTAACGTGCTCTTAGAACCAAAAACCATTGAAATAAAACCGTCCACCATGTAAAAAGCACATCCTGTGGTACTGTATGTTTTAACTCGTTTTAACCCGTTTACCTTCAAATTAAGAGTGAAAAGGCATCTTCTTGGCACTCTTGTTCCATCAAATACCTCATCCATCGCTTTCCATCAGGCGTGAAAGAGATCAAGAACAGGTAAAATTTCCAAAAATAAAACATTACTTCTAATTCATGAATTAAAGGAACCTTCAAGATAAGTAAACTTATCACTAACGATAAACACAAACAGACAATGGATTGTTTATTTTCCTCGAGGTTGAAATTCTTTCTTTGTATTTCCTTTTTTAAATGAAAACAGCTGTTTAAAACTTTAACAAGAAAATTTTCCAAGAAAGGTAATAATCCTAAAAAGGGAAACTCTTTTTCTCGGCACGTTCCTGAAGGAATTTATCGTAAGACACGTTTTATTTAAGTAGGTAACCATTTGTATTTTCGTTTCCATTACAATATTTTCCCGAAGTGACAACGCTAAGAAAAAATCTCAGTACATTGTCACTCTCTCGTCGCGCTTCGATGGTCTTTTTGTGTTTTTCTTCAATTTTATCTTTTGGGCGTCCCCAACCTACCGCCAAAATCTGTTAGCTCATACCACTAATTGGTTGATGCGCTTATTACCAAGCGCAGGTGCATAACCAGAGTTCAAGAACAATAACAAGTGTAGGTCTATTTGTGTTAATGTAATGTTATTGTAATGTATTGTAAAAAAATAATATACAAATATGCGGCGATGATTGCTGGACGACTAGACTGCCCTTATATTAGGAAGTGTTGCAGTAGGCATATTGCCAGAGCATATACGCTCATCTGTCCACGGCCCGCACCGGGTCACTTTCCAATATGGCCGCTTCTGTCAAACGTGTCACGTGACACGCCCCTTTTTTTTTTTAAAAAAAAAAAGGCTCATTAAAACGACGATATCTCCGAAATTACGTTAGTTAGCTCGCTTCCAGTTATGTCATTGGAATCGATAATAAAAGTTGTTTTTATCAATATTATTATTCTTGTTTATTAATTCAATTTAATTTTCGATTATTTTATGTGACTTTGACTATAATGGATTTTATTTATTTATTTTATTTTTATTTTATTTAAATATATTATGTACTTATTAATTTTTCAACCAAGACGAATCAAAATTTTGGCAGAATATACTAGCTTACCCAGGCTTCTACTGGGTAAGCTCGTTCCATCGTCGACATCATCTCTGCCCTTAGGGCAAGATTGAAGTCAAGAGCAAGCCCATTTATAATAAAAAAAAAGCGTTATTATAGACGCTTTACTTTAAACAGTTATTCATAAAAGAGAAAATGAAATGACGGCGTATCCAAACATTATTAGTGTCTTGGCACGAAATGAAAGACAATTTCTTGAAGACATTATTTTTAGTAGTATAATTACGATGTTTGGTTCTAGTGTACGGTGTTGCGTGGGCTAACGTATACCTTGAGCTGGTGATGATGTAATGTAACAGACACGACTACTGTGTCTGTGTCAATATCCAGTGTAAATTGAGCTACGGAAAAACAGCGAAATACGTATTCATGTACCAAATTTAACATGTTCCTTTGAAAGTAGCGCTACAGTAATGTGTTAAGATAAATTGGGCATTTCGAATTAAAAGCTTGGAGTCGATAAAATGGCGCTTCTTTCATAAACACAGCTGTTCTACATTTTGAATAATAATTTCCTCAACGGTGTAGTACCAAAACCCGCAGCTTTCGTATTTAGAACTTGACTGCAATTCCTGAATAGGGCAAAGAATTTTTCTTTTTCATGGTTTTTTTCTTTTTCGTACCTAACAGACTTTGCTGGAGGCTTGAATGGGTACTTGGTAATTAGCTCGAGCTTTTCAGCAACAGACTAATAAAAATCTTGAATAGAAAACGTGGGCGACAACATTTTGCCGCTGTGTTAGGAGAGGTTATTATTATTTACTGGCAAGTTTATTTTTTAACCGACTTCAAAAAAGGAGGTTACTATGTTTGTGTGTATGTATTTTTTTTTAAATATTTTTTTTATGTATGTTACCTGATTTCTCCCCCATTAGTGGACCGATTCTCAATTTTTTTTATTTGAAAGAGTATACTCCTGAGGTGGTCCCATTTTAATTTGGTGAAGATCTGGTGCTGATCTTCGGAGATATACAATGGAACTCTTCAAAAATAGACGGCAAATCTGTCGTAATTGCTGGAATCGCTTGGATGTTTATTGAATATACATTATCATGACGTAACATCACGCCTGTATGCTCTGAGGGGGTATGCAGATATGTACAATACTCATTTTTTTAGTTGTTATATATGAAAAATATAGACACGTATTACGTGTTGCGTGCTTTTTCTGACGCTATTCAAGTATTTGCATCTAGCAGTCATCACTTGTCTTCATGTTGATGAGCTGATAATGGTAAAAAATGGGAAGCTGATTTTTCTTCTGAAGTTTATTTTTCTCTTTTTGGTGTTTTTGAAGTCGGTTGTTTTTTTGCAAAAAAGTTTTTTAGTCATTTCCCTGCACTTGATATTTCTCTTGTATTGTGGGAGCGATACAAACATTTAAACTCAAAAGTACAAATAAGATCCGGAACAACTACCGGTAAGTCATATAAGCGGGAATCAAACCACCGACACGCAGCGCGGATCAAATCGCTCAGTCACTGCACAAATCGTGTCGTCAAATTACACAACCATCTTATTCTTATCACTACATAATTATTATAAAACAAAGTCCTCCGCCGCATAAGTCTGTCTGTTCGCGATTAGCTCAAAAACGGCAACACCGATTTTCATGCTGTTTTCACCAATGCTACCCATTGGTATAGTGGTTCTCGAGGAATGTTTTAGTATATAATTTGACGGTTATCCATGCGGGTGAAGCCGCAGGCATCAGCTAGTTAGGTAGGTACTATAATAGTTGATTACGAATCCCATCATTAATCAATGGAACTGGGTCTGACAATGCGAATAGTTTCTCTTTCTGTCGTTGTTTATTAGTATATAATTTTTCTTGTCTTCTTAGGTATTTATGTTTTATTTAAAATATTGTGTCTACACTGTATCTTCATTTAAAGTAATATGTGGAAACGTCGTGGATTGTACACTAACCTATTTTGAATATTCTGTATTATTTACTGTAACATAATTATGTTGTACCTACAATTGTTTGTTTTCCCCAAATAAATAAATAAATAGTTATCGAGGCGTAGATTTCCTATCCCACAGATGAGGGGCCATTATTTTGAGAGTGGTGAATTTAGCATAAAATATCGTACTAAGAGATGACCGGTACCAACAATATTTTTTTTCAGGAATTCAATTATTTCGACTTGTTTTATTTTGCTCAAACGCAATGTATCGTTACCGTAGCAAAATCCACTTACCGAACGGCAAGCATTCGATTGCAGCCGTATGATTTAATTAAATGGAGCAGTGTACAGAGAAGTTATTTTACAACGAAATAAAGGAATTGTAACGGACAAGACGATAAACCGGAAATCGTAGAAAAAATTATAATACCATCATAATCATATCATTAGAATTTGAGTTTCTAGATACAATAATACCTAGCTAAAGAAAAAGTTTGCGTTGCCAAAAATATAACCAGTAAGTGAAATGAGGCGTTAATGGACAAAGAAACCAGGTCATCCGCCATAAGCGTAATGTAAAGTTAATTGAAATAACTTTTCGGTATTTCTTGTTACTCTAGAGGAAATATTTGCATGTTCTAGTTTAATCTTCCTCTTGTTAGATTATACGCATTTTCGCACAGTTTATCACTGTAAATATACGCTTAGTTAGACACATATTTGTATTCCTTGTTTGTTTTCATTCATTTCTTTTTCGTGTTTATTTAAAATTTTCCATGCCAAGGAAAGAACGTAAGGCCGTTGTTCCCGGTCCCGTCGGGGCCGCGGATCCCGTCGGGGCCGCGGATTATAGAACGAGATGACGTGGCCCCGGCGCAAGGGCAAAGAAAAAACATGGGTTCAGTTTTTAGTCAGTAGAAGTCTGACACTCCCCTGCCCTCTGCCCAAGAGTGGGGGGAGGGGGGGTCATTTGATAATTTCCCACCCACCAAAAAAAAAAAACCGTTGTTCCCGGCTGTCATTCGCAGATCTTTGATAGTCGTTACAGGTAGTAAGTGGCCTGAAACTCTGAAAACCAGTCTTACCAAAGGGTACAATACGTATTATCCATTACTAACTGGGTTATGATGACCTGGTCAAGGTTGCAGGAACCCGCTGGATGAGAGACGCACGGGACCGGTCAATGTGGCGACGCCTGGGGGAGGCCTATGTCCAGCAGTGGACGTCTTTTTGGCTGAAATGATGAACTGGGTTATAGAGATCAGATAGGCAGTCGCTCCATCTAAAACATTGAGCTGCATTCGGTTACGGTTAGACTGGAAGCTGACCCCATCATACCTGGGAAAAGGCTAGGCAGATGATTATGATTCTCTGCGTACATTTAAAATTTTTCGTATATTAGAATCGCCCCCGTGGAGATTATACGTATTAATCAAACTTTTATGAATATAATCCAATGTTGCGGCACTTGTCCCTGAACATTTCCCGCAGGTAATAAAACATCCACATTTTAGTTCAGGCTTGATGCGAAAAGTTTGTTCGGTGTACTCGTACTAAATCTGATCAAGGAGTACCTAGGTACCTAAGTAGATGGTAGAAATTCTGAACTGAATTCGTAGTAGTAAAACAAAGTCCTAACAACTTTTCTTAAGTAGGAAAAGTAGCAAAAATGCGCCGATAAGAGAGAAGTTACGCATTGTATTATTGAAATTTTATTTTACCTACTTATTGTTATTTTATTTTGTAACATTAGCTACATTCTCACGCATTTCATTACCAACATTCAATACTTACAATACAATTGTTTTGAATGGATAACATTCTATGTATCATGTACAAGGCCACTAATTACGTTCCTACCTAACTGGTTTTTAAGGACTGCACATGTCAATCTAACTTTTTACGATAAGTACCTCTTATCACACAAATCGTGTATATAAACTGCATCCTGATTTAACAAAAAAGTGTTTATGTGTTGCGATGATGGCGTAGCTTAGATTCAAGGTTAAAGATTCTTTATTTGCATTAAACTAAGGTACATTGAGGTCTTACAAATAAAAAGGTTTCACATTTTTCGCATTCTTAACTTAGCAAACTAAAACTTGTTTTTTTTTTATTAGGTTTGCTGTTGACAATAAGTTGCAGAGACAATAGTAGTATGATAGTGTGAATGTAATATAGTTAAGATGAGCGATAAAGGAGGCTGTTAGCTGGGCTGATGGCTGATAATCGCGGCTGGTCGGGCAGTGGGCGCCCAGCAGTGCTACTCCCGTGCCCGCCGCCGCCACACGCACCGCGCGCCACTTCAGTGTTTCCACATTTTCCGACGCGACGCGAACGTTGACGCTCCTGTAACACGCGCCTAATATTAGTGAATGAACCAACAACCATGAAATCGTGTATTATCGAGTACAACACTCGGTAAGTCGTTTCAGTAATACTTTAAGAGATTTATTAGAAACAACTTGTTGAATCAATGTAGTTTTGCTGTAAATTTTGTGGTTACGATTGTTTGTTTGGAGTTCTTGGACGATTATTCTTGTAAGTAAATGATTATTATTTGTGATAATTGCTATGTTAAACATTCCGTGAAAATACGTTATTAAGAACAATTATTGTTTACTTAAGTTAGTAAATACTATGTAATTCAGTTTCCTAGAAGTTTGTGATGGACACTCATGTCATTTATATAGTTATTGTAGAGTGGTACTCTACTTTATAGCCCTGCCAATTACTAGAGCCGTTAATGACTGAATTAATTGTTTTCTCACGATTATTATGTATCCATACCAGTACTATACACAACAGGTAAAGTGCTTTCATTTTGTTAAACAAGTTTCGTTTTTAAACGCGTGTTAAGACATAATTAAGATCACTGATAAAACTACTTAAGTAATTGATCGTTTGTGAAATTAATTAGTTGGTTAACAATTGGTGAATTATAAAACACGTGCTAGGTGTACATATTATTAAATTTCACATAAACATAATAATACCACACCAATACGTAGCTTTAATGAAGACTTATTTTCAACGAAACCCAGTCTACCTAACGTCAAAAAGATCACGTAGATTTTCCCAATTTTTTCTCTTATTCGATGAAAAGAGGTATCTTTTGTACGGTACAATATCTACGGATCAGAAATTAGATTAGATTTGGTAAGACCTGCCAATGAAGTGAGGCATCGTGAAATATATCATATATACAGTAGGTATAACATACCTATAATAATATATTCACACCTACCATCTGACCCGGACTGGTATTTGTAACATTGACGTATCTTTAATTCTATTTAAATAGTAATTTTGTTTTATGTTTGCAGTGACAATAATTTATTGCTAAATAAACAACATTTTGTACGTGTAAAACCTGTTGTGTGCGTTATATTTGGCGCAAGATTACTTATTCTTGCGCCAAATGTAAGCGCCAAGAAGAAGTTACATAGTTTATACTATGTAACTTCTTCTATTTCTTCGGGAGTTTTGACCAAACTGGCATTCAGTGAATGCTGAATTTATTTTATGGGCTTAAAAAATATATACCTAAATATATTTTTTTTTACCGTTAATACAAACATGGCTGACGATGCCGATGATGTGATGACTGAACATGATTCAATATATTTACATTTCGGTTATAATCAAACGCTTTTTAATCAGACGAAGTACTAATTAGAGCGCCGCCTTAGTGTCATTAACGCTTTTAACGTTGATAGTATTAGGTGGTTGGCCCCTAAAAATAATGTAATTACTCAAAAAGTAAGGAAAATTACAAAAGAGACTTTCGCAAAACGTATTGGAAACTATTATAACAGACTTTTACCACAAACCGTCATTTGTTATGCTTGTATATAATTAATGTTATCTTATCATTTTTATTTTTATCGAGTCAATATTAGACCACATTTTATTACTAGACTGAGATATCTACCTACTGTATAATGTCTCTGCATCACCCTAAGGTAGACTGGTAGAAAATGCCCAAGGCATTAAGTCCGCCTTTGTACGGTTTTATTACTTGTGCATAAAGTTTTAATAAATAAATAAATAAATATCTCTCAAATACCACTACCTTATTTAATAAAAATACCTAAATATTATCGGCAATTTTACAACACCATTGGGAAATCATATACCGTCGACATTAGCTATTGGAAAAAGTAGTAAAGGGTTATGAAGGTCGAAACAAAATATTATAATACTAGCTTTTGCCAGCGGCTTCGCCCGCGTGATAGTGACGATTTTCCATACAAACTTTCATCCCTTATTTAAATCCCTTAGGGGTTGAATTTAGAAAAATCCTTCCATATTCCTTGTCTACATTATAAAGAAAACTTCTGTGCAAAATTTCAGCTTTATAGGTCCAAGGGTTTGGGCTGGGCTTTGATGAGTCAGTCAGTCAGTCAGGACTTCTCTTTTTATTTAGATAAAAGATAGATAGATAGATAAGCCTTGGTTTCTTGTACGAAAAATGTTGCTCTTTTGTACAAAACTAGAACCACTATTTAACTAACCACTAGTTAGTTATTATTAATTCATCATATAACTAGTCTATTCCCAAATATGTTGGGGTCGGCTTCCAACCTAACCGGATATGGAGAATACCAGTTTATGAAATGCAGCTTAATATCAGTATTTTACCGTTTATTTATCAGTAAAAGATTTTCATTAAATATGTCACATTAGTTTCACATTCCACCCTTGCCCACTTAATATAGAGGTACATGCCTATTACATGTTGTCGAATGCTCCCGAGGTCTGTCGAACTAATTAAGGTTGTTAATTGCCTGTTTAATAATAATTTAGGTCTTGTGGTTGAGTTGTTTTACTCATAATTAGTGAGAGATGTTTATATAGATTTTTGGTAGGTATATTCATTTGTGTGATTGCTTTTTCGTCATAGCGTGATTATACGACAGTTTGCCTAAGGAAACTTAGACTTCTGGTATCTAGAAATCGTCTACAGGCACTGAGCAAGGAACCTGATTACCAACTTATGTTATCTGCAACTAAGCAAAAGTGATGATTTGTTAGCCATATTGACGAACAGGTAGGACATGGTTTAAATTTCTGCTAGGTGCTACTAATTTTGAGCAGATACAGACTTATATTTCCCCCGTCGGGGCTGTGGCTTGTCGAAAGGATAACGCGGCTCCGACACAAGGGCGAAGAAGGAACATGGGTTTGGTTTTTAGTCAGTAGAAGTCTGACACTCCCCTTCGCTCTGCCCAAGAGCGGGGGGGGGGGGTTATTCGATGATTTTCCACCCACCAAAAAAAAAAAAGACTTATATTTCCCCCTTCTTCTTCTTTATCGGAAGGTTAGTGCCTAACCTTGTGCTAGAGTTTTATGCCACCCATCGGCCGCTGACTTGGCTTTACATGCCATCCAGAAATATCGCTTAGTCATGATGTTTTTATTCATCGGAGAAAGTGATAATTAGGTATACTTACAATACGTACGAGGTGCGGTCTTGGGTTCGATGGTGATTTTGTAGCCCATGGTCACAGCACTAGTGCTGTGCTAGTCTAGACTAGCACTGATAGATTTCCCATTTTTATACCTATATTTTTTTCCGGACGATAAACCGAATAAAACGATGGTACTTATATTTATTTGCATTGGAATTATTTATATACGAGTTTTAACTGATGAAAGATATGCGATCGTGAACGGTGAAATACTTTTCAATTTACATTTCATCACATTTAAGAAACGTATTATTTAAAAACAGTTGTTTGTTTTGCTAAGCTTGATATATGTCACAATATTAATTATTTATTCAACATTTTAAGTATAAGAACTTTATTAATTTGCCTTAAGTATAACTTCCGCATTCTGCGGTTCTCATATAAGTTAGGAATAACAGTATTAATATAAAAACAACAAAACTGTACATAGCTTATGGAAACAATGCTTAATGATGAGATAGCAGTAATTTTGAACTAACCTTTAATAGTGTTGTGTGGGTTATTTTGTGCTAATGCGTTTTATTCATTGGTCTATCAGCACAATAAAAGATATATCATTCTTATTTTTAAACAGCTGAACCAAATGCGTTCTCTTTTAACTTCCTCGTGCCTCAAAAATATTTAGAACTATGTTTACAAACAAAACATGCTTTATTGCTTTCCAGTTTCAACTTTTGATAAAAGGTCTCGGTAACACCACGGATGTTAGCAGTAATCTTTGCGGACTCACAGTTAACCGAAAATGTAAAGGTTTATAATATTCTGGCTTTTTACATAAACGTTGTTAACAGACAGTGCCTCATTATAGCTGACTGAAAGCTGACATTAAAAATAAATGCTTGGTAATGACTGCGAGTATAATGGCAATGTCCTATACTATGCTATATATTTTATTTAAGAAACATTTTTGATATGGTGCAAACCCATCTCAAACATTGTGGACGAACACTGAAGTGAATAACAATGAAAGGTGGCCAAATGTATTTATGAATTCAATTTGGTTAGGTATCAATCACATAATTGAGTATGCGATTTGCAGAAAGCCTGTTTGAAAAAACAATGCTTGTATTTCCAATGTAATACTAAACTTCTCTGAAATGGATGTCATGATTCCATCGACAGAGAATTAATTTTGTCCGCCGTTTTTACAATCACGGACGGGATTTTTACAATCCAATCCCGTCCTGGAAATGCACTCTATCCATAATTCACATACGAGTTTTGTTTTCGTCGCCAGCTTGGGGCGAAATTGCGTGCAATAGGGCACATGTTTTTTCTATGAATAGCATGTAATATTAAACAGACGTTCGTTATTTGTTTTCGTCTCCGAAAAGACCTCTGATTTTTCGTTCCATAACGAAAACGTAAGGCAGAAACGTGGTTTCGTATGAATAACATCTATCTATCTATCTATATCTATCTATGTATATAAATAAAAAAAAAGAGAAGTCCTGACTGACTGACTGACTGACTCATCAACGCCCAGCCCAAACCCTTGGACCTAGAAAGCTGAAATTTTGCACAGAGGTTCCCTTTATAATGTAGACAAGGAATAAGGAAGGATTTTTCGAAATTCAACCCCTAAGGTAGTTAAATAGGGGATGAAAGTTTGTATGGAAAATAGTAATTTTCACGCGGGCAAAAGCTAGTTATATATAAAATTATTATTTATTTTTCGTATGAGCACTTAATACTAATAATAATAAATCTTTATTGTTCAAGAAGAGCATTACAGAAAGTTAATATCACTAGTCTCCACACTAGGATTCCCTGTGTCGTGGAGACTAGTCTCCTTCGTCTTACAATAAATAATTAGGAACTAAGACAGATAACATATTTAGGGTTTTGAACAAGGTAGATTTTTAAAAATTAGAGTAAAGGTGCAATTAACAAAACACATAAATCAGGAGAATGAGGACCCGTTAGCAGTATGAGACTTTGTACGCTTGGTCCAAACAATCCTTTATGTAATTGTGTGGTGAATGTATGTGTAGTGAATGGTCATGAGTAAAGGAACTTCTCTGTGCCTTCATAGTCCATTCCTGACAGAAATTTTATGAGATGGATTTTGCATTTATTTCTAGTCATCGATAAGACGTCCGTTTTGCTGTTAAGTTTATTATAAATAAAGGGTCCCATATAATAAAAACATCTAGTGCCGAAACCGAGTCTGCATTTAGGTTTCCGCCATCGAGGCTTATTTCCATTTCTGAGGTAGCGCACCTTGGGGTAGGTTATCGCGCCATGTGCATTTTTGTGGTACCTTAGGGCCACAGCCTTAATATACAGCTGGCGCACACGCAAAACGCCGGTCTCATGGTAAAGTGCGTCGGTTGAGAAGCGCATTGGCTTCTTATAGGTTACCTTAAGAAGAGAGCGTTGTGCACGTTCAGCTTTTATCAGCCGCGTCTTGTGTGCTACACCCCACGTTATAATGCAGTAGTTGATGACGGATTGACAGAGTGTGTAATAGAGCATTTTCAGTGTAGACTTATCGCCAATTCGACCCATTTTTTAAAAAATATGCAGGAGTTTCCTGACCCTACCGCTTACATGCTCTATTTGTTTTGTCCAGTTGAGGTGTTGGTCAATGTGAACCCCGAGATACCTGATTTGCTGGACTCGCTCAAGGTTAGGGCAGGTACATAATGTGAACGCATTAATATCACAAGAGTGGAGCTTGACTGTTAGATAACTAGGGCATAATGTGCTTGTACTGACACTAAAGTTTAGGACTTTTGTTTTATCAACGTTGAGCGTCAGTAGATTGTGGGTCAGCCAACTAGCAACCAAGTTTAAACCCGCATTAGCAGCCTGTTGCGCCCCTTCCCAGGTTTTATCATAAAATACTATGGCGGTATCATCAGCGTAGGCAAATATTTTAGCACGGTCAAGTTCCAGTGCGCAGAGGCTATTTATATATAGGATGAAAAGGGTTGGCCCAAGCACACTGCCCTGAGGAACTCCAAAGTTTAGGCTGGCATAACTGCTGCACTTGTCACCCATGCAGACCCTTTGTGTACGGTCCGTGAGGTAGGACTGGAACCACTCGAGAGCTATACCACGAATTCCAATAGCTTCCATCTTTTTAAGGAGAATACGTCTGGACACAGTATCAAAGGCTTTAGCCAGGTCAAGGAACACGCCAGTACACTTATAGCCATTGTCAATTTTATTTACTACAAAATCGACTAGGTTAGTGACCGCATCCTCCGTTGACCTGTGCTTGCGAAAGCCGTATTGATTCTGTGATAGCAGTCCGTTTTTCTCAAGGAAACTGAGAAGTCTGTGGTTCATAATTTTTTCCAAAATCTTTGACAGGGATGTGAGTAATGAAATCGGGCGGTAATTCGATGGGGCTGTCTTATCACCCGATTTAAAAATTGGACTCACATTCGCTGTTTTCATTGATGTTGGAACTTTCCCAGTCGAGATACTTAAGTTGCATAAAAAAGTAATTGGCGCTGCAAGGTGATTTTTGCTCAACTTAAGTATCCTGTTCGTGACTCCGTCCCATCCCGGTGCAGAGTTGTCTTTGAGGTTCGTAATGATCTTTATAACCTCTACGTCATCAGTTGGCATTGCAAAGAAAGATTCGCTAGGCGGGTTTATATCCCGGAACGAAGTCATAGCGGCGAGTTCTGCTTCAGTCTTTTGTATACGGAGCAATGTCTTTTCCGCTAGCTGTTCGCCTACTTTAGTAAAGTATTGATTTACGACATTAAGCGACTCAGTGGGATCCGGGTTTGCGTGTAGAAGTTCTAGGCCACTTGGGCTCTTGTTTTTGATATTACAGATATTTTTAACTGCTGCCCATGTTTTTTACTGTCTCCTTTTGCATCTTCCAGTAGTTTCCTTTCGCTCTCTGTTTTGAGATTTTGAATCAGATTATTGCAGAAGTTTCTATATTTCTTGTATCGGTGCTGTATTATTGGATTGTCCTTGTTTGCGGGTTGTTTCGCTTCCATATGTAACAGGTCCCTTTTTCGGATACATTTTAGCAACCCTTGTGTAATCCAGGGTTTTTTAATGGCTTTTGAATTTCGTACAGTCTCCGAAGTTGTAAATGTGCGTATTTTCTCGCTGAGCATTTCTGTGAAAACCGAAACTGCTTCGACCATGTCGTTGTAGTTGTAGAGATCACTCCAGTCAGATTCTGAAATTTCTTTGGACAGATTTGGGTAGTCTATCTTCACCCTGATATTACAACTAGGCAATGGACAGGGAGTAATTTTAGAGATACCGACTATAACTGTATCATGATCGGTTATTCCCGAGTCACATATAGCTACTTTAGCAGTTCTTTTGGTTTTGAGCATTACGTGA
Source organism: Diarsia mendica (assembly GCA_949316265.1). Classification (NCBI taxonomy): domain Eukaryota; kingdom Metazoa; phylum Arthropoda; class Insecta; order Lepidoptera; family Noctuidae; genus Diarsia; species Diarsia mendica. The sequence continues at coordinate 14,327,483 of OX438897.1, forward strand.
TCCAAACATGTGCGGTCACGAGTAGGGAGCTGGTGGCCAGGATAGTAACCGTAATGCCCAGTGATGTCCAGGTAATCGCTCGCACGATTGTCTCCAGAACCAAGGCCTACATCTATATTGATATCGCCTACTATGGCACAGTTAGGTGTTGTATCGTATAACTGCATAATTTTCTCGAGCGAACTACAAAAAGTATTGGTGTTGTGGAAAGATGGTGACCTATAAACAGCACAGATCATAAACTCTTTTCCAACGTGAATAAGCAAACAGTTAGCTTCTTTGAAAGGTGGTTCTTCGATTGCCACTTGGAGATCGCTTTTATGGAAGACCACAATACCGTCGTTTTGGTTGAGGTAGCGTTTGGAATAGAAGCACTCATAGTTTTCAAGACCAAAAGCTGACTCACTCAGACGACATTCAGTCAAAATTATCAAGTCGGGCAAGAAGTTCAGACATGATAAGAAAACAGTGAAATTATCAAAGTTCTTCTGGATACTTCGAATATTTTGACTGATAATAGTCAGTTGTGAGTCCACATCTCCGATATCATTGACGCATTTCTGGGGGTCGTTGTGCTTCGTGCTTGTGTATAGGTGAGTCTCATCCATGTCTCTAATTAGTTTATAGCAATTGGCCATATTTTGATAGTTATACATAGGTAGGTTGGTAGCTTTTTTATAGGGTGACTCAAGTGTATTAACAAAACGGCGATGGGGAGGGTGAAGTTAATTATAAAGAATTGTGACAGTGCGGGCACGGTGTAGGTGACAGGTGTGTTTTGAGTTTGAGTGTATGGAAATTTGTGAAATGAAGAAAATTGTGTAACAAATAAAAGTAACAGTGGTAAAACAAAATATTTTAAAGTACACTTAAAGTTAATTATCAGTTTTGTATGTTTCTCGTAGTTGCTGAAAGGTACTTTCGTTTTTAATAACTGTGTACTTGTCTCCTTCCTTTTTTCGCAAAAAACGCGACCATTTGCAATCCAGCAATATTGAAATTGTTCAGTTTTAGCAAAATCCCTGGCAAGAAAGTGCAGTCTTTTTGCTTTCGTGGTTAGGTGTTCCGAAATGAATAAGGGTGATTCCGGCCCTACGAGCCCCATGTGGGATGTATTCAGTTGACGATCACGTTGGGCGTTATTATATTGTTTGGCGCTGTTTAGGAATTTATCCTTGAAAAAGTTGCTGGTAAACTCGGTCACAATTGTAGATGTGGTAGCATTCTCCTTCGAAGGTAGTCTGTAAATATCTTTTATGTCATAGGGAGAGTACTCTAATCCAGTGGTTTTTATGAGACTCGTAACCATGCTGAGTAGTTCTTCCTTCTTTTCTTTCTTCTTCTTGGGAACACCCCTTATCTCAACGCTGGTCTTCCTAACAAATCTTTCCAGGCTTTCACTCCTTTCTTCCAACTCAGCAATTTTTACGCGAGTATTATTCCGCTCACCCTCCAGCAAGTCCATCTTCCTGTCCAAGTCTTTCATTTGAGCAGAGATGTCTTCCAGTGATTTCTCGATTCCGCTGCTCGAACATTTAATGCCACCGTAGTGTTTATTAATTTCAGACAAGTTTTTTTCCTAATTATCCAGCCTTACATTTTGTTGACTAATCCATTCTGAGAACAAATCCCTAATCTCCTCTTTAAATAACTCGAAACCGTTGTCGTTACCGTCTTCAAGGCGGGCACGTTTGGAGTTACCTCTTTTTGTGACATTAGACTGGGGTGTTGGACTATTTAAAGATCTAGTTATGTTCGGGTCCGACGTAGAGAATCCTTGTGGGGGTGTACGGGAGGGATTCATGTTGCAAACGTAAGATTATGTTCAATATCTATTAAAAAAAAATAAACAACAACTTACAATGCGGACTTGCGTAGCCGATATACAATACAAACTGCAAGTTTATGTCCCCGTAGCAGCTTCGTAGCGAAAACCAGTTATGTAGCAAGGTGCTACGTAATGCGTGTGGCGGCAGCAGTCGAAGTTTGCGCTCGTTGCGAGTATCTCAGCTGACTCCCTTCCTCGAGAACTGTAGCTCTACCATGAGGTGTCATCGAAAACTTAATCTCTAGCGTTGTACTCGCTAGCGTGCTAACGTGGATCAAATAGATTTCGATTATGTTTGCACCATGAGATTTACGGAGTCTTACGCAGGCGCTAAGGTAAGCTCGATAGATTGTGTCGTCTAGCTAACTTCACTCTACTCATGTTTTGTCTCTTTCTTTCCCACTAATAAGAAGAGAGAACGGTATCTACACAAATAAACCGACGAAATTGAAAAGTTGACAGATAGTAGACTACACATAGTGATAAGTGGTTTTTGAATTTTTATTCCTTATAATATGCCACTGTCGTGTATTCAATTTGTAATTTTGATAGTTGACCTTGAGTGACAGAGCTGCGTTGTGTAGTTTAAAAGTTTACTATAGATTTAAACAGATTATTTAATACAATGAGGACCAGTGTCACACAGTTCCAATTGTTGGTAGTGTTTATGAAAGGTGAGTTTGAACTTTCCTCAAAATTATATTTTCCAATTGGTATCTAATATTTTGGCTTAAAATTCATGTTATTCAAATCGTTGGTCTTCACTGACATATTCCATGCTAAATAACCACTTGCAGACATTATTTTGACTATATTATACTCAAAAACGTATATAATTTTAATGTAAACATATGTTTCACACGCCAAAATGCTAGTGAGCTACGTAACTACTAAAGTAAGCGTCTTACTCGATAGGTTTAGTGAAATTAGTGACTCATGGTACCGTTTTGTATGGTGACAGCTGAAGAACGTTAGGGACTATCGAATAGATTACGCTAGGTGTTTAACCTATCGTAATCTATAGTGCTCATGGTATGAATTTTAATTCTTTCTGTGACCGCTAGGGGCGCTGTACAATATTTCATACAACTAATTTACGGAGACGCTAGCGAGTTTTTGCTGTGTAAACTCATGGTAGAGCTACTGTAGCACGCGTCGTCGGCGTGCAGTGAGAGCGGCGACGTCACGCGGCCGGCGCGCGGCAGGCAACAGCGGCGGCGCGAGAGCGGGATAGCGATTGTTGAGCAGCTTTGAGGTACTTCCTTTTCCCTCGCGGGTCGCGAGTGCGCGGGCGCACCTCCGCTGTGTAGATGGTCGGTGTAAGCGAATTTGGTAATTAGCGAGCCCGTGACATGCACTATTGTCGGCTGAAGTTAGTGACTTATTTATGCGGAGCAAAACGAAACACGTCTGTTCACTGTGCGAGTTCGGACGAAAGAGGAATACCAGAGGAAAACTTGATACCTTACTCGTACCCTGTGATAAAAGAATTAGGTAAATCGTTTCTTTTAAGTATAAACAATTATTTTGCAAGTGAAAGGATTTGAAGGTGCTTTGTCATACGTGGATAATTGATTTTTAATATATAGATATCCTAAGCGTCACTACTCATATAGACCATCGGTAGCTAAGGAAAGAAGTGCTACAAAGTGATGTGTATTTCTGTCTTCCTCCGGCTTTTACATTAGCATATTATATGTAGGTAGTTATAATATGCCGTATTTAGGTCAATCGTTATTTTTATTCAGTCCCCATAGCTTTCTTCATGATGTCGATGTCATTTTATATACCTACACGGTGAACATAATCTTATTTTATACGACATGGGTTCCGTGAATGATCGAACAAAAAAAATTCGATGCTTCGATATGAAAATAGGTACTCATGTATTTATTACATTTCTGTCTCTTTCAGTTCATGTCAAATCTTTGAGCAATTTTCTGGAGCCACAAAGTTAGATAGGTACTCCCAATAGATTTAATAGGCAATTATCGGTTAGCGCCAAACCCTTCCGTGTTATATTATTAGCACTAGACACCGTCCACCTAATCGTTCATTGAACCTAAGTGACGCTTCAAGGGGTCGCGACCGTAGTGATCAAATTAAACATCCAAAGTATCGGCTTTCCAAATATTATTACAAGGAAATGGTCCTCACCTCTTTCTCTCTATTCTTTAATCTAATTACCATTCAAAGAAGTTTTATTTAGATAGAGTAGGAAGTAATACTAGAGTACCTACCTAAATTACTAATTTTAATTCAACTTAAAAAAAGATATTCATTGATATTCCCATCAAGAATGGATTGATTTTGTCTTTCTTTTATTTGGTAACGGATGCTAGCAATGGTTTCATAATACCTAAATTTTATTAACTTTCTTGGGTAGTTTATGACAATTATAAGTTATCTTATTATTCGAATCTTTTCTCCTAAGTCTATGTGAATGATCTGCTGATTGGGCAATGGAAACAAAATACTCGTCAAGAATTCGTGTGAGATACCATCACAGAACACAAAAAATAACAACTTTGCAAAAAAAAAACGACAAAAAAAAGTGAAAATTACCTTCCAAAAGTCGGTGTCAAAAGTCAATGAAACAAACAAAATTCACTGACTTCCGGTAGTAAAGTAATTTTCCGCTTTTTAGCGTTTTCTTTGTATCTATTTCTTATTCATATTGTTAACTACGATAACAAAAACACTACACCAGGGCCCCGAGTCTGCTATTCAATAGTGTCAGAATGGTCGATCATTGATCTCATAATGGTTGATTTACGACAAGCCAAAAAGTACCTTAAGTCGACAGGCATAAGGTACTTTTTGGCTTGTCATCAATCAACCATTATGAGATCAATGATCGACCATTCTGACACTATTGAATAGCAGACTCGGGGCCCAGGCCTGTACCATCTATCTAAAGGAGTAAACAGTAAAGAATCAAATTATCAGTTGCAGAACAAATTATTAGTTAATACTAGCTGATACTCTCGGCTTCGCCCGCTAGGATGTCGGTTATCGAGACCAAAAGTAATTACGAAATTTTCATCCCGTTCCTGCAACCCATGGGAACCTATTCCAAATTATATATAGATGAGGATGTTGTTTTATAATATGTAGTGATTCAATAAAAGTCAGTGAGTGGGTGCCTAGAAAGTTTCCTAACCTATTACATAAAAGTTACGAGCAGCGAGAAATGAGAAGCTTAGTGACACTAAACGTCGGGAACACAGATCTTTCCCTTTCCTTTTAGATCTTGTTTAAGTATTTACGTAATTTCACTGAACAAGGAAAACTAGTTAATGTTAAGTGTTTATCAGGGACATGAATGATGCTGCGGGTTGTTCGAAAGAGATATCGCAGCCTCGACACAAAGGGCTAAGAAGAAACATGGGTGGTTTTTAGTCAGTTTTTTTTTAGACTGGCACTCTCTTCTGCACCGCCCAGAGCGGGAGGAGTCATTTGATCATTTTTCATTCTTCACAAAACTCACTGCTGCGCATCAGGTCCCATTCCTTAGTTAGGCAAAGTGCTATTTGGTTTTTCCATCAGGAATTTAACAGTAGCCGCTACGAATTTAACAGTAGCCGCTACGAATTTAACAGTAGCCGCTACGGAGTTTGGATTTGTGCCCGGTTAATGGCAACAGGCTCGCCGCCTATTACATGGGTCTTAAACATAACTGAGGAAATGTGAATGTACTATTATTATAGGTACATCTCTATCTCACCCTGGGAAGCCACTTTGGGAAGTAAAGGCGTGATGTTATGTAAATTTTACACGGAAGTTAATAGATAATATAGATAGTAAAGAGACGTGTTTGTTATATTATACTCTGCACACTGAACACTTGCGAGTGCCACTGAAACCAATCAAGTCAGCCACTGGTTAACCAGTGATTGCCACTGGCTATACACTACTTATTTTCGGTGGCGAGAGAGTCTTGAAAATACTTTAGTAATAAAATGTACTTTAGTAATAATAAAAGTGGCTGTTGTAATGTAAACAATGTACGATTCCAGAATTTCCGATCACAAACTACGTAGAAACTACGTAGTTTGCGTACGGCTTACAATTGATTAACTTTACAAAGCAAATATCCTCAAAGTGTTATCTTGGCAACATTAAGTGGGTACTTGTTTGGATATAGGACCAGAACAAATATTGTACAGCTCACACACATAAGAAAACTTCAGGGCTTTAAGGGTTCCGTAGTTTCCGCTGAAGTTCAACAATGTTGCTGTAATAATAATTAAGAAAAAATATTTAAGGGTCTTGGAGACTTAGAAAATATTGCCACGATGCCATAGAAATTCTCTAAAAGTCTGTACCACGAAGGAAAGTCACGCGAATACAATAAGAGGGTTGAGAATAGTCGGATGTCAAATTCCGACCTACTCAGACGAAACTTTGACAGGAAGTCTTACCAAGCCATCGATAAAGTAACTTTTGCAGAAAAATACTAAAAGCAATATTCGATTTGAGCTTTCGATAATGTCTCAAATAATTTTGAAACTCATTTCTTGCAATACTTGAAGTAGGTATTTTATAATGTTTTAAAGGAAAGGGGTCTATTTCAGTGGCTCAGTGTGTCCTTCCCCTTGACTTCATGCGGTCCCGATGGCAATGGTGATAACCGAAGTTTATTCAAACTGATTTAACTAAATATATTCGAATAAATATTGCAATGATTGACTAGCGTTGGGGCAAATAAGGTAGTTGAAAGGCGCAGACTTTTTCAGCGGGGAACTGTGCCTAACTTTTCTTCAGCATTAGGACTGTATGTTTCTTCATGTGGAGATAAATGAAAGACGAATTCTTCAGTTTAAAACAAAGTCGTGTGGAGTGTAGTGCGTGTGTAGTGTAGAGGTGACGGGTGATCTTCTATTAAGTTGTCTTCAAGCAGCGGTCGAGCGAATAGTGAACCAAGATTTTTGGCTGGGCCCTATTTATACTTTTTGCACATTAGCGCTACGCGCGGCAGTGATAGAATGAGACAACTTCAATTAGCCAATGAGAGGCGCCTATTCATGTTACACATGTGTGTGTGTATATGTATTGAGTGCAGCATTATTTATTATATAAGACACAAATTGAAATAACGAGTTACATACTTGGAAATAGTAAAATCTAGTACATATTAGGTTGTAGTTGGACATACAATATCAAAATTTCATATATCTAGGTTACATGTACGGATTATCTATGTTTTAGATGTACATAGCAAGTTATACACTGAAATCTTATGTGTTAGGCACTAAAATGCACTAAACAGTAAACAAAAGGTAAATAAAAGTGGTTCTTACGTTAATACATAAGCAATAAGGCTCTTATATGCCTTAAAAATGAATAAAACTATTCTAACAAGGACTAATAACAAAAATAACACGTTTACATGGCTATATTTTACATGCATCTAGCCTTAAACATAAGCTGTTATTTACAATCTTCCCCTCGTGCGCGAGCACAATTTATAAGGTTTTAGTCCGCTGTAGGGATTAAGATGAGGCGAGAGGCTGGGCGACGAAGTAATCCAGCAGCTGTTCGTATCTCAGTTACTCGTACTCGTCCATCTGGGCCTGGGTAGACTTTCATGATCTCACCTCGAGGCCACACTCCTCTGGGCATTGTGCCATCACATATTATGACGATGTCGCCAACCTTTAAGTTATTATGTTGAGGGTTGGTGCTAGATCTTGGCATCAGGAGAGGCTTATATTCTGCCGTCCACCTTGCCCAAAAGGCGTCAGCTAATGCCTGAGCAACTTTCCAGGAGTGTGAAGTCAGCTGTGCGTCTTTAAACGAACCAAAAGGTGACATCCCACTTGAGCGCCCAATAAGGAAGTGATTTGGGGTCAACGTTCCTTCATCCAAGTTGGGATTCACAGTGGTCAATGGCCTCGAATTTACCACGTGTTCAGCCTCTAATAATAACGTGTGTAAAATATCGTCAGGAGGAAATCTTTCGTTTAGAGTGACTCGTAATGCTGTTTTCACCGATCTGGCCATTCTTTCCCAGGCGCCGCCCATGTTTGGGGCACCAGGTGGTATCTTATTCTTCCAGGTGATCAGCTTTTCAGACGCGAAAGCTCTCAATTCTTGGTCATTGCCTTGCATGGCTTCATAAATTTCTTTTTCAGCGCCAACGAAGTTGGTTGCGTTGTCGCTGTATATTATAGTTGGCGTGCCGCGGCGAGCTATCATTCTGCGCAGGCTCATGATCATAGAGGAGGCCGAGAGAGATGTGGCCACCTCCAGGTGCACTGCTCGAGTGGTGAGGCAGGTGTATAAAGCGCACCACCTTTTCTGTAGCTTTCGCCCGACATTAACATGCATGGGCCCAAAATAATCCACCGCAGTAGCTGTGAAGGGCGGTTGGTTTTGGGCCAGCCTTTCAGCTGGTAAGTCGCCTAAGGGAATTTTTGAGGGGATTCCCCTATAGGTCCGACACCATTGGCATTTGTTGCAAATGTAGCGTATAACGCCGCGCAGTCCTATTATGTGGTAGCGTTGTCTCAGCTCATTCATTACGGTTTGGTGGTTTCCGTGATTGAAAGTTGAGTGCGTGTGATGCACCAACAGCTGAGTAAAGCCTTCTTTGGCATGTAGGACTGGCAGGTTTTGCTTATCAGTTATTCTGCTGTCTAGACACAGGATTCCGTTGCGGTCGATCTTCACGGAGAGCTTGTAGAACGGGGACTTCTTCGGTGGTCGCCGCCCAGCCTCAATCGTCGTGATGTCTTCGCCGAACGAGTTATATTGACTCCTTCTTACTAGCAGCAGTTCAGCTAGTTTTATATGGCTTGGTGCCAGTTCTTTACTTGTGATTCTTTTGAGCATTTTGGCTTTAAATACCTCGGCGGCGAGCAGAACGGTGGCAGCAACACGTACTAATCGAGTGTATTTCGAAAAACGTTCTAACTGTGGTAAATAATCGCTAACGTCATGCCTAATAATCACATGTACTTGCTTAAGAACTCTTTCTTCCCCTGAAGGGGGTGGCGGCGCCGCGGCTCGCTTTTCCTGCGGCCATAATGCGGGGTCGCCTCTTATGAACTCGGGTCCATAAAACCATCTGTGGTTAGAGTTGAAATCGATAGGAATTCCCTTGGTCGCATCGTCCGCGACGTTATCAGCACTGGGTACCCATCGCCAGTTGGCTGGAGTAGTTAGGCTCTCGATTTCAGCCAGTCTATGAGCTACAAACGACTTGAATGTGCGCGGGTCTGATTTAATCCAAGCTAATACGGTTCTAGAGTCAGACCAATAAAAGCAGTTTAATGTCTTATAATCCGACTCGCGCTTGACCGATTCAGCTAATCGACTGCCTAACACTGCAGCCTGCAGCTCTAAGCGAGGAATAGATATAGGTTTCAGCGGGGCCACTTTGGCCTTACCGGCTATCAGTCGTGATGTTTTAGTACCGTCAGAGTTTGTACTTACGAAATAAATCGCGGCTGAATACACTTTTTCACTTGCGTCACAGAAAACGTGTAACTCCCCTTCGTTAGGGGGTGTAGCAGGTACGTACCTATCTATTTCTAACGTCTTTAAAAGTTGTAAGTTTTTAATAAAAGATAACCACGTCACGTGATGCTCGGTTGTGATGGGGTCGTCCCAATCTATACCACTGCGCCATACTTCTTGTATAAGACATTTACCTATCATCGTAATTGGCGAAACTAAACCTAGTGGGTCGAAAACCGACATGACCGCGCTAGTTACCTGTCGCTTGGTAGGCAGAGTGTCGCCTTGTATGACGCTGGCGGGCGTACTTCTTAAATTCACGTTAAAACCTAACGTATCGCGTGCGTGATTCCATATCAGACCTAATGTTCGTTCCGTATCGCTTTTCCCCAGCGTAGTCGAATCGCTACAGCGCGTATCTGTGACGTCACTTATAACAGCCGGCACGTTCGATGCCCAACCGCGTAACTCGAAAGATGCGTTTAAGTGGACCTTATACATAGCGTCTATCACTCGCTTCGCCTCGCTTTCGCTGTCGAACGCGCCTAGGTAATCGTCCATGTAAAAATTACGCACCGTGGCTCTCGCGACTTCGGGATATTGTTGAGCGTGATTGTCTGCGTTTTTATTTTTGACGTAGATAGCGGTACACGGAGAAGATGCCGCCCCGAATATCAGTGAAGTCATTCGGTACTCCTGTGGTGGTCCTACTCTATCCTCGCCCCTCCATAAAAATCGCAAACTATCACGGTCCTGCTGAGCGATCTTGACCTGTAAGAACATTTCTTTTATGTCTGCAACTACTGCAATTTTACCCTCCCTAAATCTAACTAATACACCGAATAGCGATTGGAGTAGGTCAGGGCCTGCTAACAACGCGTCATTTAGGCCCTGCGCAGACGACAGACTATCCGTGACGCACTTTTTAGTCTGTGAAAATAGAACCTATGCAATTTTATGCAGTAACGCACACGACGCGCAAAAAGTCCGGCGCACAAAAAATCCGTGTAATTCGGGCAGACCGCACCGCGCCGCGGCGCGCCGCTCCGCACAAAAAGTGTGTGAAAAAAATTGAACGTTTGCTTCAACGGGCGCTAACGCAGACGGCGCACACTTTAGTCGGCAATCTGCATTTGCTAGGGGTGGACGTAACGCACGCGATCTATTATCATGGCGCCAGAGGTCGATGTAACTATGTTAATTCAAGAAATACAAAACAGACCAGCAATTTATGATACTATACGATAAATTTGCCGGATGTTGTTTCAGAATTGAATGTTTAGTATGGAACTGTCCCTTCAGTAATCTTTCCGAAAGTATAGGATGTACCCAAAATTCTCTATTTCTTCTCCTTTTTCTGTACTTCATGTACAAAATAATACTTCGCGATCTCTGCACGATTTCCATAGCGTCTACGTCCCTACAGCTCTGCCGACAAAATGATCGAAGATGTGCGTCGTGTGCGTTGAGTCTGTGAAAAATCCGCGACCGACTTTTTGCGCGCCATGCAGACTTTTTGTGCGCCGCAGACTCGATCGCACAAAAAGTGTGCCGTCTGCGCAGGGCCTTAGACTCTTTCCCCCATACTTAGCTGCTGCATCGAACACTAAACGTACCTTACCCTTCTGTGGATGCACTACGGAAAAGTGCGGTAAGTACCAGCTACGTGGCGATGAAGCTGGGGTGTCTACCTTTTCGGCGTAGCCCGCTTCCAATAAGTTATTAACCTGCTTGCTATATTCGGTTTTTAATTTTGGGTTTTTATCCAATTTATTTTCTAAATTATACAGACGACTGAGAGCTTGTTTTTTATTATTTGGCATTATCTCATCGTCTGTGCGCCACAGTAATCCCGTTTCGAACCTATTACAGCTAATCTTTTTGCAAGTTCCTTCTAAGATCGCTAGGGCGCGCTGCTCGGGGTCAGACGCGGGCCGTCGTGGCTCAATTCCTAGTGAATCTAAACTGAAAAAGTTCCTAATAAGTTCTAACGCGGGGTCATCTGCTGTAGTGGGCCGTACGTGGTGAACCAGCGCTACGGTACTACGTGGACGTGCATCTTGCCCGTGCAGCACCCAACCTAACTTGGTCAACGATGCTACGGGCTGGGACTTATGGCCAACACGAAGTTGTCGGGACGTGATTAAATGCCAGTTGTCCTGGCCTATTAAAATAGTTGGTTTTCCCAGCTCGTAGCACAGCTCATCTTCAAGCTCCGCTAAGTGGCTACACTGTCGCACTATGTCCCTGCTTATCTCCTGAGGAGCTAGATTTAAGTTTTCTATGGTGTGCGCACTCATAGATTCTAAGTTACGACTACATGAACCGCGGATCGATAACTTCACGTGACACGACTCTGTGTCGTCTATACGATTACCTCCCACCCCCTCTAGAGATAATAGTTGGCCGCGTCCCCTAGGTATTATGCTGTCGGCGACACCTCTCTCAACAAGCGTCATGGTTGAGCCTTCATCAAGTAAGGCATAGGTGGCCGTGGAACCAATATGGCCGCTTAACTCGACCGGAACTATTTTTAGGTAGGTATTAGAGGTATGTATATGGTTTATCGAGCTTACATTACCGCGGTTAGACAGTGGCAAAGTTGAATTACCGCTGCCGTGCAACATTTTATTATGTGATGCTTCGCATCCATTTATTCCACATGGTACATATTTGCACCTGAATGTACGTATGTGCGAGTTACCTAAGCACCTAAAACACAACTTTTCACGCTTAGCCGCATCCCATCGTTCTTTAATCGTTAATTTTACGAAATCAGCACACTCCGCCGCGGTGTGATTTCCTGAACAAAACACGCATTTTTTAATTTTGTTTACTTCTGCTGACGACTCGCTATTCGGTCGTGATGGTCGTGGCTTTTGCGATTTCGGCGCCTGCTTTTTAGAGTTGGATTTATTTACGTTGGCGACCGTTCTTTTGTGTGTTTTTTCTTCGATTTCTGACTCATCTGACGAGGAACCGGAGTCATCATTATGTGGGCGTTCGCGAGCTGTGTTTATCGCGCGCGGCCTATTGTTACGATTTTTTCTTTCGTCTCGCGCGGCTTCATAGGCAAACATGGTCCCGCAATGATCCGCAGTAATGTTCAGAAACCGAGACAACAGCTCCAATTCCGGTGGGCCGGAGTGTTCTGCACGGAACTCGTACCTTCTTCTTTTCTTTCTTTATGGGGTTATTGGTTTCCGCACTTAGTCCTTAAGGACCATTGTGCGTGAGCCGTGGCGGCCGATTACTCCAACCAGCCCACCTCCCTCCAGAAGCAGATCAGACTTCCCGGTCTCCTCAGGGCATCCGCAAGGGATCGTGGTGTTCCCAGGGTCTCCTCACGAATCTTAGTAACACCTGTGCACTCAAGGAGCACATGCGCCACAGTTTCCTCCGCCTCCATGCATGCCCTGCACAGGGGACTATCAGTGATTCCTAGGGTGTGGAAGTGTTTATTCAGTGAACAATGTCCGGTGATGGTCCCCGCCACCAGGCGCAGGCTATCTCTGTCCAGGCGCAGAAGGCGCCTGGTCAGTTTTATATCCAGGGATGGCATAGCTTCCTTGGATTGCCTACATCCTGGTGTCGAGCTCCACCATTTCTCCGCTTGTATTCGAGTATGATCTTTTAGCCAGCTTCTTAGCTGCTTAAAAGGGATGGGCACAATGGGTTCGGGTCCGTAAGGTTTTGTGCTGGATCCTCTTCTGGCAAGTTCGTCGGCCGCATCGTTTCCAAGTGATCCGCTGTGACCTCTAATCCATTGCAGCGTTACCTTGTTGTGATTTATTTCCGTTATTCGTTCCAGGGCTTTGTGACATTCCAGTATCAGTCTCGACGTGATCTGATTACTTTTCAGGGATTGAAGGACTGAGGCACTGTCGGAGAGTATCCGAATATTAGTATCCGTAACCTCCCTGGCCTCTATAGCGTGTGCCGCTTGGATGATACCTACACACTCTGCTTGGTAAACAGAGTTAAGTTTTCCAAGTGGTTTGGATATCTTGATGTTTAGGTCGTCGGAGAACACCCCGACGCCTGTCCCATAGTCGGTTTTTGATCCATCGGTGTAAATCCTAAGCTCATTTGTACCTGAGTAGTCACACCACTCCTCTATGAGCTCTATGTTGTAATGTTTTTGGAAGCAATGGGTCTTCAGGGTTCTATCGATGGGTGATGTCATCATTGGCTGTTCTTTGATTGCATCTTCTCTGATGCGTGTGTGTTTAATTCTCGAATCATTTCTTAGGATACCGGATACTTCGAGTCTGAAAGTCGCTAGGGCCGCCTCCTCTCTTATGACGAGGTGCAGGGGAGGTAGCCCCAGCATCACCTGTAAGGCAGCAGTGGGAGAAGTTCTCATGCTGCCGGTGATTGCTACGCAGGCCAATCTTTGTAGTTTCTCGAGATCCTTTTGGGTTGTACTTAGGTTGGTCCTAGGCCACCAAACTAAAGAGCCGTATGTGATGATTGGTCGGATAACTGTGGTGTATAGCCAGTAGGTTATTTTGGGGCTTAAGCCCCAATTTCTTCCCAGGAGTCTCTTACATTGCCATAGAGCTATACTGGCTTTTGTGATGGTGTAATCAGTGTGCTTTGCCCAGTTCAGCTGTTTGTCCAAAAAGATGCCCAGGTATTTGGTTTCAGTCGATAGGCTTAGGGTTGTCCCAAAGAAGCTTGGCAATTGTAACGTTGCCAGCTTCCTTTTCTTTGTGAAGAGGACGAGTTCCGTTTTGGTAGGGTTCACAGCTAGTTTGTATTCCTTGCACCAGTCCTCAACTATTCTTAGTGCTTGGCGCATAAGGTTGCATAGTGTGTTTTCGTGTGTGCCGTTTAATATTATGGTCAGATCGTCCGCATAACCCACCGTGTAGTAGCCTCCGCTATTTAGACGTTTAATGAGGCTGTCTACTACGAGGTTCCACAGTAGTGGCGAGAGGACACCTCCTTGGGGGCAGCCCTTGGCCACTATGGCTCTAGTAGTGTCGTTTACCGTAACTTGTACGGCTCTCAGTCTGAGCATGTTTGTGATCCATCCTCGCAGTGTCGAGTCCACACCGTGTTCCTCGAGGGCTGCGTTGATGCTATGGAAGATGGTTTTGTCAAAAGCGCCTTCTATGTCAATGAAGACAGCTAATGACGAGCATTTGTGGTCCACTGCACATTCGATCTTGGAGATCACATTATGCAGCGCAGTTTCTGTTGATTTACCTGTGGAATACGCGTGTTGTTGTTTGTGGAGTGGTCGTTCCCGAAGAGGTCCGTCCCGAATGTGTCGATCGCAGAGTCTCTCGAGGGTTTTCAGTAAGAAAGATGTTAGGCTTATCGGTCTGTACGCCTTGGGTTGTGTGTAGTCTGGTTTTCCTGGTTTAGGGATGAAAATGACTTTCACCTCTCGCCATGCTAATGGTATATATTTCTGTGCTATGCAGGCTTGGTAGATGGCGGTCAGCCATGGCGTTAGAGCTTCTACTCCCCATTGCAGTAGGGCGGGGAAGATTGTGTCTAAGCCTGCGGACTTGTATGGTTTAAAGGTCTTTATCGCCCATTTTATTCTTTCTGCGGTTACTATGGTGCGGGCTCTGGCCCAGTCTTGGTCATCCGGGATGTGCGTTGGCTCACTTGCCCAGGTTCTGTCCTCGGATAGACTGCAGTCCGGGAAGTGGGTTTCCAAGAGAACTTTACTTGTTTCGTGGTCCGACTTGGTGTATGTGTTGTCTGGGGTTTTCAGCGACCCGAGGGTGCGATCTTGATCGGTGGATAGGATCTTTCTCACACGCGCGGCTTCGCTGTTCGATTCAATTTCTTCGCAGAACCTCCGCCAGGCCGCCCTGCTGGCGTTCCTGACTTGTTTTTTGAAGATGTATTGTGTTTTCTTAAATGTGTCCCAGTCTTCTGGTAGTCTGGAGTTTTTGGCTCTGTTAAATTGTTTACGCATAGATTGCCTGAGCTTACTAAGTTCCGCGTTCCACCAGGAGTTGCCCTTGCTCTTGGTGTTTGGATCTCTTAGCTTGCAGCACGCGTGGTAAGCTTCAATTATAAATTCCGAGAGTTTTGTTACGGTTTCTTCAAGTTGTTTGGGGTCCATTAGAATTTGGGGCGTTTGGTGCTGTGTTAGTAGGGAGGCCAACAGCCGTTTGTAGCCAGGTACATTTGTACGGCGTGGGTTGCGTCTAGGTTCGGGTTTTTTTATGTTAGCAGTGAGTGAGAAGCGAATCCTTCTATGATCAGAGCAGGAAGGCTCGTTGGATACGTGCCAGTCAGAGATAAGTTTTGCCGCGCCTTCCGAAACCAACGTTAGGTCGATAATCGTCTGTCCGCGCGATGTGACCCAAGTGGGTTCCGAGCCGCGGTTTGCGATGTTAAGGTTAGTTGAGAACAAATATGTGCATAGTACCTCACCTCTAGTGTTGGCTTTGTTGCAACCCCAAAGCGGGTGATGGGCGTTTGAGTCCGTGCAGATGACCAGGTCCAGGTTGGTGCCTTCACAGTACCTTATCAGGTCAGCCATCTCTTTCGGTGGGCAGTCTTCCTCCTCGCCAGGCATGTATACCGAGGCCAGGACGATGTCGGGTGCGTCACCGTCGGTTTTGAGCCTGACGGCTGTTAGATCTCTGGAACATAATTGCGTGAGTGTGGTGGTGGGTACATCTTTGGGTATGTAAGCACAGGTTCGTGGTTTATCTGTGCCTTGTGTGTCGAGGATCAGCTTACCTCCAATGTTACCTAGGCCGCATACTCTGTTGTTGCGGATCCACGGCTCTTGGATGAGTGCAATGGTTCGGGGTTCCATCTCCAGTGCTCTGCGCAGGCAGGCGGTAGCCGTCTGGCTATGCTGGAGGTTGGCCTGGATGATGTTTAGGGGACGGAATGGGGGCGGCAGTGGGGTGGAGTTAGGAGGAGGTCGATCCATTGGATGATTCGCCCCCCTCTTCCAGCCCATGCTGGTCTTCGTTCGGTGCCGGTGGCGGTGATAGGAGCATCTGCTCCGACCACCCTGGTGGTGAGGTTTGCCTTTCCGCAGCGTCGGCATCAGCCATCGCCGCTCTGGCCATCTCCTCCTCCAGGTGCGTCATCGTCGGGTCATTGTCGGTCGGAGTCTGTTTCGTCCGTTCAGTGTCGTTGTCCGTGTCAGAGGGGGTGGTTTTGGAGAGGAAACGCACGTATATCGACCCAAGTAGGTACGATACCCGTCGCTCCCTCTCCAGAACCTTCTGGACTTCGTCCGGTGGGATAGCCAGGGTCATGTAAGTCCCGTAGTTTTCGCCACCGACCGCTGTCGCCCTGAGCATCGTCCACCTACCGAAGCTGTACCACGGGTTCTGGCAGGCCAGGAGCGTCTGGAGCACTGGTACCTCCCCTTTGTACCGAGGTACGAAGAGCGCCACCCGAACCCGGGTCGGTATGTCGGACTGTTTAACTACCGTCAGTGTCTCGTCAGTGTTAGTCATTTTGACTTTGGGTACGTTCTGGGTCAGCCAAGTCAGGGCGTTGTCATTCTCGCACCACACGTGGACCGTGCCGTCCGCTTCCCTTGGGAGGCCACGGAAAGCCGGGACTTTGGTGGGATCGGTTATGCACGTCTCCATGATGAGGCTCTCGAGGCTGAGCTTGATGTGCTCGAACTCCACAGTCGTCAAGTCTCGGGATGGAGGCGAGAGGCAGATTGCTACGGCGAGTCGCGCAGGAATATCCTTCGTGGCCCGCGCGTAGGTTCTCCGCTCCCCTTGAGCAGCCTCGGTCTTACTGCGCTTGGCGTCCCCCTGGAGCGTACTCGGTGATGCCGTGTCGTCCGGGCGCTCCCTCTTCGCCGCTCCCTGTCCACTTGGGCCAGGTTGCGGTTCCGAGGAGCTTGGCACAGTGCTCTGTGCCAGGGACACCCGGTGCAGAAACCCAGACCGCTTGCCTCGCTTCTTTTTCGTGCGTCGTCGGTCTACGGTCTCGTCGCGGTTCCGGTCGTTTCCTCCGGATGGTCCTGGTGCGGGCAGTGATCTCTCGCGCTGGGTTTCCCCCTCGCGCACTGTTCCCTGCCCGCTCGTTTCCGCGTCCAACTGCTTCACGCGCTGGGTTTCCCCTTCGCATGTCTGCAGCCGGTCGCGTACTCCCTTACAACTAGCCGTTTGTGCTTCGCGCTGGCTATTGCCCTCGCAAATCTTGCTCAAACGGCTGTTGAGTACTCTTTCCCTGTTTCGGATCTTTCCGCAATTTGATTTCAGCCAGCGTACTTCGTCCACAGAGATAAACCCAGAACCATCGGATTCCACTTCCTTTCCCGTCCCGAGAGAGGTCATGTCCCTCAGCCTAGCCTCGATCTTCTCGCGCTGGGATGCCAGCACGCGGAGTTCGTTGCTAAGACTGGATTGTCGAGCTCTGTTATCGTCATTTTCAGGATTGTTTGTCACACTGTTCCGAACGATGCTCTGCTTCCAGGCCATCGTGGGAGGTGTGACATTCGTCAGGGAAATTGGCGCAGGAGTCGCAGCCGTCTTGGGGTCAGTTGTGTCGGGTGGCGCGTGAGCCGCGGCCAAAGCTGTTGGCGCCGAAGCAGCCTGCTGCGCAGAAGGCGCAGCATTAGGCAGATTGGTGCCCCCCCCCAGATTACGGTGGAGGCAGACCGACGAGTCGGTGCAGGATTCTCCGGCATTGCCGGTACCTGCCTGGGGAATATTTATTTTTCCTTTCTGCATTATGGAGTTTGGTTGTGGGCTTTTTTGGAAATGAGGTTACCCGTCCTCATGGACCGAAAGGAGAAGGGGGAAAATAGGAGGGAGGGACTGGGCGTGGGATCATAGGAGTGGGGTGTGGGATTACCCTAGGCCTGGTATTTTGGCTTTCGGGAGTGCGAAAAAGCGCCCGGGGGTTTTTGTTGCGTCTATTTCTTATGGAACTAGACCAAGAAACAGGGTGGCAACCTCGTGAAGGTGAATCCCCCAGACTTGCCTTGAGGATCTACACGACCGTGGCGCTCCCCCTCAAGACCCCGCCATCCTACCGCCTCTGAGGGAGGCAGTAGGATAGGCCTGGGTTTATACTACCACCCGTGCGTGTGCAAAGCATGTCGCTATAAAATCGCAAAAGCATAAGCCCAGACCCACCCCGGAACTCGTACCATTTGTACTTTAAAATTAAACTGAGTTTTTCAACTATTCGACTCACTAACTCAGGTGAATACAGATATTGCGGTTGGTGGAGTGCTTTAATCGCCGCAACTGTATTCGCTATTTTGCTCGCGAAACTACTCACATTGCGCCCGTCTTCGCTCATGCGGGGCATGCGTTTTATATTTTCGAGTTCTGCTAAAACGAGTAACTCTGGTCGGCCGTAACGCCTTTCAAGGGCGTCCATGACTTCATACGGATCCGACACCGTGAATAATAACGCCCTAACGGTTTCGCGGGCTGCACCTCGCAGTGCCTTTCTTAAGCGGGCTACGTTTTGTACGTCAGAAAACATGCCTACTGTGTCGCTAAAGACTGATCTGAAAGCCATCCACTCCGTAATCGCCCCGTCGAAGTGGGGTAGTTCGTGGATGAACTTGGGAGCCGCGGAGTCTGATTTACTGGAATTCACCGCTTGCAATATCGCGCCGGCCAGCATCGCCATGTCACTGCTACTGTTAGACATGTCGTTTCCGACGCGTGGTTCGTTCCTACTTTTAGTGGGTGACCGCGGGGCCTGTCCCGGGACTTGGGTGTTATCTACGATAGCTGGCCTTTCTGCTACACATTGCTCCGAAATCCAGCCTCTAACACGCGACTCTTCTAACCTAGGCGGGCACTCCGCGTCGTTAGAACTTTCCAGTTCGATCCTGGCTATTTCATAACGACTCATAGCAACTGCGGATGCCGCCTGAGCTCGTGCTAACTCGGAATTATGTAATTCTAGCTCAGCTTTTAGCATAGATAACCTACTACACGCCCTTTCCGTCGTGGGGACATTAACTACAGTGCCCGGCGCACTCCTAACTAAAGTATTATTTAAATCGACTTGTGCGGACCTATCTGTGACTATCGTTTGCTCGACTCGTGATGTGCTGCTGTCACCGCTCGTGTCCTCTGTGCTGGTGCCATTACTCCACGTATTTGTTTCGGTCGACATTGTCTGACCGGACACCGGCGTGGCGTCTGTGAGAGGCGTAGTTTTGCCTGAACGCAATACACGTGCGTCATTCATCATCGCGCAAGAGGGTCCCTAATCCTACCAATTACTTAGAATTAACACTGAATTTAACTTTTTTTTTTTTTTTTTTTTTAATTCACTTTATCACTTCACTTTCACTTATTGTTCTTCCCGATGTGACGCCTACTTTGCCTAACTGCCTGTTCGGACTACTAGCGTGGGGATGCCGAACAGAATAGGATCGTGAGGGATAGGAAGGTAGGAACCTCCCGGCAGTGGGCGAAGGGTCTCACGGGTGCGTCAGAAACGTGGGAGGAAAACCACGTCCGTCGTTGCATGCCAACTTGTGGCCCCAGAGAGTACCAACACCGTACCGGCGGGGTCTGACTGAAACACCAGGGATGGTGCGTGGAGGCGTCAGTTCGTCCACATGTGCCTCCGTACGATATAGGCCGTTTAACACCGCTAGGTGGCCACGTACGAGTGATAATTGATGATTGCTTCCAAGTAATTAGCAGCGGTTTAGGCAAGGACCGACTACTAACACTCGCGCGTACTTGTTTCTTTCTTGCTTAAAACAGGAACGTTTCTCTCTTCAAGATTCGTGCGAAGAACTTGATTTTTCTTTCTTGAATGACGAAATCTTGAGTTTTCTTTCTTCAAAGCTTGATTGCAGAGATCCGTCGAGAAGGACCATTGAAAGGCGCAGACTTTTTCAGCGGGGAACTGTGCCTAACTTTTCTTCAGCATTAGGACTGTATGTTTCTTCATGTGGAGATAAATGAAAGACGAATTCTTCAGTTTAAAACAAAGTCGTGTGGAGTGTAGTGCGTGTGTAGTGTAGAGGTGACGGGTGATCTTCTATTAAGTTGTCTTCAAGCAGCGGTCGAGCGAATAGTGAACCAAGATTTTTGGCTGGGCCCTATTTATACTTTTTGCACATTAGCGCTACGCGCGGCAGTGATAGAATGAGACAACTTCAATTAGCCAATGAGAGGCGCCTATTCATGTTACACATGTGTGTGTGTATATGTATTGAGTGCAGCATTATTTATTATATAAGACACAAATTGAAATAACGAGTTACATACTTGGAAATAGTAAAATCTAGTACATATTAGGTTGTAGTTGGACATACAATATCAAAATTTCATATATCTAGGTTACATGTACGGATTATCTATGTTTTAGATGTACATAGCAAGTTATACACTGAAATCTTATGTGTTAGGCACTAAAATGCACTAAACAGTAAACAAAAGGTAAATAAAAGTGGTTCTTACGTTAATACATAAGCAATAAGGCTCTTATATGCCTTAAAAATGAATAAAACTATTCTAACAAGGACTAATAACAAAAATAACACGTTTACATGGCTATATTTTACATGCATCTAGCCTTAAACATAAGCTGTTATTTACAGTAGTAGTGGATTGTTTAAAAAGGCTTTGTATATTGACACTATATAATACTTAAAGTGTCAATTATGATATACTAGCAACCCGCCCCGGCATCGCACGGGTGCAATGTAAATGTTAGTGTGGAGTGATTAATTTACATTTTAAATGTAGTCATAAAATCTCGCTCTATAACTTGCATAATATTCAAAAGGTGTCGTTTGAAATGCAATATTATAACGACGTATACTGCGTATGTTACGTTTAGATTTAGTATAATCACCCGTAAGGAGACAGTGTATTGGTTCGGTTTACAATTCCTTGTAAGCAACACATGCCTTTTTTTTTGGAGGGTGGGAATGGAAAATTATTAAATGACTCCTACCGCTCTGGGCGGAGCGGATGGGAGTGTCAGACTTCTATTGACTAAAAACCACCCATGTTCCTTCTAAGCCCTTTGTGTTCGGGGCCGCGGTATCTCTCTCTCGAACAACACGCAGTCTCAACGAGCAGCACAGTCATGCCTTGCGATTCGTCCTTGAATTTCAATGGCGAACAATGTCTACGTCCTGACGGCCTCTATGATACATATAATTTCATTCTCATTTCTTTTAAGTCACTCTGTCTATTAATGAAAACCACGTCATTAAAAGCCGTTGCGTAGTTTGAAAGATCTAAGAGTACACACACACAGCCGGAAGCAACTTTGTGTTGTATGATCTTTTTATTACCTACTCATTAAAGCGGCTTAGTTTTAAATATTTATTTCCAGAAACAATTAAAAAATTAAAGAAACTCTTTTTTGCATTGTTAAACTATGTAGGTAAGTAACAGACTGGTCTGTTTATATACACACATCAACACGGTCTAGGGATATTTCATACTCAATTAAATAACTCGAAAACTACTGGCCGCATTGGAATCTTTAATACACCGATTTGTTTGTAATTTATCTCAGACTAATTCCAAATTCAAATTTTTGAAAATTCTTTTGTTTCGGTGGCATAAAAATGTCTTGATGTATAGGAGAGGGAATTTTCATTTGTGCGAAATTTAAAAAACAATACGAATTACGTTTAGTTACAGTTTTTTTTTCATTTTTAAACGTAAGATAAAGTTAGAATTGAGGTATTGTAGCCATGCAACGCCGACATTTGACGAGGGCGGAGATGTTACGAGCTGTGGGAATGCTGGAAGCTGGATCTGTTCAGCGTAATGTTGCTGAGGCCATAGGGACCCATCAAAATGTAATTTCAAGATTGTGGACACGCTATCGTGTCACAGGTGAAGTAGCGGAGAGGCAGCGGGGGCCAAGTCGCATCACTACCCCCAGACAAGACCGATTTTTGCAAATTTCTGCGCGAGTTCAACCAAATGCAACGGCGACTCAATTGGTCCAAAGGCTGCGAGTGGAACACCAAGTGCTTGTGAGTGACCAAACTGTAAGAAGGCGACTGCATGAAAGCAATCTACGCTCTCGTAGACCACTCCGGGTCCCACCTTTACGGAGAGGCAATCGTGGACGACGATTAGAATGGGTTCGGAACCACGTGGACTAGGGCCGTGAGCAATGGTCCAATGTGCTGTTCACGGATGAATCCAGGTTCGGCTTCCATCCAGATTCACGAAGGACGCGTGTTTGGCGAGTTCCTGGACGATGGAGCCGTCTCCAGAACCCTCAGGAAGTTCACCCATACCAAGGAGGAACAATTATGGTTTGGGCAGGAATTCGTCTTGGAGGACGGACGGATCACGTTTGGGTGCGGGGCAATATGACGGAAGAACGATACGTCCAACAGGTGCTGGGGCTCGTAATCTTGCCTCACAGAACACAAATGGGGCAAGATTTCCTGCTCATGCACGACAATGCCCGGGCACACACGGCGAGAACGGTAGCAGCTTGGTTACATACACATAATGTTAGGGCCTTAGACTGGCCTGCTCAATCGCCAGATCTAAATCCCATTGAGCATGCGTGGGATATGCTGCAAAGAAGAGCTCTGAAGGAAGTTCCCGAAAATTTGGCTACAGAAGATCAACTTTTTGCGCACCTCAGAAGGACATGGGACAATATTCCGCAGCAAGACATTGACAACCTTGTTCTGAGCATGCCGAATCGTTGCCGATGTGTTATGAACATCATGGGCGCTTTCTCAGACTACTAACTTCAAGTTTATAAACACAAATTAAATGATTTTTCTATTTTTTTCAGTTTTTACTCACAAATTAAAAGTTAATTCATATACGGTTTCCGTCTATGCTTCATTTTTTTTCCATAAAATCCTGAAATTTTAATCAGTACCTTAACCATTATTAAAAAATGGTAGAATATTAAATAACGTATATTTTAAATATATACATGTCATATAAATAATTAACACATTGATAGTAATTCGCTTTTTTAAAAATATCCCTAGACCGTGTTGATGTGTATATTACGATTAAACTTGAAAAGTTTATTTTATTAACCGACCTCTAAAAAAAGAAGGAGGTTCTCAATTCGGATGTTTACTTATATAAGTTTTTTTTTTATGTTTGTTCGTAAACTAACTAACTATAATAACTCCGTCGCTTGATAACCGATTTGAAAAATTATTTTTTTTTGTTGGAAAGTGTCTATACTTCCCAAATGGTCCCATATTTTTTTTATCAAAATCGGACAAACGGTTTTTGAAAAAACAACAAAACACAAAAATAAAATTACATTGTCCACATTATGACCCTTGAACATGTGAACCACTAAAAATTGAAAAATAAAAACTTTTTAACAAAAAATGAAACCGACTTCAAAAAAAAAAACAAAAAAGTCAAAAATAAATCAGTTTCTGAAGTCGGTGGCAAAAAAATTAAATCAAACAAACAAAAGTCACTGACTTCAGAAACTGATTTATTTTTGACTTTTTTGTGTTTTTTTTTTTTGATGTCGGTTTCATTTTTTGTTAAAAAGTTTTTATTTTTCAATTTTTTTAGCACGTAATAATACAACTGAGTGGCAAGACAGCAGAAGCATACAACTTTACCTACCTACTGAAAAACATCACTCTATTTTCGAGTCGAAAATATTTATCTTAAGTTCTAGAAGCTGCATACCACAGCATAGATATTGTTATGAGGAAAAACTGTAGAGGCTCAGTACAATCATAACTCGTTGCTAACTAACACAGCATTCAGATTTATGATGTACGTTGATGTCTACAGACAATTATTTTGATCTGCTTTTTCTCCTCCAAGGCCGCGAGAAAATAAATTGAGAAGAAAATGTGTGCACAATGAGGAGCATTAAACATACATATTACATACATAAAACCTAGAAATAACTGACTTCCAAGCCGAAACACAAACATGAGATTATAAATATTGATAACAAATGACGTACGAAACTGCAAAGAAAATAAGACAAAAGGTCATAGCGATTGAATTGCAAAAAACACATGTAAATATCATCAATGTATAAAAGATTTTCTACGTTTGTGCCTCTGTTTGTGCCAGGAAAATGCATTTGGGTATAAACTTGTTGTGCTGGCTTGAGGTTAGGATAAATCTCGCATCTAATGAAGGAATTGTTCGGGTAAGCGCTTCTACTTTCTACGCCCGTGGTTCTGTTATCCCGTCATACCTCACCGTCTCGTATATTCCATATTTTTGTAAAGCGAGTTTCCGTCTTAACGAGGGATTCTATACATGCCATCAAGAGGCAGACATTTTGTCAAACTTGTGAAAAACCTTATTATAATGTCGATGAGTTTCCTTTGTTGTTTGTAAAGTGAAGTTATTTGGTAAAGAAAGCGATTTTATCAAAGAGATTTAATCTACTAACATGTTACATAATTTATGTTTAGTAATTAAAAGGATAATTATTTCGCTTGAAGGATATGGCAGGGTCGCGATGTCAATGTTCTAACATCTGACTGCGAATATGAACAATCTGCATTTCATATTTTATGGGGTGGTAATTTTTCACCGACTTCTAAAAAAAGAAGGAGGTTCTCAATTCGGATGTTTATATTTTTTTTTATGTTTGTTCGGGCATAACTCCGTCGCTTGATAACCGATTGGAAAAATTCTTTTTTTGTTGGAAAGGGTATACTTCCCAAATGGTTCCATATTTTTTTTATCGAAATCGGACAAACAGTTTTTGAAAAACCCAACATAACTCAAAAAAGCTAAGTTAAACTAACTTAGTTTGGTTTCTTGGTTGAATGTTAAATGCATAGTACATTATTTGTATAGGATATTACAACTAAAAATTAAATAAAAACTTAAAAAAAAATAGTTGACAAAAAAAAAATTTGGTAGAATGCACGCAACATTATGTTGGATAGTGTAAGTTATTACACTGTGTACAGGTCACACTGAAGTAATTTACCATACGGACCTAGTAGTACTTACTACAACCAATTTTCGTGCGTTCAGGCGTTTTTGCGATTCGTACTATTGGAATCAAAATTAAATATAACAGCTCACAACTTAGGACCCATTTTATACAAATGAGAATATTTATACGTGGTGCTACATGGGTAACTGGACTTAGGTATCCCAGATGTAAACGTACATTTTTACCTATTGGTCTTGCTTTGTTTGTTCTCTTGCTGATACCGAGGGAAGGAGAAATCATAATATTTTCTACTCCACCGCAATTTTTTTCTGATTAATTTCATTGCGGGATCCAAGACAGTAAAATTGCTTCTCTGGGACTTCGTTGAGCTTTATTGTCTCGGCGCTTTTCTGGCGGTCGTTACTGATGATTCTGTCTTTCAGAAGTTGCAGTGATTTGGGAATAGAGTAGCAGGCTTGTCTCATAAAAAAAAAACCCTAAAAATGTACGGGGCGCGGTTAGTGAACATTTGAGAAACAGATTAAAAATATGTAATGTGTTCTAACAATTTCACATTTACAGCGTATTTCGATGCAGTATTAGTATCATCGTAGTACAGATACTTTCATTGATGTTCGGTTAGCTGTTACATGTGATACATGTGAACAACCTACAGAATGTTCACTTCAACGTTTGACCACAATTATTTGATATATTTCGGTTTTATTGGGTCAGTAAATCAGTAACAATACAAGTTCCACTTTATTATTTATCATTTGGTATTGTTGACCCATAAAATGTAATATTATTCGGGTGTTATTTAACTGGTTAGCATAGTATTCGTATTTTGGTCAGCAGAAAAATATAATCTGGCAGCACAAATAGCTAATTGGTCAGCAACTCATGGCCAGCAAACATTTCAAAATCAATCAGTAAATTATGTCATTCTGGATGGCTATATAATTATTTGTGTACAGCATATTAATTATAAAAGCTGCAATGAGTTGCTTCTGTTTAATAAAATTTTGGTAAGCACTCAGAGGGTAAGCAAAAAAAATCATTTTGCGCAGCATGTAACTACCGGAATGCTGTAATATTGCAACCAATTTCGATGTAGCACTGGCACCGCTCGCTTCGCTCGCTCGGCTCGCGCGTAGCTGGTCACATTTCTAACCTGAGCTAACCTAACCGACCACTTTTAACGTACATTTTGCTCACCATGATTTAAATATGCATACCGATCAAACAAGCTGCATAAAGTATGTTTTCTCTGCTGATCGATCATGAAATCTTGCTGACCAAGTAGTTATTTTGCTGACCAAGTAGTTATTTTGCGGACTGAATGTTTATTATGCAAACTCATGTTATTGTAAGCTGCCTATTTATGATTTAATTTTACACCATCATCAAAATTATTTGTGGAACAAGGATTGCTGCCTGATTTTTTTTATTGCAAACAAAATCTTTGTGCCGTTCAAATTATTTAAATGCTGTTTGGCTCACCAAATTTTTTAATTGCTAAAGCAATTAATTACTTTCCATATTATTCAACATGATTTTGCAAAATACGTATTATGCTCTTCATTTCTTCAGCATTATGTTCTTCGTTATAAAATTATTATTATAGTACAGAATATTTGTCTGTTATGTGTGTACTTGAATATCTAATAAATGTATCTCTAGATTATTAACTCTAGGAGATGCGTCGGTTCTCGTGTTTGATCTCAACAAATCAATTTCTGTGTAGCAAGCTCCTTCTTGGGCTTGCGGTGAAATATGTGGTAACATTGCAATAAGTTTGATGTGTCGGTATATTATATGAAGATTTGTGCATAGTTATATACAGTGGTATCGCAATTTCAGCATTAATATAATAGAGGTTACAGAATGCTGCTTATGAAAGATATGAGTGTGCACGTTTAAGGGTAACTGAAATTTAAAAATAATATCACCACTAACTTAAAAACAAACAAACAAACAAATAGAAAACTTTAAATACCTACACATAAATTACAAAAAGTAAAGCTTTTTACTAAATCTAAAGAAGTTGATAATTCTAAAACACACACTTCAAGGACATTTACTTGTAAATACAGCAAAGAACGCTACGGGGGACAAAAATACTTTCAAACAGAATAAACTTTATTTGTGAAAAAAAATCTTAAAAAAATATTGACTCAAATCAGATTTAGTGAAAGTTCACAATAGTTCGGAGGAGATTTGCGTCGTTTTGCGTTCGGGCCACGCACGATAAGATGAAAATCAACGTGGCTAAGAAGCCCGTTGTTAGATTTGCCCTTTTTGAAAATTGAAAATGACTCCCTGCCCGAATGGTTACTGTGTTATATTGTTCGTCGTATAGATAGAGCGTTCTGTCATCACGCCAGATCCTATTCGCTTGTACAAAAACCCTCTAGGCTACCCTACCTAACACTTCAATCTATATAATCTAAATCGTGCATGGAAAATTGATAGCCTGATCCCGCTGTTTCAGGGAGCAAATTGACCATAATTTTGAACCGAGGCCAAGTATTCGGGGCTTAGCGCCCGTATTGGGCGTTTGTAATACGATCAGATTTTAATAAAACCTTTATCAAACCGTCGCCGATAAACTGTTCAACAATTAATTTCACACTGCGAATTTTATTAAAAAACCAACGACCAATATCGAATGTATTACAAAGGAAATCAGATAATGGGATACCATTCTTTTGTAATTATTTAATAATGAAAATTACAATGGGATTGCGTTGTTCAATAGCGGGTACTTCAAGTTATCTTTTTTGATAAAATCCACTTATCTCCCAAACAATGCTCCGCCCTTTTAATACAGGGATAATAAAATGGCGTCGAATGCCACAAAATGTCAATAAATTAATAGCTATCACCGACTATTTGTTCTGTAAGCGACACCTATTGAAGCTAATGGCTTGAATAACAAACAGAGCACGAGCTATGCTCAACCATGGATGATTTATCGTTTTAACTAGACACTAGTGCAAATTGTTCTTTGGTAACGACGCTTGTCATGGATGAAACTAACTGCAGTGATGAAGTTCATTTGCAGTTTGTCCGTAGCTTTGTAAACTACAGTCGAAACGCTGAGAGCGGTTGGACCGAAAATTAGGTTGAGAATCGAGATCTTGGAGTTAAAAGTTAGCTATGCGGGTTTTAAGTAAATTGCAGCTCTCTCAATTAAGTGCATTCGAGAGAGGTAAGTGCCAAGTTTTTATTAAAGGAAAAGATAGTTCCAACTGTAGTAATACTTATACATTTTTGAAAACACGTGGAGCCACTGCAACCATCCATGTATAATGCAGTCGTACACTAGGAAGGTGTTTTACCGTAATATGTAAATTTCTCGTACAAAGACCCGTCGGTCGAGAAAAGTCGGAGCCACATTAACATGGTTCGCCGCTGTAAAATTCCGCAACTTGTGCTTACACAGCGAAGTTTTACCCAACTTTATAAAGCGGACACTTTTCAACTCCCGATGGTTCTAGTACTATTTTAAGTACCTAGTAAGTCTAACCGGTTTTAAATCGATACTGTTGATCAAACTTAGTATACCGGATCGAGTTAACTGCTTCTTGGTATCCGTTAGTGTTAAATTGTTACGAGGAACGACAATTAGCTATTGAAACGTCGTGATCTAGGACGTTGTTGCTCGCTTCCTTTCATGACAATATGTATCTGGAGAGTGAAATAAAATCAAACTACTGAAGGTGGAGGAAACTTGCTTTGTTATCGTGTTTATCTACGTAGCTACCAACTAGGATTACTTAATTCAATATTATTCAAACATCAATAAATTCCCTAATAGATAGCGTATCGAGTCATTTGCGGTTATGGGCTTATGGTATTTAATCGATGAGGTAAACCATAATTTGTATAAAATTGTAGTGTAGTTACCCATAAATATCGTTCGAGTGTTCCGGATTATTTACGAAATAATAAAATGAGGCTTGAACTTGACCCAAATCTTCACTCCAAGGGACTTCGTAATATGAAATGAGTAGGGTCTAAAAAAATTGGATAAGTGATATCCGGAACGTTAAAGAATGCCTGAATAGACTTATTCATCCGGAAGACCTGTCCTACCAATCTATGTCAAAGACATTTTGGTGGGAGATCGATCCACTTGAATTTTTCTTCCTTCCCATTTTGTCACCATCTCTTAACACGCTTCATTACGTAATAAAATGATAAAATTATTTTCCATAATTTGGAAAGGAATTGCTATCTAAGCAAATACATAAAAAATATATTTTCGATCAAGTTTATTTTCCTCAGTTTCTTTAACAAGTTTGGTTTTTAATTGGATCAAATACGTTAATTGGATCTTAATTGATAATTAATACTTTCCTCAATACCTAGTTACATCATCACGATGAAAAAATAAGACAATTTAGTCGTCGCAAATCAGAGACAGACCAAGACAACGTAGTATTGATACAATGGAACCTAGACGTTAATGTATTCAACTTGAAGTATAAGCATTTAATGTAGTTAATTGTTCTGCCTCAAGTGTCTGTATAAGAGCATGTGAGTATGCACTCAGATTTTATTGCGAAAATAAATTGTGTAGTGACTGTTTTTTGAAGAAAAAACCTTGGTTTTACCTCGTGTTGGCACGTATAGGAGTGGAGTTTTTTTTTTAATGAACGTTGCCCCATTCTAGAAATTTCTCCTGGATCGTGGGTGCGTTCACAAACATTTAATTTTGCAAAAAACAATATTAGTATCAAAACTTCAACTATATTTAATATAGTTGAAGTTTTATCATCGTTCATGGCGTTTTGCTTTTCTCCTATAAAAATTAGGAAAAGTATAGCAGTCTCATAACAGTCTTTAAATCCCAGCAGTGGTGATATAGATCAGTCCGCTATATACGTGAACTCACATACACAAATACCCTAGTTTGTTTAATTGTAGTTGTTCTTCCTCCTAAATTGTGTTTTGTTAATAGCAATAGCCAGTAAAATCTGACCCCATAAACAAAAACACCGAAAACAGTTTCATTTGTGTACAAAAACTTTAAATAATTAATGTTAAAACCAACTACATATTAGTGGTTTCGACCGCTTTCCGTTCGCAAATGCTGAAACTTTGAACACAATAATGTTCGCGCGCTCGTTTACAGTCGTATTCACGCCACAAATCTGTAATCGACTCCAAACAGTGAATATAAATAGTTATTATGAAAGTGTTTTGTGATGACTGACTGACTGACAGATTCGTACAAACAAAGTGAGCTTCAAGTCTTTTTGCATTCCAAATGAAAAATTATAGGCTGTAAATAAGAGTTCTTTGAATATCGGTGGAGTGGACTGTTTTGATTTATAGATTTTTAGATGGTCTATCTATTATTATTAGATATATTGTATATAGTTCACATACCTACTTAATGGAAGATCGTATTTGATTTACCGCTTTCAAAGTTGAATTAGATTGATTGCAATCGTTCAGATCGTAGTCAAAATTAAAAAGCTTTTAACGACTGGGCTAAGTGTTTTCTTTTCGGTTTTCCTTTCTCCGCAATTATAAATGCTGATACTGATGATAGTTACGCTCTGTTAATTAGTTAATTATTTCATAATCAAATAATACATAAGCGCAGATT
Organism: Diarsia mendica; assembly: GCA_949316265.1. Taxonomy (NCBI): domain Eukaryota; kingdom Metazoa; phylum Arthropoda; class Insecta; order Lepidoptera; family Noctuidae; genus Diarsia; species Diarsia mendica. The sequence continues at coordinate 14,358,232 of OX438897.1, forward strand.
AATCTATTGTATATACATTTTTCTAAGTTCATTAACAAATTTCATAACAGTGACGTCTATTTTTCCGGCAAATATAAACATTCCTTTGTTTCTGAGACAAGTCGAAAAGTAATATTTTCTATTATGATACCATTGTCCAATCTTCCAGACGGTTCTTGACAGTCAAGTGAGATGAATTTCGGAATATTAAAGTCTCAGTTACAAGACTTGCTTATTAAATTTTCCGTTGAAAGAATGTTGTTAATTAAAGAGCTTTGTTTGTTCGGAGGACAGTCGATACTTTACCGATAATAATTTTATTACATTGAAGAAGTAAGTCGGCCGGTCTTTTGTGTTGTGTAAATATTAGCAACTTGGCAACGTTCGTGGGGTATTAAATATCGTCTGCACTTGGGGGCTCTTTTGGAAATTATAAATACCTAAGTAGAGAGATACATTATTATTTTAAGTACGTTCAAGATTATGTTACTATTTCTACAATATTATTTGATGGCCTTAACAGATCATAATATTTAATATTGTCGCCTGAGACAGGAGTCTCAAAGTCTCAGAGAGGAATCGAACCAATAATATAGATCATACATTTGTTAGATAATAGCCGTAAGAAAAAACTGATTCTTAAAATCATTTGACAAATTCATTTCCGCACTTTATTTATTATATAACATTTCGCAGTAATGTTATCTAGGTTAATATTTGGCTGACAAAACAATATACAAAGTGATATTCTGAACAGCGATAACGATCATGGAAAAGTCAAAATTGTTTGATAGGTATAAACTCCCTGCATATAATATCATTCCTGTCTCTCATCATAGAAAGAAAGAAAGAAAGAAAAAATATTTTTTTGGGACAAGCACAGGAACTACAAAAAATATAATAACAAAAAAGAATATAAAGCTAAATAAGAGAAAACCTGTGCGAGGCCAAAAAGGCTCCTATCTCAGCATGATGCTGCGATAGGAGGCTCATTACATAGAAGTGCGAACCTCTTCGAATTCGACTTTCACAAGTCGCAAGTCCTCAGATCTTAAGTGCCTAGAGATACAAATTAATAAGTATTTTTAAAGGTACAACTTATTACCGTACCTTTATTATACTTTAATAATATAGAGATAAGATATGGAATACAATTATATACAGATATTAATTTGGCTGTATTTAATTAATACTAAGTAGTCTGTATTTACTGACAAAGAGACTTAATTACAGCTCGAGTCACTATAGAGATAGTGCCTTTATTACTGAAGTACCTTTGTGTTCGTATAAAAATAGTAATATCTCAATTTTATTGTTTCGAAAGACATTTAAAAGAAGGTAATTCCGTTTAAGCGTATTAACCTAAGATTGTCGGAATTTATTACATGAAACTAGATATCGTTTTGTTCAGTTTAGCGGTAAAGTTTTTATACTTAATTTTAAACAATTAGACGTAATGCTGCAAAAACGTTTCAGAACGTTACAAAAACGTTCCTCATTAATAATATTCGAGAACCTTTAAAACAAGAACCTTGTAATTTATCCAAAGTAATTTAGGTAAAGCTTGATTCTTTATTTCTCAGACGTTGAACTTAACCTTGAAATAAAACACCGTAATTTAAAAGATCCTAAAACAATTTAGTATATTTAAACTACGTAACTTTACTCCTAAAATAAATTCATTACCAAAGAAAACCTACACCAAAATTACTTGGTTCTCTATTGTGTCACCTAACTTTTTTATCCATAATTTAAAGTGCCATAACTTTTTTTGTCCTAATCATCATTTGTCCGAATGATAACTTACCCGAACTAAATATCACATAATATCACATGCTATAAAATTGAAATCCCTAAATATAATATGTCCTAAATCCATTTGTCATAAATATTACAATCAATAATATACGAAAGACATAAAATCGTTTTCCATAAAAGTTTTAAGTCCTAAATTAAAATAACATAATGTTTATTTATCATAATAATATTATTAGAACAAAGTATAACAAAGCTTTTGGTCACGTCACTCATACATGCAACGCATGTTGTACTCCATGACGCGCGCTCGCTTCGCTCGCATATTACATAACACTATTGTCTTCTGTCCCCGAAGTGCCGGGCCTCCGCCGGCCTCCTTCGTCGGCCTACGGCCCGGTGCCCATGCCGCCCATAAAGGATACTGTCGCGAGACGGTGATTCATCCACTTAGCGGACGACTAGCAACAGCCTATAATTTTGGTTATTCATCCGGCTAATCGGACGACTAATTAATTTTATTCATCCGCTAATCGGACGACTAGACACTTCGAATTTTTTTAGGACTATAAAATTTATTATAAACGAACATTCGGAATAATACACATTAGGTAAAGCAATAGTTAGGACATATTAATTTAGGTCATGTAAAATTAGGAGATTCAATTATTATAGTAATCGATATTATGACAGAATACTTTTAGAACTAAAGATAATTATGTTAAACAAAATTTCGGCAATTTGAACATTATGATTAATGAAGTTTATGGCAAACGTGTTATGGATAATGATTTTCGGACAAACAATTTTAGGAGAAGTAAGGGAGTACCAAATTACTTACATAATTACCTCTCCTACATGAAAAGGCAAACGCCGTATATGAGCGAAACGACGTATAAACCCTCCCGTTCACTAGTGGTTAAGAGGATCTTAAATATGTCACCCGGGGCTTCATTATATTATGTCAGTATGCAAGACTTACTGTACCTGCAACGAACATTTCACGTTGCATAATAGTATGAGACTTTATAGGTATTCTTAAAGGATTTTATGCGCGCTAGAGTCCAAACATAAATTTTACTCCCGATTGTTGTCTGGTACGAACGTTTAAAGTGCATTTTAGCTGCACAACTGAGATTGTAGCTATTGTAAATGTGCAAGGCAATGTTGCAGATTTGTAAAATGCTGTAGGAGTGGGTACAATAATAAAATGATATAAGCTTTTGTCCTCTTTCAGGAAAACTAAACAGGCACGCGTTGAATTCTTTTCTCTTTGGTTCCTGGAAGTTTGTTACTCTCAACATTTTTTTCATGATTTACCTTAGTATTATGGTATGCAGGATGACCCATAAAGCTATGTAACCAGTTTATGCAGACCTCTCATTTAGTAGGAAAATAATACAAAGCGAGGTCATGTTATACTGGATGTGTAGGTAGCGTGATGTGTCACAGTGTGTATAATAAAGTGTTGGATTGGCATCTGGCTACCCACAATAATACACCTTTGTCTTGAAGATAATCATATTTAAATTATTTTTTCGATCAGAACTCTTACCACAACGATCGCGTTAGGAGTGGCTTATAAGAATACTTGTTATCACATCCATCTACAAAACGTTGCACAAATCTTGAAGCAAACCAAAACAAAAAACATATTAATAATCGCTGTTCAATAATGCATTAGGGGTTCATCGCCAGATTGATATGTATTCGAGTTTCCACGATACCCGGCCGAAAATTATGTAAATCACATTCAAATGTATTACGATACCACTTAGGACCCCTTGTGGGTGGGATAACTTGGGACGTAAGCCATTATTAACCAACTAAGGTAAAGGGATTGGCGAGAATAACAGTTTCTCGGAATATTGTAAGTATCAAGTACCTATCTGATCCGCCATAATGGCTACATCGATTTGACTTAATGAAGTGTCCAATGGATTTTACTAACAAGCCCTACGTCCTCCATATTAAAAGGATACTTATGTTAAATAATAATAATAATAATAATAATAATATTCCACAACTATCACACAACGCCATCTAGTCCCAAGCTAAGCAGAGCTTGTGTTATGGGTACTAGACAACTGATAAACATACTTATATATTTCTAAATACATACATATTATAGATAAATTACACCCAGACACAGAACAAATGATCGTGCTCATCACACAAACATTTGTCCTGGGTGGGAATCGAACCCACGACCTCCGGTATAGCAGTTAGGGTCACTAACCACTAGACCAACAGGCCAGTCAAAATGACGTTGGCTGGTTAATATTTAACAATATCAATAAAGCAACTGTACCGTTTCGCTGTTTCCTGTGTCAATAAATTTAAATTGGCTCCAACATCGACTACGTTGGGTACTTTCTGTGAATTGTGCGCGAATAAAAGGTTAAAGTACCGAACTGAAATAAATACGCCAATAATTCTTTATATTCAATTTTACAGTCCGTTTCGGTACACACTGGGTGTCATAAAACTTTAAAGTACCTACGTGTGAACTCTACAGTATAGTACATTTAATATAATGAGTGCAGCAGTTTTAGTTTCATAGTGTTGATGCTGTGATTTACAGCGTCTCATAAACAGTTTTATTACAATTCGTGATAGAATACACACGTGTGACGCACATGATAGGTGATAGACCAGTAACATTACACACAACAATATTCGGTCGCCGGCCTTGACGCTATTGTACACAGTTTACCTACCAACTCCGCGAAAATTGTTTTCTTATACAACTCGTTGGAATACATGTGACTTCTGACGACTTCTAAGTGTAACGCGAAATCAATCTTGTTGACTTTAGTTACACAACGAACGTCCGCTCCATTATTTATCAAATTGAGTCTTATGTCACCGTTGTTAAAGTTGAACGTCATTTGTTCCAGGTTATGACGACGAAGTCCGTAACGAGGTAGTTGGAGTAGTTCGCGGCGAGGCTCCCGTCCCTGCAGTGCCGATGACCAGCCGGTGCGGGCCGCGAACGCACCGCGAGCATGTCGAACGCGACGGACGCGTACTGCGTGCCTGGCGCCACCAACTTCAACAAGGCGTACAGCCGCATGCACGGCTACATCGCGCTGGTGATATGCATCGTCGGCTCGGCCACCAACTCCATCAACATCGCGGTGCTGAGTCGCCGCGAGATGACCAGCTCCACCAACTCTATCCTCACTGGCCTCGCCGTCGCAGACCTGCTCGTCATGTTGGAATACATCCCCTACGCGCTACATATGAACATCAAAATAGGACCACAAGTTAACAAGAACACTTACGCTTGGGCGGTTTTTGTGTACTTTCATTCAATATTCAGTCAAACGTTCCACACCATTTCCATTTGGCTGGCGGTGACTCTGGCTGTGTGGAGATACGTCGCGATCGCGTTCCCCCAGCGGAACAGCACCTGGTGTAATAAGAAAAACACAACTCTCGCTATCGTAAGCGCGTATGTGATATGCCCTTTCTTGTGTCTTCCGATTTATTTCGCGATGAATATAGTGCCCAGTGAAGTGACCGCTCAAAACAATTCAGAATTCGCAGAGGATCTCTCCCTGCCGGATAATCGGACCGTTTATGTTCTGGAAATGTCAAGAAATGTACAATTAGTTACAGCAATAATGTGGATTTATAGTGTAATATTAAAACTCGTGCCCAGTATAGCGCTGTCGATATTAAGTACTTGTTTAATATCAAAGTTAACAACGACGGATCGAAAGAGGCAGAAACTTCTAAAGCGTTCAACAATCGGCCCAAATGAGGTAAGTTGGAATGAGAATATATTGGAGATGTACGGCTTCTGTAAGTGCTATGTATACATAGTAACAAACAATGTTTTCACAACAAACAAGCTTAGCTACTCTACATATGAAAGTGAACTGGTAATAGTGACTATTGTATCATCCGGTACAGCTACAGCAATTGTTGTGGTTGCATAATGTATGTACATATTTATAAACCATCTGCAATAACATTTGACGTTCTGAAATTGTAATTAACATGCGGGAGCGTGTCGATTAAAGTTATTATAAATTCAAATAGCAGCTAGAATCTTTTGAAGTGAGTTTCTGATGTTTTCAAAATCGCAAAATCCTGCGGGATAGTCAGTAATTCGAGTGAGATGAAAAGACTCTTCAGAAGTTCCCCACAATAATTAGCGGTGGTACTTGACGCCGCTGCTTTACTTTTATTTTCGCTCAGAGACTCGTTTTGGCGACACGAAGTGTTATACGGTCGCAGCCTCTCGGGGGCACTTCAGAAGTTATCATCCGAAGAATAAATAAGTGGGTATTTTATGTAGAAAACAACAACTGAAAGTCTCTGGACAAATATATTAAGCAATATTACTTATTATTATTATTATTAATGTGTTCTTGGACAAAAAAAGCTAGAGTAATATCTCATTAACTTTGTTGATCTTGTTTCAAAACATCTACTTAATTAGATTTCTTTCAAAGCTTTTAAATGCTTAAGAAATGAATCATTGTTTGGGGATTAATCTTATGACACAAGCTTCTTGTGAACGGTATAATTGATCACATATTATTGCGTTATTCGATTGCTCCCCTTTCCTACGATTCGCCGAAATAATATCTGAATTTCGTCAGTCAAGCTGCCTACTAATTATCTGAGCCCAAATTGATTGTAATTATAAACCCTTTGTCCGTTGAATCTGTTGATGGGCAAAAGGATCCTAAACGTGAACCCTAAAATGTAAACGCTATTTGATAGCGTAAATATGCGCTATTATTGTAACGTATAATTGTAATAAAGTAGCGGATAGGGTTGAAATTGTTATTAGGTCACTATCATTTTAAGTTAAAGGGAGATAATAAAGATTATCTTAGGTATTACGGTATTTAAACCTAGATTGTGTACCGAGAGTTACTTTTATGAATAATTACCGACAGAAAAGCATTTTAACCGAGCTTGCCAGGACTCTTATAAAACTATCTTTTACAACTTATTTTTCCAAGACCAGAGTAGTCTGGTTATTTTGAAACTCGGATTTCTCATATTCATTAGAGACTATAATATCTTTACCTACGGTCATAGATATAAACAGTCTACGGCATAAAGGTAAACCATGAGGGATGAAAGTTATTAAATCGTTTACCAGATAATATCAGTTAATAGTTAGACCTAACTTTGAAATGGGCATCCCAAAACGGTATTAGGCTTGTTCTTCCAAAATACGTTTACAGATAATCTAAATATTGAAATTATAACATTGTTGTTCAGAAAGCAGAATTTATCAATAAATAGATCTTCATTCGTAGTATTTTATGAACTTCTGGATTATAGAATTTACACCCACAATAAAAGATTAATGTAATATATCATAGTCTGGTCTTATTGAAAAGAAGATGAATAAATTGTAAGTCAATGTACGACTCTCAGAATTTTTAATGGACGGAACCAATTTATTTGAGTTGGAATATAAAAAGAGTTCATTGACGCTCCAGTGAGATCTACTCGTACGAGTGAATGAATAAATTACTTTGTACGAGTAGGTACAATCCGTCTGTTTGTAACTTGATATGTACTTACGGTTTCATTAGTATGTTTCAAAGAGGGAGTTTTCGTGATTCAAGGGTCGAGTTTTATTATATTTACATGCATCTAAAATGTCAGAGTCGGAAAATTTTCATTTATTTTATTTTGACCCTTTGCTTCTTTGATTCACGTCAGCTACTCTCACACAATCTATTCTCTTCATTACTGGTTACTTTGAACTATTGTGGGTATGTAGATAAAAGTACATGTGAAATAATAAACGTTTTGTCGTGTCCGATAAACCTTTTAGTATCTATATCTATTAAATACAATGATCCCTATAACATCTACCCTTTTTTTTTTTTTTTTTTGGTGGGTGGAAAATCATCGAATAACCCCCCCCCGCTCTTGGGCAGAGCGAAGGGGAGTGTCAGACTTCTACTGACTAAAAACCAAACCCATGTTCCTTCTTCACCCTTGTGTCGAAGCCGCGTTATCCTTTCGACAAGCCACAGCCCCGACGGGCTTAACATCTACCCTCACTATGATTTTGAAACCAATTTCATGAAACTATTGGAAAAGACCTTTCAGGCTCCGTCTGTAAAAGTTAAAAAGAAAATTGATAATAATAATAATAATAATATTCCACAACTATCACACAACGCCATCTAGTCCCAAGCTAAGCAGAGCTTGTGTTATGGGTACTAGACAACTGATAAACATACTTATATATTTCTAAATACATACATATTATAGATAAATTACACCCAGACACAGAACAAATGATCGTGCTCATCACACAAACATTTGTCCTGGGTGGGAATCGAACCCACGACCTCCGGCATAGTAGTTAGGGTCACTAACCACTAGACCAACAGGCCAGTCAATTAGGATTGATACCTACAAGTAGGTAATAATTTTGTTACATGGGTACGCACTTGAGACCTTTTTGTGTGTGATGATGATGTACAAGAGATCATTATATTTAATAGATAATAAAAAATAACGGAATGAAAGGTTTATTGTCAGACATTGCAAATATTCCGTCATAATTTTCGTATGATCTCACAACACGTCCACCCTAATTAATTCTAGGGCCGGCGCGACGTAATTAGCGTAATAACATTAGTGTCTCAGAGACAGTGGTTCTGCAGACACGTCGCCTAATGTTATTAATAAACCATTCTGGGTGCGAAAGTGACTTCCATTAACCTATTTAAAGATAAAATAAAGTAAGTAGGAGTGTACTTTATAATGCACAGCTTAGCATAAACGGTGTTAACGAGGCTAACTACACCACATAACTTTGCAGCGAGGGTTGACACCCGGTTGAACGCAAAAACTTTTTGAAACGAACTCCTTGCATTCATGTGAGAAGGTTGTTTGCCGTGTTAAGAACCACAAACGGTTGGTACACACGCTAATCCCAAACTACTTTTAGAAAGTTCGCAAGAGTTTACACTCCACCTACGCGCTGTAGACAGGTGCTATGCGTCTGTAAAACAAATGTTGTTGTCAATTTTTATTTAACCTTCGGACCTTCGTCAGCGTAATTTTTATTATAAAAATACTGCTAAAGTTTCAACACAAAAAATAAATATCTAACATGATGGTTTAGACGTGAAAAGGTAACAAATAAACAAACGAATTTGCTTTCGCATCCTTACATAGTATAAAACAAAGTCGCGTCTGTTTGTTTGTTTGTTTGTCTGTATGCTTAAATCTTTAAAACTACGCAACGGATTTTGATGCGGTTTTTTTTAATAGATAGAGTGATTCAAGAGGAAGGTTTTAGTATATAATTTGAACGACATCCACGCGGGTGAAGCCGCGGGCATCAGCTAGTTTGTAATATTTGTTAGGATGTTTGAGCACCTGTTCATTTTGCCCTCAATTGTTGATGAATTGAATCATCATAATGTTTAAGCTCTTATTAAGAGATTAGTTAATTAGTATCGAGGCTAGCCAACAAAAGGATCGTTATTATTATGCAAACACCTATTGTAGTTTATTGTGCATGCCTGATCACTGATTACACTTAATACACTTTCTTTTTACCAAATAAATTGAACTAATGAGGTAGAATCATTTCATGATCCATAAGTCCGATAATTGCGTGAAGCCTAATTTAACAGCAATTAAACGTATTTCAACCAATCAATCTACCCTGCCAGCTGTTGTCTAAGTATACTTAGATATACCTCTGTACGATTAAATGGAACATTAACCAGAAAACGTCCATTCTAACTCAGCGGTTTCCGTGCGGTGGTCGGACGAAATAGCCTATAATCCCACTAACTTTCCGGCCTAATGCCGTCGCATATTTCCGGTTCATGCTACCCGATTCTCATTAGTGGAATAGCCGCGTGTTTCTAATCATCTTGAAGGGTCCATATTGGCTCACCTAAAGTTTTTTATCCGAAATTGTTCTTCCTAACGATTTGTAATCCGAATGATCACTCCTCCTAAAATTTTTCCTCCTAAAGTTTGAATTCCTACTATTTGTAATGCTACTGGCGATGTTCCTAACACTCATCTTTCCGAAAATTTTAATTCCTATTATCGTTATTGTATACATATTGCAACTCCTACTGTTTTTTATCCTAACGTTTTTATCCCTAAACATAATTACCATAATATTTTCACTCATACAACTGTTTAGAATGATTAAAGGTCGTTTCACTGATTTTTGTCTTGAAATGAAATAAATGAATGAAATTCAGGTCAGAGTCTCGTCTTGTGGACACTATGAAAAAAATACTTTGAAAAATTTCGCGACCAATTTCGAGGTAGCGCTCGCCGGCCGCTGCCGCGGCACCGCTCGCTTCGCTCGCTCGGCTCGCGCGTAGTTGGTCACAGTTCTAACCTAACCTAACCTATGGATATCTTTGCATATTATAAGGTCCCATTAAAATAGGTGGACAAATTTTAACACAGCGTTTAAGTAAGCCTAACTAAAGACATCTAAACAACAAAAAAAAACACTATATAAAGTGATTTTATTTTGACTTAAAATAATAAATTGCCGGCACTCTAGAACAAACTCATCCCATAAAAGTAGGTATTTTAATGTCTTTTTTTTTTTTTACTATTGTCCTTATTGGTCTAAATGATTTCTAAAATTTTGTCCACCTATTTTAATGGGACCTTTTATAATACTGATTATTATGAATAAAAAGTAATATAAACAAAAAACATATGACTTTGAATAATAGTGTAAAAGATGGTTAGGTTGAGAAAATATAGGAAAACAAATAATAGGATAATAGATGTTTATTGCTACTGACATTAGGAAGTTGAATGCTTCGGAATTAAAACATTAGAGACAGAGACTTTAGGAATTGCGATCGTTAGGATGAAAAATGTTAGGAAGAACATTTTCGGATTTCCAATTTTCGGAGTTGAAATTTTAGGTCAACTTTGGCGCACCCCATCTTGAACCCGATCATTCTCCACTCTTCCAAGGGACATAACACTAAATATAACTTCTTAACTAAGTACTAACTAAATATTGATAGGCAAAGCCGAAAGAGAATAATTTATCTCGTTACAATGGAGACCTTTATCAACAGAATAGTTAAAAAGAATGTTCGCCCTCAAAGCTGTTTAAATTTTCATCGGTAGATCGGGTAATGAAAACTTACTTGGGTTATTATAAGAATAATTTAATAGGTGATTTACTTGCAGCCCGGTCATTTTATAAATTGTAAAATTATATCGTTGTACTAAGGAGCGTGCTGAAAGAATAATTAAGTGTTAATAATGAAGTTTGTTGTAAATACATATCAGAAATGTAGTACGATTGTCTTTCAATGCCCAATGCGCATGCATATGCGGTTGCAAATGCTGTAAATGCAAAACAATGAAAACTTAGACAATCTACGGCAGGTACGGGAAAACGTTTGCGGGTACCGTGCGGAAAATTTCCGCGTTTAGAGCTTGTTTCCTCACAGATCCCGACTACAATGGTTGGACTGTTACGGTTGCCGTCACTTCAGAATATTGCTTGTTGAACAATAGCGATCGACACAATCAGCCATAGATTCAAGCAAAAGGGTCGAGACCGTCTCATTTTCATCTTCACCTCAGTACCTACTGGGGCGATCTTTACAAAAGTTTCTAACGTTTAAGTTTCTGTTTAGCTTTTGAATTTGAACCGAACAATTGCTTCTACGTAATTGTTACTATTAGTAAGATCAAGGTGACCTCAGTATTTAACTACGTCTCAATATTAAATGGTGGGATTAGTTTTAGGCCTCGTGATTATTAAAGGCGTAGGGTCTAGTCAGAACAAAAAGTTCTTATTATCAAATAATAAGAGGCAACGGCTGTTCTGTCTGTGCCGTTATACGAGTAACTTTTGCTTCTTGTCCAAAACTGATTACTTTTTGCAATCTTTTCATAAGTTTATAACTCTGAAGTTTCTTATGCTTGTCTTATTCCGTACAAGAATCAAAGGTGGAAATATTCGCCCGTACGCGCTACGCACGGTATTATCACATGACAAATATTGAAATAGTTCCATTTGATGTTAGATTAAAATAATGACTGTTTTACTGAGCTCCGAAGTTTGAAATTCCGGTGTCTCGTATACATAAAGTTTTGTACAAATTACGTGTGTTAGAACGTGTCGTTATGACGAAGTACTGAATTGAGAATTTTCATTAACGCGATGTACGTTACTTCGAAAGTTTGCAATGACGAATATCTCAATTAAATAGAATAATATAATACTATATTACACATCTATGTAATACTATACATCTTCCAAACTAAACTCTCTAAATCAAGTTCTGTTGTGCAGTTTAAAAAACAACGCGGCCACATGAAAAGCGACCTTAATTTTTAATACAAAGGTAGACTAATGTAAGTACGTTTTTCCAGCCAGAAAAGCAGTGCCTAGCAACGGAGGAAGCATGCGCGCGTCGGTCCAGTCGCACGGACCGCACCACGCGCATGCTGCTGGCCGTGCTCGGCCTGTTCCTGTCCACGGAGGTGCCTCAGGGTCTACTGGGGCTGGCCAGTGCGCTGGCGCCCGACTTCTTCAAGAGCTGTTATAGCATGTTCGGTGAGTGTGTGTTAGAATCGCTTTAAATTGTAATAGGTATAGATATTTTTCGCAGAGCAGTGGTCGTTCAGTGGTACATAGAAGATGTATCGGTCGTTGGTTCCAACAGTTTGGCAGTTTTTGTATGACAAAACTGTCAAAACCTTTACTAAGTGATGGCCTAAGAAATCATTAAAGTACTCTGAGTGCGGCAGTAAGTGCTTTACTCTGCGTATTTTTTTTATATAATCATTGCTCAAAGAACGTGGCCAAATGTGAAAACAAAACATGTGTCTTTTCCTTAAACAAAGCAATGAAATATATGAGCTATCAGCTAAAGTATGTACTCATGTGTGTTGTACATATAACCCACTCTCACAGAGAGTAGAACCGTACTGTTTTAGACTGGTTATGCTTTATTTGATTTCTGATATGAGTAATACTGGTCTTGTCCAATTACGATCACGATCACTGGCTGTCGTTAATTCGATCCTATCTGCATGACTTAACGCAAATTGGCTACCCCTAGTGTCGAAACGTCAAAATGAACAGACAGGGTTTAGACCCACAAACTGCCATTTTCCTATCTTAAATCTCCGACCCTCTCTTTAGAAGATTAAAGATTATTTGAAAGCCAATTTCTCGATTGGGTATTGGCAGGCGTTTCCTAGAAATGGATTCAAATGTAGATTATACTTCAAGAATTGGATCAATATTTTTAATTGATTTTGTTTATGAAGATAGATAGCTGTTTAGCAAATTGAGTACCATATTTTGGTGTTATTTTTTTCCACAATGATGTCATGTGAGATCTACTTCTAAAATATATAATCGGTCTAGAACTCTAGATGTAGACACACTTTATATTTCACAGAAGCGAGCCAGCTTTGCTCGGCTATGTTTTCATAACATTGCTTAAAATTACAAACTTATCTATGTTATAGCTAACGCTAGGCAAAACATTATTGTAATAACAAAACGATTTTCTTTTGTTATTCATCATGAAATCGTACAGACTCATGCAAGGCTTCTGATAGTAAAAGATAAATAATAGTATATTTCAATATAAGTGCGGAAAGCCTGTCATTGCAAAGAGTTTCGACAAATGGCTAACCGAGCCGAGGCACAGCCGACGGCGAGGGTTGACAGTCGGAACAAGTTGCAATGACGGTTCCGCACGTGTACTGAACAACTATTTTTAATACAGTTGCGAAAAAATGAAGCAATTTAATAAAATAATAAAACCGTAATTAAACTCGCAAAGAACATTTTTGGAAAATGGCGCCTACCGTAAAAGAATCTAAGCAGAGTTTTTTTTTTGTTTTCGTTACCCATTCTGGGTAGGCAAAGGGAACTATGCCTATACAGCCAAGTCTTCAGTAGATTTTTTTTATTGATATGAAATAAAAATGAAATTTAATGAGATCTCATTGAATCAAATAATTAAATCTGATATTGAAACAAATTAGTAGCTTCTTTAGAAATATTTGCATGAATCATAAAAACTTCTATGATTTTATTTAGTAAATACTTCGTGGTTGGTTTTTTTTTAATGGACATTATTTTGACAGTTGGGAAAGAGAACGCACGAGTTCGGGAAAGGTAAAGAAAAAGCACGAGTACGTAATAGCCCCCATCCCGAACGCTATACGTCCCTGCAATACGCCACTTTTTGAGCAACTGTATTAAAAAATCCTTTTCAACACACTTGCTCATAAAGTGGCTATAATTTCACCGCAATTAGGCACGTAATGACACCTATAATCAAACTGTGACTTTTTCATTGCTATTATTCACTAGTGAGTTATAGTTTTTTTTTTAATTTTATTGGTTGAGTTGCTATGTTTTTAAAAAAGTTTCGATACAAAAAAGATCGTGTTCAATAGTAAAAATAAATTAATGTACCTAGTGCTTCCCCATTTCATGCAACTTTGAATTTAAATAGATAATTTCAACTTATACGTTTTTAATAAACGAATCTTTCACTCAAATAATATAACTTTTGTTTTCTCTGTAATAAAGAAAAAAAATACCCATTTTGTCCGTGGCTAAAACTCTATTATCCGCGAAAAGTCAAAAATAGTGAAACCACATTCTTTTAGTCTATGGCCGATCGTCATTGTTACAGTAGTGGCGCCACTGGTCAAGAAGAAATGCATCGCTACGTTAAACTTAGTACATTTATTTTAGTTCCGTGTTTTCCCGCCTGCATAGATAACTTGGTAGAACTGTAGATGCGCGCGCATTAATTTTTCCCGCTATTGTGAAAAAAAAAAACAGCACTTGTTTTAACTGTTGAAGTTGGTAGAACTGTAGATGCGCGCGCATTAATTTTTCCCGCTATTGTGGAAAAAAAACAGAACTTGTTTCAACTGTTGAAGATGACTTTTTTGTATTATTTTCTTCACAAGTGTGTTGAAAAACGTCGTATGATACACGTGTGTATTGATGATTACCGTCCTCGGCTTTCTTAAGACCCTCACCTGACGGCTCGGGTCTCAATGGCGCCTCTGCGGTAATCACCAACGTTATACACTTGTACCATAATGTACTATTTTACACGACTGCCCCAAAAAAAAAGAGTGTTTTGCCCATTGTCTGTGTTACGTAAGTTTCTACGCTATGATTCGTACAGACGTACACAAAAACTGCTATAATGTATTGTTTCACTGCTTGACCAAAACTGGCTAGACTTTATGACTGACTGACTTCGATACTTTTTTTCTTTTTTCGAAGTAGGAACGAATTTTCTTGGTCGAGCTTAATTCCTGACAGGCGTCTTTACACCACTGGCCAAATAAAAGTACTTTTTCTTCTCGTTGCAAAAAGTTTCCTATTGGCTTGCTACAGGGCCATGCCGAGGAATGCATGAAACGAAAAAAAAATCCACCGACTAAGATATATGCTAAGTGTTTCTCCGTAGTATAATAATATTGAATATTAATATGTTTAATCAATTTATTACTAACCACGGTATAGCACACTTGAAGCTGTCAGAAGTCAAATTAATTACCTGTAAATAACCGTTCCTTGATAGTCCGTTAAAAAAGTATACATCTTCTGATTGTGTGGACGCACCTTTATTCCTTAAATCTTTATTGTCTAGGTACGTTTTTGTTCATAGTTTAGTGTCGATAGTTACGACTATAAAAAAAAATTGTTTATGTTTCCAACCCCAAATAAAATAAACAAAAGCTATAAAATGTACTTTTATCGAGTACTAATATTTTTTTCTGGTCTTTTGTTTTCATGTCTGCTAAAAATATTTCGGGAAGTAAATATCCTATTTGGTTATATAGTTTAACTAGCTGATGCCCGCGGCTTCACCCGCGTGGATGTCGTTCAAATTATATACTAAAACCTTCCTCTTGAATCACTCTATCTATTAAAAAAACCGCATCAAAATCCGTTGCGTAGTTTTAAAGATTTAAGCATACAGACAAACAAACAGACAAAAATAGCGACTTTGTTTTATACTATGTATGTAAGGATGTTCCAAAAGCAAAGTTATCTGTTTGGTGCCGACTCAGCTAACTTCGGTTTAATGCTTGATTAAAAACTATCCAGTTATTAATGGCTGAATGTCCAGAGAGATTTCAGACTTATCCTCCTCTCCATTAAGTTGTGAATATTTATATAACACTAGCTTTTGCCCGCGACTTCGTTCGCGTGAAATAGTGACTTCCGGCAGATTTTTGGTTTATCTCGCGAAAAAAAAAAAACTATCCTATGTCCTTTCTCAAGTTCCAAACTATGTCTGTACCAAATTTCATCAAAATCCGTTCAGCCGTTTAGGCGTGAAAGAGTAACAGACAGACAGACAGACAGAGTTACTTTCGCATTTATAATATTATAGTATGGATAAGTATATAAGTATAATAAGTATATAAGTATAATAAGTATATAAGTATATAAGTATAATAAGTATATAAGTATATAAGTATGGTAGTATGGATAGTATGGACTAGCATTAAAATAGAGTTTTGAACGGAACTCTTAATTAATTAAAACTATTCAAGCAAAAACGAATTGGAAAGTTTCAGAATAATTAAAACTAAATATTAACAAAAAGGCTCTATTTTTATGTAAAATAAAACGAATTAGGTATCTAAATAAATAACAGGGCGCTTGGATCATTTAAGTACTCCTACAGATCGTTGTCATAATTTAATGGGTGAGAATTAGCCTTAACGAGACAAATATGGTATTTGCTCTCATTGTGGTAATTTCACTACTAGACCATACCCAACTTTTACACAAGTTTTTTTAAATTCTAGTTTTTACGTTAAATAGCTCCACGACACAATGTTTGATTGCGTTACATTGAGATAACCGTAAAACCCGCAAAAAAATCGTTTCCCAGCAATATTTTACCGTAGAGTTAATTAGTTTCATGTACACAACTTCGTGAAGAATCTGTTTAAAAAAATCATGTTAGTCTATAGAAATACACTAGGTATTGTACGACATTCTACAATAGATTTACCACGTCAGGAAACAAAAGGAAAAGGAATTATGAGTTCGAATTGCAGTAAAGGAAAATATTGTGAGGAAACTTGTTTGAAAACGCCAGACACTAGAGTAAGCGTGGTAGTATATAAATCGTTCTTCCTTTTGAGAACATGCCTTTTCTCTTTGGTGGAACATGACTGCAGCAATGAGAATAATATTTTCTTCCTTAGTTATAGTCGAAATAAAAATATTTTCTACGCACTGGTTTAATGGCTTCCTCGTTGGTCTAGTGGTCGCAACCACGACTGCTGAACATGAGGTCCTAGGTTCGATTCCCGGGTGGGGCAGAGTGATATTGAGTTTTTTCATCACTTTCTCAGTAGCACCTATAAAGGAGTCTGAATTTAATATGCTTGGTTGATGGCAATAGGCTCGCCCCCTATTACATGAGACTTAAACATAACTGGAAAAATGTGGGTGATAACTGGCGTGATGCTAGGCCCCTAGCGCACGGCGTATTTTCTACGGTGCCATCCCAAGACGACCCTATGCACGCGCTTCGAACGAGTTTCGAACGCGCTTCACACGCGCGTTAGTATTAAGGCGCAGTCAAAGGGGCACCGTAAAAACGACCTGTTTTTCGTCGCAGAGTTAGCCGTATTGCTACTTATTACAATTCCAAAAAAAATACAGTGTATAGTCAAATGTATAGGTAAAAGACTTATGCAAAAATATTTTCTAAAAGTAATCAAGAAACTCGAAAAAAAAAATAACAAAATCACAAAAAAATCACACGAAAAAACTTTTTCGTCTCGAAATGCTCAATATTTTGAGTGACAACTGTTATATTTTTTTTTACTATCAGAAAGGAAATTTAACCAACTACATATGTAAAAATATTTTAACATTACAGCGTATTTTTTTTTTAAATAAATTAAATCTGCGAACTATCGTTCATTTTGGCAGTCACGAGAAACAAACGCATCGCCATTTTCAACCTTATTTGTTTAGGCGATGAGTTAAGCGCGCGCTCAAGGTCGCGGGCAGGTGATGTCGCCTTAAGTGCATTTGAATCTACATATAAAAACGCAAAAATTGGCATCTACGGCGCGCGTTTAAAATACGCCGTGTGCTATGAGCCTTATGTAAACCATAATACTAGTTCATAACTAAAGCTGCTAGTTTAAAATTCCCTTTAGTCTGGAACTTCTCTACAAACATAATCTCCGTTAAGTGTTTCCTGGATGATTATGCAAAGGCTCTCGAATATTATATTAATTTATACAATTATGCAGTAAGTTAAGGGACGGGTGTTGGCTTCTGTCCAGTTTGTCATAATTTGATACAACAGATTGACTTGATTGAATTATGGGACTACATATACTTTTAGTTTTGAAACGTCTTAAAGGACGTTGAGCGTGTGTTGGATTTTCAACTTTCAGTGCTGGGCTGTGAAATGAAGATACATTTTTTTTATATAATGTTGGTATGTTTTGCTCCATGACTATGGCGAACTTATCTCATTATCGTGCACTTCCTTGAACTCATACCACTGTGGAGATCGAGAAGTACGTACTTAAATTTAAATCTATTATTATCTATTCTCCTAAATTATCACAGTTACGCGGGTTTATACGCACGCCGGTTGCGAGTAGGTACTACCGATCGAGAAGTTTTAAGCTGCCTTTTCACTATGGGATGTAATATTCCTTCAAATGACCTCTAAATATCGCTCGCATACATTTTGTACGTGACCGTTCACACTGTGCTATAATCCCAAACTATAAAATATTGTTTTCGACCGACTGAGCGGTATTTAGAGGTCATTTGAAGGAATATTACATCCCATAGTCAAAAGGCGGCTTCAGAAGAAAAATCAATTAATCTCTCGTCCAGCTTTAGAAATCTGTAGCACTCACACGATCGGAAAGCACTTGCAACTTTACCGATGAAACAATCCCTAACTTTGGTAACCCCTCTTATTTCAAAACGTGCCGTCAGTTCTGATAGACTTGATTTGAGGGTAGTTAATGTTTTTGGTAGTTGTGTGGACTTCGTTATAGAAATCGGTTAGCACTATACATATCTACATAGTCGTTGTTATTCGGTTTTTCTCAGTAGCAGACGCGGAGTCTACATTTGTGCCCGGTTGATGGCAATAGGCTCGCCCCCTATTAATAATAATAATAATATTCCACAACTATCACACAACGCCATCTAGTCCCAAGCTAAGCAGAGCTTGTGTTATGGGTACTAGACAACTGATAAACATACTTATATATTTCTAAATACATACATATTATTATAGATAAATTACACCCAGACACAGAACAAATGATCGTGCTCATCACACAAACATTTGTCCTGGGTGGGAATCGAACCCACGACCTCCGGCATAGCAGTTAGGGTCACTAACCACTAGACCAACAGACCAGTCAAACTACATGTGACTTAAACATTACATGTGACTTAAACATAACTGACAAAATGTGGGTAAGTAAGTCCTATTAGGTACACCTCTGACTATCCCTTGCGTTCTGTTATGTAGTGAACTTAGCCATTTGTTTTGCAAGCGAGTCTTACAAGTTTTTATTTTATAAAAAGACGAAATTAATTAATAACTTGTCAAATATTTATTACGAATTTATTCATTTCAATTCGTAATTAAGTGTTAGCGGCTATTATATATAGCGGCTATTATAAAGCCGACTTGGGAATCTCTAAATAGACTCCGAACCAAGGTCGGCCGTAGCAAAGACAATCTCTTCAAATGGGGGTTCATTGACGGGTCAGACCTCAAGTGTGGATGCGACGTATCTTCACAGATAATGTCCCACCTTACATCTTGCGCTGCATGCCCTGACACCTGCACACTTGACGACCTTATGACAGGATCAGCGAGTGGAGTTCGCATAGCTGAATTTTGGGTCAAAACTATATAATAAAAAATTGCCATCGACACGCTAAGAAGAAGAAGCGGACACACTGTTTTCCTGCCCCGTTAGTGGTCGCTAGCACGACTACTGAGCAGTCCTGGGCCCCGAGTCTGCTATTCAATAGTGTCAGAATGGTCGATCATTGATCTCAAAATGGTTGATTTACGACAAGCCAAAAAGTACCATAAGTCGACAGGCATAAGGTACTTTTTGGCTTGTCGTCAATCAACAATTATGAGATCACTGATCGACCATTCTGACACTATTGAATAGCAGACTCGGGGCCCTGGGCTCGATTTCCAAGTTGGACAAATTGTTGTAGAGTTTTCCTTGGCGGATTTCTCAGAGTCGGACACGGAGTGTGAATTTCTGTCAGGGTAATGGCAATATGGTCGACCCCCCTATACATCTTTATTTACAATACTTATATATTATACATATAAACACGTTTCACTGCGTGGTATCGCGTAATCATCTTCCAAAACGTCGAAATATAACACCTTTCGGCCAAGAGTCAAAGTCCAGTTGGTCTTCACTTTCAAGTACTGCACGCCTTCCTCAATCTACACAAAAATATACAAGGTTTTTCAATTGTCATCGACACGCTAAGAAGATTGAGTGACGCGTTTCACACTGTAATAATCTGTGGTATTAATCGATATTGACATTTCAATTTCCGTCAAGTATGTTAAAAAAAAAAAAAAAAATTTAAAACTTTTTTATTTCCAAGAACACTTCATAAATTTTGAAATAAACACACATCGCTTAATCTTAAATCTGAAAGATTATGTGCGAGTGAGGCGTCTCGCTTGTTGAGTGATCACAAGGCAGAAATAATACTTACACCCAAATTTACATGAAAAATTTAGTACATATTTGATGTTTCAGCCAAAGTTTCGTTAAGCACCCGAATTTAATATTTTAAATTTTAAAGGAAAAAAAGTCAAGGTTTTTTCTTTGTCAATATTTAAACTTAAATTTAAAATTCTAAGAGACAGTCCCTTCTTATTTATTAAAAAAAGGAGGAGGTATCTTAATTATTTATGCGAGTTAATTTCCATTAACTCGGCAGTATCTGTCACATAAACCGTCTTGTTTTCCAAAAAGGGATTTTGTCGAGCGGATTAAAAGACCTCTTTCCATTTACACTTAATATTTACGTTTTGTTTGTTAAGTTTAACTAACCTTAAAATAAAAACCTGCACTGTGTAGGTAGTCTGGAGTCTGGAATTGTGTTGATAGCACGGTTGGCACACTGGCTAAACGATTGACTGCTGCAGTACGTGTCGCGCGGGTTCGATGCCCATCACACGGTATATTATAGAATCGTATGGCCTGCAGTTAGTTGTTTCGGGTTGGTTGTTTGTAATAGGAGTTAAAATATATTTTTCTTCCAACTATGATTAATTTCATCAAAATCACACTAAAAACTCAGTACAAAGCGAGTCTTTAATGCTCTAGAGCAATAAAAATGTATGAAATTTCATTATTGCACAGTTTATTTTTTTTAATCGCACCGGTGCCAATCTCAATGGATTAGCTCTATTCAGCCAGCCGATATCAATACTTTTTTTTTACGTAGGTACGTATTATTCGTTTCTATCCTACTTGTTCCAAAGAATAGTGGCAAACGCTCGAACAAATTTTTGTTGACATTTTTTTTTTGCGTCAGCCTATGGAAAAAATATATTTGTATAGAGTTTGAATTCCTGAACAGTTTTGTCTTCAGCTATATTTTTATAGGTACGCCAGAATTAAAGATATTCCTGTTTAAAGTTTTAGAGGTTATGTTGTATTAACAATGGACTAATCGAAAAAGAACTATAGAAATACAAAATAAACTACGGACGTTTTCAGAATGTTAAAGCCCGGTGTCGGTCGCAAGCTGAGCGGACCCATTAATGACTTCTTTTACCTACCTCGCAATAGAAAACTGCTTACGTGTGTGTTTCCACAAACGCCAACGAAACACCAACAAAGAGTCGAGCGGAAACGACTAAAAATGAGCTTGCTCTGCTACGCCAGAATTAAAGATATTCCTGTTTAAAGTTTTAGAGGTTATGTCGTACAAACAACGGACTAATCCCCCTACTTACCCTTTAAATATAGATAGAAATGCATTTACACATTATAAACTACGGACTACCGTATTCAGAATACTAAGTCCAACCGATGCAAGATACCGCGGCCTCGACATAAAGGGCTAAGAAGGAACATGGGTGGTTTTTAGTTAGTAGAAGTCTGACACTCCTTTTCGCTGTCCAAGAGCGGGAGGGGTTATTTGTTGATTTCCCAACCAACCCAAAAAAAAGGTTTACCTACCCTTACCATTTTAGTAGATACAGAAAAACACGTTTAACACAATTTATTTATTTAGAATAGGTACACCAATAGTATGCACATTTCACAATCATTCATGACAATATGCAGGCTAGGTATGTTAAGGTATCAATTGCATAACACTCCTAAGTACAATAAAGCTATATCATCGTAAAGTTATAGAAATAAAATGTGTAATAGAAAACTAAACATCTTTGCTATTCGTCTATAATTGGCTAACTCCACAACTTGTGTTGGCTCAGGTTGGGTTAATGCATCAGCATCAGGCTGGATTACATTTTCTTGTGGTTGCACATCGTCAGTTGTGTCTAGCTGAGGACTACTTTCATCTTGACTATTCATACGTAGGAAGGTTCTTGTGCGTAACCAGCACGCACGGCAAACACGTTGTATAATGGTTGTAGGCCTTACACGGCTACCCGTCGTGATATTCAATTCGATGTACACACAATAAAGTCCAAAGTAAAGAGGCAGAATCGGAATCCAGAGTCATCCTTAGGCAAGTCACACAGGGAACAGTAAATATCAGAGTTCATAAGCAGAACTAGTCGATGAATTAGAAAATCACGGAGAATCGATGGAAAATAATATAATGAGATGCTCGTGCAGACTATGACAAGCTATCAGTTCAGTACAGTTGACAATTGAAATGTCTTATAACTTACAAAGGTTTATTACATGCCAATATTAAAAGCATAGCTAAGTCAAAAGTTGTAAAGTCAAGTCAGATAGAAAAAATAAATTAAGCTATGATTATTTATTATCACCTGTAATCTAGTCAATTGAGCTCATAATTATGATGTTTTTTTTTTCCAGCGATTGATAGGCCTTAAGCTTGATTTGATAAAACTAAGTAAATTATTTCGTCGGTATCTATCACGGTGACTTAAGTAGACGCTTATTAATTCCATCAGCTATAATATAGCCACTGTTCTTTAAAAAATGATTGCTGCTAACTACTAAACAATGAAAGAAATTTAAAAAAGTGATTTGGCGGGAACTTTGTTAATTTTGCTTGAAAATATTTTTGGAAACGATAAAGTGTGATACTATCTGATTTTGAGTGCTTCGGCTTCGAATCAAAATGGAATCATTTAGCGACACATTAACTCCGGAAAACATTCTAAATGAAGCCGACAGTGTTATAGAAAATCGTTTAACTGTTTGATATGAGTTTCTTTTATCTACTAACCTAACCTAATTAAACCTAATTTCAACATTAAAATACATGAGTGTAGGCAGACGGCTGATTACGACTGCAATTGTCCAACCATCAATAAAGTTAATCACGTCAAGTACTTAGGTATAATGTTGGACCAAAGCCTGTCCTGGTATCCTCAAATTGAACAAATTACTGCGAGAATACGAAAATTCATTTGGATTTTTAAAACATTACGACACATAGTCCCAAAGAGTGGCATTGCAAAAAATCTTCTAAATGAAGTGTATATAGCTCTAGTTCAATCTGTAATAATATACTGTATCTCCATTTGGGGGGGCGCGCGTAAAACACGTTTTCTTGATGTTGAAAGAGCGCAACGGACATTAATAAAAGTAATGTACTTCAAAAAAAGAACTTTTCACACCTATGAACTATACCAAACAAGTAATCTATTATCAGTCCGAAAGTTATACATTATGCAGATAGTATTAAAAAAACATAAAACCCTACCCTTAGATCTTAATGTATTAGCTAGAAGAAGGAAACATAGTATTGCTCCCACCACTTTTGTAAGAACAGAATTTGCAAATATTCAGTACGACAAACGCTCGTCTTTCTTATATAATAAAATAAATAAACAAATAGATATTCATACAAAACCGTTTAAAGAATGCAAGTCGTTGCTGATTAAGTGGTTGAACAATTTATGTTACGATGAAGTTGAGAATATTCTAGTAAATATAAGGTAAAACCCTTTCCGTATAATATAACCACACACACACACATACATACACACATACACACACTCACACACATAAAAACATGCACGCACGCACACATATTCACACACACACCAACAGACTAAATAGAAATAATAAATTCATAAACTTTTAACTTTAATTTTTGTTTAATAACATGTTACACTAATAGTAAGATATAAAAGAGCGGCGCCTCCTGGCACAGGCATCTTTATGCTTAAAAGGAGACGCCACCAACTGTTTATTATATGTACAACGTGTAATATGAAATAAAACATTTTTGTATTTTTTTTTTGTACTATTCCTTTATGTAATAGTTGAAAGAAAAGCAGATTATTTATTTATTTATTTATTTACACATATGCACCTCATTATGCACCTCACCTTAAGTAATTTATATTGCCCTCGTGCCTGTTAGATTAGAGCCCTCGCTAACGCTCAGGCAAGACCCAGAAAAACAATGAAGTTTGGTGAAACGTTTCAAATAACCGTCTTTTCTACTGCTCACTGGCGATATGTGGATATATATTGTAGGTACACCTCTTAACCCCACGTGGAGTACAGCCATGTTGTTTTTTTTTTTAACCGACTTCTAAAAAAAGAAGGAGGTTCTCAATTTAAATGTTTGTTTTTTTTTATGTTTGTTCGGGCATAACTCCGTCACTTGCTAACCGATTTGAAAAATTATTTTTTTGTTGGAAAGGGTATACTTCCCAAATGGTCCCATAATTTTTTTATCGAAATCGGACAAGCGGTTTTTGATAAATCAACAATACTCAAAAAAAAATACTACATTGTCCACATTATGACCCAAGAACATGTTAACCACTAAAAAGTGAAAAATAAAAACGTTTTAACAAAAAGTAAAACCGACTTCAAAATAAAACACAAACAAGTCAAAAATAAATCAGTTTCTGAAGTCGGTGACTTTTGTTTGTTTGATTTCATTTTTCAGAAGTCGGTTTTATTTTTTGTTAAAAAGTTTTTTAAAGAAAGTAGTTACTTTACTACCTATCTAACATTGTGTAAATATCCTCACTGAGCCCAAACGTGCTCTTTCAATCCTGAAAAGGATCATAAGTTGCCACTATCGCGCGCAGAGCCTCAGATCAACTGCAGCTTAACCCAACTATTTTAACGATGCAATTACCTTCAGTAACAGCACGGACATTTACGAGTATGACTGAATAATGTGCTTTCAGATCAACGGTTCGGCATCGCATTATTGTACATTAACGGTTGTGAGCTCTTTGAGAGCCAAATTAAAATCAATGTGCTCTTCATTTGTGCTCATGATTAATGATCGTTATAGTGAAGATCGTTTTTCATCTTTGTTTGAACAGGTTTTCAGTGATTATGAAACCTATACTAATACTATAAAGAAGTAAAGTTTGTGTGTTTGTATATTTGTTAAATTGTAAGGGGTAATCTCGGGATCTACTGAACCGATTTTAAAAATTCTTTCACCAATAGAAAGCCACATTATTGCTGAGTGTCATAGGCTACTTTTTATCCCTGTATTCCCACGGGAACGGGATCTACGCGGGTGAAACCGCGGGACGTCCGCTAGTATTTTATATTTATGTATGTAGGTATGTTAACCTTCTTCTTTCTTCTTTTTTATTTATCGTGCGGTTAGTACCTACCTGGTGTCAGAAATTTGATGCCACCCATGGGCCACTGATTTGACTTTACACGGACGTTTTTTTTGTCAAACCTTAACAAAACTATACACAGCAAGTTTGTATATTTTCGTCAGACAACGTTTCCATCAAGCATCGAAATAACAAAAACATTCCAGCGAAGAGTTTAAAATAAACTAAGACTGGAATTCGAACACTCCCAAGCTCTTCACTGTATTTAATCTTCTCCCAACGGAAAACGGTATATGTGATATTATAGCTAATGTGGGTACGTGTGGGTGATGCAAATGGTGCGATGTCAAAGAGATACAATAAACCAGTCGTTACTAGAACTTGCTGTTTGAATGTTGTTTCCCTTCTCCTGACATGGCGCAGCCGGTAGTTTAAAATATATCATTATATTCGGAAAAAAAAAACTGGTGATTCAAGCAACAAAGAGAAGTTAATGTGCAAAAATCAAGAATGGAGACTGTATTGTCGCCTCCTCCGCCGTTCAAGTTCGACGAAAACTCCATGGATGTGGCATCCGGCAAGCTAAGCAATAGCTGGGAGAAGTGGAAAAAGGGCTTCCACATCTATTTCAACGCCTGTGAACTAAATAAGAAGTCAGCAACAATACAACTGAACATCTTTTTGCATATTGTGGGCGAGCAATGTCGAGAAATATTGGAACAACACGATGAAAAGTCACTTGAGGGTGCGTGTAAAAAGTTAGATGAACACTTTAAAACGAAAAAGAATCTAACAGTGGAGCGGCACAAATTCTTTACGAGAAGTCAACTAGAAAATGAATCGATAGATCAATATGTGTTCGATTTAAAGAAACTAGCCCAGATGTGTGAATTTGGAGATTTAAATGATGATCTAATAAAGGACAGGTTGGTGTGCGGAGTGAAGAGTTCGGCGATAAGGGAACGATTGCTACGTGAGGACGACTTAACGTTAAACAAGGCGGTGGATATCTGTCGAGCAGCTGTTGTATCGAAAATGTACTCAGAAAATATCAAGAAAGAAGGTGAATCAGTTCATAATGTGAAGCAAGACGCAATGGAAACAAACAATGATGTATGGACAGTAAGGGACAATCGCAGAAGCAGTAATGGGGCATCATCGTCGTCGAGAATGCGCGGGCGCGGCGGCTACATGGCAGGTGGCAGGCGAGGCCGCGGCCCGGAGCGGGGTGGCGGCGCGGGGCGGCGAGATGAGCGCGGGCGCAGCACCCGCGCCTCGCAACCAGCGGCCAGAGCGCGCCCGACCGCCCAGTGCGGCAGGTGTGGAACGATGCATGGAAGGAATGCGTGTCCAGCGTACGGTAAAAAGTGTCTACGCTGCTCGAAGATGAATCATTTTGCCAAAGTATGTGGTGTGTACTATGTGGAAGCCTCCAGTGAGCAGGTAATTTACTCATTGAATGAAAACTTAAGTGATTGGACAGTAGATTTAAAGATTAATGATTGCATAATAAACTTTAAGTTAGACACGGGTGCTGACGTTAATGTGTTACCTTTGCGATTTTTACTTAGAATGGGTATTTCTGTTGACAATTTATTGCCGACTAATACAAAGCTAAGTGGGTATTCTGGTGATTTTATCAAAGTAATGGGTAAAACACATTTAAAAGTGTATCATAAAGATCAGTTATATCTATTAGAATTTATTATTGCTGATGTAAATAGTACACCCATATTAGGATGTTATTCATGTGTAGAATTGCAATTAATTATGAGAGTGTTGTCGATGCAGAGGTCAGACAATGAAAATGAGTTCATTAAATAATTCAAAGACGTATTTAGTGGTATAGGTTGTTTACCGGGAAAATATGAAATTCAGTTGATAGATAATGTCGTCCCTGTTGTGCATGCGCCTCGAAAATTACCGTTCGCAATTAAAGAGGAAGTTAGGAATAAATTATCAGATATGGAGTCACAGGGAATCATTGCAAAGGTAGAGGGTCCATCTGACTGGGTAAGCAGCATTACTGTTGTTAAGAAATCAAATGGTGAATTAAGAATTTGTTTAGATCCCAAGGAATTAAATCTGGCGATAAAACGAGAACATTTTAAGTTACCTACAATTGATGAAATCGTATCTCAATTGTCAGGTTCTAGGTATTTCAGTACACTAGATGCATCATCAGGATTTTGGAACGTAAAATTGGGAGAAAGTAGTAAGTACTGCACATTTAATACGCCATTTGGGCGGTACAAATTTTTACGGATGCCATATGGCATTTGTTCAGCGTCTGAAGTTTTTCATAAAAAAATGATCGAAAATTTTGATGATATTGAAGGAGTTTGTATGTATATTGATGATTTACTGATATATGCTCCTGACAAAAAGAAACATGATGAGATTTTAAGGAAAGTATTAGAAAGATGCAGGAAAGTTAATTTAAAACTAAACATAAATAAATGTAAATTCAGATTGCAGGAAATAAAATATTTAGGTCATCGTATAACAAAAGATGGCTTGAGCCCTGATGATTCACACTTATCTGCTATAAAAAACATGCAAACGCCAAAGAATAGAAAAGACGTAGAGAGATTTTTAGGTCTTATTACATATGTGGGTTCGTTTGTCCCTAATTTATCAGACAAAACGTTACCTCTAAGAGAACTATTGAAGAAAGAAATTGAATGGCATTGGAATGAGCGTCATGAGCAGTGTTTTAATAATTTAAAAATGTGTTTAACTAAACGTCCTGTTCTGCAATATTATAGCATGGAAGTTCCTATAGTAATATCAGTGGATGCCAGTTCAACAGGATTGGGTGCGTGCTTAATGCAAAATGAGCTTCCTGTGTGTTATGCTTCTAAAGCCCTGACCAAGACTGAGCAAAGATATGCACAGATCGAAAAGGAGTTGTATGCTTGTGTGTTTGCATGCGAACGATTTTATGCCTACATTTATGGACGTTCTGATGTTACTGTTGAAACTGATCACAAACCATTAATCAGTATAATTAAAAAACCCATTGTAGATGCACCATCTCGATTACAGAGAATGCTATTGAGATTACAACGCTTCACATTCACTTTAGTTTACAAACCTGGTAAACATCTATACATAGCCGACACATTGTCGCGTGCTTATGAGATAACACCGGGTGCGAGTGATGACGCAGCACTGTGTAGGGGCATAGGTATGGACGAGGTATGTTTGCTATCGGATAGTGTTAAAAACAAGTGTGAATATCTTACGGATTCTCAGTTTTTAAATATTCAAAAGCAATTAGAGTTAGATAAAGAGATGGTTGAATTAAAAAAATATGTTTTAAAAGGTTGGCCTGATCGTAAAGATGATGTTATAGATATTCTAAGACCTTATTGGAATTTCAGAGAAGACTTATTGCTGGCAAACGGCTTAATTTGGAAGTCAGATAGAATCGTAATACCTAAACAAATGCGAAAAGACATGTTGAATAAAATTCACATTGGGCATATGGGTATTGAGAAATGCAAGTTAAGGGCTCGTGAAATAATATTTTGGCCAGGTATAAATAATGACATAGACAATATGATTAAAAGCTGCAGTATTTGTTTAACATATAGAAAAAGTAATCAAAAAGAAGAATTACATTCTCATGAGCTACCGGATCGACCGTGGGCCAAAGTAGGTATAGACTTATTTCAGTTCAAGGGTCAGGATTATCTAATGTTGGTGGATTATTTTAGCAAATTTTTTGAAATAGTTCAGCTAAAAGGCACTTCATCAGGTAGCATAATTAATCATTTAAAAAATATATTTAGTAGGCAAGGTATACCTACTGTAGTAATGTCGGATTGTGGTCCACAATTTTCGTCGTTTGAGTTTAGACAATTTGCCACTGAATGGAATTTTACTCATGTGACGTCATCTCCGTACTATCCTCAATCAAATGGACAGGTCGAGCGTACCATACAAACTGTTAAAAACATAATGAAAAAGTCTATAGAAGCTAACTGTGATTATCGGCTTGCACTGTTGGAATGCTTAAATACTCCGCTAGATCATGATCTAGTTTCACCAGCTGAACTAATGCAAAGTAGAAAATTGAGAAGTATCGTCCCTACACCTATCAAACTGTTGATTCCAAAAATACACAAGAATATAAAGGAACGTCTTATTAAACGACGAGAGAAACAGAAGGTATTTTATGATAGAAACAGTAAAAATTTAATTCCGTTACAGATAAATCAGAAAGTTAGGTATTTTAACACTTTAAAAAAAAGTTGGGTTCCAGGAATAGTGGAGAAAATTTTGAGAGATAGATCATACGCCATTCGGTTGCAAAATGGAAAAATTGTAGTTAGAAATAGACGGCATATCATTACTGACCTCTCGCAGCGACAAATTCTTCATCAGGACTATAATTTCGACTATGACGATGATCAGTCTATAGCTCAAACATCGAGTCAACCTAATTTCTATGTAACTCGTTCTGGCAGGACGGTGAGACCTCCGAGTAGATATGGCTTCACATCCGTGACGTAATCACCAATGCTGCATGGATTTCGAGTTAGTATGTAAAATAATAATGTAGTAACTTTACGCTGAATAATGAATTTTGTCATGAATAAATATAAATTACTAAAAAAAAAAAAAAAAAAAAAAAAACATAGATAAAATTTCCTTAATCTTAAAAAATAGAATATTACTCGTATTTACATAAATTGTTAGACAATAAAATTAATTGTAAAAATTGTATTAATAATAATGTATGTATTGTATTGTATTATAATTGTATTGTATTAATTGTGTCTTATGTACAAATATGTATTAATTAATTTCTCTTTATTAAAGTAATGAGAAGTTTAATGAAATGAATCTGAACTAATCATGATTAGTTATGTTGTGTCAAAATTGTATAAATGGAAAATGAAATAATCGTAATGGATGTATTAGTAATAAATTTTATTAGTACATATAGATAAAGATCTGATACACATCATCAGGCACCTATTTGTAAAACAAAAACGTAGATACCTACTAAGGCACTACAGTAACATGAAATTAATAGAATGGTAATGTGCATGAGTTGAGTAATTGGAAGATATTGTATATACGTGTTACCTACTCCTGATTTAATTAAGCATGTTTTGAAATTGTATTTTTTTTTATTTTTATTTATTTTTTGGAAAAAGGGAGATGTGATATTATAGCTAATGTGGGTACGTGTGGGTGATGCAAATGGTGCGATGTCAAAGAGATACAATAAACCAGTCGTTACTAGAACTTGCTGTTTGAATGTTGTTTCCCTTCTCCTGACAGTATACATTCAATAAATAAGCGGATTATGAAATATCTAAATATCTGTTGTAGAGCTTACACTTCTATTCAAACTTGATCAGATTTTGTGCAGATTACTGAAAAAGATAAGCTAGAATGTGTAGGAAAATTTTCATATTTCGTAGAAAAATATTGAGCGAAAATGCCGGATAAGACTTGGAGTATGGGTGTATGATAATTTCCTGTATACTCGAAAATGTTATTACAGAGTACATGTCTGTAGTCAAATAACTTTTTCCTTATCGGATCTTCGAAAACAGAAGGTATTATATAAATCGAGAGGATACAGAACATTGTATGTGTAAGGATAAGTCGTCGATTGGAGTGTTAGCCGCCCTCAACACATACGTTTTAGATACGTAGGTAAGTAGATACTAGGCAAAT
This sequence comes from Diarsia mendica, assembly GCA_949316265.1. Lineage (NCBI taxonomy): Eukaryota > Metazoa > Arthropoda > Insecta > Lepidoptera > Noctuidae > Diarsia > Diarsia mendica. The sequence continues at coordinate 14,389,461 of OX438897.1, forward strand.
AGATCGAGTTTTGTTTAGATACGACATTCAAGTCACGTTTTTCTCTGAAATCGTATCTTTCTACGTAACACTCTTTGCAAAGTTATTTGTCCCATGCTTACTTACTTACAAGACATTTCTTAATTAATATGAGTGTCCAGACAGCATACAAAAATAACATACAATTATTTACGTGTTCAGCCTATAAATTGAATAAATAACATAAAATTAATGAACATTTATTTTCCCGGACCGAAAATAGATATAAGTCAGACTACCCGTAGGTAAATCGTTCATGAAAATTATGTAGGATGAAAATAAATAACACAAAATATGGGGCTGATTTTAAAAATATACGGATAATTTATAAATACACCGAAAAGTTGTTAAAAATTTTGTTTGGCATCGCTAACGCGTTAATTTTAATTTTATATTTATAATGTAGGTAGTTATTGACACTTTCGTTCTTGGAAAGGAAATGTCCCGATTCTGGGTCAATTAGGAGTATTCCAAGTTAATTACTGACAACATAAATTAGACTTCAGAAGGCTTTTGTGCGATTGTAACGGAAATAAACTCCGTGTCAATTTCGTGAAAAGTCGTAGATAATAAAATATAATATACAATTTGACTGGAAAAATAAGGCCTTAAGAGCATAGACGGGCTGCATTTTTCCATACAAATGTATTCCCCTATTCTCTTCCTGGATAATGCCTCTAGAGTAATCGTTTTTATTTATAAAAATCCAGGTCTATTGAAGGCATGCCCCTGTCATTTTTTTTTTCAAAAAATTTATTACAAAAATAAATATGACTTACCAAAAACCTAAAAAAATACCCCGTTTTTACCTACGTAATCAGATGACTACCAAAGAAAATTGAAAGGTTTTTAAAATAAAAACAAGTAATAGGGGCATAGATCTATTCTTCCTTTAAATTTTGATACCAAATATAATTTAATTGGCTTAGGTTTCGAGGAGAAAACAGGAGAATACGAAACGTCGATCGGTCAAGATGTTTCTGTCATCTGTGGTCAAGAAGGTATTTTATAGGTAAAATCGTTCTGAGCTGCAGTTGTCTCTATCGCACTCACATATTGATACCGCCCGGTTGCTAGAGCGCAGCGCGACGGCAATAGTTATATATACGTATATTATACGCAGCCCGTCTATGCTCTTAATGTAATCACACATGATCACTTTCAGTTCCTGCCGTATTCTTCTATTGGCGACCCAAATTAGTAACTGAACATCGAGATAATACTTTTTTTTTTTTAAATTACCCATCAAGAATCAAATCGTGTAATTATTGTTATTTATCTTATTTTTTATACATTTTTAAATAATTCATGATTATTCATGAAACAATAACCATTAAAAATTAAATAAATTGTTTACAAGCAACAAATTAAAAATAATTTATTCAACATCAGTATATCATTCAATCTTACGACAATGTTTCTAATGACACATAGGCATAGTCACAAAACAAAAATCTCCAAAGAAACCACAACATGTTTTCCGATCTGAAAATCAAGCCCAGTGAGCCAGACTATTCAATCAACCGAACAAATAACTTTATTTTTACAAGGAGACAGATTCTTTTGCAAAAAATACACATATTTTTTATGTAAGGTACGTTGTCACGACCTATCGTCACCCGTGGTACGATAATGTGAAGGTGTTGCCAGCCTAACCACACCTGGTACAATCTGAGATGTAATTTGTCAAACGTGTGTGTTTCAGTCTGATGGGAATGTAAATCCGAGAAATAAATCCCTCTTGAATAACAACTGTAAACCCTTTAATTCGAAACACGGTATTCCAATTCACGATGGCAGAAATTCAAGTTAGTTTTCATGTCTCCAAGGAGGACCTAAGGAATTTCCAGTATTCCTTTTTTAAATGAAAATACCAAGGGGCGTTTATATGTCCCAGTCCTTATGCTCCTTTTACTTTTTATTAGTTGGTCTGAAATAGTTTATTGCCAGCCGAGAAAATATGAAAAGAAGCATTTAATGTCCTTTCATAATTTTCAATATTGTGGCAAATTTTTTGAAGTTTTTTATTTACGCAAACCTAAAATAAATCTGTTTTGTTTTCATTAACGTTTAAAATTGTATTTGTATTGAGTTTGGCTCAGAATAATAATAATAATAATAATAATAAATCTTTATTTCCAGTTTACAATTCACAATGTCACTATTAATATAATAATTATTACCTAAAGTTTCGGTTGAGAATTGTTCTTAATACAGACTGATAGACTTCTGACACCCAAGCTAAGATTGAACTTGTGATATGGGTGTCAGAGCTCTCTAAATTGATATGTGAGTAAATACAACAAAAATTCGGAGTTTGGTACACGTCAAAAGGGAAACAAAGACTAAGTTATAAAAAAGTTTACAGCTAAATAATATAAATAAATTAATAATTAATTAAATTAAAAGGCACATTCTTTGTGAATTGTGTTAATGTTTTGTGTAGGAATGTGTGTGTGTGTGATTCAGGATGTGTGGGATGGGGGAAAGTTTGGGAAAGGGGGGTGGGTAATAAGGTCATGTATTGAGAATTCTTTCGACCTCATCATAACAAAGAGTGTTGATCCATTTAGAGACTAGAGCCTTGCAGTCAAATTTATTATATTTATAAATGTTGCACTGTTCGTTGACGAAAACAGTAGGAAAGTATGTTTTTCTCATCTTATCTACGTTGTCTTAAACTTCGTATTATAATCTTTAATCTTTTGTTGTCTTCTCAGTCCCTACGGTTACGGAATATAATCCGTCTTATCTTGTTTTTCTTGGTACGTTACTACCCACTGACAGTATGCCCGGAAGGGTTCTGTACACATTTCCAATCCTATCTTTTTTTGTATCTATGACATTACATTTTTAATGATACGAGTATCTTATAAGGTTCCACCAGTTTTCATCGGTTTCTTGTATCAGGAAATACATAAGCAAAGGGGATAGAACCGATGTGGCATATCAACCCGGCCGCCATTTTGATTTTTTTTCGAAATCGCGGCCCACAATGAAAGTGTTATGTATGGATAGAGGACATATAGACGAACAAAAAATGTCAGAGAACTTGGTACCTAAAGTGTCACGTTACCGAGATATTTGAAGGTAAAGATCGACAATTGATTACAACGACAATCATTAAAAATAGACTTATTACGTTTATAGGCGTTAAATTGTATCCAAATAATAGTTCCCAGGTTGATTATTATTATACGCACGAGAAAATCGCTTCGCATCGCAATAAACGGTATGTTATGTCCAAGAATAGTTTTCTCGTGTTCCTAGTAGTATGTAATGTGTGTACTCTCTTTCAATAAACTGTAATAATAATAATCTACCCCTATAGACACGTAAATGGTCTATTTTTGATGTGGTCATTGTACTCAAATGTCGATCTTTACCTTCAAATATCTCTTTAGGTACCAAGTTTTATGACATTTTTTGTTCGTCTAAATGTCCTCTATTAATACATACCACTTTCATCGTGAGCCGCGATTTCGAAAAAAAATCAAAATGGCGGTGGGTCGATATGCCAGCTCCCATACAAAAAAGTTCAAACCCCTTTGATCAGTGAAATTGAGACGGTTAGATTTGTAGTTTATAGGTTATATGGGCCTAAAAGTTTATGGGATTTGAGGGCGCATGTCAACTAGTAGTTGAAGAGTATAAGGAACAGAGTGTGCCAGAAGTTCCTTATCCTCGATTGTAAACAGAGATTGACTTCGGCCTGACAGATGTTGACGGGATGGCGTATAGATCCTTATCTCGCGGAGAACCTTAATCGAGCGATGCACATTTCTCATTTTATATAATTTATGGCGCCGACATTATGTTTGTATATTTGGCTATGCCCCACATTACATTTTATTAACAGTTCCATTTCTTTCCCAGGTGACCTAATGGACGTGCTAGCGCTGTTCACGTCGTCGGTGAACTTCGTGCTATACTGCAGCATGAGCCGGCAGTTCCGGTGCACGTTCGCCCGCCTGGCGCGCCGCATGCTGTCAGCAGCAGAGGAACCAGCCAAACTAGCTAATAAGTTAGAACCGACCACGCAGGTATCACAATGTTAGGACAACTAGTTTGTTATCTGTGTTTCATGTTTGTGAGTAACGCAGTTTTGAACACGCTGTAATTACTAGACATGAGTATTTGACGTTTTAGCCTGAGATTTAAATCGTTCGATCTGCTGTTCTTATTGTTACATAGTCAAACATTGAGCTCTCACATCCCACATGGAAGAATAGATACGGATTTTAATATGAGAGAGTAATACCTCGTGGTATTGTAATGCTGGCATATATTATTCTTAACACAAAGAAACATCATTAAAGTTCAAGTACTGTTGAGCTTCTCAACATGCCTCGCTATTTTCTTTGAAGTATTATGCTATGACTGAAATCTTGAACTAGTCTTTGAATCAGCGAAACAAAGACGTGTTTTTTATGTTGAAATGTGGATCTAATGGTTTAAATCTTTGGTTTTACCTCACTTTCGACGACATTCATGACAGTTTCGACGGTTCGCCATGCTTTTAAGGCTGCCTGTCCACTGAAGCGGGGCGAGGCTGCGGAGCAGAGAAACGGTTAAATATTAACCAATAGGATTGCATACTGGGAGCGGAGCGAAGATTTTATGCAATCCCATTGGTTAATTTTTCTCCGTTTTTCCGCTCCGCAGCCTCGCTCCGCTTCAGTGGATAGGCAGCCTTAGACTGCTACATGGTATATGGTGTGTTAGTACGTATAAATAAGACAAGTTTATTTTAAATGATGCAAACTTTATCCCGATAACCGGAATCACGTCCCTAAAGTTGTAAGATGGTTTATCTTCAAAACTTTAGCGGGTCCAACAACACCTATTCTTAAGTATCTTGAATCCGGTTCCCGATGTAGTTACTAATTTCGCTTCGCTTTTCCGCTATAGTAGTTAGGTATCCTGCATCAGTGACATGGTTATACAAAAAACGGGATATTTACCATGTTAATTATTTAATTTGAGTTCCCGATATTTCAGCGCTGTTGATTACGCAAATAAAATAGTAAATTGGAACTGGAATGGAAAATATCCCGTTGTTACTGTCAATGATATAACTATGTATTGTGTAAGTGGCATATTTATGCTTTATGTAAAATACTGGTACTCAGCTCCTTCCAGTTAGACTTGAAGCCAACATAGTTTGGCTAGGCAGATGATGATCTAGCGTATTTTCAGACAAACCTTTATAATATAGTTTTATCACAAAGAAAGATAATAAACTAATAATGTTGGGTCACTCAACATGCCTCGTTATTTTCTTTGAGACGTAAACTTACGACTGAAATCTTTAACTTTGAATCATAGTTCTCTGACTTTCTCCATATCAAAAGTGCAATCAAGATAGCAGAATTAATGTTCTCTTGAAAGGCAAGAACGAACATCATAATTTATCCTAACTTCTGTCCAGCCAGACAATTTATTACGATCAAAGCCTTTAGTTTGTTAAGGGACCGAAAACAAAAAGCTTTTGTAAAATAGGTATAAGTATTTAGATAAGTAAAGAGTACACACGGCGACCAATCAAGTTATAAGAACCAGTTAATACGGATCCCTCAGGGTACGGGAAATCTATATAAAACGAGGCCATGTTGTTGTTTACCCACTTAATGACAATCATCATCATCATCATTATCATCATTTCAGCCGAAAGACGTCCACTGCTGGACATAGGCCTCCCCTAAGTGTCGCCATATTGACCGGTCCCGCATCTCGCATCCAGCGGATCCCCGCAACCTTCACCAGGTCATCGGTCCATCTAGTGGGAGGCCTTCCAACGCAACGTCTTCCGGTTCGTTGTCGCCACTCCAGAACTTTCCGGCCCCATCGGGCATCCGTTCTGCGAGCAATGTGCCCTGCCCACTGCAATTCTTCGGGCTATGTCGGTAACCTTGGTTCTCATGCGGATGTCCTCATTTCTGATTCGATCACGCAAGGAAACTCCGAGCATAGCCCTCTCCATTGCCCTTTGGGTGACTTTAAGCCTTCTGATGAGGCCCATTGTGAGCGACCACGTTTCGGTCCCGTATGTAATCACTGGCAACACACACTGGTCATAGACTTTTGTCTTGAGACACTGGGGTAAGTTGGACGAGAAGATACTTCTCAGCTTCCCAAACGCTGCCCAGCCGAGTCGGATTCGACGATTGACCTCTTTCTCAAAGTTGGACCTACATAACTGGACAGTTTGGCCCAGTTAGACATAATCGTCTACAACTTCGAGTGTAAAGTCTCCGACCTTTAAAGGAGTGGGTGCAGTAACATGGACATTCAACATGACCTTGGTTTTGTCCATGTTCATTTTTAGACCCACTCTTTCGGAAGCTCTACTGAGGCCATCGAGCATTGATACTGAGGTCCTCCATGGTCTCAGCCATGACCAATTAATGACAATGAACGAAATTAATAGAGTAACCACAAATATTATTAAGAAGGTCCCAAAAAGAACAGTGGGGCGAGTAGGGAAAAAAATATATTCTATAAAGGCTCAATAAAGTATGTGTTACAATCATAAACGCAGAAAAATAAAACCTTTTGACAATGCCAAATCTTTTATGAGCGAGCAAAATAAATGTTCCACCTGATTCAATCGTAAATACTCGTACACATAGAGTAGGATTTCTTGAAAAAAAAACTTGTTCATCATCACTACATAGTAAAAAACAAAGTCTTTTCCCGCTTTCTGCCCCTATGTACGCTAAAACTACGCAACGGATTTTGATGCAGGTTAATTTAATAGATAGAGTGATTCAAGAGGAAGGCTTTTGTATCTTTTTGCACCCGTGCGAAGCCGGGGCGGGTCACTAGTATTATTTAAAAAAAAATAGACGTCATTACCAACATACCTGGATTAAGTATATACCCAACACTGAAGCTAACTCGAAAACCACTCAAGCAAAGTTGATACAATTTTAAGGGACCACCGCACGGGCTTTTTAGCAAATATAAATAAAATAATTAAACCTTTTTATAAAGGTTTTTACTAATAATTTTGTTTTCAAATGTTTAGTTTTTTCATAATAATTTCCGATTACGCATAATGTTTTTATAACCATCATGTTATATTTATTGGGGACTTCCCTCTTGAGAAGACGATCCTGGTTGCAGGAAATGGATAGATAAAAGTGAAGTGATAGTCATCACCGATTAAAGAGGCGGCGGTGATTTTATTTTTAATTTCCTATGTTTAAATCCGTGGTAATTTTCTTTTCCGCCCTTGGTAAAAAAAAACACGCGTGCGAAATACATTGCATGTCGAACCTAACCATAGTGCCAGTTTTCGAGGAAGTGTATATATTGAAAATTGAATATCGTCGATTCATCGAATGTTTAAACTCCTTCTTTTTTGAAAACGGTTGCGAATAAAACTTAGATGACGTCAATCGGTAACCTTCCGTTCTGTTGCAGATACCGATACTTTTACAAAACGACGATAATCCTTTAATCTCTTCATTTGTTTTAAGCTGAGTATGTTTTGATAGCTCATATGTGTCGCTACGCTTTAGTTATGTAAGTAGCAATTAAGAACGGATTTGATAAAATTTTCCATCAGTTTAATATCATTTCCAGATATGTTTTATACACATTTTGTGTTATACATGTAGAAGTTTATTCTTATAATCGTCTACTTCGACTATCGTAATATTATTAGAAATTTGAAAGTTTTCGAATTACAGAATTTCACATGGAGAATCCCACAGAGAAACGATTTTTGAATTTTTCATCATCATCATTCTCATGTCTTCTTCTTCTAAGCGGGGTGCCGCCACATTTTACCAAAAAATAAAATCACCTGTCGTGCTAGCGTCAAAGGAAAATGCTTTACAATGACAATACCTCAAAGGGCACTTTCGTGTGGCAAGGTGAAAAGACCATTTTAAGTTCCGCTTAAAATTAATGGAGAACTCAATCAATTCCCCTTCGATTAACACTATGTGAACCAAGATGGACCCAGATACAATCCATATTGTTCGAAGGATGATTAAATTGTAATTAGTTGTGGCATCCATCTGGGGATTATGTTGTGTCGTCACAATGACCAGTAATAGACGTGTGTTAATTTGATTATTGTTTGTTCACAGGTCACCGGGCCGCTATAGCGCCAAATTCCCGCCCTCATCAGGGTGGTAGAAGAGAGTATTATATAAATAACGATACAGGTAACAGCAAAAATGTTTTTCGGTATTTTGTAAAATATGTAGTGTCAAAATTGTTTGTCCTTTCAGCTTAGCACGTTTTATGCTGAGTATATCATGAAGTATATCCTTTTAACTCGGTGTGTTTGCAGAATTTTTATGTTTGGTGTTCTGCTCTTTTAGTACCTAAAGCATACTTTATGGGTAAGCATACTTTTTGCTACCTCGGTATTAGTTCGGGTGATTCAAAATATGTAAACGGTAGAAGGAACATCGACGCACTATATCATTACCTCATACTCGGTAAATTATTCCAAACGTTTACGAGAACAGCTGATTATTATTTTTAAATTATTCAAGATTTTATTATCAAATGCAATTCCATAAAACTAAAATTACTACATTTTAGTATAACCCTTTACACCCGACTTGATACGATAGTGAGACTTGATTTTCAAAAATTCTGGAAAATATTACAGCTACGAGCTGAAAAGTTGCAAATAGGTAAGTCCCAACAAGTTTGATATATCGGTAGCAACGTACGGATTAAAAGCTTGTACCAGCAATTTCATCGATTTATATACTTCTCTAACGTTTACGGTAGCAAAACAAAAAAAAATAGAATAGATGCTATTTACAAAGAATAGACGACAACATAGGTAGCTGTTCGTTTGTTTCAAGATAGCAATATTTTACTAAGTGGTTCTAAGAAATGAATAAGTATTCATTAGAAAAGATTGTTTTTCATTAATCAAGAAAAAACGGTATTTTTTGTTTTTGTCTGCTAAAGTACAGTTATCTCTCTTAGAATTAGATTATTTTAATTAATTTTAATTAACTTAATTTACAAGATGTATGAATAAGCACAAGGCAAAATAAGTACTAATTATGTAAGAATCGTGCCTGTGGTTTTTGCCTACCTCCATGGAAAAATCGTTTGAGTTTACGTGTGTTCAATTTATTCTGTTTTATACTGAAAACTATGGCACATTATTCATCAAGCATAAGAACATACCTATTCATTTTGTTTTAAGCTGTGTTGATTAATATACTCGTATATTTAATCTAACATATAAATAATATATTATTAGAACTGCATAGCATAATTGATGTTTATGCTACAAATATGGACCAATAGTATTAACTTCTGGTTTCACACATGTGTGTTTGGCAAACACAACGAGCCAAAGATTTGCTTATACAGCTTGATTGAGTGACGCAGTTTCGTCTTATGGTCATGTTTCAATCACCATCTGTTCTTTATCGGTGCCTCCATTACTGAACTGATATGAAATGTAATTCATACAGTTTATGAATGGGTATTGATGTCTTATATTTGCTCTGCCGCGGTCTGTTTTATGGTCAATCTGATCTGACTAACGATGGATATCCTCTGCTCATTTGGTAGCCCGTATTTAGTCTTGGCATTTAAACATCTGACAGACTTTTGTCATTCGATATACTTCAAATCAAATCTGATAATTTATTTGCGTTATTATGGGAATATACATAAGTCTTATATTATGTAATACAATCATATTAAGATAATTTATTTGCGTTATTATGGGAATATACATAAGTCTTATATTATGTAATACAATCATATTAAGGATCCTCCTAATTACCATTTCTGATCATAAAGCCATAAAATAAACGAAATGGGTACCAATACACTTTTTCATTTTCATTTTGAACTACATACTAATTAACTAGCTACTATTGATTAGAATTTGAAAGTTTTCTAATTTAAAAGCAAAACTTCAATTAGAAGTAAGCAAAACTGAGATCCAAGATTACTCTCTATTCGATTAGGAAGATGTTAACAATGCATGAAACACAGTCTGACAAAGATTTTGTTCCCTTATTTCAACTCGCAAAGTCACTCAAAAAGCTGTTAACAAAAACCTCTCCGAATCAAAGAGAAGAGTGATGTGAAGATAATTCGAGGGACAATTTCGATAAAACGGCACGCTAGTAGTACCTAATACCACGACCGGCTTCACATAGTAAGTACGTAATATTTACTGTTTCACGATGGCTTACAATTCCCTTGTGTCACGTTCGGTTTTATTGCCAAGATACCGACGCACTAGGTCTGGATATAATCTATTTAGTTAGTACGAGCACAAGTTACCCAGCTATTTATTGGTTTAACCATCAACATGAGATACCAATCTTGTTCAAAGCAATTTGTCTCAATGAAACCTGACCCCGCATGGAAGCCTATTAGTTTTCATAAACACAAATAGGTCAAGGGCTCTAAGCCTATTAAATGTTTGAGTTTCGGGACAACATTGTTAAATCAATTATATTATAACTAATTTATAATTGAGGCAATGAAGCCATTTTCAGTTTAGAATTTCTTAATTGAGATTTAGGTACTAGCGCAATGTTTAAATAACTTGTATTGTATAACGGGCTGGTGTACGCAACTCTACGTCCAAAGTATTTTTGATCCACCCTAAGTATATACCCGAGAAAGACGAGCAGCCAACGAGACGAGACGATCTCAAGAAGACTACCTGGGTTACAGTAGTACTTTGCCCTGTATGAGACAACCTCTGGGCAGTGCATAAGCACGTGGGCTTAAAACTAGCTTTTGCCTCCACGTGGAAGTAAATAAATATCCTATATTCTAACCCAATCCGGGGCTCAAATCACAAATTCTGAAAATTCGAAACAGAGCTTCCATACCCAAAATATATTTTTTTAAATAAAGTTTTGACTACCTACATTCCGTTATTAAAAAAGCTTTGACGTAGTTCGTATTCACAAATATCTGACATACAAAACTACTTTTTTAATCACCCAAAGCAGTTAGGTATCTGTATAAGTGTTACTTTCAAAGCATTTTTGAATTTGAAACTATTCAGCTAACTTCGCTTTGTGAAAACTCATTGCATGAATTTTAAACATATCATATTCTAGGCATAGGTCTACTTGAAACTAACAGAATAGACAAGAGAATTTTAAACTTATTAAAATCATTATGTTGTGTGTTTGTTTTAATATTATACAGAGAATAAGTGTTTGCGAACACACACGTCTGAGAGTAGACGTTAATTAATCCCTCCGGTCCATATTTAACGCATAAACGTCAATATTATATTATAGGTACTGGTGTTTTGTATCCTAATGATGTATGTACATGTAATTAGTTGGATTACATACAAGGCGGTGTCCTCATTAGCGAATATTGAGTGTGCAGACTATGTATTACTCGCTATATATTTTAAATAGAGTGTTCATGTGAGTGTGTACGTATCACTGCAGCTCACTGTACTTTCACGTTTTGACTCATTCAGCGGCTGATTCGCAATGGTTTGCTCCAGTCAGCGGCGAAGTATGTTCTCTATACGTCCGCCAGGAATAGCTACAGTGAGTTTGCCTTCTTTGCTAAGAGTTTTTCAGCCCTAATCAATTAATTTCCAACAATTCACTGGTCACCCTAAATTGAGCTTAAGACCAATTTGCCGCTTAGAGTTTATTTATTTATTTATTTATTTATTTATGCAAGGTAGCTTCACAGCTTACAGTAAAATAACTTAACATATTAATCAAAACAATCAGCGGACAGTCAGTCGATCACTGTTCGCTTGATGAGGACACAGCCTTAGTTATAATCAACTCAGCATCTATGTAATGAAGTGGGTAGGACTGGTATGAAACACATTTTTTATTCTATCTACTTTTTTTACGGAAGGGAAATCTTCAAATGTCTCCTCCCGCTCTGGGTGTAGCAGAAGGGAGTATGAGACTCTGAATGACTAAAAATCATCCGTTATGCCTTTTGCCTTCCAGGGCCGCGGTGAGTCTTTCGAACAATTTCCGAAACCCTAGCAATAGGGATGTTTCCTGACTAAAAAAACATTGATTCTGTTTAGTCCGCGTCAGTTATATTATCGAAAAATGGATACCCACGTTCATATTTTGTTTTATCAAATAATGAAAAAATTTCGAAGATAAAACGCGTTAAAAAAATCATGAGTCAGCTTGTCGTGACGTCACTTTCTGGTAAAAAATGTCATGCAATATGACGTCGAAAAAAGCAAAAATATATTGTGTTCAATATTTTTTGGAAACCTATGTGGAAATCTTTTTGTCAACTACCCCATTATTCTATCGAGCTGCATATTAAAACAAGCTTTCGATATGCGAACCGTGTTTTTAGTAAGTTTGCGATTCTGTGGTCTATTTTGCTAGTTCCAAGTAGAGCTATTTGCTTCTAACAATATAGCTCGGGTTAACCGTCTCATTTGAACGATCGGATTGAAAGTTTAATAGCTTCCAACTTTCCACTTTCGATAAACGATAGTATCCATTAAATGAGTTACGAAACTTTTAGCTATTTTCTCTGCTTTGAACAGTTGTGCACGTACTAATTGAGTTAAAAATATTTACAAACTACAATTTACAGATCTATTACAATATATGTACAATGTAAGTATCAAAAAGGGAAGAATCACAGGGCGTCAATAAATTCGTCATCATCGCAGTCAACAAGAAAATTGCCCAGAAGGTTGGCAGCATAGCCACGATGGATAGCAATGCTGATCCTTTGGCCATTAAATAGGCCAGCCCTTGTGATATTAGTTATGAATTGATTTTCTTTGTAGTTCAAATGACCTATATGTAACAACCAAGTCACAATTGGAATGTGTAAACAGTAGGTACTCTAAAGCAACGAATACACATTGAAACTACAGTATAGAAACAATAGATTTTCGCTACAATAGTTTCACATTTCGGCTTACTAACTCTTGAGCGTCATAGACTTTGGGCTTTTCCGATAATGCCGCTGAAATATATACTTGCTAGGAATATTCCATGAAATATTTTGCAGATGATGCGGATTATTGAGTTTGCTGAAGGGGAATTTTATTTAGTGCTCGGATGTTAACTCTTCGTCCACTATCGCGCCCGTCATTTATTTCCTATTCGCCCTCGTTACAACTGCCAGAGTTTAAGACTTTTACTTAGCTATATTAGTATTGCTTAACTTTATCAAATAATGTTTGAAATGTACACGTACAGTGTTACGTGAACATTTACACCTAAAAATGTACAGTGTTACGTGTAACCTAAAAATCATTTTTTATCATCATCATCAGTCGAAAGACGTCCACTGCTGGACATAGGTCTCCCCCAAGTGTCACCACATTTACCGGATGCCCACTTTTATTATTTGTGAATAATTACCTAGTAAGTAGGGACTTTCTGGACATGTTTTACATCCGAGTCCAGTTTTCGCCCCTGAGGGGGATTTTCTCAGGGGGGAAAAGTGGAATAAGCCATCTAAAATTAACATAATAATATAAGGTTATTAGTTATAGTAGGTAATGATTGGCAACCAAGAATAGCGCGTTCAATGAATGGACAGTAAATAGAGTTTGTTTGTGAAAATAGATTAGTTGGTACGTAGTACGCAGTCGCTAACTAATATCAAGGACTGAACGCAGAATAATTATTATTTGAAATATCTGCAATCTACGAGCGTGATTTCGAATAGTTTGTTACAGTTTACTAATAGCTCTTGAAACTTTCAATCGGTTACAAGTTACTATTGTATTGTTTTTCAGAAATCATTCAAATTTCCCTAATTCTGGTCAGATCGAAATAGTTTTTGAGACACGTTCACGATCACCTAATTTTGGACAAATCGAAATAGTTTTGGGGTACAGCCTAAAGTTAGGCGGTTATCAAAGTCAAATAGTTCAAAAACTTTTAGATCTCATCCATTTTGACTTTGAAAATGGAGATTTCAAAACGAATAACTGATAGCTGATTGGTGAACGTGTTTAGATCTATTGGTACCTATAGTTATTTACTTCTGTGAAAGTTTGGGCCTATTGAATAACAGGAAAATCTAAGGTATTTATATCAAGGAATAAATTCTCTACGCAAGTTTCTCGACTTGAACAACTATAAGAATATATCTGTACCGAATATGGGTCGGTCGGTAGGGCTTGGGTAATAACTTGCAAATCACATTCCTACCATTTTAGTTACGAGGAGGATATTCTCAGTAAGAGCCACGGAGTCTGGAGTAGTTCCCGGTTGTATGGGACCATGACTTACACATAACTGGTCAAATGTAGGGTTACTATTAGGTACACCTCTGCCTAACCCTTCGGGAATTACAGGCGTGATGTTATGTTAGTTATGGTACTTTATTCTTGATCGTTATACAGTAAGCTGATCAGTAAACTTTGATGATGTTAGGTGTACTTCTTATGCCATTAGCTAAGAAGTTGCGAAGCCAAAATCCGTATCGAAAATATTGTCTATTTATTTAACCACACATTTTTACACTTCTGCCTAACACTTCGGGTAGATACTCATGTAACTCACTAGATATTCATGTAATATCACGAACAAACTTACACTTTTTAATTTATGTAAAATTACTATCCCAACGTATATGATTGCATCGAGATAGCTTCGTCTTGCTTGCTATCGCTCATAGCTATATTTCCAACATGCTACCGTATACTTGACACGCGGAATGGAAGCGAATTAAAATAGAAATAAATTATTATTGTTATTTTGGAAAACTTATATTGTTTCTTAGCTGTTTAGCTAGTTCTAACTACGTTAAATATTATTTTTATTATTATATTAACAATAAGTGCAAAAGCACTTTCCAAAATCACAACCAAAATGAGAGTAAAAACGAAAATATTTCATTCGTTATGGTTTTAAGTGCTTAGCGACAATTTATGCGACGGACCCTAGACGCCCTAGTGTCGGTGGCGCCTAATAAAATAAGGACTAATCTAATGTTATTACTCGAGCTCCATGGAGACTGGTCGTGAAATCTGAAAGGTTCTGGGGCTTACCCAAATATAAATTAGTTTATGTTGATAGGTAGGTACCATCGCCTACAATAATGCATGGGAAGTTCAGAAAAAATACCGTGTGAAGCAAGAAATGACGCCACCTGGCGTAAATAAGTACTCGATTAGCAACATTGATTATATTGTTGATGCTACACTAACTAGAGGGCGCTCACGCTGTATAAAATGTTCATGTAGTTTCTTTTTCTGTATTTTACATTCAAATAATTTATAATCAATTATTTCTATTATATAAATTTATTCCTAACTACCTACTATGTTTGTTTAAATTGAATATTATTATCATTTTATAACTAGGTATCTGATTTTAATTATCTATGTTTTAGTTTTCAAACTTGAGGGTAGGTCGAATATGAATTCATAAATAAATTTGTAGGTAGTAGAAATAATTAGATTGAAGATTTAGATGAGTTAAGACTAAGCTCAATTGATTGTTCGTTATGTTTGTTTCGATTACCTCATTCGAGTGTGTTTAGCTCAGTTTTATTTTAATTTAGGTGAATTAACTTATTTCATCAAAATGAGTACGCGTTGTAATATTGTTTTCTTTACAAGAGCTCAAATAACTGATTTGCAAAATCAAGGCAAAAACTTATCGACACTCGAAACTTGTCGACTTATCTTATTGTTAACGTAAGTAGTTTAGATTTCAAAATTTTTATAAGAAAAAAAAATGTTTTAGTTACGTCTATACTACTTGTTGGGGATCAGTTGTTCCGTCGGTGTAAAAATTGAATAAGGCGTGATGATTTGAGACGTATATTGTTTTCCTTCAAATTAAAATTAAATAATTACAGACTGCGTGGATGGATTGGACCGCCATGGTCATGGCGGGGGTCTGTAAAGGATGATGGATGTGACTTGAAGGAAGAGAGAAGGTTAAAAGGACTGATTCTATACAAAACAAAGTTTTTATAGCTGCGGTGAATTAGCGATCCGTGGAAGGGGCCGCGCGACACTGGCTCCGCCTGATGTGGTGATGAATGTGTGAACCCTTTTGCCAGCTTGAATGCTCAGCGGTCACCAGGTTCGGCGCGCCGATGATAGGTGGCGCCAGCGGTTGGCATGAACATGCCCCCGGCCTTGGAAGCGCTGCTTCCAAAATGGTTCCCGGCACGGAGTCAGGCGTCGCCGCTCACAGGTTGTGGAGGCAGCGGGCAGATCTTGGAGAAGGCACGCCTGATCGTGCCAGCAGCTGTCCTGATGTCAGCCACTCGTGCTATGCCGTCTCCGCCTGGAATGACACGTAGAATGCGACCGAGCCGCCACCTCAATGGTGGCAACTGGTCGTCCTTGATGAGGACAAGGCTGTCCAAGGTGATGTCCTCCTGCTTGGTCTTCCACTTGGTTCGCTGTTGCAGCTCAGAGATGTTTTCTGTAGACCAGCGACGCCAGAAGTGCTGCCGCAGTTGCTCGATGCGCTCGTAGCGTGTCAGACTCGAAGTTGGCTGGTCTGGAAAATTCCTTGAAGGTGGCGACGTTAACGGTCGGCCAATGAGGAAGTGTGAGGGGGTGAGGGGGGAAAGGTCAGAAGGGTCTGAGGAAAGAGGTGACATTGGACGGGAATTTAAGACAGCTTCGATTTGTGTCAAAGCCGTGGAAAATTCCTCGTAAGTTAGTCGCGCGTTACCTACTATGCGTCTCAGGTGATACTTGCATGACTTCACCCCGCCCTCCCATAGTCCGCCAAAGTGTGGAGAATAAGGAGGAATAAATCGAAATTCAATGCTATTAGTGGAAGCGTAATCAATAATGGCTTCTGATTCCTTTTCTAAAAATAAAGGAAACTCCTTTTCCGCGCCCACAAAGTTTCTACCGTTATCAGAGAAGATAGTGCGAGGCGTACCTCGCCGGCTAATGAAACGTTTTAGTGCTAATATGTAGTCGTTTGTAGATAAACTAGTAACGAGTTCCAAATGCATGGCTCTAGTCGTGAAACAAATAAAAAGACAAATGTATGCCTTAGTGAGTCTAGAACCTCTGCCCTTTCTGGATAATATGAAAACTGGCCCCGCATAGTCTACACCGGTTCGCATAAACGGGTAACCAGGTTCTAACCGCTCGGAAGGTAAGTTGCCCATGAGAGGTGCTAATGTCTTACCCCGATTACGTGTGCACGATATACATTCGTGTACTATTTTTCTAGCGAGATTTCTAGCGTTCAACGGCCACCAACGTTCACGCATGTTAGCTAATAAAAGTTGAGGTCCGGCATGTAATAATCGTGCATGCTCGTGCTTAAATAAACAAATCGTGAATGGATGCTTACTGCATAATAAAATCGGATGTTTTTTATCGTAGGTGAAGTCGGATGAATTACATATTCGACCGCCAACCCGAATTATCTTATGTTCATCAATAAAAACATTTAAACTTGAAATCCTATTATATTGTTTACAATTTCGCTTGATAGGAATTTGAGCCAATAAGTTATTCAAAATATCTGGAAAAGAATTCCTTTGCACGAGTATAATTAACATTCTCAGCGCGGCGTCCAACTCGTTTACTGATAAGAAACCGGTTTGTCGCTTGGCGCGGTCCGCCCGCCTGAGGCTTAAGTTATTTATCTATAATGAATCTATAAGTACGTAGCTACCTATTCGTACAAGTTTGGTGAATGACGTGTATTTATCGAATTTGAATATGTCTTCGTGCTGAATATTGGCTAAAAACCACCCATGTTACTTCTTAGCCCTTTGTGTCGAGGCCGCGGTATCTCTTTCGTTTTTTTTTTTTTTTTATGATTTAATTTATTATGTAAGTAGGATGGACCGTACACGAATATGTCCTCCGTGATGACGCGAGCGATGACGTCATCATCGCATTCTAATGCTAACTGTCTAATACAGTGCATACTTAAATATGGTGCTGACGCAGTTCCGTACGTGACTGTATTTAGTTGATATGTATCTAACGGATCTGAAGGATTATCCCGCCACAATATTAATTGTAGTGACCTTTGGTCATGCTGGAGAAGAACTTGACGAAACATTTTCTCCACGTCTGCACAAGCTACATATTTATATTGTCTAAATCGTAACAAAATCGAGAAAATATCGTTTTGTAACGCGGGTCCCGGGTACTGAATATCGTTTAATGATTTATTCGAGCTAGTGACGGCACTAGCATCAAATACAACGCGTAGTTTTGTTGTTGAACTAGATTCCTTGACAACACCATGATGTGGAAGATAATAATTTGGTTGACTACAAGTCTCCAACTTGGACATGTGACCTAAATCATTGTATTCACGCATGAAGTTAGAATATAAATGTTTAAGCTCTGGTAAACGATCGAGTTTACGCTCCAAGGTTAAAAATCGTTTCGTTGCTGACGTGTAAGAATCACCTAGGGCATCTGGTGCCTCTTTCAACGGTATACGAACCGAAAATCTACCGTTTTCAACGCGTTTTGTAGTGTTATTGAATATGTTTTCGCAGGTGCGTTCATCATCTGTTAAGGGTGCGCATGATGATGAAGGAATGTTTTCGAGTTCCCAAAACAGCCGGAGTTGTTTATCGATCTCCTGACTGAAGTGGCAATGAACGTGAGCAGGTTTTGGGCTCCTCGCGAGCACAGGACCGGACAATAACCATCCTAATTTTGAATTTTGTAGGAATGGGCCACTTGCTAAACGTATTTTGTCTGTTTCTAGAAGATCCCAAAATCTATCCGCGCCAATCAACAAGTCAATTTCTGAACTTACGTTAAACGTCGGATCTGCTAATTGTAAGAACTCAGGTATATATATATTACCGGCTTCGATGTTTATCGTAGGCAAACTGGATGTTATGCATGGCAAGATTAAACAGCGAAGCTTGGTATTGAAATCGCTTAATTTTGAACGTATTGTGACGTCACATGAATGCTGTGATTGCGAGACTGACTGTCCCACACCCGATATTTGAATAGTGGACTGTATATATAACGCATTTATTTTTTTTGCTAATTTTTCTGTTATGAAACAGTTCTGGCTTCCGTTATCTAAGAGCGCGCGGGCCGTATGATACACGTTATTATTATCAGCTACTTCAATTAACGCCGTAGAGAGCAAAACAGTACTTATTAATTTAAATCCGGTAGTGTTTGCTTCACACATGACTGTAGGGCTCGAGTCGTCCGAACGTAACGTTGATGTAGCTAGACTGTGAGCTTGTTCGAGTGCTCCGCTTGCCGGCGCACGATCACACGCGCTGTTACCCCTCTCGTCTAAGTGCAACAGGCTGTTATGTTTGTTTGAACACTGTTTACACGACCCGTATTTACATTGACTTAGCGCGTGACCGGTTCGCAGGCAATTTGCACATACCTTGTTATCGCTAACAAATTTAATTCTGTCTTTCACGGACATGTTAAGAAAGGCTGTACACGCGTATAATGAGTGTTCCCTATCGCACAGGACACACTTGGGTAACTCCCATTGTTTATTTGTAGCACCACGGAAATTATTAAAACGTGCCGCTTTAGTCGCAGAGTAACTGTGTACTCGATGTGAATTACGTTTTTCGTTCACGTTTTGATGTTTAAAATCGCTATGAGGTGTTTTTTCTTTTATGTGGCTAGTGCCGATCATTTCCAACGTGTCCGCTCGACCCCGGAGGAACGTTATTAAATCGCTAAGTTTTATTTTCTCTCGTGAGCCCAAACACGTGGCACCGATGTGGCTTTCCCACTCACGTTCCGTAGACGAATCCAGCTTACTGACCACTAAATATATTATTAATGTATCCCAATTAACTGTGGGTTCATTCAGTGAGTTTAAAGCGCGCAGGTTACGTAAAATAGTATCGATTAATTTCCTTATTTGCGATGGCGATTCTTGTTTTAATGATTGAATATTATGCAACGCTTTTACGTGATTATTGATTAATAACCTCTCGTTGTGATAACGGTTTTCTAGTAACTCCCAGGCGTGAACGTAGTTGGCTGGGCTGAATTCCAAAGCTGCTATCACTTGTAACGCGCTTCCACTAAGTGCTGACCGCAAATAATGGAATTTTTGGATCTCGTCTAGATCGGAACGATTATGAATCATGGTTACGTATGAATGTTTAAATTCTAGCCAGTGATCATATGCTCCATCGAAGGCGGGTAATTTTATGTCTGGTAATTTAATATTGACACGTGGTTCTGATGCAATTGGAAGTCGACTTGTAATTTCCGCGTTTTTAATTAAACACTTTGCAGTGGCTATTGCCGTAAAATAAATATCTTCTAATGCTTCTATGTATTGTAGATTCGCGTTTGTTTCGGATTCCGGAAGGAGTAGTTCGAGTTCATTTTCTACGTTGTCGAATTTATCGTATAATTCACTCGCGGCTTGAACACGTAAAGTTAACTCAGCTGTTTGTATGGTAGTTAATTGAGCTCCCGCGAACGATTCTACGTAATTTTTAAACTGGGTTAACCGACCCTTAATGTTACCCCTACGTTTCTTTAATTCGGAAAGAACTTCGTCCACTGCCTTGACCGACATTCTGACGGAATATGGATGAGCGTTATGTGGTGTGGTGTGATGTGGTGTGGTTACTCACATGCAAATATCACCTGGTCCACGTGGCTGCCACACTCGCGTGAACTGAAACGAAACACAGCTTTAACACAAATCGCAACTATATGGATGTGATGGGTGGGATTGACGGGACGGAACAGAGACCTGACCGTTACGTTTCTTACGCCTTTGCCTTTTCTTCTTGTATGAAGTTATTGCTGGGTCACTGGACCAGCTGTGATGATCGCTGCACTCGGTCGATCGTGATGATCGCTGCACTCGGTCGATCGTCTTCACAGCCAGCTATTGTCTTCAGCGCCCGGCTCCAGTCCGAGTCAAAGTCCGCAACGTGCCGGCAACGTGGTCGGCACCGTGTATGTGGAGTCTTCTTCCGGCTGGTATTCTTGTAGATCCGTCTCGTAGGACCAAAATGTTGGGGATCAGTTGTTCCGTCGGTGTAAAAATTGAATAAGGCGTGATGATTTGAGACGTATATTGTTTTCCTTCAAATTAAAATTAAATAATTACAGACTGCGTGGATGGATTGGACCGCCATGGTCATGGCGGGGGTCTGTAAAGGATGATGGATGTGACTTGAAGGAAGAGAGAAGGTTAAAAGGACTGATTCTATACAAAACAAAGTTTTTATAGCTGCGGTGAATTAGCGATCCGTGGAAGGGGCCGCGCGACACTGGCTCCGCCTGATGTGGTGATGAATGTGTGAACCCTTTTGCCAGCTTGAATGCTCAGCGGTCACCAGGTTCGGCGCGCCGATGATAGGTGGCGCCAGCGGTTGGCATGAACACTACTTAATAAATAATCATTATTGCGTGTTATTATATTTCTGTTATAATTATTGTTGCAGAGAAAAACAGTTGTTCTATTGGTACGACGATTTGAAGACGAGGGATCTTTGCAACACCATCAAAGAACTAGTAGACCACGGCTCATAAACACATTACAGCGTCAAATCGTGTTATGAGAGTATGAAGAAAATGGATTCCTGCCGATGACCGACTATGCTGCTTTATATGACTCAAGTGTTGACAATGCCCGTCGTGCTCTTATAAGTGAAGAGCTGCATTATAGGAGGCATGTTGTGAAACCCTGGCCCACAGAAAACCAATAAAGGACAAGATTACAGTTCGCTTTGGATCATGTTAACTTTGATTTGAGTAACTTTTAAGTCCAGTGAACACGGACGCTTATGTTTGTGGTGTAGAAATATTACGTGATAAACAAGTGGTTATGTGTGTCCAATATGCTGGTCATATTGCAGTGAACGTGTGGGGATAGATAAGTGTTGCCGATCCAGGATTTATATTTTATAATACTTAAAAATAATATTACTTAACTTTAGTACTTATTTTTTATATTAACTGGAGACCGGGTTATTATAACCTATTACGACTGACTGTTATTATATCCTATGACTTACGTATTTTTAATAACTAAAAAAAGTCAAACAATTTTTATTTTTTTTACATTACTTAAGAACCTTTTCGTATGTTTTTGTGCAATTGTATAGCTGTTATCCTACCTATTTAATTCATTTAATTTAACTTTTCACTTTTGTGATAAAATAATCCGGTCTCCTGTTTGTCTTTGTTGAGGTTACAAAAGCTTCAATCCTCTTTCCGATTTTGGAAACGAATACTTAAGCTATGGCCTCAATAAGAAGTTTTATATAATACCTATAATAATGTTGAACGATAATAAATGTCTGTTTTTGAATAATAAACTGTAAGAAATAAACCTCTAAAATTTGTGTGTTTTTTTGTTTGTCTCCGTTCATCCCTGTTGCTAACTACTACTAACTCGAATATTATATTTTTGAATGCTATGCGCACTTATTAGCTTAATGAAAACATTCTTTATGGTTTCTTTCGTATTTTTTTTATCATTTAACTTCTCACATCCAACCTAATACGTGTTTCCTAACTTCTTACTTACCTAACCTATTCCCAAGTCAAAGTTCATTTTTTTCTATATTATTATCTCAACAGAATAGTTTACATTTAGTTAAGACTAAGTTATAAAAATCTACCTCCATTTTATTTCACCTACAGGTGACACCGGGTAATCCGGATATTGTCATTGCGGAAAGTAAAAACTTTAAAGGTTTAATTTCTTATTATTATCTATGTAGGAATTACAAATAAAATTTCTGTGAGGTAGAAACAGAAATAAAACTTATGCCACCTACAAGTGACACTGGGGATTGAAGAGTTTAATATCACAGTTGTGCAGAAACCAAACGCCATCTATTAATTATTTTCGAAAATTTGATTTCTACCTTCACAGAAAAATAGGCCCTAAGGTATCCATGCACTTTTGTAGGCGACTGTACAACCTAGTGTACCCAAATTACCTAGTGGTTTCCACAAATTGGACTAAATTACAGTATTTAATGTGGAGTTCTTTTTCTTATGAACTTATGCCTCTTTAGGCTATGTTTATTGGTCGAGTAATTAGACTTCAACGAATTCGCCTTTATATAATATTATTATACATAATGGAACATCATTCCAGAAGATTCTATTCTGTTTTTCGAGAAGGGTGTTGTTAGCTGTACTACAAGTTCATACTTTTGCAGCTTTCATCGATTTACTTGCACTTAGTCTAGTGTTATTGTTCCGAAATAAACTTTTTACTATAAAATTATTTTATCATAATCATAAAGTGCAGTAACATGACTCCTGTGTAATAAATACCTACTTGCTTTCAAAAGTTCTCAGAAGTTTTTAAACTTAAAAGTCTTTTCTATTTAGATGATCATAAATTCATGTCATTCCTTCACTTATAAGTTCTTGGAGATCTTCATTCCAAGAAGGTCACTTCTTGAAGGTACACAACACACCTGGTGGTACAGTCTGTGCCCAGCATTACCTGATCTCTCTTATCACACCACTTGCCTTCTTCTTCTTTATACGAGAGGTCACGTAATACTGGGTACTGGCTGTACCACCACTTTTAGGTACGTACTCCATTGATTGCGCTAGGTCCTAACAAGCGGGGCAGGACTAACACGATTTATCAAGAACGATCTCTAGGGCGTTGTCTGCGGTCGAGACTATCTATGTACGTCTATAGATATAGATGATGTATTGTTTGCATCATCAAAAACTCAACAGTTTTTATTTACGTAAATAAGGCATAAACCAATCTTAAGCATTTTGTAAATCATAATCATCTCCCTGCCCTTATCCCATATCATTTGGGGTCGGCGCAACACGCTTTTTCCTTCCATTCTGCCCTGTAAATATGATCTCTTAATCTGTCATTAATTTCGGCCTGCAAAATTTACATAATAATGTAATAAAGAATCCTAAAGCAATGAGGTGCACGTAAAAGCGTGTTTTTAGTGTTTTTTAAACTATTAATTTATTTTATACTTTTTAGTCTTTGCTAATGGCATATTTTAATTCGTGGTCAAAGTTCATTACAAGACCTTTCTAACAAGTCATAACACGGCTATAATACGATCATCCATCATGAAGTTCCAGTTCATATCTTCCGGCTCCATCATCAGATCAGCTCGACAGTACCATATTATTGTAATCAGACCTTGAAACCTAATCGTGGTCAAAGTTCATTACAAGACCTTTCTAACAAGTCCAAACACGGCTATGATACGATCATCCATCATGAAGTTCCAGTTCATAATATCTTAAGGCTCCATCCTCAGATCAGCTCGACAGTACCATGTTATTGTATTGTCATCAAAATCACATACTTACAACTGCCAATTTTCATAACGCTACGATCTTTAGAAGATGGTTAAATTAGTTTTTTTAGATTTGTTAACATACATACAGGTTAACCTAATAAAAGCGTGTTAAAAATGAAAAAAATATCTGCGCCGTCTGAATTTGTTAAAAAAATAACGTTAGTTCCTAAAAACTGAATAACAGAATGCTATGTTGATCAAATTTTAATAGACTGTTATGTTAGGCATTCTAAAATAACGAACTTTAAATCTACAGAATGTTGTTGAAGTAAGATACTATAAATGTAGTTCACACACAATATAATTTCTATTATGATGTTTAAGGTGAACTTAAAAATATTTTTTTTTGTTTATTTTGCAATAACATACTAGCTGTTGCCTGCGACTTTGTTCACATTATGGTGATGTGTGTATGTGTGAGACTGCCTCGTTGGTAGAGTCGTTGCTAACGCGACTGCTGTGCAGGAGGTCTGTGTTACGATTCCCGGGTCGGACAAAGTATTATTCCATCAGTAATTTTCCCAGTAGCAGCTTTAGAGACTGGATTTGTACTTAATGCCATCAATATATAGGTAACGAGTCTATTGCTATCAACCGGGCACAAATCCAGACTCCGTGGCTACTACTAAGAAACTCCTGATGGAAAAACTGAATTTCACTGTCCCCCGATAATAGGGAATATGCATAAAATTTGAAATGGCCTAAAATATTTTTTTCTCGAATACTTATTATCGTAATATTATAATGAAAAGGATTTTTTTATCTACTTATTATTTAAACCCCTAAAATAATATTAAAAAAGTGCGAAATAAGGGAGCGAAATTCAAACTTCCAAAACGCGCCAACATTGTTCGAACGAAATGTGACGTCATCTGACACGACATTGTATCCCGTTGGATATATAAATGTTTCTGTGAAACACCCACTGGACGTGTCATGTGACGTCACGCAAAGCGCGCGCGAAATGGCGGCGTTTGAACTGCTTACATTTTTTTAAAGTTTTAAATTTGATTTTCAAAAATATCTAGAGTATTTTGAAGCCCATTAATATTTTTTTCTACTTTATAAAATAGTAAACTATTAATTTAAGACAAAAAAGAAAAACATGAATATTCCCTATTAACCGTACTTAAATAATAAATTTGCTGGTAGGTATGTCTAGTAACTGACTCCAAAGGGAGTCATTTCATTACTATTAGCGTATACGAGCAGGTAAGTATATAGTAGGTATGCGTTAATTAGTCACCAAGGACATGAATTTACGATATTAGTTGTGCTACCTCCACCTGACATATTGTTCGTGCATTTGCTTACATCGTAACTATGTACTAAATTTATTAAGCCAAGTTCAAAACCATTAATTTCACAACGCTAAAAGCGTGTTTATATGAAAAGTTGGCGCTTACCCTAACTTTGTCACGGGCGGTTGGATCGCAATTTGCGATTAGAAAAGGTTTTTAGAAAAGCTTTTTTTTAATATATTGAAGCCAGAACCAACGGCTTAACGTGGTTTTGAGGCAAAGAGGAACCTCAATAGGTATATTGTAATAGGTGGGTCACCTTTCCACAGATCAACTAAGGCAAGCATCGGTTAACCTAAAGATCGACTCAAGCGGCAATTACACTAGTCAACAATGAATTTTTTGCTCTTGTTATGAGAGTTGTTTTAGATTGGCCTTGTTGCAATATCGAAGTAGGTATTAGCAGTTTTTTGAAATTAGCTCTAGTTTTTTATTTATTGCGGTTTATAGTTTAAACAGGCCCAAGTACCTATACCTTACACCCTAACACCTTACCATACCCTTATAACTAAAACACTAGAGCTGATCCAGTGCACTAATGACTTTATTCTTAAGAGATGTGTTTTAAATAAAAAGATCTCGCAAAAATATCGAAGGCAACACAAAAATATTTATTTTTTGTAGACCAGTATTATTATTAAGCCACGAGCTCCTAAAAGGTTGCTGCATTATACTAGTTTAAATGCCTACCTTAGAAATATTGGCTACAAAAAAAAACGCCCATGTAAAATACTGTTTATTTTTTTATCACTCGTGCCAATAGACCTATATTAAAACGGTTTAATTTGAATTAAACCCAATAATTATAATTACAAAGTGAAAACAAATTATATAGAAAAGCATTTATCACTATCTTAAAGCATTTACCCGTTCTTAATGATCCTTAGGTGCTAAGAAACAATGTGCTCCTAGATAGTCAGCTGTTTAAATTAGAATCGTTTACAACGACAAGACGTTGATTTAGTGGATCAGTAGCCACCGCAACCACTCGATCAACGAAGTGTTAAGATGAAAAATTCGCTTTATTTATATCTTTACGTAAAATATATTTTGGTGACAAAGACGGATGGTGTTTTGATACTAGGGGTTACTGATTCTCTTGAATAAGGAGATCGAAGAGTATCTGTGACTAAATTTATTTAGGGTGTAAGCGGGCCCTTAACAAAGCAGACAACAACTCTGCGCAAAATAGCTGGAAAACTTCCTTTTTATTTAAATATCACAGTTTACTATAGCACTCAATGTGAAGTGTGAAGCATCCAAAATATTAAACTGAATGGAAATTGAAATGGAATGCATTCAATAATAAACGGGTCACGCCAGGTATTTAATATTAACTAATATTATAAATGCGAAAGTAACTCTGTCTGTCTGTCTGTCTTTGCTTCACGCCTTAACTACTGAACCAATTTGTGTGAAATTTGGTACAGACATAGTTTGGAACTTGAGAAAGGACATAGGATAGTTTTTTTTTTTTTTTTTTCGCGAGATAAACCAAAAATCTGCCGGAAGTCACTATTCCACGCGAACGAAGTCGCGGGCAAAAGCTAGTGTCAAATAAGTCAAAAAGAATATTTCAAAATGATGTATATTGTCAAGTACACATGAAATCGAATTCTCGAATCTTGTCTCCATTGAGTATGTTTGGACACCCTTCATTTGCCTTGTTTGATTACACATAAATAATAACAACAGAAAGTATCCTAAATGATGATAATTGTCCCTTCCAAATTTTTGGCAACTATAATACTATCTACATTTAAAGTTCCCAATTCTCTCATCCCGAAGTAGTATCGTAACAAGTTCTAACTCATCGTTCGCATAAAAGACAGAAACTTACTCCTTACTAACCTATTTGTCGTGCAAAATGGCAAATATGTTTCAATAGATAATGTGTGCGTGAAATTGTCGTCCTAAGCCTCTGGAGCCCTAGTTTCGGAGCTGAGAAACTAATAGCTAGTATTAAAACTTTTTTCTGTTCGGGTTAGGGGAATTTGCGCCTTATTCATTAAGAAACCTGGGAACATATGGATGAAGCTTTATCATCTTCACTTTGGATATATTTTAGTTGGTAATAAGTTGACAGGGTATGTAGGTACTAAAGAACTCCCAATGGCCCGCTTCAGAAGGACCTTACACAGATGGCTAATTGACAATCCGTTCTACGATATAAAAGAGTTTCTTGAGTTTAAATTTAAATAATATACTTTGACCTAATCTAAAAATCAATTGTGTGAATTCAATTATACCAATTCAATTACATTAATTCAATAAATTCAATTACATCAATTTATTCAATTTAATTCAATAAATTCAATTATATCAATTTAAAATTTGCATGTCATTATAATTATTATGATTGAGTATGTTGAGCTACTTTTACAACTATTTTAAGAACCTTGTAACCATATTTATTTGCAAATAAATCTTTGACTTTGACTTTATGAATGAGACGGGAAGAGGATAGAAGGTCTACGCCTAGTATAGATTGCGAAAACACTAAATAATAAATCATGTTTTAAAAGATTTAAGTAGGTACAGTAAAACTGTGAACTGATGCGTTTAAAATTAAAAATGATTATTTTTGGCGTTTGTTTAATAAAATTAAGCAAACGCTAAAAATAAATATTTTTAATAGTATTCAATTCTCACTAAAGTTTTCAGTGCAATCCACATTTATATTGGAAACGTTCCGGTTACGGCCAGATTCAGCTAATAATAATTGACCGAAAGTGAACCTTATTTCTAATCGGTTCCACTGAAATCTATATTCATGTTGTCGTATATCTTTAAGCTTACTTCGGCTGAGAACATTGCACGTGATCGCTAATTGAGAACTTAGATTGAAATATAAGATATTTGGACTTCCCATAATTATGGCATTGGCTGACATAATTAGTATATTGAGTTATCTTGTGTTTTCAACCGATGTTCTGAGGAAAAAAACCTGTTTGATGGTCGTTAAAAAATGAGTTTCGGTCGAACACTAATTTATTTGCCTACAGTTTCGAACCTGCCCGTAGGTAACTCGTGTTGAAATATGTTTTCGTAATAATACTACACCTACTGTTTTTAATTGAAGCTCAACATTTCTGTTCTGTGGATATTCATGATGTACTCGACTTTTTTGTGGTTCTGTTTTTATAAAACCTCATATTTCGTTTATTTTTGTCTACGTAAATCCCATTTAGGTTAAAAAACGTGTACCACTGTACACGTTTTTTTACTAGCTTATTTATTATGAACTACTTATTCTTCCCGGTTCTTCTCCATTAGAAGTGACCTACCCAGACCTACCTTTGAGTGCCCATGTAGGTCTATGTGAAGTATAAATATTTTAATTTTGATTTCTTGTTGCAGGAACCATCGCTCTCTATAACTTCGACAGCTTAGGTCCTAGACATAAGTAGCAATTAGTGAATTGTAATTATTACAATATTAAGCAGTAGTCAAACGTTACTAGATAATTATGTAAATATTGTAAGCCAAAGCTATTAAATAAGATCACAACGTAACTTTGTACTTTAATTAACGGATTTGTATTTTAGTTTTTGCGTCTAATGAGCCGTGACGCAAAAACTACTTCAAATTGTTACATTTTAAACTGTAAATATATTTACAACGTTATTTTTTTAATAATTACGATCTTAGCATGGATTAATGTAGTTTTACTTAGGGTCCAATGTATATTTTTAATAAAAATGTAAATAATTATCTTATTAGTTTTGTGAACTTTTGCATTTATGTCGAGTTTCTCTGAAAACGATTGTGTTGTTTATTAATATTGTAACGAATTTATATAATTGTCAAATTGCATTTTTATAACTAATGTTATGATCTAAGATTTTATTTTTGATGTATCTATGCTGATCTGCTCTTATCAAACATTGTTAGTCTAATGTACCTAACAGCTTAGTCACCAAAGCATGTACCAAAGTTATATATAAGGTAAAAGGTAATACCTATTACGTGTTCATTGTTGCACCATTGCTGTCATATTAAACTGATTAATTTCTATTAATTTGAAAATGGTCGTTTTATTATCCTGAACTAACCAAGTCCATATTTCTTTCTAAAGAATACAGAAACGGGGGTGAAACGGGTCTAGAAGAATATTCGTGCGGCTGCAAAATATCGCGTTATTTCGTTAAAACTAAAAGTGTGGAAGTTGGTCACACATCCATCAATCACTGACTACTTGTCGCTGAATTGCTACACGAGACACAACCCGTGGAATAAACCTATCTACATACATGCTTCAGCCAATCACGTTGCAAAATAGATTGTGAATAAAATGTCTCTTTTCGCAGTATTTTGGATTTGAGCTGAAGTACAGTCAGCATCAGAAGTAGCTGAACATTTCGGAATTTTAATTCTTTTATGTACAGGACTCTAGATATTATTTTTAATGTTTCAGAAGATTATTCGTTAAAATAGTCCTTATACTCCAATAACATTCAGTAACAAGTAATATCTAACAAGTTTTTATTAAAAAACAGCTTCGAAACTTTGAGAAATGTTAATATACTTCTGATGCTGACTGTACCTGCGAATATACTGTAATTCGGCGACTAATATTATATCAAATAGTGATAATTCTGCGAATTCAAGGCCTACCAGAATCATTACAAACAGTTATTATATGACCCGAGTAATCTAGAAATGTCTCGAACGAATCACGTCACTCATGTCTGAAATTCCAAGTTTAAGTAATTACTTACAACTCAAATATAATGTAGTTTAGCCTTCGTTCAATAATTAACGTATACGATCCGTAATTAAACCATTAGCATGAGCAATGACATAAGCTAATGGAAACTTCGCGTGA
This sequence comes from Diarsia mendica, assembly GCA_949316265.1. Classification (NCBI taxonomy): domain Eukaryota; kingdom Metazoa; phylum Arthropoda; class Insecta; order Lepidoptera; family Noctuidae; genus Diarsia; species Diarsia mendica. The sequence continues at coordinate 14,419,842 of OX438897.1, forward strand.
GTAGCTAATAACTTAATCCCTTCATTTCTCTTTAAGTTTACTTAAATGCCTTGTTAGTTAAGTAGTCGTAAGTGCGACTGTTGTGAGGTCCTGGGTTCGATTCTCAGGTTGGACAACGTGTTATTGGGTTTTTCCATCAGGATTTTTTCAGTAACAGACACGTAGTCAGAATTTGTGCCCGGTTGACGGCAATAGGGTCTCCCCCTATTACATGGGACTTAAAACATAACTGGCAAAATGTGGGTCTGCTATTAGATAGACCTCTGCCCAACCCTGCGGGCCTTTTTTTTTTTTTGGTGGGTGGAAAATCATCGAATAACCCCCCCCGCTCTTCTTAGAGGTCGCCGCCGCCGATCGCCGCTACGAGAACACGGCGGGGCTCCGCCCAAGCAGGGCACACCTCCACAGTGTGCTCCACCGTGTCCTCCGGTCGATCCTCGCAGTGGAAGCATCCGGGCGTTTCCTCCCGCCTGATTCGGTAAACCCTGCGGGCCTTACAGACGTGTTGATGTTATGTTAACTAAAATATAACGTGCATGAGTTTGTCAATAGGCATTGATTGTTTGTTTGTAGCAGAACGTGTGCAGGAAAAACTAATCCATTAGCAGGTATGTGCACTTATTTACGAAGTGCTTTAGTTCAAGACAAAGGAGCTTGCCCACGCTTTGTTTTCATTGTGTGCCGATCACCAATAGAATTCCTGAGAGTGATCGAGTGAGTCAACTCACTCACTTTGATCACAGTTTCCGTTTACCGGGTAATTGTTCTGACGATTCGAGTACTCGAAATTCAGTGATGTGGTTTTGTTATTCTACTAGTGGAATGGGAAATCATCAAATGACTCCTCCCGCTCTGGGCAGGGAGTGTCAGACATCTACTGACTAAAAACGACCCATGTTCCTTCTTAGCCCTTTATGTCAAGACAGCGGGACGGGGTTCTACTAAGGCTTTGGTTTACTTTCTGACTTCCACTATTTCCAAACTTTTAAGAAAGTTGTCATTCTAATCTCACTTTCAATCATTACCTTCATTTTTCACAAGTTTTTGACATGAATTTTTGGAAGGAGATAGCGACATGAATTGTAACGTTTAATTAATTGGTTGTCGGGTATTTTGCGGTGTCAACGACCGAATTTCAAAGAACAGATTCAATCTCACGAAGGTGCTGGTAGTGTAGGCGAATGATGAATTAATGATGTAATATTATATTGCCGGTATTCCCATGAATGTCAATTATTTGTAGATATTATTCGGTGAATATGTATCACTTTCAGGTCTATGAATAAATGTATAGTCTTGTGAATGTCATTAACTTACCTTCACAGGGAAGTTAATGACATTATCACTATACAAGTATACATATTATAAATCAAAGTCCTCCACTGCGTCGTCGGTCTCTCTGTGTGTTGGCGAAAAACTCAAAAACTACTGCACCGTGTTTCATGCTGTTTAAACCAATGGATAGAGTGGCTCTTGAGGAAGGTTTTGGTATATATTTTGACCAACATCCAATCGGGCGAAATCGCGGGCATGCAGCTAGTTCGCTAAAATTACATTGACGCCCGAGGTTGTTACGTTTACTTTTTTATCTACTGAAAAAAAAATCATATAAACAGAGATAGAGAAGAAATAAATGAGCTTTATTCAAATAATGAAAAAGGTTTGTACTCGTACAAACAAACCCAATAGTATACAGGAGCGGTTTTTTCATAGTCAAGTATTTTTAATTAGCAGTATGTGATTTATACGAGTACCTAATTCACGTTATCGTCTTTCGAGAACGCAGTGCGAAGCTTTAGGAGTTATGAATAGATCTCTATCTAGAATATTTTCCATTAAAATATCAAGCTTGTGTAGTAGCCTCAGACTAGATCGGGATAACTCGGATAAAACTACATCCCAGAGAGTAAATATTTAACGTTGGAAATGTATTGCTCCTCTGGGTTGGTTTAAAATAAACAGCAATCACCCACATACTATACACAAATTAAAGTACGGAAATAAATCGACTATTTCAATGAAAACTAGTAGTTGTAAATAAGCCTCGATAGAAGAATGAGAACTATTACCCTACAGTAGCAAATTCCAGGTTAATAATATTTGTTATTTTTGCTGCCATCCCGGAGTGATTTGAATGTTATCCTACAGACACGACAAAACACTTTAAAATTACATGCTACCCTGAGGTGCGGTATGTCCCTCAGCTCAGAGCATCCCTAGAGGAGGACAGCCAGAGGCAAGCTGATTCGGGTCATAATGATTATTTAGGAACAAATCGAAAATAACAGACTCAGAGGCGCGGTCTGGTTCCAGTAAGGGGCAGGCATGCAATGGGACGTCGGGATGGATTTCGACAACGAGAACGGAATTAAGGTGATTTGTTCACACGGCGTCATTTCCAGTATATACATATAACATGGCCTCGCACTGAATAGATTTCGCGTATTACTTAATTGGTCATTTTAGTGTACTTGTCTTACAAACTGTACTTGTGGACCTACTGCTCTCCTGCAGAAAAATAATGGCGTTATAGGGACTGATGAGAGTGTGTCATGGACACACAAAAATAAATCTTATTACAACGATTCAAAACTCTGTTTTAAACGTTATACAAAATCTGCTCTCCTCTTCGAGCTGGTCCATGTGAACGGACCCATAGTCGGTGAATCTGGCTCGTATCGGAAATAATAATTATGAATTCACAGAAACACTCAGGAAAATCTCTTAGTAATCTTGTAAACTAAGTAGATAGAGACAAGAGTGATTATACGAATCACCGAGTTCTTAGAAAAAAACCAGTGGTTTCTGGAATAGACAAAGCAGGTATTACCTACTCGAAAGTGATTAAAATTTCCATGACCGACCCATAGTCACACTAAACTACCACACCAGTGTGACTACGGATCAGGTTAAATTATCCGTAGTCACACTGGTGTGGTAGTTTAGTGTGACTATGGGTCGGTCACTAAAATTTCAGAGGGCATTACTTACTTAAGCACTCTAAAAATAAACGTATCCACTTTGAACATTCACTAAGTAGTGAATCTACTAAGAGGACAGTGAACAGATTTAGTTTTCAGGAAAATACCCTATGAGGACTATACTTAGGGTTTAGCGCTACTAAAGATTGGACGTAGTTTAACGGAAAGGATTCAACCATTATAAAAAAACTGTGTGGGTTGGATATACCCTCCCTTCTTTATTGAGGATCGACGATAAAAAGTTCAACTTATTATTAGACACCGCCTCGTTAGTCTAGTGGTAGTCTAGGTTCTATTTCCGGGTCGGGCAAAGTGATATTCGGTTTTTCCAACAGGAATTTCTCTTTTTCTAAAAACAATAGGATAGCCCCCTAGTCCCCTAATATATGGGCATTCATTATAACTAGCGAAATTTGCGTGTGCTGTTTAGTACACCTCTGCCAAATCCTTATGGGATTACAGTCGTGATGTTTTATTATTATTAGACACTTCGTTTTTTCCGCTGAAAAATATTCCGTTTTCCATAATGGAACCCAGTGTAACAAACCTCAACCTTTTCTAACTTTAAACAAAACTCACGGCTTACATCACAACATTCATTTGGTAGAGTGGCGAATGGTGACATTTTTATATTGAAACTTGTTCAGCCATAGTTTCACTTGAAAAATATTATAATGTTACTGTTTTAATCTCTGCCGCAACCCTCCTACGTATGTATGACATTTGTGAATGAAATTATGTATCTGAGTTGAAATAGCACGCTAGTTAAGAATGGAACACTAATCTCATTTATTTCTGTTATGAGTGGGTGGTGTCGGTATGCAAACAGTATAAATTACGTTCAACGCCTTCATGTTCATCGGTCTATATTCGCTAGGTGTGGGAAGCGATTTTAAAAATAGAACCTGATGAAAGATCGAAATTGCGGCCTATTATATAAATTAGTAGCTGTTGCCAGCGACCTTCGTTCGCGAACAATTATTATAAAAATAAAACTTTCCTTTTTAAGCCTAATTTTGTTACTTATTTCAAAGGAATATTTTTTTTTGCACGGAACCCTAATACTTATTTCATCATCAGCATCAGCTATCTGCCAGTAAAAGTCCTGTCAAAATCGGTCCCGCCGTTTTGAAGATTAGCCGGAACAAACATAATTATAAACAGATAAATATTTAATAACGATATTTAAAATCATGTGTTTTGTAAAGGCCGTAGTGGATCATTCTCAAAAAAGTGGCTCTGTAACCTGTCAGGCTGTTTTTACTGGAAATGTATGATTTTTTTAATACTTTTTACAAAATTCTACACGATATTGTACTTAAAGAGACTTTTCACACAGAGGCTGAGTAATATTAAGCAAGCTGAAGTGATATTCTTACAACAAAATAATATTGTAACATCTGTTTCTCACTAACCTGCCATGTCCAAATTAAAAGAGTTTACTTTGAATAAACATAAAAAAATAAATGCTTAAAATATGGGTTCAAAATTATTAAAATACTAGTCTGTATATTATTAAATTTATCTTTTTTTACACGGTACATTAATAATGAACATAATTTGCAAGTTATTCAAGTTCAAATCGTGTCCGGAGTGATTTTCTCCATAACCTGTGCTTGCACACTAACGCGCATCACACGAACACTATTACTTACTCAACGTGCCACCACCGCGTAAAATAACCAAGCAGTATCGGACTAACTGCTGCCAAGGAAAAAAGTTGAGAGATTTGTGCCATTTTTTTAGAAATAATGTCGAATCGGATCAATCTGAGTTTGTAACAGGTATGTTATATTTAATCTGACTTCAATAGTTTTATTTGTTGTTTAACTACTTTGCGAGTATAAACGTTAGATTGTGTACTTTACTGCCTTTTTATTGTTTTATAAGTATAAACTCCAAAACCTTCACCATTTTGTGGTTATCACATCAAAACCATATTATTTTCATTAACCTGTGCCTCTTTAACCTGTTTGGAAAGCACAGGTTATTGAGACTATTATCAGATTAAAGAGACTTTGCCTGTTATTGTTTAATAAAACTGTCTTACTAGAAAAATTTAGAAACGATCTGGTGTGAAATGTGTGAAACCTAGCTTAATATAATTTCATCATCATCATCAGCCATAAGACGTCCTCTACTGGACAAAGGCCTCTCATAGAACGCCATAAAGAACGGCAGCCTGCCGTTTGCATCCACCGGTTGGCCGCGACTCTCACGATGTCGTCGGTCCACCTGGTGGGAGGCCTACCAACGCAGCGTCTTCCGGTTCGTGGTCGCCACTCGAGAACCTTTCGTCCCCATCGGTTGTCTGTTCTTCGAGCGATGTGGCCTGCCCATTGCCACTTCAACTTGCATATTCTGCGAGCTATGTCGGTGACCCTGGTTCTTCGGCAAATATCCTCATTCCGGATTTTATCGCACAAAGAAACTCCGAGCATAGCTCTCTCCATGACTCGTTGCGTGACTCTGAGCTTCTCTAAGAGGCCAGCAGTTAAGGACCATGTCCCTGTGCCATAAGTCATCACTGGCAACACACACTGGTTATACGCCCTCGCCCTAAGACACTGCGGAATTTTGGACGAAAAGATGTCACGTAGTTTCCCGAACGCTGCCCATCCGAGTTGGATTCTTCGGGCGACCTCTTTGTCGAAGTTCGATCTACCCAGTTTAACAATTTGTCCCAGGTAAACATAAGTTCTATCGACAACTTCGAGAGTATCGCTCCCAACAGCTACCGGTACGGGTGGAACACGGCCATTCGACATAACTTTCGGCTTGTTCATGTTCATTTTAAGACCCACTTGTTGAGAAACGTTACTGAGGTCTCTGAGCTTTGTTCATATCCTCCAGCGATTCAGCCATGGTGACTATATCATCGGCAAAACGAAGGTGAGTGATATATTCGCCATTGATGTTGATGCCGAATCCGTCCCAGTCCAAGAGTTTGAAAACATCCTCCAATGCGTTCGTGAACAGTTTCGGTGAAATAACGTCTCCCTGTCTCATGCCTCTTTGCAATTGGATTGGTTTCGTGCTCTCGTCCTGTAATCGGATCGACATAGTGGCGTTTCTACATATACACTTCAGCACTTCGATATACCTATATTCGATACGGCACCGCTGAAGAGACTGTAACACCGCCCAGTTTTCGATCGAATCGAAGACTTTTTCATAGTCCACAAACGCTAGACATAATGACCGATTATACTCCTCAGTCTTCTGTATAATCTGGCGGAGCGTATGCATGTGGTCCATGGTGCTGAAGCCTTTTCGGAAACCGGCTTGTTCGGGAGGCTGGAAGTCATCAAACCTGCGTTCGAGACAGTTCGTAATGACCCTCGAGAACAGCTTGTACACATGGCTCAGGAGTGAGATGGGTCTATTAGTCTTCAATAGGGTGTTGTCACCTTTTTTAAAGAACAGCACCACCACACTCTTGTGCCATGCTTCTTGCGTAATACCTTCGAGTATGACGGAGTCAAACAGCTTCTGGAGGATTAAAAGTACTGGTTTTTCACCCGCTCGCAGAAGTTCTGTCGTGATTCCATCATCCCCCGGCGCCTTGTTGTTCTTAAGCTGTTGGAGGGCCATTCTAATCTCATACAGGCTGACGTCTGGGATATCCTCAGTGTAGTGTGGGGTCAGTTTCGCTCTGGAGTCCAGGGGGTCTAAAATGGCCACTTTTGCAGATCATAATGTGAATTGCGTTTAAAAGCGTAAAATGAACCTTTCATAATAAAAACTGCGTCTGTGACTATTTTACGAATGTTAACGCAATTCATATTATTTTCCTATTATGATGTATTTTACTAAATTGTTACAGACGCAGTTATTATAATGAAAGGTCCATTTTACGCTTTTTAACGCAATTCATATTATGATCTGCCAAAGTGGCCGTTTTAGACCCCCTGAGCTTAACTGACAACAGGCTATAGGGTCGAGGTGTACAACTGTCCATAAAACCTCTCTAGCTCTTTCAGGATCTCTGGCTTCGATGAGATGATACTGCCGTCCTCGATCTTCAGTTTTGTCATTTGGCTTTGCCCAATAGACGCATTCTTCGCGAACACTTTGGAGCCCTGGTTTCGTTCAATTGCGGTCTTAATACATTGAGATTATAGGACCGCAAGTCGTGTCGCATGGACTTCGTGTTTTTTTTTTTTGATGCGCCTATTGAGTTTACAAGATTGCAGTTTCATCTCAGACCCGTCTTCCATCAACTGGATTGTGTTTGCCGAGAGCTTTTGAGGCTTTTTCCAGAGTGGAATATTGAAGAACTTATACCCCACTGCATGGACAGTTTCCACCAACCCGTTGTTTAGCTCGTCCACTGTTTCGCATTCGGTTAGGCATTGGAAGCGATTATGCAGTTCGAGTTGAAAGCTTTCGGGATTTAGGATCTGGGCAGGATTAGGACGGAGTTAATAATAATAAAAACTGATTTTGCATGGTAAAAATTGTTTTACTTTTCATTTACCTGTTTGATTCTCTTTAACCTGAAAGCTTTTCTCAGTAACCTGTACAATATCTCTTTAACCTGTAAGCTAGTTTTTTTAAATAGCTGTATTTCATCTATTCATGTAAAATTCTTATTCCCTTCGAACAATTCAACATAAAAGAGCCACCCAGAATGGATTTTTATAAAAAAAAAAAATATTTGATAAATTTTCTCAAATTGATAAATTTATTCGAGCGGTGCCACTTTTTTGAGAACGACCCTAGTATAATTTCAAATACCTACATTCTGTAAAAAGCTGGTATTTTGATATAAGTTACAAACAATTTCAATTTTATTTATTTGTATAGTTAGGGTGTAACTAAAATATCGAATGAGTTTTTGTTCTGGTTTATACAAAGGGTTAGTAATGACGGAATGTAGCCAGTGAGCGCACCTTTTGCATATTCTATCCTTAATTAAATTCGCTTGTTTAAAGAGTCAGCGAATAAATAGTTTTCATGAAAATATTCATGTGTGTAAATTTTAGAACCTGAAAACTCGGTTTTGGTATACTTAATTATTAAAATACCGCAGTTTGTTTTGTTTTTATTACCACGACCACGAAATGTGAATTTCGAGAGACCTAGTTTTATAATCATAATCCCGCTGTAGTAGGTACGGTTTACTCAACATGACTATCTTAGTGACGGTGATGAAATTTACTCTGTCTGCTCTAGTTTGTCAACTAACTTTACGAAGATATAACTTTATTATTTATAAGGAGAATGTGGTACACAACATTCTCCTGTGACAGTACATTCATATGGACCCTAACATGTGTACATTTTTTGTTGTGTTTAATATGTGTGTACCTACTGAGGGCGAACCTGTTTTAGATAAAAAATAAAGAAACAGCCGGACTGTTTCCTTATTTCTTATTTAAAATAGGTACCTAGATGAGCGTGTAGTTTATTTGTTTACTACTTCAGAGCTCAGAGACAGACTTCATTCGGTTCAGTAGCTGCTGAGACAAACGTACGTAGGTAGATATAAAGAAAACATACTTTATTTTATGACATAAAAAAACAATGGAAAAAACATTAACGTTGTGACGATTCGGCCAGATTTTTACGAAGGCGCACGATCTTTAACTTTTAAAAGAAAAACAGTTGGTTGCCATACCTACAGATTTCCGGGGAAGAGCACAGAGTGCTGGGAGGGCAATAAACAAAAAAAAAACGGTAATCATGGTTGGCACAAATGTTCTGGAAGAAGGGACAATTAGGTGAAGTGGGAGAAACCAGAAAATCAAACAATGTGGTTGGTGCCCCTTGCTCTCTACTAGTTCTTGCAACATAGAAATATATATTACATCTGTATATATGTGTGTGTGTATCCATCGAAGCAATAATACCTACTTATGAAGTTTTCTCCCTTCTCCGACCAACTTTGTCGAAAATGCGATAGACGGTAAGCCCGTCTTTTTAACTAGCTCCGACGGAACAAGCAGGAAAGAACAACATTCAAAGTGTAAGTTAATGTTTTTGAACATGTGCTGGGGAGCGCGGGACGCCAGAATAACCGCAAGAAGGCTTACACAGTGACTCTGAGTTGCTTTACATATTGTATAAGATTAGACCGGGCTAGACTTAACTTTTTTGGCATCTTTCTGGAGAAACTTGTCGGTTTTTTTTTTCAAGTGGGCGTGGATAGTAAAATCCGAGACAGATTCAGTGTAGTTGTGTAGTTTTAGTTTTCATCAAAATCGGGTTCGCTACTCGAGTATTTTTCGCTGTCCTCATTGTTTCGGATTTGGCCATTCACGTCCACTTGAAAATTTCACCCTGTATATGTAGCTATTTCTGAATACGAAAACGTCTAGAATCTATATGTATATATCTAAATAAAAAGAGAAGTCCTGACTGACTGACTCATCAACGCCCAGCACAAACCCTTGAACCTAGAAAGCTGAAATTTTGCACAGAGGTTCCCTTTATAATGTAGAGAAGGAATAAGGAAGGATTTTTCGAAATTCAACCCCAAAGGGAGTTAAAAGGGGGATGGAAGTTTGTATGGAAAATCGCCATTTTCACGAGGGCGAAGCCGCTGGCAAAAGCTAGTGTAATATAATTATATTTCAGCTAACTACGATGATTTTTTACCAATTCTGAAAATCGGTCTTCTTTTTTTTTCAATGTGGAAAACAATAACTTTGCATCACAGACCTATCTGTGACCTCCACCTGTTATTTTCACGTTACTAAGATTCTTATTCAAAAACATTTCAGATGCACAACACTACGACTATTTAAAAAGGAAACTGGCGACACGCTAGCGTTTTATATTTCCACAGCGACTTTAAGATTTATAAATTTTCGGTAGCTTATTTCCGTCCCACACATTTTGGACTTTTAGACAAACGCTCATAGGTTGGTATCAATAGCATTACAGAGTGATTCCAACGTGATTATAATTATCTCAAAAGAGAAAAGATAACCTTTAGTTATCGCCAATCATTTTATTAATCTGACGTAACAATAACAAACCGTACTATATATATCTGACATAAATACGTATACATGACGTCGGCAAGATTACGTAATAAGATTTCCATGTTATTACCCAATTTTGTGTTTACGTATATTGTATTGGATGTCCTGGACAGAAATGCGATAGTATTATACAGTAGTAAAATAAATAGTAACAGTACCAACATAAAATGTTTTGTTTTATTCCAATATTCATTGCAATGTAAATACTTAGAAATGGAAATGGAAAACTAGTTTTAAACAGAAATAATTATTTAACTACAATGCACGGGTAAAATAACCTTTCTAGTAGTTAAACACAGTTTATTCAGTTTATTAATTGTTTTGCTGAACATTTCCTACTTATTAAAACAGTTTTATGTTTCACACGGTACTGACAGGTAGACAGCGATTGTACTCAAATCAATTACGTAGCGGCGTAGCACGCTGTAGGCATAATATTCGTAGCACCTACTAGCTACGAATGTGCTACGAAAGCCGCTGTAGCTTTCGGGTGGTATAAACATTTTTCACTGATGAATGAGCTTTTAAATTGAAAAATGTTTTATCAGTCATGGTGAGTGACTGTTATCAAGGCAATTTTCATGTGAAGTTTATGCTTGAATACATTTTGTGGGCAGTAATTGTTCCGATACAAAAAGTTTAATTGTGCATTAAATGCCATAGTGATAATCTACTTTGTTGTTCTTGAAAAACCATGATAATTTTAAAAAATTTCAATTTGTATTATCTGTTCTCAAAACGGTGAAGGAAAACATCGTAAAGAAACCGGCATAGTCCTAGAATCAAAAATTCGTTACAACCCGCACTGGGTATACTCCACTACGCGGGGTAGTGGATTATAACCTTCTTGTTCTGTGATTATAGCCCATTCCCCCTCATAGAGAGGAGTCCTGTGTCCCAGCAGTGGGAACATTTATAGGCTGATTATATCATAATTATATTTATGTACCTAATAAAAAAAATCTCTTCACCTCCTAGGATCTCCAATTTTTGAAGAATCTTTTCCGTCATTCATTGAAGAAAAAAATCAAAATTTTAATGAGGTTTCGGATAGGCTTTTCAAAATTACCATCCATTCGGCTTTCACTATTATTCGATACTGTTGTTTTGGCCCAAAATTTACGTATAGCCTCCGCTCCTCTCACCTTTGGAGGCATCCACAGCTTTTAGAAAAAGTAGACCAAATTATCAGGAACACTCTAACTTCGTTACTTAATGTGGCCCTGGACGACCGAGCTTGGCAGCAAGCCTCACTTCCCATTCGCTTGGGTGGTCTCGGCGTTCGCAAAATTTCAAGTATTAGTTTACCAGCCTTCCTTTCCTCGATCTACGGTACAGAAAAATTAACCAGGAATATTCTTTCTTCCTCACTGGTTGATTTTGAGGTACCGTTTTTGACCGATGCGTTGAACGCTTGGAAAATGGCTTGTCCCAATACGGATTTGCCCGACAACCTGTCCTCCCAGAGACGGTGGGACGAGCCGCTCTGCAGTATTGTACGTAATACCCTTTTAAACACGTCAATCAATGCTGTGGAGCGTGCTCGTCTGCTGGCTGTGGGAGAGTGGGAGTCGGGCTTGTGGCTTCAGGCACTCCCGTCATCCACCATTGGCACTATGATGGATGACTCATCCTTCCGGGTCGCTACAAGTCTACGCTTGGGCGCACCTTGTGTTGCTCCGCATCGTTGTCACTGCGGTGATTCTGTCGACAGCCTCGGACACCATGGCCTGTCCTGCTGCAGGAGCGCTGGTCGCATTGCACGACACGCCAGTATTAACGACATTATTCGTCGAGCTCTTTCCAGCGCCGGCGTACCAGCGGTTTTAGAACCTAACGGCTTGGTACGTGACGATGGGAAGAGACCAGATGGCATGACGTTGGTGCCTTGGAAGGTGGGTAGGCCTTTGGTGTGGGATGCAACTTGTGTCGACACCCTTGCGCCATCTCACGTTGCAAGCACGGCGGGCTGTGCGGGCGCTGCTGCTGCAGCTGCTGAGTCCCTCAAGCGGCGCAAATACTGTAACCTCATTGGTAATTATAGTTTTGAGCCGTTTGGGGTCGAGACGCTCGGGCCATGGGGACCGAGTGCACGTATCCTTTTCAAGGAACTCTCGCGCCGTCTAGTCGACACTTCGCGCGACCAGAGGGCTGGCTCATTCTTTGGTCAAAGGATTAGCATTGCCATTCAACGTGGCAATGCTGCCAGTCTTCTGGGCACTTTCCCGGTTGTCGGCGGTGCGGAGGAGTACTGGGGCGCCTAAGTGTATTATTTGGTCTTTGTATATATGTGAGTATTAACTTTTAGTTTACATTTTTAGCATCTATTGTACATAATTTAAAAACTAACATTAAATATATCCCTGTACCTAATATAAATAATTATAATATGTAGTAATTTAATGTAAATATTTTTGATATTATAAAAAACTAAAAAAACCCGACTGAAAAAACTGAAAAGCAAAAAACAAGCACATTTTAAATTAAACAAAACTTGGAACCAGGCGGGGTTCTATTTTAGTTCTATGTTTTTCATTTCATAATTTATATTCAAATGAACCCCGCCTGGTTCCAAGTTTTGTTTAATTTAAAATGTGCTTGTTTTTTGCTTTTCAGTTTTTTCAGTCGGGTTTTTTTGGTTTTTTTACTACTTTTTTTTATTTCCAACTTTTTAGTTCTTTTGTGTTTGTTCTTTCGTTGGTCGCGTAAAATTCTTCGCAAATGATTTAACTTTTGTGCTTGTTTACAGGATTTGTCACTTAAAATTTCTTTTAAACATATAAGTGTTATATATTTTTGTAATCTCCCTTTAAAACCCTTTATTTTGATACCCTACTCGATGGTACTGGAAAAATTTTTTTTTTGAAACCCGCTATTTGGCCCCCAAAATCCGCAATTTTTCTTTGTTTTTTTAATTTTAATGGAGCCTATAACACTCGCGCCATCAAGACGAATCTAACGATGTATATTTCATTCAAATCCCTTCATCCGTTTAGGAGTTATGAGGGAACAAAGAAACGGACATACATACATACATACTTACATACATACACGTCAAACACATAACCCTCCTTTTGGGCTTCGCCGCAGTCGGGTAAAAACCTTTCCTTTGACTCCAATAACGGAACGATTAAACCATGCTTTGTTTTTTTAAGAGATTAGAGAGAAGTTCTTAATTTGACGTCCATTTACGTTAGCAGAGAGAATGTAATAATTAATGTGAGAGTTTGCCGAGAGCGTCTAGTAAATTGGTGCAATTAGCAATTTAAGTTGTTCAAGCGTTGCAGGTTGCTTAGAGCTTCGGAATGATGGATTAAGATTTTCTGAAACGGCATTTTTTTTATAAATATAAAGTTCAACGTGAGTAATGAAGATAGAATGAATAGTAAACATGCAGATTTGGCATTTTTTTTGGGGTTGTAGTGATTCATCAAATGACTCTTACCGCTCTGGGCAGAGTGGTAGGGAGTGTCAGACTTCTACTGACTAAAACCCACTCATGTTCCGCCGCGGTATCTCTTTCGAACAACCCGCAGCCCCGACGGGGTTCTAGTGTATCTTCATCATCTTATTATATAATACTAAGCCATAAACATAACACGAGTAAGCAAGGTACTTAAAGTTTGTGAAATAATTTAGTGCTAGCAAAGCTAAACTAATACCCGTCTAAGCAACTTAAACCTTCGGGAGTTACTCGAACGATGTACTGAGTATAAGATCATACGTTATATACTGCAGTAAATATTTGGCCACGTTTACTACGGTAATACCTTTATTCATAATGCAGAAGGTACAGTTGAATACAGGTCCGGTCGGCCACCTTTAAAGCTAGAATTGCAGCGATCCAACTTAAGTGTTATACTCAAACGAATCGTTGGTACGGAGAATTGTATGAATGCACTTGAGATTGACCAATAGATGAAATGGCGAATGTTGGGCCACAAAAGGGATGAATGAAAGGCATTTGCATGTGGCTGAGATAAGAATGCTTATGGGAATGTATGGTGATAATACACGCGAATGGATAAAATAAGAAATGCATACATTAGAGAGGAAGTCTAACGCCGGTGACTGAAAAGTTGTGTGGAAATTGGTTGTCGTGGTATGGACATATTATGCGGAGTGTAGTGTCAATAAATTTTAATACCGACATGCCTTACTGGTGGGGCGAGCAGTGGTGGGGGTGCGGTCGAGTAGTCGTTGCACGGACCGCGCACACTCTCTACTGGTCGGCGCGTAAAAAGACGTGCGCGTTCAAACCAAACTGTGTTGTTTTACTAAATTCCCTACGTACCTAACCTAATAGTGACCTGTACACGGAGGAATGAGAAAAATGTCGTGAGAAAGGTTTTGAGTATGAATGTGGATTGGTATAAAAGTAGAGGAAGACCAATGGATCAATGGATGGATGGACTGTGTTAAGAAGGGTTCCCTACGTTACTTCGAAACACTATTCTGCGAAAAATGTTTCACCAATAACTATACATCGAAGCCTTGAATATATAGAAGTGTGGAAGAAAAAGACATACTGCACCGACCGCAAATGAATTGGGATAAGGGCAAGAGAATTCATCATAAATAGGGTATTTCACCAAAAAAATCTAATTAGTCCGTCTGTTAGATTATCGAAAAATATTGGATACGTGTTATTTGTTATTAATAAATAAAAATTGACGAAAAAAAAACTTGTCAAAGATCATGAGTGGGGGCTTTTCACGTCACTTTGTGGGTAAAAAAGTACTTCCCTTGTGACGTCACACGACTTGAAACGACTTTTCGAAGCACTTTATCGTCTTTTTTATTTACGTGAAAAAAGAAAAAATATGTGTCCTTTATTTTTTGAAAATCTATCTTGCGGACCAATTAGATTTTTTTGGTGAAATACCCTATTCTCTTGCCTTAACTTAACTTGATAGTTTTAGGACTCTTTCGCATCCAGGAAAGTACCTACCTAGTAAGTATTTATTTACATAATATTTATTTATTTTTCTCCCACAAATAAAAAATCGTCTCTTTGCAATATTTTTTTTATTCCTAAGTCTTCTTTGTGTCCACCCTGGCTTTGTGAAGGGTCCGTTTATATCTTTTATACAGGAACATGAAACATTTCCGCTTTGACTCTTAACTGGTGACGCAATAGAGATGTTTTTAGTATTCGACAGTAATCACTTACTACTAGGAAGACTGCCAATATATTTGCAAAGCGAAACAAATAAAAACATGGACATCGTAAATCATTCTTGTAATTGGTGCGGGGGACGGAGAGCGGAACTTCAGTAAAAAAGTCGCTTCTCGTTCGCTGAAGTTAAGCATTCCTGGGAGACACATATAGAGAAGTTTGGAAAAATTTTAGTCATCCGCATTGTCACTGCACTTTTTTGCCGCGTTGGCTGTGCGCGTGTTACTCGAGAACTGATCATGGCATTGTACAAACTCAGTAAAAATCAGTACTGACTAGCAGCCTTCCTAGCTGGTAGCTGACCTAGCCGACTGGCTGGCTGAAAGGCTAGTTTTATTTAATACTAGCGGACGTTCCCGCGGGAATACAGGGATAAAAAGTAGCCTATGTCACCCAAGGTTAGTGTAGCTTCCCAAGGGTGAATGAGTTTGCCAAATCGGTCCAGTAGTTTTTAAATTTATTCGTTACAGACAAAATACAAATCATTCCCCTTTTTAATATTAAGACAAAGGAGAACACGAACATTAATTACTACATAATTGATAAGTTTGTGTCCTATCGTCAGCTTTTCCAACTAACCAACGAAACGTGTCGAGAAAATAAAGTTCATATACGAACTAACTAAACTAGTTTATCTGAAAACTGGATTATGCCGGTAAAATTCCAACAAACTATGTTTAAAACTGAACTAGATTTCAGTGGGTAAGTTTCTAGCTAAAATTGGCTAGTGGTAGATCGTATTTGATTAGAGTGTCATTCAACAAAACTCCCGTCAAAGCTAGTGCAAATTGTTTTACATTAACATTTCGAACGATTTCCATCCAAAATTCCTTTATCAGTAAATGACACCGACTAATGAATGCCTTGTTGGTCTAGTGGTCGCATGCTCGACTGGTGAGCAAGAGGTCCTGGGTTCGATTCCCGCGTTGGACAAAATTATATTAGGTTTTCCATCAGAAATGTCTCAGTACTAGCAACGAAGTCTAGTAGATTTGTGCCCGGTTGATGGCAATAGGCTCGCCCCCTGTTACATGGGACTTAAACATAATTTACGAAATGTGGGTGTACCAGTAGTTACACCTCTGCCTCACCCTTCCTGGAATACAGGCGTGATGTTATATTGTGTTCCAGCGAAATACCTTTAATCAGTAAATTACAAATACTAATCTGGATACGCTGCTTTTACGCGACATTTCCCATGTGTCGTTCTGGTCTTTATCAACAGATATTACGTTCCCTTGATTCGATGTTTTATCTACTTTTTCAGGCCAAAAGCTTCGGTAAATCTGATTAAATTGATTCAGAATGTGGGCGAGAAACGTGATTAGTATTTCAAGGACTTTGGACTGTACTACTATTACATTCTGCTATATTTGCATTGCTAATTAATTTAGTGCTAAATTGTGTGCATATTTGCATAATTTATGTATATGTTAATTTGTGTAAAACAATACTCATTAACACATCAGTAGTACTAATCAAATAATAACATTTGTGGTTATAAACTTTATTGTTATTAATACTATAAACACTAGTGTCAAACAACAGAGTGGAACTGCACTGCGTGAAGTTGGCAATTTCAGTTCTGCAAGTACCAACCCGGTTGCCAAGCGAGAGGATTTTTGCAATGTTTACTCTCAGTCGTTCGGCACGAAGTACATATTTAGCAGTTGATATTTACGGACTAATAGGTTCCTGCATCAATTATAATTATTATCCTTTCCCTCTGACAGATGGGATACCTGAATCGCTGGAATGGGAACGGTATATCTATTTTTATTCAAAACTGTGTCAAACAATTTGCAAGGATTGCTCTGGATTTATCATTACATGGGTTATTTTTAATTTAGTTTTTTACACGTTAGGAAGGTATTTGGTATTGCCAGTAGTTTTCGGACTTAGCACACACACTTAGTGCACAAGCTGTATTATATCATATGTATGTTAGTCTGCAGGGTATCTATGGGCCAAAGTAGCCTGAAAATAAATAAATGTTTTGTTATCTTAGCGCTTTCTAGAATTATGATCGAATTCATAAATATACATCCCTCCTTACGGAAGACTGGTAGAACATCCCAGAAGCATTAACTCCGTTTTTAGGGTTCCGTAGTCAACTAGGAACCCTTATAGTTTCGCCATGCCTGTCTGTCCGTCTGTCCGTCTGTCCGTCCTCGCTTAATCTCTGTGACCGTTAGCACTAGAAAGCTGAAATTTGGTACCAATATGTGTATGAATCACGCCGACAAAGTGGTAAAATTAAGAATCAAACGAACTTACCTAGTGAAGTTTGATATCTAATTATACGAGTGTCTTGACCGAAGATGATTACAGTTTACTTGCAGCAGTACGAGAGTTGATGCTGTCCTTATCACACTTTTTAGAGAATTTATTTTTAAATAAATTAAAAAAATAGGATAAAAAGTAGTGTATTGACTATTTCCCCCCACTGTAGTGCAAGCCGCCATTGCGCTGCAACGACAATCCTTGATTCATTTTTTAGAGTTAGATTTTTTCGATATGTCTCGGGATTATCAGGGAGGGAGGGAGTGTAATCATCTTCGGTCAAGACACTCGTATAATTAGATATCAAACTTCACTAGGTAAGTTCGTTTGATTCTTAATTATACTTCGTATCTCTCCCGAAGATGATTACAGTTTACTTGCAGATGTTTAGAGCATCGAAAAAAATTTACATTAAAGCGATCGATAAAATATTATGCTATTTATTTATTACGTTTTAATTACGGAAACGTAATGCTAATTATATTTGTTTGTAATAATCATAAAACTAAGGTACAACAATAATAAATAATCATCTAAAGAGTGCATCTACAAATTCAGTTTAGTTATGGGCAAATACATTCCTATTATAGTATTTTTGGAATACATGGGAATTGGGAAGATTCAGTCCAGCCTGCGGCCTTTCGAATAACTTCCAGATTGACACCTGCTCTGTGAGCAGACGCAGATGCGTGCCTTGTACTGTGTGTCCCATACAATTTTACATCTATGCCACTTTTTTCTAGAACTTGTTTTACCCAGTGAGAAAAAGTTTGATTGAGAACCCACTTTCTTATTTGATAACTTCAAAATAAAGAATCTTCTTGACACATGACACGTAAGCAAACAGTTTTATCTATATAGTGTTTGAAGGTTAAAGCTGGGCAAACGTTAGGGTTTTTTCTAATATATGGCAATAGAATCAATGGTGCCTGGCCGGTTTATATTAAATCTTCGATTTTAATTATAATTTTGTCTGAATCAAAAGTAATATTTTTATTTTTATTAGGCTTAAAGTTTGATTTCTCTGTGCAGATGCTAGTGCTAAAAGAGTTACAGTTTTTAATAAAATCTTTTAGTGTAATTGAATCATTAGGAAAGTACTTAATTGGTTTAATAACTTAATACAAGATTGTGATTCCAGGTGTGGAATTTTGGTTTAAACAATAGACCTCTTTGAAAAACCTTTTTAAATTTCCTGACCTAACAATATTGATATTGCAGAACTATTAAGTGTGCTGTAACACCCGAATTAACTAGCTAAGTCAAGAATTCTATTAATTGAATAGTGTGGGAATCACAGTAATCTAAACCTTTACTATTACAATATAGCCACTATATGAGTTTAGTGCAGTATTATATTGCTTCAGCGTGTTTATGGAGAGAGAGACCATCAATATATTGAGAGATGCTTTGGGTTCCGCGCATTAATAGTGATAAGTGACTGCCGGATAAATTCCCTGCCATCAGAGTAAGATCCGAGTGGAGAGGATACTCCCCCTTGAAAGAGTAAAACACAGTAGATTTTTGTCAGGATTAAAATAAAGTACTTTCGAATTATGTAATTTTAACCGCACTGGGTGCCAAGGCTGTATTGGTCAATATGGTAGTACTATAATCCCTTCTGCTTGTCATTTTTAATTTTATGAAAACTTTTGAGATAAGACTAAAAGGAGTAAAAGCATAAAAAATATACTAATCAACAATAAATATCATCTGCCTAGCCTTTTCCCAACTATATTGGGGTCGGCTTCCAGTCTAACCGGATGCAGCTGAATATCAGTATTTTACATGGAGCGACTGCCTATCTGACCTCCACAACCCAGTTAATTCAAGGTAATACGATACCCTTTGGTAAGACTGGATGTCAGAATTTCAGGTCACTGACTACCTGTAACGACTGCCAAAGATCTATATTATGGCAGCCGGGACCAACAGCTTAACGTGCTTTCCGAGGCACGGAGGAAACTCGGTATGTCGGGCGGTCACCCATCCACAGACCGACCTAGGCAAGCACAGCTTTACCTAAAGATCGACCCGAGTGGCAGTTCTTATTAAGCCACGAGCTCCTCCAACAACAATAAGTAATAACAATAATTTCGGAATTTGGATCCAATTTCCAGGAAGTACATCTGTAACATTTATGATTCTGGCCATGTGCAAATAAGTCGAACTGTGGAATACCGAGTGAAAGTGTTACTATATTAAATGCGTAATCTGCTATTCCGATTCTGTATCTATATTAGCAATTGCTATAGTATTGTCTGTTCTGAGTATCTTCACATCATTGTGTGAAGTAAAGATTTTTAGACCATATAAAGTTGCCAGTAACTCAAAAGTATTTATGATATTTATATGTGTTTATTGTAATTATTAGAATAGTTTAGTGCCAGAGATCTTGCTCTTCCTAGAACCTTTGTGTATACCCAGCCGTATTGAATGGCGGAGCATGCTGATGTTAACAAACCTATAAGTCTATCAGGTTCCCTTTTCGGTAATGTTTTGGGCATGTTGCTTGCACAGAACAGGCACTTTTTACTTGGGTAAATTTTACTTTTGTCAGTGTTGATTAAAAATCCTAATCTTTATAATAATTCTTTTGTCGCTTCGACGTTATTATGACGGGTTAACCGATGCATAAAAAATCATATTATAGTTTACTGATACATATCCCAGTGAACGTAAATAATTCAGTACAGGTTTTGTTAATTTAGTGAATACGTATGCACAGATCAACGACCATTGGCACAGATATTATAATACTTCGTAGGGTACGGGTGCGGTACAGAGTCCAAGCGGCAAAACGTTAAGCTCAAATAATTGATTAGTAGGTAAATCTTTTTAAGTTCCAAGTAAGACTTAGGTACCTAAATAATCTCGCCTTTGGGCAACTGCAACCAAAAAATATACGCGTCCTTTAAGTCTATATTTGGCATAAAACAATTTTGATTTATAACTGTGCGGTAGTCTTCCATTTTAAAGTGGTCAACATGAACGGATTTAGTTAATCCTTTTAAATTAAGGAAATGTTTCCCATTAGGCTTAGGTACTGTAAACAAAGGTGAAGGTGAAATACATCACACTATCACACTAATATTATAAAGGCGAAAGTTTGTAAGTGTGTATGTTTGTTACTTCCTCTCGCAAAAAATTACTGAACGCATTTCGATAAAATTTGGTACACAGATAGTTTATGACGTGAATTAACACATAAGATAGTTTTAATCCCGATTTTATCTTCCCGTGGGTTGTAGATGGCGAAGCCGCTGGCAACAGCTAGTCATTGAGAAATAAAACCTGATTATAGCTCAGAATTACAATTATCAATTATGTTATTTTCTGTGACAATGAATAACCTTTTTGGTATGTCAGGCTGATGTGGTTCACAAATAAAAGGTATTTATTATCCTTTAATTCAAGAAAGGATAGTTTTATCCTTTGTAATGAGTATGTATTCATTAAAGTAATGCTGTAACCAACCAGCTATCGGAATATTGTTGTCTACCTGTGCCGAGGTGATTAGCGGCGTCAGGCTGCGTGGTTGGCCACCCGTGCACGCGTGGCCGTCTAGGTCTGTGCGCGGTGCGGCGGCGGCGGTGATCCCGCGGCGGTGGAGGCGGCTCGCGACTCAGCGGCTGGTGCCCGCACGCGGCACCCCCCATGCGTTTAAAGGACCGCTTAGACGATACGTAGTACTCGACTGATTGCGCTACTGATTGAATCTCGCATTATTTGCGGTGAATCTTAATAAAATTCTGAGGTAGGTAGTTGTTTTATTAGATGATTAGGCAAATTAGAACTGTATAGTTTTTTTTTTTTTTTTTTTTTTTTTTTTTTTTACTACATCCCTTTTTCGTTTACTAGGATTGTAACAGTGAATCTTCTAGACAGAGATTCTCCGTGGTTTGCGTTGCGCGTTAGTCGCCCTGCATTATCACCGAGTGTCTTAATAATGTCTTGTGGTATGTTTACGATTAGAGTTAAAGCTGTGCTTTGCAGATTGCTGAGAAACAGCTGGCCATTTGATTTTGTTTTAGGATAACAACGTTTTCCTTTTTAGTCAGACCGTTAATTAAGATGTCATCCCCCCCCCACCGTGGTGTCACAGTGATCGGACGTGCTTTTTGTTCTCGCCGCTTTCAAAATTGCAAATCAGTGGAAAAAGTCACTAAACTGTTGAGAAAATCATGTCATTATAAAGCTAAGATAACAAGTTACAGACTGTGAGAAAATTATAGTGAAAAAACAATTAAATCGCCTCCAAAACACAAATAAACTTTACATACAACAACATTCTAAATCAGTGGAAAAAGTGGTCCAAAACTATTGAGAAATCACATCATTACAAACACAAGTGAACAAGTGACAAACGTTGTGAAAATATAAGTGAATTAACAATTCTATCACTTCCAAAATACAAACTTAACTTTACAATAGATAAACTTTTAAAACAGTGCGAGGTTTGGACTTTGAACCCAATAACGTACACAAAGGAGACGATCTACCGCGCACCGTTTATTGACGAAATCCGTGCGCTTTGCTACTAACTGTTATTTTCGAGCATCGTTGTAACGCTGTCGTAGCACCGCGGCGCAGACCGTCAACTTGGAAACATATGGTTACGGGTTCAAATCCACGATTTCGGAGGATTGAACTTTTTATTTTTTGGATCTTTTCTAATCTTCCTCTAATATTATTGATGGAAAAAAATTATACATATTATTAAGTCGAGTACATCTTAATTTTACTTAAGATTGTTTTTCTAAATTGGTATACATTTTTAAATTGTTAGACGCGCAATACAGCGTAATAAATAATACAATAATAATAAAGAAAAAAAAAGAAAAAAAAAGAAAATTATGCCGCTAGGACGCAGTCCACCAGCATCACCGGCCGCAATGAGTGGACAGACTCCTGTGCTCCATCAATCTGAGCCTAACATTAGTGTACTTTCGGAATTGAGTCGCATTAAGAGGAAACGAGACGATCACGGACTTTTTGTCAACATGTGCGAGTTCAGGGACGAAATATCGAACACACTTAAAGAACTGAAGAAAGACCAAACATTGTTTCGCTCAGACATTGAAACGACGCTGATGGAAATTAAAAACCAATGCAGTAAATTTCAGGAGTACGTTGATTTTTCTGTTGCCAAATATGATGAGATGCTGACAAAAATGAAGGAATATGAAGTGGAGAGAAAGGAAAATCGGGATTACATATTTAGACTTGAAGAAAGAATCGACCACCTAGAAAAACAATCAAAACTGACTAGTCTGGAAATTAAAAATGTCCCTAAAATTGGTGATGAATCGAAACTTGATCTATCCAACGCAGTTAGAAATATCGGCAACGTCCTTGATACCACCATTGTTCAGTCCGATATTAAAGATGTTTATAGAATAAACTCCAAAGGCTCCATGAATAACACCATCATCGTGGATTTTACTACCGTCATGCTGAAATCAAAAATACTTCATTCGGTCAGGACCTTCAACAAGAACAATATTAACAACAAATTAAACACAGCGCACCTACGAGTTGACGGCCCCAAGGTACCTATTTATATATCTGACAACCTACCAACAAAAATCCGAAAGATATACTTTTTAGCAAGAGATTTCGCTGCTCAGAATAAATATAAACATTGCTGGTCAGCATATGGCAAAGTCTACTTACGCAAAGAAGACGGAGCGCAGCGTGTCGTAGTGAACTCTGAAGTAGACTTGGCCAAGTTAACTCAAACCTGACTATGTAGCCATTACGTTATTATAACAAAGACGTGCATGTCCACTTTGAATTATTGTTATTATTTACTTATATGCAGCATGCCTAATTTTAAGTATTTCACAGATTTTTGTTACTTGATGTTGAGTTTTTTTGGTTTTTATAAAACACTTAATCACGCACACACTTTCATACAATCACACTGGCACAGAAACACACACCATATTATACAACACATAATACACAACATATTTACAAAATTTACAAATTCCCGATCAAGAACTATACTTAGAGGTGGCTCTCGCATTTCCTTGAAACATTGTTGTCACTTACATGTTACTACAAAAATTATAATATTGAGAAATCTGTACTTTGCCCTATTAGCTTTAAACCGTAACATTCGATAATTCAAATAATGTAAATGAAATGTTAGATAATTTGGATAACGTAACTTTTTCAAATGCGATAACGTGTAACCCTGAGGAATGTTCCAAGCTTGTGCCCTCCAACACATGTTTAACTATTTTATCCCAAAACATTCGCAGTGTAAATGCTAATTACGCGGGGCTTTTGACTCTATTACAAAGAATTGTGGTGCCTAGTGACGTTATTATTCTATCAGAATGTTGGCTCTCCCGCAACCCCGTCGTTCCGATTCTGCAGGGATATACTTCTCATAAGTCCTCAAACATCTTTAATCAAAATGACGGAGTAATTGTATATGTCAATAGTTTGCTGGCTAATGTGAAAGTTAAAGAACCCGTCGTATCCGAGGCGAACTGCTTGACAGTCACGATTGGGGCGGAAACAGCCATAATTGCTGTGTACAGGCCCTATGCATTTAAAGATCCCTCAAAATTTATAAAATCTATGGATAATGTTCTACGTGAGCTTAAATCGTTTAGAAACGTCGTAATTATGGGAGACATAAATATTGATATTTCCAGCAACAATAAAGATGCATACTCACTGGACTATATGGATCTACTAGGTCACCACGGACTTTTCCCGGGACATGTGTTGAAAACACATGGATCTACATGTCTTGATCACGCCAACATAAAGACTTCTTTCTCTAGCACAGTACTGGTGCTAGAATCCACTGTCACAGATCACTTTGCAGTTTTACTCTCTTTGTCACCAAATATAATTAAAGTAAATAACTCACGCCAAATAACAAAAATAAATGAGGATGAGCTTGCTAATGACATAAGCAACATAAGTTTCGATGCCGTCTATGCAACGAAAGATCCCAATTTGGCTACTACATATCTAATAGAACCACTTCTCTTAGCTTTATCTAAGAACACAAAAACTATTACAACTTCACGTAGACGCAGGCCGATTAAACCCTGGATTACTCAAGGACTACTAAAATGTATGCGCCACAGAGACAACTTGTATAAAAAGCTTAAAACAGATCCGTCAAATGAAGTCCTCGTGGTGTCCTACAGAAGGTATCGTAATTTCTGTACAAACCTTCTACGAAAAGTAAAAATAGATTACGAGAGACTTGAGTTTGAGAAAGCAGGTAGAAATTCCAAGCAGCTATGGCGTGTTATTAAAAGTGTCACAAACATAGGACAACCGAAGTCTTCAGCCCATGATCTCATAGCGAATAATGATGATAAGCAGGACACTATAAATCAAATTAATGATTATTTCGCGAATGTGGGGAGATGCCTAGCTGATAAAATACATAGAGACCCTCGATCTTTTTCGCTACCCTACCCCCAGAGGGAGTCTTTTGTACTGCTTAAAACAAATGAGCTAGAGGTGGAACGCTTAATCCTTTCACTTAAGAGTGATTGTGCAGTTGGCTGGGACGGTATTTCTTCTACTTTTCTAAAACGACACAGAAACGTTATTTTACCTCCATTGACACATGTTTGCAACCTGTGCCTTGAATCTGGTGTCTTCCCTGACTGGTTCAAAAAGGCAATTCTTCACCCTATTTTTAAATCTGGAGATCGTGACCGTGTCGAAAATTACAGGCCCATATCAGTTCTGCCTGCGATGTCCAAGATACTGGAAAAGATAATAAATACAAGGCTGGTCGAATTCTTAGAGGCACAAAATCTACTGTCGATTAACCAATTTGGCTTTCGAAAAAATCTATCCACTGCTGATGCCGTTCACAAACTGGTTAATCACATTGCTCAGAAACTTGACAGCGGTAAGAAATGTGTTGCATTGTTCCTGGACCTCGCGAAAGCATTCGACACGGTCTCGATTCCCATTTTAATAGCTAAGCTCGAATGCCTGGGTATACGAGGCACCCAGCTGTCCTTGTTTCAGAGCTATCTTACAAATAGAACACAGAGTGCCAAAATTGGAACTTACTTCAGCTCTGACATAAATGTGGTTTTTGGTGTTCCACAGGGTAGCATTCTTGGCCCCAGTTTATTTTTAATTTACATGAACGACCTGTGTGGCCTCAGCCTGGAAGGCGGTACAATATTTTCCTATGCGGACGATACGGCACTTGTATTTGCGTCGGATAACTGGGAAGAGGCATACCGCCTTGCTCAGAAGGGATTCGACGCAGTCAGTGAATGGCTTAAGAATAACTTGCTCACCCTAAACATATCGAAAACAAAAATAGTAAACTTTTCGATTCGAAATACTAATGTGTCAGTTACAAGCTCACTAAGCGTTGCTGCCCAGTCGACACTATCCAATGGCAGTAGTGACGACAGTGGCACTCATGATCACTGTAAAATCGAACGAGTCACTTCAATAAAGTATCTTGGCATAGTGATTGACTGCAACCTTTCATTCAGGGAGTACATAATACACCTATCAAATAGAGTGCGCAAATTAATTTACATTTTTAAGCAACTACGCAATTCAGCAGATGCTGCTGTCATGAAAATTACATATCAGGCACTGTGTCAATCAATTCTGGTCTATTGTATCTCGTCCTGGGGTGGGGCAGCCAAATCCCACTATATTCAGATTGAACGTGCGCAGAGAGCTGTTCTTAAGGTGTGCTGTTTCAAGCCAAGACTGTATCCCACCGTCAAACTCTATGAATATTGTCAAGTCCTTACGGTCAGGCAATTGTTTGTACTGACCACTGCTATTAAGCAGCATTCTATGTCTAACTATTCTCAGCAAACAAATCGCCGTAACCGCATAGTTGCCCTGTCTACTCCTCTTAAAACTTCTTTTAGTCAAAGATTCTTTGTTTTCCTCGGACCCTATCTTTATAATAAATTAAACCAAATTCTTTCCTTGCACTCACTGAACAAACATAATTTTAAGGTCGCTTTAAAGGCCTGGCTACAAAGCCAAACATATACTGCTACAGAAGCTCTCTTTAACGTATTGGTCTAATCAGACTCATTCACTTAAACTCTCTCCAATTCACACACACACACACACACACACACTCACGCCCACACGCTCAGACACACACAAACTTACATTCATAGAAACCTCTCAACATACCTTAACTTTTTAATATTTTTTACTTACATTACTATTAATATTGTCTCTTTTTAATAAACTCACAAATTGTCAAAAAAAATTGTAATTTGCTGTGATACCAGATGTATGCTATCAAATATGTAACTTTAAACAGGTGGGGACCTGGTGACCTGTATTACAGGTGTTACTACCTACCACAGGCACCAGCGATCCACAACCAAAAATCGTTGGCTACTTTTTGTGTATAAATTATTATTTGTGTTTTTTGGCTTGTGGTGAGAAATAAACATATTTTATTATTATATTATTATTATTATGTGTTTCCACCGCGTTGTCAAATCTTTGTGTAAATTGTCTCCAAATGCTTTATTTAGTGTAGGGTCTGAGCCCAACAATTGTAAAATATCCGGGTCTAGTTCATCAGGATTTTCACCAACCTTTTATTTTCCTTCTTATGGTGCCTCATTATTTGGGATCTCACCTACCAAGGAGTAAAATATAATCATAAGTGACCCGCTATAAATAGGTAGGTAGGTAGGTACTTACGCGCTTTGCGTCGGGATATATAAGTTGGTGGGTGCAGGTATCAACACATTCGGCGGCCATAGTATCCACACACGATAAACGTCGGGATATCACAATGAATAAATCATTTTATGGCATTTGTAACTTTGGCATGCATCCACACACGATATACGTCGGGATATATAAGTTGGTGGGTGCCGGTATCAGCACATTCGGCGGCCATAGTATCCACACACGATAAACGTCGGGATAACACAATGAATAAAATCATTTTATGGCATTTGTAACTTTGGCATGCATCCACACACGATATACGTCGGGATATATAAGTTGGTGGGTGCCGGTATCAACACATTCGGCGGCCATAGTATCCACACACGATATACGTCGGGATATATAAGTTGGTGGGTGCAGGTATCAACACATTCGGCGGCCATAGTATCCACACACGATAAACGTCGGGATATCACAATGAATAAAATCATTTTATGGCATTTGTAACTTTGGCATGCATCCACACACGATATACGTCGGGATATATAAGTTGGTGAGTGCAGGTATCAACACATTCGGCGGCCATAGTATCCACACACGATAGACGTCGGCGTAACACAAAGAATAAAATCATTATAAGGCACTTGCAACTTGGCATTAGGCATCCACACACGATATAAATACGTCGGGATATTAAAATTGGTAGGTAGTTAGACACATAATGGTCATACATACAATGCACACACGATAAACGTCGGCATAACACAATGAATTTATTTTTTGAGAACAATCTTAAAGGCGGAAAATTAAATCAACATTTGTGGGTATTCTAGATCACTAAATAGTTAAATCCTCCGACAGAGAATGCGAAGGAGATACCGCTGGTTCACTTTCCGATGACGATGAGGAGATTCTCCTTCGTTTTTTCACTTTTGTTAGTAAATTTTTCGACACTGTCACTATCGTCCCGACAAGATCGCTTTATTTTTCCCATCGTGTAACGAAATTACAGTTATTTCCGGACGAAACAAAGTTTTGTGTGAGTCGGACAACACGAAATCACGTAATGAATCAAGGATTGTCGTTGCAGCGCAATGGCGGCTTGCACTACAGTGGGGGGAAATAGTCAATACACTACTTTTTATCCTATTTTTTTAATTTATTTAAAAATAAATTCTCTAAAAAGTGTGATAAGGACAGCATCAACTCTCGTACTGCTGCAAGTAAACTGTAATCATCTTCGGGAGAGATACGAAGTATAATAACAATTTGAAAAAAATATTTTATTAGGCTAGCCCCCTATATGTAAAGTGGGAAACTGTGATTTTTTTTTTAATTTCAACCCTAACTTGCGATATATTGTTGGAAAGGTATTTAAAAACGAATAGGGGTTTACTAAAATCATTTTTTGATAATGTTAATAATTTCGGAAATAATCGCTCCAAAAGTAAAAAACAATGTGTCCCCCCCTCTAAATTTTGAACCATAAGTTTAGAAAATATAAAAAAAATCTGAAAAGTAGAACTTTATAAGGACTTTCTAGGAGAATCATTTTGAACTTGGATGGAAACAACAGATGGAAACAGCAAAAACCATTATAATTTGGTCCCTGAATCGTATGCGCGCCTATACAATCCAGAGGTCAAGTTTCATTGGCCCATAGAAGAAATTGTATAAATTATAGCATACCGTTTTGGTACGGCTACGGAACCCTTCATGTGCGAGTCCGACTCGCACTTGGTCAGTTTTTTACAGTGTTTTTTTTTGCTTCTGCATAAAGTTTTAATTCATGAATAAAAGCACAAATTGTGTTTTTAATGTAATAATATCCTTTAATTCTATTCTAAGAGGCACGTATAACAATAACGTTAAGTAAATGCAAACGCTTCTCATAAATTGACATTCTGATAGCATTCTGCGGATTGTTGTTCCACAGCCCAATTACGATCTCATGAATAAATAAAATGTTATGTACAGAATAAGGATATTGTGGCTTTTCAAACAGTAAGTAGGTATACTTACAATAAATAAAAGAACAAAATAATACACGTGTTACAATTTAATTGTGTTCGGAAGTAGCCACATTATTTCTATTACTTATTTCTATTTCTACTAATATTATAAACGCGAAAGCTTGTAAGTATGGATGGATGTTTTTTACTCTTTCACGTAAAAACTACCGAACGGATTTGGATAAAATTTGGTGCACAGATGGTTTATAACCTGGATTAACACAGGATAGTTTTTATCCAGAATTTATCTTCCCGTGGGATAATTTTCGAGTTGTAGCGGGCGAAGCCGCTGGCAACAGCTAGTTAAAAATAATGTTGATTATGTATTTCTATACGGTTTTATGAGTACTTTACTTTATCATACTGGTGCAGCAATAATCAAATGACCCTAACAATACGTTAGGATCATTTGTTTATTGTTGTGATTTTATATTTGAGTATAAATGTTCAGTGTAATAAATAAAAGGCATAAGTAAACACTATGACTCAAAATATTTTATTGTAAAAAATCAATATTACTTCTAACACTTTGTCGGACGCGTAAACTAACTGAAACCAAACTAAACTAACTGGGAACTAAGGATGACTGGTAGAAAATGCTCACAGCATTAAGTAGGCATCTGTATTAAAATTGTTCTTGAAGTCTATACCTGGTTAAGTGAGACTTCAAGGGACCTGCAAATTTATCTCACATAGAGAGGTATTCCACTTACCCAGTGTCTCAGATATTCAGGTATAAATAAATATCTGTCTCATTTACAGAGGGTTCCATTAACATTTAAGTTCTCTCGAATTACGTTATTGTCGAATTCCCTGATAATCTCAGCAATTAATTAGGAAAGTTTAGCAAAAATCAAAGACAGGTTTCGTAGAATGTTGGTGAAGTTGCCTTGTAATTTGGTAAATACATGTAGACGTAATGGTCACAGATGATTAACATCATTAAAGAAAGTAAAGTTCGGTGGGGTTCTAGGGAAGGACGATACCAAGTTTTGATGTAAAAAGTATTTCACCGAGAAGAATAGTAAGATTTTTGTGAATATTTCTCCAACCCACTTAAACCCACTCAAACATCAATCTGTCGCATACACGTTTACATGATGTCAACTTGACAAAATAGACGACATAAAGTTACAATTTAACATCGTGTCTATAATATATCTGAATAATTGGATGAATCGTAAAATTTACGTTTTACATTGTCCCAGTAGTAAGTGTCGCACATAGTGTGAATTTTATAGAATTACACTTGTGGAAATTTATAACAGAAGAGACAAATAAATGAATAAAACGTTTATGACTGCGTGCGATAGAATTATATTTTCCAGTATCTTATTGAATCTGTCTAAGAGTAAAACCTAGAGAACTCCGGAATAAGACAAAGGACATTGCTCAAGTTTATATGAGGTTTGGTCCAAATGCTGCCCAGGAATGGGAGTACCTGCGCTAGGTTCCTGGCACTAAACTATGTCATTCGACAAAATATTTTTAGAATCTATCCCGGGGTTCCCACTTTTTTTACCTATTTACTCTGATGAATTCATTTTTTTCACATGGTGTTTTTTGACGCCTTTTGAAGATTTTTACACCCTTTAAGATCACAACTAAAGACATTTTGTATAAATGGACAGTTTTAATACTTATTCCGTATTGTAAGTGATAGAAAGGAACAAAAAAAACTGAAATGGCTTGTATTTTATATTTCAATTTCAATCATCATCATTTTCATCAGTGTCTCTATACGTACTGTCTAAAGAGAGGGCAGAGGTCTGATAGCAACTTGGTGCCTATTTTTTTCTTTTATTAAGTAGTGTAAAATGCCTAACGCATACCGCACCGTCCGCATCCGGAGAGACGGTTTGGTTACATGGGGCTTGTAAAAACACCGCCGTGAGCTTACTGTCGCTTTGGCGGATGATCCCCGAGACCTGCTACGCATGACGTTCGCGAACCATCCAGCGTAGCCTGCCTCCGGGCTCCAGAATCCTGTGGCGATGTCTGGGCTCACCTAAAACCGCCACTACTCATGAGCGCCGTACAATGCGGCGACGACAGATTCTCCGATCTATCGCCCGCTGGCACCTTCTAGGGCGGCATCAGGTCGTCATGGCGGCTCCTCCACCACCCTGTCTTCCTGCGACTGATCACGGAGGCGGTGGAGCGCGTCAGGATGGAATGCACTCCGCCACCTCCATCTGCGAGATGACATCCTCGCAGAAGGACGCCAATGCCTCCCATGCCTCGCTATTGTCAACCATGGTCTTGGCCACGGCCGGTAAAGCGCACGCGAGAGCACGGCGCTTCACCACCCATGCAGAGCAATGCTCAAGAGTGCGAAGCACCATGTCCTCGCTGCAGTCGCACTGGTGACATACGGGAATAGCCTCCCGTCTGCGCTTCTTTGTGCAGGTATTTGCCAAAGCAGCCATGCCCTGACAACACTTGCACTAGACGGAAGGTTAACGTCCCATGTCACTTCCGTAGCCACTCCTCCAGGAAAGGCTAGCCAGCCTTCAGTGACCTGCACTAGGCGTCTCCTGCCTCACCCGCCATTTCCCCAGGGTATGGGTTTGGTCCTCCCTACACCACTTCATGACCACCTTCAGGCATCGGACGCCTGCCGCTCTCCACCTGCAGGTCTGCGTCACGCAGGTAGACTTCAGTGAGCACTTACGCCTCCGAATCCCACGAGGGTGTGCCCATACCGGGGCTCTGTGGAGCGCCGTCAAACGAATCACCCCCGCTTACAGCCGTCGCAGACCACGTTTGGTCCGGTGCAAGCTGAGCAAAGTGCTCGCCGAAATATGTAACCAGGCCCAAGTATTTAATGCTTGCCCACACCGGTATTGTTGCAACACGATGGTGAGGTGTACGCAAGCCGGAAGCTGGCGTCGGGTCACAAGAAATACCAGAGAATCTTCTTGAGAGCCACCTTGAGGCCTAGTGCCTCGATTTGTTACAAGCGAGACTGCAAACGGCCTGGACTCTGTTTAAAAAAGCTAACAGACCGTCGATTCCGACATTTTTGACATATTATTATTATTTTTGACATATAAAACTGTCCATTTACACAAATTGTCTTTAGTTGGGGTCCAAAAAGCGTAAAAATGTTAAAATACCGTCAAAAAATAAACATGTATAAACAATAATATCATCAAAATAAATCTGTAAAAAAAATAGGAACCCCAGGATGGATTTTCAAAATATTTAGTATAATGACTTAGAGTAGTGCCAGGAACCCAGCGCAGGTACTCCCATTCCTGGGCAGCATTTGGACCAAAGTTGGGCAATGTCCTTTCTGATTTAGTACCTTATTAAAAAAATGAAAGATTACCTAGGCGAAGTAAGATCATTTTTATCTTAATCATAATAATTCTCGATGCTTAAACAAAGAAGAAAATAAAACTAGTAACAATTTTACAAAAAAAAAAAATTGTAACTTTAGAGTATTAAACCAGTTTGCGTTTTAGTAGGCTTCAAAGTGTCTTTGACTTTTCTCTTTGTTTGGGCTCTTTCGGTTCTAGTTTGATCCCATCAACGCAACAAAAACTCAAACAAAAATGGAAAATGGAGCCTTTTGAGAAAGACATTTTAGTTGAAATTGAGTGGTTCTTTGTTTAACTAATCGATGTTAGATTTTATAGGATGTCAAAAGACGTACGTACGTATGTTTATTGACACTTTTTTATGTATTAATGCATAATAACAAAATACTGAACTCTTGACTCTGACTCTAATACCTACTTGTCTATAAGTGCATGTTTACGTACAGGCGGGGCGTCGCGCGGCGCGTGCTGCGTTTTTAATTCAAACACATGGCGATGTTTGAAAAAGTTAACGATTTCAATCGTCGATTTTACGAGAAGCTATTTTCGCATGTTAGTTTAAAATGCAGCATTTGTTGCGGTGGGCCCGGCTCTCAGTAAATTAATAAAAAAAGCACGAGACGAGCCTTCTGCACGCGCCGCGCGACGCCCCGCGTCTCCGTAAACGAGCCCTTATGGGCTACATTAAATAAGGATTTACCTTATAATATTATATTAATAAAATAGTAAATTATTGAAGAGTGTATATAAAACCTTTTAAGCCCACTTACCTACATCAATAGATAATAATAAATATTTCAATCTACTTATAATATGTAAGCGGTTTACGGCCCTTTTCCTTACCTAAATTAAATTCCGATTATCTATAGGATAGACGGGACATCCACTTAAATAATATTACGATACGATACCTATGACACACGTAGTGACTGAACATAAGTAAATCTTGCGTGAGCGTTAGAAATGGACGACCGTCGTCGACCTCATCTCTGCCCTTAGGGCAAGATTGACGTCAAGAGTAAGCCCATATAAAATAAAAAAATAATGGTGACTGATTCCGCTAATCTTTTTTCGGCAAGATATTGAATAGCCTTCGAGGAGCTCCTGGCTAATAACAGCCGCTCGATTCAATCTTCAGGTTAAGCTGCGCTTACCTATGTTGGTCTGCGAATGGGTGACCACCTATTACTTATCGAGTTTCCTACGTGCTTCGAAAAGCACGTTAAACCGTTTTGTTCTCGCGGCTGTCATTTATAGATTTTTGACAGTCGTAACAGGTAGTTGCCAAAAGTCTGACAACCAGCCTTACCAAGGGCTATATCGTATTAGTATCAGTACTAACTGAGTTGTGGAGGTCAGAATAACTAATCGCTCAAACAATACTGGTATTCAGTTACATCTGGTTATTATCAGCCTATTAATTTTCCCACTGCTGCACAGCTGTGATACAGGCCTTCTCTTTTTGAGAGCGAGTACCACGCGGGCCCGGTGCGGATTTGTAGTTTTTTGTCAACATTGAAAAACCTTCCAATGTTCACGTAAACTTTTAAATTACAATTAATAATTTATTTAAGAAGTGAGCAAACCATAAACGAAATGCTTCGCCCTATTGCTGCTAAGAACTTTACAGGCTTTCAAAAGTTGTAAATTGGTAACTTTCTAAATGTCAAGTTTCCCCTTTTCTTATTAAATTTAAATCACACAATCACTTACGTTCTCAGAAGGTGATTTTATTAAAACTTTTAATCCCATATTGAAGCTGTTACTCTTTCACCTACGTGATTTTACCCTAGGAAAATGCATTATGAATTTATGATATACAAAAACTAAGCGAAGTGGAAAATCTGACATAAAAGGCATAAATCGTACGACCAACTTTATGCCTCTAACATAAACCGCGTGTATCATGACCTTTAACGACTTCACACTCCGCATAAAACAATAAACACGTTTTTATGTAATTTCAGGAATTCAGGAGGAAGTGTTTACGTAATACGACACGACCAAGTATGTGGGATCCACATGTGCTACAAGACGTTATTAGTTTATAATTTCCTGGTACTCGCTGTTTGGAGCAAGTGTCCAGAAAAATCTGTGCCATAAACAAGTTTTTGTTGTTTTACGTGTAATGATGGTAATTTACGTAATTATGAGCGTAGGAGGAGCTCTTGGCTATAAAATAATCTATCTATCTATATAAACAGGAAATGGCAATGCACACTTGCACATACTTGTATAACTAAATGTGGCACTCGGAGACTGCCGCGGTAAATCTATTGCATAGCATTTTTTATCAACTTATGCAGTAATAGATATAAATAATTAGGTATTAATCATTGAGGTATAATGTACTACGCACTAGAGGAGACACCTCAACTCGATCTTTTGTAACACACGTTTCGGTGCGTGCACTGAACCTCCAACCGCCTTATTACAAAAAGTAGTTAAACCTGGTTTAACTTAGACTTGGTTTATCTCGCATGACGTCTCACTTCAAAAATATTCAAAAGAAAGTGACGGCATGCGAGATAAACCAAGTCTAAGTTAAACCAGGTTTAACTATCTTTTGTAATAAGGCGGATTTAGTCTATGCCGAGCGGTTGCTGCGACGTGACACATTTGAGTGAAGTTTTCTTGTCTAAACTATGCCTTCGTGTGCATTTAAATACTGTAGAAATAATTCAATAAATATAAGTAAAAGTCAAGGAGTGACTTTTCACCAGTAAATATAACTATTATCTTTAAAACACACATACTTTAATTATATTTTTTCCATTGCAATATGTCATCGCGGCGGCCATTTTTACGTGAATGTCAAAGAATAAAATGCTCAGACCATGTCTGGTCTGAGCATTTTATTCTATCGACGTATTCAATGCTTGGCCACGAATCCTCTACATGCGAGTCAAAATTGATAGTAGGTTGTATAATATTTGCTTGTATCAAGACAATTAATAAAAAAGTTAAAATGTGAAGATTGTGCATTGATAGTTTGACTATACTATAAACTTCCACTTCACACTATCATAGGTACGTAATTTAATACGGCAAAGTGGTCTTGCCCTGAAATGTGATTTTAGATATATGTCCGTAAACACCGTAAAGCATTTAAATAAGAAAGAAGTATTTGCAAATTTGAATCAACATTCACTGAATCAGCCATCAACATTCAATCACAGATAAAATAAAAATTATTGTTCCAGTTAAAGTAAATTTTTATTTATTTTCTAAGTACATACGTACAATATCAAGTAGGCAGAATAATAACATTATGTCGCATCTGCACGTATTGATAGTAATCTATGAGAACATGACACCCCCCGCCCGCCCCGCTGTCATCAAGTGCGCGCACATTCTTTGTTTGAAATAGCTTCTCTAGTACGTAGTACCTCAATGGTATTAATAGTGTAATTACACACCAAAATAATTATTAATTCAAAAAATTTGTTGACAACCTTGTTATTTTCCGTAACCATAGCAACCTGGTTGAATCTTAACTGAATATTTTTGTTAGGAAATCTCTGGATTCGCTCTCCACGCTCAACTCAACTCAAGGCCCGCGATAGAATCTATGCAATAGATTAATAAAAAGAGAAGTCCTGACTGACTGACTGACTCATCCATCAACGCCCAGCCCAAACCCTTGGACCTAGAAAGCTGAAATTTTGCAGGGTGGTTCCCTTTATAATGTAGACAAGGAAAAAGGAAGGATTTTTCGAAATTCAACCCCTAAGGGAGTTAAATAGGGGATGAAAGTTAGTATGGAAAATCGTCATTTTCACGCGGGCGAAGCCGCTGGCAAAAGCTAGTAACAAATATACGGGTCGATCTTGAAGGTTAAGCCGGTCTTGGCTGGGTCGGTCTGTGGATAGTGATCATTCATCATATTATAGCGAGTTTCCTCCGTGCCTCGGAAAGCACGTTGTCTGGCTCGGCTGTCATTTGTTGATCTTTGGCAGTTGTTATCTGAAAGCCTGACAACCAGTCTCATAAAGGGTACCATTACCTCAGTTACCTCAGTTGTGGAGGTCAAATAGTCAGTCGATCCATGTAAAATACTAGTACCTATTCAGCTAGACTGGTAGCCGACACAGTTGGGAAGAGGCTCGACCGATCATGTTGATAGAGCCTATTTAAATATAATTTTGCAGAATATTGATTCGGTCGCAATCAATCAAACGTTTGGTTGAAATTCAAATTCGTGATCCAAGTTAATCATTGTAACTAGCCGTAGTATAGGTATATTATAATTATATGTGTTTTACTGACGCAGATATTTACCGACAATTAAATTAAGTAATTTAGCTGTATTCTGTTAGACTAAAAGCTGACTATGACGCTGAGCTGTGTGGGGACACAGTTGGGTAAAGGTTAGGCAATTGATGATGTCCTTACCTGTAGGCCTGGACTAAGTAACTTGCAATCAGGGTTAACGATGATTTAGCACTGGATGACATGAACTGGTGATGCTTATTTCAATCTTTGGAAGAAGAAGAAGTAGTAGATAATCGAAACACTTTAGCAGTAGTTACCGGTGTAAGCCAACTGCTGCACTGGTACTGGTACACCCTACACATACACATACCTAGTAGTAATTTCGCCACTTATATGTTTAGTTCAATGTTATAGGGGGCGAGCCCATGCCATCGACCGGGCATCAATTCAGACTCAAAGGCTGCTACTGAAATTTCTGTTGGAAAACCCAATAACACTTTGCCCGACCCGGTAATCGAACCCAAGTCCTCCTGCTGAGCAGCGCTTGATATCACTCAATCAAAGAGGTAGTCACTTAAGTAGACAAAAAAAATCATTGAAAATGAACCCTGTGTCTTTACATACTGGTAGTTTATTGAATATAGCAGGTTAATAAACAGATAATGATTGAGGCTATTGTCTTAAAGTACTTTTATAACGACCACCCCTCAATGGTCTCGTGGAATGAGCAGTTGATGATACGTTTGGGATAATGGGCTCAATGCTCCTGCGTGTACGAAACACTTGTTGAAATGATTATCTCACGCACAATAGGCAGGCTCTTATTACAGCTACATGCTTCTAGTCTTATGCTCTTCTATAACATGTACTGTGTCCTTACCCAAGGTGCCCGAGCCTATTTTTCTAGTCTATTTAGTCCCACTGCTGGGCAAAAGCCTCCCCCATAGCCTTCCACTCTTCCCTCTGTGCGATTTTCTCCGTCCAATTCGTCACAAAAGAAATTACACAACCTAGCTTACTGAAACAGTTCCAACTTTAAGTTAAACTACGGAATAAAATCGAATGTTTAGTTATTAATTTTGCTCAAGTTATCATTTTCAGTTGTTTTTAGATACGGGTGTAAGTCTCTGAGCTACAAACATCAGTTTGTGACACATTGGTGTCCGGTCTCCCTCTCCTACCCTGAACAGGCAATACAGCCGCTCCGTTTTCTTCAAATGAAGAAAACGGAGTAGACATCTTTGAGAGTGTGATACAGACCCTCATCGCAACAACTTTCTTTGTGAGACCAACATCTCACTTCCGCCTAGCATTCGGGACCTGAAGACTATTTCACTGTTCAAACTCAGAGTGAAAGAATATTACCTTTCCTCTCCATTGTGATTTTTATGTACGTATATGTATTTTATATGTTTATGTATATTAGCATTATGTATTTATATACGTATATATTATTATTTTCTTATACTTATGTGTATTTATTATTACTTAGGCTAAGTTAGTTAAGACACATAACGCTTTATTCTTTTCCGCTTCTCACACACTTAGTCTACATTTCTTGTTTTCATTTCTCCTTTTGCAGGTCTGCTGGCAGAAATTTCTAAAGAAATAAGCAGTACCTTTGTACTCTAATGTTATATTAAGTATGTTGTTTTCCTGTGTTGTCTAGTAATTGTGTGTATAGTCGACCAAGAAATTGGTTTACCACTCTAAGGTTGAATATCATTTGCACGTACAAAACATCAAGTGCTATTTTCGCTTGACAGATTAATAACTGCTACGTCAGAATCTGTCATTCCTGTTAATTTAAACTCAGAACTGATGGCTTGCAATTTATCCTCCTGCAACTCGTACTTTATGTGCAATAAAACGTTTTGTTTAGTTTCGACGTAAAATAATTGAATTTTGAATCCAGGGAATTGAACTTTATTATATATGTTTTTAATAGATTTAAAAACGTCCCATTTCCTGCTAGTAGCGTAAAGGGTTTTAGGATTAATAATAAACAATGATTTATCATTTAAAAATAACATAAATTTATTGTCCTTCATAAAACGTAACAGTAACATTTAATTGTAAAAAAAAATTATAGGGAAATATCAGCCTAATAACGCGTGTTTCCACCATTAGCTTCGATGACTGCTAACAAGCGACTTCTCATAGAGCCAACGAGGCGTGAACAAATGTCTGTCCCGCGCAGAGCCTCCAAAACTTCATGGCAATGACTATCGATGGCATCTCGAGTTCTCTCATTGCGGTGATGCCATCGCTGCACCATAAGTCCCCAAAGGTTTTCGATCGGGTTAAGATCTGGACTTTTAGACGGCCATGGAATCAAGTTAATGAATGAATGTTGATCAAACCAGGTACGAGTCACTCTAGCTGTGCTCTGCACAGCTAGAGTAGCTTAATCGTAGAGAGCTGTAATCTGCAGTTGTCTTGTAGAAAATTAAATTGAGGCAGATCGCTTTCCGGGTAGACGTTCCGGACGGTTGGCAACATAGCATTTTCTAAATTATCCACATAATCTAAAGCGTTGGCTTTCGGAGGTAGTCTGCTTAATTCTCCGACTCCATCTGCCGACATCCAGCCCCAAATATTTACACTGATTCTACCAGACTCCGTGGTCGGCACAATATTTTCTTGAGTGTATCTAGTATTATTGTAACGCCAGAGAGTCATTCGACCATGTTGGCTAGATTTGAACGTTTTTTCGTCCGTAAATATCGTAGTAGACCAATCGAAATTCAAGTACTCCCGGGCAAAATTTAAACGAGCCGCTTTGTTAGCGTCGGTCAAATAAACTTTTTTAGCGTGACGTCTGTAATGCAATCCCATACTATGCAAATGCTGCCGAATGGTCTCTTTCGTAACATCGAATTCTTCTGCAAAATCGCCGGTAGAAGTGAAGCCGTTCTCTTCGTACTGACGTCTCATTGTTTCTCTTTGCTCGCTGGACAGTGCAGGCGGCCGACCACTTCGCCTATGATCATGAAGATTACCTTCTTCCCCTTCACGTCTTATCCAAAAACGTGTCGTATATCGCGATATGTTCAGTTCTCTAGAAATATCACTTATGTTGTATCCTAACCGATGTAATGATATAATTTCGGCTCTTTCCTGTAAGTTTAAATTACGCGACATTTTCTTGACAGTAAGTGACTCGAGTTCATAGACTACTATATTTATATACAGCTCGAGTTGATCAATAACTGACACTTGACCGAACATTATGTCAAAAGCGATTCGAAAATAAATTAGTTTTTTTTAAGAAGTATGGTATTTAGCATAAACCTCCTTGATTTATAAGGACAAGTTGGTTTTGTTTACATATAATATTCTCTATTGCGTTGACATCACAGTTCAAGTTGCATGCTCTTTTAACCATTGCTCTGTGATTGGCTCAAGGGGATCGGACAAAAAAAAACTAATTAGTCCGTCAGATAGATTTCCAAAAATTATTGGACACGTATTTTTTCTTTTTTCACGTAAACTTAAAATGAAGACGATACAGTGCTTCAAAAACTCGTGTGACGTCATATGATAGTACATTTTGACGACACAAGTGACGTTTCAAGCCCCACTCCAAGATCTTTGACGCGTTTTATCTTCGTCATTTTTTATTGATTTGATAAAACAAAAAACACGTATTCAATATTTTTCGATAATCTAACTTACGGACTAAACAGAATCATATTATTTTGACCCTGTCCGATCCCCTATTACGTTAATGTAATACAGTAATCCTTAGCGAATAATTATGTTACTGGGAGATGTCATCAAAAGTGGTAAACCAATTTCTTGGTCG
Organism: Diarsia mendica; assembly: GCA_949316265.1. NCBI lineage: Eukaryota > Metazoa > Arthropoda > Insecta > Lepidoptera > Noctuidae > Diarsia > Diarsia mendica. The sequence continues at coordinate 14,460,313 of OX438897.1, forward strand.
ACTATACATAAATAGTAAAATAAATAAATATGAACATCGTTTTCGCTAAAAGATAATCAGCTGCCCCATTATATTTGGGTCAAGTAGGTATTGAAGCTTGTATGGGGCACCTAATTATTTTTACACGATAAAGAAAGTTGTTCAGTTTGATGGTCTGTGGTACATCCTTTCTGTTTAACGCTGTATATTCAAATATTGATCTTGAATCTTAATCAGCTCTTTAACAACAGTGTTATATTGTTTAAGTTAGACAGATATTACTAACTTTTTTGTAGCCAAAACCAACAAATCTACCGAGTTAGCAATCATTTCAGTAAACGAAGTCAGGTACTGGATGAAATAAAAACAACAATTGTGAAAACTGTGCCTGAAAATATTAAAATTTTTGATATTATAGCACAATATGTTCCATTATTATTACAGCAAAGTTTAATTTCACCCGGACTAGCGGTTTTTAAGGGAGGTTTCCTAAAAAACAAACTTTGTTAAAGCTTTTTAGGATTTGTTCCAGTTTTAGAACAACATAATACAGAGAATATGAGTAGGCGACGTTTTAATGAAAGTATAGTATCATCATGACTGCCTTGTGGGTTTAGTAGTTGCAAGCGATACTGCTGAGCATGAGGTCCTGGGTTCGAATCACGGGTCGGAAATTGTTACTGGATTTTTTCATCAGGAACTTCTCGGAAGCAGCCACGGAGTTTGAATTTGTGCCCGGTTGATGGCAATAGGCTCGCTCTCTATTATATGGGAATAAAACGTAGCTGGTGAAATGTGGGTCTATTATGGGAATCTCTACCCAACCCTTCGTGATGCGTGATGTTATATTATGTCAGCAAAATAACAATATTTCATAACGTTGACCGAAAAAACCTATTTATTCAACTCATCTAGACATTTCAATTTACTAATTTGGAATCAAATAGAAAAAACATTTCTGATGACAGTCTGAAAACCGAATTTGTTGTAGACAGTTGGTTTATTTCTTTTGATTTGTCTGGAGGGATCCTTGGGACGGGAATCGAAATTATCGATATTGGTGAAAGCTAATTATGTGCCATGTAGACATGAATATCAGAAACATTATTTATTTGTGAGTTTATAGAGTGGTTTTGTAAACATTTTTTTTTTTAAATAATTTAATTAGGTATCTTTGTGCTTACAGTAAGTTTCAAAGGTTTGGTCGTGTGGAGAGGATGAGTGAAAGGCGACTAAAAAAGGTATTTACAAGGCAGATGTGAGTGGCAACGTCGGAAGGGGACGCCCTAGAAGGACATACACTGACCCTATCTGTGAGGTTCTTCAGAAGGGTCAAGTGTGTAGAACGAAACTCACTAACGGCGTGCATGGATAACCAGATGTATGATCGTGAACCGGGCAAGAAAAGTATGTAGGGATGCGACAACTTCATACTTTTCTGGTCTTAAATCTGCAGGTGCATAAATAAAAACTTCTAGAAAACCCTTGAAATTTTTAAATATCTCTGTTTCTGTGTTGATTGAAATCATCACGATTTCTCAGCTACGGACTAATTCTGTTACTAGTATTACTAGTAAACTTAATTTGAATCGGGTTTTATCGATTTTATTGGATACAGTTAGTTTCTTACAGATTAAGTGAAGTAAGTTCTGGGTTCAAAGTTGGACGGTTCAGGCAAAGTTTTCTTTGTTTTCGTGAAAGGTGTTTCTGCAAAACGGAGTTGCGATAGGAAGGAAGTTTCCCAACTTTTATTTACTTTGCTTATGAAAATTTTGTTGTAATTATAATTACTTGAAGGATTTCATCCGTTATTGAATTGACGGTTCAGTTAAAAATAATTTCCAACTGAAGAGGTGATGCAGAATTGTCATCATCATCATCATCAACAGCCTATTAATGTTCCCACTGCTGGGACAGAGGCCTACTCTCTTAGAGAGGGAATGGGCTATCATCTACCACGCGGGCCCAGTAAGAATTGGCAGATGTCACATGCCTTCGAATTGTTGGTTCTAAGACAATGCCGGTTTCCTCACGATGTTCTCCTTCACCGTTTTGAGAGCAGTGGTGAATTGTAATGGAAAAATAAAAATAAAATACTTGCTGATTTCCTCGTTGTTGTCGGTCGCAACTGCAAGCACGATTGCTTTGCATGAGGTCCTGGTTTCGTTTCCCGGGTCGGGCAAAGTGTTTCAGTGTTTTCCCATCAGGAATTTCTCAGTAGCATCTATAGAGTCTGGGCGTGTGCTTGTTGATGGTAATAGGCTCGCCCTCTTTTACATGAAACGTGGTGTAATGTGAGTAGGCTTGTTATGTTATATAATAATAAAAAAATATTTTTCAAATTGAGTTTGATTCACTCATTTAAAAAAATAACAGTGGCGTACCTCGGGCAGGTACGCCAGTCTTTATTTTTTACTGCTACAATTACATTTTGCCTCGGGTGCCGTCATAGGTAGGTACGGCGATTCGTTTGTGACGGCAATTTTCTTCCGAGCACCCCTCTTAATACAATTTACTTCAAAAAACCTCATAATTCGTACATTATATTTATTTAGTCAGTAATTTAAAAATTTACAACTAGGCCTCATGCCTAGAAATTTGTGAGTTATTTTTTTCTTATACTATATTTAATTGTCCCACTGATGAGCAAAGTTTTCCTCCATAGCCTTTAAGTCGTGTAAACAATAGTCACACAATATATTATGAGAAATTATGTATGTAGAAAATTACCGAAATCCTAGTGGTAGAAATCTTTATATTAGCTACTTCTTTTGTTTCATCAAGAAAACAATTAGAATCACAAACAAAAGAGAAAACCTATTCCGTTATTAATAATACATCTAACATTCAGACATCAAAGGAAAGTTATTTCACAAAGACGAGAGATCTTAAATAGATATAGAGAATGATTAAATACCTAATTAGTTGCTCTAATTAGGTGGATATCGGAAGCGATAATGTTGTGTGAACATGAAGCCTACTTTCAGAATGTGTCACTTTTGATTCATGCTTTTCGTTCCGTAAACAGATTAGTCTGCCTGGGTTGCGGCATTTGTTTGCACATTCTGCTTCACTCAGAGTGGAAGGAGTCATTGATAACCTATCCTTAAAAAAAATAAACTCCAGTCTTCTTTTAGAATAATGTGTCATATTCATGCTTTACGTAAACCTATTACAGCAGTCACGCCTGACTGAAATGGTTTAGGGGATTATAAAAAAGGCCTAAAGGCGTGTACCTAGTTCACACATGTTACGTAAATCTTCTCAAATGGCTTCAATCCTGTAGGTGTTCGCAAGTATTTGATCACGGGTTCTGACAGAAAAGGAAAAAAAGCCTAGATTTCACTTTTTCTTTTATGAATAAAAATAGTAACACTTTGTATCGGTAAACAGGACCACTAACCATTAATAAAAAATACTGTTTTACTAATATGCTAAAAAGGATATGGATAACTTATGCATAAGTACTGCGTTGATAGAAATAGATGTGCAAAGAAATAAATAATTTGAATTTGAATTTGATGTACTATTTAGATATTTTACATTATTTTTCCTACTTCTATTCTTTACCGATTAATTTCGTTGCGGGATCCAAGACAGTAAAATTTTTTGGGACTCTAGAATTTTGTGAAACGGTGTCTCACGTTTGCTTAGCATAGCTTGCTACCGCAAGCTATTAAAAAACGTGTGTATTAAAAAAAAACATCAGTCCGTCTTCAGGAGTGTCAGTGGTGCCAGGCCGACGCCCGTTGGGGCTGCGGGTTGTTCGAAAGAGATACCGCGGCCTTGACACAAAGGGAAGTCTGACCCTCCCTACCGCTCTTCCCAGAGTGGGAGGAGTCATTTTATGATTTCCCACCTTCAAAAAAAAGGAGTGTCAGTGGTTTGGGAATGTAGGGACTCCCAATACTATCTAAAATAAAATTCTCGTTAAACAGTTTCGAGTTACAAAAGTAGGTTTTAAGTCGACATACATTTTCCATTTCGAATTCTCCAACATCTAATTTTACTTTGGGGTGAAAATCAATCAGCCCGGCAAGTAATTTGCGAGTTAGATTAAAAAGTCGAGAGACTCCTCTTTTAATTCAAAGTGATACCTGGAAAGAAACTTGTATTCTAAGTCGTTTCCTCAAAAGTTGTTCGGTTCGACAGCTTGACACCTTTCTTCCTTTAAAATCGAGTCAATGAAGATGAAAATCATTAAAACTTCATTCTCAAAGAAACCTCCTTTTTTGAAGTCGGTTGACAATTGACAACGGTTCAGATTTTGATAATAATTATAGGTCAAGTAGAGGGTTTGATTCAAACCATGAAAATTGTACGTAAATAGTTCTGACGTGATTTTAAAAAGACTATTTCTCTAATCACGTCGGAAAAGTTAATAAAAAAAAGATTACTTTGTTACGAACAGGGCTGGGCAAAATACATGCTCTGCTTTAATTGAAATACAAATTACAAAATACAGTATCGCAAGTAATTAAATTACAAAATACAAATTACATTTAAGTAAGGTATTTAAAATATAAAATACAAAATACAGTATTTTAGCAATTTTTAATTGAAATACAAAATACAAATTACAAATACTTTTTCAAAAAAATAATTGCCTTCAAAAACCATCAGAAAAAAGTGTAACGTAACTTTCTTTCGGAAGTCGGTCGCAAAAATGAATTAAGAACAAAATCATCATCATCTGCCTAGCCTTTTCCCAAATATATTGGGGTCGGCTCCCAGTCTAACCGGATGCAGCTGAATACCAGTATTTTACATGGAGCGACTGCCTATCTGACCCCCACAACCCAGTTAATACTAGGTAATACGATACCCTTTGGTAAGACTGGATGTCAGAATTTCAGGTCACTGACTACCTGTAACGACTGCCAAAGATCTATATATATATGGCAGCCGGGACCAACAGCTTAACGTGCTTTCCGAGGCACGGAGGAAACTCGGTATGTCGGGCGGTCACCCATCCACAGACCGACCTAGGCAAGCACAGCTTTACCTAAAGATCGACCTGAGTGGCAGTTCTTATTAAGCCACGAGCTCCTCCAATTAAAAACAAAATAACCAACTTAAAAGTTTTTATTTTAACCTTTTTTGTTCAAAAATTTAACCCAAAATCTTGTCAACAACCAAATTTTTTTACACGTGCAAAACTAAACCGTTATGACTTGCCATCTTAGCTTGACAAGTTGACATTGACAATTCAACGTACATTTTTTTTGCGTTTCGTTGGCCAATTTTGACCTACAGTCATATCGTTCAGTATAAAACAGGTGCAGTGTTGCTAGCTCTAATAACTGCTTTACCATCATTGCACTCTCGCCTCGCACTCACACTCACGATCGCTAAATGAAGGTACCTATAAATGTATTTTTGTTAGAATGTATTTTGAAGCCTCAAGTATTTGAAATACTAATTACAAAATACTTCGTCGTCAGGTATTTGAAATACGAATTACAAATTACATTTTAAGGAAGTAATTGAAATACAAATACAAAATACGTATTTGTATTTTAATTACAAGTAATTCAAATACTGCCCAGCCCTGGTTACGAAAAATCTTTGCTGAGTAAAATGCTAGTATTTTTTTTCAACAAACCAAAGTGGCTTGCATTCCTGAAAAACTGTGACACAAAAAATCTATTGTAAAGCCTCGACCGCTGCTCAGGCGAGCAATGACTTTACAGAATTTTAAAGACGAGCCCTGAGTTCAGTTTGATACCCTTTGTAATTAGTTTTATCTTGCGGCTCATTTTAGCGGATTCAGGAAGGCTTTTAACATGACCTACTTATTGTAATGTTAGTACTTAATAATTAGGCACGAGTTGTTCTTACATACCTAGGTACACACAGCGACCAATAAAGTTATACAAAATCAGGTTATTTATATCTTTAATTGTATTGGAAATTGATACATAGCCTGACCGTGTTGTACTGGAAATGTATACCCTGAAAACTTGAAGTGTCCCTACCAGAGAGGACAATGACACGATTCCGATGAAAGTTTTGTTTTAAAACTTACCCTTGTAGTACCTACATACCCTTGTTCTTCTCAAGGGCTAAACGTACCAAACAGTGTGTGAGTTTCGAACCTGATGTAGGTAGATACTAACAAACGAAACTACATGTGAAAGCCATTGTGTACATGCTTCATTCAGCATCATCTGCCTAGCCGTCAAGACGTTCCACCTACCTCTAGCATTTACCGCCCCTAGCATTTTCTCAACTGTGTTGGGCTTAGCTTTCATTCTTATCGAATATAGCTGATTACTATTATTTTACATAGAGCCACTACCTATCTTTCCTCCGCTAAACCAGCAATAAAAGATAGAAAAAAATAAAGTTTTTTTTTTATATAAAAGGAAATATTCACGCTTAAGAAATGTAGGTTAGATGCAACTGTGTACGTTCATATCTAGGTATATGGTCCTTGCGCTGAATACAAAGTACTATAATATAATAATAATAATTCATTTATTTCAGAAACAGTCCATAAAACTACAAAAATTAAAATGACAACACACAGATGTAAAACTAAAATAATCAATACAAATCAAACTTCAAATACACATTAGTTACAAATAATCATCAATGTCGAGCGCATTTGAATTATTAAACTAGCAAGTAGGACGAGCTTTTATAAAATGCTTTGTCACCTTCCAACTAAGTTGTGAACTAGTGGAACTCGCACAAAAAAATTAAGTCTTTTTTAATATTAATTCTTTTCAAAGTCATCATTCTAGCCAATAAATTGCCATCGTCAAGTCCATCAGTTCCTCCTATGTTGCGCAAATAACAGAACAGGCAGGACACGATATCAAGTGTCCCTAGGGCTGCGGGTTGTTGTAAAGAGATACCGCGGCCTCGACACAAAGGGTTAAGAAGAAACATGATTGGTTTTTAGTCAGTAGAAGTCTGACACTCCCTACGGCTCTCCCCAAAGCGGGAGGAGTCATTTGATGATTTCCCACCCCCCAAAAAAGACACAAAGAAAAAGGCAGAGTCATCTCATGAGCACGATATCTTTCATTTTAATTAAATTCAATGACATAACATTTAACGTTTCCGGATAGGTTGAAACTAGCAGTTATAAAACCACTGTATAAGAAAGGTAGCAAACACGATCCAGCCAACTACCGGCCCATTGCCTTACTACCCATATTCTCTAAAATCGTAGAAAAAGTTATCTACAATACATTTTACTCATTTTTTGAAAATAAAAATCTTTTTGCTGATGAACAATACGGTTTTAGAAGGAAGAAGAACATAAATATGGCAATTTTCAAGCTCTTTGAGAAAATTATAACTGGAATAGATAACAGAAGTCCGGTAGCGGCTTTATTCATGGACATGAGCAAGGCATTTGATTTTGTGGATAGGACAGTACTTTTAAATAAGATGGAAAGGTATGGAATTAGGGGCAATGCTTTGAAACTCTTGAAGTCGTATTTGTCCAACCGGAAACAAGTAACGAAAATAGATAAGGTCTGCGTTACTTCAAAAACCGAGCGTACGTATGTCTCCAGTCAGAGAGCTACTAACTATGGTGTGCCCCAAGGAAGTATTGTAGGGTCTTTTTTGTTTATTGTTTACATAAATGACATGCCCAGAGAAACACATCACCCAATGGTTTTATTTGCTGACGATAGCACGGTAATTTTTAGTGGTGACAATGACGCGAAGACACTTGAAGGAGACATAAACCACTGTCTTCAAGTACTCATAGAATGGATGGACGCGAATAATCTTAAAATTAATATTGACAAAACTAAAATAATGACTTTTGAGCAAAGGACAAATCATAAAAAACCTGACGTAAAATATGGTGACAAGATTATTTCAGAGACAAAGGCAACAAAATTTTTAGGACTTGAATTAGATAGAGACATGTCATGGAAAACTCACACTGACAGTGTATGTAATCGCCTTAGTCAGCATTCATATGCTTTACGTAATCTGGCCAAGGAAGTTAATCAAAAAGCTCTGATCACGGCGTATCATGCGTATGTTACGTCTACATTACGGTACGGTATCATATACTGGGGCAACTCCACGAACATGGAAACAGTATTCAGAGCACAAAAAAGGTGTGTTAGGGCGATATGCGGTATAAAAAGCACGGAAAGCTGCAAACCACTTTTTGAATATTTACGTATATTGACAGTACCCTGCCTATACATATATGAGGTGGCAGTATTTGTCAAAACCAACTTGCACTTATTTGAAAAACTACACAGCTCGCGACACAGATATAAAATAAGTGGTAGGCAACACAAAAAAGCGGTATTTCATAAAAATCTTCTAGGAATGGCACCACATATTTACAATAAATTACCAAGTGCTTTGTTATGCATCAATGACATACACGTATTTAAGAAGCAACTCAATAAGTTGCTTATAAGTAAAGCCTACTACACAATTAAAGAATACCTGACTGATAGGAATTTGGTTGTATAATATTAATTCAGATAATAAATTATGGTGAAAACCTGAGTCCGATTTTGTTTCATACTAAATAATTTTATGTATTCTTAATATCTGTTGACTATTAGAATTATCTCTTAATTATTCTGACATTATAATTATTATGATTTGACATTACCTACGTACTTGTTGATTTGAATCTTTGACATTACTTATTTACTATTTGAAATTTATAACAATTCATAACAAATGTATTGACATTGTGTAATTAATTTGATTTCATTTTCTTAATTATTTTGACATTATATAATTCTATTATTATGATTGACATTACGTACTTGTTGATTTGAATCTTTGCCATTACTTATTTACTATTTGGAATTTATAACGTGTGTATATTAATTAATTGGATTTCATCTCTCTTTTTGCCCGGTTCATGGTAATAATTGATATTATTTTATTTGATGGAGAATGTGTGTATAATTTTAATTATAAATCTTGCATGCCGAATTTGGTACATCACAGTGAACTGCGCATTCACTTGACACCTAGAAATGCAATATAATGTACTGTGTTGAGCAATAAATATTTGAATTTGAATTTGAATTTGAATATAAAGAAGTAAAGTTTGAACATGCAATAACATTTTTAAATGCTTAATTATTTAAGCATTTATTGAAATCATAAATGAATGTTCATTAGTGAGGTCAATAAAATCTGCCGCAAGTAGTAACCACACAGCTTTATTTATTATTCTCCAATATAATTGCATTTCAATATTTTCCTTGTTGGTAGTTTAATAAACTACATAGGTAGGTAGGTACCTACATATTATAATACAAAGTCCTCCACCGCGTCTGTCTGTCTGTTCACGATAATTTCAAAACCTATATTGTTTTTATCGCGGTAAACATGAAACGTTTTCTATCTGTCAGTTACGATTTCACGAAGAAGCTTGTTGTTAAATAATAAAAGCCGCTCGGGTCAATTTTCAGAAGTTAAGTCGGTGGCTGAAGTTAGGTGTATTGAAAATATTTTAAGCATCAGTATTGAAAATTTTTAAATAAGTTACATGAAAAACCATAAAAAAAAAACATTCGTTGGAAAGATTCAAACTATTCAATGTAAACATTAATTTGCATGGAGAACAGCCAAAATTGTATTCTACATACGTTGCCATGCTGATTTTCAGAAACTCATAGCAAAGTTCTTGACAAGTTGATTTCGAAGATGTCAGTGAACACATCTTTACAATTTAAATTCACGATGTTTATGATTGTTGAGTCAAAAAAAATACTTCTTAGAATAATTATTAACTTTGTAAATGTTTGTCGAAGAGCAATATTTGATTAGGTACAATACTTGCGAAAGTAGGGCAAAGAAGTTTAAGAAATGCAAGTCAAATACGATGAGAAACTCAATGGTTAGATGAAGTCACTTTTGGAGTTTGGTTTCTTAGAGCGTGATCGTCTCCGTCATTTGTAGGTAGCTGTGTGTGTGTTTTGTGCCAAATTAACGCCTGCGGTACTGAAAGTTACTGCTTTACTATAGCTCCATAATAATATAACGTTACGTCTGTAATCCCCGGAGGGTTAGGCAGAGGTGTACCTAATAATACACCCACATTTCGCCAGTTATGTTAACGTCTCTTGTAATAGGGGGTGAGCCTATTGCCATCTATTGGGCACATACCAAAATACGAGACTGCTACTGCGAAATCCTTGATGGAAAAACCCAATAACACTTTGCCTGACCCGGGAATCAAACCCAGAACCTTATCATCAGCAGTCGCATTTGCGACCACTAGACCAACAAGGAAATTTACTAATTTAAGCAAATAAGCACATTACACAGAACAAATAAACAGTGATTTACTGAAAGCTTTACCTATGTATTTTTTTTTTTAAACTTTGCCCCACACTAGGAATTTCTCCTTTAACGTGGGTGCGTTTACAAACATTTAAACTCACATACACAAATACGCCCAGACCCGAAACAACTATCTGTAGGCCATACAAATACTTGTTCCGTGCGGGGATCGAACCCGCGACACATAGCGCAGCAGTCCAATCGCTTAGCCACTGCGCCAACCGTGTCGTCGAATTGGGTTCATGATGTTCCCAAGTACCTGACTATAACTTCTGTGCAATCCTTAGAGGACACTAAACGCTTCCAGTGCGTCGTAAACTCTTGAGCATAAAAATAAATAGCTTGTACTGATTTAGAAAACGGATATTTCAGAAAGATATAATACTTTTTTTAAATCATACCTATGTATCTTATATTCACACTTTCCACGTTTAAGTTTTCATGTCAGTTCATTATTTAGGAATATCGTATTATCATTTACTGTGCTCCAATATTGGTGTCATCTTTTGTTTTCACCTCATACATTTTCTGATAACAAAGAGATGCCAAATTGCACAGAGGTGAGTGGAGCGGGCGATTTGATTATGGAGTACAATATATTTTATGATTTTCCTCTCTCATTTTAATATATTATATTCAAAGCTGTAAAGCGACGACGTATGTATACCTATGCAAACATGGGCGTGAGAACACTCCACACATTTATATTGGACACGTTCACTTTATTTAATTTGTGTGTTTTTCATAAGCGAGTTATTTCCTGGTTCAACCACAACTAATATTGTTATTATGATTTTGAAAAACAGCGTTACAAAATTCCCGCGTCCGGGTAAACTTTCTAATGAATCCTAAAGTATTCCCGGGTAGTACAGTAGATAGTAATTAAATAAGTAGAACTACTTCTTGTTTCAACATAATATATTTTAAAGCCACTGCACGTGCATATAAATCAAATTACAAATATGAATTTATTGCCTGTATAACAGTTTGGTAGAGTAACAATACACAAGCAGTGTTGGTAATAAAATTGCGTGAGTTAAAGCACTAAATCTATTCTCTGGATCTAGATAATAAACTTTTAAAATGAATAATCGTTTGTGTGAAATTCTTACTTATAGCTGACCACGTAAATATGTGTGAAGTGAGTTGTGCACATGATAAAACCTGTATCTTAGCTGAATAATCATTCATTCAGCTAAGGTGAATGTTTTGTTTTATTTTAGCTTTGTAGGAGGTGTTCTCGGGGGACGTCACACGTGAAGGGAAACACAGGCGAAGTTTCAGGTGATCTTGTATTTTCAGCAGCAGTTTACAAGTTTTCACAATTTTACAGAAGAATGTTACTTGGGATATATAAATAGGAACAGTTCTCACGACCAAGTCCTAGGACGAAGAATGAAGTTCCCCTATCCAGAAGTATTCCTGAGGGAATGTGGGGTTTTCCGTGACTACTAGTAGGGGTGTCTCACGTAACCTTTCCAAGTTTCCAAGTAGAGCGAGATCCGCAAATGCACCATCTGATTAGCTGTCTGAGGAAATTCACTGATCAAGCGAGGGTCATTAAGTGCCGGAGAATCTTAACACCGCGATTCAGAAATACGCGTCATCGGCGCAGCGCCATCTAGCGGAGGGCGGTCGAACTTTTACGGTCACTTGCTACATTGATCAATGAACTTCTATTACTTATGAATCTAATACATGGTAGGGTGTATGAATACATAATAATTGGTAAGTAGACGTGTGTTACAGCTTTGAAGAGAGACGAACTAAAAGAGTGGTGAATATTTATGTAGATGGATGGAGAGGGAGATGAAGGTCTAAGAAAAGATGGATGGACTTCGTGATATTATGAAGGAAAAGGAGTAAAAAAAAGAAAAACTTGCCAAATAACATGGGATTAGGGCAGGAAGATGATGATGAAACTGTCAATCTACTTCTAGCGTTTCCTTTTCATAAATACTCTCGTTTTAAAATGACTGTAAAATTATTTAGTCGTAACAAATAAGTAAAATCAATACTTTACTTATTATAGTTAATTCTGAAAATTGAATAGAAATGGGTTCATAATCAGCTGCACCCATGTCTCCGTTGAAATAAAAATATGTTTGTGTTGTTTCACTTTCTTGTACTTGTGTCCATTAAAAAAAGAAAGGGGATCAGAACGGAATGATAAATTACAGTGGATCAGAAAGGAATAAACAAAAGAAAAATATTGACAGTGGATCGGTTTTGGGGATCAGAACGGAATAACTTGTTTATTTTAGGATGATGGATTGGAATTGCTGCCTGAGTTGTTCTAGATTTAATAAAGTTTATTAAATTATCTTTTGATGCTCCCTTCCACAAATTTTTTTAAGGATTACCTACTCAAAGTAGTACAGACATTATTACTGCCTGCTGCGGATAACCTGCCCACGTCGGTTTAACTGAACTTTTATTCTTTTACAATATTTTTTTTCGATAATTTTGTGGTCAAAAACACGACTGTTGAGCTTGAGGTCCAGGTTGTTGAGTGTTGCGCCAGAATATAAAAAGTAATTTTAGGTATTTAACTGAAATCGACATATTTTTGAGTTCTGGCTGTGCGATATCAAAAAGGTGAACTATACAAAATCCGTTTGTGCAAATAAAATTAAAATAAACAGCAAAACCTTACGAGCAAATACAAACGTGACATTTTATTGTAACCCTTCATGGGCTTCGCGAACGTTGCTTATTTGGGCAGGTTTGTTACGACTTTATTTAGTAGATATTTCATTCATAGGTCCTGCGGATTAACAAAATTAATTGGTAGTAAATCATGGCTTATGGTTGGATCTACATCGTCCTACATTTTTGTGTGATTAGTCCTCTATTTAATTTAGATAAACTAGAGGGAAGGCCGCCTCCCCGCCGGCCGGCTTTGCTGCCTATTTTTAAATGACTATAAAAAAAGGAGGATTGCTCCTATAGAAATTTTGACAAAATCGATTCAGAGGTTTGTTTTCTTCTTGTTGCTGACATGATGGTCCTGATAATTTCTAGTTACAACGTAAAATTGTTTCATGAAAAGGGTAAAAAAAAAACAATAGATAAAAATACCAAGTCTTAAATTAGGTACCTTACTTTCAAAAGTCGGTGGCAAAAAAGTCGACGAAATAAAGAATGAGAAAGTCACCGACTTCCGAAAGTAGTTTTTTTAGACTTGTTCAGTGTTTTTTTGCAGGGCGGGGTTTAGTAGTTCGCAAAAAGTTGTTGTACGAAAACTTCTTCTAATCCTTAAGGCCAGGTTGCAGTACTTTGTTTTTATGTACGCACGACCTCGCCCCCCGCCCTGCCGCGCGAGCGATATACTGCCTAAATTTTGACTGTTTTTTGCTTCTTGGAGAAAAACTATAAAGAAATTATACAATCTGTTTTCACCATTTACTTCAGAATAAAAAGTTCTATCTACTGATATAACTTTCATATAAATTCATGATGAAATGTCTTAGCAGTACACGTTTGAAATTGTGATTTAGAGTCATGTTTGATAGAAAAAAGTATCGAGCCGATCATTCTAAATCGTGTTTCTATCTTTACGATTTACTAGAGAGTATGTTCAATTTTTATGTAATGATTTTTATTTATTAAAAAACTCTTATTTAGTTCGATTTTTATAGGTTCAAAAATCTTAAAATTACTGCAACCCGGCCTTAATAAAGGTTGACATATACCGCGTAAAAACGAAAAAACTAAAGCCTAACAGCAAGAAATAAAATGCACGATGTCTGAAATAGATGTGGGTGTTAAGACTCACACGTGGTACTCGTACGTTTGAATGTAAAAATAATAAACAAAATATACCAATTAGTATTTCGTCGGGTTCGACACTCCAGCTTTCATTAGTTGGCTGTCAGGTTGGATCACACGCATGACCACGCCGTGTAATGGCGATGTTCCACCACACCACACCGAATAACGGAACAGCAGGCACCTATATTTACATTACTAAAATGTATTTAGGTATCCACAATTTTTTTAATGTATGTCTACATAAATAAATAATAATAATAAAAGCAGTGCAGAGCAGTGGTGGTTCGTAAGTCGAACTTACGAACAGTAAGTCGTGGTTTCGAACCCAGTTAGGCGCATTAGGTACTTGGTGTAATTTATTTCAACACCACTGCTCTCAAAAACGGAGAAAGAAAACATCGTGAGGAAACCGGCGAGTCTTAGAACCAAAAAAATCACATGACATCCACTAACCCGCCCAGTGCGGATTGGTTGAAACTCGCTTACAAAGAGCGTAACCAATACAATACTCATGAAGTAAAGTCTGTTTAAATTGTGGAATAGAGCTTAGTTCCTTCTAGGCTGTAGCTACTTACCTTGACACGACCCTTGTCTTCCTTTCTGGTCTACCTTTCACACTCAATCTGATTTCTCAGGTACTCATTTAACCTAATACATAGTTCACTGAGCTTTCACCACTTGTCTTCAGTTAATGTATCATTAAGAATTAGGAAGACCGTACTTTATAATCAGAACATTTTCCCTAAAATAAAAAAAAGAAGTGAATTCTCCGAAATGTCTATTTAACGGTGAACAAAAATAAAATTGCAAAGACAGATACAAGTTTATATATTTTTTATTATATAATGATTTTCAAAGTTTATAAAGGAAGTAGAAGAGAAGGTCGCAAAATAATGTATCCGATTTAGCAACATTTCGTTGATCACCGCCACGTTTTATGACCCGACATCGTCAGTCGGGCAAGGAAGTGTGATATTCAATTCACTTACTCCGAAAATTTCCGATCGAATATTATCTTCGATATCGCAAAATCGATTTATTTACACTGAATTCTAATATCATCGAGCTGATTTATTTCTTTCTACGACGCCGTCATTTGAAATTAATCTTTATGATATTTTTATGTCGAAACAAATTGATAGATCGTTTGAGCTAATTAAATTAAGAGACTAGAAATTAAATTGAAGCGACACTCCTAATTGTTTGTAGAATTATCACTAATATTTCTAAACTTCATAAAAAAAAATTGTTCTACAAAACAAAGGTTTATTTGTATTTGAAATGCTGGTTAATAATACCACTACCACTGTTACTACTTATGATTACTGTATTGTTGGTGACTTTCTTTAGTACATCTACTTATAAGGAATAAAGTCACAAATGTTAGAGTGACAGAAACGTTGCCGAAAATAAATAATCGCGTCCCCTAATCGTGTCTATCAAACAAATCTAAACCTACAGTACGGTAACAAGCATGTATTATTTGCGTAATGGAAACAATCATTTGGCAAAATTGTGTATATCTTAGGACTTGCTGTGAACGACAGCGACGTCTGACAATAAAAGAAAATCATTGGAAAATAATGCGCTAAGTTATTATATAATATTTTCAATTTAACAATATCACAATCTCGTGTGCCTTTGAGATAAAATATTGTTACGACATCAAATTTCAGAAATAATAGCACATTAACTTTAGACGAGAAAAAATATTATACTAGGATACAGGTTGTCATTTCTTGACAGAGCAATTTGATTTCTTGATCGTGAGCGTAGAGCTGCGTAGAACATCGGCGATTACAGAGAATTATGATCTACAATATATTCTAAAAGTTCAACTTTTTTAGAGGTAACTTTATATCGCTGTACACCTGCAAACTATAGAGTAACATATAAAGCAAAGCAAACAAAAAGCTGTACGCTTCCTATACAATGTGATATAATTATGTGAATAAGCTGCGAGCGTGCAACGCATCAGGTAACGTTTTTATGTGCAATTGGACGGCTTCCATGCATCCATACTGCGACTTGCGCTACAGAGTCTACGTCTATTGATGCTTTAAGTTATTTAATATGACGGGAAAGAGGATACAGCGAACTGAATCGCTACTCTGTATATCCAACACCCTGTTTCAGGAACGAAAATCATCGACGTATCAAAATTAAACGCATATCAAGTAACCTAATTGGTTGTTGATAATTCGGTCATCAATCACGGCCATTGACGCGCTCTTGACAATTTGTTAAAAAAGCGTTCCCGATTAAACTTGCTTTATGTTATTTTAATAAAGTTTAATCGGGAACGCATATATTTTTTTGTGGTTTGGAAATCATCAAGCGAAAGGGAGTGTCAGACTTCTACTGACTAAAAACCACCCACATGTTCCTTCTTAGCCCTTTATGGCTTTGATAATATATTTTATAAAATTTATATAGTGTAAAGAAATAAGTGTATAATAATGATTATACACTTAGTTCTTGGAACAATTAAGTTAAAAGAGCTGGAAGTTTGAAATGATGACCCGGAAAATTGGTACTAGAAATTTTAAAATTGAAACGTACACGAGCGTTAATAATCCGAGATGGTAATTTATAAGCAACGTTACGTGACATGAAAAACAAGCTCGATTTTTTTTAACAAATAAAGGGATTTTGTCAGGGTTGTAATAGGTCTTTTCCATTGATCTTGTTTTCGTGTGGATATCCTGTTGATTGAAAGACCTTGTAGGTTAGTTGGGATCTATAAATTAATAAAACAAAACGTTATAGGGATAGGTGGAAAGAGGGAAGGACAAATGGCTGATAATAGTAACAATAAGAGCCTGATTCGGAAGGCAGTACTGGTGGTACTCGCAGGTTCCTGTATCTGGAGCCCTAACCACCTGTAGTTTGGACCCTGCTCCCATCGGTGGACCACTATTTTTTTTCGCAATGACCATAGTTATTGTCCCGATTTTATCTTCCCGAGGGGTTAATTTTCGAGTTGTAGCGGACGAAGCCGCTGGCAACAGCTAGTTATTAATGAACACTGACCATTAAGACCTGAACCTCATTGAAGAAGTGTGGAGCAGACAAGAGACGTGCGGATATCGACCAATCACGTTGTTTGAAATCGACATGACGTCTCTGGTCTCTCCTGTAATTGGTAGAATCTTACACGTGTCCTCTCCTTTGATGGAGACCGGGCTTTCGAAACAAACATAAGAGAACACATGAAACTTTTAACAAAGAGGGTAAAGACGATAGTTTAAAGTTTAAACGATGTTACAGTCAACACCGGAACCTTTTAAGTTGTCCTATTAAAAGTTGTGCAGCCTGAGACTACATTACATGCACGAATGTCTTGTGAGCTAAGTATATAACACGAGTTTATGCTGTTGTAAAAGGTAGGTACTTAAACCAGATTGGGACTATATTATCGAGTATAAAAGTAAACAGAGTAATTGAAAAGCTTACCCGAAGCAGGTACACAATACAGATTTTGTTCCTTTCTTCTAGCACAGGAAATGTATTTTGGAATGGAGTTCCTTATCGCTAGGCGGAAAAATGTGTCACAATGATAAACGACACCAAAAGCCGACACCTTTTTGTGTGAGTGATTTTTGAGGTTCTCTCGGTCACCTAAGAAATTAACACTTTTTCAGTCGATTCAATTTGCCGTCAATTTTTAGAATGGAAAAAATGTTACAACTTTAACGTTCTAACATTTTTGCATATACTTATACCCTATTTTATTAATAACTAGCTGATGCCCGCGGCTTCGCCCGCGTGGATACTGTAAAAACAATCCTTGATGCGGATTATATATCATTCTAAAATTTGAGCTCGATTGGTGCAGAACTTTTTGAGTTTTTGAAGCGTACACAAACCAACATAACATTTTTATATATTAAAAATATAGATATAGATAGATTATAACTTATTATTTTGTCTTGATAAATTGTGCAAGCAACTCAAAATCAAAATTCATTTATTCAAACTAGGCTGATAATCAGCACTATTCGAAGGTCAAAATTTACTTTACTACAGTGAAACTTGACCAACTGGGACCTGGATAAGTGAGAAATCTCTATAACTGGAACTCATACTGCCCCAGTAGGTATGAGTTCCCATGAGACAGATTTGGATATCTGAGACACATTTAACCAGGTTTCACTGTATTTACATTTTTATAAGACAGTCCCCCAAAAACGCCCACCCATCGACACTTCCTAGTGTTTAGCTGGAAAGAAGAAGTGGCGGAACAAACTCCCCAGCACACATCTGTCTGTTAGCATTTCCAACTCCATTTCAATGTAGACTCTTACCACTTCCTACCACTCCCACTTTCTTCAAATAATGTACTATCATAATCATCTGCATAGCCTTTCCCAACCATGTAAGGGTCGGCTGCCAGTTATAACGGATGCAGTAAAAGCATTTACATGGATGAACCGCCTATGAGCTCGTACTCATTATAGACACAATTTAAAAAAAAAAATATAAATCTCCTGGAGATTTAGGTATTAGCGGACGGGAAGCTATCTGACCTCCACAACCCAAATAGGAGTACTCGGTAATACCCCATGTTAGGACTGATTGTTAGATTTACGGGTCACTGACTTCCTGTAACGACTGTTGAATTATTTATTTATTTAAATCAGGTAGATTACCCATGACGATACTTATATCTTTATTACTTTTTTTGTGTGCCATTGCAGGTTAAAGGCCTCCCTTCCCTCTTTCCACTTATTCCTATCCAATGATGTTAATTGCCAATCCCTGCGAAACGAGTCGAGTTCGTCCCGCCACCTTCTCCTCCTGTTTGGGACCCATTGTGTGGTTAATTTAACCCATAGCTCCTCCGGCATGCCGCAGATGTGGACAGCCCAGTTCCATTTAAGCTTGGCAGCCGTGTGTACTACGTCGGCAATTTATTTGAGTTTAGGAACACAGTATCGAGTTCCTTATTCGGTCAGTAAGCTTGACTCCGAGGATACTGCACTCCATTGCAAAGGATTTCTGTGGAAGCATATCATAAAATAATACTCTCACCAAAATTAAGATAAATACCAAATATTTTGGGAACAGTTAAATTCAACCAACTGGAATACTTTCATTATGGGCACGAGGTTCTTTACGTTGTGGATAGAGTTTCTCCCATGAAATTGGAAATTCAAAAACAACTTCGTGTCTGCCTGATAGTTAGTAAAATAGGAGTAAAAAAAATCTTTTTTACAAAAAAAAAAAAACAACCGACTTCAAAAACACCAAAAAGTTAAAAATAAACTTCAGAAGAAAAATCAGCTTCTGAAGTCGGTGACATTTTGTTTGTTTCATTTCGTTTTTTTGCCACCGACTTCAGAAGCTGATTTTTCTTCTGAAGTTTATTTTTAACTTTTTGGTGTTTTTGAAGTCGGTTGTTTTTTTTTTTGTAAAAAAGTTTTTTTATTTTTTCATTTTTAGTTGTAATATCATAGAAATATTTACTATACATATAACATTCGACTAAGAAACCTACCCCTAATCCTTCAAGATACCCTTATTATTGCTTTCAACTCCTAACCTTTGAGGAGTAGTACCTTCCATCGTCAGCTTAACAACATGAAGTGATGACTGCTAGATGCGAATACTTGTATGGCGTCAGAAAAACACGACACGTAATATGTGCCTATGAAATTTAAGGGTTGCCCTCGATTTCTCTGGGATTTCATCACCAGGTCCTGGTTTCCATATCATGGTACGACCCTTGAAATATCTCCTTCACAATAAAAAAAGAATCATCAAAATTGGTTCATATACGACGAAGTTATTCGCGAACACACATAAACGAAAAATGTTCAGAAATTAAGAAAAACCTTCATAAAATGAAAAGTACTGGGCCAATCTATACTAAATTTTTATGGGACCAAATGGCAACCATTCCGCATCATCATCATTTCAGCCAAAAGACGTCCACTGCTGAACATAGGCCTCCCCCAGGCGTCGCCACATTGACCGGTCCCGTGCGTCTCTCATCCAGCGGTTTCCTGCATCGGTCCACCTAGTGGGAGGCCTTCCAGCGCAACGTCTTCCGGTTCGCGGTCGCCATTCCAGAACTTTTCGGCCCCATCGGCCATCCGTTCTGCGAGCAATGTGCCCTGCCCATTGCCACTTAAGTCTGGCAATTCTTCGGGCTACGTCGGTAACCTTGGTTCTCAAGCGGATGTCCTCATTTCTGATTCGATCACGCAAGGAAACTCCGAGCATAGCCCTCTCCATTGCCCTTTGGGTGGCTTTGAACTTTCTGATGAGGGCCATTGTGAGCGACCACGTTTCGGTCCCATATGTAATCACTGGCAACACACATTGGTCATAGACTTTCGTCTTGAGACACTGGGGTAAGTTGGACGAGAAGATACCGCGCAACTTCCCGAACGCTGCCCAGCCGAGTCGGATTCGACGATTGACCTCTTTCTCGAAGTTAGATCTACCCAACTGGACCGTTTGTCCCAGGTAGACATAATCGTCCACAACTTCGAGCGTAGAGTCTCCGATCTTGATAGGAGTGGGTGTTACATGAACATTCAACATAACCTTGGTTTTGTCCATGTTCATTTTAAGACCCACTCTTTCGGAAGCCCTACTGAGGTCATCGAGCATTGCACTGAGGTCTTCCATTCCGCATCAAACTAAAAAATAATCACGTAAATCGGATCATAAATCGCAGCGTAATCGGTGTACATACATAAAAAAAAAAAAAAAAAAACCGTTCGAATTGAGAACCTCCTCCTTTTTGGGAAGTCGGTTAAAAATTGGGTTTTGACATTAGGAATTTCTTATCGGTAGCCACGGTGTCTGAATTTGTGCCCCGTTTAACGCAATAGGCTCGCCGGCAACATAACTGGTTAAATGTAGGTTTATGAATAGGTACACCTCTGCCTAACCCTTCGGGGATTACAGGCGTGATGACATTGTAATTTTTACCCACATCATCACCATCGTCAACAGCCTATTAATATTCCCACTGCTGGGAAACAGGCCTCCTCTCTTTTTTTTTTTGAGAGGGAATGGGCTATAATCTACCACGCGGGCACAGTGCGGATTGGTAGATGTCACATGTCTTCGATTTTTTTGGTTCTAAGATATGCCGGTTTCCTCACGATGTTTTCCTTCACCGTTTTGAGAGTAGCGGTGATGAAATAAATTACACAAAGTAATGTGCCTGCCTGGGTTCGAACCCACGACCTACTGTTCGTAAGTCGGCACCACCACCACTGGGCCACCTCTGCTCTTCATTTTTTTTACCCACAATCCAACTTAATAATAAATTCGACGATGAAAGATCTTCCATCGCCGAATTTTTAAACCCAAGGTTTTCTCAGAAAAGGATCTAAATTAATATTCAAATGACAAAAAAATTGAGCACGTTTAAATCTGGTTACTGTTAGTGCGTGACTGAGCCGACAAGAAACTTTCATTAGTTACGCGCTTACGAGCTAAAGATAAACTTAGAATATTGATGAATTTATTCAGCCATTATTTTTGTGCCTCAATCTGCAGCTACATGCTGACAAAAAATAAAGAAGCGAATGCGACGAACCTTGAAAACAGGAATCAATAATAACATAACATGTATGTATTAATGGCCAGGTAACCTTGGCTCTAACAGACTAACATTCTTTGATCAAATATTATGTATGTAAACATAGAACCTTTAAAACTATAATTATTAGTAACAGGGAGCTTGAGGCTTAATAATAACTGCCACTCGGGTCGATCTGTAAGTTAAGCCGCGCTTTCCTAAGGTTGTTCTACGGATGAGTGACCAACCATTACATACGGAGTTTCCTCCGTGCCTCGGTTAAGCTGTTGGTCCCGGCGGCTATGTATAGATCTTTGGCAGTCTTTACAGGTAGTCAGTGACCTGAACGTCTAACAACCAGTCTTACCAAGTCTTACCAGTATTACCCAGTGTATACTGGGTTGCGGAGGTCAGATAGGCAGTCGCTTCATGTAAATTACTGGTATTAAGCTGCATCCGGTAAGACTGGAAGCCGACCCCAAGATAGTTGGGAAAAGGCTAAGTAGATGATGACTTCACTTATCACTTAGCGAATAAAATGAAGTTCTAATACTTGCCGAAATCTATATTTTATAAATAAAAAGAGAAGTCCTGACTGACTGACTGACTGATTGACTGACTGACTGACTCATCAACGCCCAGCCCAAACCCTTGAACCTAGAAAGCTGAAATTTTGCACAGAGGTTCCCTTTAAAATGTAGACAAGGAATAAGGAAGGATTTTTCGAAATTCAACCCCTAAGGGAGTTAAATAGGGAATGAAAATTTGTATTGAAAATCGTCATTTTTCGCGGGCGAAGCCGCTGGCAAAAGCTAGTATAATATATATAAGCCAAATAAATTCAATAAGGTAAATGTGAATACAGAAGCATATTAAATAACAATAGGCAACGATTCGTATCGTTCATCACTCTGTAGTCACTCACTTCACTACCCAGAAGTACCCTCTTAGGAACAGTAAATATTTCTTTCCGAGGAATTCCCACAGGATTGCTAATAAAACGAATGAAATAGGCTTCCGAATTCGAGAAACGACCTGTTATTTTCGTCGTAAAACTAGCCTGGACTGGGGTATTACGTCTAGGAGGGTTTTGACAAAGCGTATTTACCCCTACATACTGATGATGTGACAAAAGGATTGCTTAAGCTTAGTTTTATTTTCGAACAACTGAATATCCATTTTTCAGGAATTGCTGTGGTTGTTCGCGGTCGCCACTCCAGAACTTTCCGGCGAACCGGAAGACGTTGCGTTGGAAGGCCTCCCACTAGGTGGACCGATGACCTGGTGAAGGTTGCAGGGATCCGCTGGATGCGGGACGCACGGGACCGGTCAATGTGGCGACACTTAGGGGAGGCCTATGTCCCGCAGTGGACGTCTTTCGGCTGGAATGATGATGATGATGACGTGGTTGTACACTGTTTATCACACCAAATTATTGCGTTAAGTTACGGTTAGCCTGTATCATTCCATTACTGGGCAAATGCCTTCCCCATAACCTCCAAATATTTCGATCCAGGGCCAATGTCGACCAATGGACCACTGGTCGTTGGTTCTATCCATATTGTAACGCCAGGGATCCAGAACATGGAATGTGAAGTTTGAAGTTAAGAGTGTTTAATGCCAATAAAATCAAATTACGACCGCGTGTTCATTAAGCGTTCAAAAAAACCTGTGATATTTTAAAAGCTTCAGTTAGCTTGTCAATCCGTCCGTCCACGTCACCAGTGAGCCGTGAAGGATTAATAATTCAGCTTTAACAAAATATGAATGAATTAAAAAAAGCACCTAGATACAGAGAGGATTTATATGGATTTCTTTGACAACCCTTTTTCGCTATCAGTTTTTTCAGTTGTTAATAATAAATTATCGTTGAAAAAATAATAAATACGACGCAGAAAAGCTAAATGGAAAATTTGTGTAGGTACGTTTCATAAATTTAAGAAGAGAAGTAATATTTGAGTTGAAGACTAATTTCAGAGCACATAATTAATTAAGTTGTAGAGAAGTGAAATTAATATTTAAATTAGTTTAATTAATAAGCTTCTCTTCTATGAATATTCGGTTTTAACTACGCACATAGATTCATTACATTACTATGTACCTACAATTATGTGTAGATGAATACAAAACTATTCCTCAATTATCTCAGTTCAAACTAAAAATATTTTATTTTACTTAGCCTACATGCGTACTTATAAAACGTCAAATTGTCAGTTCCTATTGATCGTTTTCTATGGAAAACAACCGATAAACTGTAACTCCTTAGTTCCCTTTTAAAATGGTTCTGACTTACAATAATATTATCATGTTACAGCATTAGTACGTAAGTTCGGGAGGACGTAAGCCCGACTCTAAGTCGTTGTTTACTACACAAAATACGTCAAACAAGATAAAAAGTGAACAAACCTAGGAATCTACAGGGCCCCACATTTATCTCCCATGTGCTAATGAATGTTTCACTACCCGAAGTTCCATGTTTGTCATATCCCAATCCGGTAGGTATCCGGTCTCCCCGCAGCACAACTCACCGGAGCGAGCTAAGTACGGCCCGGAACGGTACGGCAATTGTCGTTGCATGATAATGGATATGGACCACTTAGAGTCTGCCCTTTTCAGCCGTTAGACAGCTAATGGAATGCGGCTAATTTCAGGCCATTGTTTGTTTTTTTGTTACCATTTTTGATACGGTTTTCTTGGCGCGTGAATTAATGATCGTTTTACGATGTTAAAAGGTTTTTTTTAGGAACTTAGGGGCGTGATTTATATTTTGTGGTTAGGTGCTTAAATAGGATGTTTAGGTACCTATAACAATGTTATTTTTATTAGGAAGATAAATCATGACCATTCTTTATTCTTTCTCGATTTTTTGTAAAATGACACTCTTAAAAATAATTGAAGAAGAGATGGACGGATGTCGTTAAAAGGTTGTTATTGTCCTACTAGTAGTACCACTGGAAGTAATTAAGGTCATTATTTGCTTTACCTTTTGCAACCAGATGCATTACTAGTATTTTATATAAAGTGACCCATCACCTAAAAAAAACGTTAACGTTCAAGATCTGAACGATCTGAGGCTAAAAAATAAAACAATACTGGCATTGATTGTCAGACTATCGAGACAATGACTACGTGTAGTGACTATCAAAGTGTCTACAAATGAGAGCTAGGACCAATGGCAGGCTTTTCGAGGCACGGTGGAATCTCGATATATACTATGGTCACCCATCGACTGGCCGGCCTTGGGATATGCTGCTTCACCTTGAAAGTTCGTTCGTGCGACTGTTATTAATTAAAAAAGTAAATAAACCTCAATTGCCAGTTCTAAGAACTGTATGCTCGATATATTGATACTTCTTGAAGAGAGCTTCACCCGAGTCATGTTACCAGTCGGTATCGTATAAATCACTACTGTTAATACTACAGGATTATACTGACAAATATAACGATTAATAGCTCACATAATCCTATATATCTGAAATCGGTATCATATAAATATACTATATCTGTATCATAAGTCAGCTGTTGCAGTTTCTATTCAGTGTGATGAAAATACTTAACTATGAATAATTTAACTAGATTAAAAAAAAGTCCTGAGAAGCTTATTAAACATATTGTGTAACATATGTAATGTTACACGAACAATAAAACCGTGCCAATAAAGCAAAGGGTGATGTTTGACGAACTAGAAGGGAGGATCCTCCACCCAACCAGGCATGCAACACTGCCCAGCGTAGCATAAGCGCTTTTTTAACATCAGTCGAACAGAAAAAAGGGCTAAAACGGAACATGCTTCGAAAATATCAAACGGCTAACGGTTTCAGTCCATAGCATCCTATTTGACATCTCTTGTTGAAACACAGGTCCTTTGAGAAGGATAAAGGTTTTTAAACATAAGTAAATGCATGCAAAACCCGACGCATTGTTTGCTACGCCGTAGCTCGTAGCTATTATTACAAACATGTTATTATTACTTCGGTTACGGCGTAGCAATATATTGCAATTCCGCGCCAAAATTACACCACGAAGCGTTTATCGCGAAACTTCAGCTTTGGTATTCTGTAAACTTGACACACACAAAATCTTACATGACCTAGTTTGTTGCTGCAGCATTATTTGGAGCTGGCAATATGTGAACAGCGTCTTTAGCACGTAACAGCTTATTTATAACAAGCAGATGCAGCTGTCTAATAACATAACATTTCAATATTCATTTATTAAAATAAAACATGACGTAGCCAAGTTTCTAAATGCGCCCTGCATTTAGAATGTTGGCAACGTGTTGGTATATTTCGATTATTTATTGAATATTACTGAATAAAATTATGTAATATCGCTTTAAATGTTGCTCTAAAATATTGGCTAAGTATTGCAATAATAACACTGGATATGGCGTTGTAACAGTTTCAGATTTCAAAGTGTTTCTTTTACACCCAAAAACTCAGTAAAACTACACAGGGTGTAAGGAACATCCCTCTGCAAACTAAAGGGGTGAATTGTGTATATCGAGTCAATCCTACTAAACCGACCGGTAATATTAAAGAAAGAATAGTGGCAAACGCTCGAACAAATTTTTGTTGACATTTTTTTTTTGCGTCAGCCTATGGAAAAAATATATTTGTATAGAGTTTGAATTCCTGAACAGTTTTGTCTTCAGTTATATTTTTATAGCTAGGCCAGAATTAAAGATATTCCTGTTTAAAGTTTTAGAGGTTATGTTGTATTAACAATGGACTAATCGAAAAAGAACTATACAAATACAAAATAAACTACAGACGTTTTCAGAATGTTAAAGCCCGGTGTCGGTCGCAAGCTGAGCGGACCCATTAATGACTTCTTTTACCTACCTCGCAATAGAAAACTGCTTACGTGTGTGTTTCCACAAACACCAACAAAGAGTCGAGCGGAAACGAGTAAAAATGAGCTTGCTCTGCTACGCCAGAATTAAAGATATTCCTGTTTAAAGTTGTAGAGGTTATGTCGTACAAACAACGGACTAATCACCCTACTTACCCTTTAAATATAGATAGAAATGCATTTACACATTATAAAGTACGGACTACCGTATTCAGAATACTAAGTCCAACCGATGCAAGATACCGTGGCCTCGACATAAAGGGCTAAGAAGGAACATGGGTGGTTTTTAGTCAGTAGAAGTCTGACACTCCTTTTCGCTGTCCAAGCGAGGGGGTTATTTGTTGATTTCCCAACCACCCCAAAAAAAAAGGTTTACCTACCCTTACCATTTTAGTAGATACAGAAAAACACGTTTAACACAATTTATTTATTTAGAATAGGTACACCAATAATAGTATGCACATTTCACAATCATTCATGACAATATGCAGGCTAGGGATGTTAAGGTCCCGTCGGGGCCGCGGTATTTTGTACTGGATTACGTGGCCTCGGCGCAAGGGCAAAGAAGGAACATGGGTTCGGTTTTTAGTCAGTAGAAGTCTGACACTCCCCTTCGCTCTGCCCAAGAGCGGGGGGGGTCATTCGATGATTTTCCACCCACCAAAAAAAAAAAAAAAAAAAAAAAAGGGATCTTAAGGTATCAATTGCATAACTCTCCTAAGTACACTAAAGCTATATCATAGTAAAGTTATAGAAATAAAATGTGTAATAGAAAACTAAACATCTTTGCTATTCGTCTATAATTGGCTAACTCCACAACTTGTGTTGGCTCAGGTTGGGTTGATGCATCAGCATCAGGCTGGATTGCATTTTCTTGTGGTTGCACATCGTCAGTTGTGTCTAGCTGAGGACTACTTTCATTTTGACTATTCATACGTAGGACTTCTCTTCTTGTGCGTAACCAGCACGCATGGCAAACACGTTGTATAATGCTTGTAGGCCTTTTTTTTTTTTTTTTTTTTACCCACCAAGGTTGGAAAATCATCGAATGACCCCCCCCGCTCTTGGGCAGAGCGAAGGGGAGTGTCAGACTTCTACTGACTAAAAACCGAACCCATGTTCCTTCTTTGCCCTTGCGCCGAGGCCACGTAATCTAGTACTAAATACCGCGGCCCCGACGGGCGTCGGCCCTTGCGGGCCCCTCCTTGCTGACATCTCTTTGAGGCGCGCGTGGAACACGAACGCGCCGCCGACACGGTCTGTTGCCGTCATGACGACGGCCGGACGGCGAGCTAGCCCATTACTCACCGTCCACAGGCCCGCGTCTACGGTGGCCGGAAGCCATCACGTGGCCCCCGACGCCCGGAGCGCCTTCCGCGCCTTCCGCGGCGGCTGGGACGTTGAGAGGATCGCTCCCTCTCTCGTTCCGCCACCTCCTTCGCTAGCATCACTGCTTCGCAGAAGGAGGCGACGGCGTCCCATTCCTCCTCGCCCCGGACCATGGCTTGCACCAGGGCCGGACGCGAGAGGTCACCGCCGCCGATCGCCGCTACGAGAACACGGCGGGGCTCCGCCCAAGCAGGGCACACCTCCACAGTGTGCTCCACCGTGTCCTCCGGTCGATCCTCGCAGTGGAAGCATCCGGGCGTTTCCTCCCGCCTAATTCGGTGCAGGTACCTCCCGAAACATCCGTGTCCGGTGAGGACCTGCGTCAGACGGAAGGTGAGGGCGCCGTGGCTCCTCTCTAGCCACTCCTCAAAGAGGGGACTTACCGCCACTATCGTGGCGTGCCCTGCACGGGGTTGCGACAGTCGCTGTCTCCATACCGCCATGAGATCGCACCGGAGGTCTGTCCGCCGCGCAGCAATGTGCCGCGGCAGCAGAGTGACCCCCCGGTGTAGCGCCTCCGCGCGCCACTCGTGTAGGCGCGCGAGGACTATCGCCTCCAGATCCCACGGCGGCAATCCGGCAAGGAGATTCGCCGCCTCGCGGGAGATCGTGCGGTATCCGCGGACTAGCCTTACGGCCATGACCTTTTGGGGCGCGTTCAGGTAGTGGACGGCCCGCTTCCTCACGGCACGTGCCCACACCGGGGCCCCGTAAAGGGCCATGGACCGCACGATTCCCGCATACAGCCTACGGCAGGAGGCGTTTGGCCCCCCCAGATTGGGCAAGAGCCACCTAAAGGCAGCCGCAGCCCGCTCCAGTCTGGGAGCCAAACGTCGGAAGTGCTCCACGAAGTTCCACCGGCTGTCAAGGACGAGTCCGAGGTACTTTATAGTACACTCGACGCCGATGGGAACCCCTCCCACCGTTAGCTGGGATCCCGACGGTGACACATTCCCACGCCCATGGAAGCACATGGCCTCGGACTTGTGAAGTGCCACCTCGAGACCCAGCTGCCGGATCCTCTCAACGACTATCGCAACCCCGCGTGTCATATTCGCGGCCGCCGCCTCGTGCGATTCCCCCCGTGCCAGCACCAGCGTATCGTCCGCGTAGCAGACGACGCTGACGCCTTCAGGGAGGTCAGCACGCAGCACCCAGTCGTAACCGATGTTCCACAGGGGCGGCCCCAGAACCGGACCCTGTGGAACACCGCACGACATCTCTCGCCGGTTCCATTCTCCGTTTTGACCAGGGTAGATTACCGTCCTGTCGGACAGGTAGTCCCCGACTACACGACGAAGGTAGGCCGGCACCCGGTGATACCGGAGTGCCTCCCTGATGCAGCTCCAGGGCATGGTGTTGAAGGCGTTGGCGATGTCGAGAGACACCGCCAAGACCACACCGCCCCGAGAGACCGCATCCCCCGTCGTGAGGGCTCTCACGCGCATGATGGCGTCCACCGTCGAGCGCCTCTTGCGGAAGCCGAACTGCTGATCCGCAAGATCCGGACCCATTCCCTCAAGGTGCTCGGCGAGGCGGTTTGCAATTACTCTTTCAAAGAGCTTTTTTTTTTTTTTTTTTTTTTTGTGGGACAAGGCCGCCACACTATTCCCAAACCACTGTAACTCCTGTTAGCCAGAATCAACAGTGGCGACCACAAGAAAAGCGCCGAGACAATGAAGCTCGACGAAGTCCCAGAGAAATGATTTAACTGTCTTGGATCCCGCAACGAAATTAATCAGAAAAGAATAGCGGAGGAGTAGGAAAAAACATAGTTTCCACTTCCCTCCATATCAGCAGGAGACAGAACAGAACAAGGCCAATAGGCACACAGGGACGTATACAACTGAGTTAAGCCCAGTTGCCTAGCACCACGGATATTATTGTCATTAATATTACTGGGTCCTAAGTTGTGAGCTGTTATATTTGATTCCAATAATAGGTATGACAAAATTGCTTGAACGCACGGAAATTTGTTCTAGTTTCTACAAGGTCCGTATAGTAAATAACTCCGGATGTAACCTGTACACTATTTATCATAATATTACGTTAATTCTGCCAAAGACTACACTCCCATAAAATGTGATGTGCAGTTTGTTCAAATTCGCAGTCAGATGTAGAACATTGACAAAAAGGCGACTCAACAAGCTTGAAGGAAAATAATTTACTCTTAAAGTTACCATGACCTGTGAGAAATTGGGCGACACAGTGATCCACCTCCAGCCATGTCCTGGCCAGCCGCTCACGAACGGATGGAAAGAACTGGTGAAGATGTCGGCCCTTGATGGAATTATCCCACCTACATTGCCATTCAGACAAAAGTTCCTCCCAGACGTCAGTCTGTGGTTTAAGTAATCTAGCTATTTTAGCACGGTCACGTTGCGTCAAAAAGTCTGTGTCCGCGGTCTCTCGTGCGCAGTAGTACATTGAAGCACGGCGCTGTACTTCAAGATCGACTGGAAGTACCCCTGCCAGTACCGGTAAGGCTTCAGTACTAACCGTCCTATACGCTTTACACAAGAAAATCAAAGCCAACCGCTGGCTTTGAAGTAATTTACGTCGTACCGCTCCAATGGTGGCCCTATCGGCCCAAACTGGTGCCCCGTAGCACATACACCCCAAGTAAGTAGCCCCATAGATCGTCTTTAGAGTTAAAAATGATAAGCCCCATGTAGATTTGGATATTCTCGTTAAAGCATAAAAGTTCTTTTTAGCTTTTTCACCGACTGTTTTTATGTGTTCAACGAATGAAAAATTCCTCTCTAAGACAAACCCAAGGTAGCATACAGACTCCTTCTTTTTCACGGGAACGTTATTAAATTTAATACTAGGCCATGATTTAAGATTACCTTTTAAAAGAAGTTGATAAGTTTTATGTGGTGCAAAGGTCAGACGGTTACGATCACCCCACTGGGATATTAATTTTAGGCAAGTGTCAGCCAAATTTTCGAGTCCAGCCCGAGTACTTGACTGAATGAGCAGCAGGCCGTCGTCCGCGTAACCGGTTAATGAACAGCCGCATGGAAGTGGAATCGCGAGGAAGTCATCGAAGCCTACGTTCCATACATACGGACCCATAACCGAACCCTGAGGGCATCCCATGGTAAGGGACTTTGACATAGAATGATGTCCGAGTTTGAGTTTCGCGGAACCATTTAAGAAGTACGAGCAAACAAGATTGTATATGTTTTTAGGGCAACCACGAATTTTCAGTTTAAGGAGTAGCATCGGCCACCATGCGTTATCAAAAGCCCCAGAAATATCTAGAAAGATCCCAACTACGTACTTATGTTCGGATGTATTGACAATTTTTCTGACAGAAAGTGCCGCGTCTACGGTAGATTTTCCCACGGTAAAACCGAATTGGTTGTTGTGAAATTTCGGTCCGTCTGGTAGTAAACGTGGAACGATAAGACGCTCCAGGAGTTTCCCCAAAGATGGTAGCAGTGTTATAGGGCGGTAAGACTTAGGATCGTCCGGAGGCTTGTCGCCACTTTTCGGAATTATTCGTATAAAGCCACGTCGCCATATACGAGGAAAAACGCCTTCTGCGATACAACGGTTGTAAACACTTAAAATCGCGTCGGCCGCTGTTTGACATGCTTCTATTATCATCCGATTAGATATTTTATCTTCACCTGACGATTTGTTGAGTGGGAGTTTCCTGACAACTTTAATGAATTCGTCAATGGATGGAAGGTCTGACGCTGGTGATTCAGGTGGCACAGCCGCCCACGCCCTGATCTGCTTGTGGTAGTCATTATCATTATCAGGCAAATCATCAGGTATCAACGTATTTAATAGAACTTCGGTTGTCTCCTCAATACCGGTGGTGTGTTTATTGTTTACTTTGATGTTTTCGACGAACGCAAGATCGACTGATCGATTTGCTTTGAACTCGTGATACAAAGGAGACCACGGACCTTCTTTATCTAATTTTTCTACTATTTTCCGCAGTAAATTACCTTTAGATTTTTCTACTGATGCTCTGTAGCGGGACTTGGCAACTCTAAACGCATTTAAAGCAGAGGTTAGGAGGTCTCCGGTGACCTTTCGCTTTTTAAGCTTATTTAAATGTCTACGCGCTCGGCGATAACTTTTACGTTGTTCAATTAGGTAGTCACACCACCAATCACATCTGCGGATATTGGTCATAGATCCGCGACCAATGGCGATGTCAGCACAGTAAGTGAAGGCGTCTGACATAATTTCAGCACTTTCTTCAGCTGATAGCCCGTCTCGAGTGAAGTCTTTGGTGTTAGACGCAAAAAGCAAGCTAAAGAATTCCCAATTCGCGCCTTTACTTTTATACCTATAGTTACCAATGATATGTGAATGTGACGGACCTTGAGTAAACATCGGAACAAATTCGTACACGATAAGCCGATGATCGCTACATGACGCATCAGGTAGGACACGCCACCTATCCAAGCGAACGTCTGCACTAGAAAGTGTGACGTCAATACAAGATTCGCCCATTTGGCTGCAAAAAGTAGGTGGTGCATCTGGGGTATTATGAATCGATAGGTTCATTTCAGCAATGAAATCTTCGACAGCGGAACGTCGGTCGGAATCCGTAGACCGAACCTTGCCATACCACAGAGACGAGGACGCGTTAACATCCGCGCCAACGATAATTTTACAGCCAGCGAGTGACCGCAAGACATGACGGAGGTTATGTATGTGAGGACCAACAGGGTCTGAATATTGAAAGTAACAGCTCACAACGTAAACTTTATAGGAAGCCGAGGAGACTTCCGCAACGGCACAGTGCGGCGTCATGAGGTTACGCAAAGACGTTACTGTAAACTTAGAAGAACGCGCTACGTAAATTCCGGCTCGTGACTTTGAATCCAGCTGAACTACTTTATGACGTAAGCGCGCGTTTTGATATTGCTCTTGAACAAGTACTATGTCCAAGCTGTAATCGATAATTAATTTGTCTAGTTCAGAAGTCGCTACCCTATCGTTGTGGAGATTTAATTGTCCTATATTTAAACTATCCATTATTTTAGTAGTTTGTGTTGAGGATTAACTGTTCGAGCTTAAGTTTGTAGGTAGTACACTCTGGTGACCCGCAACGATGGTCAAATGGTTTTTTAAAACGCTTACACGCCACGCAAGTAGGTATAAAATTTAAATTGTCCTTATGCGGGCAGTCGTTTGTTTCATGTGCTTCGGAGCAATTAGCACAGGTAGGTGACTTGTTAAGAGGAAATGCGAGTGCTGTCTCTTTCTACTATCGCTGTCTCTCTCCGTCCTCCTGCCCTCAAATTCGTGCGATAAGGACAACTGTAGAAAAAAGTTAGAATTCGAGGTTTGGCTCTCGCCTATTTCCTCCTCCAATATTGAACCAATTTAAAAGATATTTTAGACAATGAATAAGGAGTTTATATACTACGCCGCTATGTTTTTCTTTTTTCGTTAATAGTTGTCAAATTTGTACACTAGGACTCTGTTAACAGCGATCTAAACAAGCAATTTTGAGCATTTTTTGAGGGTTCTAGTGCTTATAAAAATAATTTATCACCAAAAAGGAAAACATAGGGGCATAGAAATAGTTAATATTTATTATTCTGTAAAAAAACCATTGCTCTAGGGTCATTAACCAAAAAGAAAACAGGCGAGAGCGTTTGTATGGAGATAAGACCACTCGCGTTTCCTCTTAACGCAGTATTTTTTAACGTGACCGAACTGTTGACAGTGCAGACAGCGGACTACATCAACGTCGTCATTGAACCGGCAAGTCGCCCAATCAATAAATAATTTTTCTTAGTGGACACTAAATGTTTACGCACGTTGGACTCGATTTCAATGCCTATCCACTTGCGACCGCTATCTAAGGAACGCCGACGATAGATTTTAGTTGATTTAATAAAATCGTCCTCTTGTATTGGCAGTTCATTTTGAATGTTTTGACGGTACAATGCGTGCAAAAAAGCATTGTCTTCCATTGAGGATGGCACGTCCTTAACTAATATACGTGGCTTTCGGCCTTTCGGTTTTTCAAGTCGCAGGCCGGCGGACCTAATAGCGTCGACCGATTGCAATTTTTTAATTTGGCTGTCATTAGCGACACGTAATACGACACCAGATTTTGCAGTTTTTCTAACACCTACAATTTGAAACCCGTCGTCACTGGGATTGATCGCCTTCATGAGTGCTTGTTTAGTAGCAGAGGACGATGAGTAATCAGCTAATCGCTCAGCGGTGGGATAAGCCACGACACATGGAAGGGGTGCGCGCGAGTCGACAACCGGCGCAAGTTTAGTTTTAGGCAGTCGAAGTTTTAATGAATCCGCATATGAAACTTTATTACAGTTACTTGTATTGACATTCATCATCATCATCATCATTTCAGCCGAAAGACGTCCACTGCTGGACATAGGCCTCCCCTAAGTGTCGCCACATTGACCGGTCCCGTGCGTCTCGCATCCAGCGGATCCCCGCAACCTTCACCAGGTCATCGGTCCACCTAGTGGGAGGCCTTCCAACGCAACGTCTTCCGGTTCGCGGTCGCCACTCCAGAACCTTCCGGCCCCATCGGCCATCCGTCCTGCGAGCAATGTGCCCTGCCCACTGCCACTTAAGCTTGGCAATTCTTCGGGCTATGTCGGCAACCTTGGTTCTCATGCGGATGTCCTCGTTTCTGATTCGATCACGCAAGGAAACTCCGAGCATAGCCCTCTCCATTGCTCTTTGGGTGACCTTAAGCCTTCTGATGAGGCCCATTGTGAGCGACCACGTTTCAGTCCCATATGTAATCACTGGCAACACACACTGGTCATAGACTTTCGTCTTGAGACACTGGGGTAAGTTGGACGAGAAGATACTTCTCAACTTCCCAAACGCTGCCCAGCCGAGTCGGATTCGACGATTGACCTCTTTTTCAAAGTTGGACCTACCTAACTGGACTGTTTGTCCCAGGTAGACATACTCGTCTACAACTTCGAGTGTAGAGTCTCCGATCTTTATAGGAGTGGGTGTAACATGGGCATTCAACATGACCTTGGTTTTGTCCATGTTCATTTTAAGACCCACTCTTTCGGAAGCTCTACTGAGGTCATCGAGCATTGTACTGAGGTCCTCCATGGTCTCAGCCATGACCACTATATCGTCGGCAAATCGAAGGTGAGTGATGTACTCGCCATTGATGTTGATGCCTAGTCCTCTCCAGTGCAGAACCTTGAAAACATCCTCCAGTACAGCGGTAAACAGCTTCGGAGATATGACGTCTCCCTGTCTCACACCTCGCTGCAGAAGGATAGGTTTCGTGGTCTGGTCCTGAAGCCGGACTGACATGGTGGCGCTTTTGTATAAACACTTCAATACCTCGATGTACCGGTAGTCAATTTGGCACCTTTGGAGAGACTGCAGCACAGCCCAAGTTTCGATCGAATCGAAGGCTTTCTCGTAGTCCACAAACGCTAAACAGAGAGGCAGATTATACTCTTCGGTCTTCTGTATAACCTGCCGCAGCGTATGTATGTGGTCTACGGTGCTAAAGCCTTTTCGGAATCCGGCTTGTTCGGGAGGCTGAAAGTCGTCGAACCTGCGCGCGAGACGATTCGTAATGACTCTGGAAAACAACTTATAGACATGACTCAGAAGTGAGATGGGCCTATAATTCTTCAGTCGGGCATTGTCGCCCTTCTTGAAGAAGAGTACCACCACACTTCTGCACCATGCCTGCGGCGTTTTTCCCTCGAGTATGACGGAATCGAACAGCTTCTGAAGTGCCTTAAGGACCGGTTTACCTCCCGCCTTCAGGAGTTCGGCCGTAATTCCGTCATCACCCGGTGCCTTGTTGTTCTTAAGCTGTTTCAGAGCCATACTAATCTCGTACAGGCTGACATCCGGGATGTCTTCGGTATAGTGTCGGGTCAGTCTAGCTCTGGGGTCTTTCGCTAGATCTTCAACGGGTTTACTGGTTGACGTGTACAGCTGCCCATAGAAACTCTCGATCTCCCTCAGAAGCTCCGGTTTGGCGGATACGATCCTGCCGTCGTCGGTCTTCAGTTTCGTGAGCTGGCTTTGCCCTATAGACAGATCTCTTGCAAATACCTTAGAGCCCTTATTCCGCTCAATTGCCTGTTTAATACATGACATGTTTGTGTATGTATTGACATTAGTATTTGATTTAATTTTATCCAATTCGCGTTCCGTAACTGCCAATTTCGTTTCATTGGAGGATGATTTTATGGCTAACAAAGAAACAATGGACGTTATGCGCTGAGTCATGTCCATGAT
This sequence comes from Diarsia mendica, assembly GCA_949316265.1. Lineage (NCBI taxonomy): Eukaryota > Metazoa > Arthropoda > Insecta > Lepidoptera > Noctuidae > Diarsia > Diarsia mendica. The sequence continues at coordinate 14,496,401 of OX438897.1, forward strand.
GGCAGATTTATTCGCAACATTAATTCGGGAACCTTGGTCATTAACAAGTTCATTAATTTTAGTTAGATATGCAGACGCTTGAGAAACTAAATCGTAATAGTCGTCATGGCTCGCACTTGGACTGGCACTTAATAACGGCGAAGACTTTTCAATGGAATTGGATGTATGAAGCCGTTTTGATCTGTCGTTGGGCGAAATGTACGTAGGAGACATTTCCCTGAACAATCGTTTCGGATTACCGGAGGTAGGTGTTTCATCATTCCGGCGCATTGTTTCTTTTCCGCGATCCGGGGGTTCGTCATTTGTAGTCGACATATTATAAATTACGGATTTCACTCTAAAACGTAATTATATCGTTAACAGTAAAAGAAATAACAGGCGACAAATACGGCAAATTTATGACGAGGTACCCACACACCCAAAAAAAATAAATGTACTCACCGAATGCCAACGAAATTAACTTATTACCAATAAAACCGACGTTAAAATGCCAGAAAAACTTACTACACGAGCACTCAACACTAAATCACACAATTGGAAACAAATCACAAGCCGAGAATTAAACGCAAAACACAACAATCGTAATTAAAAAGCAGGAGCAAAGCCAGTATAAACCGCGCGCAATGACGGCCGGAGGGAAGTGTCGAAGTTTCAAAGAGCTTGCCCACCTCGTCGAGCAGCACAATGGGCCGGTATGCAGACGGCGAGTCCGCAGGGCGCCCCGGCTTCTGGATGAGGACCAGCTTCCCCGTCTTCCAACGAAGCGGGAACTGGCCTCTTTCCATGCACGCGCTAAAGAGCCTCTCCAGTCGGGGCCCAAGAGCCTCTGGGTCTAAGGCCAGGGCCCAGGCTTTGCCAGGCAAGCCATCGGGCCCCGGGGCGGTATTTTTGGCTTTAAGCCTCCGTACCGCCACTCTCAGGTCTACCCCAGTCACCTCCGGAATGTCGTCATCGGTTCCTGAACCGTCCGCTTCCGGCACCGCTGGTGGCGGAGCCATTGGCGGGGGACGATGCTCCCCTCGCGAAGGGAACAGAGCGCTCACTACGTCCTCCACGAGCTCGGGCCGGAGACTCTGTGTCAGCGGGGGGCCCCGGGTGCGGAGTTGATTCCGCACCATCTTATAAGGGCGCCCCCACGGATCTCTGTTGAGAGTCTCCAGCATCTCCTCGCGGGCCTGATCCTTGGCCCGCAGACGAGCCTCGGAGAGGACTTTCTTCGCCGCTCTGTACCCTTCATAAAGCTCCGCCTCGATGGCTTCCGCATTCGGAGGACGAATGCGGCGCCTGCGATGCCTGGCGTACCGGCGCCGCGCCGCCACACACTGCTGCCGCAGGTGCGACAGCTCTTGCGACCACCAGTACACGTGACGCCGGGCGCTTCCTGGCCGGACTCGGGGCATTGCCGTGTCACAGACCTCGGTCATAGCCTCCTGGAACCAGCCTGCCTCGGTGTTAACGTCGGCGGGCCTGACCGGTGATGACACCCAGGCCTGCACGATCGCGGCTTCCAGGAGGAGCTCCCGATCCAGCTTCTTCAGCGCCCAACGCGGACGACTTGGGGTCTGTGGGACCGGCGCGCTCGAGGACTGGGCAGAGACCTCAAACCGGATATACCGGTGGTCGGAATAGGTCTCCTCCCCCTCCATAACACGCCAGTCGACGACGCGTTGTGACAGAGCGGGGCTGGCGAACGAAATGTCCACCACCGACTCGCCCCGCATCCGCACACACGTGGCCACAGAACCCCGGTTCAGGATGTCCAGGCCTGTTTCCAGAGCCCAGCACTCGACCATCCCACCCCGCACATCTGTGTAACGGGAACCCCAGGCCAAGCTCTTGGCGTTGAAGTCCCCGAGTACAAGTACGGGGAGGGAATAGCCTCCGATGACGACACTTAGCTCCCTGAGGGAGTTTTGGAACTCGGCGAGAGTTCGGCTCGGAGAGAAGTAGACTCCCACTACTACGATCTCCCCGAACCGTGCTGCTACGCACCCCTGACCCTTCCTGACCATCTCAAGAGCCGGGGTGCCGGCGGCGGCCGACGCAATGATGGCCACCGTGCCGCTTAGGTCCTCCACCCAGTCTGGCCTGGGCGGGACAAAATACGGCTCGGAGACCACGGCGATGTTGATCGACTACTGCGCCATGCTCTGGAGCAACAGGTCCTGAGCGCAGGCGCAGTGGTTGATATTCGCCTGGAGGAGGCTTAATGGGACCATTAATGGCAGTCCATTTCAGCCCCCTCCGGGACCTCCTGATTCTTGGCGGCAGCGGCGGCGTAGGCAGCGGCAGCGGCGGCGGCAGCAGCGGCGGCGGCGTCAGCGGCCGCGGCGTTGGCGACGGTGGGGGTGGTGGCGGAGGGCCTCCCCTTTCCCCTGGCCTTGGCAGGTGGAGCGCAGGCCTTGCTCCCTGCCCGGTGCTCGGCCGGCTTCCCAGCCGCCGCACATGCGTCGCAGTGCGGCGTGGCCAGGCAAGCCGCAGCCCAGTGACCGGGCTGACCGCAGCGGAAGCATAGTTCGCTGCGGTCCACCTCCGAGGTGCATCGGCACCCTACGTGCTGCCCCACGTGGCAGCGAAAGCACCTCAGAGGTCTGGGCTCCAGGAGTTTGACCTGCGCCCTCGACCAGCCCACCTTGAGGGTGCGACCCTCCGCAATCGTCTTCGCCGCCGTCACAGGGCAGCTGACCGTTACAGTCAGCATGCCTTCGCGGTCCGGGCGTAGGGTGCCCGCCTTGACCTGTTCGGCAGAGCACCCTCCAGCCGCGGTGACGGCGGCCAACACCTCCTCCTCGGAGACCGAGTCGTCCAGACCCACGATGCGCAGGCTTGCGCACTTGATGGGAATGGACACCCGGACCTCGTCCGCATTTAGAGACGCCCTGAACTTTTCAGCCAGAGCGTCCGCCGACGAGGCGCTCGAACCCTCGGGGATCTCCAACAATCGAGCCCCTGTAGCAGTGGGTCGAATTCGGAGGCCCCCGATGATCCCGAGCTCCTCGAGGTTCACCGACGCCTTCAGCCCGTCGATAACGCCTTTGTAGCCCATGCCCTTATTTACCGCGTTTGGCTGTAGCGTTACAACTACAGCCGCGTTTTTGGGGGCACGGAGCCTCGCCGCAGCGGTCCGCTTCCTCTGCCGGCGCTTGCGCACTGTCCGCCTGGCCTTTTGGGCCGCCTTTCGCTCCCTCTCTTTCTCACCGGCCACCTCCCAACCTGACTCGCCCTCGGGAGGCTCAGAGGGCGGAGGAGGTGTGGGTGTCTTGCCCTTCTTCTGGGCAGGCGCCTTGCCCTTTTTCTGGGTAGGGGCCTTGCTCTTTGGAGGGGCAGGCTCCTTGCCCTTCGGAGGGGCAGGTGGCTTGCCCTTCTCCTGGGCGGCCTTACCCTTCTCCTGGGCAGTCACCTTACCCTTCGGAGGGGGTCCCGCCTCGCCCTTCTGAGGGGTACTCGTCTCAGGCGGTGGCGCAGGGGCCGGATTCCCACCTGGCTGAGCCCCGCCTTCAGGCTGGCTGGATTGCCCTGCCTTAGGGTTGCCGGCTGCCGCGCCCGCATACGTCTTCGCCCCCAGGGAGGGCCGAAGAACAATACCCTCTAAGAGAGAGTGCCCCCTCTCGAGGTCAGCCAGCCTCTGCAGAACCAGGTTTAGGTCCCGGTCCCCGGCAGCTGGGGGCTGGCATTGCCCTCGCTCGCACCCCTTCTGAGGCACCTTTGGGCCGGCTACTCGAAGCTCGGCCAACTCCGCTCGAAGCTTCTTATTCTCCGTTTGGAGATCAGCAACGGCAGCCGCCAAGCAGGTGAGCTCGGTCTGCCGCTGCCGCTCGTCCGTCGGAGGCAGAGGGCCACAGCAGATTGCCTCCGCTGCCGCCAAGATGGAGGCCGCGGCCGCGTTCATGGCCCTGGTTTTTGACGAGTGTAGCCTCTTCAGGCCCACGTCGCGGATCGCGGCCTCCACCACCACCGCAAACTCGGCCATGCGCTCCTTCATGGAGACGCCACCGGCCACTAGCTCCGGCTCATCGTCAGAAGACACCGAGACCACTCTCCGATCAGTTTGACCGGTTTGGAGCCCGTCCTCGGCGTGTTCCACGGCTCGCCTGTCAGCCACCTGGGAAACGGCCACCCCTCCCTTACTTCCGCCCTTACCCCGCCTGCTCTTTGGGATTTTTCGGGCCGAGCCCAGCTTTTCGCCGGACGATGACTCCCTACCTGCGTCCGGTCTGGGCCGCTTGAGGAAATACTCCGCGTTTCCCGCAGCAGCCTCCGAGCCCTCGCGCCCAGAGCCTTCGCCCCCCGAGCCTTCACGCCCAGTGCTCGCCGAGCTCGCCGAGCTGCCAGACACGGAGTCAGAGTCCGACCCCGCATCTCCCCGCAGCTCAGGCGAACTCATCTGCCAGAGTTTGGCAGGAGCCTTTGCGCCGCGCTCCCCTGACACCTTGTCAGGTCCTTTGCTACTACCGGCCACAGGACTTCTTGACCGGGACCGGGAGCCTCCTCGGCTCTTGTTGCCACTGGCAAACGGTGGTGAACTGATGTTGCCCCCCCCAGAATACGAGGGGCTTGACGCCTCCAAAGGAGACGTGGCGGATTCTCCAACTGCTGTGCAGCTGGTACCGCCCTGGGGTAGTTCTATTTCATTAGTTCCTTCCATTTTTATTTGTTCCTTTTAGAGGGTGCGGTCCCTTTCTCCTCCTACTTTACATCTCTCCCTCCGCCTACTTGCTGCCCTCACAGTCACGTCTGATAAGCAGACGCGAACCAGAGAGCAGCAAGTAGGGTTCCTCCTGCGACAGGCACACCGCCCGAGGACCCGAACACTGTTCAAGTCTCCGGGCGGTGCGCCCCCCGCGTGTGTCCCTCTTTGTCTGGTCTCTCGACTTGGACCTTTCCGGCATGAGTATATCTACCGGCAGAGCCCCAAGGGTCATTGAGACACGCAAGCCCCACCACGACGGCAACGGGGGAACACTCCGGTGGGGATGCTTGTAGGCCTTACACGGCTACCCATCGTGATATTCAATTCGATGTACACACAATAAAGTCCAAAGTAAAGAGGCAGAATCGGAATCCAGAGTCATCCTTAGGCAAGTCACACAGGGAACAGTAAATATCACAGTTCATAAGCAGAACTAGTCGATGAATTAGAAAATCACGGAGAATCGATGGAAAATAATATAATGAGATGCTCGTGCAGACTATGACAAGCTGTCAGTTCAGTACAGTTGACAATTGAAATGTCTTTTAACTTACAAAGGTTTATTACATGCCAATATTAAAAGCATAGCTAAGTCAAAAGTTGTAAAGTCAAGTCAGATAGAAAAAATAAATTAAACTATGATTATTCATTATCAACTGTAATCTAGTCAATTGAGCTCATAATTATGATGATTTTTTTTTCCAGCGATTGATAGGCCATAAGCTTGATTTGATAAAACTAAGTAAATTATTTCGTCGGTATCTATCACGGTGACTTAAGTAGACGCTTATTAATTCTATCAGCTATAATATAGCCACTGTTCTTTATCATGACGAGGTATAGGGCGCGTTACCAACTTTCAGAATCCGCGCTCTAAACAATCACTACTGATTGAAACATCAAATTTACTCTATTTCCCTCTCTAAACCACTCGTAAAATGTTATGTTATTACTATAGTAATTATTGTAACTGTTGGAGATCCGAACATACAGTAATTTGGAACGTTTGTGACACGTGACAGGTTTAATATGCCTATTATAATAATAGGTTTACGCCCCGTATCCGATAAACGTTGCCAACGTGATTGTCTGAACTCGCGCTGTGCCACGGCGCCTCGAGGTACCTTGGTTAAATTAATTAAGGGCACTTCCAAAACCGTTTGAAGTCATTTAACCATTAGAGTAATTTCCCGAGCACATATTACATGGGAATGGAATGAATTGGTCTTATATGGAAATTGCGTTCGGGAACGATTTCATTACCAGAAATGAGACATTACAGACCGTAACATTACTGAAAGCCAACCCCAACATAGTTGGGAAGATGATGATCACGGACCATATTCTTTTTTTTTGTGGGTGGAAAATCATCGAATGACCCCCCCCCCCCCCCCCCACTCTTGGGCAGAGCGAAGGGGAGTGTCAGACTTCTACTGACTAAAAACCGAACCCATGTTCCTTCTTTGCCCTTGCGCCGAGGCCACGTCACCTAGTACAAAAATCCGCGGCCCCGACGGGATCCGCGGCCCCATTGTTTTTAATGACACATAATAATGTTACAAATTGTTCGATACTTTAAAGGCTAGATTCTTAACTGTCGAATAACTTTTATTAGAAAAATAACAGCAGTCAGGCAACTTTTTCACTGAAAACTACATTTGCTCTTTAGATAAATGTTATCTGACTATTAAAAATAAGTCTAAGGCTGAGTTGCATCAAAAAAGTAGTTAAAGTTAAAGTTTGTGTCAAATGGCACGTCAAACAAACATCAAAACTTCAGTTTTGTATCGGTTATGCCAACAATGAGTTGCGCGATTTGACAAATAGTTAAATGACGTCATAACTTTAACGGTAACTGCAACCACTCACTTTCCGCTGGTTAGTGTTATAGTTTATGTTAAATTGTCTGTCAATTTTATTGTCAAACGCGTTGAATATAACCTTTAGACATCATGTCCCTGCTCCAAGAAATACTCGCAGAAACCAGTTCTGATGACGAAAGCGATGAAAAGAAAAGTGTGATTACCTAGAGCCGATCGTTTTTCCACATGGAACGACGAATGTTTCTTGCCAAGATTTCGAGTCTCTGAAAACGTAGCTTGGTGGCTGACTATACGATTGCATTGCAAGGATATTCATCTTATGTACCTAATTGTTCAACCAAAAAATAATAGGTACGTGCTATAGGTAGACAAAGCAATAAATATAATAGGTACTTACTTTGTTTGAATGTTTGCAAAAAAAAAATTTTAATAATTTTTCTATTAGATACCCCATATAGTACTGTCAAATTTGACAAAAACTTTAACTTTAACGACTTTTTTGGTGCAACTCAGCCTAAAAGTCGTACTACGAATACTTTCAATTACTGGTGGCTTGCGTGCTTCTTGATTATTAAGCACCAGCAGGTACCTATAGTCCCAGTGGTCTTTGAACTTATTAAGCCTAAATAAGTTCAATTTGAGGTTCCTAAAATATCCCTAGACGGCAGTTGGCTTGTTTATCATAACAATGGTATTTTAATTCACATTTGCGGCCCTCTCGTTATTACGAGTTTGAATTTCACTTTAAGTTTAAAAAAAAAAATATTATCACTTAGGTTAATTTGATAATTATAATTATATTATGAGGAAATCTGCCAGAACACTCCTTACTAGCTTAACTATTTTAATTCTTCTTTTTTAATTTAGTAAAAATTTAGCTTATTCTTTTCTTCAGGCATAAGTTAGGACTTACGATAAATTATTATAATTTCTTCCTTAAGAATCTCATTAAACTCACGATAGTAAGTTAGAATACTTTTATTTGCACATTATTAAAAGCACCTTTAACTTGAAAAGGTTTCAACCAGGTGTAAATTCGGCGCACACTTAAAATTAAGTGACTTTATTAGTTTTCTTCACAATATTATTAAAGTAAGTACTTCACTATAAGTACTGTTTGACTTAAGGCTATTTCTGTAATAGCCTTCCAACAGTATGAACTTAGGTGAGATTTATTTTATTAGAATTTATTTTGGTTCTTAGTTCTTTGCACTTACAATTACAATACAAATAACTGCTGGACAATAATGACACCTTTCAACTACATATTAATACAGACTGAAGGATAACCTTTAGTTTCAGCAACTGTAGGTGCCCTTCTACCTTCGTACACTAAATATTTATAGTCGTAGCTAGGGATATTACATAACTAAACAAACAATTAAGCAAAACTAAAAATTTTGAAAAAAAAACTGTAGACGGTAAAAATCTAATTGAAAAAGAATAAAATAACTTTAATGTATATCGATGTTTACAGCTTTTCTTAACGTGTCTGTTTCTCGAAGATATGCTTACGCCCGAATACTCGAACGTCACTCAATTATAAGTAGCCCTCAAAACTCGTGCTATCTCTGTCACTCTGCGTTAAAGTAACAAAGACAGCACGAGATTTAAGTGCAACTTAAAATTGAGTGACGTTCGAGTATTCGGGCGTTAGACTAGTATTTGCGTGGGGTGAAGAGGGGGAGAGGGGGAGCTTTGAAAAATGATTTCGACTAACGCATTGCTCCTTTCAATGAATCTGAAAAAAAAAATGTTCCAAGTCTCTTAACTTCCTAAAGGGGGGGAGAAGGGGGGCAAGGGGGTCAAATTTGAAAAATGGATTTTACTTCCCCGAGCCTCCTCTATACGAATCCGAAAACAAAACATAAAAAAGGGGTGAAGAGGGGGGGAGGGGGCGGAGGGGGGGGGGAGAGGGGAGCTTTGAAACTTCCGAGATCCGCTGGGGGCAAATGGGGCAACTTTGAAAAAGGTAGGAGGGGCTTGGAAAAACGTCGTATGATAAGTACACGAGTGTATTTATGATTACCGACATTACACACTATTGTACCATAATGTACTATTATTCTTTTTCAATTAGATTTTTACCGTCGTCGGGTAGCTACATACTGGTCTAACATAATTTGAGATTTGAGATCATCGACACGTAAAGAAGAAGACCGTCGTCGGGGGGTTTTTTCAATTTTTTTAATTTTGCTTAATTTTATTTCAGACTTTTTAGAGAGCATATCCGAATTATAGGAAAGCTCGTCATCCACGAACTCATTCCTGAAATCCGCATTGAAATGAAATCAGACAATACGTTTTAATTTTAATAATATTGCAATATAATCGTTTCACACTAATATAGCAGCACCCCCTAGTGAGTTAATATCATAAGACTTATCTTAGACCATGCACCAATCAACTACGAACCCATTGCTGATGAAAACCGCATTGAAATCGGACAATTCGTTATAATATTGTTGCAATATTATTTTGCACTAATATTGTAGCCCCTAGTGAGTTAAAGACGTAATTTTTATTATTTGGGAACATGCACATTGCTGAAAACAGAATTGTAATCGGACATTTCGTTTTGATTATATTGCACCATTGTTTTGCACTAATATTGTGGCGCCCCCTAGTGAGTTACAGCCATGACACCTGTCTAAGAACATGAACTCATCGAACACAAACCCGTTATTGAAAACCGCATCAAAAACTTAAAAAAAAACGCACACACAAACATCTCTCACCTTAGCTAAACGCATATACCTGCTCCGTTCCGTCGTGGGTAAATAAATAAATATGTCCAACGTATTTTTATTTTATAGGTTTTCCTCTACGAGATGCAGCATCGCAATTAAAGAACAATAAAGGAAATGGATTTCCCTTTATATAAAGACTTTTTCCTGTTGTGTTTAACTATCAGTAGACAACGAAAGTCAATGGAAAGTAAACATAATAACTTCTATACCTTCCTGGTTCAAGCATGTAAGTTTAAGAGCTTTTTAGGAGGAAGCTTAGATCATCTATTCATTCTAAAAAACCTGCTTTGAAACTTTGAGCTACTTCTGTTGCTGACCGTACAAATAGTATGTATACAAGAAGCAACTTTTAAAAGTGATTTTCCAACTGTGTTGATTAACGCTTTACTTGTTCACGAACATTGCATTTTGGAAGCTATACGAAGTGTGTTACGAAATAGGTCTTCATAGAAAATAGCATTAGAATGTTTCCCTAAACATGTTTGTAGTTGTGACTGTACCTATAGTTACAACTGAATTTGTTCCAACTGCAGAAGCTCGTTCCGATAAGAACCAAACATTGATCCCCAAGCTTGTTCATCGCAAATTGAAAATAGCCAAAATCTGGAGCGAATTTCCCGATTTGACCACTTCGGGAAATTCGTCACGTCACACTAAAACGACCGCAATGTTTAATGGCGAGTAGTTAGGCAAAACGAATGCGAATTGGACGGTTATACGGACATACAGACTAACATAAATATGAACATGTAAATGTTTAAGAAAATTGACCCTTTAAACTATGTTAGTAAAATACTTCACTTAAAATTTTTCACTCAAAACCGATTTTAAACGTTCACAGCCCAAACTATAAAACATGTCTTCTGCCCAGCGGAGTTTGGTGGATATAATAATAATAATGTACATGATGTTTCTTTCGATGAATGGTATACTTTGAGTTCAAGTTGTAAGTTAAAATGTGTTTTCGAAAATGTAAAGGATCTCTCTTTAATAATAAATTAAAATGAATTTAACAGAGGTTTATTTCAAATTATGCTTACATTATTTAGTTATGCTTAGATATTATTAATGGATTCGAAACACAAACATAAATAATGAAAACAGAAATATGAAGTCGAAACTATTATTATTTTATTGATGATCCCTACTTAACTGAAATACGATGTATTTTAGTCACGAAAGCATTTATGGAAGCTTGAAGTAATCGACTTTATCTGAAAAGAAAGTAAAATATAGGTAGAGACGTTAGTGGTCCTTTAGGAATTAACTCTGGCATGAACAGTAAAACGAAATATACAATAAGGTTGAAATTAGAATAAGAAAAGAAGAGACAGTTTATTTATGTATTTAAAACTAGCAGACGTCACGTGGTTACACCCGCGTAGTTTCTGTTCCCGTGGAATTTAGGGATAAAACTTAGCCTATGGCCACCCAGGGATAGTGTAGCTTCCCAACGGTGAAAGAACTTTTCAAATAGGTCCATTAGTTTTTAAGTTTATTCGTACCCATAAAAAAACATAAATCTTTTCTCTTTATAATATAAGAATAGATTTCAAGAACAAAATACAGTGGCCGACTTAATGCTGTGAGCATTTTCTACCAGTCATTCTTAGTAGGTACCTATTTAGTTTAGTTTAATTTTAGTAAGTTAGTTTACGCGTCCGACAGAGTTAGAAGTAATGTTGATTTTTTGCAATAAATATTTAGATTTCGCCTTTTATATATTACACTGAAAAATCACAACAATACACAAATGATCCAAACGTACCGACCTTCTGTTGGGATTGTTTGTATATTGTCAATACAAAAGTGAAGTACTTAGGTACTTACATAAAGAACCATACAGAAATACATAACCAAGATTATATTTAATAGCTACGCTACGTAACAATTGCCAAACAGAGTGACTACTTACGAACACAATTAAATTGTAACACGTGTAAGTATTTGTTCGTTTACTGTAAGCACGTGTAAGTATACTGTTTGAAAAGCCACAATATCCTTATTGTGTACATGATAACATTTTATTTATTCATGAGATCGTAATTGGGTTGTGGAACAACAATCCGCAGAATGCTATCAGAATGTCAATTTATGAGAAGCGTTTGAATTTATTTAACGTTATTGTTATACGTGCGTCTTAAACAACGTAAAGGTTTTTGTTTTTTAAATACTATTTGAGCTTTTTACTTATGAATTAAAACTTTAACTTGCAGAAGCAAAAAAACATTTTAAGATTTCCAAAAAATAATGGACATATATTTTTTCTTTTTTCACGTAAACAAAAGATGAAGACGATACAGTGCTTCGAAATTTCGTGTCAAGTCGTGTGACGTAACAGATTAATTAGTGCGTTTTTACCCAGAAAGTGACGTCACAAGCCCCCCACTCATGGTCTTTGAAGCCTTTTATTTTCGTAAATTTTTATTAATTTGATAAAACAAAAAACACGTATCCGATATTTTTCGATAATTATCTTTCAGATGAACTAATTAGATTTTGTTGGTGAAATACCCTATTCTAAAAAACGCTAAGCTCGAAAACTACTGACAATAGCGCGTCTAAAAAGGTAAATTAAAATAACCAAAGTAATTATAACAATAGAATCCAGGCGAATCTTTGCAAATTATGGTTTAGACACTTTTTGTTTTGAATAAAAATAGATATACCCAGAGCCGTCTTAGACTGTGCTGGGGCCCTTGGGCACACAAGAATTTGGGGCCCTTTGGCACACAAGAATTTGGGGCCCTTTTGGAATTTACCCAAATTACATTAAACAAAATTAAATCACGACACTTCTGTGAAAATAAGTGATGTAATAAGTAATAACTTTAGGTAAAAAGTTCCGACTGAAAGTTTTTCATAATTTATCCGGGGATTCCCCCAAGCCCCAACCATAGATAGACAAAGTCGACATTTTTTATGGTCGCTTGAATTTGGCATTGGAGCGGTTTGCATGGATGATCGCTAGATGGTGTTCCTATTAAATTAGGTAGGATGCGTTCAGAAATACTTTTAAATTACTGAATAACTGAATAAAAAATCAAATGATATGTAACTTGAAAATATACATTATAGACTCTAGATTATAAAATTTATAAACTCAAGTAAATGTCTGGTAAGTTATATCAGACCAAAAACAGCCCTTTAGTACAGCCAAAAAGCGCACTAAGTTTAAATTAAGCAAGAAGCTACAGTGTCTATATACCGCACACAACCGAGACCCTGTAGGCTTGATGTCACTCAAATTCATATAAATATATTGATTCGAATAAATCTGAAAATAATCGATATTCGGGCATTGAGAAAACTGTAATGAGTTTTTTGAGATTAAATGTGAGAGAAATTGTCGGCCCTTCGGGGCCCTCTGAGGATGGGGGCCCTGGGCAAGTGCCCCTTGTGCCCTTATGGTAAAGACGGTACTGGATATACCGTTCCCATTACTGCGATTCAGGTATCCCATCTGTCAGAGGGAAAGGATAATAATTATAATTGATGCAGGAACCTATTAGTCCGTAAATATCAACTGCTAAATAAATGTACTTCGTTCCGAACGACTGAGAGTAAACATTGCCAAAATCCTCTCGCTTGGCAACCGGGTTGGTATTTGCAGAATTGGAATTGCCAACTTCACGCAGTGCAGTTCCGCTCTGTTGTTTGACACCAGTGTTTATAGTATTAACAACAATAAAATTCATGACCACAAATGTTATTATTTGATTAGTACTACTGATAAGTTTATGAGTATTGCTTTGTACATAAATTATGCAAATGTGCACACAATTTAGCACTAAAGCAATGCAAATAGCAGCATGTAATAGTAGTACAGTCCAGAGTTCTTAAAATACTAATCACGTTTCTCGCTCATATTCTGAATCAATTTAATCAGATTTAACGAAGCTTTAGGCCTGAAAAAGTAGATAAAACACCGAATCAAGGGAACGTAATCTGTTGATAAAGGCCAGAACGACACATGGGAAATGTCGCGTAAAAGCAGCGTATCCAGAATAGTATTTGTAATTTACTGATTAAAGGTATTTCGCTGGAACACAATATAACATCACGCCTGTATTCCAGGAAGGGTGAGGCAGAGGTGTAGGCAGTAGTAGTCACGGAACCCAGATTTGTACCCGGTTGATGGCAATAGGCTCGCCCCCTATTACATAGGACTTAAACATAACTGACGAAATGTGGGTATACTATAGTGCGCGCGGAACTAGTTGGCCGCGCCTTAGGTGGCGACAGGGGTGAGGGGGCGGGTTGCCTACAGCTCGCAATGCACAGGAGACTATAATTAGACCGTGATGACCAATCTCGAGATATCGTGAACAATAATTGTTCAATTTATTGAAAAGAATACTTAAAAAAAGCAAAATTAAAAATTTTGAAAAAACCCACGACTGTTAAAAATTAATTGAAAAAAGGATAAAATAACATAAAACACCCACCTTAAAAACCCAAGAATGTCCGTCGGGAGCTGACATTAAATGAACTAGTTTTGCAATGTTCAGCTCCTGACGGACATTCTTGATTTTTAATTTTGCTTTTTATTTTAAACTTTTTACTTGGTGAGGCGTGTAAATAGCCTGCACCTTTGTGAAGAATGTAAGAAAATTTGAAATTAGAATCAATGGCGGATGTGTAATGGCGGACCTCAAAATAATCGGACCTTCTGATGAATCCTCGACAAACCAATACAAGAGAATTATTCGCAGCAAACATGCCCACGTACCTTGACAATCCAGAGATCCCACTCAGACCCAGGGAGATGGGAAGATACCTCGTTCATGCGCACTTGCAAGTATGGGCTGCCGGCCGGCGAGCTAAATCTTCGTGGATCCGCCGGTGGAATGGTGAAAACTCCAAAAATCAACACTGCACTATAAGTTCTCAATGAAGCACAGATGCAGGTCCATTTATTTTACGAGTATCGTCCAGATTTCAACAAAAAGGGATTTTTTAAAGCGGAGCGCGTAGGAGCACACACCGTCTTGTTCAAACGGTCAAGGGGAGCTGTCAGCTCGCTAGTGCCATCTATCTGTGTGCCCTTGCGGAAAAAACTCAAGAAAGTCTCGGTATATGGGCGCTGCATAACAGATGGCGCGAGGATTCATCAATTGAGAAGTTAAAATATTTAATTTGAAATCCTAAATTATTATTATTTTATTTTTTTATATTAAAAAAGGCATTGACGCTTCACCATTACTTTTATTTTTATTTTTTTATCTAAGAACATGCACCAATCAAACCTTAACCCATAACTGAAAACTGAATCAAAATCGGACTTGTAGTTTTGGAGAAAAATGGCAACTTTGATTTGCACAAAAAATCTTTGCTGCATCGCCCCCTGGTGAGTTGTCACCGTAACACCTATCTAAGAACATGCACCAATCAAACCCGAACCCATAACTGAAAACTGCATCAAAATCGGACTTGTAGTTTTGGAGAAAAATGGCAACATGTATTTGCACAAACACACAAACAAACAAACAACCTCTCACCCCAAACGCATATACCGTCTCCGTTCCGTCGTGGGTAAAAAACAAAAACATGCCTAAGGCGCGGCCAACTAGTTCCGCGCGCACTATAGTATACCCACATTTCGTCAGTTATGTTTAAGTCCTATGTAATAGGGGGCGAGTCTATTGCCATCAACCGGGCACAAATCTTAGACTTCGTGGCTACTACTGAGACATTTCTGATGGAAAACCCAATATTACTTTGTCCAACCCGGGAATCGAACCCAGGACCTCTTGCTCACCAGTCGAGCTTGCGACCACTAGACCAACAAGGCATTCATTAGTCGGTGTCATTTACTGATAAAGGAATTCTGATGGAAATCGTTCGAAATGTTAATGTAAAACAATTTGCACCAGCTTTGACGGGAGTTTTGTTGAATGACACTCTTATCAAATAAGATCTACCACTAGCCAATTTTAGCTGGAAACATTAACCCACTGCAATCTAGTCTAGTTGAAACATGGTAAGTTGGAATTTTACTGGCATAATCCAGCTTTCAGATAAACTAGTTTCATAGTTTTAAATTCGTTCATTAACTTTATTTTTGACATGTTTGACCGATGATAGAGGAATATGTTAGTAAAAATGGACGATAGACACGGTCTTGTTAATTAGTAATTAATGCTTGTATAAAACTAACCTTTCAGTCAGCCAGTCGGTCAGCTCAGCTTGCAGCTAGGAAGGCTGCAAGCCAGTGCACAAAAAAGCGCAGTGACGATGCGGATAACTAATTTTTCAATACACTTCCTCGAAAACTAGCTCTTATTGCACTACGATTAGGTTCTGAAATTAGTCTTCAACTCAAATATCTCTTCTTAAATTTATGAAACGTACCTACACAAATTTTCCATTTACCTTTTCTGCGTCATATTTATTATTTTTTCAACGATAACTTATTATTAACAACTGAAAAAACTGAAAGCGAAAAAGGGTTGTCAAAGAAATCCATATAAATCCTCTCTGTACCTAGGTGCCTTTTTTAATTCATTCATATTTTGTTAAAGCTGTATTAATAATCCTTCACGGCTCACTGGTGACGCGGACGGACGGGTTGACAAATTATCTGAAGCTTAGAAAATATCACAGGTACCCCCGGTCAATGTGGCGACACTTAGGGGAGGTCTATGTCCTCGTATGGTTATAATATAGTGTAACATAGTTTATTTATTTTTTTACATCCTCTGAACTTGTGTTATGCAAATAAATTATTTGATTTGATTGATTTGGACGTCTTTGATGATGCTGGGATACTGGGATGCCGGCTGAAATGATGATGATAATGATGACCCAGATTTGAACGCTTAATGAAGAATTGAAGACGTAGTCGTAGGTTGTTTTTGTGGGCATTTTTTTTTTTAAAGTAAAATTTTATTTTTATTTCATTAACACTCTTATCTTCAAACTTCACCCTCCATGTTCTGGAGCCCTGGCGTTACGACATGGTTAGCACCTAGAACCAACGACCAGTGGTCCATAGTGGACATTGGTCCTGGATCGAAAGATTTGGAGGTCATGATGGGGTAGGCTTTTACCCAGTAGTGAAATGATACAGGCTAACAGTAACTTAACGTAATCATTTTTCTGAGTTGGTTACCCTTTTGTTATGGGCATGCTCAGCGCAGTTGAGCTGTTTAATTAATTGTTAAGCTGTTTGTTGTTATTTGTTTATCTATGTGCTGCTCTTTTGTGTTGCTGCTGTCCATTAACGAATAAATACGTATTCTATTCTATTCTATTTGGTGCGGTATAACACTGTATACCACACCAAATTATTGTTGTACCTACACTTGGTTGTACCTACACTTTACAACCACAGCAATTCCTGAAAGCTAGGATTTTCAGTAGTGCGAAAATGAATCTAAGCTTAAGCAATCCTTTTGCCACATCAGTATGTAGAGGCAAAGCTTTAACAAATCCTCCGTAGGCGTAGTACCCAAATCCAGGCTAGTTTACCGACGACCAAAATACATTACAAGTCGTTTCTCGAATTCGGAAGCCTATTTCATTCGCGTTTTCGCGTTTTTTCGCAATCCTGCGGAATTCCTTGGTAAGAAATATTTACTGTTCTAAGGAGAGGACTTAAGGAGGGTAGTGAAGTGAGTGACTACAGAGTGATGAACGATACGAATGGTTGCCTATTGTTATTTAATATGCTTTTGTATTCACATTTACCTTATTGAATACTAGCTTTTGCCAGCGGCTTCGCCCGCGTGAAAATGACGATTTTCCATACAAACTTTCATCCCCTATTTAAATCCCTTAGGGGTTGAATTTCGAAAAATCCTTTCTTATTCCTTGTCTACATTATAAAGGGAACCTCTATGCAAAATTTCAGCTTTCTAGGTCCAAGGGTTTGGGCTGGGCGTTGATGAGTCAGTCAGTCAGTCAGTCAGGACTTCTCTCTTTATTTATATAGATTTTGCCTTATTTATATTCTATTTCGGCAACTGTTGAATTTCATTTTATCTGCTCAGTGACGTAGTGCACAAGTCTTCTTCTTCTTCTTTCGCGTTTGGTTATTACCTTACCTAAGGGCCTCTGACTTGACTTTACATGACGTCAAGATATATACATCATTAAATGTTACTAATATTATCATAATAGTATGTGTGTTACGCCCAAATACTCAAACGTCACTTAATTATAAGTAACCCTCAAAACTCCTGCTATCTCTGTCACTCTGCGTTAAAGTAACAAAGACAGCACGAGATTTAAGTGCAACTTAAAATTGAGTGACGTTTGAGTATTTGGCTGTTAGGGCCACTTTGACAGTATTTAGGTGCAGGTTGAGGCAAAAAATAAATGGCTGAATAAATTCATGAATATTCTAAATTTATCTTTTGCTCGTTAGTGCGTAACTAATGAAAGTTTCTTGTCGGCTCAGTCACGCACTAACAGTAACCAGATTTAAACGTGCTCAATTTTTTTTTCATTTGAATATTAATTTAGATCCTTTTCTGAGAAAACCTTGGGTTTAAAAAATCGACAATGGAAGATCTTTCATCGTCGAATTTATTATTAAGTTGGATTGTGGGTAAAAATGGCAATGTCATCACGCCTGTAATCCCCGAAGGGTTAGGCAGAGGTGTACCTATTAATATACCCACATTTTACCAGTTATGTTTTTAAGTCTCACGCACTGAGAAAAATAAATGATAGTATGTATCAAGAATGTGTCTCCGTCAATTATGTAACTTATTTATATAGGAACGCACAAAGGTGTACGATTACAGTAATAAAGTACATTGAGTTGTCCGTAGTAGGATTACTTTATGGATGTCGCTATGATTTTTGTAGATTTTATTAAGAACTTGTTTACTTTTTTGACCAGTCGCAAAGCGTAAATAAGTAGAAAAATAGTCGCTTTATAAAGTTTCTTGATTAATTTGAATAAATAACTTGACTGATATTAACATGCCTTATAACAAAGCGTTTAGGTCTCTTGTTTATGCTAACTATGGCAGTTGTTGCGTTTAAAAAGCACTTGACCAATGTATAAAAGTCACTTGATTGATTTCAACATCTTCGCTGATAGATTAAATCATTAAAATTGTAAGTTTTAAAATGAAATATACTTATGACGATAGGCGATTTGTTTGATAGTATCATGTCAGATGATACATTTTATAATGACAATTAATTGATTGATGTAAGTACGTCTTTGTACAGATCATGTAGCTTATTAAAGTTAAGTAATTAAAAGTGTTGATCTGAATTAAGTACTTCTTTGTTGTGCTTAAGTTGTATGTTTGTTCCTATTAAGTTGTCTGTCTGTTACTATTAAGTTGTATGTTTGTTGCTAATAAGTTGTGTGTTTGTTGCTATTAAGTTGTATGTTTTTTGCTAATAAGTTGTATGTTTGTTGCTATTAAGTTGTATGTTTGTTGCTATTAAGTTGTATGTTTTTCGCTATTGAGTTGTTTGTTTAGGCTCAATTTACACCGCCGCGGAATGGAACGAAGCGACTTTTTGCTACGAAATTCTACTTAACATAATGAACTTTATGTCAATTGGTTAACGTACAAATTACGTACGTTACATAAGGTTCATTATGCTATAAACAAATTCGTTGCAAAAATTCGATTCGATTTCGGTGTAAATTGAGCCTTAACAAACTCAAAAGCAACAAACAAACAACTTAATAGTAACAGAAGACAAACAACTTAAACGCAAAAAAAAACAAACAATAGCAACAAACATACAACTTAAACGTAATAAAGATAATTTGAAATATTCTTAAGTGTTTAGTACTGAAATAAAATAATCAAGTAATTTGACTCATTTATCTATATTCAAAACAGCAAGTTAAATAATCAACATAAAATGAACGAAATTGTTATAACATAAGAATAAACGGGTGTTAGGGACGGCCTTCCGAAAACTTCGCAGAGTAATCAGTCCATGAAACAAAGTCCTTTTTTCAGTGTCACCTGAAAAAAGAAACATTTTATATTAATATATATTACACACACATGTCTGCATATGGTGTCGTACGTAACGAATAGTACCATCCCATATCTTCCCGTGGGTGTCGTAAGAGGCGACTAAGGGACTTCCCAGAGAATGGGCAACAGCGTTCTCTGAGCTTTTGTAACAACCGCACTGCGATCGCCAACCCGCCTGCCAAGCGTGGCGATTATAGCAAAAACCCTCCTTTGGGGGTGGCCCATGTCCAGCAGTGGACGTCTTTTGGCTGAAATGATGATGATATATTACACATACACTCACTCGCACACACACTCACAGACACACCCATGTGAGCTTGCAAGCCCTGCTGTCAGAGGTTTGTGTAACGACAAACAAATGTCAGAAACAGTGACCCAGACCGATGCTAAACTCAGTTCACTTGACTCGTAACGAAAATTTGCATAATAACTCACAAACGGTTTACTAAATCAAAAACGGTCATTATTGAAAGACCTATCCAACAATACCCCACACGATAGGGAACGCAAAACAAATTATCATCTCCACCTTACACGTAGGGGAGGAACACCAAAAAAAAAAAAAAAAAAAATATTTGTTTCTCGCACTGCGCCCTTACCTGTTCCCTTCCCGCCAGTAGAGTATTCTTACGAAATTGTGATTGGTCTGAAGAGAAACTAAGCAGTACCTAATGGCAAGTAATGTGGAAAGTAGATGCAAAATACTTACTGGTGAAAATGGGCTTTAAATCCGAGAGGCCCCACGCCTTTAGTAAGTCGCCAGCTTCCTCCATCAAACACTAGGTAGGTATTCACTTGCCGCCACGACTTGATACTGGGACCACTTTAAATAATACTATAGGTACTAATGGCAAATTATCAGAAATTTTATTTAAATTAACACGGGACAATTGCAAAATATCAAGAAAGAAAATAACAAAATTCGACACAATCACGAACGAAAAACGGTTAAACAGACGCGCGCGCTCGAGTCACAGCAACGACTGATTGAAAAAATAAAGACGAAGTTACCATTTTAAATTAATTATTAATTTAAAAAAGTTAATTGATTTCTCATATTATTTTCCGATCATTACTTAGATGAAGACATTTATAAATGTAATAAAGATATTTTATTAATGTTGCTAATCAAGTATCTTAGTAGGATTTATCATGAACTACATTTACATCAATAACGTAGTTTTTTAACTGAATTATATGCAAATGATTAAAATACCCCAATCATTTTATCTTATTAGAATTAATAATGGTTTATGACGTCACCAAAATTAAATAAGAAGTTTTATTGTTTTAAACATATTTCACTTTATAAGCGTACAATCATTTAAATTTGATTTCCACAATCAATTGTGGTTTGTTGTTTTAAAATGATTAATGATTAATTTAATCGTTTTTTACTCAATCAAGCAAAATTTCAACTTGATAGGAGACCAGTTTTCTCAGTGCGTAATAGGAGGCCAGCCTACTGGCACAAACCAGGCACGAAATTAGACACAGCGGCTGCTAATGTAAAATTCCTAATAGAAAAACCCAATATCACTTTGGCCGACCCGGGAATCGAACCCCAAACCTTACACTCAGTAATCGCACTTGCGACCACAATACCAATGAGGCAGTCTGACCAAATTAGCACTATCATTAATTTAAATGCATGGTACTCCTATTTATACTAACTATCAGGCAGACACGTAGTTATTTTTGAATTTCCAATTTCCTTGGGGAGAAACTCTATAATATATACAACGTAAAGAACCTCGTGCCCCTAATGCACTTTACTCTCTCGCTGGTAAACATGTTCCACACGACAACACCAAGTTATTGAGTAAAAAAATCCATAATTTTAGTTCCGCCATTATTACCTTCAAGTTTCAGCTCAAAATAGCACCAAAATATAATAAAATCATGAAGTAACTAACTTAGTCAGGCTTTTAGAGCTTACTTGACGTAGTTAAGAAGCTATTTCTGCAATAACAGGTATAGGTAGGTACTATGTAGTTGGGAGCGTGTTTTAAGTGTGTGTCAGCTCATGTAGCTCTTAGATCTTAGTAAAAGCTTTTAACTGGAAACAGTACGTGGAAGTAACATCAATTAGTTACTTACAGCAAAATGTCTGGATAATTTAATGCGAGTTATAAGGTAGGTAATGCATTGCAGGTGAAAAAGACCTCATCCAACTACTTTCGCACATTACCATGTTTTTATAGGTACTTTCGAGTAAGTAATTGGCAACACAATGCCGACATTTCAAAGCCACCATTTTTTGACCATTAAACTTGATTAAACTTCTTTGGAATCTCACCGACACAGGAAACAAAAGCGAAAGATTATCTATTGTGCTTTTCGATAATTTCATTCAGATTTTATAAACAATATTTCTTTCTCTTCTGCCGTAAACTACTTATATCCGTGCGGGCTGCCAACACCTAGACCAGGGAAGGCGAACCTTTATGGATCAACGTGCCATTTTTTCTAAAGAAATGTTTATTGAGACCTTACGCGTGCCGTCAAATAATATTGCTTAGTCTGTATTGGCAAACAATTAAACTAAATATAGTAATTCAAATTAAAGTAAGATTGCTTCTTGGACTGGACTCCTCTACCAAACGTTTTCTAATCGAATCTCATGATAAACATCTCTGAAAATAATGACTTGTTGACATAGTTGAAAATATGGTTAAAAATTCGATGGCGTGCCTTAAATATTCTGCAACGTGCCATCAATGGCACGCGTGCCATGGGTTCGCCATCCCTGACCTAGACCAATTTATCAGTATTGTGAGTGCAAACACACTCAGAATGAATATTTAGTATGCCAGGCTAATATTTAGTCTTTCTTGCTATAATTAAGCGCCGTCTCATAGCGCAGAACTTGATCAAGTCATACGTAAAGGAAGATAAATGTTTAACCAAATTAAGACGAAACCGAGACAACAGACCTAACTAACCGTAAAATTGTTCCACCGTGTTACTTTGCGCAGTATTTATTTGTGTAACCATAACCATAAACCAGATGTGTTTTAAGAGCCTATTCAATGACATGGGATCCAATAAACTCTCATGATAAGTGATTTATTTGGCCTTTGTTAATTCGGAGTATTCGGACAACCAATCACAATAGCTTATGAGGTTTGACAGCAGATTTACTGATCCGAGATTTGGGTTTACAAACTGGAAAACTCACGTATAAATGTTGAAATTAAACTCTTACAATATAATACCTGTCCCTACCATTAACTTTTTAATAAACTAAAGCGCGATAATACCATTTTAACCGACTTCCAAATGATTTATAAATTCGACTGTTTTTTTATTGTTCAGCGATATCTTCGCCAATTGTGAACCGATTTGATGATGAGTCCTTTTTTATATGGAAGAATATTATAATCTGGTGGTTTAAAGATTTGATGCTGATCTTCGGAAATATACAATGGAACTCTTCAATAATAGACAGCAAATCTGTCGCGCTTGGATGTTTGATATGACGCCTGCATGCTCTGCAGATAGATAATATGTAACATAATTATATTGTTAACAACGAAACATATAAATGTATAGGAAATATATGTATAGAATATTATTATTAGGTACAACAAACATTGGAAAAATAAGTAGGTTTTATTTTTGCAAAATAGTTTTATAGTAATAAGACTTGCAGTGAAAGAAACAGGTTACTCGTATTTCAGATTTGTTTGAATCGGGTCTTGTTTGAAATACTAAGAAAAAGTATTTCAGTACTAACGAAGGAACAAGAACATTGTTTACAAATGCAGTTCTGAACTTATGCATCACGTTACATGTATTTAACAAGGAAAGTCTTAGTTTTATAAGTAAACACTTTTCAAAACGGAAAAAGCTTGGAGATAATAACGTGCCCTTAAAGCGAAAACCAACTAAAGTCACTTATGGTCAAAAATCTGTTACAAGAACCGTTAGAATCTCCTTTTTAAGATCTACATACTGGTAAAACCCGTTTTCCGATATGACAGTCCGTTCTGGATTTAGCTTTTAGCTAAAGTAACTTAACAGGAGATTTTTGAAATAAAGAACAGGTAAAACCCAATAAGTGTCAGTTAAAGCAAGGTTTCTGCACTGTAAACCATGTTTTTAGCCAGGAAAAATATTGAATCGCCGTTTAAGGCGACATTAGCTGCCCGCGACCTTGAGCGCGCGTTTACCTCACCGCCTAAACAAATAAGGTTGAAAATGGCGATGCGTTTGATGCTCGTGACTGCCAAAATGAACGATAGTTCGCAGATTTAATTTATTTAAAAAAAAAATACGCTGTAATGTTAAAATATTTTTACATATGTCTTTAGTTGGTTAAATTTCCTTTCTGATAGTAAAAAAAAAATAACTGTTGTCACTCAAAATATTGAGCATTTCGAGACGAAAAAGTTTTTTCGTGTGATTTTTTTGTGATTTTGTGATTTTTTTTTTCGAGGTTCTTGATTACTTTTAGAAAATATTTTTGCATAAGTCTTTTACCTATACATTTGACTATACACTGTATTTTTTTTTGGAATTGTAATAAGTAGCAATACGGCTAACTCTGCAACGAAAAACAGGTCGTTTTTACGGTGCCCCTTTGACTGCGCCTTAAGTGGTTTTTACGTGATTCAAGTTAGATGAACAATATTAATTTAATAACTGAGTCAAGAGACTAAAGATTTCTACTTATTATAGTTTTAGCAATTATCCATTAGATAAACATAAACATTTCGTTTAATTAAATTCATTAAAAAACTGCTGTCCAAACTCTTTTCTTGTCTTTCTTCAAAAGACAAGAAAACATTGCGGCTACAGGAAAAACCACTAATCTGCAGCACTTATCAAGCCAATGTTTAATTATTCCTATTTGTTTTGAGAATTAAGTTCTTTTTTCTCTTTCACCCGAATAATGAATACAATAAGAAATGTAAAATACACGTACTCTCCTCATTATCAGTTGTTTTAATATAAATTTTACGATTCGAACCTTTAAACACGATTTTCTCGAAACTACGTTTTATGCAGTTAGTTGGGTTTTCAAGTAAGGGCACGAATTAATATAGAAGATATAAACTGAAATCGCACTTTGAGTGGTAAATACAGGTAAAATAAGGTTTTTCCTTCACCTGCAAAAATATATACCATACAAAAATATGCGCAAAAGAAATTACCTACACAGTTTGTGAAAAATTAAATAATTCTTGAACGCTACAGTATACTTAAAACAAACACAGCAACGCACACACACACAGTTAAAATAAATTCATTCAATTCAGGTTAAAGTTAGCACACAGTCAATTTCAATGTTACAACATTATACGTACACATTTCTGTATACTGTGATTCAAGTTAATAATACACAAGGATAAATTGTTTTACATTGTAATAAATAATAATTTAGATGTTTAAAATATTCTAAACCCGACTGCATTAATAAATCAGATTTGTGGCTTTTAAAAACATGATGTAGGTATTTCGTTTCAAGCCCTTTGTGTGAGAAAGGTCGTCCCCGCACGCGTGTCATATTATATTATATTTCTAAAGACAATTTACATACAGCAATATGTCCTAAACAATAAACATTTGTCAAAAGAAGCTTGCGACAATTTTTTTGTGATAAAATTAGGTACCCTTTTTTTTTGGTGGGTGGATAATCATCAAATGACCCCCCCCCCCTCCGTTCTTGGGCAGAGCGAAGGGGAGTGTCAGACTTCTACTGACTAAAAACCGAACCCATGTTCCTTCATCCGTCATCTCGTACTAAAATCCGCGGCCCCGACGACGGTACGGACGGACGGTATAAAAGTACCATAACTATATATAATACACAGGTAAGCATACTTTTATTCTGTAAAATATTGGCTTGACACCTGATCCCAGGCGTGTTAAAATCCTACCATAGCAATATCTTTAGTACTGACATTTTGTTTGTAAGTAATAAAGTTCTTTTCAACACACTTGCTCATAAAATGGCTCTTAATTCACTGCAAACATAATGACACCTGTAATCAAACTGTGACTTTGTCATTGCATTCACAAGTGAGTTAAAAGGTTTTTTTTTTAATTTTATTGGTCCCCCCCCCCCCAGTGGCCCTGACCATATAGGTACTCTGAAGACATAAACAAGTTTAAATAGCTATACAACTTGATGATGTGATGACTTGCAACGAGATTCAGCTAAGTGTCTTATCAGTTCCGTAAAACTTTACACATTCATATAATCGTTATCGCTGGTGCAATAAGTGGATTTTCCTGATTCTCTATTGTATGTAGGAAAATATTACCAATGTATCTGTTTCAAATACTTATTTATAATTTAACCTTTGAGGATATTCATCGTTTTGCTTTTATATCCTCGAAGCGCGGACCAGGCGTGGACGCATTAAATGCCTTTGTAGAAGTAACTTTATCTGAAAAATAAAATGTATAAACAGTGCGTGTTTACATTGTTGGCGGTCTACGTGGGGTTGGCACACTCGTTCTCGTTCTCCTGGGGTGAGTTCATAATTTATGTCTTTTTGGGTACCGTACCTACCTACTGACTGTCATCTGAACCTCCATGTTTTACATACCCATGTACTGTTGACTGGTCTAATTATAGTGTCACATCACCCCTTT
Source organism: Diarsia mendica (assembly GCA_949316265.1). Classification (NCBI taxonomy): domain Eukaryota; kingdom Metazoa; phylum Arthropoda; class Insecta; order Lepidoptera; family Noctuidae; genus Diarsia; species Diarsia mendica. The sequence goes on from OX438897.1 coordinate 14,522,235, forward strand.
TAAAACCGTCGTTCATGGTGTAGTAGTATGAATGGAGTGGCACTACATCTTAAGCGTATTCAAAGCAAGCTGTCAGAAATTTAGGACCCACAAATAGGCGAATTTTGGGATGAGGGTAGAAAAATGCTGATGAATGAATAATGATAGCCGTATAAAGTTAGGGATTGGAGAACGCCTAGGTAAGGTAAGACTTTATTACAGCTTAAAAATGGTCACTCTTCTTTTTCAGACGTCGTCGTAGCTAGAACCAAACCGATCGCTAAAACCCGGATAGAATTTTACAACGACGGGAAACTAACGCACCATGTGACGCCTCCAAAAGGTTTTGAGATCGATTGGTTATCTTACGACCCAATTCACAAGCGGGTCCTGTTTTTCAGTAAAAATAGTTTAATCGACTCTGTGTTAAGTTTAGACTTAACAACATTGGAACCACAAACTGTAATGAAGAAAAACCCTGACCGAGGCTTAAGCGCAATCGCCTATGACCCGATAACGAGATTATTTTTCGGAATCGTTAATAAAAAAATATACTCGTTTCTCGTAAAACCTGACAATGATATTGACGAAAAAACTGTGATCAATTTGCCAGAGGATAAGTCAGAGTTTCGTGATATTGTGGTGGACAGCAGTTGTGGAGGGTACGTTATTTCAAGTTTATTTATTTTGTATTCATATTCATTATTGATAATATTATACTTTGGGGTTATGACCAACCGAATTGAAATTCCTTTTAAATAAAACCTTGTCGAAAAATACATACATACGAATAGAAAACCTCCTCCTATTTGAAAGTCGGTTAAAAAGCTCCATACTAAAAGTTTGCACCTGACACCGTTCTCGATGATGACGAAAGGTCGATCCTAATACTACGTGAATATCACGAGCTCACACAGGGCTATGCTGATCTCATGTCCTTGTGGTGATAGATCGATTGGAGCGTTCCGCAATGATTGTATAGATAATAGCGATTCTGCTACAAACTAAATGATGAAGAAACATGTTTTTGTCGTCAATGGTAAAATAATATCCAAGGAGTTGGACATTTTCTATAAAACTGGCGTAGATATAGTCACCGCTAAACAATTTTGGTTTTTCTCCAACTATTGTATTATTCTGAAAACACAACATTAAACATTAAGAAAATTGTTAATTTATTATTCATTAATTACAGGTATATTTACTGGACCGCGTTCGGTAAAACTAACGCAATGATTGAGAGGGTTAGATTTAATGGTCTCGACAAAGAAGTTATATTAGAGAGCAGTGATCTAACCAGAAACACCTTGGCCATTGACCCTCAGACAAAGAAACTGTACTGGATGGAGAGTCAAAAGCATGTTAAAAAAATTTGGATTTTAAGTGCAGATTTGAATGGGAAAAATGTGAAAAAGTTATATAGTGTAGACGTGGACAATACACCAACTCAATTAACCGTGTCAAACGATTTTATCTACTGGGGGAACGGAATTGAAATGTATTTCTGGCAATTACCAAATAATCCACAACCCGACACTAATATGAAACCCAAACGAGTTTTAATGGACACTACAAAATTTATATTTGGTATTCATGGTATAGCCACCAACTATAAAATTAAAGAACACGCTGAGGGGATTCCGAATTGCAAAGCGACGACAGGCAGCGACTCCATCACTGTTTCGACAGATGTAAGCCTGGTTTGTGTTCATGGTACGAAAGTGAGTGGGGAATCTCGTTGTGAATGTACCCAGGGTTACAGCGGCGAGAAATGTGATGTTTCCGCCTGTCAAAACTATTGTATGCAAGGAGAATGTAGTCTCAGTACAGAAGGCCTACCGAAATGCAGGTAAAATTATAATAATTACTCATCCCAGTAAATATAACTCATATCTATACATACTTATTTTATTTATCACTTTAATCACCGTTTATAAATATAAAAGGAAGGAAAACGAACAGTACAACTAAAAAAATACTGTGCTTTACTAAATAAATATTATTGTTGTATGATTTGAATCGTTATAATTGTTTTATTATTTTTCCGTTTATTCATTTATAGACTTGTATATATATCTATATATATAAAAATGAAACCCGTTTTCCGTTGTCACGACATAGTATGAAAACGGCTGGACGGATTTAGATGAAAATTGGTAGGGAGGTAGCTAAGAACCAGGAGAAGGTTCTTTGATACTTTCTTTTTTTTTAGGTAGGGTAGTAGGTAGGGTAGTAGGAAGGTAGTAGGTAGGGTAGTAGGTAGGGTAGTAGGTAGGGTAGTAGGTAGGGTAGTATCGTAGGGTAGTAGGTAGGGTAGTACGTAGGGTAGTAGATAGATATGTAGGAAAAACGCATTGCAACGCATGCGCGGGTTCAGCTAGTTACTTATATTTTTACATATAACTTTTTAAAATCTAAAAAAACATTTAAAAATATAAAAAAAACCGGCCAAGTGCGAGTCGGACTCGCGCACCGAGGGTTCCGTAAAAAAAATATATTTTGTGATGTAACTAAAAATTTATGGTTTTCGTAATTTTTCCTATATCTATGCTATAAGACGTTGCTTCGTACCAAATTTCAAGATTCTGAGTACACGGGAAGCACCCTGTAGGTTTTGATTCCCTTGCAAGTGTCGAAAATTTGCGGCATAAACGGCTGTATCTTTTGATTGCGTTGGCTTAGAAGTTTGATTTTTTCACAGCTTCAAGGGACAGTAGACCTGAGTAATTGATATAAATTTCAGCTTCATACCTCCACGCGTTCCTGAGAAAAAGGGTCTTGACAGACGGACGGACGGACGGACAGACGGACAACAAAGTGATCCTATAAGGGTTCCGTTTTTTCCTTTTGAGGTACGGAACCCTAAAAGTAGTAGTCCGCCGGTATTGGGAGCAGGGTCCAAGCTACCGGTGGTTAGGGCTCCAGAGACAGAAACCTCCTCACAACGCGGGTCGTATCGAGAAGTACTGTTTTCTGAATCAGGCCCTTGATCTAACCGCCAAGCAAAAGTTTTGAGAGATGACCGTCATAATTATGATCATCGAGAATAGTAACAGTAATTATTATTTCAGGTGTAAAGATGGTTACTCTGGGGCAAAGTGCGAAGTGAACGCATGCCAGGGGCATTGTTTAAACGACGGCATCTGTTCCTTGGATGAGGACAGTGTGCCTGTCTGTGAATGCACTAACCATTATGAAGGTGACAGATGCGATGCTCCCATATTTCTGAACCAATGTCCAGCCAACACAGGTAATTCTTTTTTAAATCTGTCCATGTCAAACTCGGTTTCACAGAAAAATATTTGAACCCCTTTCATGTGTTCACAATAATCCCATAGTACATTTTGTATTTTTTTTTGTTGTTTTTACAGATGTTGTAAAGCCGGTTACTCTGGTAAAAGGACTGAAGTCGCCGAGTGGTTCGCAGTTGCCTCGCATGACTGTCGCCTGGAAAAACGGTGTTCCTTCGAAATGAGCCACGTTCATTTCCATTTTCTTCTGGTTCCGGTTAATCTCGGAAATTTTAATGGGACTTTTACTAGCAGATAACTGATGTCATAAGGTGTAGTTTAGTTTTACTTTCTCCTATGTTATAATGTAGCATTCCGTGCAAAAAAATAAAACCCCTGAAACAGGTACCAAAATCCGATTCAAAAACGAACCAAGGCCGCGGGGAACAGCTAGTAGGTATATCATAAGTATATGTCAACTATACCTTTTTTATTTTTGGTGGGTGGAAAATCATCAAATGACCCCCCCTGCTCTTGGGCAGAGCGAAGGGGAGTGTCAGACTTCTACTGACTAAAAACCGAACCCATGTTCCTTCTTTGCCCTTGCGCCGAGGCCACGTCATCTAGTACAAAAATCCGCGGCCCCGACGGGATCCGCGGCCCCGACGGGGTGTCAACTATACCTTACTTATGTATTTAACGGTGTTTTTACCTACTAATTAAAAACCCTCGTGTTGTGATGTATCTGACGTATTAGAGGTCAACGTGTTTAAGTACGAACTAAAATGGCAACCTTGATCAAGAAAACTACATATAAATGTATATAATCCCCGAGTAAAGTGTTGATTATTTTTCCACTTCGGTTGAAATAAGAAATCTTTCGGAAGAAATCGAATTATTTCTGCTACAATTGGAACTTGTCTGTGATCAAAATGTAATCAGAGCAATATTGTCGCAAAATTCAATCACGGTTTAATCGGCTTGATAAAAACTTATTAATATTTTTGATGAGATTTCCGTGATAGGGTTACGATTGGCAGAGAAAGTAATTGCTTAGGAACTCTATAGGAGAGATAAATGAAGAAAGAGTAGCCTTCGTTATTACCGGTTATTTTTTTATGGCTCACTGGAGTTTAAACTCTATGTAAAGCACCAAGCATTCAAAATCCAATACAGCACATCGCAATACGTTTTTTGATACGAGAAATATGAATTAATTAAATAATCGTATCTGGGATACCGTTCACTTTTTATTTGAACCTGGAATTTTGTGACTGAAAGCGAGCTTATGTACTTTGGTCCTATTGTCTTGTAAACAATGCGTTTGAGAAAATAAATAACAATACTGGAACAAACAATGCGCGATACAGCCGATAGCTTTTCCTTTATATTCAAAGAAACTTTAAGAGATGAAATAAAGTATTTCAAGAATATAACATCACGCCTGTAATCCCCAAAAGGTTAGTCAGAGGTTTACAGTCACGAGCACTAAAATGCATCAACTTTTGAAAGTGATTTTGTCCAACTGAATTGATTTTCATAAAAGTCATGTGTTAAGGACAGTATTTTCAAACTCAAACTATAACAAACTAACGCCCGAATACTCGAACGTCACTCAATTTTAAGTTGCGTGACGTTCGAGTATTCGGGCGTAAGTCTTATTTTAAAGTAGAACTGTTGTTTCACGAGAAAATCAAGTTAGAATAATTATGCTGCGTGTATAGTACAATGACATATTAGTGCTTCTGACTTTTCCTAGTTATACCCCCAATTCTCGCCAGCTATGTTTAATTAGGTTGAATTGTTTCCAAAATATCTGAATTTTGGTAAGTGTATATTAGTACCAATTTTGCTTCCTTAGATTTTAAATGAAGTAAAATAGTACATAATTTAACAGTCGTTACAGAAAGTCAGCGACCCGAAAATCTGCCAATCAGTGATAGCAAGGGGTATCGTACTACTTAATTGGGTTGTGGAGGTCAGATATGCGGTCGCTCCATGTAAAATAGGTACTAGTATTCAGCTGCATCTGGTAAGATTTCAAGCCGACCACAACATACATACAACAACCGACCGACGGCACGGTTGGCGCAGTGGCTCAAGCAATGGACTGCCGCGCTGCATGTCGCGGGTTCGATCCCCGCACGGAACAAATATTTGTAAGACCTAAAAAAAAAAAAAATGGTTCGGAAAAGGCTAGACAGATGATGATGATAGTATAGTACATTATGGTATAAGTGTGTAACGTTGGTGATTACCGCAGAGGCGGCATTGAGACCCGAGCCGTCAGGTGAGGGTCTTAAGAAAGCCGAGGAAACCAAATGTTGGGGCGTAACTCCCAACAGTGAAAATGTTATGTTGATGTTGTAAGTGGGATGTTATGTTGATTGAGTAGACAACCGATTGGTATAAAGGTTTAATTGCTACTAAAAATAACATGTAAAGTACACAGTAAAGTAAATACAATATGCAGCGTTTCACTATACATAATGTAGGTCAAGTTAGTGGCATGTACAGCGTAGCTCGTACATATTGCCCACTCACAAAGATAACTTAAATGTATGTTACATCGAAAATTGTTTAAAAATTAAAGTTAAAATGTAAGTTAAAATGTAAAAATTAAAACAGACAAAGTCATAAGTTATTATGGTAGGTCACAACGCGAAATTGGCGACGTTGCTTTATCGAGTGCGCGTGCCCTCGATAAGTGCGCTGCGCTTCTGTCGTCGGTGACCTCAAATAAGGCGTTGTCCGCGATGCTCGCTGTCGACCTTCTTCGGGGCATCGGGTTGGGAACCGATGGAGGTTCTGGTTTCCGTCGACTCGCCCAATGCTTGCGTAGGCGGTTATAAGCGTAGATTACGCCCGCGAATGCTGCTGCCGCCGCTAATAGGTAGATGACAACGTATTGGTGGACATCGTGGTTTGTTGCACGATCTGACAGGATGTCTTCTGATGCTGCGGCTTTCAGTTGCTCTATTTGTTTGCCAAGCTTTTGCAGTAAAACTCTCTGCTCGGATGCCGTCTCATTCTCTTGAAGATGTTTTGAAACCGGTACAGGTAGGTTTATGATGTTGTTGATTGAAGGAATTTCTGCAGGACCTGCGTCGACTTGGGCTTGAATTTTGTTCGTTTGCTGTCTTTGAGGATACACAGCAAAAGTTTCACTACTAATTATGCAATCGTTTATTGTTATGACGCCGGCCTTGTGTAGTAGTAGCCTAGTAGTAGTGCCGTAGTAGCCTTCGGTAATCATCAATACACACGTGTATCATACGACGTTTTTCAACACACTTGCGAATAAAAAAAACGTGTGGCACTCGGAAACTGCCGCGGTAAAGCTATTGCATAGCATTTTTTATCAATTATTTAATTAGACAACCTCAGTTGACAACCTTGTTATTTTCCGTAACCATAGCAACCTGGTTGAAATATTATCGTTTCGGAATTTCTGGATTCGCTCTCCACACTCAAGGCCCGCGATAGAAGCTATGCAATAGCTTAAATAATACAAGAAAAAACATTTTATTTAGTAGATAAAAAGTTTATTTATAGAAACAATTAGTAAATGTGCAGTTAGTAAAATTATAATTAATTGTTTTTGATGGCGTAGCGGTCTCTTCAGATAGATTACTGGCCATGGTTCTGTATGTCTTTTACAGTTATATTTGTTCATTCTTGTATCCTACAGTTACACCAAATATTAAAGCAACCTGAAAAAAAAGAAAAAAAAAATTATTAAGTTTAACACACAACACGCTGAAGCTGAAGTCACGTAGATAGATATTTAAAATTAGATTAACTAACCTTAGTAACCAGATATTGGTTATCTGGAGCATCTTTTATAAATTTTTCAACATTGTTAGACGATAAAACCTTTGATTTCTTGCTTCTAAATCCATCTGACAGTCTTTTTAGATAAGCTGACAAATTAGAGTATGTTTTTAAGTCCACTCCATTCTTCGTTCGGACTGTACTTTTTAACATTGAGTATATACACCACAAAGAGCTAGGTTTGTAATTAGAAGATAATTCTTTAAAGTACGCCAAGAACACATTTTCAGAAAATGACTGCGATTTCTTGGTGTTTTGCCATTGCTTGAAATTTTGGTACGCTAATAGATATTTCTCCTTGGAGTTTTCGGGTAGCAAATTTTCCATAACGCTTAGGGCTTCAAATCTTACATCGGGCGGTGTACAACATGAATCATTTTCTTCAAAACTAGACATTTTAACTAATAAAATAACTATAATAACAGTGAAAACGAGTTGTGTATTTTTTTCGCAGTAGCGGGAAAATATTATGTTTTTTTTTATGCGATCAGCCATAGACTAAAAGAGGTTTTTTTTTTTGCTTGTCGTGGATAGTGTTTGGAGCCACATACAAAATGGGGAATTCAAATTTTTATTTATCACAGAGAAAACAAAAATTATATTTGAGTGAAAGTTTTATTTATTAAAAACTAAATTATCTATTTAAATACAAAGTTTCATGAAATGAGCAAGCACTAGGTACATTAATTAATTTTTCAACACACTTGCTCATAAAGTGACTAAAATTTCACCGCAATTAGGCACATAATGACACCTATAATCAAACTGTGAATTTTTCATTACTATTATTCACTAGTGAGTTATAGGTTTTTTTTTAAATTTAATTGGTTGAGTTGCTATGTTCTTAAAAAAGTTTCGATACAAAAAAGATCGTGTTCAATAGTAAAAATTAATTAATGTACCTAGTGCTTGCTCATTTCATGAAACTTTGTATTTAAATAGATAATTTAAACTTAGTACGTTTTTAATAAGTAAATAAAACTTTCACTAAAATATAATTTTTGTTTTCTCTGTGATATATAAAAATTTGAATTCCCCATTTTGTACGTGGCCCCAAACACTATCCACGACAAGCAAAAAAAAAAAATCTTTTAGTCTATGGCTGATCGCTTATAAAAAAACATAATATTTTTTTCCCGCTACTGCGAAAAAAATACACAACTCGTTTTCACTGTTATTATAGTTATTTTATTAGTTAAAATGTCTAGTTTTGAAGAAAATGATTCATGTTGTACACCGCCCGATGTAAGATTTGAAGCCCTTAGCGTTACGGAAAATTTGCTACCCGACATTTCCAAGGAGAAATATCTATTCTAAAATTTCAAGCAGTGGCAAAACACCAAGAAATCGCAGTCATTTTCGGAAAATGCGTTATTGGCGTACTTTAAAGAATTATCTTCTAAGTACAAACCTAGCTCTTTGATGTGTATATACTCAATGTTAAAAAGTACAGTCCGAACGAAGAATGGAGTGGACTTAAAAACATACTCTAATTTGTCAGCTTATCTAAAAAGACTGTCAGATGGATTTAGAAGCAAGAAATCAAAGGTTTTATCGTCTAACGATGTTGAAAAATTTATAAAAGATGCTCCAGATAACCAATATCTGGTTACTAAGGTTAGTTAAACTAATTTTAAATATCTATCTACGTGACTTCAGCTTCAGCGTGTTGTGTGTTAAACTTAATAATTTTTTTTTCTTTTTTTCAGGTTGCTTTAATATTTGGTGTAACTGTAGGATACAAGAATTAACAAATATAAATACCTGTAAAAGACATACAGAACCATGGCCAGTAATCTATCTGAAGAGACCAATTAATTATAATTTTACTAACTGCACATTTACTAATTGTTTCTATGAATAAACTTTTTATCTACTAAATAAAAATTTTCTTGTACTAATAAGCTATTGCATAGCTTCTATCGCGGGCCTTGAGCGTGGAGAACGAATCCAGAAATTCCGAAACGAAAATATTTCAACCAGGTTGCTATGGTTACGGAAAATAACAAGGTGGTCAACTGAGGTTGTCAAATTAAATAATTGATAAAAAATGCTATGCAATAGCTTTACCGCGGCAGTTTCCGAGTGCCACACGTTTTTTTTTATTCGCAAGTGTGTTGAAAAACGTCGTATGATACACGTGTGTATTGATGATTACCGTCCTCGGCTTTCTTAAGACCCTCACCTGACGGCTCGGGTCTCAATACCGCCTCTGCGGTAATCACCAACGTTACACACTTATACCATAATGTACTATTTACTATTGAACACGATCTTTTTTGTATCGAAACTTTTTTAAGAACATAGCATTTCAACCAATTAAATTTAAAAAAAAAACCTATAACTCACTAGTGAATAATAATAATGAAAAATTCACAGTTTGATTATTGGTGTCATTATGTGCCTAATTGCGGTGAAATTTTAGCCACTTTATGAGCAAGTGTGTTGAAAAGTAAATTATTTCTTTGGCGCCTAATAAAGTTAAGTGGTAAGAAATCTACAAGAGCGCAATACAAGCTGAAACAAAAAAAAAAGAGAGGTGTTATAATTATAGACCCAGTTGGAACCAGAGTCGCTCGTACAATTAATCACGAAAAAATTAAATAATCATTTTAAAAAAACACATTAATAAAACAGGGTAATTAAACGTTAAAATTGAAACATTTGTTGTATATTCTCAAAATTAACGACGAGCAGAATTGATCAAAAAAGTTTTAATTTCATAGGTGATCGAGAAGTGCCTCAAAAATCACTGCAAATGGTGTCGGTTTTTGATATCGTTTTTCATTGCTACACAGCGATAAAGAACTCCATTCCAAAATACATTTTCTGTTCAAGAAGAAAGGAATAAAATGTGTATTGTGTAGGTACCTGCTTCGGATAAGCTTTTCAATTACTCTGTGTACCTTTATACTCGAGAATATAGTACCTATGTACTTTTCACAACAGCACAAACTCGTGTTATATACTTAGCTCACAAGACATTCCTGCATGTAAAGTAGTCTCAGACTGCACAACTTTTAATAGGACAACTTAAAAGGTTCCGATGTTGACTGTAACATTGTTTAAACTTGAAACTATCGTCTTTCCCCTCTGTGTTAAAAGTTTCATGTGTTCTCTTATGTTTGTTACGAAAGCTTCGACCAATAGGGTACTTGACTATTTTTTGTTTACTAGTGATCTGCAAACAGTAAATAAAAAGATATAGACCAGGGTCGATAATTTTTGAAACCAAAAAAAATTACAGTAGGTTGAAACCAATTATACCCCCTTTCCTAAAATAAAATAAAAAATTAGAAAAGGAGGGGAATATGATCAAAATTAAAGGAAAAATAAATTACGGTCGATCCGAGTTCGGGAAGTGGGGGGGTGGGGGCGCGATTTCCGGCAACACTACAAGTCCTATGGAAAAAAGTTAAATGGCAAAGTTGTAGAGAATAAAAAGATCTACAACTTTGATTTTAACACTTTTTTCACATAACCTCAAAATGTATGCGAAAAATTAAAATAACTAAGTTTCTGGTTTTTAATTTTTATCTTTTACAAAAAACATTTTTTTTTTTCCACAAAATTTAGTGAAAACTTACCTTTTTATGTCCTAAATACACTGTATTTTTTTTTTATTAAAAATAATTTTTTTTCACCTTATTATTGACTTAGTATCGAAAAATCAGCCATATTTTCAATCGAAAATTCTGACGTCAAAATATCAGCTTTTTTTTTAAAGTCGGTGGGCGTTGTGTTCCTTATAATCTCTACTTTCTGATGATGTATAAAAAATATACATTGCAATGGTAAATTTTCTCAGAAAATGCAAAATCAGCTGCTGCGAAATAAATACCCACTACCAAATAAGGCCTAGACAAAAATTATAAGCGTATTTATTGCGGTTTTATGCCTATTTATTGTTATTTTAAGATAATTTATATATCGTGGAGACCTACGGAAAGTTTTGGCCCATCAAAAGGTATTTCACAGAGAAGTGGGGAAGGGGCTAGGAGGGTTTGGCCCTTACTACCTACCTGTTATTTCGTAGCATCACACAGTTCTATCACACAGTTTAGGGAACAACTACAGCACAAACTACCAGGAGAATAGAAGTAGGCAGGATTTAGGGAAAACATTTTTTTGTGGAGATGAAAACAAAAGATAGGTAGTAACTAGTAAAGTCCCACCAACTACCAGTAGAATAGAAGTAGGAAAGATTCCAATACCTCCGTATTGGAATCTTTAAATCAAATCTAAATTATTCCTTATTATAATATTATTTTCAACACACTTGCTCATAAAGTGGCTAAAATTTCACCGCAATTAGGCACATAATGACACCTATAATCAAACTGTGAATTTTTCATTACTATTATTCACTAGTGAGTTATAGGTTTTTTTTTTAAATTTAATTGGTTGAGTTGCTATGTTCCTAAAAAAGTTTCGATACAAAAAAGATCGTGTTCAATAGTAAGAATTAATTAATGTACCTAGTGCTTGCTCATTTCATGAAACTTTGTATTTAAATAGATAATTTAAACTTCATCATTCATCATCATTTCAGCCGAAAGACGTCCACTGCTGGACATAGGCCTCCCCTAAGTGTCGCCACATTGACCGGTCCCGTGCGTCTCGCATCCAGCGGATCCCCGCAACCTTCACCAGGTCATCGATTTAAACTTAGTACGTTTTTAATAAATAAAACTTTCACTCAAATATAATTTTTGTTTTCTCTGTGATAAATAAAAATTTGAATTCCCCATTTTGTACGTGGCTCCAAACACTATCCACGAGTCACGACAAGCAAAAAAAAAAAACCTCTTTTAGTCTATGGCTGATCGCTTATAAAAAAACATAATATTTTCCCGCTACTGCGAAAAAAATACACAACTCGTTTTCACTGTTATTATAGTTATTTTATTAGTTAAAATGTCTAGTTTTGAAGAAAATGATTCATGTTGTACACCGCCCGATGTAAGATTTGAAGCCCTAAGCGTTATGGAAAATTTGCTACCCGAAAACTCCAAGAAGAAATATCTATTAGCGTACCAAAATTTCAAGCAGTGGCAAAACACCAAGAAATCGCAGTCATTTTCTGAAAATGTGTTCTTGGCGTACTTTAAAGAATTATCTTCTAATTACAAACCTAGCTCTTTGTGGTGTATATACTCAATGTTAAAAAGTACAGTCCGAACGAAGAATGGAGTGGACTTAAAAACATACTCTAATTTGTCAGCTTATCTAAAAAGACTGTCAGATGGATTTAATGAAGCAAGAAATCAAAGGTTTTATCGTCTAACGATGTTGAAAAATTTATAAAAGATGCTCCAGATAACCAATATCTGGTTACTAAGGTTAGTTAAATATCTATCTACGTGACTTCAGCTTCAGCGTGTTGTGTGTTAAAATTAATAATTATTTTTTTCTTTTTTTTCAGGTTGCTTTAATATTTGGTGTAACTGTAGGATACAAGAATTAACAAATATACTTAACTGTAAAAGACATACAGAACCATGGCCAGTAATCTATCTGAAGAGACCGCTACGCCATCAAAAACAATTAATTATAATTTTACTAACTGCACATTTACTAATTGTTTCTTTAAATAAACTTTTTATCTACTAAATAAAATGTTTTTTCTTGTATTAATAAGCTATTGCATAGCTTCTATCGCGGGCCTTGAGCGTGGAGAGCGAATCCAGAAATTCCGAAACGAAAATATTTCAACCAGGTTGCTATGGTTACGGAAAATAACAAGGTTGTCAACTGAGGTTGTCTAATTAAATAATTGATAAAAAATGCTATGCAATAGCTTTACCGCGGCAGTTTCCGAGTGCCACACGTTTTTTTTTATTCGCAAGTGTGTTGAAAAACGTCGTATGATACACGTGTGTATTGATGATTACCGTCCTCGGCTTTCTTAAGACCCTCACCTGACGGCTCGGGTCTCAATGCCGCCTCTGCGGTAATCACCAACGTTACACACTTATACCATAATGTACTATTGCTTGTAAAGTTTTATCCTTTTATTTCACCTCCAAAATTTTTTTTTTCAATAAGTACCTCCTTCCTACTTCTGTTCTCCTGGTAGTTTTTGGTACCTATATATACCTATCTTTTTTTATTGATCTCTAAAAAAATTTTTTTTCAATACTACTGCTGCTGCCTACTTCTATTCTCCTGGTAGTTTGTGCCGTAGTTGTTCCCTAAACTGTGTGATAGAACGAATGAGAAACTTGAGTCCCGCTGGTTTTACGATTTTGTAACATCCTTATTCGTAGAACTAGTGGGAACGAAAAAATCCATTGACTTTTCGTTCCCATCCCATTAGTTCTACGATTTCGTACCACCTTGAATCGTAGAACTAGATGAAATAAATTAAAAAAAAGTTTCCACTAGTTCTATCGTAGGTCTGTGCAGTAGAACTAGTGGGAATGATCCGTTCAAACTGCGTTTGAAATGCTGTTAGAATAAAGTTCTAATCAGCTTGCACTACAAAGCGGTTGTTACACCTTTCGCTGCGGCTGAATAGTGCGAAATTTGTGTTTTTTGCGATTGGACTAAAAAAGTAAAAACACTATGATTTTAGTATGTTGCTTGTAGAATTATTTGGCAAAAAATCAGAACGATGACATGTATTTTAGTATGGTTTTTACTCGTTAAAAGAATTTTTTAAAGGTATCTTCGTGTTTTTTTCTATCGAGCAAAGTTAGTTGTATTATGTTTTCATATATCCTGAAAAATATCTTATATTTTTCTGATTTTGTTTACTGCAGTGAATCATATACTTTTACGCATATAAAACTCGCGTTTTACCCCTGTTGGCCTCTTAACGGTCGGTGTTTATCGATAAGGACGACTTCTTTTAATAGAACGCCCACGTAACAATATAAATTTGTTAGGTTTAAGAGGTTTAAAACAATTATTTTGTTTGGAACGTATTATAATTATTATGTTCTTTATTTATTGTTTATACATATAAGTTATATTTTTAAATATGTCATAAAGAAAACCATATTAAAAAATAGTGGTCCATTGATGTCGGGAGCAGGTCCAAGCTACCGGTGATTAGGGCTACAGCTGGAACAAAAACCTCCTTACAATGCGAGCCATTTTATGGAGTAGGTACTCCCTTCTGGATCAGGCTCTTATTATTATCAGCCATTTGTGTACCACTGCAGGGCAAAGGGCTCCTTTCCCTCTTTCCACTTATCCCTATAACGTATCGTTTTGGTAAATAAATCCCAACTTGCCTAAAAGGTATTTTAATCAACAGGATACCCACACGAAAAAATAAGTTCAACGGAAAGACCTACTAAAACCCTGACAAAATCCCTTTTTATCAAAAAAATCAAGCTTGTTTTTCATGTCACGTAACGTTGCTTATAAATTACCATCTCAGATTATTAACGCTCGTGTAGGTATAAATTTTAAAATCTCTAGTATACATTTTCCGGGTTCAATTTTAATAGCGAAAGGAAACTTCCAGCTCTTCTAACTTAATTGTTCCAAGGACTGCAAATACACACACACACACACACTTATTTGTTTACACTATATTAATATAAAGTGTAGCATTAAGTATAAGTGTAATCGGTCACGCATCACGCTTCAACAAATTGTCAAGAGCGCGTCAATGGCCGTGATTGATCACCGAATTATCAACAAGCAATTAGGTTACCTACTTGATATGCATTTAATTTTGATACGCCGATGATTTTCTTTCCAGAAACAGGGTGTAAGATATACAGGGTAGCGATTCTGTTACCTGTGTCCTATAAGAAAGTGAGCTTTCCCGTCATATTAAATAACATAGGCATCACTAGACGTAGACTCTGCAGCGCAAGTCGCAGTATGGAAGCATGGAAGCCGTCCAACTGCACATACGCAAACATGATGCATGTCACGCCCCCCTCTGTATTCACATAATTATATCACATTGTATGGATGCGTACAGATTTTTTTGATGGGTGGGAAATCAACAATGACTTCTCCCGCTCTAGCCGGGCCGGTAGGGAATGTCAGACTTCTACTGACTAAAAACCACCCATGTTCCTTCTTAGCCCTTTTTGTCCGAGGCCACGGTATCTCGTTCGCTTTTTTCATTTTTTTAGTTGCTCAATAGTTTTGCAGTGTACAGCGATGTAAAGTTACATCGAACTTTAGTTTCTTTTTTAATCTAGGTACTGTAGATCATAATTCTCTGTAATCGCCGATGTTCTACGCAGCTCTACGCTCTCAATCAACAAATTAAATTGCCCTGTCATGAAATGACAACCTGTATCCTAGTAAAATATTTTTTCTCGTCTAAAGTTAATGTGCTATTATTTCTGATGCCGTAACAATATCTCATAGGTATACGAGAACGTGATATTGTTAAATTGAAAATATAATAACTTTTTCAATGATTTTGTTTTTTGTTGTCAAACGTCGCTGTCGTTCACAGCAAGTCCTAAGATATTCACAATTTCGGCAAATGATTGTTTCTATTACGCAATAATACATTATTGTTACCGTACTTTAGGGGACGCGATTATTTATTTTTGGCAACGTTTCTGTCACTCTAACATTTGTGACTTTATTCCTTTTAAGTAGATGTACTAAAGAAAGTCACCAACAATAGGTACGTCAGTATTCATAATTAGACAGCTAGCATTTCAAATAGGAATTAAAATTGGTTGTCAGAACAATATTATTTTATGAAGTTAAGAATTTAGATAATTTTTGTGGAAGTCAGTATTTTTGGTTTTTATTTTGTTCGAAAAAAGGGAATATTCAGGTATCGATTTTAATACATGCCCATTAAAAATATTGTGTATACCTAACTAAAATATACATTTTAGTAGTAAGTAAATATAGGTGCCTGCTGTTCCGTTATTCGGTGTGGTGTGGTGGAACATCGCCATTACACGGCGTGGTCATGCGTGTGATCCAACCTGACAGCCAACTAATGAAAGCTGGAGTGTCGAACCAAACGAAATACTAATTGGTATATTTTGTTTATTATTTTTACATTCTAACGTACGACTACAACGTGTGAATTATTACACCCACATCTGTTTCTGCCATCGGTTTTTCCGTTTTTGCCACTGGTTTTTCCGTTTTTGCGTAGCATATTTATTAAGCTTTAGAAGAAGTTTTCGTACAACAACTTTTTGCAAGCTAAAACCGGCCCTGCAAATAAAACTCTGAACAAGCAATAACTCCTTGCGGAAGTCGGTGACTTTCTTATTCTTGGTTTCATCGACTTTTTTGCCACAAACTTCTGAAAGTAACATTTATTGGAAATTGGTATTTTTTTGCAATTGTTTTTTTATTTTGTTTTACCCGTTTTTCAGATGTTGTATACCACAGAAATGCTTGTCATGAAACAATTTTACATTGCAACTAGAATTTATTAGGACCATCATGTCAACAAGAAGAAGAAAACAAGCCACGGGACCGATTTTGACGATATTTCTATAGAAGCAATCCGAAAGTATTATTTTTCAAATCAGTTGTTACTTAACGGAGTTATGCATATGAGGTAACAAATATTCAAAAATACGACCAAATTTTGAACGTCCTCCTTTTTTTGAAGTCAGTTAAAATAGCGAGGCAGCCAAGCTAAGCCTTCACACTAGTTTATCTAAATTAAACAGAGGACTAATCTCACAAAAATGTAGGACAATGTAGACTATAAGCCAAGATTTACTAAGCTTTAATTTTGCTAAGCCACAGGACCTACTTAAACACCGGGTACCTGATTAAAATTTCTACTGAATAAATTCGTAACAATCCTGCCCATATTTATAAGCAACGTTAGCGAAACCCTCAAGGCCCATGAAGGGTTACAATAAAATGTCACGTTTGTATTTGCTCGTAAGGTTTTGCTATTAATTATTTTAATTTTATTTGCACAAACGGATTTTGTAGATGACTTTTTTGGTATTGCACAGCCAGAACGAAAGTCACTGAACTCAAAAATATGACGATTTCAGTTAAATACCTAAAATTACTTCTTATACTTATTCTGCTATCGTCTAGAGACTAGTTAATCAAAAAAATAGACCATATCGGGCTAGAAAACGACAAACAAACAAAGAAACATCTCTGCCATTTCCGAGAACACAAACTAAAACACGAACACATTTTTGTGACATACAGACATAAACTCACGCCCTTTTTCCAATGGGGTAGGCAGAAACTACATAACGCTGCCTACTACGATCCTTACCATTCCTTTTGCCTCGTCTACATTCATACATCTTTCCCACTGGCTCAGTAACAATTTTGTTAATTCTCACAAAACACATTTTTTGCATTAAGTTACTTTTATTCTCAGTATGCGATACTTATATGAAATGTTTTTGTAGCTCAGGTTTTATAAACTTCGCTCGAAATACCATCGCTAAATCGTGTTCGGGCAGGCACGACACAATTAGAGTTGGACCAAGTGGCTTTTTTACTGAACGAACGTATTTATGTACAAATATTTTGAAGGGCAAATAAAAGATATGGATGGTGTGAGGAATGGTTGATGAGAAAGTAGTAAAAATGATGCCATAATGTCTGACAGGGGAGAATAGTAGAAGAAAACGTGTTGCGCCGACCTCGAATAGAATAATTGATTCTGGCGGCTGTACCGACTTACCAACAACAACAACCAACAACAACAAACATTACAACAACAACATATAATTTTCTGGTTTCCCCCTCCCCCTTCAGAAAAGGGCGTGAGTTTATGTATGTATTTAGCACTCCTAAGCTCCAACACGATTAACGTTCTTTTAATTAATTTAATGTTGAGCTAAAGTACTGAGTGAAGCGAAGCGTGGAGTCTGTAATCCGTTGCAAGCTTATCTTCACACGCAATTTCATCTACTAGCGTGATTTACGACTTAGCTACACCTTTTACTTACACTTATTAAACAAAGAGTAGGTAACTGTCGCTACATACTGCCGGATTAGTTTTATTACTTTGCAGCTTGTCTAACTTTACAAATTATATAACATCACGCCTGCAGTCTCCGAAGGATACTTGTACCTAAAGCAGATCTCCATTTTACCAGTTATGTTTAAAGTTACATGTAATAGGGGGCGAGCCAATTGCCATCACCCGGACATGAATCCAAATTCCATGGCTGCTAAGTTTACCCGGACCACAGATATTATAATACTTCCCGGACGTGGGAATTTTCTAACGCTGTTTGTCAAAATCATATAACAATATTAAAAGGGTATATGGCTGAACCAGGAAATAACTCCCTTATGAAAAACACACAAATTAAAAAAGTGAACGTGTTCAATATAAATCTGTGGAGCGTTGTCACGCCCACGTTTTCACACATACGTCGCTTTATGCTTAGCTTTGAATATATTAAAATGAGAGAGGAAAATCATAAAAAATATTGTACTCCTTAATCAAATCGCCCGCTCCACTCACCTCTATACAATTTGGCATCTCTCTGTTATCACAAAATGTATGAGGTGAAAATAAAAGACGACACCAATATTGGAGCACAGTAAAATGATAATACGATCGGTACCTATTTCACAGGGCTGTCGTGAAAACTGACGAAACGTGGAAAGTGTGAAAATAAGTTAAATAGTACGATTTAAAAAGTTGTACCTTTCGGAAATATCCGCATTATAAATCAGTACGAGCTATTTATTTTTATGCCCAAGAGTTTACGACGCAATGGAAGCGTTTAGTAGTGTCCTCTAAGGATTGCACAGAAGATATAGTCAGGTACTTTGGAACATCATGACCCCAATTACATAGGTAAAGCTTTCAGTAAATCAGTGTTTATTTATTCAGTATATTGTGCTTACCTGCTTAAATTAGTAAATTACCTTGTTGGTCTAGTGGTCACAAACGTGTGTGCGACAAAAGTGGGTGCGACTGCTGATGATAAGGTTCTGGGTTTGATTCCCGGGTCAGGCAAAGTGTTATTGGGTTTTTTCATCAAGAATTTCTCAGTAGCAGTCAACGAGTCTGTATTCGTGTCTAGTTGATGGCAATAGGCTCGACCCCTATTACAAGAGCTTTACAAATAACTGGCGAAAAATGGGTGTACTATTAAGTACACCTCTGCCTAACCCTCCGGGGATTACAGGCGTAACGTTATATTATTATGTAGCTTATAGTAAAGCAGTAACTTTCAGTACCGCAGGCGTTAATTTGGCACAAAACTCACACACTGTCATCTACAAATGACAGAGACGATCACGCTATACGAAACCAAACTCCAAAAGTGACTTCATCTAACCATTGAGTTTCTCATCGTATTTAACTTGCATTTCTTAAACTTCTTTGCCCTACTTACGCAAGTATTGTAATCGAATATTGCTCTTCGACAAACATTTACAAGGGTAATAATATTCTAAGAAGTATTTTCTTCTGACTCAACAATCAGAAACATGGTGAATTTAAATTGTAAATTAGATGTGTTCACTGACATCTTCGAAATCAAATTTCCTGACAAGAACATTTCTATGAGTTTCTGAAAATCCGGATCTGAACGTATGTAGAATTCACTTTTGGCTGTTCTCCAAGCAAATTTTTAAATATGAATAGTTTGAATCTTTCCAATGTTTTTTTTGTTGTTGTTTTTTTTCATGTAGAATTATGATAATAATATTTTTCAATAGGTACTTTTTAAAACGTCTAATTTCAGCTATCGACTTAACCTGAAAACTTAATCTGAAGATTGACCCGAGCGGCTTTTATTATTTATTAACAAGCTTCTTTGTGAAAACTTTACTGACCGATAGAAAACGTATTTTATAATAATTATGTAGTCATATGTACCTACCTAATTTAATTAATGTAAAATGTATAAAATGAATTGTTCACTACCAACATGGAAAATATTGAAATGCAATTATATTGGAGCTGTGTGGTTTTATGCTGCTTGCGGCACATTTTATTGACCTCACTAATGAACATACATTTATGATTTTATTGAATGCTTAAATAATTAAGCATTTAAAATCATAATTTATTTATGTATATTGTGGTCATTGAATTTAATTGAAATAAACGATATCTGTTATTATTTGTAGGGGTAATGCGAAGTTTTAAGTCCCTGTTCAGGTGAAGACTTATAGGTGACTCTGCCTTGGAGTGTAATAAACGATGGGACACTTGATATCGTGTCCTGTCTGTTCTGTTATTGATGATGTCTTGGTAAAGAATAAATTAAGAACAATTATCCTATGTTTCAGAGTTCCCAACTTAGTTGGAAGGTGACAAACCATTTTTAAAAAAGCTCGTATAGCATTCTACTTGCTTACAGTACTTTGTATTCCGCACAAGGACCACATACCTAGATAAATGGTCGTACACAGTTGCATTCGTTTTAACCTACATTTCTCTACCGTGAACATTTCCTTTTATAAAAAACGCTTTACATTTTTCCTTCTTTCATTACTGGTTTAGCGGAGGAAAGATAGATAGTGGCTCTATGTAAAATAATAGTAATCAGCTATATTCGATAAGACTGAAAAGTTGGGAAAATGCTAGGGGCGGTATAGAGGTAGGTGGAACGTCTTGACGGCTAGGCAGATGATGCTGAATGAAGCATGTACACAATGGCTTTCACATGTAGTTTCGTTTGTTAGTATCTACCTACATCAGGTTCGAAACTCACACACTGTTCGGTATGTTAACAGCCCGTAAGTTTCAAAACAAAACTTTCATAGGAAACGTGTCATTGTCCTCTCTAGTATACCCATACTAGGGAGGACAATGACACGTTTTACACGTGGGGACACTTCAAGTCTTCAAGGTATACATTTCCAGATAAAACGGCCAGGCTGTGTATAAACCAAAACAACGAAAGATCTAAATAACCTGGTCTTATATAGCTTGATTGGTAGCTGTGTGTACCCTATGTATGAACAACTCGTACCTAATTATTAAGTACCGACATTAAAATAATAAGGCCATGTTAAAAGCCTTCCTGACTCCGCTAAAATGAGCCGCAAGATAAAACCAATTACAAAGGGTATCAAACTGAACTCAGGGCTCGTCTTTAAAATTCTGTAAAGTCATTGCTCGCCTGAGCAGCGGTCGAGGCTTTACCAATAGGTTTTTTATGTCACAGTTTTTCAGGAAGGCAAGCCACTGGTTATTTGAAGAAAAAACACTAGCAAAATTGTACTCAAAAAGATTTTTCGTTACAAAGAAAACTTTTTTGGCAGACTGTTTACGGAAAGTATGAATCAATGTGACACATTTTGAAAGAAGGCTTAATGTTCTTACAACATTATCGTTTCAGTATCCACCTACTAATTAGAGCAACCAATTAGGTACTCAATCTTTCTCTATATCTATTTAAGATCTCTCGTCTTTGTGAAATAACTTTCCTTGGATGTCTGAATGTTAGATGTATTATCAATAATGGAATAGGTTTTTCTCTTTTGTTTGTGATTCTAATTATTTTCTTAGCGAAACAAAAGAAGTAGCTACACAAAGATTCTACCACTGGGATGTCGGTAATTTTCCGCATACATAATTTTTCTCATGGTAAAATGTGTGACTATTGTTTAGACGAATGAAAGGGAGAATTTTTCCCATCCGTGGGACAATATAAATATTATAGGCTAAGAAAAGACAATAACTTACTCGTGTCTAGTTTTTTTTTTTTAAATTACTGACTAAATAAATATAATGTACGAATTATGAGGCTTTTTGAAGTAAATTGTATTATGAGGGGTGCTCGGAAGAAAATTGCCGTCACAAACGAATCGCCATACCTATGACGGCGCACCCGAGGCAATATAAAATTGTAGCAGTAAAAAAAATAAAGACTGGCGTACCTGCCCGAGGTACGCCACTGTTATTTTTTTTAATGAGTGAAGCAAACTCAATTTGAAAAAGATTATTTTTACTATTACATAACATAGCGAATCCCCGAAGGATTAAGCAGATGTGTACTTATTAGTACACCCGCATTTCACCCGTTATGTTAAAGTTTTAGGTAACCGAGGGCGAGCCTATTGCCATTAAATCCTGATACAGATACTGGGGCTGCTACTGAAAAACTCCTGAGAGAGTAAAGCTGCCGGCCGACCTGGGAATTGAACCAAAGACCTCGTGCAAAGCAGTCGTGCTTGCGACCACTAGACCGACGAGGCAGTTTTTTAATATACTTCCATTAAAATTAGTTAAGAAACAATCTGCATGGCATCACCTCTTCAGTTGGAAGTATTTTTAATTGAACCGTCAACTCAATAACAGATGAAATCCTTCAAGTGATTACCTAATTACGACAAAATTTTCATTAGCAAAGTAAATAACATAAGTTAGGAAACTTCCCTCCAGCTCTGTTTTGCAGAAACACCTTTCAGGAAAACAACGAAGACTTTGCCTGAACCGTCCAACTTTGAACCCAATACTTACCTCACTTAATCTGTAAGAAACTAACTGTATCCAATAAAATCGATAAAACTCGATTTCAAATTAAGTTTACTAGTATTAACTCTACTAACAGAATTAGTCCGCAGCTGAGAAATCGTGATGATTTCCATAGAAAGAGAAAAAGAGATATTTCAATGCAAAATTTCAAGGGTTTTCTAGAAGTTTATATATATTTACGCACCTGCTGCGATCCCTACATATTATTTCTCTTGCCTCGTCCACGTTCATACATCTGGTTATCCATGCACGCCGGTAGTGAGTCTCGTTCTACACACTTGACCCTTCTGAAGAACCTCACAGATAGGGTCAGTGTATGTCCTTCTAGGGCGTCCCCTTCCGACGTTGCCAACTTGCCACTCACATCTACTAAGTTATTACCTTTTTTAGTCGCCTTTCACTCATCCTTTCCACGTGACCAAACCATCGAATTATACTCTAAGCACAAAGAAATTTATAATGTTTAAAAAATATATATTTATAAAAACATTCTGTAAAATCACAAATAAATAATGTTTTTGATATTCTTGTCTACGTGGCACATAATTAGGTTTCACCAATTTATCGATAATTTCGATTCCCGTCCCAAGGATCGAGACAAAAACAAACTAAATAAACCAACTGTCTACTACAAATTCGGTTTTCAGACTGTCATCAGAAATGTTTATTCCATTTGATTCCAAATTATTAAATTGGAATGTCTAGATGAGTTGAATAAATTGTTTATTTTCGGTCAACATTATGAAATATTGTTATTATACTGACATAACGTAACATCACGCCTGTAATTCACGGAGGGTTGTGCAGAGATTCCCATAATAGACCCACATTTCACCAGCTATGTCTTAGTTCCATATAATAGGCAGTGAGCCTATTGCCATCAACCGGGCACAAAAACAAACTCAATGGCTGCTACTGAGAAATTCCTGATAAAAAAAATCTAATAACAATTTCCGACCCGGGAATCGAACCCAGGACCAGGACCTCATGCTTAGCAGTATCGCTTGTAACTACTAGACCGATAAGGCAGTCATGATATATTTTATAATATATACTTTTATTAAAACGTCGCCCACTCATACTCTCTGTAGGTATTACGTTGTTCTAAAACTGAAACAAATCCTAAAAAGCTTTATCAAAGTTCGTTTTTTAGGGAAACCTCCCTTAAAACCCGCTAGTCCGGATGAAATTAAACTTTGCTGTATTAATAATGGAACATGCCGTATATCAAACTTTTTAATATTTTCACGAACAATTTTTACTATAACTGTTGTTTTTATTTCATCTAGTACCTGACTTCTTTTACTGAAATTATTGCTAACTCTGTCGGGTTGTTGGTTTTGCCTACAAAAAGTTAGTATTTATCTGTCTAGTCTGAACAATCCATTGTGGTTAAAAAAAAACTAATGAATATTCAAGGTCACTGGTATTTGAATTTTGAATAAACAGCGTAAAACAGAAAGGATATACTACAGACCATCAAACTGAACAGCTTTCTCTATCAAGAAAAAATAATTAGGTACCCCATACAAGTTTCAATACCTACTTGACCCAAATATAATGGGGCAGCTGATTATCTTTTAGCGATAACGATGTTGGCCTCATAAAGAAAGTTGTTGAGATGATGGTCTGTAACACACTCTTTTTATTTTTCTTTTTTGGAGGGTCGGAAATAATCATGGGCAGAGCAATACAGAGTGTCAGACTTCAACTGACTAAAAACTACCCATGTTCCTTCTTATCCCTTTGTGTCGAGGCCACAACAACCCGCAGCGTCTGTAACACGCTCTCAAAGATGTCTACTCTGTTTCTGTTAAATGCTGTATTGCCTGTTCACTGTTCAGGGTGGAAGGGGAACACGGGACACCGATGTACAAACACTTAAGAGCTTATGGTACCTCAAACGCGAGTTTTATAATGCGTAAAAGTATATGATTCACTGCAGTAATCAACATCAGAAAAATATATGATATTCTTCAGGATATATGCTAGTGCCATAGTGTTGTGAAAATATAATACAACTAACTTTGCTCGATAGAAAAAAATCGCGAAGATACCTCTAAAAATTTCTTTTCACGAGTAAAAACCATACTAAAATACACGTTCTGATTTTTTTGCCAAATAATTCTACAAGCAACATACTAAAGTCATACCGCCTTATTACAAAACGTAGTTAAACCTGGTTTAACTTAGACTTGGTTTATCTCGCATGACGTCTCACTTCAATAATATTCAAAAGAAAGTGACAGCATGCGAGATAAACCAAGTCTAAGTTAAACCAGGTTTAACTACCTTTTGTAATAATAATAATAATAAGGCAGTACTTCTCGATACGGCCCGTATTGTGAGGAGGTTCCTGTCTCTGGGACCCTAACCACCGGTAGCTTGGACCCTGCTCCCGACACCGGTGGACTACTATTTTTTTATATTTTTAAATGTTTTTTAGATTTTTTTTAACAAATATTTAAAAATGTAAATTAGTATGTAAGGAAAGTAAATAAAGAGAATAATAATAATAATAATAATTTATTTGCAATAAAAAGGTGTACATTTGAACAACATTAGGTTACAAACAAACTGATGGAAACATTAAACATTTATGTTTGGAGACTCTAGCACCCTTGCTAAGTTGACAAGACAACTTGTATTAAAGGTGCTAGGCCCAGCCCTTTCATGGGGCCTTGTAAAGGATTGCCTAATATACGAGAACTTGTTTTCATTTTTGCAGCAAGTAGACGGACAACAAATAAATCATTTAGTAAAACAAGGAAACAAAGATTAAATAAAAACTGAAAGATGTAGAGTGTTGGGGTGTGTGTGAGTGGGTGTTTGTGTGAGGGGTGTGTGAGTGGGTGTGTGTGTGAGTGTGAGTGGGTGTGCGTGTGTGTGTGTAGGTTTGTATGTGTTTATGTGTGTTAGTGCACTGCGTAGATTTTACCTAGTTGATTAAGTCGACAATAAGAGCTCTGTGTTATTATAGTTGAGAGTCTGAAGCCAAGTAGACAGTTTCTTTTTAAGGGATACATTTGGAAGTGAGTAGAAGTTTAATATTTTATTGATTTTATTGTACAGATGGGGGGGAATAAGGCGGAATGTGTTTTACTTTTTTAATCCAATCAATAGTTTTTTTTTTTTTTATCGCAAAATACCACTAATTTCGCACTATTCGGCCGCAGCGAAAGACGTAACAACCGCTTTGTAGTGCAAGCTGATTAGAACTTTATTCTAACAGTGTTTCAAGCGAAGTTTGAACCACCACAAATAGGGTTGCTAATCTGAGGTAGCATACGCTCTTAAGGCCCCTAGCACACGGCGTTGATTGGAACGCGATCCGAGCTTGTAACCTAAGCACACGGGGCGATCGTGAAACGCGCATCTACGCGCTTGCAACTGCCAACAACTACGAGCTTCACACGCGCGTTTGTGTCTATAAAAACGCCAAAATCGACATCAATGACGTTTCAAGAACGCGCGTCGTCGGTGCCGGGCCTAATACGTTTAGTAAGCTAAGGCTCAGGCACCTTCTGGCTGAAGACACAGTAAATGTTATAGAAGAACATTAGACTTGCAATCATGCAGCTGTATTAAGAGGCTGCCTATTGTGCGTGAGATAATCATTTCGACAAGTATTTTGTACACGCAGGAGCATTGAGCCCATTATCCCGTACGTATCAGCAACTGCTCATTCCACTCCCTGGAGACGATTGAGGAGTGGTCGTTATAAAGGTACTTTAAGACAATGGCCTCAATCATTATCTGTCCATTAACCTGCTATGTTCGGTAAACTACCAGTATAGGTTAAGACACAGGGTTCATTTTCTATTAAATTTATTTTCTACTGTGACTGCCTGATTGATCGAGTGGTCTCAAGAACTACTCAGCAGGAGGACTTGGGTTCGATTCCCGAATCGGGAAAAGTGTTATTGGTTTTCCAACAGGAATTTCTAAGTAGCAGCCTCGGAGTCTGCATTTATGCACGGTCGATATCATGGGGTCGCTCCCTATAACATTGAACTAAAAATTTAAGTGTCAAAATTACGACTAGGTGTGTGTATGTGTGGTGGTGTGTATGTGTAAGGTGTACCCGCGTCGGGGCTGTGGATTGTTCGAAAGAGATACCGCGGCCTCAACACAAAGGGCTAAGAAGGAACATGGGTGGTTTTTAGTTAGTAGAAGTTTGACACTCCCTACCGCTCTGCCCAGGGAGAGTCATTTAATAATTTCCCACCCTCCAAAAAGAAAAAAAAGCAGTGGGCCTAGACCTTTTAAAGTGTTTCCTATTTTAACTACTTCTTCTTTCAAAGAAATTTTAATGAGCATTACCAGTTCATGTCAACCAGTCTGAATCATCGATAACCCTGATTGCAAGTTATTTGGTCCAGTGTGCTTACTCTCGAATATAATTCCGATAGATCGACATTGGAATAATTTTATTGTCAGTCAAACGTCAGGCATTGGCTGGACTCACTGAGTCTAGCCAATCCCTGACGTTTAACTCAACCAACTGACGTTTGACCAATGTCGATCTATCGGAATTATATTCCAGAGTAAGCACCCAGGTAAGGACATCATCAATTGTATAACTTTTCCCAACAGTGTGGGGTTCAGCTTTCAGTCTAACCGGATGCAGCTGATTACACTACTTGTCTGTAAAACACATCTATACTAATATACTAATAATAATATTAGTTTAGTTTAACGGGGCTTTTATCCGCACTTAGCCTCTTGATTGGGCTATTGTGCGTTAATAATAATAATAATAATCTATACTTCTATACTAATAATATGAAGAGGTAAAGGTTGTGTGTTTGTATATTGGTTAAATTGTAAGGGGTAATCTCGGGATCTACTGAACCGATTTTAAAAATTCTTTCACCAATAGAAAGCCACATTATTGCTGAGTGTCATAGGCTACTTTTTATCCCTGTATTTCCACGGGAACGGGATCTACGCGGGTGAAACCGCGGGACGTCCACTAGTATATAATATACCTACTACGGTTAGTTACAATGATTAACTTGGATCAGGAATTTTAATTTCAACCAAACGTTTGATTGATTGCGACCGAACCAATATTCTGCAAAATTATATTCGAATCGGCCAAGCTCGGTTCGCAAATGTGAGCAGGCCTTTGATCAAGAATTCTACAACTGAATATGTAACGTTAATAGCTAGCCATATACCAGTATCTTACATAGACCGACTGCCCATCTTACCTCCGCAACCCAGTTACCCTTTAGTAAGACTAGTTGTCAGTCTTTCTGATCATTGTAGTGATTGCCAAAGATCGACAATTGACAACCGTGGCCAACGGTTTAAAGTGCTTTGTGAGGCACGAAGGAAACTAGCTATGATGAAAGATCACCTATCCACAGATAGTCCTAAGTAAGAGCGGCTTAACCATCAAGATAGACAACAGTTACATGGGTAACTGTTATAATTTATAGCCACGAGCTCCTCCTCCTATAACGCTCTTAATTACGTAAATTACCATCTTTACACTAAAAGCAACAGAACTTGTTATAGCACAGATTTTTCTGGAAACTTGCTCAAAACAGCGAGTGTATACCAGGAAATTAAAAACATAATATCTTGTAGCAAATGTGGCTCCCACATACTTGGTCGTGTCGTATTACGTAAACACTTCCTCCTGTATTCCTGAAATTACATAAAAACGTGTTTATTGTTTTATGCGGAGTGTGAAGTCGTTAAAGGTCATATTACACGCGGTTTATGTTAGAGGCATAAAGTTGGTCGTATACGGTTTATGCCTTTTATGTCAGATTTTCCACTTTGCTTAGTTTCCGTGTGTCATAAATTCATAATGCGTTTTCCTAGGGTAAAATCACGTACTTAGATATTAGAGAAAGAGTAACAGCTTTAATATGGGACTAAAAGTTTTAGTTAAATCACCTTCTGAGAACAAAAGTGAACAATGTGGTTTGTTCAATTTTAATAAAATAAAAGGGGAATCAGCAATAGGGTGAACCATTTCGTTTAAGGTTTACAATAAAAATAAATTGTAAATTTTTATTTAAAGTTTCCGTAAACAATGGAAGGATTTTCAATGTTGACAAAAAAACTACCAATCCGCACTCGGCCCGCGTGGTAGATAATAGCCCATTCCCTCTCAAAGATAGGAGGCCTGTATCCCAGCAGTTTTTTGTTTGTTACGATTTAACTCAAAAATGATTCTGCCAACTTTGAAAGTTCTAGAATTCAACATTAGAAAGCTACACCTTTATCGAGTAACGTAGGCTATATTTTATTTTCAAAATACACGCAGACGAATAAAAATGTAATTCTGTTTGTTTGGTTGCATGCGCTAATTGAATAAATATTTGTTTGTTGGAAAGTCGATTTATCGAGGAAGGTTATAAGCTATATTTTGATTTAGACGAAATTGCGTGGGTCAGCTAGTAAGATATAATAAAGCAATCATTTTATCAACGTGATTCTGCACAGTAAATAAAACTGCAATATTAAAATGTTTATCTTTGCCTAGGCACGACGACGTAAGAACCGAGTGCATCCCAGTGCGTCGAAAACACACTGTTTAATTTTCGACTCTCGGCGCTAGGCAGAGCGTTGAAAATCCAGTGCGCAAAAATCGTCCGTGCGAACATAGAATGATAGAACACTGAATTGAATACGAGGAAAACTAGCAAATGTGTGTGCCAAAAAAATGCATCTGTGTGCGTAGGCGCAAAGGAGCAAACGCTATGATTGGCCGATGGCACAATGCGCAGTCCCTTTCCTACAATTCTCTGTATTGTTGGTAGCGTAGTTATGGGTATATAGGGTGTCTAACCTGATGTGTTGTCGACTGTACATGTATCGTAATATTATTTTAAGTGGATGTCCCGTCTAACCTATAAGTAAACGGAATTTAATTTAAGGAAAAGGGCCGTAAACCGCTTACATATTTTATGTAGATAGAATATTTATTATTAATAACTTTTGCTGTAGGTAAGGCTTGAAAGATTTTATACACTCTTCAATTTACTATTTTATTAGTATAGAATACATCGTCGAGAGTTTAGTATTTCGTTATTATGCCATAATAAATCCTTACATAGTATAAAACAAAGTCGCGTCTGTTTGTTTGTTTGTTTGTCTGTATGCTTAAATCTTTAAAACTACGCAACGGATTTTGATGCGGTTTTTTTTAATAGATAGAGTGATTCAAGAGGAAGGTTTTAGTATATAATTTGAACGACATCCACGCGGGTGAAGCCGCGGGCATCAGCTAGTTAATAATAAACAATAAACATACTTAGGAACTGTACAAAGATTTGAAACGAATAGGTCACTAAATCTTTTGACATTCCATGAAATTTTACAATTTTACATCGATTACTTACTTAAACAAAAGACCACTCAATTTCAACTAAAATCTCTTCCGTTAAAAGCCA
This sequence comes from Diarsia mendica, assembly GCA_949316265.1. Classification (NCBI taxonomy): domain Eukaryota; kingdom Metazoa; phylum Arthropoda; class Insecta; order Lepidoptera; family Noctuidae; genus Diarsia; species Diarsia mendica. Next base: position 14,552,084 of record OX438897.1, read on the forward strand.
TTTTCCTTTTATGTTTGAGTTTTTTTCCATTGATGGGATCAAACTAGAACCAAAAGAGCCCAAACAAAGAGAAAAGTCAAAGATACTTTGAAGCCTATTAAAGCGCAAACTGGTTTTTGTACCCTAAAGTTACAATTTATTTTTCTTAGCGAAGAGTAAATTGTTATTAGTTTTATTGGTGTTCTTTGTTTATACATTATTATAATTATGCTTAAGGCGAGGTTACCCCGATAAACGTCGTCAACAATAGCGTTTTACTCGTACATGGAACGGATTTAAATTTTGAAAAAAATGTATTACATAGTTGACTCTTCGATCATGATATGTCGGGAATGCGATACACGATTACTTACACTTCACTGCATCTAATTAAATCGCAAAGACATGTCCAAATGATGGCTAAATAATCGTTTTGCTTGAGTTATATTAAGGCTTTGAAAAATAAAACTTATAAAGAAATAAAAAAGGAAAGAAAAAAAGGTCAGGTTAGGTCATAATAAAGGTCGTAAAAAATGTGTAATATCTCGGGTCACATAATGTATAATTTCTTTATCATTTTTCTCCAAGAGAGAAAAAGCAGTCAAAATTTAGGCATTATATCGCTCGCGCGGCAGGGCGGGGGGTGAGGTCGTGCGTACATAAAAACAAAGTAGTGCAACCTCGCCTTAAGAAATAAATACGGAACCCCAATGATCTTACTTTGCCTAGATTATCTATCATCGCCAATTGTTAAATTTTTAATAAAGTATACCAAATCAGAAAAGTTCTCTAGGTTTTGCTATAAGACAGATTCAATAAGATACTGAAAAATATATTATATTTCTATCGCACACAGTCGTAAACGTTTTATTCATTTATTTGTCTCCTTTTAACTCTTCTGTACTTAATACATTTTCACAATAGTAATGCTATAAAATTCACACTATGTGCAACACTCACTACTGGGACAATGTAAAACTTATATTTTACGATTCATCCTATTAGTCAGATTTATTGTAGACACGATGTTAGATTGTAACTTTATGTCGTCTATTTTGTCACATTGACGTCATGTAAACGTGTACGTGACAGATTGATGTTTGAGTGGATTTAAGTGTGGATTGGGGAAATATTCACAAAAGTTAAGCAAAATTAAAAAATTTGAAAAGACCCACGACGGTAAAAATCTAATTGAAAAAGAATAAAATAACTCAAAATAAACATTACTCGAATATCCGGCTATAAAACTGGGCATCCTAAACAAGGTTAAGCGGTACTTCAAGCCTGGACAGCTTTCAGTATTATATAAAGCTCAAGTCCGGTCCGGCATGGAGTATTGCTGTCACCTTTGGGATGGCTCAGCCATGTATCAACTTGCCACACTTGACTCTGTAGAGCGCAGAGCCAGGAGGCTAATTGGTGACGATAAGCTGGTTGTCAAGCTACATAGCCTGGCCATAAAGCACAACAGGCTACATAGTCGCATGCCTGTCGGTCTTCTACAGACTGTACTTAGGAGAGTGTGCGCAGGAGCTCCACGAGCTGATTCCACCATCTCCCTTCTTCCATCGGGAGACTAGACGTACTGCAGGTTATCACCGATACCTAGTCGACGTTCCACACATTCGCGAAGCGCTTTGTCAAGTCCTTTATTATGCGCACAGCCAAGGACTGGAATTCCCTGCCTGCGTCGGTTTTTCTTTTTTTTCTAACTTCGTTTAAATTCTTGTCCATTGCTTAACCTCAACTTAACCTCAAGTAATTTCAATAATACGACTACCTATAGATACAGATCTGGCTGTCTACTTAAGGACTTAGACGTCGAACTTTGAATAACCAGTGTTATAGGTGTGTGTGCCTACCTGTATAACAAACAATTTTCTATTTCTAATTAATTATCAGGTACGTTCGGGAACTTTTCAAAGTTATCCAGCGATAACTTTCTTCTGTAATTTTTGGGAGAAATTACTGAGACGCGTAAGTAAGACATTAGTAGATTCAGAAACTTATTATGCCAATTATGGAGTTTTGTACATGACGGCGACGGTACAGTCGCAAACATTTATATGGAAACACTTGGTAAAATATATTGGTGATTTTTTATGGGACTACGATTGCAACTTTGAGGTAAGACCTATTTTATAATTGTACTAGCTGATGCCCCCGGCTTTACCCGCATGGATGTCGGTCAAATTATAATATATTAAAACCTTCCTCGAGAACCACTCTATCCATTGGTAAAAAACAACATTACAATTGGTGCAGTAGGTAGTTTTTGAGTTTATCGCGGACCGACAGACAGACGCGGTCCTCTGCCGCGTCAGTGTCCCTTTGTTTTATAATACACGTCATTAATATAGTGATGGTTTTCAAAATACTGTGAAATGACAACATAATATTACAGTCAGTAGTGACTATAGTGTACGAGTTTTACATATTAGTGCATGTGACTGTACCAACAGAAATCTTGTCAACAATTCGGAGTTGATTGGAATTTTCTTCTGAATATTAGCTAATTGACCGCCTCGTTGGTCTAAAAGTCGCAAACGCGACTGACTGCTGAGTATGAGGTCCTAGGTTCGATTCCCGGTTCGGCCAAAGATTTATTAATACAACGTAATCTGAAATTTGTGCCCGGTTGATGGCGATCATTGCCATGAAGAAGGGGGTAAGCCCCCTTCGTCATGTGAAATTCCGTCCTACGAAATGTGTATTAGCATACTCCTTATTCAAAGAAACAAGGGTCACGTAATCAATATTCGAGGTTATATGCGTGGCTTATAGCTTTCCATACTAAAAAGGCGTCGAGCAAACTTATGGGAGCGCTGAGTCGACGATTTGTAAAAAGGGCGAGAAAATATCCTTTGATTTTTGGTTAAGTTTATTTCTGAACAAGGATTTTCAGTTTACTTTTGCTAAGAACTCGTACTTAACCGTTATTCAACAGATAGTTTCTTACTAGATATTTTTAAATAGGTACATAATACGATGTTTTTTGAAGTTGTCACTTTATCAGCATTAAATACTTTGATCAAATATTCACAAACCTAAAAACCTGAGGAAAGATAAAATCTAATCCGAATCTATAATCCGATATTTCCCTGAAATCTGTTGATAATGTTTTGCTAGTTTAGAGATCCAACAAAATAACTACCCACTCCACATTCTTTTAACTAATGCTCTGACCTTGATCAAATAGCGACGAAAAGTCAAACTAGTAGTACAGTATGGAATATTTTCACGTCTCATTAAAATCTTCCTGGAGAACTTGTGAAACTGGCAAAGACACTTCCGGCAAAAAAATATCGAATCGTGACTTGACTTGTATCAATTTAAGTCAATGATTTTGTTACTGTAGTTGGGTCTGTCTCCACCGATCCCGGGATCCGATTTGATGTAACACGGATCCCGGCGATTTGTATCCACGGATCCCGGGATCCGTTACTACAAAAAAAAATGTCTCCACGGATCCCGGGATCGGTGGCTACAAAAAATAAAAAATAAAAATGTAGAAACGGATCCCGCGTACAGAGTTAAGAAGTTAAGCATAATAGTTTTCGAAACTGGTTTTCTTTTTTCTACTTATCAAACGAAAAGAAGTTATAATTTAAAATTAAATATACGGATTGGTGTAGTCAAGTCTGACAAACTACCAGGAGGCCAGAAAAATTAAGGAGGTATACTTACTAAATTAATTTACACATGCACAGGTTGGTCCGTGTATGGGTGACCAACCGTTACATACCGACTTTTCTCCGGACTTCAAAAAGGACGTTAAACTGTTGGTGTTGGTCCCGGGTTCCATTTAGCTTTGGCAGTCGTTACAGGTGGTCAGTAGACTGAAAGTCTGACAACTAGTCTAACAGTACCAATTACTAATTAGGTTGTGGAGGTCAGATAGGCAGTCGCTCCATGTAAAATACTGGTATCCAGCTGACCCTGATCTGAAGATGACCCCAGCATAGTCAGGAAAACGCCAGGGCAAATGAAGAATTTAAGTACTAAATTATTTAGCACTTCGTCAATTACCGAGCTGCAAGCTGGACACTTTAATTAAATCTACTCAAGTAGTTACTCGGTTACTTGTCGATCGCAAGATTCCAAATTAAGAAACGTTTATTAAAATTGATCTCAAATCTTTGCAGAAATTTTTAATTAGCTACGATAATAGAAAACTTGAGTGAATTTATTTTCTAAAAGTTTAGTTGAATTTATTTGGTTTCATCAGTCAAAACGCTTTCTTTTCAAATATCTTAATCTCAAGTTGGTTATTTTAATTTGTCAGATTCAATTAGAATTGATTTTGTAAAGGCATCTATGACCTTTTGCATCTTCTCATAAAATTATGTTCGTTTGCATTAAGAAATCAAATAAAAACAGTCGAAACACAAGACTATTCCATTTTATTTATTATTTATTCACAAAACTAGGTAGAAACTTTTTTGGGAAATAGTCTAAACATGCTTTCAAATTATAAAATAATCTGTTCAAATTTTACCCTAGAAACTAAGTGCATGTTTACGCACAGGCGGGGCGTCGCGCGGCGCGTTGTGCGTTTTTAATTCAAACACATGGCGATGTATGAAAACGTTAACAATTTCAAACGTCGATTTTTCTAGAAGCGTTTTTCGCTCGTTAGTTTAAAATGCAGCGTTGGTTGAATTGCATCGAGCCTTCTGCACGCGCCGCGCGACGCCCCGCGTCTCCGTAAACGAGCCGGGATTGCATCGGCCGCTCCGCCCCGGCGGTCTCAGTAGACGCGGTCTCTATCACGCAAACAAGGTTATGTTAAAGAAAGATTTCCTTCGAGACTGCGGCTAGAATATAAAACACATTTAAAATATTACTTTGCCTTAATATATCACCAGTAATTTGTCACGAAGCCACAAACTTAAAGAATATCACCGGCGGTGAGAGAAGCCAAGTGCACCTTTTACTTTTATTGTTTGAGACAGTGAAATCTAACTTATTTTATGGAGTCACGTAGTCTCGGAATGAAAATATAGTATTGTGCAGCTGGTGCTCCGGGCACTAACCGTAAAATGTAAGAAATATGAGCCTGTAAGGGAACGAATAACCTATCGTATACCACGCCTGAAAGTTTTTAGTGCTTAACAGTTTATTTAGTTGTAAAATATATTGTAAAAGTTTCCTCTTTGAATAATTGTAGTGCAATAAGTTATTTTAGAGCTTTTGATCAATAGTAATATGAACTGAGAGAAGTACATGTGCGTGAGAGTGAAACTAACGAAAATTATGCACTTATACTGCGCACATCATATTGACTATCCCTGAACTAAAAATACTACAGTCACAAGTCTTTTGACACACGCAATGTTTTGCTCACAAAAATTCTTTAAGTTATCGTCTACGTATCGTATACGGGTATACAAAAAGCGTTTTCTTCATAACTTTCACCTTTACGAGATGAAATGTGAGCTTTAAAACACGCAGCACCTAGGACTATGAAAAAAGTTGTATAAATAATGGTGGCCTTCACGAATAAATGACTTCACATTTAGGCATAAAACCACTTTGCTTTAACATGATATCATATTTTTTTGTTATCCAACTACAATAAAGTTAGAATGGAAGGCGTATATTTTTTATTACAAGGAGAATAAAATGGAAGTATGAGAAACACGTACGAATTGTTGCCTCTAGAGCTATTAGATCAAGTATCTCTGAAGACTAGTCAGACTTGAAAGGATCATACATATTTTGTATTTGTACTGTAAATATTTCTGTCTATTTGTGTTATAGCCTTGTGTCTCAACTGTAAATCAATAATTTTGCCCAAAATTATCAAATGAAAAAAAACGGTACTAAACTAACCGAATCAAACAAAAAAACATCACCTTTTTACCCGACTGCGGCGAAGCCCAAAAGGAGGGTTATTTTTAAAAACAACACGATATTATGTTTCATAATATTGCGTTTTCCTTGTACGAAAAAGTGATATTTTAGCATGAGGTAAGTAAATCTACATTTAAAAACCTCAGTACGATATCAAAAGTAAAACAGATACCTACTTATGGAATTTAAATTAAGTAAGCAAAATGCTTACTTTAAATATTCCTGAATTTTGATCATCAATATAATATGCACGTAGCATTCATATTACGTGAATTTCATTTCAATTTCTATTTTTTTCAAGCTTGTCTTTTACTAATGATGTCTTGTTTCATTTAAAAATGCTTTCACGAAGTAATATTTGTATTGAGTACAAGATTTTTTTATACATTTCGTAAAATTATACATAATACGCTTTATACATCCTGTCTAAACTTCCAGTTCCTAAGACCAACAGTAGGTATGTCCTGAAACCTCAATAAATTATTAAATCAATCACTTTATCTTGGTTTATTTAGGACATATTAGTTTGTAATCACTGCGTAACATCTCGCCACCGTTCAGCCGTTGGTTAATTAGAATAATATTATTATGGAATACAGAAATTGGTAAAGGAAAATACGGTGGCACCGTCCCGTTCTGTGATAAGACGAAAATTAATAAATATTCGTTCGGAACGACGAAAAACGAAGTCCTATGATCTTTGTCGACTTATTTTTTAATATGACAATGAGAAATAACAAATTGGCTCACTTTAACGAAAGGAGAATTATTAGGGTAATATCCGTGACGTTTTTTAACGTTGAGCAAAAATTCCTTTGCAGTAGCCATTCATAAAGTTATTTGATGGTTGGGTGTTACGTAGCATAAAGTTACTTTCAACGTCCGAAACATTGAATCTGGTGAATTTCGGTGCATGAAAAGTTGGACACTTAACAATAGGTACGGAGTATGTAGATACGTGCTACAAAGTCCGCTTTGATTCAGTTTTTAAGCTGAAAAAACAAAACAGACCTAACCTTTTTTGGTTTTTGGATAAAAGCTCTTTTTACCCGACTACGGCGAAGCCAAAAGGAAGGGTAATGATTTTGGCAGTCTATGTATGTATAATAATAATAATAATATTTATTTATTGTTTTTGCCAAGTTTTTTCTTACAAACTAGTGATTGGAGTTTCCTTTTAGGCGTCTAACGCCTGTATTAGGAGACTCCCCTCTTCCATATCGTATTAATTATATCATTAACAAACTTGTTTTTTTTTTTTACAATACTATTACACAAAAAAGGAGGTAAAAAATAAAAATTAAGGTAAAATAAAAATACAAAATTAAGACTTAGGACTAAAAAAAGTGAATATGCTTGTCACTCAGATGGTGTGTGGTTAAGTGTGAGTGAGAGTAGGTATGTCTGGAGAGTAAGTGTATGGGGGGTGAGTGTATGATGTCTGACTGTGTGGGGGAGGTGTGTGTAGGGTGAGTGTGTGAGTTAGTGACTGTTAAAGTGAAAGTGTGAGTGTGCAAAAGGGTGTGTGTCGTGTGTTTACTTATGACTGCTTGGTGTGAGAGTGAATTACATTATGTCGGTTTACGTTTTATTTTAGCAGCGCCTCCGTGTCCTCGTAGGTAAGTGGTTTTATCCAATTAGTTAGTAATTTGTTACATTCATGTTGTGTCTTGTTATGTACATAAATCTCTCTGTTGAATCTATTGTACAACTGAGCTGAACGTTTTTTATGCTGTATGCTGGCGAACTTGGTTTTTGTTTGGGGAACTCCTGCTATTATATCTTTCCTTCGTTTTAAAGTTAGGCCAGGGACATAGGGTATGGTCTTGTGTATCTTGACAATAGTTTTAATTATATATAATTTTCTCACCGAGAGTAAGTCGCTGATTTGGAAAAGACTTTGGGTAGGGTATCTAATCTCCTTAAAATACATGAGTTTTATCAGAGCACGTTGTGCCCGCTCAAGGTTAATAAATTTAGTTTTAACTGCTCCTCCCCATACTGGGATGCAGTACACTAAGACAGATTGCACCAAAGCCAAGTATATTTCATTAAGGAGATGTCGGGGGGTTTTAGTGTTTGCAGGAACATTTTTTGGTACAATATGCCTCAGAGTCTTGAAGATCCAACTCAGTTTTCTGATCCTATTTGTAACTTGTTCCAGCTGGGGGTACCAAGATAGTCTGTGGTCAACTACAACTCCCAAATATTTGGTTTGCAATACTCTTTCCAATCTTGGACATAAACAATTATTTGGATCATCACACGAATGCACTTTTATACTGAGATCTGTTCTAGGTTGTGTACGATTTGATATGCTGAAGCATATGTAATTGGTTTTAGCTGTGTTTAATGTGAGTAGGTTAGTTTTGAGCCAGCTAGCTATTTGGGACATACCCGCTTCAGCACTTAAGGCAACCTCACACCAGGTGTTCCCAGTAAAGACGACAGCAGTGTCATCAGCATAAGAAAACACTTTTGCATGATTGATTTCGAGGTTGCAGAGGTCATTAATGTAGAGCAGGAACAGCGTAGGCCCCAGAACACTTCCCTGGGGAACACCGAAAGTGACATCCGGTGAGACTGGAAGCCGCCCCGAACATAGTTGGAAAAAAAAGGCACATGATAACATTCCCGCATGAACGCTATAAAAAACAAGCAAATCAACACTTAGATAATTGTCCTCGCTCGCGTGTTTGTCGACATATGAGATGTGAAGTGACCAATCATTGAGCCAATAGTCATGTCAGATAATGGCTTAATTGCCAGTGACGGGGCTCTCGTTAGGCAGCTAGATCAAAGGCTAATTCAGAAAGCGTTCTTCTGGAAACGGTTGTTTGAAAGTTCCTCAATCCTTGACCGCCTAGCTTGGATCCTGTTCCCGATACCAGTGGGCTACAATTCTTTTATATTATTAAAAAAAAATTATATAGACTTAGAAATATTTCAAAATGTTTTGTAAATGTGTAAAAGAAAACAATAAAATAATCTAAACTTAAATCTATCTCTAATCTAAAGCTTAAATATAGCTTCAAAAAACTGTCCCTTAATGCTGTCAACCGAGAATGTGGTCAAGAGACTGGCATCTAATCCTCTGGCCAAGGTAAAAGCCAGCCACTAATCACAGCAGTTTACACGCAGTTTATTTTTGTGATGATTTTCATTTCAGGAACCATTGGTGTTTTAAATACAACATACTATCGACTAGAGCTAGACTTCCCTCTTCGTAGACCACTAGAACCAATATATCTTGGCTTCTCCACTCGGAAGCTTTGGCCGAGTTCATACTTTATTGTCTCAGTTTATTGCGAAAAGGTTAATACGAAATCCTTGTTTACTGCTGACAGGAATAAATCGTGAGCCTGGTTAAAATAGTTGAGGATAGTTTGGCTTACATTGCGAGTTTACTAGAAGTATTTTATGTCTCTGCAAGTCATCTTAAGTCGGCTAGTAACATTATCTATCAAATAAAATATCAAGCGGTGTTATAGAAGGCAGGCTTTAAGTCTACTTATATTATGTGCTGTATGCGACATTTTATTTTTAAGAACATGGTCAGTCTACCTTTCACATGATTTTCAATATTGGACTATTAGTTACAGGCACTTTAGATTATGAATGTCAGAAAAACAAAAGAATTCGAAACTTAATAATATTCCGGGATTTTACGGAGAAGTATTCACAAATCATGTTACTTCCTTCTTTAAAGTTTAAGCAAATATGCCTAATCTATTCCGATTTCGGCACAAAACCGACCTTTCCTAAAATTGAAAAGTGGACGACCTCGTATATGCGATCATTAAAGAGTTCTGTAAGCTCTTTTAAGTCATAACTGCTAAAATATGCTGTTTGTAAATTACAACGAATTCGTAATAGTGGAGTGCCGTAAGACGTAAATATTGTAAAATCTCGGAATCCAGGACCGGTCAATGAATCTTCATAAAAACTATTGGACTGTATTGCTAAAAGCCCAAATAAAAAAGTTTAAAAAAAAAATTACGCGCTCGTCATTTTTTTTTTTTTTAGTACCACAATGTACTGAAAAACTAGCTTGTGCCAGCGGCTTAACCCGCTACAACTAGAAAATTATCCCACGAAAATATAAAATCGGGATAAAAACAATCCTATGTGTTAATCCAGGTTATGAACTATCTGTACACCAAATTTTATCCAAATCCGTTCAGTAGTTTTTGCGTGTAAGAGTAACAAACATACACCCTCACAAACTTTCGCCTCCATAATATTACTAGCTGTTGCCAGCGGCTTCATCCGCTACAACTCTAAAATTATCCCACGTGAAGATAAAATCGGGATAAAAGCTATCCTATGTGTTAATACAGGGTGTCAGCTAACTCCATACCAAATTTTATTAAAATCGCTCCAGCCGTTCAGACGTGAAGAAGTAACAAACTCACACACAAACTTTCGCATTTTTTAACATTTTTTTTTGGTTATAACTCGTTATTTTTTGCGAAATATTAATAAATTAACATTAAAGTTACTATGCAAATATTATTTATTAGCTTCTAACATTATTTTCTCTTGTCCCTCTCATCACATCACACAATTTTAGTTTTTTGGGTTGGTGGAAAGTGATCAAATAACCCCTCCTGCTCTTGGGCAGAGCGAAAGGGAGTGTCAGACTTCAACTGACAAAAAACTACCCATGTTCCTTCTTAGCCTTTTATGTCGAGGCCGCGGTATCTTTGTGTCCAATTTGCTGCCCTGGCGGGCCCCTCCCATGTTGCTGACATCTCTTTGAGGCGCGCGTGTAACACGAACGCGCCGTCGACACGGCCTGATGTCGTCGTCATAAGACGGACAGACGGCGGGCTAGCCCATTACTCACCGTCCACAGGCCCGCATCTACGGTGGCTGGAAGCCGTCACGTGGCCCCCGAAGCCCGGAGCGTCTCCCACGTCGGCTAGGTCGAAATGTTCTCTCCCTCACACATTCCGCCACCTCCTTCGCTAGCATCACTGCTTCGCAGAAGGAGGCAACGGCGTCCCATTACTCCTCGCCTCGGACCATGGCTTGCACCAGGGCGGGACGCGAGAGGTCGCCGCCGCCGATCGCCGCTACGAGGACACGGGCAGACCTCCACAGTGTGCTCCACCGTGTCCTCCGGCCGATCCTCACAATGGCGACATCCGGTCGTTTCCTCCCGCCTGATTTGGTGCACGTACCTCCTGAAGCAACGTCGTGAGGACTGCGTCCTTTCCAGCAACTCCTCAAAGAGGGGACTTACCGCCACTGTCGTGGCGCGCCCTGATCACATCACACTTCACACTAATATTATAAAGTACTAAAGTTTGTGAGGGTGTATGTTTGTTACTCTTTCACACAAAAACTACTCAACGGATTTGGATATAATTTGGTATACAGATAGTTTATAACCTGGATTAACACAAATGATAGTTTTTATCCCGATTTTATCTTTTCGTGGGATAATTTTCGAGTTGTAGCGGGTTAAGCCGCTGGCACCAGCTAGTTTTTCAGTACATTGTGGTACTAAAAAAAAAAAAAAATGACGAGCGCGCAATTTTTTTTTTTTAACTTTCTTGTTTGAGCATTTAGCAATGCATTCCAAAGGTTTTTATGATAATTCATTGACCGGTCCTGGATTCCGAGGTATAAGTCTTACGGCACTCCACTATAAGTGTTTAATGTTCGTTTAATAACAGCTGTCAATGTAATTGGTCTTCAAATTATTAACAAAGTTTTCAAAACTATTAAATTATTTTGATGTGAATCTCTCTATTAGTAAAGAATGTTATAGAACGTTTAACGAATTTAGTTCGAATAACGATTGTTACATGACGCAAGTAATTGTTTTAAAAATAAAATATTTCATTTTCAAGTTCTTCATAGCTTTCAGATTTATGGATATCAACTACAAATACAATGGAATACTGGTAACGACTACTCGGTTTCAACCGTCTTTTCCTTTAGATAAAAGCCTCTACAATACCTTATCGTAGCAAGTCCCATGTTTTAACAGACAAACTTTTTCAATCTACAATTTTTTTTGGCGTTAATAATCAGTCCTAATTTAATTCCATGCGTAAATTATAGCAAAAAAAAAAAAAAACCTTTGTTTTTAAATTAATTTTGACGAGCTTCAAAAGAATTAGCCGACCCTCGTGAAAGGCGTTGTTTCACTGATTATAACCTCACGGCAAACTTCAGAACTTAAAACATTAAAAAATTGAAGCATGTTACCGTCTTAAATTTTGCAGCGCTTTTTACCGCATTTTATCTGCCTGAAAAACTGAAAAGAACGTCATGTTTAAATCTTGCTATAACGAATCATTTCATGTGAACTCCTTAAAAAACAAACTTCAATTTTATTTATTTGTATACATTCGTTATAGCAAGAGTTAAACATGACGTTCTTTTCAGTTTTTCAGGCAGATAAAATGCACGGTACTTATTACAAAAAAAAGTTGTCGGTTCAACATACTGACAGCGTCTGTCCAGTTCGTTCAGGGTTATCTCGAAAACGGCTGGACCTATTTTGACGGGACTTTTACTAGTAGATAGTTTATGTTATAATGTATATTACAATAGAAATTAGTCATAACAGTTGGTCACAAATTCCGATAAAAAATGGAAGTAATATTTTTTTATAATAATTTACCCGAACGAAAGTCACGGGCCGGGGAACAGCTAGTATTTTTTTTTTACTATTATAAAGCTCTAACATCAGTTCAAAGCAAAGCGTATTTTGGGTTAAATAACAACAAATAAGATAAGCAGGCACTTAAAGGTCGTACACGCTCATGAATATTTTATCTTTTGATTTATTTCATTGAATTTATGTAAGAACTTTAAGATAATTTAACCTTTCAAAAGTGTTGTTCAAGTTGTTTCGTGTTTAGATCAGATTTAATGGCCTATAAAAGTTTGATATCGCTTTGTCGTTATTTTCCACCCCGAGACCTCCACCCTTAGTCGTAACAGCGCACGATAATGATCCAGTAGTGTTAAACCAACCCCTAAATAATCTCTCTCAGATCCAGCCTATCCCTTTGCCCAATGACGCCCTTTTTAGGGTTCCGTAGTCAACTAGGAACCCTTACGGCCTTATTAATAAAAAAAAGTTAAGCCTGCTTAAACTTACGCTTGGTTTATCTCGCATGCCGTCTCACTTCAAAAATATTCAAATGAAAGGGACGGCATGCGAGATAAACCAAGCGTAAGTTTAAGCAGGCTTAACTTTTTTTTATTAATAAGGGGGTTATAGTTTCGCCATGTCTGTCTGTCTGTCTGTCCGTCCTCGCTTAATCTCTGTGACCGTTAGCACTAGAAAGCTGAAATTTGGTACCAATATGTGTATCAATCACGCCGACAAAGTGCTAAAATAAAAATTGGAAAAAAATGTTTTATTAGGGTAGCCCCCATATATGTAAAGTGGGAAGTGATTTTTTTTTTAATTTTAACCCTAACGTGTGATATATTGTTGGAAAGGTATTTAAAAATGAATAGGGGTTTACTAAAATCATTTTTTGATAATGTCAATAATTTCGGAAATAATCGCTCCAAAAGTAAAAAACAAAGCGCCCCCCCCCTCTAACTTTTGAACCATAAGTTTAGAAAATACGAAAAAAATCTGAAAAGTAGAACTTTATAAGGACTTTCTAGAAAAATTATTTTGAACTTGGATGGAAACAACAGATGGAAACTGCAGTTAACCAATATAATTTGGTCCCTGAATCGTATGAACGCCTATACAATCCAGAGGTCAAGTTTCATTGGCCCGTATTTCAAACAAAAAAAGAATTATTACTACGGAACCCTACACTGAGCGTGGCCCGACACGCTCTTGGCCGGTTTTTTTCCCCTGCAATGGTGCTAACATCTCTTTGAGGCGCGCGCCCTTGCGGGGCCCCTGCAATGTTGCTGCCATCTCCTTGAGGCGCGCGTGGCGCCCCAATGACGTCCTAAGCCGAGTTCCGTACCCCACAGGCGGTACCCTTAGGGAGCTGCCACTTAGCCTATACGTTTTTACACCCTGGCTGGAGGCCATACACTCAATGCATCTACAAGATTTGTCCAGTTAAGCAAAAACCAGCCTCAAAGGTTTAACTGCGAGATGCCACGCAGAAAAAAAGTGTCGTTATTTACGGCATTGGGCGCTTTCTGCTTGTCAATTTCATTCAAGACCGCTCGTACCACTTACAGTCACGTTCTGACCCAATTCCTGAAGAAATATCGCGGCAATGTTATCCGCTGTAGTACGTGTTTATGTGTTATTGTACATTTATACAACCTACAAAGAGACCGTTTTTTCTTAACTTGGTTTATTTCCAGTTTGTAATACAGATAAACTGTATTATATCCCGTAGGTACCTAATTCTATCGCATTTTAAACTAGGTGACTTTTAGTAAGTTTTGAAAAAAAAAATCTATATATCTCATAGAATAAACATTTGCCTTTCTTCTTTATGTTTGAGAAAGTCCGGTTATAGGGCAAAAATCTGATGGGTCGCGTTTTAACCCGGGTGGTTCACACTTACCGATTTCCGTTTACTTATAAGAAAAAAAACCTAGCAATTTCACTATTGATTCGGGTCGAGAATCATTAGTATACTCCTTGAATTTGACGAGGATGCAATCCAACGCCTGTATGTGGGCAAAAAAAATTGTTACAGCAACTTTTCTTACTAAACCTACTCCACAAATTCGAACAAACTTGTTACTTTACCAACATTGTATAAACGATTCAGTGTATGGTCGGGTATTACATATCTTTTAACAGCTTTAACGATGTGTGATACTTCATTGTACAGGTTTTTAACTGTTTGTTAAGTAAGATATACAAAGGCAAACTTTATAAAGTTAAATAAAGTAGAAACATATTGTTAACACTGATAACTTTTTGCAAAGAATAAGTTTAACGCAAAACTTGAGGTTTCCCACGGCGATTTGTGAGCGAAAGGGGGAAATTCTTTAGCTTTGGCTTCAGTTTTACGCTGTTTTCAACTCTTTTAAAATTAGAGAAACGGCTTTAAAAGCCGTTATTAGCATGTCGTGTAAAGCTATTAAAATATGAATGTGTTAGACAATCAATCAAACTGAAATAAAAAAGTTTAAATACAAAAAAAAACTGAAAAGCAAAACATTATAAATTAGACAAAAGTTAGAAGCTGGAAGAATTTTGATACCCGTTTATTACTCTTCAAATTTCGCGCCAAATATAAAGCGCGTTGTCTAATCTGTGTAGAACAATTGCTCATTCTTATAAGAAAACCAACATGTATGCTTAGTTTAGTACCACTTTTCAATAATAGATGGCGTTGTGCTGTGACGTCACGATTGTAAATCACGGTGTTAAGATTCTCCTGTGTTGAATGACTATCCACGGTATTTTATATAATAAATTGTTTTTGCTCTGGACACCTCGGTTTTATTTCTTGGCGATATATTTTTGGGACGTTGTACAAGTGGTAGGTAGGTATGTATTTTACTAGTTACTAAAGGCGTAACCTGTTTCGAAAACTAGTGATTTTAGTAACTAGTTTTTTGTCAAATTCTATTCAGTGATTCAATATGTTGTTACCGAAGTTTTTTTCGAAACGTACATATAAATGGTTACCTACGTTATCGTTACAACTTACATGTCACAAGCTGTAGGTTTGTGGAAAGAATTAGTTTTTGTAGCTACCATAAGCAGTTACATCATTTACGTTATCCTCACCAACGAACTAAACAAATTTTACTTGTCAAAGTAAACATAAATAAATTCTATCTAATACAATTTCAAATTTGTGTTCGTACGCCGCCCGTCGAAGGTTAAAAATAATGACCAATCTAAATTAATCTCTAAGTAAGAAGTAAGCCCTAATTAATTAATACTTATGAAAATTAAACGAAAGTCTCTGCTCGCTTTGCCGGTCAGTACAAAGAAGTAGGCACAAAGCAGTAGGTAACCATTACGAGCGAAAGAAACGACTTAGGTTCGCAACGTATTTCTTTTTCGTGCTTCGCTTTGCATTCGATCACTGCATTGGTAATGTAACTACACTCGCGAGCAACCAAATCGACTCAAGCCTTGACGGCGCACATATACATTGATTTTCCTAAAACGATAAATGGTAATTATAAAAGTGATATGTCATTCGAAAGCTGAAGAATTATGCTTTCAATTAACATCAATACCTTAAAAAAAAACAAGCGCTGATTTATTGACGCATTTTAATTGGCCGTCAGCGTAAATTACCTCATTAGGAATCCACGACTTGCGCTACCTGCTCCCGCTATAAAACCCCTCCACATCCGGTTTACCTTATCAGTCGCTTGTTACAAGTTGACCGGTACACATCTCCGTAAATTGCATTCCTTGTTTTCGCTAAACCATGGATACCACACCAGAAGAAGCCGCTCAAGTGGTTGCCTTGTTGCAACAAGGGTTAAGTCAGCGAGCAGTCGCTGCCCAGCTCCACTTGAGCCAGTCTTCTGTATCCCGAGTATACAGACGGTTCCAAGAGACTGGTGCCTTCAATCGGAGACCAAGAACGAGCCGCCACCGGTGCACTTCAGAGAGAGACGACCGCTTCATTGTCTCAACCTCTCTGCGCAATCGACACCTTACGGGCGTTGATGTGCAGCAAGAACTGAGACGTGTACGACAAGTATCTGTCAGCGAGTGGACAGTGAGAAGACGCTTGAAGGAAGCCAGCTTGACGCCAAAAAGACCTGCGACGGGCCCTAAATTGACTGCAGGCCACCGACAAGCGCGCCTTCAATTTGCTCGAGAGCATCTCAATTGGAGCGTTGCGCAATGGCGATCGGTCCTGTTTACTGATGAGTGCAGAATGTGTCTACATGGCAGTGACAGGAGAGGCCGAGTCTACAGGCGTCCGGGGGAACGATTTGCCCAATGTTGTTTCGCTGAAACAGTGGCATATGGCGGCGGTTCCTGCATGATGTGGGCTGGTATTTCTTTAGAGGGAAAAACCGAACTTGTTTTCGTGCCTGGGGGCGGCCGAGGAGGCGGGCTAACAGCTGATCGGTACATCACCGACATTCTACTAAATCATGTTGTGCCCTACGCAGGGTTTGTCGGTGCAGACTTCGTGTTAATGCACGACAATGCCCGCTGCCACACGGCACGAGTCACTCGACAGTTTCTGGAAGAGGTCGAATTACGCACGATGGACTGGCCTGCGCTCAGTCCTGACATGAATCCCATCGAGCACTTATGGGACGAGCTTAAAAGAAGAGTTCGGGCCAGGAATCCAGTCCCTTCAACCGTAGACGAGCTAAAGACAGCATTATTAGAGGAGTGGGACGGCATTCCTCAAGAAAATGTCAAAAAATTGATAAGGTCAATGAAAAACAGACTGCAGGCTGTAATAATTAGGGCAAGAGGGGGCAATACGAAGTATTGATTTAAATTTATTAATTTTATTTTTAACAAATTTGTAAAATACGAGACCCATACCCTTTTCCCTAAATTCCTGTTTTTCCTACTCTTGCGTTCAGACACCATTTATTTAAAAAAAATATGGATGGATTTCAATGATAAAGATATCAAATTAAAGCTGACATCTTAAGCTTTCGAATGACATATCATTTTTATAATTTCCATTCATATTTTTAGTTTTATCAATGTATGTGTGCGCCTACAAGGCTTGAGTCGATTTGCTTGCTCGCGAGTGTAGTTACAAAAATCGCGCGAAAGAAACGACTTAGGTTCGCAACGTATTTTTTTTTCGTGTCTCGCTTTGCATTCGATCACTGCATTGGTAATGTAACTAGTTACAAAAATCACTAGTTTACGTGATGACTCGAAACTAGTGATTCGGTTACATGCCCCGTAACCAGTTATTGTAACTAGTGACGTGAAATAACGCCCATACCTAACAAGTGGTCCTTCGGAACCGGTTGAAGGTCGGTGTGCATTGTCCTTGTTGTTGTGGAGGAGTCAGGTTGCATGGTCAACCTGCGGCGAGTGGTGAGCAGCATCGGCGGATCGTACAAGGTTGGCGCTTAAAGCGTATATGTACGAGTGGTACACAACGGTCTGCCGCGCTGGTGCTAACTAACAGTTGGCGTGAGCAGCAGCTGCAGTGCGGGGGGACAGTCCCCGCATATCATTGCGACGAGCTACATAGTGTATGGGCGGTGAAGTGTTGTGAACTTGTGATACGAAGATAAAACTGTGAGTACTTTCAAATCTGAGACTTTCAAATTTAAACTTAGAAAATTTCAATGGACAGTTTGGACTTAGAATAATTTAAAGAAAAAGTGACCGACGGGGAACCTATGCCCGATTTTGCATCGAAGAGTACTAAGTTCAAAGACTTGTGATTTTTTACGTGTTGTCCACGAACTTAGCCATAGCGTTCCAGAACAGTTTGTTTAATGGACACTTTCAACATGGAATCTTTGAGTAATCTACAGTTCAACTTACATTCTACTATTAGCAAAGCAAGGTCTAATTTTAAGAAATCACCTAAGGAGCGAGTAACCAGTTCATACATAGAAACTAGATTAGAAAATTTAGAAGCCAACTGGTCAGCGTTTTCTGAAACTCATATGAAATTTGTTTCATCGGTTAAGTCTATTGAATTCGAAAAATCGGATTACAACTTAAAAAATGTATATGAGACTACGGAAGAATTGTTTACTGATTATAAAGCAGAGCTGAGGGAAGCATTGAAGAAAATTGTATGTTCGGATAGTTTACCTAAGGTGTCTGAATCTTCTGCAAACGGTTCTAAAGAGATATGTTCAGTAAAATTGCCAAAGATTGAGTTGCCTATGTTTTCCGGAAGTTATTCTGAGTGGATTAGTTTTAGAGACTTATTTAAATCCTTAATACACAATAATAATCTATTAGACGATGTTCAGAAACTGCATTACTTAAAATCACATTTGTCTGGAGAGGCTGAAGGTCTTTTACGGCACATTCCTATAACTAGTAGTAATTATGCAACCTGTTGGACTAAATTAGAAAAACGCTTTAATAATAAAAAATATTTAGCGAATTGTATAATTAAACGTTTTATGAGTCAAAAGAATATTGTAACCGAGTCCTCAGGCGCAGTTAAGGAATTATTAGATACCTCTAACGAATGTTTACATGCTTTGGAGAATTTAGGCGTAATGGTTGAGCATTGTGATATTATAAATATTTATGTATTGAGCTTAAAACTAGACATCGAGTCACGTAAACAATGGGAATTAATAATCAGTGATTGTTCAGATGACTTCCCTACAATGAATCAGTTCAGAAATTTCCTTGAACAGAGATTTCGGTCTTTGGAATTTTTAGACAACAAAGGTCAACGTCATCAGTCCAATCGTAATGTGCCAGTCAAGTCGCTTCATGTCTCAACTACATCATGTATTTCTTGTCAGGACAACCATAAGCTGGCTAACTGTAAGAAATTCGCCGGTCTTGAAATAGAAAAGCGTCGTAATTTTGTCCAAACCAATGGTTTATGTTATAACTGTCTAGGGGCAAACCACTCAGTATATGCATGCCGCCAGTCCACCAGATGTCGTATATGTAAAAAGAAGCATCATAGTCTTCTTCACCTTAAAAGCGTCTCTAAATCAGTTGCCGATAGTAATAAAACTGATCAAGACCCAGCAGAAAGCAGTGTTTCTGCTGGTACCATTTCAACCCAGAGTAATACCACTAATGTTGGTATTCACTTGGGTCTCAAAAGAATACCAACTAAGGGTTCAATTTCAGGTATAGGTTGTGATCAAGGACAATCGATGATTTCATTAAATTCGATGGTTCTCATTAAAGTCAAATCACGCGTTGACCCTAGTTTTGTTATCACTGTTAAAGCTTATGTTTTAAGGAAATTGACTACTATATTACCGGAAAGGAAGGTTGTGGCAAACGTTTTGACCACAATCTCGTCTTTGGATTTAGCTGATCCCTCGTTCGATACTCCGAACAAGATTGATTTGCTCTTAGGTGCCGAAGTTTATGGCCAGATTTTGTTAGGAGGTTTAGTCAGAGGTCCACCTGGTCAGCTTATTGCACAAAATACTAGACTAGGATGGATCTTATCTGGTCAAGTAGGTGAATTCAACCAAAGCGAGACATGCCACAATACCATAGTCACTTTACATTCTACTCATATAGATGAGAATACACTCCTTAAAAAATTCTGGGAGTTAGAATCTGAGCCCAAGAGTGATTACGATAAGGTTTACTTAACCCCGGAAGAACAGAAGTGCGAAGATATATTTAAGGCCACGACTAAACGAGACGAATTTGGTCGCTATATTGTGCATATGCCTTTCAGGTCAAGCGATCCTGCTTGTAAAGATGGGGGATCGAAAGACATTGCTCTTAAACGCCTTTTAACCTTAGAAAAGCGATTCTTAAGGAATCCAGATTTCAAGGCTCAGTATTCAACTGCTATAAACGAGTATATAGCTCTTAATCATATGGATATAGTACAAGATAGGGACAAGGAAGGCTCTGTGTACTTACCGCATCATGCCGTCATTCGTAACGACAAAAGTACAACGAAGGTGCGCATCGTATTCGATGCATCATGTGTAGGTAACAACGGGGTTTCTCTTAATCACGATTTGATGGTGGGTCCTCGTCTACAACCTGATCTTCGTCATATCATCATGCGTTGGCGTCGTGAACCTGTCTGCCTGGTAGCGGACATCGTCAAGATGTACAGACAGATTAAGGTATGCGATGATCACACAGATTTTCAGCGTATATTATGGCGTGAGAATCCAGAGGACGAAATCCAGGTGTTGCGTCATTTACGAGTAACGTTTGGAACATCATCGGCGCCTTACCTAGCAGTAAAAGCATTGCAGCAGTTAGCTCAGGACGAAGGCGCTGAATTTCCTTTAGCGAAGAACCGTGTTGTTACAGACTTCTATATGGATGACCTGATGACGGGATGTGAAACCGTAGAGGAAGGAGTAGAAATATACAAGCAGATGTCGGAGTTGCTTAAGCGTGGAGGTTTCCAGCTCCAAAAGTGGGCTAGTAACAATAGAGAGTTAATCAAATTGATTGAAGACGGTGAACAAATGTCACAAACACAAGGAAACATATATGGAACTAAAAACAGATGCAATTTCAAAAATATTAGGCTTAACGTGGGACAAAGACAATGATGAGTTCGTTTACACTATACAGCTTAATGCTGTAGATTTACCCGTGACAAAGCGTAAGGTTGTCTCGGATATAGCGCGACTATTCGATCCCCTCGGATGGTTAGCACCAACAATCATCACTGCGAAGGTGTTTATTCAGCGAATATGGATGACTGGGATCGAATGGGACGCGGAACTACCTGCACCCTTGCTGAAAGAGTGGCTGGACTTCCGAAAAAACCTTTGTAACCTTATTAAGTTTCGTCTGCCTCGTTGGATCAATTCTAGCAAGGAGAACAAGGTTCTAGAATTACATGGCTTTTCAGATGCGTCCAATGTAGCATACGCCGCGGTAGTATACGTCCGCATCATTGATAAAGATGGGCATATTCACACAACTTTGGTGACTTCAAAAACCAAGGTTGCTCCTGTTAAGCAGGTATCAATCCCGCGATTAGAGCTTTGTGGAGCTGTCTTACTAGCAAAGCTTCTCCAAGAAGTCGCCTCAACTCTAGAAGTTCCCAAACAGCATTTATATGCGTGGACAGATTCATCCGTCGTTTTGGCGTGGTTAAGCGGCCACCCTAGTCGGTGGAAAACGTTTATCGCGAATCGTGTTTCCGAAATACTCACTATTATGGATAGATGTCAGTGGTCACATGTGTCGACGTCGGAAAACCCAGCGGATTGCGCATCTCGGGGAATAAGCCCTTCTGAGTGTTGCGATTTGCAACTCTGGAAAAAAGGTCCAGTATGGTTACAGAATGAAAGAATAGACTATAATAAAGGACATATTATACAAGAAACTACACTAGAAGAACGAAAAATAAAAATAAAATGTCATGCAACTGTAGAAATCGATGATAGTGTATTTACTAGATTCTCTAAGTTCGGAAGGTTGATACGTGTAATAGCTTACTGTAGACGGTTTTTACGTATGAAGGAACTTGAATCTAGTAAAAATAAAATAACTGCTTGGCTAACTAACATTCACTTCTGAGCGTTCGTACGGAGTAGTCAAGTATCTATTTTATTTAACTTTCTACCCCCAAACGGAAATATGCGTAAATGCGACAATTGTGATAAAACCATTACAAAAAAATCACCCGGGCTTGAGTGTAACAAATGTGGCAAAGTAGTTCATGCAAATCAAATATGCACTGGCTTATCTTCTAAGCAGCTGTCAGCCCTGCGGAATGCTGAAAACCTGGAGTGGACATGCGACGAATGTCACAGGGAGTCTCCTCATCGTAAGTCCTTCGTAATTCCGGAAGATGATGATAATGAGGACGACAATGGTAGCGAGCTGGATGGAAACAGTGCTGCGATGAATAAATTGCTACGTGATATTTCACTCGAAGTTAAAAAAGCAGTGAAGAAAGAACTGGCTTCAGTGAATGAGTCGCTTAGCACCTGTTGCTTAAGAATGAATGCTGTAAATTCTACACTGGAAATTCTTGCAGAGAAAGTTAAAGACATGGAAAAGAAAAACACATACCTCACGAATCAAAACACACACTTGGAATTAAAAATTGATGCATTGGAACAACACATCAGGAATGTTGAACAAGAAACACTGGCAAATGTACTGGAGATCACTGGAATTCCTGATAATGGGAACGAGAACCTGGGCATCGTTTTAACTAAAATAGCCTCGAAGCTTAACATTGAGAAACGCCAAGTAACAACGATCAAAAGACTTAAAGGCAGAAATGGTAAAGAGGGAGCTATTCAGGTGATGCTGCAACAGGAAGAGCAGGTGGATCAGTGGATACGTACAGCGCGGAAGGAACCAATTGTTGTTCAAGATGTAGTCCCTGAGGTCAGTCCTGAATTAGCCAAGTCAAAAGTTTTGTTTCGATACGCTCTTACAAAAGCGAATAAGTCACTACTATGGCAAGCTAAACAAACGTTGAAGGAAACGTACAAATATATCTGGTTCCAGAATGGCAGAATATTGGTTCGTAAAATCGAAAACGATAAACCGATTGTTATAAGGAACGCGAGTGATATTGATAAATTGACGGTGCAGGGAAATAATTGTCGATAGTAGTTAGACTCAGTGATCACGTCGGTTTCTTCACCGGAAATATCTGAATTCCTTGATTGTTCAACCATTAACGAGTTTAGTAATCACCTGCCAAATTGTAAACAAAAACTAAATATTGTCCATATTAACATTCGCTCGATTGTTAAAAATTTTTCTCTAGTCCTTCAATTCATTGGTTCTTCTAAAATTAATATTGATGTTATTATTTTAACAGAGGTAGGTATTTCTAAAAACAGTAATCTCATTCAATTCTTCAATATAAATGGCTATGAAATGTATCATAAGTTACGCGAGCAGCGCAGAGGTGGTGGCATTGTGATGTATGTTAAATGTACCAACAACTTTCAAATCATTGATAATATTTCACTAAAACACTGCGAATGCATAATTGGAAGCTTGACTACATCATATCACTACACGGCATCAATCTGCACAGTCTATAGACCTCCGAAAGATAGTAAGCACTTGTTTATCAGAGAGCTAAAAGAACTATTATGTAAGGACACCTTCAAACACTCAGATCTATACTTGTTGGGGGATGTTAACATTGATTTAAAATTGAATGATAACATTCGGGATTACTACATAAGTTGTCTGGCTGAGTGTGGCCTAACGAGCGGAATTTCGGACTATACAAGAGTCGAAAAACGAAATGATATTGTCACGCGTAGTTGTATTGATCATATTTTTGTAAGATCGCGCTCGTTAGACCTTTACTCGGCAGCGCTCGGCGCGGTTTGGGCAGACCATCGTATGATCGTGTTGTCTTGCATTGGAGGGGGTTCTAAAAACGCTGTACAGGATGTTGTAAAAGTAAAAGAATTATTTGATTACAATAAGTTGAAACAAAAGTTGGACGTCATAGATTGGAGTTTAGTTGATAGTATTCAATGCCCTTTAGATATATATAATTATATTAAAAATAGTTTTGATTATTGTTATGACCAATCAAAGTATTCAAAAATAATTAATACCAACAGCAAAAGGAATAAAGAGTTATGGATAAACAGTAAAATTAATAATATGTGTCTTTTCAGTCAGTGGAAACAAGATGTAAATAATAAAATACTTAGATTACAATTTAATAAACAAAGAAATAAAACTAAAAAACTTATAGACAAAACTAGAAACCAATATTACTTTAACCTAATCAATGAAAATAAAATGAATAAAAAGAAAATGTGGGACATATTAAATACTCTATCTGGTCGAATTTGTAAATCAGTAGACGAAGCAATAATCAAAGCATTTAAGAAAAATAATTTAAGTATAAATACGATAGCTAATAATTTTAGTAAGGGATTTAGCGAAAACGTTAATAAAATATTACCTAAATGCAACATAAAACTAATCCCTGAATCAGAATATATGTATCCAATCAACAAATCCATGCTATTTAAAAAACCTACCGCTCGTAATATTTTAACTATTATAAAAAATCTCAATGTTAATAAGTCAGCTGGTGCGGATGGCATTCGATGTATAGATGTGAAGGTGGTAAGTGATAAGATAGCTAAGGTCATAGTTAAGCTAATAAGCACTAGTATACAAGTTGGAGAATATCCTCAAGAATTAAAATCGGGTATTGTGCGACCAATTTATAAAAATGGATCTCATAGTAACTATGACAGTTACAGGCCCATTACAATATTACCAGTAATAGACAAGGTAGTCGAAAAATATGTGTGTCAGCAAATTCAGAATTTTTACATTGAAAACGATGTCTTATCTTGTTCTCAGTATGGCTTTCAACCTAATAAATCAACATCAATGCTGCTTTCTAAATTCACTGATGAAATAAACCATCACCTTAATGATAAAAAACATGTTATTCTGTTATTCATTGACTTTAGTAAAGCGTTTGATACTCTTAGGCATGATACACTTATTAATAAGCTTGACAATACGGGGGTTCGAGGCCCAATATTAAACTGGTGTAAAGATTACCTAAAAAATAGAACTTGCCGTGTAAAGGTCAGCAATGAACTTAGTGACGTAGCTGCAGTAGCTACGGGAACAGCACAAGGCTCAGTTATGGGACCCCTGCATTATTTGGCTTACGTCAATGACATGGAGAATGTTATAAACAATTGCTCTGTCTATCAATACGCGGATGACACCTGTCTCGTAGCAGCTGATAAAGACTTATCTAGGGCTGAACAAGCAATTCAAAATGATTTTAATAATTTGTGTAAGTGGTCTCATGATGCTGGACTAGTGCTTAATGCTGGTAAAACTAAGACTATCCACGTTCGTTCTAATCACTTACTCAACTCAGACAAGCCAGTTAAAATAATTGCGCACACTCACCAATGTTTGCACAAAGTTGATAAAATGCAATTATCTAGCCTTGGTTGCAAATGTGAACCATTGGAGCAAGTTACCAACTACAAATATCTGGGTTTACACGTTGACGACAGATTTAACTGGGGCTATCACATTGACTCAATATGTGATAAACTGCGAGCAATGCTAGCCAAATTCGCAATAATTAAATACAAAGTACCTTTTAAAATATTACTTAACCTTTATAATGCACTCGCGGAGTCAATAATTTCATATGGAATTACTAGCTATGGAAGGACTTTTAAAACTTATATAGATAAAATTTACAACCTACAACTTCGTTTACTAAAAATAATTATACCAAATAAAATAAGAAAAACACTGTCTGATGGTGATGACGTAACAGGTTTCTTTAAACATTGTAGAATCTTGCCAGTTCACACTAAAATACAAAAGTGGTTATTAATAGAACAGTTTACAAACAAGGAACTGCAAATTAAATTCAATCATACCATTGGAACAAGATTGGCAGCCCAATCAAAACTGGTAGTACCGAGATATAAGAACTATTACGGGAAGCGAACCGTCGCTTATTTAATACCTACTCTAATTAATGACGTTCCAACAAAAGTACAATCAGAAATAACAAATAATAATTACAAAATTAAATACAAACAATACTTTGATACTCTTTGAAAATGCATCATCCTGTTTAAATTTTATTCACTTAGTTAATAGCATCGACGCGATGTCCGACCCGTGCCGTGTTGTTTTGATCTTTGTTAGTTATTATTTACTAACTACCTCCCATTTTGTTGTAAAATATGTGTGAACGATAAATTATCTATGTTTACCTTCATTAGTAATAAGATAGCTTTTAAGTGTTTCAACATCCGGACAAACCTATTGAGGTTTTTGTGATGTTTCTGTTTATTTTTTGTTTTGTTCTTTATTTAATAAACAATAAAAAAAAAAAACAAAAAAAAAAAAAAAAAACTACAAAAGAATTAAGCGAAGCTGTACTTACCTGTATCAAACTCTGCCAACTCCAGTTCTTTAGTGAGGAAATAGAATCTGTGAAAAAAAACCGTAAATTAAAAAAAGGTAGTAGACTTACCTCGCTGAGTCCTTTCCTTGACGATGATGGGATCTTTAGAGTTGGCGGCACCGGGCTTCTATTGATGAGAATATGAAGCACCCCATCTTAATCCCTCATAAATCACACTTTACCAATCTTTTAATTGCGGAGGCTCACGAGAAAACTTTGCATGGCGGGCCGCAATTGATGCTCAATTACTTAAGATCCAAATACTGGATACTCAATGCAAGGACTCTCGTTAGGCAATATGTTCACAAGTGTGTAACTTGTATCAGACATTCGACAATAACACACCAACAAATGATGGGCCAGTTACCAAAAGCCAGGGTGTCTTCTCAGAAGCCCTTCCAATGCAGTGGCGTAGATTACGCAGGTCCAATCAGCATCCGAACCTCTAAAGGTCGTGGTCATCGCTCCACTAAGGGCTATATATGTTTGTTCGTTTGCATGTCCACTCGGGCTATTCATCTGGAAGTTGTTAGTGACATGACTTCTCAGAGTTTTCTTGCGTCTTTTAAGCGTTTCGTAGCCAGACGTGGCAGAGTATTAGATTTGTGGAGTGATAATGGGACTACATTTGTTGGTGGTGCAAAAGAATTACGACAGCTATTCAACGCTGAACGGTCTATGGTAGCTTCGGAAATAGCTGATTTCCTATCTATGAATGGTACGACTTGGCATTTCATACCTCCCCATGCTCCAAACTTTGGAGGATTGTGGGAGGCGGGTGTAAAGTCCATGAAGCACCATTTGAAGAGAATTATAGGCACCAGCACTTTGACATTTGAAGAAATGACAACTGTGCTTGCTCAAATTGAGGCCTGCCTTAACTCGAGACCGATCTCTCAACTGTCTAACAATCCAGAAGACTCTTGTCCTTTGACGCCTGGCCATTTTCTCGTGGGTGAACCTCTTGTAACAGTACCGGATGTTAATTATGAAAATTCATCTACTAGTAATCTGAAGCGGTGGCATCTGACGCAAAAAATGCTACAAAATTTCTGGCGTAGGTGGTCATTAGAGTACTTAACTCAATTGCAACATCGATATAAATGGTCGGATTGTAAGCCTGAACCTGATATTGGGGACGTGGTCCTGGTGAAGGAGGATGGTCTTCCACCCGCTAAATGGCTTTACGGTGTTATTACAAATAAACATCCAGGTTTGGACAACATTACCCGCGTTGTAACCTTACGGTGCAAAAATAATGAGATAAAAAGACCTGTATCGAAATTAATTATTTTACCTGTTAGCGCTTAGTTATTGTTAACATCTTAATGATGAAGAATTAAGGTCCTAGTTTTAAGACCCTAGTTTTAAGACTCTAGTTTTAAGACCCTAGTTTTATAGTGGATAGTCAAACATTAATTCATTCATTTAAAGTATTTGATATGTTTATTTGATGGACAGAGTCGTCCATGGTGGGCGGAATGTCTAATCTGTGTAGAACAATTGCTCATTCTTATAAGAAAACCAACATGTATGCTTAGTTTAGTACCACTTTTCAATAATAGATGGCGTTGTGCTGTGACGTCACGATTGTAAATCACGGTGTTAAGATTCTCCTGTGTTGAATGACTATCCACGGTATTTTATATAATAAATTGTTTTTACTCTGGACACCTCGGTTTTATTTCTTGGCGATATATTTTTGGGACGTTGTAGTTATATAATTATATATATATATAGTTTTTTAGGAAGATAATGAGGTAATTTTTTTTTCAAAAAATTTGGTTTATGTCCACAATCACAAATCACTTAGTTAATTTAATTAATTTGTTTTTATTCATTACATTCCCTGGCTAAAGACCGAAACTGTCATAAAAAGAAAAAAATATGATCATTTACCAGCTAGGTTGGTTAGATTATAGTAGGGTGTCTTGACATACTCAGCATTTCGGACATTTACAGAAACATATCCCTTGCGTAACTACGCAAGGGATATGTTTCTGTAAATGTTCTGTGGTAACCTTGGGAGTTCCCAAGGTTACCACAAAATAGGGGAAACAGAATCCACACTACACGGCACACAGGGGAAGTCTCGGCTTTAATGAAAACGTGCAACTAGAACGGTTCAAAGCATGCAAAAGAGCATGAATTTCGTCACAGGCCTATAAAGACCCTCACCGAAAAACTTTACTTTTTGTGAAACCACTGAATGTCACTTTATTTTCACCTACCCTTACGCTGTATACAAGCTTAAGCGAATGGGTTTCGTGTCTTTTTTTGAAGCCGTTTTTTCGTGAAAATGTAGATTGTGAAAAATTTACCCACAGTATTTCTAGGTTGATATTTTCAGGTGAATATTCAAGAATTTCTGCAAATTTTCTTAGTCCGTACAAACATTGTATCACTGTCGGTAAAAATGTATACATACTAATTCATTGCGCATGACCTCGTTGACGACGTGATGACAAGACCTGGGGCACTTGAAAGCCGCGGAGTAGTTATTTGGGGTATAGATACAGCTGCGTCACCTGCACTTCGTTGTTCAGTAAATTTATCTTGCAGCAGGAGTGATTGCTAAACCAAAAGTGTGTGTACAGTTCGTTAGCGTTGCGCTCCCCGAGTCCCTGCATTAATCTTGTGAGTTGTTTGTTCATCTATATTCCGCAAATTTGATGCATCCGCATCCGGTGCCATGCAGAAATAGATTCGTATACCGAACAGAAAATTGCTTTCCACAACAATTTCACGAATAAAAGCAGAACCATAATCATGTTCTATGTATTCATTACTCGCAAACATTTCTATAGGTACATCCGTACATGGAACTCATTAACACAAGCTACTCCATATTTACCCGTTTCAATATTAAAATTTCAAAATTCGTTATGCTTACTCGGCTACCGTATTACATGATGTTAAGAAATGGCTGACAGCGATCCACATTTACACACAAAGTACCGCAGAGATAGACTACGGAGGCAGAAACGTGTACACTCATTTATTTTGAAACAAATTTTATGTTTCACCCAAAAGTAATGTTTGTACGAGATAAATTCTGTATTATTTACGACTTCATTAGGTGGTTACTTTAAAGTAAACACAACAATTTAAATGTAGTAAAGCATTTAATCCGGCTTATATTTTGGCTAAGTTGTCTTATTCAAGTAGAACCCGCAAAATTAGGTTAATTGTGGGAGTTTTACAAGTATTACGTTGGTAATTAATTTCGTTTGTTCTTTTTCTTAGTTTGTTCGAAGTGAGCACGTATTTGTCGGTGATGTCAGCGTTGCCAGGTGAGTGAACCTGTAATATAAAAGTTATCCTTCAAGCGAGACACGGGCAGTGCGGCCATTTATCCTACGACCCGCAGGCTCCAGTTTATTAAGCGGCACTTACTCAGCCGACGACGGCGCTGTCCACCTCAAGACCTAGCTATCAATTCACGTCTTAGCTTTTTGTAAAGTCTATTTTTATCAATGAAACGGTTTCAGGTAACGTATGGCCGCCGTTTGGTTTGGTTACGTGAAATCGTATACAACCTACTTTTCCCCAGAGCAGTCAGAATCATTTTTTATTTTGTGTATCCCAAAAACGAAACTGTAAATCTTCGATCAGTCCTATTTTGTTTTACGAGATACAAAATCTAATAAACAAATCGTTCAGAAATAATTCAGGTTTCATTGACTATAGAATAGATACCTACCTTATATTAAACATCTGGGCCATCATTTAGTTTACATCGTACCTATTGGACCGAGCCTACCCGAATGGATCTAAATCGAATGGTCCTTCGCAAAACGGAAAACAATGAGCCCTGGGTCTGCGTTAATTAAGTTTAATGTTTATTGAAGAGAGATAGATCTACATTTGAATATTCCAAGTTTGACGAATAATTTAAATTATGACGGAGCCTTATTTAAAAACAATGGTTCAGCAAAAACAGTAATAATTTTGTGAATAAATTTCAAGAAGTTTTGACCCTCGGTCACGAAGTCGGTAGCAGGTGTTGTAACTACCTTTTTAAAATTCTTCTACCGTTTATTTCTACCGACTCAGAGTTATATAACACTATAATGGATAGGGGCACCTCGACCATACCTTATTCGCACGATAAGACTTATAAAGTACTTTAAAAAGTTTAATTGTTTTTGCGTTTAGTAACAAAAAGATAGAAACCGCACAGAAGTAAGAGCGGGAGGTTATTTGCGAGACTTGCCCAACAACAGTGATACAATATAGGTTACAAACTTATAACACTTACACTACACTACACTATACTTATAACACCCCGTCGTTTTTGCGTCGGGGGTTAAAAAGATGAAAAAATAACAAAAAGATGAACCAGTCTGTACGTGATAATAGTCTTAGTAACAAGGAGGTACAGCCGGCAGGTCGAGTGAAGGCCGATCTAGGATATGAAAATCTATAACTATTTTATTGGTTAAAAGATCATTCTTATGAGTGCACACCTCTTTGAAATGAGTATTCTACTTAATAATAGGTACGATCAAGCAATACATTTTAACAGATTTTAATCATTGAAAGAAGCATTATTGCACACGACAAAAACAATCTAAAAAGTTATATCTACTATTGTGTATACCACGGCTGCGCCAAATAGACCTAGTTAGGCATACTGCTGAAAGCTTAGTACCCGACGCTGGTTTTCAATTGGACCCAAGCCCAACGTCTTATACATGTACTAACTATGTGTATAAAAACTTAAAAGGCCTGTAAAAAAAAAAAAAAAAACTGTTGATATCATCAAAAACAAAGAACGTCAGAGAGGAAACGGTTTCTAATTGTAACGGGAAGCAACCTATATTTTCCTGTTGAGTGTAAACTTCCGCTGATTGAGGGCGGAAAATACGATGTAATTCGATTCTTTTAGCCCCCACGTGATTCAGCATCCAGCCGTAAGTGTGACCTAATTAGGAGCAGGACTTACGGGAACTGATATAACTGGGATTAACCCTCTATTTATACTAAGACCTAGTAACTAGGGACTTTTCAAAGTCAAAGTCAAAACTTATTGCGAACCAAGTGTATAATACTTATAAATTCTGTAATAGAGATGGGTTGAATAATTCAATTAAGACTTCAAACAGTTAAAACTTCTCAACCAGAAACTAACTGCAGCTGCAGCTCTGCATTACTATAATATCATAGGTACTAAATTTTATTTATGCAAAATTTCCGATACTTGCCTGCTATAGGTACCTGCCTACATAAAAGCCGTTTGCTTTGAAACCACACGGGCGATATTAAATCTACGTCAACTGCTCAACTGCAAAGTTGTATAGTGCACGCTTCAATTAAAAACAAATAACATAAAAAACTTTTTTGACAAAATAATGAAATCAAACAAATAAAAGTCACCGACTTCAGAAACTGATTTATTTTTGACATTTTTGTGTTTTTTTTTAGGTCGGTTTTATTTTTTGTTAAAAAGTTTTTATTTTTCAATTTTTAGTGGTTCACATGTTCATGGGTCTTAATGTGGACAATGTAGTTTTTTTTTTTAGTTTTGTTTATTTTTCAAAAACCGCTTGTCCGAGTTCGATAAAAAAATTATGGGACCATTTGGGAAGCTTACCCTATCCAACAAAAAAAGAATTTTTCAAATCGGTTAGCAAGTGACGGAGTTATGCCCGAACAAAAAAAAAATATAAACATCCGAATATATAAAAAACTTAATAACCCTCCTTTTGGGCTTCGCCGCAGTCGGGTAAAAAATAGTTTATAGAAATTGCTAGTGTGGTTAACCTTCGTATAACATCATATGCCTAGCCTTTTCCCAACTATGCTAGGGTCGGCTTTTAATATATCTAACTGGTTGAAGCCGAATACCAGTATTTGACATGGAGCAAATGCCTACCTGACCTCCACAACTGAGTATGGATTTATACCTAAAAGAAATCTTAGGGGATGTTAAAAGTTATCAAAGATGATTATTTAGTTAACCCAACCTACCTAACCTAACCTTAACCTTACCTTTTTTTTTTTTTTTTTTTTTTTTGCGCTGGGAAAAAATGCATTACGCATACCCTCCCATCGGGGGATGGGGGGGCTATGTGGGACTCCCCGGTCTGACCCGGTATACCCACTAAAAAGACCCAGCGGCATTCCCGCTTCGTCTGAGTGGCGAGGGACTGGGAAACTGGCACAGCCTTAACGACCAGTTATCCGCCGACGATTGCCCCTCAAGGCGGACCCCTCACGCCCTCACCCCACTCCCGTAGGGGGGGGGAGGACGGGTCCGGGAATGACTGACGAAGGTGGTGATGGGTGCAATGCGGGCGCAGGCACCCCCGTGCCTGCCACCCGCCCATCGCCACCATGAGGAGGGAGAGGACGGCGCCTTCTCCGACCCCTTCTTCGTCTGCGGAGTGGCGCAGCGAGAGGGTCGTCCTCCCGCGCGCGCTCCGCCTCCTCCTTTTGCGAGATTACATCCTCGCAAAAGGAGGCGACCGCTGCCCAGGCCTCCTCGCTCCCCAGCATGGCGTTGACTACGCCGGGAAGTGAGAGGTCCTGTCCAACCACCGCGGTCAGACCGCGGCGCAGCTCGGACCAAGCTGGGCACACCTCGAGGGTGTGCTGCGCCGTGTCCTCCGACACGCCACAGTCGTGGCACGCCGGGGTCTCCTCCCTCCCTAACCGGTGCAGGTACGATCCGAAACAGCCATGGCCGGATAATACCTGCACCAGACGGAACGAGAGGAAACCGTGGGACCGCTCGAGCCAGCCCTGCAGGACCGGACCGAGCGCGTCTAACGTCCGGCGGCCAAAAGCGGCTGCGGCGAGGTCCTCCGTCCAGTGGAGGACGATGGCGTCCTTCGCCTCCCGCCGCACGGCCTCCCGCTCCTCGGTGACGGGGCGCTCCCCGAGCGCCTTCCGTTGCGCCGTCCACTCGTACACTCTGGCGAGCACCCAGGCCTCCAACTCCCAAGGAGGAGTGCCGGCCAGAGCGCACGCCGCCGAGAAGCCCACCGAGCGGTAGGCCCTTGCCACCCGCTGTGCAATGGCCCTTTGGGGCTTGCGGATGGCGGTCGCATTCTCCCTCCTGTGAAGGGAGTCTGCCCAGATGGGGGCCCCGTATAGGGCCATGCTCCGCAGGATGCCGGCATATAGGCGCCGGCATTTTGCCTTGGGTCCCCCCAGGTTCGGGAGGAGCCATGAGAGGGCGTCCGCGGCTTTTAACAGGCGCGTCGACAGCCCGCTGAAATGCGGGCCGAAGCGCCACCTGTCGTCCAGCACCAGACCCAGATACTTCATCTGGGGCTGGACCTCCACTCTGACGCCCTCCACGACAATGTGAGCGTCGGGAGGGCAGCGCTGCCGAGGCCCGCGAAAGAACACGGCCTCGGTCTTGTGCAGCGCCACCTTCAAACCCAGGTGGCGGATCCTCTCCGCAACCAAGGACCCGCCAGCCGAGGCCAGACAGGCCGCATCTCCAAAGTTCCTCCCCCGGGCAGTGAGGAGAGTGTCATCCGCGTAGCAGATGACACTCGTGCCCTGGAGGAGGGCTCCCCGTAGGAGCCAGTCAAACCCGATGTTCCACAGGGGGGGCCCCAGCACTGACCCTTGCGGAACACCGGACTCTGCGCCGTACCGCCTCACTGTGGCCGTTTTGTCCACGAGGAGCACCTCTCGGCCCTCCAAGTAGCTGGCCAGGAGGTTCCGCAGGTATTGGGGCACTCCGTGATACCGGAGCGCCTCCAATATCGTCGAGTGGGGGACGGAGTTGAAGGCGTTTGCAATGTCGAATGACACCGCCAGCACTCCGTCCCCCGCCTCCACCGCCTCCTTCACTTGGCCCTTGAGTAGGGCCAGCGCGTCGATTGTCGAACGCCCACGACGGAAACCAAATTGGGCATCCGACAAATCCGGCCCTACCCCCCGCAAAAGGCTATCAAGCCGGGAGGCGACAATCCCCTCGAACAATTTACCGACCTCATCGAGCAGGACGATGGGCCGGTATGCCGATGGGGAGTCCACCGGGCGTCCCTCCTTTCGGAGGAGGCATAGCTGCCCCTCCTTCCACAGTTTCGGGAACCTCCCAGCCGTAAAGCACGCGCTGAAGAGGTCCCGAAACCTGTCCTCCATTTGGGAGGCGGCGATCGCCACCACCCGTGCGGGGACGCCGTCTGGTCCGGGGGCCGTCTTCTTCGCGCGGAGGCTGAGAACCCCCGCGTAGAACTCCGCCGCCGTCACCGGGGGGACCTCCTCATCCGGCGAAGCCGCCCCTTGCGGGGGATCCATCATTGGTGGGGTGAAGTCGGCCTTGCGCGGAAACAGGGACCGGACTACCCCGTCCAGCAACGCTGGCTCGAGGGTCTCCGTCAGTGGGGGACCATAAGGGCGTAGCTGGTTCCGCGCCGCCCTGTATGGTCTCCCATAAGGATCCCTGTCGAGACCCTCCAGCATCTCGGCCCTCGCCGAGTCTTTCGCAGCGCCCATTGCAGCTTTGAGGACCGTCGTCGCCTCTCGGTAAGAGGCGTATAGGAGGTCCTCCTCTGCCCGGACTCGGTTTTGGGCGCTGCGCCTTCGGCTCCGCGTGTAGGCCCTTCTGGCCGCCACGCAGGCGGCCCTGAGCCCCGCCAGCTCCTCCGTCCACCAATAGACGGCACGACGGGGAGGCGGACGGCGAGACCGAGGCATGCTGGAGTTGCACACCTCTGTCAGGGATTCCCTGAGCCGGACCGCTGCGGCGTCCACGTCCAGGACCTCGACGGGGGGCGACAGCCAGTCCTGAAGAAAGGCCGCCTCCTTAGCTGCCTCCCGGTCCAGGCGGGTGAGTGCCCACCGCGGGAAGGGAGATTGCACAGCGCGGGCCATTCCCCCTCCCCGGGTGGAGATGTCGAACCGCACATATCGGTGGTCCGACAAGGTCTCCACCGTCTCTACCCGCCAGTTGACGACGCGGGCGGCCAGCGCGGGCGTGGCAAACGCGACGTCCACCACCGACCCGCCCTGTTGCCGCACACACGTGTGGACCGCCCCCCTGTTGAGGAGGGACACACCACATGAGGCCGCCCAAAACTCGACGGCGCGTCCCCGGACGTTGCACCCGGCGGCCGGGTTGCCCCAGGCCACCGACTTGGCGTTCAGGTCACCCAACACCACGACCTGGCGCGGCGCCGCCCTCCCTACGACTGCGGTGATGATTTCGAGAAAATCCTCGAAGTCCGAGAGAGGGCGGTTTGGAGAGAAATAGACCCCCACCAGGGCCATGTCTCCCCACGCGGCGGCCACGTATCCCGGTCCCCTCTCTAAGAGCGAGAGGGGAGGGGAGTCCGTGGAAGGCCGCGACACCAACGCCACCAAGCCGTCCCGGTCGCCCAGCCAACGGCCAGGGACAGAGTAAGGCTCGGCGACCACCGCCAAGTCCACCAACCACTCAGCCATGGTCTGCATCAGCAGATCCTGGGCTGCTCTGCAGTGGTTGGTGTTCGCCTGAAGGATGCGATGTTCGACTCTATCCATCAGTCGGACATCGCACCCCCCTCCGCAGCCGCCGCAGGAGCGACGGTGCTAACTGTAGCAGCAGGCCCGGTCGGCGCCTGCGCTTTGCCCCGCTTAGGGGGAGGATTGCAGTTCCTCCCCTTCATAATATGGTCTGCCGGGCAGCCACTGGCGGCACACACCGCGCAGTGCGGCTTGGCGGCCTCGCAGGAGGCGGCTTTGTGGCCCTCCTTGCCGCAGCGGTAGCATGTGTCCGTCCTGTCCACCGTGGACGGACACAGGGGCCGGGTGTGTCCGATGCCGAGGCACCGGAAACACCGCAGAGGCTGGTCCTCGAGTGCCCGAACTGCGCCCGAGCTGAACCCAACCGTGAGACGTCCCTTAGCAAGGACGGCTTTGGCAGCGGCGATTGGGCACTCGAGGCGAATGGTGCCCATGCCGCCACGGCCGGGCCTTATGTCCCGGCCTTGTACCGCTGCGACGCCACAGCCCCCTATCGCTGCGACCGCCGCCACAACCTCCTCCTTGGTGACGGAGTCATCGAGGTCCGTCACCTCTATGGCCGCCGACTTGACCGGTCGGGCCACCTTGGCCGAATCCGCGATGACCTCCTGCAGCTTCGCTGCAAAGAGGTCCGCATGAGCACTTGCCTCTGCCCCCGGGAACTCGAAAATACGAGCTCCGGCTTGGGTCCGCCGGCAAGTCACAGTGCCGATCCCCAGTTTGGTTGGATCGGCATTGGGACGCGCCCGCACCAAAAGGGATTCGTAAGTCTCCCCTCTTTCCGCAGCCTCCGCGGTGAGTGTCACCACGACGGCCGCGGTTTTTGGGGCGACTAATTTCCCCTTTCCCCTCCCTTTTCCTTTCCCCTTTCCCTTGCCGGCCGTCTGCGATTGGCTGGGAGGGTTGTTGGCGGCGGTCGCCGACTTTTTCCCCTTGCCCTTCCCCTTTCGGACCACTTCTGTCCACTCGTTGGACGGGGTGGTTGAGGGGAGAAGGGCGTCTTCCGTCTGGGAGGAGGAGGACGGCCCCGGCTCGCATTGCCTGTTATCCGCCACAAGCGGCGGCCGGAGGCGTTTCTCCGGCAAGAGCCGGTCCTCGATGCCTGCGAAGCAGGCTCTTGTGAAGGCCCTCTCCTCCATTACAACCTTTCGGATGATATCCTCAAGGTTGGAGGCGGGGCCCTCTGCCGCAGGGCTTGTGTGGGCCTGTTCTGGCCGGGCCGTTGCTTCAGCCAGCTTTAGATGAAGCTGGCTGACCTCCGACTGTAGGCGTTCAATTTTCGCCTGCAGTTGCCGCGTCTCGTCGGTGGCCTTCCGCTTGACGAGCTCCGCGACGACACCGCGCAAGCTCGCGGCCCTACTCTTGAGGGCCTTCTGGAAGGTCCCCTTAAGGTTGGAGGACTTAGAGGCAACCTCCACTATCTCCTCCTCGTCCTCCTCCGCCATTCTCTCCAGCTCGGCCAGAGAGTGGTCCGCATAATTTACACGGGACGCACCGTACCCGGACTTTTCCCGGGAGGCGTGCGCCCGTTTTTCTTTCGCGGCAACCCGCTCCTCCAGCTCTTGCTGGAGCTGCACCCGCCGAGCCAGGTCCAACTGGCGTTGGGCGTCCGCGAGCCCGACGACATGGGGCTCCGCGGCCACCGTCGGCTTTTTAGCCTTCGGCAACCTTGTAGACCCTGAGGCTAAGGAGCCCTCGGACCCACCGCTCTTGCGGACTCTCTTCCGCGACCGAGACTCGTCCACGTCCGACACACTAATTATAGACTCGTTGTCAGACAACTCGTCCATCGCTTCAAAGTAACTTGCCGCAGACGGCGCGCGGCTAGTCTCTGACGCCGGAGCGTCGGGGTGGCCCTGAGAAGGGCCTTTGGGTTGGCCCTGAGAAGGGCCTTTTGGCTGGCCCTGAGAAGGGCCTTTGGGTGGGCCCTGAGAAGGGCCTTTTGGCTGGCCCTGAGAAGGGCCTTTGGGTGGGCCCTGAGAAGGGCCTTTGGGTTGGCCCTGAGAAGGGCCTTTTGGCTGGCCCTGAGAAGGGCCTTTGGGTGGGCCCTGAGAAGGGCCTTTTGGCTGGCCCTGAGAAGGGCCTTTGGGTTGGCCCTGAGAAGGGCCTTTGGTTTGGCCCTGAGAAGGGCCTTTTTGTTTTAAAAATCGCCCGCAGGCATCCCGCGAAGAGATCGACATCGTTCGTAGTACTGACAAGGCAAGATAAAATTAGAGCTACGAAATCACAGTGCACTTTGGCCAACCCAGTCTGCCACTCCGTTACGGTGGTCAGAACTGGGTCGTTTCCAGGGGACGCGACGTGGACGCAAGCACTGTGGGGGGTCCCCCAACCTTAACCTTACCTACCCTAACCTTACCCTTATGGATACCTTTATGGATACCTAACGAGCTATAAACAAACACAAAAAATTTAAGACGTAAGTTTAATAATTTATTTTTTAGTTCTCAGTTACAGATAAATAAAAGACAAATTTTGTAACAGTTACACAAAGAACAAAATGCCAAAGAAACAATCACAAAAGAGTGTCTTATCATTATCAGTCTCACAGACCATCCCGTGGGTACACGAACGTTAACGGAAGAGAAAAAAAAATCAATAGGTAAGTGAAGTATAATTAATTAGTATTCAATAGGTACTTGGAAACGGGGACGCAATTTTTCCTCTCCGGCTTTTGAGAAGGGAGTCAAATATATTGCGGAACATGTGATATTACTTTCCTTTTTATTATAATCCTGGAAGGATTATAATAAAAAGAATAAGATATATTATCTTTATATATAAGATATATAAAGATAAGAATAAGATAAGGAAATTCTAATATGTATCTGTCGAGTATTCCGAGAAAATGGTATTGACATTTCCTGTTTCCGTAGGGACCAATCGATTAGGGTAATTTACTTGAATGAATCTAGTTTCTATACGAAAAGACGTCCCCTTACTTCAAAACCCAACTAACTGCATAAAACGTAGTTTCGAGAAAATCGTGTTTAAAGGTTCGAATCGTAAAATTTCTATTAAAACAACTGATAATGAGGAGAGTACGTGTATTTTTCATTTCTTATTGTATTCATTATTCGGGTGGAAGAGAGAAAAAAGAACTTAATTCTCAAGTGCTGCAGATTAGTGGTTTTTCCTGTAGCCGCAATGTTTTCTTGTCTTTTGAAGAATACAGTTTGGACAGCAGTTTTTCAATGAATTTAATTAAACGAAATTTGAATGTTTACCTAATGGATAATTGCTAAAACTGACGGCACGGTTGGCGCAGTGGCTAAGCGATTGGACTGCTGCGCTGCGTGTCGCGGGTTCGATCCCCGCACGGAACAAGTTTCGGGTCTGGGTATTTGTGTATGTGACTTTCTATGTTTGTGAACGCACCCACGATACAGGAGAAATTCCTAGTGTGGGGTAACGTTTTAAAAAAAAAAGAAAAAAAAAACTACATAAACGGCGATTCAATGTTTTTCCTGGCTAAAACATGGTTTACAGTGTAGAAACCTTGTTTTAACTGACATTTATTGGATTTTGCCTGTTCTTTATTTCAAAAATCTCCTGTTAAGTTACTTTAGCTAAAAGCTAAATCCAGAACGGAGTGTCATATCGGAAAACGGGTTTTACCAGTATGTAGATCTTGAAAAGGAGATTCTAACTCATTTTTGCCCATAAGTGACTTTAGTTGGTTTTCGCTTTAAGGGCACGAGATTGTTGTAGTTAAAGTACACTTTGAAGCCGAAGAGAACTAATATAACAATTTTTATTGTATACGTGCAGGCCATACTGATGTAACCAATTAAAGTTGAAAATAACGTGAAAACAAAAATGGGAACAGATTTCTTCATAAATAATGCATACTGGCAATACAATTCACCGGATAACTAGATAACCTTTTATCGAATACAGGTCTTGCTGTGTATTTCGTAGTTTTTCTTTTAGAATGTAATAAAACATTTTAGCCACACAATGCATGACAGAGACCATCAAATTGAGAAATCAGTGAACCGAAGAGATACAATATTTTCATATATTTTGAACTCCAATTAATTTGTAAGCTTTGACTTCACTTGACTGGGTTTTTGGAACATCAAAATACTTTTTTGCTCTGTTAGGTGACTAAAGAGTGATGTGTGAGTGGTGACATATCAGTCTGGTAAGGGCACTCAATGTGAAAGCCTGGAGTTAGGCACTTCGCAACGAAATAAAATAAATTGTCATTTGCCAGGCTCTACGAGCCCGCTACGAAACAGCTACGCCGAGCTTGTTTCGTAGCAGTGTAGCCCATTTATTATTTGCCGCAAAACTTTTACATTGCTATTGTTTTCGCAATGTTTTTTTCATATGATAAAGCGAATAGTAGTTTTAATACATATTCAGTTACGTATTTACTCACCATAGTAAATGTTTTATTGAATTCCATGAAATTCAAAATATGGTAAAACATAAAATATAAACTAAAGGATTTTATTGCGTGTACATTATTCATGTGAGATTTATTCGTTTGCATAGCTTTGTGGCTAGTCACCGAGATCCGAGGTCCGTTACTCTTTAATTAAATAATTTACTCATATACGAATTTCCTCCGTAGGTATACAGCGGGATACTGATATATTTCGCTTAATGGCCTTGCGGTGGCTCGTGATATCTCTAGCTGAAATTTCGTTGACTAGGAATATCAAATATCGTATTGATACATCGCATACTAATCAATGAATCCCTGAGACTGAAAATTTAAATTCACGCAAGAGGAAAAAAAATGACGACTACAACGGTCTTGTGGAATTGCTTAAATTGCACACAGATAGAACAGACAGCAAGCTCGAGTCGTTACAAGCATCACTATCGGAAATTATAGGCCAAAATGCCGAAATTAAAAAAACTATTAGTTTTATTTCGGAAAAATACGATGAAATGTTGTTAAAAATGGAAACACTGGAAGCGGAACGAAAAGAAGATCGTACCTATATAAACCAGCTTGAGGATAGAGTGGAAAATCTGGAGCGAATGGCAAATCAATCTAAAATTGAAATTAGAAATATACCTAAAGCACAAGGAGAATCTAAAGACGATCTCTGCAAAATTGTTACCGAAACGGCGGCTGTTCTTGAAATCTCACTGCAGAAACTGGATATAAAAGACGCTTTCCGTGTAAACAAAAAAGAGGGAATGTCGTCGATTGTGGTGGATTTCGCTAGATCCAAGACTAAAGACGAAATAGTTAGAGGCATCAGGCAATTCAATAAGAGAAACAAGGAAAATAAACTCAACACAACCCATATTAAAATACCTGGCCCGGCAAAACCGATATATATCGTAGAAAGTTTGACAATAAAAGGTCAGCGCTTATTTTATTTGGCCCGAAATTTTGCCAAAGACAACGCCTACAAGTTCTGCTGGACTTCATACGGAAAAGTCTTTCTAAAGAAAGGTGAAGGTGACAAACAGATTCTCATCAAGGATGAAGCTGACATCAATAACCTATGCAAATGACTAACCGACTATTATTGCTGTTATATAGAAACTATTATCGTTTGTTACATTTTGCTTATTTGTTCTCCGCTTATTGCAACCAGTCATAAAATCATACACTTACACAACCTCCACGTACATAATATACAGCACAACATACATACTTCACCCACACAAATCAATCTACACCAAATATGCTTCTTAAGAGTTGTGTTTGTAGAACTCCGTTCATACAAACTGATAATCCCGACACAACTAGTACTTGGCTTTTCTGGTCGTTTTTGTACGTTTATAACACGTATTTGTGACATAATCCCCTATATTGATTTCAATGGCTAATAATGTTTTAACAGATGTTGACTCTGTCTCTATGGCTGATAGTTACAGTTGCGATATCGAAACGTGTAACAGAATTATAGAGAGCTCCATGAGTTCTCTAAAAGTTATATCTCAAAATATACGCAGTATATACAAAAATTTTGACAGTTTTCAAGCAGAATTATGCAGGTTAACTTTTGAAGTAGATATCATTATTCTGACTGAATGCTGGATAAATGATCATAAGCCTATTCCCATTCTCGAAAATTATGAACTATACTACTCTAAAACACGTCTGAACCAAAATGGTGGTATTGTTATTTACATAAAGAAACACATTAAATGTACAGTCGAAGAGCCTGAGTCAGTAGGCGCAGAATTTCTACTCATAAAAATTCATCCAGACATAAATATATTAGCTGTTTACAGGTCTCCGTCCATATACTGCACTAACAGCTTCCTGACTTCACTAGAGAATATTATACGACCAATAAAAACCAAAAAAGTTGTTATTGCCGGGGACATTAACATTGACATCAAGTCAAACAATACAGACAGAAACAGTGCATCTTATCTAAACTTGACTGCGGAACTAGGACTATTACCAGCACACATATATCCAACGAGGCTACATAACTGTTTGGATCACGTCATGCTAAATACATGCCACTCTGCCTCAGTTTTTGTATTAAATTCTGCAGTAACTGACCACGACTCTGTATTAATGTGTATATACTGCACTAATCAGCAAAACAAAACTACTAACTTCTACACTAGCATAGACTATGAGGCTGCCATTACTCATCTAGAAACTATAGATTACACATTTATTAATAATGGTATGGATGCTAATGAAGTTGCGTCGCTTTTCATTGAGAAAGTATCTGAAACGTTGAAACAGCATTCAAAGGTACTCACTAGACCTGGTCGGAAAAAACTTCTTAAACCCTGGCTTACACCTGGAATGCTGCGTTGCATCCACCATAGAGACAAACTTCACAAAAAGTCTTCTAAAGAGCTACAAAATCAAATTCTGCAAACGACATACAAAAGATATCGCAATTTCTGCAACTCATTGCTCAAAAAATTAAAACGAAGCTATGAAAAGTCTTTGCTACAAAACGCCAAAAACAACAAAGAAAAATGGAATGCTATTAAAACTATAACTGACACAAAAAAGCAAAAATCCTGTGCTGATAAACTAATACCCATAACTAAAACTGGATCACAGGCAGTCGACGAAGTAAATCACTATTTCGCAAATATAGGTAAACAACTTGCAGATGACATAACACAAACCACGACAACTAATAATTTTAGTATACCCTCCTCCCTGAACTCTATCGTTTTACTCCCCCCAGATGAGGCCGAAGTAGAATCAATAATAATGAACCTAAAAAGTGACTGTGCCGTTGGGTGGGACTTGATTCCAGCAAAATTTCTCAAATTGGCGAAACACGTCATGGTTCCCCAACTAACAAAAATTATTGAGATCTGTTTTACTCAAGGTGTCTTCCCAAAGGTTCTAAAAAAATCCCTTATTACTCCTGTCCACAAGAGTGGGGTGAAGGACAACGTCCGGAACTATCGTCCAATTTCTGTTCTCACAACGATGTCGAAAGTTCTGGAAAAGGTGCTCAACATAAGACTTATAAACTTCTTAGAACGCAACAATATACTATCAGACGCCCAATATGGTTTTAGAGCGGGAAAAGAACTGAAGATGAAGTTAGTCAATTGGTGGACCATGTCACGCGTAAACTTGATGCAAAACAAAAATGTGTAGGTATTTTTCTAGACTTAGCCAAAGCTTTCGACACCGTTTCTATTCCCGCTCTTGTGGACAAATTGGAGAGGGTTGGTATTCGCGGAAATGCCTTGAATATCTTCAAAGACTTTCTCTATGACCGCACTCAGAAAGTCAAAATAGATAAATATATAAGCTCTGAGGCCACCGTAACCTACGGCGTTCCACAGGGCAGTATACTTGGCCCCAGTCTTTTCCTCGTATATATAAATGACCTGTGCCAGCAAACTCTTACGAATGGTAAAATTTTCACGTATGCTGATGACACAGCTTTAATATTTCATGGGGATACATGGGAAGAGGTTCAACAGCTCGCCGAATCAGGATTACACAAAGTTGGTCACTGGCTAAGAGCTAACATTCTAACTCTGAACATAACAAAAACCACTTACCTACAATTCCATTTTTCCAAAATCAAACCATCACAAACACACATTAAACTGCATACATGCAATTCACCTCATGTAGATAGAGACTGCTCGTGCTTGACTTTACATAAAGTTACTCATGTCAAATACCTAGGTGTATTAGTGGATGAAAAACTCAGCTGGCGACAACATATTGATCTCACTTCTACACGAATTCGGAAACTAATATGGGCATTTAAAAAGCTGAGACATGTAGCGGACTTTGAATCCTTGCGCCGCGTTTACAATGCACTAGCGGAATCAGTGCTGAGCTATTGTATTGAGGTATGGGGCGGTGCATGTAAAACTTTTATTATACAACTAGAAAGAGCTCAAAGATCTTTGCTTAAAGTCATGACTTTCAAACCCTATTTATTCCCTACAGTGACATTATATGAGATGTGTAAAGTACTCACTGTACGGCAAACCTACATTCTGCAGGTTGTAGTCAAGCAGCACAGTATCACACCTTTTAGTGAAAAGCATAAAAATAAACGCACCAAACCTGACATCTGTTTACCTTTTCTATGCCATACAGTGTCTGCTAGGCGACAACGTGTCCACCAGGCCATCTATTTATATAATAAGTTAAACAGGAAGCTTAATATTAATCCCCTCACAATTCACGAAACAAAACAAACACTAAAAACTTGGTTGCTAACACAAAATTACGATAAAACCGAAACTCTATTGCAGCGGGCGTAAAGCATATTATGGTTAACCCCTACAAAATGACACATCAAAATCCTTATCCTGTCACACATCCACACACCCCCTCACATATCCCCACACACATCCCCCCACACATCTCCACACACATACCCTCACACTACTCATACACGTACAGTCACACACCCACACGTTTACTTTCCAAGTTTTTCGATTAAGTAAGTTCTACATTTCAACAACATTTTTGTATTTTCTGTAATTGTGTAATTTTGCTAGGTTGGTTGTATTGTATATTATAACTATATCTCTATGCTTGTGGCTTACATTTTATTCTGTTATTTAATTAATTTCATATGTATTTGAATTAACAATTTAACACTTGTAAATTTAATTTATTTTTTTAATTTTATTAATTAATAGTATGCATATAGATAATTTGTAGTGAATC
This sequence comes from Diarsia mendica, assembly GCA_949316265.1. Lineage (NCBI taxonomy): Eukaryota > Metazoa > Arthropoda > Insecta > Lepidoptera > Noctuidae > Diarsia > Diarsia mendica. Next base: position 14,596,982 of record OX438897.1, read on the forward strand.
AACAATTTGAATCATAATAATTTGTACCTAATTAACTAATTATTTAAATTTTTAACTGTTGTCATTTTTGTCATCAGCTAATGATTCTAATTTTAATTCTTATTCTAATTGTAAATAATCATTTTTAATCATTCGACACGTTTATTTATTTTAGCAACAAAAAAAATTTAATCACTTAATTATTGCATATTATGCACCATGTTAATAGGAAGAAGAAACTGACTCCTGAAATACAGATATTTAATATCTAGCTCTGGAGTCAGGGCTTCACAAATATTGTTTAGAAAATGTTTTGCAAATAAAGAATTTATTATTATTATTATTATTATTATCAAATGAGACCACGTACACAAATATGAGGTAATTGACTGGCTATGTTTAGGTACAATTATGTTGGATGAAGCGACTGTCTGTGTTTTAGTAGGATTAGGTCGTACGCCGCAGCGGTTTATAATAAACAAGGGAATGTTTTTCTTCGTCAGGGGATCAGTGTTAAAGTCAGACGTTTTGACTTCTAAACATATTCAAGTTCTCTTTTTTCTTTATCGTGTGGCTAATGCCTAAGGGCTCGTTTACGGAGACGCAGCGCGTGCAAAAGGCTCGTCTCGTGCTTTTTTATTTATTTACTGAGTGACGGGTCCACCGCGTTTAAAGTAACGAGGAAAAAATCGCTTCTCGTTCCATCGTCGACCTCATCTCTGCCCTTAGGGCAAGATTGAGGTCAAGAGTAAGCCCATTTTGAATAAAAAAAACAACGTTTGAAATCGTTAACTTTTTCATACATCGCCATGTGTTTGAATTAAAAACGCAGCACGCGCCGCGCGACGCCCCGCCTGTACGTAAACATGCACTAACTTGGTGTCAAAGTTTTTATGCCGCCCAGGTACCTCCAACTTGGCTTTACATGCCGTCGAGAAATATCTCTCAGGTTTCCGTCGAAACTGCGGGATGTTCGCAAGAGATACCGCGACCTCGACACAAAGGGCTAAGAAGGAACATGGGTGGTTTTTTATCAGTGGAAATCTGACGTTCCCTACTGCTCCATGCCCAGAGCGAGAGGAGTCATTTGATGATTTACCATCATCTGCCTAGCCTTTTCCCAACTATATTGGGGTCGGCTTCCAGTCTAACCGGATGCAGCTGAATACCAGTATTTTACATGGAGCGACTGCCTATCTGACCTCCACAACCCAGTTAATACTAGGTAATACGATACCCTTTGGTAAGACTGGATGTCAGAATTTCAGGTCACTGACTACCTGTAATGACTGACGACCTATTTTATAATAATGGCAGCCGGGACCAACAGCTTAACGTGCTTTCCGAGGCACGGAGAAAACTCGGTATGTCGGGCGGTCACCCATCCACAGACCGACCTAGGCAAGCACAGCTTTACCTAAAGATCGACCTGAGTGGCAGTTCTTATTAAGCCACGAGCTCCTCCATTTGATGATTTACTCCAAAAAAAAAAGGCGTTTTCGCTTCTAAACATATTCCAGTTCTCTTCCTTCTTCTTCGTGTGGCTAATGCCCAACTTGGTGTCAGAGTTTTATGCCGCCCAGGTACCTCCGGCTTTACATGCCGTCGAGAAATTAATATCTCTCAGGCTTGCAGGTTTCCTCACGATGTTTTCCATCACCGAAGTGGTGCGTTTCTTGGGTTCGAACACGAGTGCACTTGGCAGTGCAACGGTCACACCACTAGCAAATGCTATAAGCTGCCAAGTCTTAGGGCGCCTTCAAATATGCCGCGCGGTGGCAGCGTGGCTGCAGCGCTGCAGCCGCGCTGTTTTGTTAACCCATATAAATAAAGCACGCGCGACTGCAGCGCTACATCTGCGCTGCGGGTGTGCGGTTTTAAATCCGCGATTTTTATATGGATTAACAAAGCAGCGCGGCGGCAGCGCTGCAGCCGCGCTGCCACCGCGCGGCTATTTGCGGCTAATTTGAAGGCGCCCTAAGACTTGGCAGCTTATAGCATTTGCTAGTGGTGTGACCGTTGCACTGCCAAGTGCACTCGTGTGTACGTGTAATTTGAAGCACATAACTTACTAATGTAAATTATGTGCTTCAAATTATTCTATCATCATCATAATTCATATAAATCATTTTCAGAAAGTTGATACTTTGGTTTTGTTCATCTTGCTTTTCATTGGTGTTACAAGACATACCGCGAACATCAAAGCCAACGTCGCTTGTTACGATCTAGCCAGCGGCTGAAGTGAAGATCAAAGTCATGTTTAATTGTATTACACAGCTTGTATCAGAAAGCATGGTTTATTACAAAATAAGGCGACATAATAAGCTATACATCTCTAGTAAAACACGGCCTCACTTCGTATAGATTTCTTGTACAATGAGAGTTACGCACTAACTGGTTTTATATATCGTCGTGCGTACAGACCACATCACGGAACTACTTGTTCATGTATATGTTATCATACCTACCCTCGAAATAATAATCAGCTGTGTCATACAAAGCTTCATACCTACTCGGATTTTATGGGAGAGCCGGTTATTTTTTTTCGAGTACGATATACCTCTTTCTATGACAACTTAATTCTGGAGTAGGTATGCTTATATTCGGTACACGTTATAACACAATTATTATGCTAATATGCAACTGTCAAACAAGAAACGTATTCAGTATTCCTCGAACTAAACAGGGACAGGTTCCCAGAAAACATGATTCGTTGAATAAAATAAATACCTACCTATATGTTTGAGGCCTTTTTTTTGGGCGGGTCCAACTATGAAACAATGAAAAAGTAACAGCTCGCCCCTACATTTAGCATAACTTCAGAGTAATTAACTTATTAATTCAAATATTTTTGAGTTTCTCTTAAAAATACCTGTAAATCTATTTTTTAACTTTAAGGCCGTGGGGTCCTAGTGCTCACAGCCCTTTCAAGAAAATTTCTATACCTACGCTTTGTTGACGCTTCCGCTGACCAAAGGGCTGGCTTTTTCTTTGGCCAGAAGTTAAGTGCTGCACTGCTGCCATACAACGTGGCAACGCTACAGTCTCTTGGACACTTTACCGGCTGACAGCGTTAAGGAGGAGTTTTTCGATGCCCTTTTATAGTTAGTTTGTTTTTAGTTCAATTTAGTTTATATATATTTTGTTGTTACGTTTAGTATAGTCATATAATTTAAAAATATATACTTTTCTCCTTTCTTAACTATTCTTATTATATAACCAAAGTTACGGTTACACAGAGGTTACGAAATACGTATAATGTTGTGTAACTTGACTAAGTAAAGCTTGGAAGTTATCCTTGTTTATATTTGGCCCTCGGTCGGGTTTGCTGACATCGGCTTCGAGCTTAAATAATATAATAATTAAAACAACGGCCTGTGGAGTTTACTAAGTAATTTTGGTCGAGGCAATCAAATTGTGTACGTTAATGTTTGGACTTATTAAAATAATGACCTTTCAAATATGTATTAAATAAGCAATCAGTACCTACTGACCATTTGTGAACATATTACATAAAAAAACTGCAAAAAAAAAATCGTACAAGTAATTCTTGTTCTGAAAAGATACAACGATAAAGAACACTTCTTCTTTTATACAAAATTCACGATCTATCAATCTACTATTTTCTCATTATTTTTTCCTAGGATAACACAAAGCTATTCTACAACAGCAGTCATTTACTTCATCCAGCGTATCATGGTATTATTATGTTAGACCGCCGTCTAATTTGAATAAATGACTTTTGATATAGACTTTGACTGGTACCTACCCAATTAGGAATATCGTAAAATAACCGTGAAATAACTGTTGATGTAAGTTTACAATTTATCTTGGTGTACAATAAAATATATTCCATCTGCCAAGCCCCAGCACAGGAAACCTTTTTGATATGAGGTTACGTCCATAAATACTATCAGCAGGAAATTCTCTTTATGTTATATCTATTCCCAGGTCTGGAATAAAATGAAGTCAGTGCGGCACGGGTGGCCGAGATATACGGTGAAGTTACATTAGGTTACAATGGATGTAGGTGGGACTACATATTGTAATATTATGGTAATCCTAGAGAAAAGTCCGTGGATGATCATAACTCATATGCAGGTGTTGGAAAGATAGGATTTTATAGCGAGTTTTTTATAGCGATAACATTTTTAAAAATATGTAACAACTTCAAACTTTCTAGAAAAAGACGCTGTCCCTGTCCACTAATCAGATGCACAAGATTCCGCATGTACGCGCAACTCCTCACGTAGAACAATACAAAAGAAGACATTAAAAAAGCGAGCACTTAAGAGGCACTTATAAAAGGTCTAAAGCCTCGACGTGGCTTTCGTACAAGCTGTGAACGCAGTTTCATTGAACCGTTCGCAGTTCGAGTGCCATCTTCGAGGACCTACCCTTCGACATAACAATCTTTCACAATCTGTTGACAGAAACCTCGAGGGTCTCTGAGGAGTTATGAAAAAGTAATAAATAACGAAATATACGAATGCAAGAAAGAATCTTGTTCGTCGACTCTCGAGGTGGAAGTTGAAAATTTGGAAGTGGAATCTTAAGTCGAAAGCCCTCGTGTTCAACTTTATATTGACGTAACACTCCATACAGCGAGTCGTGTTCATACTACAGCTCCTGGATCACGTACTGAAATGTATCAACATACCCTTACAACGCTTCAAGTACTCTCTACTTAGTTAAGTTTTTCTGCTGATCCTAAGTGAAAATGCAGAGATTCCGCGCTTACAAAAGCTATTCTCTGAAAAGATTATTATAAGCAGAAGACAACTATGAAGCGAGCAGCCATGCTCCAAATACAGAATGCTTTTGTTGGTCGCCCGCTTTACCATTTTCTTCGAGTCATACCATAGTAAGGATTTACTAAGTATTAAGGGGGAATTATGAAATAACGAGAACATTTTCAGTGAATGAAGATTGTGTCTTAAAAGAAAGCCTTCATTTATAAAAATACGAAACCTGAAACATGAAAAGTTTTCTTTAACAATACGACTGGAATATTAAGTTGGCGGTTTCTTGACGAGCTCATAAAATTCACAAATGAAATTACTTCACTAAAACTAATTACTCCGTTTTGTATTTTGTGAAGTCTTTGTACAGTTGGTAAGCTGACTGACGGAAATTATGTAACTCTATAATTTATGTAACTCTCGTTGTTTAGTAGATTGTGTTAAGGTTTTGGTAGATTGTTCAAATTAATGACATCGTAAAATTGTGTATAAACAGGCAAAATAAATTAATGTTCTTGTGGTTTCAAAGTACGAGTATATTACCTACCACAGTGGCTTCATCGACCGAAAGGATACAGAGTTGGGTCATTTGTAAGACAAACACAACACAGTACAAGTTATTTGTAGTTTGACTGTGTATCTTTAGAACAATAAAAAACTGTGGCGAGGTAGCGTTTCCCTACCCAACCCATTTGTGCCACTTGCTGAAAATCTTCCACTTTGACACGAGTTGCGGCTGACCTGGAAGTCTCTAAATAGACTACGGACACAAAACCTGTTCAGGTGGAGATTCATAGATGATTCTGCCCTAGAGTGTAAATGTGGTCTCACTCCACAAACTATGGGGCACTTGATATCGTGTCCAGCCTGTCCTGAAACTTGCACATCACAGGAACTGATGGCAGCTACTGAAAGTGCCAAACTCGTCGCCAAATTTTGGGCCGACTCAATTTAGATTGTCATCGACACGCTAAGAAGACGAATAACTTAGTTTGTTTAACACAATGTTTCCCATAATATTTTCAGTTCAATTTGTCTCTTACTCTCACTTTCCGAAGTTAAGATTCCGATTCAAATTACACAAAAAGTTATTTCAGCCGCCCTAAAATCTTATCATCCTATTAGAAATATCTCAGGCAGATATATTACTTGAAAATCCTTCCTAATTGAATTCTTTTGGACCACCAAGACGTTCGCATTGGTGTTACTCTCTCGGAGCCTTTATTGCCCGAGATTGGGGTCACATTTATTTCTGTCTCACTACAGTTATAGCTCCGGGACTCTCAAGTTCCATTCTAGGGATTTAAAACTTACGAGACTCAGTTGAATTGAACCGTTAACTTAACTGCTAAAAGTATGTTGTCTATTTTTACTATTTCGGAAGTGGTTTAGATGTACTGAAGAGTTGGTCAGTAACTTCTCAATCCAATCGGTTTGTAGCGAATATTATGTGTATCTTCTGAGAAACTATATAGCTATCTAAGTAGTCAATCAAATGTAGAATCGGTTTTGACGAACTCGAAAATTAGCAATAACTAAGCACATATCATTTAGGTACCTTATCCTTATTCATTTTCGAATGCAGGGAACTTTTAGGGATGGAACCAGAGTAACATCAGCCCTGCGTGAAACGTAAATGAAAGTGAGTCACCGAAATTACGTAGCATTTGGATTCATACAGGGTGTAAACGAACCCTTTACGAAGCCGTCAACCAAGCATTATGCACATCAAACTAAGTACCCCTACCCAACAATTATTACTGGGAAACAACAATTTTTTTGATGATGGATGAAAATTCTCTTTTTATGGTAAAATTCAATGTAGAACTCTTCAAAACATTGTACCTACTAGTGGATGTTTTGAATAGTAAACGGTTCATGGAGGTAATGTTAGTAAAGTTATTACCTACCTGAAAAATTAATACAAAAACAGCTGTGAAAAATTTGGAACTTTGACCACAATATCTAACAAAAAACTGATCTCATGAACTGATGAAAAGAACCAGTGAATTTCGGCATCGTTAGGGGGGTACTTCTGTATAGTATCCATTTGCAGTCTGTTTGCGTTTTACTGACGAAAATTTAGTACAAATTAAAGAGACTGCTTTGAACAAAGGAAAATAAGGCTCGTTTTTCCGCACCCTATAAGACTATCCATTAAGATATTTAAGTGTCTTATTGAACCTCAATTTGTGGTTGATAAAAGGTTGATACCCGATTAAGGACTACTCTGATGGTCCTAGAAGATTACTCAGCAATCAAATTAACAGCCCCTTTCCACGAACGTCCGTACTTACCACTTTAACATACAATTTTATCCGTGAAGCATAACGAGGACTAAAGTCTGCCGTTTTCAAAGCTGAATAAGTATTTGAATTAAAAGTAATTGGACCTATTGAATAGATAACTCAACTTGACTTAAAACCGTGAAAGAGTCATGAAACTATAAGGAGCAAAATAAAAGCAACGCTAGCCGGGGTGGTCCTTGGATGGGTGACCAGGACCACTCATCATGCCGAATTTCGTCCATGCCACGGAAAGCACGGTAAGCTGTTGGTCCTGGCTATCAATTGTAGATCTTGGACAGCCGTTACAGGAAGTGCAGTGACCTGAAAGTCTGTTAACCAGTCTTGCCTAGGGGTTTTATATATACCCAGCACTAATTGGGCTGTGCAGGTCATATGGCAGTCGCTCCATGTAAAATACTGGTACTCAGCTGCATTCGGTTAGACTGGAAGTCGATAATAACATAGCTGGCTAAGCAGATGATAACTTAAAACCGTGCTTAAACATGAATGCGCTTTGTAGCACCCGCAATGTATACTTCGAGTTTGTTTGGTTAATAAACTTAGTGTTTGTGCAACTAACTGAGTACTAAGCTTTCTAGAGACATAAACCAAGAAGTTTATGATTTACTGCACTAATACTCGTATGTACAATAGAATTTATCCTGGTTGCATTTACTTTGCAGTAGTTCGTCATCAGTGGTGATAGTCATAGTATCAGTAGAGAGACTGCCTCGTTGATCAAGTGGTTGACTGTTCTACATGAGGTCCTGGTTTCGATTGCCTGGTTGGGCAAAGTGTTAATGGATTTTTTCATCAGGAATTTTTCAGTAGCAGTTTCGATTAATGGCAATAGGTTTGTTACCCCCTGTGGGACTTAAACATCAACTTAAACTGACGAGACGTGGGTGTACTAATGTGTACACCTCTGCCAAACCTTCAAGGATTACAGGCGTGATATTATGTTACGTAGTAACCTCCAAGATATTACTATTAATACTGTAAACGGGATATTTACCATGTTTTGATATTGTTGCGAGTTCCCGATATTTCGGCGCTGTTACAAGCACCATGATCACGGATAAACTGAAGTCATTGCGGGTGGATGTTTATGAGCAGACAAATCATGGTGCTTGTAACAGCGCCGAAATATCGGGAACTCGCAACAATATCAAAACATGGTAAATATCCCGTTTACAGTATTAATAGTAATGTCAGTGACCATGTCAGTTTAAAAACTTATACCTCCAAGATAGTTAAATTACAAAGACAAAAAAGAAAAATGTCGATAGCATTTTTATACCTGTAGATTTTACTTAATAGCAGATTAGACGGGGATCTACAAAAGGATCGAAAGATACCTATTACTTTAAAAGACATTTTCTTAAATGTAAAAACGTCCCTGAAATAGAATAGAGTTACTTATAAAAAGTCTTAAAACGTTTTCTGAAAAAGATCCCTGATTGCGATGAAACCAACCATTGTACCCCAGAGAGTAGATCTTTAATTGATTGTATTCCCTTGAAACTGGCTAACAAATGAATCATTTGCTTCTTTGTTGTAGAGAGAAAAAAAGATGTTTTCAAACAAAAGTGCAACAGTGAATTATTAAGATTTTTTGTTAGTTAATATTGGGACAATTTTGACCATGATTAGATTTTTCATGCGAAAGGCATATACAATACCATATCAGATTCTATAATTATCAGGTAAAATATGAAACTCTAAAAATAGCGTCGCTTCACATATAAGTTATTTCCCACATTGACCTTTCACAAATAAATTTGGGTATTAAAAAACAAAATAAAGAAGATTACTCAAACGTCTCAAACCCACTCACAAAAAACTGCTTCATTCAGATTTCGAGAAAAAAGCAAAATGTTTACTCTGTCTCAGTAGAATCTGTATTTTTTGTCCGGGACATCAAAGCTAGTAAAATTCAGAATGATGAATAAGTCGAGAGGCCAACCCTCTGGCAAAAGACAGCCCCAAAAGATAAAGAAAAGCATGACCTGAATAATCTTGAAATCTACTAGCAAAAACAGTATCTAAATACAGAGCTATCTGAGTTTATAATAACGCAAAAATAGCATTTCTTCCTTATTATAAAATATTTTACGAAGATAACTTCGTGAAGAATGTAAGGCAAATAGCACAAATTCCAATAATGAAGCTGCGTGACAAGCGTACGGTTTCAATCTCATTAAATCTGGCTGGAGTTTAGATCCCGAACTTTCGGTGTAGCCAATATGGAAAAGCGAGACAAATCCAATTTGAAAGTCTCTCTGTGTCGTCTTTGTCTAAATCATTCAGGGTTACACTTGACATCCCTACTTTTCAAACTCTTGAATTACGTTCGACTTATAAAATAAATGGACTGCCTCGTATGGTTTAGTGATCGCAAGTGCGACTGCTGAGTAGGTCCTAGCTTCGATTCCCAGGTCGAGCAAAGTGTAAGTGGATTTTTCCATTAGGAATATCTCAGTAGCAGTCAAAGAGTGTAGATTTGTACCCGGTTGGTGGCAATAGGGTCATTCCCTATTACATGGGATTTAAACATAATTGGCGATATGCGGGTGTACCTCTGCCTATCTCTTTGTGAATTACAGAAATGATGTTATGTTATTTTGTAAAATAAAATCAGTGTAGATTCTATACGTAAAATAGATTTACAAATAATTACTAAGATCCAATGTAATGTAATGCAATAAAACAAAAATAAGAAAAGCGCCAAGAAATCGTAAAATATTCAGTGACTTAGCAACCCTCCGTCTGGTACCGGTGGTTAAAACCAAAAGGGATTAGACAAGATTTATAGAAACGAAGCTACTGCCCCGAGCATTATAAATTGACGATTTGAAGACGGAATTTTCTCGTTGGTACATAAACGTTACCCGCACGCACTAAGATGTTGACTTTTAATTTACATATAACAGATAGACCGAAAAGAGGCAATTTATATGTTTTAGGTACTTTGATTATAATCTGGGGGCATAAAATTACCGCTTTAGCAGAACCATAATAGAACAATAATATAAATTGCATTAAACTTCATAAAATGGTCACAGACGCAGTTACTATGATGAATAATTGAGACTTTGTGAATGTCAACGCAATTATATTCATATTTTCAACGCAATATCGACCCCTGAGCTACGCTACGACATCACTAAAATACAAAACGATTTCCATAATCTGTCGGAGATCCAGCTTGCAATCAGGGTCACCCAGAATAGAGAATTGATCAAGTTGGTTATCTAGCAGTCATAGCAACCTAACCCAGTTTGAAATATTCCCATGGCCATGTTCTGATGTCTCATCAGAATCTAAATGTAGATAACTACCATCAGTAATGAGGACGACAGTATTGTCAATACAGAAGTATTTTAAATCAAAGAAAAACTTGTCGTCTGTTTATTTGAAGACTATTTGCTCATTTTGTCATTTCAATTACTTTGAGCTTAAGCTGCAGAAAATTGCAAGTGAATTGTACGATAAAAAACGCGGATTTATAGTTTTCACTTTAATTACTGATGCAAATGAGAGCTTGACTCTTCTTTCAATATTTATTAAAAATACTTATTTAAATTGTAATGCAGCAGATGTCTGCTGAAATCACTAATATTTTTGAGCATATAAATGTGCCCCAGAATGGTTTTATTTAAAGTAGGCATTTTACCTGCTTGACTCCAGCCTACAAGTTCACGTGAGGTGACATGACCTGACAATGAAGATGAAATTATAACGTGCTCTAGATTTCGTCCACAAATTATTCAGTAAGTACTGCTTCCTCAGAATATAGAACTACCTATTATCTAGGAAGTTTAATGTCCGCAGTTAACCAGTAAACTTAGCTCTATCTGTATCACTACAGTCGACAAGATTAATATTTTCCGTAAGATTAACTGAATCTGAATGCAAATCAATGTGCCATGTGTACGTGCAGAGAATGTCAAGTGTCTACTGGATATGCATTTATGCTGGTATTTTACGTTCTAACAAATCTTTCTTATTCTTATTCTTATTCTATACTGCACACATAAAATAACAAATATAAACATAAATTACAAAGCTTATGTACTATGGCGGTCTTATGCGCCTGATCACCACTAAGCTCATTTTTGCTTGCACTCAAGAAATAGAATCGCTCGCTAGCCGTGGCAGCGCAGCGCCTCGGCACGATTTAGGCGAATTTTTTTTTAAATGATCAGGCGGAACTGTCTTCGATCGTACAAAGGCGAGCTTAACCCAGAATTGGGTTTTCTTACAGCAAACCTAATCTCGAAAGTGAGATTTGCAATTGAGGATACACTTAATGTATGTGCATTATTAACATTAAATTAAGTTACTTTGTCTTTTGTTTTGTTTTTTGTTTGTGTTGTTTTATCTGCTTCAATAGTTCATTTAAAAACGATTGGTGTTTTGTCTGGTGATTGTAGTCGGGTTCTTGTATTTACGCTTAAATTCTGCAACGCGTGATCATGATGGATAATCTTGATAAGGCTATGCATGATTTTCAGTGTTTAATTGGTGTCTAGCGAACTTTTCATAGTCGCAACAGCACTACTCCCATGTGACCGGAGGTCGATGTGGAATGAGTCGTTCATACATCCTGTGATGTTTGCCGGGTCGATGAATGATTTCAGTGAGTCTGAACCCTTTGATGCATAGTTTACGGTTAGTCAGAACTACTTGCGGCCGTGATGTGAAACCCAGTGCTGATAATGACGTCACGTAGCTCCAAGCCTGCTCTGATCTCCATTTCCGGATTTCCAGTTCGGGGTAATAAGGAACAGGATGTAGAGTTCCCCATGCTTCGTTGAAAAGGCAGGATGCCACGAGCAGACGCTTTAAATTCGTGGAATTAAATCTTTGAACGTGATTTCAACATACGTTAAAATTCTTACTTCAGTTTCTTGTTCCACTGTACCTACCAACGAATTAAACAAGGCGGCGAACCTCCTTGCCGGATTGCCACCATGGGATCTGGAGGCGATAGTCCTCGCGTGCCTGCATGAATCGCGCGTGAAGGTGCTACACCGGGGGGTCACTCCTTTGCTGCGGCAAATTGCCGCTCTGCGGACGGACCTCCGGTGCGACCTCATGGCGGCATGGAGACAGCGACTGTCGCAACACAGCGCAGGGCACGCCACGATAGTGGCGGTAAGTCCCCTCTTTGAGGAGTGGCTGGAGAAAAAAAAAGGCGTAAAAGCTGTAGCCAAAAAATATGGTAACTAATGTTATGATGATAGCTTCTCGTGGGTATTATTTTAAGAAAAATTATTTATTTAATTTAGAATTAAAATTAAAGTTCGAAACTCAAGTTAACGTGTTTCAATATGTGGTGTTTAGGACATCTTTTTCTGTAATATCCACAGTCCACAGTCGGTTTACAGCTAAATTACTTATTTGCTAACTAGCTTCTGCCCGTGGCTTCGCCCGCCTGTTCTACATGAAACAAATGACTTTATTTTCAGAAACAAACATTATAAGTGCACTTAGCCAGAATAATTCCTTGGGGAATATAAAGTTTCACATAAAATTCAACAATAAAATGCTTCCTTATTCCTTGTTTACATTATAAAGGGAACCTCTGTGCATAATTTCAGCTTTATAGTTCCAAAGATTTGAGCTGACCGGTATCTATATAAATAAATAGACCCGTCGGCCTTTCTGTATAGGTATCAATCTCGTCAATATTAATTTGCATCTCGTGTCACTGAACTGACGCTACGCTTGACAAAGGAGTCCTTGATGCTCCTAACATAAGGACCACTTTTATTACGTTTTCGAGTAAACCTCGTCGTATATAATTCGATCGCAATATTTATGCTTACATCGCTTTAACCAATATTAATAGCAAAAATTAATTAAGCTCCGAACAGCAAATTAACAAACGTGTAAAAATACTCTGCAGTAATTATTTCAAAGTAATTTTGTAACGAAGTCATTAATTTGGCTGTACCGAATAAAGTTCCCCCAGCGTTACGCGGACAAAGTTGCTACGATCAATTCTTCTCGTATTTCCCGACATCCGCCACGGGAATTGAAAAAGAACGATTATTTAGTGATTAATTTGTTCAATGAATCTGAAATAGCACCTTCAACTTAGAAGATGGAAATGATCGAAGTATAATTATAGGACATAACACAACGTAACTCCTGTGATTCCCGAAGGAAGGATGGCCAGCGGTCCCCAAAGGGTTGTGTTTCAGTCCCAAGTAATAGGGGGTGGTGGTTGCCATCAATCTAGCACAAATCCAGACTCCGTGGCTACTATCTAAGACACCTGATGGAAAAACCCAATAACACTTTGCCCGAAATGGGAATCAAACGCGACTGCTGAGTATGAGGTCCACTTGAACAACAAGGCAGTCTAATCGAACGACGCGACGCGACGCACGGCCTTATGTATCCAATAACGAGGAGGTTTAATCTAGGAAGCTACGTTGAAGTCACCAAAACAAACAAACTAAACGCGATCAGTACAGTCGTCCGCGCATGAAGTTACGCCAATTTGTCAGATTTTTTCATTCGATTTTGAACTGATTTTGAACAATTTATGGTTTAAAATCATTTGGTGGAAATTCATAATTTGTGGGACTTTACATATAAACCACGATTAGGAACTGTTAATATACCACAACAGTAATGACAATGATGGCTCTTAAACGCAGTCTAGAGGTACTTACTGACGGTGTTCAGTCCCATGGGTCCAATTCACCCATAAATATTATTGTCTAGGAAACTTTTTTGAAGTACCTACCTATAAAAACGGTTTGCTCAGCTTTATTCTATAATTGTGTTAACTGAAATAAGCACTTTTATTGAACACGTGCCTCACCGCGGTACACGGGTTGACTGCAGCCACAAAAATGGCGTAGGCGTGTCAGCCTCATGGCTGGGACCACTTTTAATCGAGCTTTAAACCTCTGTGTTGTTCAACATAAAACACAAATAGCATAATAATATGAGAGGTGAGTCTCCCAGCAGTGGAAATGTTATAAGATGATTACCTATGCTAAGTATACAATGTGTCATTATGAACCTTGTCACGATTTCGTTTAGGAAGTAGTAGTCGGCTCGAGAACTGTAGGTAGGTATAGAATGCAGACTAGTCAAACGTGAAACCACAAATGTACAATAATTAAGTTTAAAAATCCTGTCCGATTCGTGAGTGTATTATTAGGTAAGTACTGTACGGTAAATTTTATTCATGTCATCCTTTTTTTAAATAACAAGTAAAGCAAACACCCCGATGAAAATTTAATTAAAATGAGAATTTTACATGGCAACACAGGGACGCGTACGGCAACCCGGTCGCTACTCGGATAATGACGTCATAAACAAACAATTGACGATCGAATATACATTAGCCGAAGATGGTGTTGGCACGTTTTCAAAGTTTGTTTGAATTTAGGAAAATTGAGGTAACTTGACACAAAACTCATCCATTTTAAAATCATAAACATTTTAACTTTCATGAATATTTTATGTTTGTTATTTTATTTGATAATGTCATAACTTATATGCCTCTTTCAGTAATTTGTATATTCGGCCGCATTTACTTTCAGGCCTGTTCCGCTCGAACACTGTCGCAATTTGTAAAAATAGTACATTGTTACCTTAGGGGTGAAAGGAACTTATTTAGTCCCCGAGACGGGGTTTGGCGCCTGAGCGCAGCGAGGGCGCTAATAGTTCGAGGGACTAAATAAGTCTTTAACCCGAGGTAAACACTGTGCTTTTCATTACGAATACAAGGAAAGTTGATGGGAATAGGCTTGCGCCCAATTACCTAAATCGAAAGAATGAAGAAAGAAAAGGTACTATTTATTGGTTTCACAAAGGACAAAAAAAAATTGACAACAAAATTAAAAAAGTAAACATAAGAGAAACACTTAAAATCGGTTAAATCTAATCGGTGGATGGCAATAGGCTTGCTTCTAATTACATCGGTCGATGGCAATAGGATTGCTCCTAATTAGATTGGTTGATGGCAATAGTCTTGCTCCTAATTACATCGGTTGGAGGCAATAGGCTTGCCCCCAATTACATCAGTTGATGGCAATAGGCTTGCTCCTAAATACATTGGTTGATGGCAATAGGCTTGCTCCCAATTACTCAAATCGGTGGATGGCAATAGGCTTTCCCCCAATTACATCAGTTGATGGCAATAAGATTGCTCCTAATTATATTGGTTGATGGCAATAGGCTTGCTCCTAATTATATCGGTTGATGGCAATAGGCTTGCTCTTAATTAGCTTGGTTGATGGCAATAGGCTTGCTCCTAATTAGATTAGTTGATGGCAATAGGCTTGCTCCTAATTACATCGGTTAATGGCAATAGCTTGCTCCTAATTACATTGGTTGATGGCAATAGGCTTGCTCCTAATTAGATTAGTTGATGGCAATAGGCTTGCTCCTAATTACATCGGTTAGGGGCAATAGGCTTTCCCCCAATTACATCAGTTGATGGCAATAGGCTTGCTCCTAATTACATCGGTTGATGGCAATAGGCTTGCCCCCAATTACATCAGTTGATGGCAATAGGCTTGCTCCTAAAAATACATTGTTTGATGGCAATAGGCTTGGTCCCAAACTCCCAATTACATCAGTTAATGGCAATTGGCTTGCTCCTAAATACATTTGTTGATGGTAATAGGCTTGCTCCAAATCACATCGGTTGGTGGCAATAGGCTTGCTCCTAATTACATTGGTTGATGGCAATAGGTTTGCTCCCAATTACAACAAATAATTTGACAGCTGTCAGTAGAAAGCGATTCTCCCTAGGGCTGAAAAGTAGTACTTTCAACCCGCTCCGCAGGCATGTTCTGACCTACTTTCAGAGTATGAGTAATGAAAAATATTGTGCAGTCGTCTATGTGTCCCCAGTGCCCCATTCGGCCCCATTCATATTTTTGTCTATTTCTAAAGTAGATTATAGTTAGAAAAACATGAAATGTGACAGACTTTACTGCTTTCTCTTATTTATATTCAACCAAAAAAAACTAAAACCCGACTACGACAAAAAAACGACGCTGAAAAAGTATGAAACAAGATTTTCAGGATAGAACAAAAAGAAAAGCTGTAGTCACACGTTATAGGTACAGTTGAACCAGTTAATAAGTATACATTTTGCAATGTGTGAGTGAAGTCATAGTTATACGCACACACACTAAGTAAAACGAGTGAACTATGTTTCTAATAGTGTGCGTTATGTGCGTTTATGTCAAAACTGGCCTACCGCAGGCCGACTTTACATCACGCACTCATCGGTAACTTTTATTAATATTGTGTGGGTATACGTATTAAACATACACGGGTAAAAAATCAAGAAACGGGCTCACAGTGAAGGAATATGACCCAATATTTTAGGTATGTCTAGTAGAACATCCGTGGCAGAGTGGTGTAAGCGCTTGACATAGTTATTAGTCTACGCTCGGTGTCGTGAGTTCGTCGATCCCCACTGAGGAATTCAGTTTTACTGTTTTTTACCTATTTTTACTTTTTGTTTTATAAAATTTAGTTTGTGACCAATAAAATCACTTAAACAAAAAAGTAGAAAGGTAATTAAATAAAAACAATAAAATAATTTGTTTTATTTTTATTATTTATTAGATAGACAATTTATTTGTTGCTTAAGGATGGACGTAAATAATTTATTGAAGTAGGGTGGTATCTAAATTGAATCGAAAGTAAAATTAGCTGGGAAGTGAATCAACATGTTAGATAGTAAGAAATTATGGCAACTTCTATCTGCGTAACAATAACATCACTTCACTAGACTTTTATCAATACGAATTGTTGTTTAAAACAGAGGAATCCAGCAAGTTGTTTATATAAATAACAAATAAAAATAATGCTAAGTTTTACATTTGTTCACACAAACATGAACATTATGTATATAACGATAAGGTTCACAATCGTTTAATGTTTAAAATAAATTCTACTAATTTAATTATCTTTCACCACCTTTTCTCCATAATATTTCACGCCCATCCTTAATCAACTTAAAAGTTTTTTCGTCGCTACAAATCACCTCATTGTTCTTCCAATCAAAATTAATATAATTATGACCTAGCGAACTGTAGTCGGCGTCGTCGATGCGCAGTGGACAGTAAAATCTTTCGCGCTGGCTTGCTGCAACGTGAACCAGCAGAACGCAGGTGATTTCTCACCGTTTGTAAGCACACATTGTGTGCTGTAGCTGTGACGCGTGTTGGCAATCTGAATGAACTAGCTTTGTGCTTTGCCACGATGTCATGGTGTCGAGCTGATGAATTCGCTTTTGATTTTGGCCCACGTCGAAGATTTTCCACGTCTCTAGAATCCGCATATCGGTGGACCCATAATTGCTCGGTTCTTCTCTGTGAATATAAAACAAAACAGTATTTAAAATACCTACTTCTACTAAAATACTTATGATAATAGTTATTTTATAGTAAATAGTAATATTTATGTATACTTAAAAAATAAAATTATGCTTTCATATAGGTATATATAATTAATGTTATTTATATACAATAATTATATAAAATACTTTTAAATATATACCTATTATATACCTTAAACTATATATATACCTCTATTAGCAAACAAAATGGGCTATTATAACAATGGTTAATGCACTTTAGTTAACTTAATGTATACCTATCTATTAAATGATGAAATAATATTAATTTGGTTTATATGTAACTATATATACCATTTATAAACTATAATACATACACACTTCTATATACACCAAATTAATATTATTTATTTTCAATAATCATAATGCATAGATACACTACAAGTTAAAATACTTTTAGATATGGTTTAAATATACATTAGCAAACAAAAATGGGCTATTATAACAATGTTAATGCACTAAAGTTACGTTAATTTTATTAATTCCTACGTAAACATAAAAGTTATAGTATCTGTTACTTACCGATATCATTAAGCGCCTTGCAATTTCACTAATAAATAAGGTTTGCTCATGCAAAATAACGATTTCAGCCTTTTTAACGTTGTTTAATGATGCATGTTTGGATTCACAGAAATAAATTACAAACGAATATATCTAGAGTAATTCTGTGTTATCAATAAACTAAGTAAAGCAAATAATCGTAGATTGACCACTAAGACTGCAATTTTTTTATAAATGAAGGTGTTTGAAAACAATTTTATTTTTAAATTGTCGGTAGGTAGTTAGTTTATAAGCATCCGAAATAAAATGGACTGAGAGTGTCGTAGTTCTCAAACGTTGCAAACTTCGTATCTCATCCATGAACGGGATTGAATCGTTAAAGATTCTACTTCAAATAATGTTTTAACAAAATAATGATTACAAAAAGAAAAGCAGCACCCGTGGTTTGATCTTACGACTCCTCGTTCGTTAAGGCGCGTCCCCCAGCAAAACGTAGCTCTAGCCGTTTTTTATGCAGTTTTCTGGAGCTTATAACTCTTAAAAAAAAAGATATATCAACCAACAAAAAACACATTAAATTTCTACATACTCTTACCTTCAAAATGGTACGTTTTCTTTTTTTCTTTTTTAAGTAAAATATTTAATTAATCCCCTCACAACGAAACCACAGAAATGAGAAATAATTATTGAAAACATGCTACTTCTCCAAAACTAACAATTGTTTTTATTTTGTTTTTACACTAATGGATAAGCAATTTCATAATGAACATTATGGTACGATTTTTTTTTTCAAAAACCTAAAATTTGATTTTATAAAGATTTTTATGCAAAATTCTGAGCGTATTCGCAACCGTATCTATTGACATTCAGTATGCCGCCAGGCCTCGAAGGGGGAACCCGTGTCGCTCGTCACCGCGCCGCGTCGGCTCATGCGCTCGCTCGCTTACGTCACATTATCAACAGATCTAAGAAGTAATTTCAAGTAATAGATATGGCATTCAATGAAATATTTTTATGAAATATTAATTGGTGCGTCCAAATACTTTTGGTCATTATGAATTCAGTTATTATACTCACGTCGATAAATAGGTAGGTACTTTCAACTTTTACTGTGATACAAAATAATATTGGCACGATTACGAAAATGAGCTCAAAATTAAAATCCAAGATGGCGGCTAGGAAAATTTTAGGTTTTTCCGTCATGGGTGTCGTTTTCATGGTTTTTGGGGTCGCTGATTACGAAAATGAGGTCAAAATGAAAATCCAAGATGGCGCCGACGAAAAATTTTGGTTTTTCCGTCATGGGTGTCGTTTTCATGGTTTTTATGGTCGCTGATTACGAAAATGAGGTCAAAATGAAAATCCAAGATGGCGCCGACGAAGATTTTTGGTTTTTCCGTCATGGGTGTCGTTTTCATGGTTTTTGGGGACGCTGATTACGAAAATGAGGTCAAAATGAAAATCCAAGATGGCGGCTAGGAAAATTTTAGGTTTTTCCGTCATGGGTGTCGTTTTCATGGTTTTTGGGGTCGCTGATTACGAAAATGAGATCAAAATGAAAATCCAAGATGGCGGTAAAGATTTTTTAGGTTTTTCCGTCATGGGTGTCGTTTTCATGGTTTTTGGGATCGCTGATTACGAAAATGAGATCAAAATGAAAATCCAAGATGGCGCCGACGAAAATTTTTGGATTGTCCGTCATGGGTGTCGTTTTCATGGTTTTTGGGGTCGCTGATTACGAAAATGAGGTCAAAATGAAAATCCAAGATGGCGCCGACGAAAATTTTTGGATTTTCAGTCATGGGTGTCGTTTTCATGGTTTTTGAGGTCAAAATGACAATTCAAGATGGCGGCCAGGTAAATTTTTGATTTTTCCGTTATGGCTGTCGTTTTATATATATATTATATATAGTCGAAAAACCAAAATTTTCGTCGGCGCCATCTTGGATTTTGATTTTGAGTTTATTTTCGTAATCAGCGACCCCAAAAACTATGAAAACGACACCCATGACGGAAAAACCAAAAATTTTCGTCGGCGCCATCTTTGATTTTTATTTTGACCTCATTTTCGTAATCAGCGACACCAAAAACCATGGAAACGACACCCATGACGGAAAAACCAAAAATTTTCGTCGGCGCCATCTTGGATTTTAATTTTGACCTCATTTTCGTAATCACCGACCCCAAAAACCATGAAAACGACACCCATGACGGAACATCCAAAAACCGTCGGCGCCATTTTTGATTTTTATTTTGACCTCATTTTCGTAATCAGCGACACCAAAAACCATGGAAACGACACCCATGACGGAAAAACCAAAAATTTTCGTCGGCGCCATCTTGGATTTTAATTTTGACCTCATTTTCGTAATCACCGACCCCAAAAACCATGAAAACGACACCCATGACGGAACATCCAAAAACCGTCGGCGCCATCTTGGATTTTCCTTTTGACCTCATTTTCGTAATCAGTGACCCCAAAAACCATGAAAACGACACCCATGACGGAAAACCTAAAATTTTCGTCGGCGCCATCTTGGATTTTCATTTTGATCTCATTTTCGTAATCAGCGACCCCAAAAACCATGAAAACGACACCCATGACGGAAAAACCAAAAATTTTCCTGGCCACCATCTTGGATTTTCATTTTGACCTCATTTTCGTATTCAGCGCCCCTAAAACCATGAAAACGACACCCATGACGGAAAAACCAAAAATTTTCATGGCCGCCATCTTGGATTTTCATTTTGACCTCATTTTCGTAATCAGCGACCCCTAAAACCATGAAAACGACACCCATGACGGAAAAACCAAAGATCTCATGCACTAACAAAAGGTTATTGAAAATTTTGAGTATTAAGTCTGACAATCCAATTATCAAAAAGTATTACAGACAATACGAAAAAATACTAAAACAGTCGGTGATAGTATCTAAAAAGCAGCATTATATTAATAAAATAAAAATATCCCAAAACAAAATAAAAGCTATGTGGAATATAGTTAATGAGCGCACAAATAAAAAAACGTGTACTGATAAGCGTAATATCCAATTAGAAATTAATAATACTTTAGTTTCAGACCCAAAACAAATTGTAAACGAATTCAATAATTTTTTTGCATCTATTGGCGAAGAAAGAACCCGCCCTCCCGGCAGTGAGGCCAAAGGTCAGCCTGTACTTAATCCCTCTGAAAATACCCTGTTTCTTAGACCTTTAGACTGTCAAGAAACGCATAGAATCATAAAAAATTTAAAAAACAAAAATAGTCACGGAATCGATGAACTACCACCATCCCTGATTAGGCAATGCGCAGATGAACTTGCGGTACCCTTTTGTGTTTTGATAAATCAATCCTTTCAAGAAGGTATCTTTCCTGATCAACTTAAAAAGGCTATTATAAAACCATTGTTTAAGAAAGACTCTAAAACTGACCCCAATAATTACCGGCCCATAGCTCTTCTACCTACGGCTTCTAAAATTTTCGAAAAGGCAATGTGCGATCGGGTGTACAGTTTTTGCGAAAGATACAAAATCTTTGACGAAGGTCAAAATGGTTTTCGGAAACATCGATCAACAACCTTAGCTGTCTATAAATATATGCAACAAGTTGTGAATACACACATCAACACGGTCTAGGGATATTTTTAAAAAAGCGAATTACTATCAATGTGTTAATTATTTATATGACATGTATATATTTAAAATATACGTTATTTAATATTCTACCATTTTTTAATAATGGTTAAGGTACTGATTAAAATTTCAGGATTTTATGGAAAAAAAATTAAGCATAGACGGAAACCGTATATGAATTAACTTTTAATTTGTGAGTAAAAACTGAAAAAAATAGAAAAATCATTTAATTTGTGTTTATAAACTTGAAGTTAGTAGTCTGAGAAAGCGCCCATGATGTTCATAACACATCGGCAACGATTCAGCATGCTCAGAACAAGGTTGTCAATGTCTTGCTGCGGAAAATTGTCCCATGTCCTTCTGAGGTGCGCAAAAAGTTGATCTTCTGTAGCCAAATTTTCAGTAACTTCCTTCAGAGCTCTTCTTTGCAGCATATCCCACGCATGCTCAATGGGATTTAGATCTGGCGATTGAGCAGGCCAGTCTAAGGCCCTAACATTATGTGTATGTAACCAAGCTGCTACCGTTCTCGCCGTGTGTGCCCGGGCATTGTCGTGCATGAGCAGGAAATCTTGCCCCATTTGTGTTCTGTGGGGCAAGATTACGGGCCCCAGCACCTATTGGACGTATCGTTCTGCCGTCATATTGCCCCGCACCCAAACGTGATCCTTCCATCCTCCAAGACGAATTCCTGCCCAAACCATAATTGTTCCTCCTTGGTATGGGTGAACTTCCTGAGGGTTCTGGAGACGGCTCCTTCGTCCAGGAACTCGCCAAACACGCGTCCTTCGTGAATCTGGATGGAAGCCGAACCTGGATTCATCCGTGAACAGCACATTGGACCATTGCTCACGGCCCCAGTCCACGTGGTTCCGAACCCATTCTAATCGTCGTCCACGATTGCCTCTCCGTAAAGGTGGGACCCGGAGTGGTCTACGAGAGCGTAGATTGCTTTCATGCAGTCGCCTTCTTACAGTTTGGTCACTCACAAGCACTTGGTGTTCCACTCGCAGCCTTTGGACCAATTGAGTCGCCGTTGCATTTGGTTGAGCTCGCGCAGTAATTTGCAAAAATCGGTCTTGTCTGGGGGTAGTGATACGACTTGGCCCCCGGTGCCTCTCCGCTACTTCACCTGTGGCACGATAGCGTGTCCACAATCTTGAAATTACATTTTGATGGGTCCCTATGGCCTCAGCAACATTACGCTGAACAGATCCAGCTTCCAGCATTCCCACAGCTCGTAACATCTCCGCCCTCGTCAAATGTCGGCGTTGCATGGCTACAATACCTCAATTTTAACTTTATCTTTCGTTTAAAAATGAAAAAAAACTGTAACTAAACGTAATTCGTAATGTTTTTTAAATTTCGCACAAATGAAAATTCCCTCTCCTATACATCAAGACATTTTTATGCCACCGAAACAAAAGAATTTTCAAAAATTTGAATTTGGAATTAGTCTGAGATAAATTACAAACAAATCGGTGTATTAAAGATTCCAATGCGGCCAGTACTTTTCGAGTTATTTAATTGAGTATGAAATATCCCTAGACCGTGTTGATGTGTGTATTATAAATGATAAAAAATATCCAGTTGGCATACTTTTGGATATGACCAAGGCATATGACAAGGTACAGTTTAAAATATTACTTGATAAATTATACGGAATAGGAATTCGTGGAACTACACATAAGTGGTTTGCTTCCTACCTAAAAGATAGAGAACAATAATATGTACAAATAGAATATTTCAACCGGGACCAAAAACAAATAATTCAAGTAAGATCTGATAGAAAGACTATAAATGCATCAATACCTCAGGGCAGTGTTATTGGATGTCTCCTATTCATCATCTACATCAATGACCTTCCCAAAATCATGGATGAACCATGTGTGCTATTCGCGGATGATATTTCTCTACTTACCACATGCCAAACAAATAAAAATATAAATGACCAATTAAATACGATTTTCAACAAAACAAAAAAATGGATGGACGAGCACAACCTTGAGATTAATTATAAAAAAACTAAACTAATAACTTTCTACCCCTATCAAAAATCCCCATTACCAGTCAGCTTCTCAACCAATGGCATAAAAATTGAAGTAGTTGACGACTTTACGCTATTAGGACTCACAATTGACACACACCTTTCTTGGAAGCCCCATATAAAAAGAATAAGATCAAAATTATCAAAATTTACCTATGCACTTCGAGAAGTAAAAAAAACTACCGACTTGCAAACTGCACTTACCACATACTACGCCTACGCTCACGCATGGCTCAGCTATGGCATCATAATGTGGGGAAATAGCACGGACGCGCCTACACTTTTCATTCTCCAAAAGAAATTAATCCGTATTATAGTTAACATAGAACAAACTGACAGTTGTAAACCCTTTTTCATAAAACATAAAATACTCACCTTACCATCCATCTATATCCTAGAAATATGCAAATTTGTTAGAAAACACGCGTACTTTTTTACAACCCGCGGTGATAAACATAGCGACCGATCTGTCAGATACAGAAACATGTTAATGTTACCTTCTTCGCGCATGAAACTACATTCAAACAGTCCCTACGTAATGTCTATAAAAATATTTAATAAACTTCCAGATGCAATAAAAAATGAAACCAGCGATACAGCTTTTGCGAAGAAACTCAAACTATTATTGATTAAAAAAGCATACTACACAATAAACGAATACTTAGTTGACAAACAAATATTTTGAACTCAAACAGACACCATACTTTGTTAGTCGTCTGGAACCCACTTTGTTATATAAGCATAGATAAATATTATTTTATAGTTTTAAGTTTTAGAATGTATGTTAATTTTATAAATATAATATGTTAATTTGATAAATGAAGTGATAATAATTTTGTAAATGTATAATAATATTATAATTATAATTATGACAATTTTATAAATGTATAATAATTTAAATATTGTATAATAATTTTAATAATCTGTGATAATTTTAGAAATGTATGACAATTTTAATTTCTAATGTATCTTTGTGAATTGATAGATTGTTGATAAATTGATGATTATTTTGTATTCATATTATTGAATTAATAATGTTACCGTTACTGAGATGAAGAGGGCTATCCTCTCTCCTAATGTTGCTGTGCCCGACAGGGTCCATACTGATCTCCTATTTAATAACACCATCTTTGTAATACATATGGAATGCAATAAATAATTGAGTATTGAGTATATCTTCGTCAGCGCCATCTTGGATTTTCATTTTGAGCTCATTTTCGTAATCGTAATATTTGTATCACTGTAAAAGTTGAAAGTACCTACCTATTTATCGACGTGAGTATAGTAACTGAATTCATAATAACATTTCATAAAAAATATTTCTTTGAATGCCATATCTATTACTTCTTAGATCTGTGAATTTTACTTGTATTCGTATGAAGTTCGCCAGGTGGCGCAAGTAATAGTTTACGAAGTATTGTAGAGGTGGGGTGCGGCAAAGAGGGAGCAAATGCTCAAGGTTATTTGCTCAGGGTACCACCTTAACCAAAGGTGTTAACTATTGTGCCAAGATTGCTATAGTTGCATTAGCGAAATATTATATCTGATTCAGTGACAAATGAATGATTACTATATATTGGTATATGGTATTGTTGATGTGCCGCACGCACACTAATAAATACAGAGCTCGCTTGCTTTACTCAGTGTTTGTGTGGCATAACTATTTCACACATGTAAAGTGTAAACTCATTAGCTAGTGTGCGTGATGTATACTTATTAGCTGTGCAGACTGTACCAACCGAAACACTTTAATATCGTGTAACTACGGCTTTTCTTTTTGTTCTATCCTGAAAATCCCTCCTTTGGCTTTGCCGTAATCGGGTAAAAAACCGGGTGCAGCTGAATACTTATCAGTATTTCACGTGGAGTGAGTGACTGCCTATATGACCTCCACAATACCCAGTTACTAATGGGTACCTACCTAATACTGTATCCCTTTTTTTCGGTTGGGTGGAAAATCATTAAATGACCCCCCCCCCCCCGCCTCCCGCTCTTGGGCAGAGCGAAAGGGAGTGTCAGACTTCTACTGACTAAAAACCACCCATGTTCCTTCTTCGCCCTTGTGGCTTGTGTCGAACGCCGCGGTATCTCTTTCGACAATCCGCAGCCCCGACGGTAATACTGTATCCCATGGTTGGCTCTTTTCAGGCCACTGACTAGCTCGGGCAACGACTGTCAATGCGAAACCGAGGCGTTGAAATGGTGACCAAATATTGCAAAACAAAACTAATACATACTACTAAGACTGCTAAGGAAGATATTATTCTGACCACACCAACCAACATAATAAATATTTATCATAATATCTAAAGCCGTTTGCATAATTTGGAACATTACAAGAATGGTTTAGCTGTTGTATTTGCGCGAGTCTGCATTGCAAATCTTGATTATTCGTTCCCGACAGTACCTATTAGTTCTTCCTAAAGCCGTTAGGACTAGTAGTTTATAAGACTATAATTCAGTTTAACACTCAAAACTAAATGGTAGCTAGTAATAAACTTACAAGAAGAAGAGAAAGCCCGCGGAGTAGTTCCATATAAATTGTATTAACTTGGTTTGAGTAGTTTATGACTTACCTCCTTTAATACGTATTTTTTCTTCGTGACCTATGATGACGGTATGATGATCTTGGAAAGATTACGTTTGATGTAAAATCCTTATTTTTTCAAAACTGGAATCTACTTTTATCTATCATATCCGGATCTATTCGAATCCTCATCACAGTTCAAGACCTAACTCTAATCTCGAATGAACAAACCACATTTCTGCATGCAACAGTGACGTGTTCGAAACAAGTGTTTAGCCGATCAGACAGTCTTGCCTGCGTGATTACACGATGCACACAGTACATCGCGCGTGTGGTTTGTAATGGCAATACAGTTTTACCAACCATACGCGCGATGTACTGTGAAGTGTGAACGAAAAGTGTCGTGAAGCTTGAGCGTGTAGTAGGCCCATTTAGTCTAACGGAATAAACTCAGAAAAACTGGCATACAAATATAATTAAAAAAAACATTATCTTATTAAAATCAAAAGAACAAAATTAAGTTTATTAAATCTGCCAACATTGAGCTTTGTATAAATTTCGTGTCCGACACGTGGAGGAGTTCTCTAGTGAAGTGATCGATCCTGACTGCAAACAGCCAACCGTTTCTGTCGTCTTTCGTTGTCTGAAATTGTTTAAATTGGCGAACTGGTTCGAATTTCAGTTTCCAGATATGACCAATTTAAGTATACTACCTAACCTACAAACTAACTAACAAGGAAAGTTATAAATATAGGTATATAATCTACATATATAATAATATGAAAAATCAATGCCACTTTTCGTTGTTATATACAACTCAAGAACGGGCTCATCTACTCAAACCAAATTTTTAGGCTTTATTCGAACTATTTAGCAGATGGTTTATGTGAAGGTAGGTAGTAGGTAGCTAGTAGGTAGGCAGTAGGTAGGCAGTAGGTAGGCAGTTGGTAGGCAGTAGGTAAGTAGGTAGTAGGCAGGAAAAAGGGCATTGCAAGGCATGCCGGGTCCAGCTAGTAACTTATAAAACACTGTGTACGGTGTTTGCTGCTGTTGTGTGTGATGGTTTGCTTATCGAAAACTATCCCACAGGGGCCACAGGAAAATACTGCCAAGGTAAAAGGCTATCCTATGTCCAGGGTTAGGATTAAGACTGAGGATAGGTTCTTCTATCTTCAAAATGCATTCAGCTATTGTACCGTGATAACGTAACAGACAAACAGGATGACCGACAGATAGGAGACAGATTTATAAAATATTATAAGTAGTAGTATGGATTTTTAGGAGGAGGGACTTTGCATTGCAATGCAGGGCAGTCCTCCCAAACCTCCGACAGCCAGCAACTCTTTTGATTTCGGAAACACAGTTCTTAAAGCATCGTTCCAACGCTCCGGTCATTTGCAAACTCAACATGATCTTTGTTGTACACAGATTTGGCATCTCTTTGTTACTCAGTAATAGTGTTAAAAGGTCTGACAGCTTAATGGATAAGGAGTATGCCTACGTCACGATTGGGGTAAATAAACAACAGTATATTATGTTAGGAAAGAAAACTCTCCATGTTGCACGTCATGGCAGTATCGCATTTCATGTCATGTCAATGCCTAGCCATACCGGACCCCTCGTATAAAGAAGAATAGGGCAAGTGGTGTAAGAAGAGGGATCAGGTAATTCTAGGCACTGACTGTACTTACAAACTAATGCTTTTTACTTGTCAGTCTTGATTGTACTACAGTGTACGTAAAATTGTAGCAAAAAATCTATTCAAAAAAATCTCTTAGGAAAATTCAGACAAAAGGTAGACTCGAGGGCATGTTTACTTACCTACTCCCGAAAAATCTTTTTTTTTTTTTCTATTTTATCAAAGTTGTGAAAATATTGAACGTAATACCCTTTGCTTAGCTTCTTTGTATCAAAGTTTTTTTCGGTTCCTCGCTGAAAAGCTTGTAACTTTGTGAAGACGGTTGATTTTGTTTTTCTTTCAACCTAAAATATTTCGACGAGAGCCTGTTATGGAGCGAATTTTCGTATCTTTACTAATGTAATTCACTGCACTACAGAACAGCTTTAGCTCGATGAACACAATGATACAAAGGAATTCATTGTCCTAGGAACGTAGACTACATTCCTAAAACCCCGATCGAGATCGCCATGCCAATTCCCAAATATTATATAAACAGATAGTACACTGCCAAATAAACTTACATAAAAATACCATATCCTACTGAATTGGATCCTGAAAAAATAGGCAAACAAAAATAAAGACAATTCCATGATATTGGTTTGAAAAATACAAATGGCTACCGTATTACAATATCACTGGTTTCCCTTTCTCATCGTGCTGTCATTTTCTTAAATTTACCTTAAACATGAAGTTTTCCAGCTCAATATCAAAATGAAATACGTTGATGCCGCCTGAAGCAATTTACCTCCATAACAAAATCTATTAATGTAAAATTGTAGTAGCTTCAATTTCAGTCCAATATACTTACTGATGTAGTATTCATTTTGTGACGGTCCATGTCCATCGATTGTGTGTGGTCTGTGTGGTCTGCAATTGATGGATATGGGAAAATTGGAGACTGTCACTGACCGAATTTTGTCTCTCAATTTAAATCATATACCTACCTGTCTCATCATCAATTTCTACTCATCGTACAGAACACTTAAAGTAGGCCTAGTTTCAATGTTGAATTAGGTAGGTAAGTATATCTCTAGAAGGGGTACTCATATAATTATATGCTTAGGTATGTGGTAAGTGCATATT
Organism: Diarsia mendica; assembly: GCA_949316265.1. Lineage (NCBI taxonomy): Eukaryota > Metazoa > Arthropoda > Insecta > Lepidoptera > Noctuidae > Diarsia > Diarsia mendica. The sequence goes on from OX438897.1 coordinate 14,625,871, forward strand.
ATGCAAAGTGCTACAAACACACAACTCCGTAACAAGAGTGATGGTACAAATAAAGATTGATTGTGTTGAACTGTTGAGCTCTCAAGTTTAGAGTTCTAACAATATTTTGATTCACATCATCAAAACATGGATCGTTCATGTTTTGTTTATTGGTGTAGGTAATGGCCAGAATCAATTAAATGTATATCTTCCATCAATAAATTTTCTTTATAATTCATATACATACATATTATTAATCATTAATTTATTCATAGGTGTAGATTCTAAATTAAATTTAATGGAAATAAATTTAAACCTAATTTCAAAAAAAACCTTCTTTCAAAGTTCTACTTTTATGTAAATTTCTATGTTTTCATTCATTTTATTAATTCATATCTATTTCAGACTCTTGTAATTGAATTAGCAAAGACAGCTGAAACTTCAGTTATACATAGAAAACTTTATTGGATGCCGTGTATGTACGCGAAATCGAATGTTTTCTAATTCAGTGGCTGTTGGCTCCACTTGTGCATCGATTTGCACAAGCAACTGGGACCCGTATAATATTCTTTTCGAATGTCGATTTTAATAATAAATACTCGTTTCTTTTCATACTGCATTTTCAGAACGTACCACTGAAGGAAATAGCTTTCATTCGTACTATGAAAGAAACTATTTAATGCAGGTAAAGTACTTTCTTCTGATAAGTAATTGGTTGCAAGCCATAGAAATGAATGACTTTGATTAAAAGGTAGTTTCTTTTTAGGGTTCCGTAGTCAACTAGGAACCCTTATAGTTTCGCCATGTCTGTCTGTTCTTCCGTCCGTCCCCGCTTAATCTCTGTGACCGTTAGCACTAGAAAGCTGAAATTTGGTACCAATATGTGTATCAATCACGCCGACAAAGTGGTAAAATAAAAATTGGAAAAAAATGTTTTATTCAAACTCAAACTCAAACTCAAATATTTTATTTCAATTAAGCCATTACAGGCACTTTTGAATGTCAGAAGGACGGAAGAAGAACGAAACTACGAGTGCAATACGTCATTCCGAAAGTCACCACGCCGAACCACACGCCACCGAATGCCCGCAACAACGAACACTGCGAGCACGAAAGCACGCAGCGACGCAAACCGCAACAACGAATGCTCGAGACCCCGAAACACGGAACAACGAATGCACGCCGCAACGTGCAACCGCCGCCCCGCGACCCGGAGCCCCGCACACCCGCCGCCACGGCACACGCCGCCGCGCGCCCCCGCACCCACAGCACTCGCCGCCGGTAACATCCGGCGCCGCGCAGCCCGACGCAGCAACTCCCGAAACGACGCATTGCACTCCTACGCTACAGTCACAATCACAAGGCATAATAACTTGTGAAAGTACTGTAGTTGCCAGTTCCCTAACGTAGATCTCATGAAGAAGAACGGGCAAGAAACTCCATGGACACTCTTTTAAAACAGAATTTGTTACAAAATCTTGGTACATTATATCATTCATGTTGAGATGGTATATTATGTGAGAACTATGTAGCAAGACGTGCAAGTTAAGAGCGTCCAGAGTAAAAAAATATAAAAAACAATTCAAAGAAAAATATATAAACCATGGCAGCTAAGAGATGACCAGTCTCCACTGACAGCGCCCGTTCACGAACATGACGCATGGATCAGCACCATCTAACTCAACCATTTTGAAGGGAATCAAATGATCCGACACACCCGCCACCATCAGCGAGACATTTGAGTGAGCATGACATTCTCCCAGCCACCAGGGCAACGTCAATAAAATATAACTAAATGTAAAAAGTGGCTTTATAGTAGGTACATAGTACTCACACATGTGCCATGCAATTATACAATATTAAGACATTGAATCTATACAATGCAAAGATATTTTTACAATCTTCTGCAGCCTTTTACACTAACTTCACATGATAGTCGATTTATTTGCCCCTAAGGTTGTGGAGCAGGACCAGCATTGAGCCAAGCATTTTTATCATCAATGTAATCCCCCAATTTATAGTATGCTTGCCTACATAGTGTGCGTTTTACACAAGTTTTAAATTTCGTCTCACTCAGTTGAAGAATGTGAGGGGGTATTTTATTGTAACATTTTAAACAGTACCCCATGAAAGATGAGTCTACTTTAGCTAGCCTGAAACCTGGCTGAACTAGTTGGTCCCTATTTCTCGTATTATAGTGGTGTCTATCACCTCTTTTACTAAACAAATGCAGATTTTTCCTAACGTACATGATGTTTTCATATATGTATTGACAAGGTACTGTCATGATGTTAATTTCCTTAAACAGCTCTCTCAGAGAATCGCGCCTTCGTAGACCATATATGGCTCTAATAGCTCTTTTCTGCAGAATAAATATAGACTCGATGTCTGCAGCCCGTCCCCATAGTAAAATACCGTATGACATAACACTATGAAAATAGCTAAAATAGACTAGTCTCGCGGTATCTACGTCAGTAAATTGGCGGATTTTCCTAACAGCATATGCTGCTGAACTCAGCCGTCCTGCAAGAGATGTTAAATGCGAACCCCACTGTAGCCTCGAGTCAATCGTTATCCCCAAGAAAACAGTTTCATCGACAAATTCTAGTGTCTCTTGATTCAATACTATGCCACAATCAGTACTTTTGACATTTGGTAGAGCAAATCTTATGCACTTCGTTTTTTTCCCATTCAAGACCAAATTATTGACAGTGAACCAATTATGAACCTGCAGTAGGGCGTTATTTACGTCATCAAGATTTGTGGCACGTCTGTTTACCTTAAATATTAAAGAAGTATCGTCGGCAAACAACACCATTTCAGGTTGGTTTTTAAATAAATGGGGTAGATCATTAATATAGACTAAAAAGAGAAAGGGACCTAATATCGAACCTTGTGGCACACCCATACTTACTTTTAAGCCCGTTGAATTGACACCATTTATTTGTACTTGCTGATGTCTATCGTTTAAATACGATTTCATTAAACTGAGCGCAAGTTTCCCTAAACCGTAATGTTCAAGCTTTATGAGAAGCGTTTCGTGGTTGACGCAATCAAATGCTTTCGAGAGGTCACAGAAGATCCCTATGGCATCTTGTGACTCTTCCCAAGCAGTAAATATATGTTTTAATAAGGTGACACCGGCGTCAGTCGTACAACGTCCTTTGGTGAAACCATACTGTTTCTCATGTAAGATTTTATTGGTGTTAAAGTGGATGAGCATTTGATTAAGCATTACCTTTTCAAACACCTTGCTGAAAACTGGCAAAACGGATACGGGTCTATAGTTATTAGTGTCTTTACTGTCACCGGATTTGAAAAGTGGTATTACCTTGCTGTATTTCATAAGGTCCGGGAAGACTCCTTGGTCCACACACAAATTAAATATTAAGGCTAAGTACGGAGCTACAGTCTCAATAATAGCTTGACAAACTTTAATCGACAGTCCCCATAGATCTTCGGTTAATTTGACTTTAATTTCCTTAAAAGCTTTAATGACTGCTATGGGGTTTATATGTTTAAATTGAAACTCAACCGGGCAGGCTGAAACGTTCGCTCTAAGTAACTCAATAGAAAGCAAGGGTGATGAATTTAAGGTTTCAGTAGTTTTAAGTGGGATACTAGTGAAGAAATCTACAAATTCTTGAGCAACTTCGTTTTTAGAATTTAAAAGGCCACGTGAAGTCTCTAGAGTGATATCATTATTAATTTTTTTATTTCTATTTGTTTCACTATTGATAATTTTCCAAACCGTCTTTATTTTATTATCGGCGGATTTAATCTTGTTGCTAATGAATAGGGCTTTAGCTACTTTGCAAGCGTTTTTGAAAATTTTAGAGTAAGTTGCAACATATTTATTAAAAGTTTCAGAGTTAATGTAAGGCTTAAGACCGTACAGCTCAAACAATCGCTCCCTACTTTTCCTAATGCCCTTTGTTGCCCAGTCACTGAACATAAACTTAGGGCAAATAGATTTAGTTTTCGTTTTTATGGTATTATTGAACTCGGTGTGAATCACCGAAAAGAATTCCTCATAAAACAGATTTACACTGTCAATAATTTGGCTTGGAATGCCTAAATTACTAATTAAATTATCATTAAACTTATTTAAATTGCTGGGTGTTATTTGTCTAGATGTCATTTGTATTTTTTGTACTGGTGTGTAGGACTCGAAAACTACGGATTGACCGCTGTGATCAGAAGGTAGGTAATTTACAATGGATTTATCCAAGTATTCACAACCACAAAAAACATTGTCAATACATGTAGCAGAATTTGCAGTAATTCGGGTTGGTTCTGAAAACACGTTTAACAGGTTAAATGATTTAAAAAGATGTAAAAATCTACTGGTATTCGAATTTTTGTCTAAAATATTAACATTGAAATCACCACAGACAACTAGAGATTTATGACTAGTAGCAAGTTTTGCTAAAGCATCTTCCATTACTGACTCAAATAAAGAGTAGTTTTGATAATTTGGAGGTCTGTAAACGCACACTATTATATGCTTATCGAGCTCAACACAAGACAGTTCAATATTATATTCAACCGATAGATTAACAATATCACTACGAGTTTTAAATTTAATACAATTTTTAATTAAGATTAATGAACCCCCACGAATCTTAGATTTACGGTTAAAGCAACTTCCCACACTGTAATTTGCGTAATTAATTAGCATCTCATAGTCTCTTAACCAATGCTCAGTAAAACAAACAATTTCAAACTTTGTTCTTTCTAAAAACAATTCAATTTCAAGTTGCTTTGAAGAGAAACCTTGAATATTTTGATGAAATAATTGCAAGTCATTCTGCTTAGCCCCTTTTTTACATTTAGGTCTTTGAGAGCCAGAAGGTACATTGTTATGGTTTGGTATAACACTAATGGTACTAGTATCTTCTGTTGTCTTACTAACTAGTTTAAATTATCCGGAGTGCGTCCCAAGACTCCCATGCTATCAGGCATGGGAGAGCATGGGAGTGGGAGATATTAGGGTAGCCCCCCTATATGTAAAGTGGGAAGTGATATTTTTTTTAATTTCAACCCTAACGTGTGATATATTGTTAGAAAGGTATTTAAAAATGAGTCGGGGTTTACTAAAATCATTTTTTGATAATGTTAATAATTTCGGAAATAATCGCTCCAAAAGGAAAAAACAATATAATATACAATGTGTCCCCCCCCCCCCCCCCCCTCTAACTTTTGAACCATAAGTTTAGAAAATATGAAAAAAATCTGAAAAGTAGAACTTTTTAAGGACTTTCTAGGAATTAAAACATTTTGAACTTGGATGGAAACAGTTTTTGTACAAAAAAGACAAAAACTTGTACAAAATCATTTCAGTGTGCTTACTCTCGAATATAATTCCGATAGATCGACATTGGAATTGTCAGTCAAACGTCAGGCATTGGCTGGACTCACTGAGTCTAGCCAATCCCTGACGTTTAACTCAACCAACTGACGTTTGACCAATGTCGATCTATCGGAATTATATTCCAGAGTAAGCACCCAGAACTAAGTTTGTAGTATAATCGTATATGCAAGAATTTTTTTTAACTTCGTTTACATATTTTATTATCCTGAACGTATCTTTTTTCAAACAAAAAAAAAACTAAATGTGGCACTCGGAGACTGCCGCGGTAAAGCTATTGCATAGTATTTTTTATCAACAGCAAATAATTAATTATTTAATTTGACAACCTCAGTTGACAACCTTGTTATTTTCCGTAACCATAGCAACCTGGTTGAATACTGAATCTTGAATATTTTCGTTAGGGAATTTCTGGATTCGCTCTCCACGCTCAAGGCCCGCGATAGAAGCTATATGCAATAGCTTAAAAGAATTATTAAGTACTACGGAACCCTACACTGAGCGTGGCCCGACACGCTCTTGGCCGGTTTTTTCAATCATGTTGTCAATTTGCTCTTTTTATGTCGCCCGGTGAACCAGAAAAGGAAAAATAATGGGAGTTATGAGTTCATGACTAATGGACTAACTGCAAACTGAAAAAGCAGTTATTTAAAAAGTTTACATTTATGTTTTTGTTCCATTGTCATTAGAAACGTGGAATTGTGTCATGAAAAAAAATTAAACAATCATAATTAACTGTCTCTCCTCCTCTTCCGGCCTAAAATCATGGGTACCTACCCGTATATCTCACACCTATAGATGCCCACAGAAAATCTGACACGGATGCTAAAAATATATCTACAATACAATACGTACATAGGTACGTATTAAATCCGTACCTACGTATGACCAATTAGTGACAAATTTATTGGGTTAAAACTATCCTTACTTAGACCGTAGATAAACTTCATGCAATTGTAAAACTTCACACCGCAAACATAGCGTAGCGACTGAATAAATGTTAAAATCAGAAATTCTATCTCAGAATCTCTTTTCAACATCTACGGGTGAATTTCCCAAATGACTTATTTTTTTGTCTTCGGTGAAATTAGTATTTGAAAAAAGGAATATTGTTCTGAATTATTTTTTTTAGTATTCAGTAGATAGTTATTGCGTTGTGGCAAAAATATAATTTACCTAGGACTATTTACAAAGGTAGAAATATATACATAAACCTCTATTTTTTTCAAATCGGTGCTGTCCCTCTACTTTTTTTACAAACAAAAAACTTAATACACTAATAAAAATAAGTAAGTTAAGGATATAACTTATTCTATTTCATAGAATATTAGTTATATTATTAATATATAACATATTTTATTACATAATGAACGATTATTATTACTGAGAGGCACAAACGTACTTGTCCTGCGAAATGTTCTCATATCGCTGGACAAAAGTAATTTAAACCTAACTTTACATCGACGAGTCCGACAGCGTCCCCACCCCAATTTTATTTCTCTCGTTAGTGTGTGCTAGTGCGCAGTCAAGACGGACGTGTGTCAAATCGCTGCATATTCCCGCCAATAACGTAAGTACGCCATTTCAGTTGCTCCCGGACAATTATTTCATATTATCGGTGGTTGAATTTTTCTAGTGTAATGAGTAGTTTCATTATTGTTGTTTGGTTCTAACAGAGGTAGTAAGTGAATTAGCTTCATTGACTGTTATTGAATTTATCCTAGATATTATGATTTTTTTCTTATTTTCTAAAAATTGTGTTATTTCTCACGTCGCTGTTCTCATATCGCTGTAATCGGTGGTCTTTATTACCACCGATGTGATAATTTACACCGAAATGATGAGAAAAAATCAATCGGTGTCTTATATCTAATATCGGTGTTTTGATTCATGATCAACGCACAGTTTTGTCACATCGGTGGATTGCTTTATCATATCGGTAGATATTTTATCATCTCGGTGAGTCGTTTTATCATATCGGTAGATCCCGTGTCATTTCGTTAAGTATACAAAGAAACAATGGAACATACATCCAAACACATACATTATATACATACATATACACCGTTAAATTTCGGTCGTTTTAAACCCATGGCTGGTCGATCTGGTACATGGAACACTATCGATTTGTAGCGATAAAATCAAAAAATAAAGTATCTTTTTTAAAACTCGTATTAGGATAGATTATCATATCGCTGGATATGTACATCATTTCGGTGGATAAACTTATCATATCGGTGTACAGAAAAATAATCGGTGCCGGTTTATCATATCGGTGGAAACCAGAATTCAAACTGAATTTTCTCTTTAGTCTTAAATGTTATGTTGATGATATTAAATTTGGGGATATTTGATATCCTAAAGATTACATAAAACCTGAAAAATATAAAAAAATAACATAAATGAAAAAATTCACCGATATGATAAAAAAAATGGCATTTGTTGAAATTCACCCCTACCCTTTCTCGTGATCTTGAGTATTCTAATCTTCATCGCGTAATGGTGTGTTAGCATGTATTTACATGCAGCGACCGATAGTTCCGCCGATTTCTTCCACAGAATCTGGGTTAAGTAGCTGCTTCCATTTCATTCGACACTCAGCTTACGCTCAAACCGACTTCAATAGCCGTTTAGTCTTTGATTAAATCACTGCCTAAGAGAACTGCAGCTTTTTCATACCGTTTCATGAATAAATGTCATTGTAATGCATACCATTGTACCATGACCATGTCATCTATACTAATATACTAATACTAATATATAATATAATAATATTATATAAACTATAATATATTTTTGTAAGGGGTAATCTCGGGATCTACTGAACCGATTTTAAAAATTCTTTCACCAATAGAAAGCCACATTATTGCTGAGTGTCATAGGCTACTTTTTATCCCTGTATTCCCACGGGAACGGGATCTACGCGGGTCAGCGGGTGAAACCGCGGGACGTCCGCTAGTTGTATTATAAAATCATACCGTACCTACTAGTGTAATTAAAACATGTTGATGTGCTGTTAAGAGTTGAACAAACTGAAAAAGCGATAATAAACAATGACGAGTTCCGAGTCATACGGGAAACATATTTTCATTAAATATTTAGATTGACCTGCAATGTTTGGGTACAGTAACAGTCCAAATACAGGTCAAAAATAAATAATATAATACTATTGCAGAGCACAAAGACATTTCATCTATACAAATGAATAAAAATGGAAGTGGTTCATTGCAATTTCAAAATAAGAGATAAAGTGTTTCAAGGTCTTTTCTAAGTTTCGTCTGACAGTATATCGATCTGCTGTCTGCCTGTTTGTTGCTATCTCTGAAATGGCTGGACTGATTTTTACGGGACTTCTACTGGAAGATAGCTGATGTTACAAGGAGTCAAATAAGCTTAAACATAAGTAGATTAGAGTTCCGTGCATAAAACTAAAACCCTTGAAATTGTTTCACGCGGACTTAGGACGCGGGACACACCTAAAAGAGAATAAACAAGCATTTATTAGGTACTGGGCGTATACTATGTTTACACAAAACGTTAAATACGTAATTTTGCACAAGGTTGCCTCCAACATCTTCGTTGGTCTATTGTTTTTAAGCGTTACTGCTATACCTATTCTCAGGCTCTGACTTCGATTTCTAGCTCGGGCAAATTGATATTGGGTGTTTTCCTAAGGAATATCCCAATATGAGCTCAAAGGGCCGGTGGTGTAGGATTTCACCTCAGACATTAAGACTCTTTAACATGAATAATAATAATAATAACGTGGTCGCTCACAATGGCCCTCATCAGAAAGCTCAAAGTCACCCAAAGGGCAATGGAGAGGGCTATGCTCGGAGTTTCCTTGCGTGATCGAATCAGAAATGAGGACATCCGCTTGAGAACCAAGGTTACCGACGTAGCCCGAAGAATTGCCAGACTTAAGTGGCAATGGGCAGGGCACATTGCTCGCAGAACGGATGGCCGATGGGGCCGAAAAGTTCTGGAATGGCGACCGCGAACCGGAAGACGTTGCGCTGGAAGGCCTCCCACTAGGTGGACCGATGACCTGGTCAAGGTTGCAGGAAACCGCTGGATGAGAGACGCACGGGACCGGTCAATGTGGCGACGCCTGGGGGAGGCCTATGTTCAGCAGTGGACGTCTTTTGGCTGAAATGATGATGATGAATGATGAACATGAATACCGAAAAGTGGAAATGTGTAATTAATTCCCCGAAAGGTCAGGACTAGGTAAGAGTTATGCCCAAATTTCTGCCACCTTTCCTAGATTACAGGCATATCAAATATTGTTTTACTTCAATGTAACTGAAACCAATATTCCCAATCATCATTCATCATCATTTATTTTCAGCCAGGAATCACCCACTGTTGGGTTTCCCCTTACTTCTGGCAGTCTTCTCTGATGCGTCTCTTATCCATCCATTTCCCGAGCTCCTCTCCTGACGATATCATCCAAATATAATAAATTAATAATATTCCCAATGCAAAACTTTAATAATTTCAAGCGATATTGCTTTAGTTCACTCGTTTAATTTTATTGCACCATTGTGTTCTGGTATTTTCGTCAACAAAAATTGAATCTTCTTACAAAGAAGGAAAGTCTGCTCACTGCGGGTCGTTGATCTGTTACTGCTGCTGCACTTTGATGATCTAATATAAATCTGAACTGGATATTACTTGGAACTTTAGTATGGTAAAACTTTATTTTACTGACATTTCACCAACTTCATTTTGCTAATTCTCATCTTTTACGTTTGAAAGGGAAAAAAACAAGGTGGGTACAGGCTACTTACCTAGTAAAATCATAATTGGTAGGTATAGGTAGGTATATTATTATACATAACTAGCTGATGCCCGCGGCTTCGCCCGCGTGGATACTGTAAAAACAATCCTTGATGCGGATTACATATCATTCTAAAATTTCAGCTCGATCGGTGCAGAACTTTTTGAGTTTTTGAAGCGTACACAAACCAACATAACATTTATATTATATACTTATACTTATATATATAGATATAGATATATAGATGTTACAATTGAAAATGGTGTCTTGTCTGACTATAGCTATATTTAGTAAATTTTAATAGCTTGATACAAGTCGTTACAATAGTTGATACGTCCAAGAACTACAGAGACACGAAGTGTTGAAAACTCAAGGGGTGAGTAGGTACTCACGTACTTCATCATCATCATCAACCTATAATGTTCCCACTGCAGGGACTCAAGCCTCCTCTCTAGGAGAGGGATAGGCTATAATCCACCACACGGGCCCAGTGCGGGTTGGTAGATGTCACATGAATTCAATTTTTTTTTATTCTAAGACATGCCGGCTTCTTCACGATGATTTTATTTATCGTTTTGAGAGCAGCAGTGATGAAATAAATTATACAAAGTAATGCGCCTGCCTGGGTTCGAACCCACGACTTATTGTTCGTAAGTCGGAGCCGCCACCGCTACTCCATCCGTACGGTACGTTAGTAGTACCTACCTACGTACTTTAACCTTTTTTACATAATATATTGGAATGCAATCCAAAATCCTCGTCTTAACAACAACTTAGGTTATACTAATACCACAAGATTCCAGAAATTATATTTTACTAGTGACCCGCCCCGGCTTCGCACGGGTACAAAAAAGGTATTAAAACCTTCCTCTTGAATCACTCTATCTATTAAAAAAAACCGCATCAAAATCCGTTGCGTAGTTTTAAAGATTTAAGCATACAGACAAACAAACAAATAAACAAACAAACAAACAGACGCGACTTTGTTTTATACTATGTAAGGATGGACATCTAATATAACCTACGGGTAGGTACCTACGCCCTTTTGCACGAAAACCTAAAATACCGGCTCTTTTATGGTTCAAATTGTAAATTAGGTAGGTACTAAACTAATCTAATAAATCCTTTTTTTTTTTTTTTGGTGGGTGGAGAATCATCGAATAACCCCCCCCGCTCTTGGGCAGAGCGAAGGGGAGTGTCAGACTTCTACTGACTAAAAACCAAACCCATGTTCCTTCTTCGCCCTTGTGTCGGAGCCGCGTTATCCTTTCGACAAGCCACAGCCCCGACGGGCGTCGGCCCTTGCGGGCCCCTTCTTGCTGACATCTCTTTGAGGCGCGCGTGGAACACGTACGCGCCGCCGACACGGTCTGTTGCCGTCATGACGACGGCCGGACGGCGAGCTAGCCCGTTACTCACCGTCCACAGGCCCGCGTCTACGGTGGCCGGAGGTCATCGCGTGCCCCCGGCGCCCGGAGCGCCTTCCGCGGCGGCTGGGACGTTGTGAGGTTCTCTCCCTCTCTCGTTCCGCCACCTCCTTCGCTAGCATCACTGCTCCGCAGAAGGAGGCGACGGCGTCCCATTCCTCTTCGCCCCGGACCATGGCTTGCACCAGGGCCGGACGCGAGAGGTCGCCGCCGCCGATCGCCGCTACGAGAACACGGCGGGGCTCTGCCCAAGCAGGGCACGCCTCCACAGTGTGCTCCACCGTGTCCTCCGGTCGATCCTCGCAGTGGAAGCATCCGGGCGTTTCCTCCCGCCTGATTCGATACAGGTACCTCCCGAAACACCCGTGTCCGGTGAGGACCTGCGTCAGACGGTAGATGAGGGCGCCGTGGCGCCTCTCCAGCCACTCCTCAAAGAGGGGACTTACCGCCACTATCGTGGCGTGCCCTGCACTGGGTTGCGACAGTCGCTGTCTCCATGCCGCCATGAGATCGCACCGGAGGTCCGTCCGCAGAGCGGCAATTTGCCGCGGCAACGGAGTGACCCCCCGGTGTAGCACCTCCACGCGCCATTCATGCAGGCGCGCTATCGCCTCCAGATCCCATGGTGGCAATCCGGCAAGGAGGTTCGCCGCCTCGCGGGAGATCGTGCGGTACCCACGGACTAGCCTTACGGCCAGCACCTTTTGGGGCGCGTTCAGGTAGTGGGCGGCCCGCTTTGACAAAGCACGCGCCCACACCGGGGCCCCGTAAAGGGCCATGGACCGCACGATCCCGGCATAGAGCCTCCGGCAGGAGGCGTTTGGCCCCCCCAGATTGGGCAAGAGCCACCTAAAGGCAGCCGCAGCCCGCTCCAGTCTGGGAGCCAAACGTCGGAAATGCTCCACGAAGTTCCACCGGCTGTCGAGGACGAGTCCTAGGTACTTCAAAGTACACTCGACGCCGATGGGAACCCCTCCCACAATTAGCTGGGATCCCGACGGTAGCACATTCCCACGTCCATTGAAGCCCATGGCCTCCGACTTGTGAAGCGCCACCTCGAGACCCAGCTGCCGGATCCTCTCAACGACTATCGCAACCCCGCGTGTCATGTTCGCGGCCGCCGCCTCGTGCGACTCCCCCCGTGCCAGCACCAGCGTATCGTCCGCGTAGCAGACGACGCTGACGCCGTCAGGGAGGTCGGCACGCAGCACCCAGTCGTAACCGATGTTCCACAGGGGCGGCCCCAGAACCGAACCCTGCGGAACACCGCACGACATCTCTCGCCGGTTCCATTAATTGTCCGTCTTGACCAGGAGATGACAGCCCTTCTGTCAGATAGTCCCCGACTACACGACGAAGGTAGGCCGGCACCCGGTGATACCGGAGTGCCTCCCTGATACAGCTCCAGGGCATGGTGTTGAAGGCGTTGGCGATGTCGAGAGACACCGCCAGGACCACACCGCCCCGAGAGACCGCATCCCCCGTCGTGACCCAAGCAACATGCTCACGTGAATAATGTCGTGAATTTTAAGGCATCGAAAGACGTCGCATCACGTCATTTTAGACGTAAATTTTGACGTGAGGATGTCACAAATTAGTGCGTCATTAATGACGTGATCAGCTTACGTGATTTCGACGTCAATTATACCGTCTATCATCACGTCTTAAATGGCTAAATTAGAGTAGTACCGAGGCCGGGCCGTCCCCCGACGGGTGTGGAGCGAGCCCCGAAAATCCCGTCAGCTTACAAAAGTCAGATTAATATAAAGGAGGTGACTGATGAGATGACGAGAAATAGGGAAGTATGGAAGAAGAAGACATATTGCGCCGACCCCATTGGGATAAGGGCAGGAGAATGATGATATGATGATGATGATGATACTGATCCCTCAGTGAGGGAACTTTCAGATATTAAGCTGAAAAGAACAGATACTACACTATGATCTTAGCCAAAAGGCCGAGAAGCGATAACACATCTAAGTAAAGCAGGGGTAGTCATTCGCTCGTGGAGAATCTTAACACCGCGATTCAGAAACGTGACGTCAGCGTACAGCGCCATCTATCGAGCAGCGGCGCTACTATATATCAAGTGGGTGGGCTCCGAATCACGTTACTTGATGACGTCTTAAAAAGCAAACGACGACATATAGCTCCGAATCACGTTACTTGATGACGTCTTAAAAAGCAAACGACGACATAAAGCTCCGAATCACATCATTTTATTACGTCATATATGACGAAGGACGTCATTGTTTGAAAGATGACGTCAGTTTATCGTCATTTATCACGTGAGCATGTTGCTTGGGGAGGGCTCTCACGCGCATGATGGCGTCCACCGTCGAGCGCCTCTTGCGGAAATAATAAATCCTTGATCTAGGTTTATTTTAACATTCGAGAATAGATAGGTAGATAATAACTAAATAGGTCTAAGGTATTATGAGGTCTTCTCTTCATAAACATATTGTGATATATTAGAGACTAGCTTTTGCCCGCGACTTCGTTCGCGTGGAATAGTGACTTCCGGCAGATTATTGGTTTATCTCGCGAAAAAAAAAAAAACTATCCTATGTCCTTTCTCAAGTTCCAAACTATGTCTGTACCAAATTTCATCAAAATCCGTTCAGCCGTTTAGGCGTGAAAGAGTAACAGACAGACAGACAGAGTTACATTCGCATTTATAATTTATAGTATGGATATTAGTATGGATACAGGGTCTTAGGTACCTAAACCCTACCTTAAATGATTAGGTACCAATAGCATAATATTAGAGCCTTAGTTTGTGGTGACATAAGAATTTGGTATATCTAGACTTCATTGAAAAACGACGTGTCTGAAGACTGACTATTGCGCACAAAAAAACCCATTTTAAAACATACCTAATCCAGCAAAAATATTCGAATTCTTTCGGCTTCGCTATTAAAATACGATTACAATACGTAACTAGCATTTAAATTCAAAAATATCGGCACAGGCATAAATAGCAGGGATTATAACTAAATAAATTATTTGAACAATTTCATATTTTAGATCTTGTAGTCCCATTTGGGCGCCAAAAGTAAGAAGAGCTTCAATTTTCCGCCTATTGCCGCCCGGGCCCAATCCTTTTAGTAGACTCGTCCCGACAACCCATCTCAATTTAAACGGACTGTAACTGTGAAAATGGATGGAATTCCAATGGGTTGGTGAGTAAGTAGGTAGCCCTACTAGAAACCTAGCTAGGTAGGTACCTACGTAGTACGTACGTCCTACAATGTTCTAGAATAGTACCTACATTTCGATACAAGCGGGAAAACATTAATATGAAGCCGAGAGCTGCTGCCTACGAATGCCCACGTGTATCGAAGACGTTTTCGAAGAAATAAAACAATAGAATGAAGTACCTATTTTAGTCTTTTCTTGCTTTGCTCTCATGCCCATTTAGCTCATGCTCAGCGTATTTTGAGCTGCAAAATACGTTAAATATCAACAAAAAACTGACCAAGTGCAAGTCGGACTCGCACATGAAGGGTTCCGTACCAAAACGGTATGCTATATTATACAATTTCTTCTACGGGCCAATGAAACTTGACCTCTGGATTGTATAGGCGCTCATACGATTCAGGGACCAAATTATATTGGTTAACTGCTGTTTCCATCCAAGTTCAAAATAATTTTCCTAGAAAGTCCTTATAAAGTTCTACTTTTCAGATTTTTTTCATATTTTCTAAACTTATGGTTCAAAAGTTAGAGGGGGGGGGGAAGCATTGTTTTTTTTACTTTTGGAGCGATTATTTCCGAAATTATTGACATTATCAAAAAATGATTGTAGTAAACCCATAGTCATTTTTAAATACCTTTCCAAGAATATATCACACGTTAGGTTAGGGTTGAAATTAAAAAAAAATCACTTCCCACTTTACATATAGGGGGGCTACCGGGGCTACCCTAATAAAACATTTTTTTCCAATTTTTAGTGGGAATCTATTTTCCTAGTGCGAGGGCGCCCTAGTAGGTCCCAAGCATAATTCGATTTCAGTGGATAGGGACAGACCGTTTATTCCCGGTCGTCCCCACCTTGTCGTCCCGTGGGGACGAATGGGAAAAAAGTTTCGTTCGTCCCCAGTGGAACGCCAAGCTACCCGAAACTGTAACATTTTCCGAATAAACCTAGAACCTAATACTTTAGCAATAAAGTTTAAAATCGATTGAAGAAATTCGCAGATTGTAGTCGCTTGTTCTGCTGGGGCGTCTGTAGTTCTGTATGTTATTCTATGAGACAGAACAGGACACTTTCATTTTGTTTCCTGTAAATATAGCAAGCACTCCTAGATTGAAACAGAATATGAGCGTCATAAATGATGATCCAAACAAAATAAAACTGGATAACTACAACCAAATAATTTTTCAGCAGCAGTAAAAATATTTGGAGACTCGCCCGAATACTCGAACGTCACTCGATTTTAAGTTGCACTTAAATCTCGTGCTGTCTTTGTTACTTTAACGCAGAGTGACAGAGATAGCACGAGTTTTGAGGGCTACTTATAATTGAGTGACGTTCGAGTATTCGGGCGTTTACTAGGTAAATGTGGTCACCCAATGCGATATTGTAAGGTAAGTCCAAATTATATTGTTTTTCGACATAAGTAGCTTCCTTATGAAAGTAGTCCAGTTTGATGGTCTGAATCGCAACCCATTAGTAGACGTATCAAATTCCATAAATTGTTTCTACTATCTACCTACCTACTACTGTGCTTGAAGTAAACTTATACACTGCTCAATGAATGCAACCCATATTAGCAACAGCAGTTTGCAGAATAACCGTTTCGTACGTATATCAGACCGCAATGAAGTAAACTCCCAAGGATTGTTTGTGAGGGGCCTAACCGCTTATCGGGCCCGACTTGTTATCAATACCGCAGTTCCCATTATTACGCATGTATTATATAATGTTATTTTAAGCTAAGATTTACAAGTAAAACTGTACACTCATAGTTTGACACAATGTTACACAAATAAAACACAATCTGTATGTAAACAATACAATTATTCCAAGATTGGTATAGATTGTTCTTTATTGTCCACTCGTTTTTGGTTACAGCTACTTTTGCTTACATGATAAAATTTATACTGTAGAGACACTGGTATGAGAAATCTAAGATTTCTAAGAAATTACAGGAAGCCATAAGTATACCGGCCTATTCGAGAAAAATACAAGTCATCGCCATACGTTACGGGTACACAGAAGGGTTAAATAAAAACACCAACATAGAATAATGTGCGGTTATAATATTATAAAATACTTTCAGCCTATCGAAACATAATCCTATGGGTTCTATTCGATATTTACATAGAAATATGAAAGGCGGGAGGACATTACATCTAGAAATGAGTGCCGACAATATCCCGTGCAGCCGACACTCGGTATATACCGGTTACTTATTATGCATGATCGTGGAAACAGTCGGTAAAGGCTCGCGTGCTTAGGTTAAGATTCATGCTAACCAGGTCCCGAGCTGGTGCATGATTTGTATACTCTTTAGAGTTCACAGACAATCCTAACATCAAATTTAGTGATTAATATCACAATTTATAAGTTCCGGTCACTTCTAAACTTAAAACAAGCGCACCGCTCTGCGGCGTCTACTCATCTTGGGGGCGCGGCTCCAGGAAGCCGCGTGCCGACAGCAGGTCGGGCTTCGGCGACACGTGCGGTGCGGGGGACGCGGCGGGGGACGGGGCCGGCGACGCCGTGCCTAGTGGCGACGGCAGTGTTGCGTACACTGTAGGCCGCGGCGGCTGATATGACGGCGCGTACGAATCACTGCGTGGGTTGTAGAATGGCGAGTCGTCGGTGTTGCAGTCCAGGTTGGGCGAGTAGGGTGTGGCGGCGCCGCAGGAGGGCGCGTCGTCGCTGGGTCGGTAGGCGGGCGCTACGGGCGCGTACACCGTGCGGCGCGGGGGCTCCGCCTCGGGCCGGTGGTGCGACGACGGCGCGTACGCGTCCGACCAGTTGGCTTTGCTCGGCGTGAAGTCTCCCTTTATGTAGAGCTGTATTGGTCGCCGGAAACCTTTACTAGCGTGTTGAGGGACGCCCAGTATGCAGCACTTGCTGAATCCAACTTCAGGTGACAGCAAATAATCACGAAATTTGTTCGGAAATAACTCAATAGAGTTGAAGTTTTCGTATATGGTCGGCTGAAAACAACAAAATTGAAATATTCATTACTTGCATACATACAAACAAAATGTATAGGAAAAATTAGTAAGTACATACTTTTAAAACTCTATTACCTACAGTAGGTACATACTTAATTGCAATACAGAAAAGGTGTGAAAAAAAACTAAAAAACCCGACTGAAAAAACGGAAAAGCAAAAAACAAGCACATTTTAAATTAAACAAAACTTGTAAGCAGGCGGGGTCCATTCTATTTTCATTTCATAATTTAATATTCAAATGAACCCCGCCTGCTTCCAAGTTTTGTTTAATTTAAAATGTGCTTGTTTTTTGCTTTTCCGTTTTTTCAGTCGGGTTTTTTAGTTTTTTAACTACATTTTTTTATTTAACACTTTTTAGTCAGTTTTCATTAACTTCGTTATTACTATTATAAGACGGTAGATTTCGATTCGATTTTATATTCATTCCGTACACGTAAAAAAATCCGGTTATAAGTAAGAAATGCGATATTGTTTGTTCTAATAACTTTAAATCGTTATATATCCTAAACGGTTTTATAAAATGAAAAATGATAAAGGAAACCTAATATTCATTTTCAAATACCTATTCAACGATACCCCACTTGATGTGGTGCGTCAAATTTTTTTTTTTCATTTTGACAATATGGCGACTAGTTGTTACTTTAGTGAGTATTGTTTATTGTAATGTTTTTAGTGACACTCGCGAGGTCAAGACGAATCGATTGACGTACGGATCATCAAAATCGGCCAAGGCGTTTGGCCTCTACAGTGCCACATAGGAACAAACATACATACATACATACATACATACATACATACATACATACATACATACATAGACTGATAAACACATAACCCTTCTTTGCTTTGCGCAGTCGGGTAAAAAATACGTACCGTTAGACGCTTCTTTTTCTTATAGCTAGCCCAGTTTTGAGCTTCTAACACCAATTTCCCGCCGGGACGTAGGTCCGCGAACATTCGCCGGAAGGCACGCTTGAGGCCCCCGTCGCCCCAATTTAAATGCATCCACTTGGTAGTGGACAGGCATAGGATCAGATCGAACTGAGGACTGTCGGGCCCGCTGCCGACCGGCATCTCCTCGCGAGGGACGTAGTTGGCCTGGAAAACAAATATTTAAATAAGATTTTGTAAATTATATTTTGAAAGTACATAATTGATGAGTCACAAAATACACCATGAGGAGACATTTTGTGAAAATCATGCATCATAGATTATACACTATCATTGAAAATCGTCATTTGTCACAATATGAACAGAGATGATGAAATCTATACTAATATTATAAAGCTGAAGAGTTTGTTTGTTTGAACGCGATAAACTCTGGAACTACTGGTTGGATTTGAAAAATTCTTTTTGTGTTGGATAGTTCATTTATCGAGGAAGGTTATAGGCTATATAACATCACGCTACTACCAATAGGAGCGGAGCATAAATGAGAAATGTTGCAAAAACGGGAAAAGAAAATTCCTTTCTGAGAGCTTCCGTTGCGTGCGCTGCGAAAACGGTTTAAGTTACGAGAATATCATGTATGAAGTAATTATTCGTCTTTAAAAGTTCTAAAAAAAAGTCCGCGACAGCATCTGTCTATCTTTTAAGATTGACTCACTGTAACCATTTTTTACTATTAAAATGTTAGGTTAAAAAGAATTATTTTTTGCGAAGCTTATTTAACCCATATGGTATTAATCTATATCTAAATAAATGTGTTCGTTAGAACGGAAATTTAATGTAGAATATTTGTGCTCTTTACTCTATACAGTTTAAACAAATGTCTTAGAAGATATCGCAATGTAAAAATACCCGCGCGGAAAAATAATTACGCGGGTTGCGTCGCAATGTAGGTACGGGGGATTCTGGCTGGCCTCCGGGAAATTCAAATTCAAAATATTTACTGCATCATAATGTTTACAAGTACAGAGTGTTATAGTATATTTAACAGTAAGAGATAGATTTTATAGTAATTCACACTTTAATATAATCTAAGCTAATCTAAACCATCTAAACTATTGTAATAAAGAGGAAAGATAAGATTTTTTGTTTGTTACGATTTAGCTTAATTAATTAATGTCGGATAGTCGATATATCGAGAAAGGTTATAGCTATATTTATATGACGCAGACGAAGTTGCGCGGGTTAGCTAGTATACCATAAGTAAGTACATCTTGGAATATGTTTACATAAGTTTTTAATTAATTACACCATCAGGTGAAATAAAAGCGTACCAGTCTGAAAGTAACATTGTTGGGGAACGCCAGAGGTTTCACGTCCGCGGTCAAGTCTCCCAGTGGTCCATACAACATGCTCATCGACATAGGGAAGAAAGTTTTCCCATTGTCTTGTTTATGCACCGCCTTCCTATTCTTCCTTGGTCTCTTTATTTTCCTTGCCGGCAGAGGGAGTACCTTCTTCAAATCCTCGCTTTTATCGAGCTTCTGATCAATTTTACAGTCTTCACACTTCTCTTCCTTGCACTTATCACACTCTCCTTTCTTATCTTCTTCTAAATCCGTTTTCTTATCATCTTCTAATTCAATTTTCTTATCATCTTCTAATTCTATTTTCTTATCATCTTCGAATTCTATTTTCTTATCATCTTCTAATTCTATTTTCTTATCATCTTCTAAATCTGTTTTCTTATCATCATCTCTCTTTGGTTCAGTTGGAACTGGAATGAAAGACCTCAGATTCTTCCTTGCTCGGTCTGGAATGAGAAAATGTTTTCATATTAATTCATGTTCTTGTTATCCCTCCTGAACTTACTAACAAAAACTTAAAAATACGGAAATTTTAAAAAAAGTGAGTTTTTTTCATCAATAAAAAAAAGCTGTACGTAAAACAAAGCTCGCGGGCCTGTGGACGGTGAGTAATGAACCCATTACTCATGAACCCATTACTCACCGTCCACAGGCCCGCGAGCTTTGTTTTACGTACAGCTTTTTTTGCGACACCGTCCGTCAGTCTTATGACGAAAGGCCGTATCAACGGCCCGTTCTTGTTCCAGGCAAGGGCCAACGCCTGCCGGGGCTGCGGGAGTATGCGAAAGAGATACCGGGGCCCGGAACACAAAGGGATAATGAAGGAACATTGGTGGTTTTTAGTCAGTAGCAATCTTGTCAGATTTCGCTCTCCGGAAGAGCAAAATCTTTGGCCAGAAGTTTTTGGATGATTTGCCACAAATCAATAAAAAAGAATACTGTTTAATACTTTTAAAACAATATTATTTCTACACTTCTACATCTACACTAATATAATAAAGAGGAAGGATTTTTGTGTGTATGTTTGTAATTAATAAACTCAAAAACTACTGCGCCGATTTCAAAAATTCTTTCACCATTACAAAGCTACATTCACCCTGAGTAACATAGGCTACTTTTTATTCCTGTATTCCCACGGGAACGAGAACTACTCAGGAGGAACCGCGTGACGTCCGCTAGTCTATGACATGTATAAAATTAATATCAATATTAAATTCTCTGAAAAGTTTCAAAATCACGCAATATTGATGTAATTGAACAGTAATTGGCTGTTAGCCAAAAGTGAATCCCACCTAATCAGGTTAAGACAGTGACCTGTATTACTTACTAAAGTTTTAGTGCAGTTACATATCTAACCAACTAATATCACATTATCATTAACATGGAAAATGGGATATTTACCATGTTTACTTTTTATTTCCAGCTACAAATGCTGTGTGCATGTGTTGTTGCTAGCTAGATATTTACAAGCACCATGATCTCTGATTAACATAAGTTTTTGCTGGCTTTTTAGTGTAAATGATAGTGTTAGTGGCCATGTCAGTTTAAAATTAATATCACCCTATCAATATCACTCTTGATACATACCTATCAACACCTCGTCAATGTCCATGCCAACAACCGAGCGAGCACCCAGAGTTCGAGCCACTGCTATTGAAATATGTCCAACGTTGCACCCAATGTCCAACACATCTTTGTTCTGGAAAAGATGCCGATGCATCTCAAATACTTCAAGCCGGATGTCCATCATAGCATTCAAGTTTCGGTACCCATAATACCTGAAATTTCAAAACTTGAATTATAAAATTGTACTCATAAAACATAATTGTAATGTTCTCCTTGAAATTTACTTTTTTTATATTTACAACTGTTTATTTATACTGTACACAATAATAATGAATGACAAAAGATTTATTTAGAGGTCAAGCAGTTCTCATGCAAATATTACCAACTGGCAAAATAAGACAGTAACAAAAAAGCAATGGACAGAATTTACATTTGAATAGTTCAATACAGTCCCCGGGATCAACTGTCAATGGTTTAAAATACGTTACCTGTCGTAATTACCAAACTGGTATCTTGAATTTTTGGGGTGGAACGTAGGTAGCTTTCGATTTTCATCAGTGCTGCTGAGTTTGGGGCGATGTGGCGAGGCAGGACGCTCGGGCGGCGCCGTGCGCTGCTGCGGCCGCGCCCGCATCCATGCTCCAGGCTGAGGCACAACTGGACTTACTATTTTATCTAATGAATCCATCCGACGCAACTTTTTGGGATCTTTTCCTTTTTGTGATGTGTTATCACTATCACTACAAGACCTTTTGCGTGATTTACATGCTGATGTCGAGGGTTCTGGTGGTGGTGGCGGCTCCTTGATACCTTCAACTACAACTTCTGCAGGTTCTTCAGTCACAGGAGATGTATTATCTGTAGTGCGTCTCCTTAGCTTGGCCTTTTTACGTGGCTTCCGTTGCTGCATCTCAAGTCTCTTCTCATACTCCTCATTATCCAATGGTTCCATTAAATTCAACGGGTCCCTTATGTTTGGAGGAATTATAACATCAATCTTAGCCTTGTGACGTGGTGGTGTAGGTAATGGTGAAGATTCTGGAGTGACTGCATTCATAGCTCTATTGATGTCCTCATCTTGTAAGCTATTTAAATTGAGTGGATCTGATATATTTCCTCCTAGCAAAAATTTTGTGGGTGGTATGAAAACATCTTTGCGTGGTCTTTTGTGGGGTAAGAAAAATTTTGAGATTGATGGAAAACTCTGTGCTCTTTTTCTTGCTTGCTTGTACTTGGTACCAATGTAAACTCTCCTATCATTAGGATTAGCTTTGGCAGGTGTGTGACCCTTCTTGCCATGATGAAATTTCTTTTTGGTCTTTTTTGAATTCCCCACTCCAGCTGCATCACCATCCTTGGAAGTATTGGCATCACACGAATTTAGAGCATTGGACTCACTTACATTTAGAGACGTTTCTGTAGAGTCGCCCACCTCGTTTTCAGATAGATCGCCAGCTGTTTCATTGTCAGCATTGTCTACAACGTTGGTTTCAGAAGCAATTACATTTTCTTCCGGGCTACCCATTACGTATGCTTGCCACAACGTTACCTACATTATAAAATAATAAAACATTTAAAAAGTTAAATTTGCCGCCACTTTACTTCTTGCAAAACCTACAAGGACATCCGTCAATGGTGATAAACAGTTTAACAATGCGGTTTGTTTTTATTATTACTTGCCACTGGGACGTATGCTTTCACGTTATTAAAAAGCTATGAAACGATTAAAAGAAAATATTTCACTTTACACATAACACAAATAGATAACTATCCACTTTTCAAAATCAAACACAGCACTTCGTGCAATACTTCAATACTTCGATATGATAGCAATGGCAATTTGATTTCATTAGTTTTCACACACTGCTGTTCAAACTGCGTGCTGGCCATAACCTAATTTTCTTATTGGTAGAAAATTCAAGTTTTCATATTGGAGCCAATAGGAACAAGGAACAGATAGACGGAAACATAACCTTTCCGCCTACAAGAAGTTCGGAAGAACGAAATAGAGTTGGCAGCCCAAATAAATGTTAAAAAATAAAACCGTTTAAAAATGGCATTGTCTATTTTTTTTAACTGGCAACTCACAAAAATGAAAATTTCTAATATTCTCGCAATGCTAATAGTCGGTAAAATAATAAGAAGTCACATCGCGCATCACATCCACAACGTGTGCCACTGACGGTAAACCTGTGGTAATCATATATGAGCAATGGTAGTCCGGGCTCCACGGTTCATTTCTGCATTTGATTACTAGAGTTATATTAGTTTAATATTAAATCTATCACAATGATGATGCAAAATGTAGCCTTGTTTATAACTAATACGTTTTATAGCAGCGGTGGCCCAGTGGTGGCGGCCCCGACATACGAACAGTAGGTCGGGGGTTCGAAGTTTCGAACCCAGGCAGGCACATTACTTGTAATTTATTTTATCACCGCTGCATGTTCTCAAAACGGTGAAGGAAAACATCGTGAGGAAACCAGCATGTCTTAGAACCAAAAAATTCGAAGACGTGACATCTACCAATCCGCACTGGGCCCGCGTGGTAGCACGTCATTCCCTCTCAAAGAGAGGAGGCCTGTGTCCCAGCAGTGGGAACATTAATAGGCTGATATTGATGAATACGGTTTACCACAATTAGTGGTTTATTATGGTTTCAAACTAAGGAAACTAAGGATTTTTTTTTAAATACCTGCCCCTCTCAGCCCTCTCTCATGTACCGGATTTTGGCAAAGTGCAAGAGTTAAAAATGCAGCGTTGCCGTTATATTTTATTATATAAGCATATTTTTCAGTCTGTCGAATCGTATGACATTATAAAAAAAAAAAAAAAAAAAAAACAATAGCTCCACTAAACTTAGAATAAAGCGAATCCTCCAACCGGTTCCGGAATGACTTTGTACAAGGTCAAAGTCATTCCGGAACCTTTATGAGCTGGGAGGGTTGTATTAATGATTTTGATGATTATAATTCTGTAACTACTTATGTCTTACAGCCGCGAATCAAATGTTCATCAACATACAACCTATCACTGGCCTGCAAATTGCAAAAAACTTAAGAAAAATTGAATTTCGCGGGCTACACTGGAACATCAACCTTAATAAAAATGGTAAGTAAATGATTTTAATTTGGCTTCATACTTTATTTTAAACTATTGCGTAATTAATGTACGCCCCAAGTGGTCGCGATTTCAAACACGTTTTAATTAAATTAGGATTTTAGATTAAAATGCAACCAAGGAACAAAATATTATAATGTAACCAAGAAACGTGGTCGTGGTAGGTATAAACTAATTTCAAACGGGTCTTAAACCACGGATTTTGGTTTAATATGGTTTATTTACAACTACAGCTAGAATATAGTATAATATAGATATAATCTTGCTTTTCTTTCGTCAGAGTGTCAGACAGGCAGGCCGCAGGAGCCTTGCTTCTTTCAAATCAATTGACTGCTCAAAATACTTTAGTCCAAAAAACCCAAAAGTATTTTTTTTCATATAGAAACATTGAATAGCACAAGCGCACAAGCGTCCGTCCTAATGTCATTGTAATGTTTGAATTTTGAATTGAAAATATCCGTTGTGATTCGTGTTGACTCTGTTGACAAACGATTGTTTTATTCAACGGAAGACGAGTAATTATTGATTCGTAGGTAATAATTACTTCAAAATATGTTAAGAAAACGACTCTTGAATACTATTTATTTATCTGTATGGTATCAGTGAAACAAAAATGGAATTTGCCCACTAAATTCGGAAATATACGAAAAGTGCAACGAATTTCAAGTAATGTTAGCAATTTCGTGTTTCAGAATCGTCAATATTTTGGTATCCTTCGAGCAAACTGGCTTATACATTGTGATGAATAAGGTAAGAATATGAAATTGTTTTTTATACGTAGTTCTTAGATTCAGCTCAATGCACTGCGCAGAATGTCGACTAACCCTAATATTTACCTCATCAGCCCTACAAGTAAGTACTCAGAACCTATACCTACTTACCTTATTTTTTAAATATTTCAGATGTCGCGGATACCTAAAATGCCAGTGACTGCCACTAAAGAAAACAAACCAAGTATGTTAAATCGTCGTCCAATGGCAAGAACACTGGTCAGTGCTCTTAGTGATGCTGACAAGAAAGATTTGATAATGAATCACACCAAGCCTGCTGGTCGTGGTGGACCTTCCTCTACAGTTCCAGCCCAGCGCCTCAAGAGAGCAGCTACTGCTCCGTCATCTGTTTATGTGCCACCACCACCAAAAGTATCTAAAGTTGAAAAGAAGGTTACTGTAGCTCCTAAAATAGCACCATATGATTATAAGGCCAGATTTAATGACTTGCTGGGAAAGCATAAGAACATGAAAAGTGAATTTGACGACTTGAAGGAAAAACACATTGAAGTGTCAGACAGTTACGAGAAGACTAAAGATTCAGTACAGAGTTGCATTAATGAAAGAGACAGACTAAAGGAAAACTTATTGAAATCTCTAACCGAGTTGAGAGAAAAGACTGCAGAATTTGACAAAATAAAAGTTGATTTTGACATACAGAAAATGGAAAATGAAGGCCTCCAGCGGAAGACTGTATTATTGGATGAAATAACCAACAGTCTAAAGCAGAAGACAGCTGAACTTGACAAAGTACAGTCGGAGTTTACTGAACTATCCAGACAACATAAAAGTCTGAAAGAAGAAACAGAGGCATTAAGAGTGCTAACAGATCATCTAAAGAAAATATCTATTCAATATGAAAAATTACAACTTGACTATAAAGAAGCTCAAGAGACTATTGCTAAATATAAGTCAGAATCAGATATATTGCAGAATATTTTAGCTGCTATGCATAAAGAGCAAAGAGACTTAAGAAATACTATTCAAGATTTGAAAGGTAATATTCGAGTATACTGTAGAATACGACCTCCTCTGGAGTCTGAGCAAACAAAGCCAAGGTTTAATCTCAATGTTCTTGATGCTTGTTCTATTGAGGTTGAAAAGGTGGAACTATTAAATTCAGTCAGAAAAGGAAAGCCACAACATGGATTCACCTTTGATGGGATATTTACACCACATTCATCGCAAGAAGATGTGTTTTCTGAAGTTTCTACTATGGTCCAGTCTGCACTAGATGGGTACAATGTGTGTATTTTTGCATATGGTCAGACTGGTTCCGGTAAGACATACACTATGGAAGGTGGATGTGGAACTGAGGAGTATGGAATCATACCAAGAGCATTCAACATGATATTCACATGCATGGAAGATTTAAAACGCATGGGATGGGAGTTAACAATAAAAGCATCTTTTCTGGAAATATACAATGAAATAATCTATGACTTGCTGAATTCTAGCAAAGACCAAGTATCTCATGAGATTAAAATGTCGAATTCTAAAGGAACTGATGTTTATGTATCTAACTTGAAGGAAGAGGAAGTTCTGAACTCACATGACTTCATCAGGCTGATGATATTTGCACAACGTAACAGACAAACAGCTGCGACCCTGAACAATGAACGCAGTTCGCGGTCTCACTCAGTCGCCCAAATTAAAATATCGGCGATACACGAGAAACGTAAGGAAAAGTATACCAGCAATTTGAATTTGGTGGATCTGGCTGGATCAGAGAGTGGCAAAACTACACAACGAATGGATGAGACAAAACATATTAACAGGTCTTTATCAGAGTTGTCTAAAGTGATTTTATCACTACAGACTAATCAGTCTCATATACCTTACAGAAATTCTAAGCTGACCCACTTGCTCATGCCCAGTCTAGGAGGTAATTCAAAAACACTTATGTTGGTAAATGTCAACCAATTTGATGAATGTTTCAATGAGACTCTTAACTCCCTTCGCTTTGCCACACAGGTTAACAATTGCAGAGTTGTTAAGGCTAAGAAAAATATTACTATGTTTGACTCATAATAACTATTATTTGTTATAATTTACATTATGATATTGAGTAGCCGTTATAATTATTAAAATAGAATAGAGAAAGTCAGCTTTCTTAACCAGTTAGGGGACAGAATAGTCATATTATCATAAATTGAAATAAACTATGGTATTGTTATTGATAACAATTGAATAAGAGCCTTTGCCAGTCAAACTTGTATTTGATAATTTGGTACACACATGTGGGTCTGTGCCCAGAATTTTAGATATACAAAAATGTTATTATTTGTCTCCCAACGTATTTTAATCTTAATGTCTTGGAATCCAAGATCTAGGATTAATGCTTTAAACTTAATTAATAATAATTTCCGTAGACATTGAGATGTTTCTGTACATACAATGACATTATTAATCCATGTATTTTTCGTCTTTTGTCTTGGAACTTATTGCTATAACTTTTATATCTTTTAGAGGTGTTTGTACACCGCTTTAATCAGTAATTTGACTAAATAATAGTGCTTGTTTTATTTAATTTTCAATAATTTTATGTCAAACAATTATGTTATTATTAGTTTTCCATGTGTAATTGTATTGTTTATTTTAAATATAATATACCTAATAATTAGAGAACTTCTTTTTATTGTTAATTTTTCATCATCATGCCCTTGTCCCATCCTTTTTGGGGTGGGTGTCACACGTTTTCTTCTTCCATTCTTCCCTCTCAGGCGTCACTGCATCATTAACTCCTTCCTCTTTCCTAGCATTCCTCACACAAGCCATCCATCTTTGCCTTGGTCTTGCTCTCCCTCTCCATCCATCTACATTTTCAGTCATACCCATTATAACCCAAGAGATTATGGTGGAAACGCACTTATTGTTGATCATGTCTGGCGGCGCTGTGGTTTTAGTTCAGCACGATATCAACATATTATGTAGGCGCTGTAGTATTGATGTATTATATTTAGTACCAAGTAAACCGTTAGATGGCGCTAGTCATACGATACCAGCTTATGCCCGTGTACCTAATTCGGCATATTTTCCCACTGGATCGCATTACTGAGACAAAAGTATCCTTTGTGGTAATCCAGGTCATAAGTAAACTAACTGTAAGTATGCAAACATCCCCAAATTCGATTAGTAGTTTTTCCGTGAGAGTAACAAACATCCATCCTTTCGCATATACTGACTGACTAGACTGGTAAGTAAGGTATTTCTTACTCGTACCCAAAATAGGAGCCTGCTCCCTCCTATTGAGAGAATCCTATCCCAGCAGTTAGGGGACATTATTCGGTCCTAAGTAAAAAGGTGCCTACTAAGAAGTTGTAACTTGTAAGTCTGCAACTGCATGCGATTGCTATTTGCTAGTTCCACACAAAGTTCTTTTTAAAACAAATTTGACTTATTCGGCTAAGAGAGCACATCCTGGATTGGTCTGTGGATGGGTGCCCACCTACCAAGTTTCCTCCGAGCCTCCGTTGGTCCCAGCTATCATTTGTAGATGTTTGAAAGTTGTAAGTACTTGTGGTTGTACGGAGTACCTAGTCAGAAGTTATGTCTGATAACCAGTCTTACGCAGGGAAGATCAGACTAGCACTCGCTTCGCTTAATGCTAAATAGGTAGGTACTGGCAGGTACTCAGCAGCATCCAGTTAGATGGGAAGCCCATGCCATTAAAGTTTGGAAAAATACTAGGCAGATGATCATTCAGGTCAGGATTCTACGAAAATCTGCCCTCGTGGAGAGCATTTTTTTCAGTATCTCTAATAAGAAATAAAGTTTTGTACACTCATTGTCATATACAGCAGGTTTTCAGGATCAGATAAAGCGCCTTTCAAAATGTTTGTGTAATTACTCTTTAGTAATTGTTTCCACTTAAAAGTTATATATAACTTTCTTTAAAGTTACTTCATTATCTTTATCAGCAAAGGAAACACTGGGTTTACCTAAGCTTCCCCTTTCTTCTGCCACACTTCCCGGTTCTGTGTCCCTCAGTCATGTGTAAATTCACTTAGATAAGTAGGTACAAGACTTACCAATACTCACCTTTTAAGTCAGTACTGCACTGCGGCTTCCTCAAAGTCAAAGTTTTCTGTATCGCCCTCCCTATGAACCTAATAATTATATTGGTACCTACCTACCGTCTTACTTAAGAATTTCTTTCTGATTGCTGCGTTTTTGTTTCTAACTGTACTCAGAGAGCTATAATGATTACTTGGGCCATTCATCGATTACTTACTTAAAGGTTTTGACAGTTTTTGTATGACCAAACTGACTGCCTAAGTAGGTACCTAATCATTAAAGCTCGCTGAGTGCGGCAGTTAGTCATGGAAATAGGTAGGCACAGGGAGCCAGGATTCAGTACCTATATATTTTCTTTAATTAGGTATTTACCTTGTAATAAGGAAGGAACCTTATCTTAGCAACTAGGTATTACCTATCTTTCTGGCCGTGGTCAGTTAGAGTGCATTTAAAACAACTAAGTATTAAAAGTTAGGTAAGTAACTAACCATGTTTTCCTGTAAGACAGTCACCTTTGCTTATTGTAGCTATGGTTTTAAAAAGACAGTAGGATTGAGGAAAAACAGCTACCTGCTTTTGGGCTTCACTGCAGTCGGGTATAAAAATAAATTCCACTACTAGACTAGGCACAGTTTTAAGCGATAGATGGCGTTAGTAGTTCAACTATCATACAAAGTGAACAGGTTGAGGTTGTACGGTCAGCATCAGAAGTATATTAACATTACTCAAAGTTTCGAAGCTGTTTTTTTAATAAAAACTTGTTAGATATTACTCGTTACTACATGTTATTGGAGTGTAAGGACTATTTTAACGAATAATCTTCTGAAACATTAAAAATAATAGCTAGAGTCCTGTACATAAAAGAATTAAAATTCCGAAATGTTCAGCTACTTCTGATGCTGACCGTACCTATTGTAAGGCTCAGGTTCACATACCACTTCTCTAACATAGGGCGTTCCTTGAAACTATTCATGAGCTAGACCTGGGAATCGAACCCAGGACTTTACCCACGATGTATCAATCAAGCTTTAAACCTACCAAGCTATATTATATAAATGGCTTAATCATAATAATTTCTATAGCATTAATGACTTTTTTAATATGAATTCAATGTACCTAATAATCTAAGTCAATATCAAAATGTATTATTAATAAGTTTGCACGCTTTAGTTTTAAGCAAAACATGTTCGATCTAATGTCTTTTAATAACACCTTGTACACCATGTTTTATGCAAATAAAAATATCTTACCTATCTTATCTTACCAACTTACAGCAACTAAAAGACAGTGTTACTTGAGTGTTCGAACTGTCAGGTAAATCTCACTTTCAGGCTCACTCGTTTTTCATCATTTAGACATTTTAATAGGGGGCATTAGCCTTTTTTTCTTGAATAGTCTCATTTTCACCTTTTTTCTTAAATAAAGTCTCATTTTCTTTAAACATAACATCACGCCTGTTATCCCCGAAGGGGTAGGCAGAGGTGTACTTAATAGGACCACGTTTCACCACTTATTTTTAAGTCCCATGTAATAGGGGGGAGCCTATTGCTGCATGAGAAATTCCTGATGGAAAAACACAATGACACTTTGCCCGATCCGGGAATCGAACCCAGGACTTCATGAGCAACATTCGAGACCAACGAGGGAGTTAGGTATATTCTTACCCAGTTTAATTTAGGGCTTCAGTTTTACTTAGATCGTTAGGTTAGGTTGCTTGAGTAGGTACCTATTCGACAAAATATTTTAATTACTCCTTGTAGCAAAATTGTATGCTAGTTATGTTACTTAGGTACCTAACTGGATTTTCTAGTTTGATTATACGGAATAATTAAAAAAGAAACAAGTTTAATAAAATTATGACGAGTTTATTTAAATAATTAAGGACTAGATCCAAACATTAAGCGATACATCGCAATTCTCTTCATATGCAAAAAATATACATTTTATGATACATCTCTCCGTGCGTCGATTCGAGCGCGAGTGGAGCGGCACTGGGGCGCAAAGCCAGGCATACGGTGACAACGACCGATGGGCGAGTCCAGGGTCTCTCGCCAGATTATGTTCAACGCGATACGTCCGGTTCTGTCGCAGCTTCCTCACCCGGCGTTGGAAGTTTTGCAGTTTCTATAGTGTGTATAAGTCTATCTAAGCCGTAAAGAAAACCTTCTTCGTGATTGCCTTGTTGCCACTCAGCGCGGTGGTCTACTTGAACACCTTCCGGTACATTTCTGGTTTTAGCAAAGTCGATCAGCCAGGCTCCAACACGTTCATCATCGTAAATGATGAATATACTACTGCCGACGATTTCATGGCTTTTGAAGAAATCAGAATTTTCAAAAAGTTGTCTGATTTCGCGCAGACGCGTCAGGATAGCACGACGCGCCTTTTCATTGTTGCCCAGGAACCTTGCCACTGTGTTTGCAATTTGTAGAGGTGCACGAATTTTTTGCAGATCGGTGAGGGGTGGTTCTCCCGGTACCTTTACTGCTTCAATGCGAAATCCTTGCTCAGCTGAAGAAGACTGCTGTTCACGGAATTGCATATAGCGTAGTTTTGTTACAGCACGAGCCTCATGCTCGGCTTCGGTGGGAGCTTTCGGGTCCAGACGCACCATCTTCTCGTAGAGGTCCGCACGAGCACGAGCATTGCTAACTTCATCTTCCAGAAAAGTGCGGGTGCCCATCTTCACGTCCATGACGTGGGGGTCTCTGAAGCCGTGCAATAAGTCTTGCAGTTCGATGAAACGTTCGCCGCCGTATTCCAACTCGCGGTAGTACCGCGGGATGGCGCCACGCATGTGCGGGCAGGCGGCCAGCGCCTCGTAGGCGTCGCGCTCGGGGTTGTGTGCGGGGTGGTCGCCAGCGGCGCGGCGCTTCCACACGGTGCCGGGGCCGGCAGGGGCCAGCGAGCCGGGGTGGCCAGCCAGTTGAAACCATTCCGACGAGCGCGATTTCAGCAACGCATCAGATGCGGGTGCCGATAATTCCAATGCATTCTATAACAAAAGAAATAACTATTAGTGTCGAGTTCAACATCCGTGATCTTTTTTTTATTCATTCTCTACCACTTCAACAATTGATAAATAATTTGAAGTTAAGTTTTTATCAAGTTTGAACTTTGAAATAATTGTAATTGAATGTAGTTGTAGCAATACTTACAATAGCTAGGAACTTGAGTAGCTCGGAGGGTTGAGGGGCGGGCGCAGTGGGCGCCGGCGTAGAGGTGGGGGCTTCAACAGTGGACGGGGTGCGCCGCCAACGTTTGAACAGCGCACCTTCATCCTTGCTGCGCCAGCGTTCCTCCTCTTTGCCAGGTACTGCGACCTGAGGACAACCAAAAACAACACGTTTAAACACCTTGTTACACTCCATGGAACACTTATGAAATATTCACTTTCACAAAAATTTTCGAACACTGAACACATTTCGATGACGTACCGCTAAAATCTTATTGGCAGCGTAGAGTAGCCCGCCAGGGCCGAGGCGACTCAGCACGGACTGGCGGGAGACACTGTTCATCTTGCTGGTGACTGTCATGGCGTACGAGTGTGTGCGTAGAAGGCGCGAACACGAGTGAGCGATAAAACAATTGGAGCGCGGGTAGCGAGCGAACGAGCGTGAGCAAGCGAGTGCTGCTAGTCAGCGTGTGATGTCAGTGGGAGGGACGACGGCGGTTTTATAGAGACCTCGGCTTTCTCGTGACGTAGGCCCCGCGGCCCGCTCGCTGCCCCGCGCTGCCTCGCCCGCTCTCCGCGCTGCCCCTGAGTTTTCCTAGCGCCTCTGTTTTTCACTAAAACTGAACTGCATTGATGTATCGGATCGTGAGAAAGATACATGTCTTATAGAGAGTTTTGATGCGTATTATGTACCCTAAACGGTGTATTACCTACGTATCTACCAGTTGTTTAAGAAATTGTTTTTGGTACCTCTGTAACTAAATTGCTGCGAATACTAAATAGACCGTATCAACTAAAATATTCATGTCAAGGGCGTGTGTTCATTAAGGGTACATAAATTAATAACATTAATTGTTATAAGCAGATCAGGAGGTCTAAAAGGGCCACTTTCGCAGATCATAATATGAATTGCGTTAAAAGCGTAAAATGGACCTTTTATTGCGTCTGTGACAATTTAAGAAAATAGATCATAATAGGAAAATAATACGAGTTGCGTTAAAATTCGTAAAATGGTCACAGACGCACTTACTTATTATAAAAGGTTTATTTTACACTTTTAAAGCAATTCGTATTATGATCTCCTAAAGCGGCCATTTTAGACGCCCAGATCCCGTGACATTTACCCACCTTTATTTTACAACGTATCTTTATCGCCGGTTTAAGAAATGTAAAATATTTAACTACAGAAAAGTACCAGGAAATTTAGCTGACAAACTGGGAAAAATCTTCTAGATCTTTCAAGTGACGTTGTTTAATAAATATCTATAAATAATAAAAAGAACCGCTGTCCTTTAGTTACCTCAGACCTTTTTTCAAATGTCTAATAATTGCTTTAGGTTTAGCTTTTCTTGTTAGACTATAAATATAATTTGTATTTTTTGTATTTTCTTACCCTAAGTGACTTTGTGACCAGTGCATTGTCTACGTGTGTTGTGCAATGCAATTGTTTATTTCAAATTTAGTCTAAAATGTGGAGCTATCTGATTGCCTGAAATGTGGCTTACTCTCTAGATGGTCTTTGTCTTACAGGAATTACTATTTATATCTGCACGAATTTTAGTACCTACCATGTGGTACTGCTACTACTATTCTCAAATTTTCAGTACAAATGTGAGCGAAGCTACGGTAAAACCTTATATGTAAAACGTAGCGACGGCGCCACGAATCCTACACCTAGCTACTTAGGCTTCCAGACAACTGAAATAAATTATGTATTTCTTAGATTTATTTATATTTCACTGCTCCTCATTTTTATTTAATTTTATGTTGTTCCCACAGCTAGCTTGT
This sequence comes from Diarsia mendica, assembly GCA_949316265.1. Taxonomy (NCBI): domain Eukaryota; kingdom Metazoa; phylum Arthropoda; class Insecta; order Lepidoptera; family Noctuidae; genus Diarsia; species Diarsia mendica. The sequence goes on from OX438897.1 coordinate 14,660,318, forward strand.
GTATATTTTTTATCAACGAGAAAAATAAACAGATTACGGAGTATGCTATATCAATATCGTAATAAATAAAACTTTCGTTTCGTTGACTGATGAAGATTTCTACTAGGTTTATTGTGTGAAGAATATTGTTACCTAACCGTTATTGCAATACTTGTTTGTAACTGTATAAAATAATGCTACTGCATTAGTAATTGGGTATCAGGTTTCGTTTGACGTTTTGTTTGCCTCAAATAGCAAACATAATCGTTTCAAATTACACGGTTCCCACAAGCGATATATTTTAAATGTCAAAAATCTCGTTCAAATTATTCAAACATTTTTTATCAGCTTCCTATTGATACATAAACATGGCGTGAGAACCAAATCTTGTTTGTCGTGAAAGCACATTTCTTATGCATAAAAACGGTGAAATACTTAGATTAAGTCATGAAAAATTAACCTGAAGGAGTGACGCAATCATGAGTGTGTGACGCAGAGGGAAGGAAGGCGCGTATACACGAAGTATGAAGCAAATAAGTGACGATAGCGATCCAGGCAGGCACGACCGCAGAACGCTGAATGCACACGAGTCGCCTAACACAAATAGTGACGTAGCACGAACATTTCATGTCTACAAATTACGCGCAATGTACACACGGCTACACATCAAGCTATACAAAACCAGTATAATCTGATCGTTCATTGTGCGAAAAGATCTAGTAAAGTGAGGCCAAGATTAACTGGTTTTGTATAGCTTGATGTGTAGCCGTGTGTACTAATCAGCTAATGGCTGTCATTTAGTTTAAATTAAGTGCAGTTTGGTCACTAAAAGATAGTTATTTTATTCTAATTAAGTGATGCCTAAGTTAGGTATGTAGGTAATTGAATGTAGTCTTCAGTTAACACATTGTGACGCGACGAAGCAAAAACTTGAAGGTGATGCGCCGAGTTGTTTGGTTACCTACGTGCGAGTAGTATTTTATTCTCTACTCTGGTTACGTCGGTCATTGTTCAACTGAATGCTAACCACAGAGCCTAATACAATAATATGTATTAAGGCAGACCAATGACCTTTGCTAGTGAATAGAACAATGAAAGTAGAGAAAGTTGCGGAACTGTGCAAATACGATAGACCTCGGAGCTCGGTGTTAGGCTGAGGCTACAGTAGGCAGCGATTTGCGATGCGACTGGAAGAGCGAAATTTTTTGAACTGAATTGAATTGATGTACGGTGTAGCCATATACGTGAGCCTTCATTTACTTGTTTTAATCGCTCATGTGTCGCAGGTCGCGTCGCGGCCTAATGTAGCCTCAGCCTTAGTGATGTTTGTATAGTTTGCACGTATATGCTGGGTGTGTAAAGTTATGTAAATAAATATTACCGAAATATGGTAAGAAAACTATGCAGATTGTGCATTCCTCTATCTATTTTTGCTACTTTACAACACGCATATTCAATAATGTGTTAATTTACAGACGACAGACGATTTATTCGTTTTAATAAAATCAAACAATGGCCACAATGGCTCAAGCAATGGACTGCTGCGCTGCGTTTCGCGGGTTCGATCCCCGCACGGAACAAATATTTGTATGACCTACAGATAGTTGTTCCGGGTCTGGGTATTTGTGTATGTGAGTTTAAATGTTTGTGAACGTACCTACGATACAGGTGAAATTACTAGTGTGGGGCAACGTTTTTTATAACAAAAAAAAAATGTGTTAAATGTGTATAAAGGGCAACATGAGATTTTGAAATCGTTAAAATAGGAATGCGGGGGTCTGGGTTGTAGATATAGAGCATATATTACACAACGGAAATGTTAACTAAACACAGTTAATATTTAACTAAGATACGGACCAACTGAGATAATAATCCAGAGGCAATTAATCTTATTAGAGAAACTCTACTATAGTGCGCTCTGGAACAGTAGAGCGACTTTCTCTTAATACTGATAGGCAAACATTTTTTAAAGGAATTCAATGACGGTTATCTTTGACAGCCATTAAGTCCTTTTCTCATCAGTAAAACTATTATTGTTATCTACTCCAACATGACGTACTTAGTCTGTTTCATATTTAGTCAGGTAAGTTACACGACACGTTATCGACACGTTATCAAAAAAAAAAATGTTAATCCTATGTCACAAAAAATACTTAATGAAAAGCTGTGAGACATTTAAATTGAATTAATAAGTGCGCAGATATTAAGCAGATAATATAAACAAAATTACTTTTGTGCGTCATGAATTCATGATAAATTGGTACAGGTGTATTGCCAGGTGTGTTAAGGCGCTGACAAGAGCCAAATAGGCTTGTATTGAACAATTTTTTAGCCAAATCTATACAGTTTGACACGGCGGAAAAAATATATGTTAATCTTGAACATATTTCTGATAATTTCGTTGTTTTCAAAACACGTTTTTGAAAAGTTTTCTCGATACAAAAAAATGGTAAACTAACCTCTTAAAATGATCTTCCAACAAAAATATCTGTATTACTGATGAACGTACGTTGGTAAAATTTATAACAATAACGTATCATATTTAAATACAAAATTTGGTTGTTTTTAATTTTTGATTATTTAATAAATTATTATTTTATAATTAATCATTATATGGTTTGTAAGAAGTTCGAGCGTTGCGTCATCGCGCTCTCTTTCTTACGTATGCAATCCGACAGTGAGCGCTTAGGCGCGGTGCTAGACGGACGTATGTCACTTTGCGCCCCACTGACAGCTATCCGTTCATCTATAAATTATTATTGACCGCGTCACAATGTTAGTCCAGGATCCACGGTACATTTTTTCACTTGATTACTATCAAGCTAATTTTCCGTGAGCCAACATTACCCTATACGAAAACTCTCGATTGTGGTAGGTAATAGGGGCAGCAGGGATAAAATATAATTATATTGATTATGTATTATTATAATTATTTATTTGATGATTTTCAAAAATCTATTACTAACTATTTTATTTTTATCTGATGATCATAATCTAAATCCAACATGTATTGATAACGAGCTCATCAAAAATTACTACAAACCAGGGGTCCGTAGCCGAATGGCAAAAAACGGAACCCTTATATATTCGTCATGTCTGTATGTCCGTCTGTCCACCCGTATGTCACAGCCACTTCATTCGGAAACTATTGAGACTACACAGTTGAAACTCTACAAGTATTCTGTGAACCGCTTTAGGGTCGCCCCATACATGGAACTGAAACTATATTTTTTTTTTCATCAAACCTATACCTACGTGTGGGGTGTCTATAGACATTAGACAGGTCTTTAAAAATGACATTGAGGTTCCACAAACAATTTTTTCTCAAAGCCAATCGTTTGGAAGACAGACACTTCCAAATTTGTAAAATGGCGACCGGCCTCGCGGTCGCTTGCCTTCGGTATTGCCAACAATGACCAGCTTTTCAAGGCTGCTATCTCCTCTTTGCATTACGTGGCCGAAATAAGACAAAATACGCTGTAGGCAAACTGTTGACAATCGAGTCTTGATATCGAGTTGGTAAAGGATAGACACATTTGTGCGTTTGGCCGTCCATGGAATTCGGAGAATCCGCCTAAAACACCACATTTCGAATGCGTCTATCCTCTGTCTTACTCTTGTTTGGATTGTCCATGTCTTAACTTGTGGGGAAAAATGCTCCTTCCGAGAAGCCTGTGCCTGAAAAGGAACCGATCCAGGCTGATGATGGTTTCGTGACGGTGTTGAAGAGGAAGCGCCGTCAGCGAACCATCAAGAACCGCTGCGGCACGGCTCCATCGGAGCCCAATGTGCATATTCGTGCCGCAAAGCCGAACACTCCTTTGTACCTCTCCCGTCTACATTACACCACTACGACGGAGGACATCGTGGAGTACGTGCGCCAGAAGATCAAGTACGTGGCGAGAGTGCAGCTGCTCGAGTCGCGCCGCAACGTCAACTTTAAGGCGTTTGTGGTGCGAGTACCGACATGATACCTGCACCTCGTCTTGGAAGAGGACTTTTGGCCGCAGGGGGTGGTGTTTCGACGCTTCCGCGGGCAAGTGCCACATGATCGCACAGTGACGTAGTGCAACTGTAGTGATACTAATATAGTTTTAAGGTTTTGTTTACTAACACAAGCTGTCAATTATATCGTATGTATGTTAGTCTGTAAGGTATTTATCTATGGGCCAAAGTAGCCTGAAAATAATAGTACATTACTGCAGAATCCAGTAAGTAAGCCTTCCTGGCCAAGTATGAGTTAACCGGACCGAACCGTAGGTGAGGTCTGGTTATATACGAGGCCAGGATGGCTTTCTTACTGGTTGAGGTTTGTATAATGCTTTTCTCAAAAATTAAAGAAAGTTTAACAACAAATTCGTTTAATTAATATTGAAGGTTACATTCATATGTGAAAAACACAATAGCACTTTTTGGCCGACCCGGAAATCGAACCCAGGACCTCACGCTCTGCAGTCGAGCTTGCGACCACTAGACCAACGAGGCAGTTTAGGAAACAACTTTAGAAAAAACTTTTTAATAAACTGAAATTACTAAATACAATCATAAAATCCCACACTATACTTCTACAACATTACTAAGTACAAAACGCAACGTATAAAATGGCTGTTTAAGGTTCCAAAAATATAATGTATCTCATAAAATGTCATACCAAAAAGAGAGATAGATATATATTTGGAACCTCCCTTCTATAACCATGTTATAATGGCTAAAGTCTAATCTGTGTCTGGTACTATGTTTTTTTTTTCTAAACAGATCTAAAGAGGATGACCTAGTGTCCAGTAAGTAAATTACATACTTACTTACTGGACAGTAGGAGATTCCAAATTTAAAATCTCGCTTCTTACTGGACAGTTGTGAATAAGTCTCCGGTAAAGTTCACTTTCTGGATACTTTTTAGAGATGTTATGGCAACATTACATACCATTTTTGAGAAAATAAATATTATTATTATTAACTCTATGGAGGAAAATCAGGAAAACTAGTGCTCTGACCAAACGGGCCTTCGTTTTAAAACTTATACCACGTTTTTCCCAGATGTTCCGGGGGCGTAATATAGCATCTTTAGCCATGGCTATCCGCCGTTTTATTTCTGTGACGCAGCTACCTTCATTACTTATATTGGAGCCCAGTTAATCGAAGCTGTCCACAGTATAGATGCCTTAGATGTTATAGGCGCCCGATAGCTTTCCCGCACGATCTACCACCATAAGCTTGGTTTTCTGCCTATTTATTGCAAACCCTACTTTGCCACTTTCCAATCTGTGCCGTATCTCTTTCATGTTGCCAAATGTTGTAGCAAGGAGAACGGTGTCATCAGTGTACCTCAGATTGGAAATCCACTTTCCACCAACAGTAAACCCCTTGTCCCAGCCCTAAAGTGTCTTGAATGATATTACTCTTCGTACATATTGAAGAGCAGAGGTGAGAGGATGCATCCCTGCCTAACGCATTTGAACAGTCGGTGTCTATTTTGACGAAAGAGCGGTTGTTGATGTGTAGGTAGAGGCATCGGACTATGTCAATAAGATGTTGAGGCGTTCCCATGTCTTTAAGAACCCCCCACAGCTTGCCCCACTCCACGCAATCAAATGCTTTGGTATAATCTATGAAACATATCAATACAGGGCTGTTAAATTCCCGGCTTTTCTCTATAATTTGGCGAACGTTCAGGATTTGTTCCCGCGTGTCTTTGCCTTTAACAAAACCTGCTTGCTCTTCTGGAATTTGTGGCTCCAGAAAGTGTATTAGCCTGTTGTTTATGATGTACAGGAGTATTGATGGTGCGTGGAGTAAGTGCCAAACACTTAATATAATTTTTAGAATCTTGTAGGCAACTTGTAAAGAGTGGGTTTAATAGAAAATATCCAATCCCCAAAACCCAGTTAGTAAGTAATCATTTTTAATGACTTTATCGATACATATTGGAAGGAAGGAAGGGGACTCTTTGATCAAACCATACATTTTGTAGGACAAATATTTTTTCAAATAATTTAGATAATTATCATCAGATTTAACAAAAAAAACCCAGCTGATGATTCTCAAAAGTGTTTGTACTTAACACTTTTGAGAATCATCAAACCAACATATTTTATCCCTGCTACCCCTATTACTTACCACAATCGAGAATTCGAGAGTTTCGTGCAGGAAATTGTTGGGCGTCTCGCCGTCTCATCAAAATTAGCTTGATAGTAATCAAGTGCAAAAATGGACCGCGGATCCTGGACTATTTGTTTCTTACTTGGTAGTATGGCGCTAGGGTATCGGAAAAATTGTGGGCGTGTCCAAAAATACTGAAACATCAGAAGTCAATAGCTATTGTCATCGTCTTAACGTTATAGCCTGCAGGGACATGAGTAGGTGAGGACTACAACAGACTGATAAAGATGACACAGTGTGTGTTCGTGTTGTAATAATAAATTATGCACGCTATGGCAGCGTGGGCGCCATCGAATTGAAATCAATACAAATATTAGATCAAAATGATATTAATAGAGCACCAAGATTGGACTGATCAAATCAAATCTGTGACGGTTTTCAAAATTTAGTTTAAATTACAACGAGTCGATTGCAATCTAAGAGCCACGATGTGGGAGGATGATACAGTTTCAAAGTCAATAGCCTGAACGTAAACAGTTTTGTTTAGCTGGGATGTTTCCGTGTTGGTAGTCGGTAGGTACAAGTCAATCTGTAATGTCAATAATATTATGCTGACTGTGTCGGGGTAAAACATAACACTGGATTTTAGTGAGAATTTGGTTATATTCAAACACTGCAGTTGCCCAAGTAAGAAGAGGCTGTGAAAATCTTTATCAATCACCATCATTGTCCTACCTTTCCTTGCATCACTTCCATGCTTCTGTATTATTCGTCATCTCAACAGTCACCTCCTTTCTAGCCATATCATCCGTCACACAGTTCGTACAACTCGTCTTTAGACGTCCTCTACTTTTATAGCCAATAAGTGAGGATATACCTACTTTTTTTAATTAAAATTTTACACGAGTATTTAGAAATGTTACTCAACTTGACGTATACATACGGATAATGAGCTATTTTTCATGAGATTTTATGGTATTTCCATGTCACTCATTAATGTCATACTTAAATGTTTAGAGTTATGTCCGGGTCAACAGGTGAGGATTTGCGTGTGTTGTCAAAAACTTTGGAGCGCAGTACTTCGGTCTGTCTATCATAGTTTTTAGGCTTAATTTGGAAATACCTGAGCCCCTGAGTGCCCCTGACAAATAGTTCAACAATACAATCGGTTAAAAATGTAAAAAACGATTGAAAGATAAAATCAGTGAACTTGGTTCGGTTAATCATCATTTCAGCCAAAAGACGTCCACTGCTGGACATAAGCCCCACGTGTTGCAACATTGACCGGTCCCGTGCGTCTTGTATCCAGTGGGTCCCCGCAACCTTCACCAGGTCATCGGTCCACCTAGTTCGGTGAAGTATGTAAAACTTATTTTAAGATGGGGAAAAGACAAATAAGACATATCTGACTGCGAAATGACGACTAAATTGTCCTGCTGAAGGTCAGGTCAGGGTCACTCCATGAAGTTATTGCTATATAGTTACTGCGCTGTTCCACTGCACCGCACTTATAGGGTTCTCACACGATGAAAAAATATTCGAATTTCATTCAAATATTTCCTAGCTATGACGTTGTGCACCTATAGGAAATTCGACCGAGGAAAAGATGGGAAGCATTTCAATACCATAACATAAAATCTTGCAGTTTTTTGCTACTTGTTTTGTACGGATGTTCTTCAGACTCTAATGTAAAGTAATTCCTGTTATTGCATCCCTAGATGCATTAAAGTGCATTATGCACCAGACAGCGGCGTGTAGACTTAATGCGCTCCAACACTTGTCTCGAGGTCGTTCGTTAGATCTTGTACTGGCCTCTTTGTTTCGTTAAAAAGAATACATTACTTCAGTTGTTATTGACCGTGACTGCACCATGCCACATTACAAGAATATATTGAAAAAAATATATAATGAACATGAACTCCATTACTCCATATAACAAAGATCATTTTTATTACTTTATCGTTCTCCAAAAAAAAAAATCATACCTGCTGTGGTTGGTGTGTAAAATTTCGGTCTTTTTAAACAAAAGTTCAAGCTGAAGAACCCCGAAATCAAATTAATAGACCTATCGACGGCGAAGTGACAACAACTCCTAACTTACATTTTTTTACGAAAACGACTTATGAATGCAGTTTGATAGAGAATGAAATTGCGCGTCTACTCTTATATAAATTAAGTTGTAATTCGGAAAATTGACGTAGCTAGGCACCGAAGAAACATCTCCTATGTTAAGGTCTAAAAGGTAATAAAAAACGGTTTTTTTCGCCTCCTGTAAAATTTGGTTTTTGTAAGTTAGGAGTTGTTGTCACTTCGCCGTCGCTATGCATCTTCACTTGGCAAATCGCATTGTACGTTGGCAGACTGTAAGAAAATACTAAGCTGTTCTAAACCCGGTTGACTTTGTTAAAAGTCGAGGTCAAACATTAGTTTAACTGAAAATCCTGAAGGGAAAGGTTGTAAACTAACACTGATTGATGAGCTAGCGAGCAGAGACAGCTGGAAATAAAAGATTTTATACACAATCCGAGACATATTATTTTTCTGTCACCAAAATTGCACGTAGCGCTTCGTAGCCCCGAGCGTAGCAGCGTAGCACTCCCAATTTGTTAGAAACGGTAAAAATGACAAGCGAGTCTTTTGCGTAGTCGGAAAATTATGTTTTCTACCAAATGAATGTCACATCTTTATAGAATTGCAACCTCTTGCGTATTATAATATCTGTGCTCTTGCATTAATCTTGCATTCAAGAACTACGTCAAAAAAAATAACTAATTTTAGTGGAATCTACCAGTATTGTTTAAAATATTACTTCAAAATGTTAATAATTTCATATTCATGTTAATAATTTGCGTTTAATACGCAAATTAATAAATATAAATATGACATAATAAGACAAGAACTTCGCAGTTGACGTTGTTTTCTATGTCATGACCTTAGAAAATTTACTGGCACGCGGTAGTTATTATAACTCATAACCTGCTGTCAAAAGGTCAAAAGAAATCTCTTGTATTTCGTTTATTATTGTGAATCACGAAACACCTAAAGGGTGTGGTCAAAGAATGGGCTCGCCAGCTATTACGAAGTAAACAGAAAACAGCCGATGTTACTAATTTATACTGAAAAACACAACGTATATAACGTTGAAAACAACGCAATAGGTATATTCTATTATTAGAGTAGATAGGACTTATTCAGAGTTTTTCCGCCCGTGTTTATATTTTTTACAAAATATATATAAACTAGCTTTTGCCAGCGGCTTCGCCCGCGTGAAAAAGACGATTTTCCATACAAACTTTCATCTCCTATTTAAGTCCCTTAGGGGTTGAATTTCGAAAAATCTTTCCTTATTCCTTGTCTACATTATAAAGGGAACCTCTGTGCAAAATTTCAGCTTTCTAGGTCCAAGGGTTTGGGCTGGGCGTGATGAGTCAGTCAGTCAGTCAGGACTTCTCTTTTTATTTATATAGATTATCTGGACCATTAGACTTAGAATACGTGTTATGCATTATTATGATAAAATGATAAGAATTACAAGAGCGAAAAGTTTTTTCCCAAAAGATCAAAACTCCCTCCGCATAATTTGGTTGCAAAACTTGTGGATTAGGATATGCACACGGATGTGTTATTTTCGTGTTAATAATATTAGTCAGGACTTCTCTTTTTATTTATATAGATTATCTGGACCATTAGACTTAGAATACGTGTTATGCATTATTATGATAAAATGATAAGAATTACAAGAGCGAAAAGTTTTTTCCCAAAAGATCAAAACTCCCTCCGCATAATTAGGTTGCAAAACATGTGGATTAGGATATGCACACGGATGTGTTATTTTCGTGTTAATAATATTCTTTTGTAAATAAATTAATAATTATTGAAAAGGTCTGCTCGTTGACTTTTTTTACCTGTTATTAACCGAGTGGTTGAATTGAAAAGGTCCACATACATGATATGTTACTCATATAATATTTTAGTCTCCTTTATAATTAGTTATTTTACCGATCGTTTTGCATACAAAATCATAATCCTTTACATATATTATATCGACATATTCCTCGATTGCAAAGATTATTTACCAATTTCTGATAATTCCACTTGTCATTTTGAAGTGTTAAGTAGACGCTGTTTGTACAGTAATAATTTTTACTTCTAGAAGTATTACCATGAAACCGAAGAACCAATAATACTTAGTTGTGTTTTGTAACATCTGCTTATCATTGACGTAGGGAACAGATTTCTTAATCATGTCGGTTAGATATACATCTGAACAAATTACTAATATTCGTTGTAATACAATACCAACACGTTTCTAATTTGTTCCACTTCACAATGCTTCATAAAAACGATTTACCTGGCCTTACAAAACGAATAGGTACGTAGGTATAATCAGTTACAACCAACAAGTTCAGATTACTTGAAGAACCCAATGATTTTCTTTTGTTTACTGGTATTGTTTGTTCCAAAAATGTAGCAAAACCGGTTTTAATCTAATTACGGTTCAGTTACAAAGTCATGTAAACTGCAAATCGTAATTATCAAAGTAAACAAGGAATCCAGTTCGAACCGATCTACCTTTCTTATCACATAAAAAACAAAAATCTAGCTACGGTCAGCTAAGAAAGTGTTGTTTATTTATTTTATTTGTGGAAATATTTTCTCACTAGTATTGACAATACCGCTAAGACTTCTTTATCTGCCAGATCTACAAAAATAGTCTTAATTGTTTTGCAACTCTAAGATTGAAATTCATTTACACGCATTTTCATTTATATTCCAATCTTGAGGTAGGTACTTGTGGTATAGCAGTTTTTGGCCGAATATTGAACAGAAATGCTAGTCATATAACCAAGCACGCGTACTCACAGGTTTCTCGTACTTTTCCAATGTTTGCGATGTGGCCAGTCTGGTCGTGGCGTTAGCATTCGTTATGTCCAAATCAAATATGTTTAACAGTAGCTAATAGAACATTAGTTTGCTTTTGCTTCTACACGCTCAGCTACAGTTTCATCATTGAAAACGAGAACAATATTGTAATGGACAATATTGAAGCAACTTATTTGCCGTAGAATCTCGTAATATCAATTACTGGGATTGTTATTAGTGCTAAGTATTACTTATTTATGTGATGGGCTAATTGGTAGCTATTAATAGCTACCTTCTATAAAATAAATTGAGCTCAACAGGTTTATTAATAAATCTCTGAGTTATGATTTTGTTGAAAGTAACTTAATTAGAGCGTTAACCTTTAGGAAATCGTTGTGTTCAATGGATTAGAAACGCGGTTATTTACGCACGCGCTGTTCATAATTTTAATGCGTATTTCTTAACTAGTAATTGTATTGGATACGGTAGTTGTTTTTGTTTGTGACAGGGATCTAAGTTTCGAACTACTTATTTGCCCAAAATCATAGAAGATTAAATAAGAGCTTTCCAGGGAAGACTGTTCTTTCATAACAATTTCAGAATTATTTCACTTGACTGAAACTTGTTTAACGTATCTCTGTAACCAAAATATTAAACACAATCTATTAGCAATCTGAAGATCTATTAGAATTCTGAGCTCGTTAAATATTAATAATTAAAAGCATACGATTGTTCTTCAGTCTCTTGTCCCCTTATCCTAATCGAGTGTTAGTAATTATCGCAATGAGCTCACAATACTCTCTTTGTCCACTCGTGTCACGTGACAAACAGCGCCATTTTTATCGTCTTTCCTGTGTTAAAGCGCACGTTTATATACGCACTAACAATTGGAACATACTGTAGTTTTTTTGTTTTACTCTTAGCGTCCTTTCAATAAAGTAGATAAAGTTCGTTCATGACGCCAATCCACCATGCTTTTGTTTTTGATTTGACGCTAAGGTTTTCGCTGACTCATTCCAAGTTCTAGTTTTGTCGAAAAAATAAAATACTTTTATGCAAATGTAGAGGGAATTTCACACACTAACTTATAACGTCGCAGTAAGTAGTGTTATTGTCGATGAATATATAGCCTAATGAATGTAAGTTGTGGTGTTGTTAAACGGCTTTCGTGGAGGCGCGGGTGATGCCGCGGTGTCGAAATTAACCAGATGACGCAGAATGGTGTTTGGTTCTGCGCAGGTGTAGCTGTTGGTTCAGCTGCTCTGACACAACTGGCCCTTGTTACTTATAATTAATATTTCAAAACTGTAACGTTATTATGAGTCATCTTCACTTGCACTAAAAACATTTTCTTCTAGCCTACATGATGATTCAAATCATCTCCTTTGCAAATGCTTCAAAATTGTAGATCAATAGAAAGAAAAAAAAAGAAATGTTACGTCGTCGTAATTAGGCAAGTAGGTTATGTTTTAATTAACTATTACAATTAGTTTATTTACGTAATTACTGAATATTGTATTAGCATATACATATGTAAATAATACATAAACAAAAGTTATATAGTAATGACGCACCCGTTTTTAATGTGTATTTTTAAATAATTAACGTAACTAAGTGCTTTGCAAGGTTTAATGGTGTTTCTGTATTCTTTAGGTCACATAATATGTTGTTTTCATTTAGGTACACTATGTGGCACCTAAAGTAATACTTACTCAATAAAAAATAAAGGAGTGAAAAACTACGTGTGCTTTTAAAAAAGCAAAACTCTTCGGTGTCGCATAGTATCGGTGAAATCAAGTATTTAACACCTGTACTGTACTCACAAGCCCTTTCTAAGTAAATATTCTACTGACGTATACGTACGTGTCAATGCTAAGTAAATCTTTCGTAATGTTATGAGCAGACAGACACAAACAGATGTCCCAAAAGTTTCACAATAGGCCGTTAGCCATAGGAAGCGTGCTGGCATGTTGCATGCCTTAACCACCGTATGGTCCATAGCCAACGAACTACCAGAAACAAAAATATCGTATGTTTGAGTTTTCGAGTATATTGTAAGCTCACTCCTTCGTAGTTGCGTAATTATTGTTTTTTTAATAGTTACACATACACGTGTATTTTTTTAAAAGTTCATTTAACTATTTGTGGTTTGGCGTTCAGCCTTGCGGCTTCTGAGGGTTACAAACGGTCGTGAGTGTCGTGACTCTATGATCGCACCTACTCGTATTGTGTCTGTAGTTGTAAAATTAAACAAATATTAACTATTGCACGGTATTCGAATAATTTTGATTCCTATGTCGCTTATCGGAAAATTGATAAGGTTTAATCTGAGTCATCAAATTTGACTTTGACAGCTTTAACTGTCGTTGTCCTACTAGGACAATGCTGACAGTGAGAAATGCTCAAAGTAGTACTTTAATAGCACTAATAAATGGTTAGTTCAGTGCTTCCCTTTCTATATAATGCAATAAAATCCCAATTTATTCCATAAATTTCCGCAACCCATAAAATGAAACATCAAAAACCGTCACGGAAATCTTATGGCACTAGAATGAATCTAGGAATCCAGCAATCGATTCCAAACATATATTAGTATGTCTGGCAGCAAATTGTGCAGTCGGCTTGTACAAAACGTTGGACAATACTCAATACTTGCAGCCAATTCGGGGTCAAATGTTAATAATATCGGCAAGCGGAAATCTGTTCTCGCGAATACAAAATAACAGACCAAGTGTGGCCTGCGGAAGATAAGCTCGCCATGGCTTGAGGATAAATGAGGCTAACAGGGCCAAGGCGGTCAGTACTACGGTAGAAACTGGGTTTAAAGTCTACTACCTCGGTGATTCTACAGTGTGCCCGACAGAAAATCTAAGCTTAGTTTTGAAATTTCCTTGCAGTAGTAATAATAAGTAGCAATCAATTGTATTGTATTGTATTGTATTTTTTATTGTCAATGGCAAAGTTATGTTATTTTAAATAGATTGGTTATTGTTAGCCAAAAACTTCCAAATTCCACTCTAGCTAGACGTCACTTTGAATGTAGGTAGGTATGTTTTGAGAGACTGAGGGCAGGAATCTCAAATACTGTCATGGCAAGAACGCACGCGTACACGAAGAATAGACAATGGTGGGTTTATACATAGATATGCGTTGACACCTAAAAGTAACAGCATATTTTTTCTTTAAAACATTTGCAGGGAAAAATAACTCCTTGACTTTTTAAACTTAAAAACAAAAATCTTTAAGTAAATAAATCACATTGAATGAGGAATACAGAACAGCATCTTTGTGTATTTATTAGACATGTCTGACAACTATTAAGCCGCCTTTTCACTATGGGATGTAATATTCCTTCAAATGACCTCTAAATATCGCTCGCATACATTTTGTAGTTTGGGATGTAATATACCTACATTATAGCACAGTGTGAACGGTCACGTACAAAATGTAGGCGAGCGATATTTAGAGGTCATTTGAAGGAATATTACATCCCATAGTGAAAAGGCGGCTTTAGAAACCCTATTGTTTACTTCAGTTCCTCTTAAATATTCATGCCGTTGCATAATCTCTAGCTTTCGTTTCAGTCAGGATAGTAATTGCTTTGTAACACGCTACTTTAAAACCGGATTTTTACGTTGGTATCTTTTTGCGCCTACAATATCTTCTACATAATTCAACAGTTTTTTATAAAACTATCAACACAATGAAAATATCAAGCTATGAGAAAAAAACAAAATATAATAAACCGTAATTTTGATGAATCATTCAATATCTTGTTACAATCATTTTAAACTTTGGGTTGAATAACTTGCCTACATATATTTTTTACCAAACGAATGCTAGTCGGTAAACGAAGTTTGTGTTGCTGAAATTTGGACCAAACAAATCTGAATTTATTTACATGATATTTGCCATCGACACGCTAATAAAACAAGAACATTAGTGTGTATGTGTATGAAGTTTATTGTAAGTCCCTAAAACTTAAAGCTGTTAATACAATACGCAGCGGCATGTAATCAATAAAAGGATGCATTATGGCTGCCAAACAATATGCCGTAGAGGAAGTATTTAATTTTAAGTGCGTTACTATGACTCATAATTTAAAGCTGGCCATGTCTGTCGCATACCGAGTTGCCAAAGACAATTACCTAATGGACAAAACAAAACACTCGCGGTGTACCACGAACTTAACGGCTTAACTTTTTTTGTTGCAAAAAGTCCACTTGTTCAAAAAGGTTGTGAAGTGTTTATTATTTTAATTAAATAAGCATTACAAAAGCATTTTTAAGATACGTAGGCGATGTGTCCAATAAGTTTTTTTTTTTAAATTAATTATTTCATTTTGTTCATACCTATTAAACTACAAACTACAATAATTTTACACGTAGTATATAAATAAAAAACAATAACAGGATATTGTTTAAATCTATATCTGCTACTGTCAAATTGGTATTAAGTTCATGAGGGATCGAAGGCGGCTAAATGTTAACGGACGCGATAAATAATAATCAATATAACTATTAACGGTTATTAATAAATAGTTAAAGCTTTGGTATATTAATAAAGCACGTATAATCGAGTTCTAAAAATATGATATCGTTAAGTTAGTCGAAGTTTTTATATTATGTAGCTATGTAATTTTGAAAAATCAATTACATTTTCAAGTGTAGACAGTTTTTTTTAATCTTTTGATTATTTGGTCGATACACGTTATTCTTGATGGACTTGGTTTATAAGTAAATACTGGTTAATTTTTTACAGCAATGTATTGAAATAGTGTAGCTATTCCAATTTGTTAGCTATACTCAGCAGATAGGTATATTGTAGAACCTAACAATAGTCATTTTATGTGTTTACGCTTGTAAGTGAATATATATTTTAATATATATTACTTAAATAATATAACATATGTTTTAAATTTCATGTTTTTATCTTTTTAACTTTGTAAATCTTACAAACAGCACATTTGCATTACCTACTGAATTTCAAACAACCGATTTGTTAATAAACTTTTCTTTATTCATGAATTTCAAATGAAAAATTGTTTTTCTCTTCAGTAGCTAGACTAAAATCAGAAATACTTATCAACACAGCGTGCGTAATACCATACTAGAATGATTGACGTACTCAATTAAGTAGATTAATAGTATAATTTCTTAGTTAAATACCGCAAACTAACACCATGACTAATTTAATGGAGGCTGTCTGACCAGTCTCTTCGTAATTATTTACGTACGGGGACAATACTACGAGAATTATTACGATTATATACGTTAGTCATCAAAGTTCCTCATACAGATTCGGTTTATGAGTCCTGCGTACTAGAGTAAGTAATTATTGGTATGTATGGAATGCAGCATCGTATGCATACCTATATAAAATGAACACTAAGCGATGCCTCTTTTTTGTAGGTTCAATGGAAACTTTTCAGGGAAAAATACGCGTATCATGTAACTGAATTTATTCATTTATAATAGGATAAAATACAAATAAAATAACATCTAAATTGACATTTTATAAGTAATTATGCAAATAACAGGTATGTTTTACATTGACTTAATGAATAGTAGATCCAAAAAGAAAAAAAACCGGCCAAGAGCGTGTCGGGCGGGCCACGCTCAGTGTAGGGTTCCGTAGTTTCCCGTCCGTCACAATAAGTGTTCCCACTTATGAGTTTAAAGGTGGTATCCATTATGTTTTTTTTTATATATATTTTTAATTTTTTTTTTCACTTTGAAAATTATTTTCCTAGAAAGTCCTTACAAAGTTCTACTTTTCAGATTTTTTTCATATTTTCTAAACTTATGGTTCAAAAGTTAGAGGGGGAGGGGAGACACATTGTTTTTTACTTTTGGAGCGATTATTTCCGAAATTATTGACATTATCAAAAATGATTTTAGTAAACCAAGAAGGTAAGGACAAATCTCAATCAAAGCTGGACAAAAATAAGTTTAAAACAAGCAGTAGTTATGTTAAAAACCTCATGTTTATAGGTCTGACGTCCAGTTTATGTGCGAATCTCGGTTCAAAGCAAGTTTAATAGCTTAATTTGCACGGTTTTTATTTCCCTTTTTTACTAAAAATAGAATATCATACATCAGGCTTAATTACAGGGCCTTCACGTGACCAGCACCGTAGCCATCTTAAAATAGAAATTCTCGTGTTTACCAGAAATCACTTTGGGTCATCAAGAACAAATAATTATTATTATTATAATGGTTTCTCGTTTTCTGTTTTGTTAGTTGTTAAAATATTTTTAAAAACTTGGTTTTGTTGTGTATCTATGTAAAAAGGGTATGAAAATTTTCGAAAACTTGTAGGTTGTTATTTTTTTAGATATAATATTTGTACCCTATCCCCATGTTGTCCTATCTAACCTAAAGTTTGATTGGTAGAGAATATCTAGTGACATTAAGTCCGCCTATTTACAACTATTGTATACTTATTAAATTGAAATAATTAACATACCTAACCAGAATCATAGTTAAATCATAGATGACTATGACGGAATCGTGTCTTGTTTATTGTTAAATGATAGCAGAATTCCTTTCAACAAAATTAACAATGAGATCTAAACGCAATCTCTAGAAATGCTTTATGTAGCGTAAGAGCTAGGAAATCATCTAAAACATGAACAAAGCATAACGATAAGCATAGACTAGTTAATCATAGACGATTAGGATGAAAGAGCTCATCATGTACTGTTTACTGCTAAATCAAAGAAGAACTCTTTTCAGCAAAGTTAACAATTAGATATACGGGGAAAACATGGTGACGAATACGAATACTTAACATGACAATAGAATTTGCTCACTTCCATATGTAAATTCTTATGATGTAATTTTTGTTTACGCGCTGAAGGAATCTAAAGAACTACGGGATTGAATAATATTGACCTGTCAATTTGTTTGGCGAGAGGAACCCCTCTTTGGTTTACCATAATTATTTACACTGTAACAAGCAGGTATTGTGAAGTGATTTTGAACCATGTGCGGTGCCACTTTGAATCTATTACAAGTACCTTGACTTACCCCAAGCCTAAACTGCTCAACAATTGGCTACGAGTAATGGATGCTCCTATTATTTACTTGATTATGAACTATGTGTTTTTCTTTCTCGATTTGAGCATACTTTACCCAAGAAACACTATTTCGAAATCTAAAGAAGATTTCGAAATGCTGTAAAACAAATTGGCACGATGGGACGTTACGACTATAGTCTATGTTACCTCGATCATTTTCGCAAAACGTAGAGTCACGTTAGAGCGACATACTAAGTTTATAATAGCCATGATAGGCAGAATTTTCCTTATTGTTGGACAAAGAAACCAAGTCAGCCAAAACGTTTAACATCTCAATATGAAAACAAACAGCAGCACATCAAATAAATCAAAATTCAGGGTACATAGCGGAAGGGGGAAACTGCGAATATCCTTACATCCTCGTATTGTATCCTTGCAAGTATCCTGTTGAATAGAACATAAGTGTGTTCAAGACTACCTTCAGGCTCACTGGCTCAGTATCCGTCTGTTTGTCTAGCGGTTTGTTTGTCTCCACGCTCAGACAGAGATAAAAGAAAATTTTGTTGAAAAGTTCCGACAAACGAGTATGGCAAAATAACTTGTAAGTAGCTATACAAGCCTAGTGATATAAACCCGTTTCATTTGACTTTATTACTAACAAGATTCATAAATACGTAGTTACGTACTAGTTACTAATATCTTCACATTTAATCTTAAAAAGCCGGATTTTCATCCATATTTATTCGATTTCTTCACTGGTCTGAACTTCATAGATTATAATATACAGTTCATGGCAAGTACAAAAACTATACAACCTTGTGAATCCGAGTTCAGTCACTCCAAATTGTAATATTTTTTCAAACGATCAACATGGCAGATCGTGACATTATACCATAAAAAACTGAAAAATAAGATAGTGTGCCCGTGCGTAAGAAATTGCAATGGATAAGTTTATGAGAACAATGTGATACAATATAACAGACTTTATGTCCTAAATAAACGTCAAGAAAATAATTAGGTACATGTTCGGTCCGTGCTATATTTTTTATCTATTAAAAAACAGATTCAATTTCCGCAGCAGATTAGACAATGCCCATTTGTATCACTATGGTGTACTTGAGATTGGAATTTAATTTCAAGGACTTGGTTAATATGATCCGTTTCTGCGTGTTTTGTAACACTGATGATTTGTCTCAAGCACGTGATCAGCACATCAAGTGATATCAAAGTGTACATAATTTAGGGCCGATCTTCAGTTTCGCGAGTTAGTGCACTCAGGTATTAGAAGGCAGCAAATGCCTTTAAGATGAGTTAACGTCGTGACGTTGTTGGAGATAATGAAGCAGTTAAGAAGCGATGCAAAGATAAGAAGCATTCATGAATATTAAGTGGCTAGTGTTGTTATAAAGTAATAGTGGGTGCATTGATTAGTATATCACACAACGTGCTCATCGCCGTGTGTGCACCGGAGCGCTTGTGAAATGGGGCGCATCCACATTCACAAGGCTAGTGCTTGCGTCACCTTATCCACATTATTCACGAAACGTTTCGAAATGGAGCCTCAATATATTGACTCGAGGCACATAAATATTTATTCGCATTTTTTTGTCCCTAAAATGTTTCACTCTACAGTACACGTTTCATACTGTAAAAATATTTGGAAGCTAGTAAACATGCCAACTGCATAATCAGACGATGTTTATCAGCCATCAGTATACGATAAGTCAGGTGTCGATGTAAAACTGGTCTATAGAATCATGTAAGTAATAGCTTTGACTTCGCTTCTTTACGTTCCTACTGTATAGTGAAATTGATTATCTATCATTAATATAACAAACTGGTCGTTTTCGCTCCCAATCAATGGGCCTCATCAGAAGACTTAAAGTCACCCAAGCGGCAACAGAAAGGGCTACGCTATGAGTTTGCTAGAAATGAAGACATTCGCAAGAAAACAGAAGTTACTGATGTAACCCGAAGAATTGTGACAATGAGCAGAGCACATTGCTCGCAGATTGCACCGATGCAGGGCAGAAACGTTTTGGAGTGGCGACAGCGGACCGGAAGACGATGCGTTGGAAGGCCTCCTACTAGCTAGATGGACCGACGACGCCCTGCAAAGATTGCGGGGATCGATGCGAGATGGACTGGACATTTTTTTTTTGTCTATTTCCGCCAATGGACGTCTTTCGGCAAAAATGATGAATGTAACCAATAGAGCAGTTTAATTGAATATAAGTTAATGCACAAACTCTTGTAAGCATGACAAGGTGGCAATGTTAAGATTTAAATTAATAAGAACGTAACAACTAATTTTGTTCCAGATAATATTGAAATAAGCTTGACAGTCGCTACACTCAACAGCAGATAGTTTAAGGAAAATGTGTATTATAAGGGCATATGCACTAGCTCGTTACTGTTACTGTTACTGTTAGCCTGTGTCATCCCACTGCAGGGCAAAGGCCTCCCCCCATGATTTCCAAATTTTGCGATCCAGGGCCAATGTGGACCACTGGTCGTTTGTTCTATCAAGCTCGTCCCGCCATCTCCATCTCCATCACTAGCTCGTACTTCGTGAAATAAAAACAATTTATATGTATTTATTTGTGTACCTACATTAAAATTATCTCTGTATTGTTCCATTCTTCTGACGCAAAACTATTTGAATTATGGCATCGTAGAGGTACAAATAAAGTTGTTTGCTCCCATACTGTAAAATGTATGTGGCGTTGAAGTTTTTGTATGGGTAATGTATGTTCGTAGAAACATGTAGGTACATAGGTACACTTGGCATGTCCTTCCAATACACCCGTTACGTAATGGGGTGACAGACGATCAAGAGAGCACTACGAACGAAGCTTGGAATAAATAAAACATGGCGATGTGCAAATAAACACCATCTTTATGGCATTTAAAGATGGTGTTTTTGGCAGTTGAAGATTTAAACGTATATGTTAGATGATTTCTTTGTGTGATTTAAGATTGATTTCAAAATGTTTACTTTTAAGTAGTTATTTTTCAAATCAAGTACAATGCTTACAAATATGTTAGAACAGGTAACTATCTAAATAGGTAATTAATGGCGAAGTACAGCCACGCGCACTAAAATGTACTCAGTCACCTTTAAAAGTGAGTTTGGTCGACTCATCGACTGTATTGATGTTATCTTAATTATGTCCTGATAGACATAGCATTTTCGAACTCATATTATTATATCGAATCTGCAGTGCAAGTACGTAGCACTCGATTCGCTTCGATTCGATAAATCTGACAGTTATTCTCGATAAAATGAGCTTTTATCGAATCGAATCGATGTCGCAAGTACGTAAATAATATTTTAACGATCGGTAGATAACTCTAAAATTTAAACGATTTTATCGAAAATGCAAGTACGAAACGACATTTTGACAGTTTGACATTCCGCCCACGATAAATCTTGTCGACGCGTGTTACGTACTTCCAAATTCGATAACAAGCTCGATAAAACTGACAACGATAACGATCTCGATGTCTTATCGATGCAAAGTTCGTACTTGCACTGCAGGTCTTATCTTAAAGTAGAAACAGTTGTTTCACGACAAAATTGGGTTTGAGTTTTGCTGCATGTATACATATTAGTAGTTCTCCTAAGTGTTCATAGATTTTCTTTACGCAAGTATTCTTGATTGTGTATAGACAGATCCACGTGAAGAATCGTAGTATAGTTATACGTAGTATGATTATCTACTACCACAGATTTTATTACCTCAGTAAATTGATTTATAGATACTATAATGGACCTGTAATTATCTAATTAAATGTAATTGATATAGTTACGGATACTAAAACGTTACAGAAGATAATAATTAAATTAGTCCATGTTTATATTAATTTATCTATATCGTAAAATACAAAGTACGTGCACTTTGATGCTTGTCCGCAATACGGGAAATTTAATATTAAAAAAAACACATGATTCATTTAAAGATAACTGAAATTGTAATTGGGAAAAAACAACGGGGGCAAAGTCGGCGGATATATTTACCAGTACGCTTGAACAATAATAGCGGTAGGTAGACAAACAGATGTTATCACATTATATACAAGTACCAGCATATGTGTGCTGCATACCATACAATTCTACGCCGCATACGCAATAAAACAAAAAAACAATTAACTCAACGTACTTCTATAATACGTTATTCAAGGAAATCTTGCTACATCACTTACATCGCCATACAAATTATATAACGGAATACAATACAATATTTCGTTCTTAATAGAAACAACTACCCTGTTTGCCTAGTGGTCACAAGTCACGTATGAGGTCCTGGTTTCGATTCCCGGATCAGGTAACGTGTTATTGGGGTTTTCCATTAGGAATTTCTCAGTTGCAGACATGAACTCTGGAACTGTTCCCGGTTGATGGCGATAGGCTCGCCCCCTATTACAATGGGACTTAAACATAACTGGTGAATTGTGGGACCTGGGTGTTTATTTATTTTATTTTTATTTTATTTATTTGGCTCACCAACAATCTATTTTTTTTTTTTATTGTGTTCTATTATTTACACCTCTGCCTAACCCTTCCGGGATTACAGGCACGATGTTTTGGTATAGAAAGAAAACATGACAGTATATTTGTCAAAATGGCGTCAGTTACACAAGAATCCAGTTCATGATGAGCAATGACGTGTGCTATTATTATTAAAATGAGTCTGTTCGTTGTATTATAGAGCAGACCGCCAAATAAGGACATACAGCTTGCTCATCGCTACCAGTTCCAAATAATATTAGGTAGAATAATAAAGTTCCAAGTAGTTCCAACCCCTTGAAACTCCTTACGTTACTTCGTGTTTTTCTTGTATTTTAAGTAAAAGTAACGGCGAAAAAATCACCCCTCTCCACATAGACAGAAACCACCGCGCACCGTTTCGTATTTGCACGAGAAAGCACCGTTCTTGTTTCAATTGAAGGTATTTTTTGTGGTCATTTGTCACTAGTTTATCACAGAAAACAAGTATGAATTTACTGGGTAAGAGCTCTGCAGATATCCTATTTTGTTATACAGGGTGTAACCCGACCCTTCACGAGCCGTAAACCAAACATTGTGTAAATATATCAAACTAAGTAAAAAGTTAAAGAAAAAAAAAATGCTGGTTAAAGAATTTTTTTTTTCGGGTAACGGTACCCGAAAAAAAAATTCTTACCCGTTTTTACACACACGTGCGTGCGTGCGTGCGTTTTTAACGCAAATTATACACGTATAATTTACGTTTTATGAAAAAACCTCAGACCAAGAAAAAAAGGCCTTTTTTTTTGTTGGTCTGAGGAAAAAACTCAATGAAGCACCCTCGACTGTATGCTTTAAAAAGTAAACGGGTCATGGCGGTAATTAAAGTAAATTTATAACCTTAAAAACTAGAATTTCAAAATAAATTTTTGAATCTTGACCTCCAATATATCCGTAAGTAGAAGACAGACGACATAATAAACACAAATAAAATTATTATACGAGAGCCATACTTTCCGCTTTGTGCCAGCATCTGCTTGTCTACAAAATACATGTCCCCCTCACCAAAAACAGGTTTACAGCTAGGACTATATACTACACTGACAAGCAGACTTAAAACAGGGTTAAGTATAAACCCGTGTGCCGTGTGGGCACACGTGCTGTGTACAACTTTCTCGTTATAGCCGGACAAAAACTAAAAATTGTTGGCTGCATTTCACATTTCATTCGCCAATTAACATAGACGCGATTGTGATTTAAAAAATACAAAAATTACGTAAATGTTTACATCATCTCGTCTTAAAATATTCTTACAATACGGTCTACGCGATAGTGTGAGAACTGATAAATAAATTATTTTAGTGTGGCGCCATGTATTTAAATCATTAATATTTATCGGCTAAGCCATTCTTGTGAATAAAAAGTAGTAGTTTACTGCAATGTATTTAATGATTGATTAGTCTTGACCATGTTTAGCTGCTAATTATTGTGGCACCTGGGGATTTACATACGACACCTTTTAGTATAACAATTGCCTTCCGCAAATACTAGCTGTATTCTATTTGTATCTCTCATTTTTCTGACCTATGAACACATAATATGATCAATCGTCATCGTCATGCATTTTTGAACTAAGGGTAATATCTATATTTATAAATCTATGATGAATTTGGAGATGTTATTCAAACAAAGCTGGTTTTATCGATACGAACGTTCAATAAACCTACCATAGGCACATGTATTATCGAAGTACATTTTGATAAAAAGCAATAAAGTGCCTGTTATTAATAGAATGAAAGGCATTATTGTTATCAAACCACTTGGGTC
Organism: Diarsia mendica; assembly: GCA_949316265.1. Taxonomy (NCBI): domain Eukaryota; kingdom Metazoa; phylum Arthropoda; class Insecta; order Lepidoptera; family Noctuidae; genus Diarsia; species Diarsia mendica. The sequence goes on from OX438897.1 coordinate 14,684,596, forward strand.
ACATTATTACGTAATATCATATTGTTTCAGATAAATAGCAATTGAGATTTTTGCAAACCAATATTTTTACACCATGAGGGCTGGTTCGAGGTGGCTCAGGATAAGAGCACTTGGAAGGAATTGGGGGAGGCCTTTGCCCTGCAGTGGGACAGTACAGGCTATTAAAAAAAAAAAAAATACTGCATGTAAAAATAAAGGGTGATTCTGGCACAAAAGAATTTGTAAAGCTTTTTAGTCATGACTTGCGTACACAATGATGTAGAAGCAACAAATAATAATATTGATATTAATTTATGTTTATTTTATGTCTCAATTTTATAAAATAATCGAATGTAAGGTACGTTTACGGCATTGCAGATACCGCTTCAGGTTAAAGGTGCCAAGTAGGAAGTGTGCACAAGCACGCCATGACTTCCGGTATTATCCACCACGATGTAAAAGGTACTCGACTAACTTGTCAACTACTTGTAATTCATTATAAACTATATACTACGAACACAGAAATGCCTCCTAGTCGTAATAACCTAGTAAATGGAAACTCTGGCCAATAAACTCGGTGTTTTATTGCGAAGAAAAAACTTGTTGCATAAATTATGTAAATGTTAATAGCAACTGAGCAAGTGAACGACGAAATCTGAGCTATTTTAATATAATTGTATTGAAATAAACAAGATCTATTACTACTAACAAGACTAATACTATTAGGGATTATTATTGAATGTCTGAGCCGTAAATATAAATAAACTTTTATAGCTGGAGTCATTCCAGTTTTTTTTTAAACTTAATTTTGATGCGAAGTTTAAACTTGATATTTAATTTTAACTATCTGTTATTCTCAAATGAACTGCCGTATGTAGAAGGTATTGTATGTAAATATGTCAATAGCAGAAAAACAGATGCAGGTATCATGCACCATCGCGTGATATTTGTAGTTTTGAACCTAACTTAGGCTAAGGATTCATAAGAAAAAGAATAAATATGTTAATAAATAGATAAGATTTGGGGATCCAACTCGGGTTAACTGCGTGAAAATTTTGAATTAGCATTTGAAAATGGTGGAATTTCGTTCAGCAAATTCTAGCATGAAATCTTGTTCCTAAATAATTAAATTCTTTGATTATTTAGGAACAATAATCAAAGAAGTATTGATATAACGACTACTGTTGACTCTGCATATCATCTGTATTATCTAGAGTTTCATAACAAACTGAGATTGCGGGTTCACGCCGTTTCCTTATACATATTAAACAAAAAGGTTTTTTGAGAAAACAATGCCAATGAAACGCTATCTGACGTCCAGCGGTCTTTTTATGATATCGTATGATTTTGACGTCACAGGCACAACAACCTCGTCAGAATTGAGATTATAATGCTGTTATGCAAAGCTATCATGCGAAGCGCGACAAAGTTTTGTCTTCGTATTATCTCGCGCTGAAACGCGTATTTGACTGTACGCTACAGGTTTGCGCATATTTCAGCGTGATATAAACCGAAGTAATTTTATTGTCGTGCGTGGTTGGTGGCTACTGGCTACATTAGTCACCGAGATCAATCTGACGTTGCAAGTTATGTGAATATTTTAGTTTATTGAATTTATTTTAATTCCATTAGCTTATGGATAAGATCAAAATCGAGAGAACGTTCACCTTTGATTTTGAACTAAAACGCACGAGGTTTTGTGGCTTGGACATCCTGTGTTTGTCTACGACTGTATGGGCTTTACTTGTGGTTTCAACGATTAGATCTGTATCTAAGTTAGTACTTAGTTGTTTTTCGCCTGGACCCATGAAGCACATAACCAGTGGAGAGCGCGTGCGGGGGCTACCGCGGGCGCCAAACACACGCTATATCAAGCGTACGCGGCGAAATTTTGCCCAGTCGCAAAAATTGTAGGCTAACGCACGAACGTCACGCGCTCCCGTTTTGAAAGCATTTATTACGAAAAATAATGCCTAGATGTGCAATTAAATGGTGTGGAAAGTGTACTACAACTTCAAGTTACACAAAAGATGGGATAACATTGCACAGTTATGTGGTTTTCTATTCAATTTGATCAAAACAATGAAAAAAGAATCATATAATTGCTGTCTCTTTCTGGTACACTGATTTGCACTAATGCAGTTGTCTCTTTCTTTCATGATAGTGATGTTCGAGTTCGCAGTATCGCGACGGTTTATGGTATCGATATAATTTAAAATATAAGTTCTTAAAATACCTTAAATTTTTTAGTTTCATTATTGCTATATTTTCAAGTATGCTTATTCCCTTGGTTTTACTCGCAAATGTGTATAATACTGGCATAAACTTGTACATAACAGTAAAAAAATTAAGTGTATGATATCTCTGCCTGCCTTTTACACAAAATTTAGACGCGTTGCTTGGAATCTATTTGAATCATTGCAATCCTAGAAAAATATGTTTTTTTAAATGTTTTTATATAGGCCAGTGTAGGTATGGAACAGACGTTATCAATTTTAGTTTTGGAGTAAAGGTGGCCAATACGCGCATCGGCATGTGAACACATTGCTGGCAGGTGGCGTGCGTGCAGAAAAACGGAGGCAAAGGCCTATGAAACTGACACGATAGGGATAAAAAAAATTTGGTTGGATTGCTATGGAACGAGGACTTAATTTTTTTATTACCAATTTTATTGCAGTATCGGGTTAACCTGCACCTTATACACCATTTAGGGTCCGATAAGCATGGTCCTACGATGCACCGTTTCCGAGTTATGGGCGTTTTAAATTATTGTACCAAAATAAGTTAAATTTATACAAATAATATCTTGAAAACGGATCGTCCTAGGCAAAAAATGACCGAAATTTTAACCCCCCTTTGCTACCCCCGTGATATCATGATCTTAACACACAAAATTAATTTGAACTAATTTGAGGTCCTTTTACTTTTTTTTTCACCAATTTGACGTAGAATCGACTAACCATTTAATTGATTTAGCTTCATGTGTAGCAAAAAAATATATTGATACTCGACTGACATATAATACGAAAAATAATACAAATTCAAAGGATTATATAAGAAAAACATATTCAAAACTAATCCATTTTAAAAACCAGTAAATATATTATATTTTTTTAAATACAGTCTTCTAAGTTTAATAATTACCTGTTTTATTTCAAAATCGAACCCGTAATCTCTCTATTGCAAACAAATCGTTATAATACTAATAAGTCAAACAATTATCGATATCGATACTTTTTCAATTACTTTTTTGGAATCCCTAGAGAATGAGTTGTCATTTGGTTGTCAGTTCGTCAACCAATCACAGAGTCCGAAACGTACCTCTCCCCCCGCAGTATATTAGTGACTTTGATTTAGAACAAAAACGTGCCCATACTTTCTCCACTGGTTATTTTGCTCCATGCCTGGACCGCTAGTTTGTAGGTTTGTTTTTAGCTTTGAGAAAATAAAGGGAATATTTTTAGAAATCTTGTTGACGAAGCATTTCGTGTAAGTAACAAGTGGAGTAATATATCTTTATGACTATATTATAGCACATCAAGTAATAGGTCTCTTTCTGCGACTTGTACGAATTATAGAAGATGTAACATTCAAATAGTTTAGATATAAATAAATTGAATTGCCCATAAATAATATTTAACAGGAAGCATGACATGCCAAAATTGATTTACAAGACAAACTCGTATTCAAAATGGGCATTCTTTCGACAAAGGACAGAGTCAACATAGCTTTTGTTCGTCTCCCGTAAACGACCCATAAATATTATTTATAAAAGCGTCGCCGGCGCAAGATTTTGACCCGTACTTAATCGGTTGCGTGTGCGTCAATGCTCGTCATACGCGAGTCCGTCGGCCGCTCGCTCCTCACACGGCTTATTCAACAATGACATTAATACCAACCGTATCAAGGGTTATCTATATTTAAATATACGCACAAGTAACATTGCAGTGCTATTTTTGTAGGATAACGAAGTTATTATCTCCTAACTTCGAATAATGGCCTGACATTATTACTTTTATTATTTATTTCTTCTTGATCAATTAATTACATGTGTAGCGCTAATGATGAAACTTCATGTCAAATTGCAGTTGTCACAAGCTGCTCCTTAATTGTGGGCAATGTCTTGTGTAATCATTATTTATTATTTCATGTTTTTTACTTGATATATGTACAAATTGTACAATATAGAATACATTAATAAATAATTCAAATCTCTAACGTAAACTGTTTGACCTGGGCGGTGATGTGTCAGTCAGTCAATCACCTTTTCTTTTAATATACATTATGGTAAATTCAGGTTATTATCTTTGTGTCGGTATCGACCTTTTGAGGACTAGTAGAAATATGTATTTTTTTGTTTTGCCAATATTTATTAGAGTGCAATATTGACTGTAAGTTTGATTTGATTCGTCTTTTTATTGCTGCTATGGGTGGTTTTTCCAAGATTTGCATATCTATAACGTTTGCTTTTTCAATAAATTGCAACTAAATAATATGTACCGTAACGTACTGTTCCGTTTATAATAATATGTATTTATAATTCAAAGCTGAATAGCTTTGACCAAAAAATAGTATCCAATGACGGAATTAAATTTAATTTCACAGTAATGGACTAGAAGACGTTTCTTTTGATCTGCACTTAATGTCATACAATGATGAATAACTGTAGGTAATGATGCACAAAAGATGATTTCAAAACCTTCAGCAAAATCACAAAAAACACTGAAAGATCAAACGGTGAGTTTTAAACACTGCCACTTAACATTGATTACTTCTTACTTCACAGAAAATACTTGTGGAAAAACAAAAATAACCACACTTATGTGGCACAGTTTACTTTACCTAAATAAGTCGTTTGTTACTCCCGCAGACACTGAAAAACATTGCTTTGTTTTTCAGAATAGAACGTAATTTATGTCGCAGTGCGATAGACAAAACCGTAATATGGTTATATCCTTAGGGATATAATTATATACCGTAACATAGATATACGTAAGCAATTCATTACTATCTTACGGTTGCAATCTAGTAATATGTTTATGTGACTAAACTAATCTGGTTAAATAGTGATAAATCTAGCATAGAAGACGACGTTTGAAATAAATACATAACACAAATTGACTTAATATATGCACAAACCCCCCAAACAAACACAGATGCTGACAGAAACCCTAACCCTAGACGGTCGACGTCAGGGGCACCCCGAGGTTTGGTTAGTTAGGTTCCTTTAAACCCTGCAGACCGCGGCGGCTCCGCACCACTCCTACAATTATTTCAATAAACTTAATCTAGTAATATAATTAAAACACTAAACTTGAACGGTATTGTAATTATATTTCTAGTAAGATAGTAATGAATCGCTTACGTAAAACTATGTTACGGTACATAATTATATCCCTAGGGATATAACCATATTACGGCTTTATCTATCATTCTGCGACATGTAGATGATGACGAAAACCTCAAAATAGACGACAGTTATTATAATAATAATCCGACCTTAAAATTGAAATAAGCCGAGTGTGGCATCTTAAGGATGTCGCTATAGTCCCTATTGTGTTATCAACAACAGGGGTTATACCTAAACAGCTCCACCAGTCTTTAAAAACACTTGATTTACCACCATACACGTATTAAAGCCTTCAGAAGGCCGCAATCCTTAATACCTGCAGGATTGTGAGAAAATTTTTACATAATGAAAATGAGACAGTAATCTCCACCTCACATACTCAACCCTCAATCACCGCACATACACAGTTTAATGCTCACTCATCATCACACAACCCGACTATGTCATCATCTCATCCCATCATCACTCTCCAGGGGTAGTACTTGGCTTTGGCCCGTACTATTCCATAATTCCGGTAATAAAGCCGAGATACGTAAAAGTATAAAAACAAATAATAATAATATTCCACAACTATCACACAACGCCATCTAGTCCCAAGCTAAGCAGAGCTTGTGTTATGGGTACTAGACAACTGATAAACATACTTATATATTTCTAAATACATACTTACATATTATAGATAAATTACACCCAGACACAGAACAAATGATCGTGCTCATCACACAAACATTTGTCCTGGGTGGGAATCGAACCCACGACCTCCGGCATAGCAGTTAGGGTCACTAACCACTAGACCAACAGGCCAGTCAAAATTACTATAATTGGAACCATTTTGACAAATGTTAAGCCGTGAGTGACAAAATAAATTAATGCCGTCTTATTTATTTAACTTTTAGTGTTAAAAAAACCCCACACAGTGACTCTGTAAAGGGCAGTCCGGTGTGACAGCAATCATCTTCAAAATGTAAGTGACAACAACATTGTGAAGATGGTTTTCCCTATACCTACACTAGGGAGGGACTGTCAAAAGCTCTAATAAATAATTAAAATTAAAACACCCACCTATTTACACAAGTACAAGCGAGCGCTTCCTTGTCTCCAAAATGTTCCTGTCTGCAGGGTTTAAAGGAACCTAACTAACCAAACCTCGGGGTGCCCCTGACGTCGACCGTCTAGGGTTAGGGTTTCTGTCAATAAGTAAGTACCTGATTATTTTTGCAAAGTCACGCTTTCGAAATAAAAATGCATTCCAAAGACAATTTTATGTCGAGTGGCTGAAGATTATGTGTATTATAACGTGCCTAATAATAACTTATCTCTACTTATCTACCTCTTAATTCTGTTGTACGAACAAACGACCATTAATTTGTGAAGAGATGATATTTGTTAGAAGGCAGGGCTGCGTGATTCAAGTTAAGGATTTAAATCTGATTATCAAAAATGTGATTGAACAAAAAATAATGTATTAAATGCCAAATAAATTGAAATACGGATAGGAAAATGATAATAAATTGACATTTCTTCTTTTTTGAGATTTAAAAGAGAAATAGATTTAAACGCTCAAATGATGAATGCAGGCTTACAATCTCAATACTCGTATTTTATAACGTTAGTGAGCAATGGTGGCCCAGTGGTGGCGGCCCCGACTTACGAACAGTTGGTCGTGGGTTCGAACCCAGGCAGGCGCATTACTTTGTGTAATTTATTTCATCACCACTGCTCTCAAAACGGTGAAGGGAAACATCGTGAGGAAACCGGCATGTCTTAGAACCAAAAATTCGAAGATATGCGACATCTACCAATCCGCACTGGGCCCGCGTGGTGGATTATAGCCCATCCCTCTCCTAGAGAGGAGGCCTGAGAGTCCCTGCAGTGCCATTATAGGCTGATGATGATGATGATGATAACGTTAGCGTTATTTACAACCATATTACTTGAAATAACATTATATTTTTATAACGCAGGCAAGTACCTACTCAATGTTGTACAATTTTCCCTAATTTTCATACCCTATGGTAGCCATATCATTATGAAAATTTAATACGCATTAAATTTTCTGAGTACAAACCATCACAAGTTATGTAAGTATACTTAGCAATTAAAATATTATAGCTGTCACTATCTGTTGATAAATCGTGCGAAAAAAAGTTTCAAGGCACAAGAAAAGATAACTTGAAGGTGTTGTGACTTTTTGTAATATATTAATTACTGTTTATGTTTATATAATCAATCAAGCAATCAGTCCTGGTCGTACCAAAACGTATGCTCGAGTACATTAATCATAAGGTATCTATTTTTTTTTTAAGTTCTTAATTTTGATTACCGGACGCAGGTGAGCCGAAGGAAAACCTGTTCAATTGGATATTCATAGATGAGGCTGCCCTGGAGTGTAAATGTGGTGTTGCCCCAGAATCCATTTAAGGCACTTGATATCGTGTCCTGCCCGTCGCGAAATTTTTGACCGACTCAATTTGAATAGTCAGACACACTAAGCAGAAAGAAGTACAATATGCCACCGTGGTTGGCCAGTAATCTTTATCTCTTTAATTTACTGTTAGGGTATGAGGTTGATATTATCCACCTCATACTGATATTATTAACTAACTGATGCCCGCGGTTTCACCCACATCAAATTAAAACCTTCTCCGAGAACCACTCTACCCATTGGTGAAAACAGAATGAAAATCGGTGCATTCGTTTTTGAGTTTATCGCGAACAGCCAGACAGACAGACAGACGCGGCGGGGCACTGTTTTATAATATGTTAGTGATAAGCAACAAATTTTCGAAGACAACCCTAAGAGGATCTATCGGGGATTGCAAGTTTGTTTGAGCACAAAGTGGCTGGCACAAGCTTATGCTATCGAATTAAGAATTAGGAAAACTCTAATCTAGCGTCTCAATTAAGACTTAAATAGTCTTAATCTCGTTAAATAGGTCGAGTATTCTATTTTTGGCGGTGATAACTGTAGTCAAGAGTCTGTTTTTACACGGACTAAGTAAACACTGTATTTTGTATTTGGAGGTGAATCCGGAAGGCAGTAAGGTTGTGTTTGCTGAAAAGCATCTTTTGTTATAGATAGGTATATATTAAGAAATTATTATGTTTCAATGCCCTCATTTGTGTGAATGTTTTTGAAATTAGTGATACTCTAAGGAAAACCTTGTGCGATCTAGAAATCTCTCAGCGCTATTCATAGTCAACTATTTAATTACCATTTTTTTAGACATTCGCATAGCTACGCAAATTCAAAGACAGAAAAGACAAAGATAACAATCATCATCAGCCTAGCCTTTTCCCAGCTATGTTGAGATCTGGTTCAATATTGATAAGAATAAAGTCCAAATATGAATTTTGTGCACTGAGGCCGTTATCTGTCGTGTTATCAGCATCATTATCATGAGCTTCGAAGTGCAGGTATTCTCAATGATCTCTTGCACTATATTCATTGCTACTAGAATTTGTAACTTAATTATCTAAGTCGCCAATTTCTGGCAGCTTCGTAACTGGTTATCGCTGCATGTCTATGGGGTATAAAAGGCGACAGAACCGTTGTAGCAACGCGTTCGTCGGCTATGCGTGCGGAAGTGTCTTATCAGCAGAATGCAGAGGTTGTCGGTGTCGTGGTGCGGGGACCAGGTGCCGGCAGGAAATGCTCACACGGAAAGGCGACGCGACGTGCCCGCCAGCGATCGACATGGCGTAATAGCCCAGCTTATCTTGGCATCACTCGAATTCGGGAACTAAATTCAAATGTTCGAATCTGACATAACGTTTGACATTTCTCTTTGCGAGCAGCGCCGCCACGATCGGCCCAGACAGACTGGACACCCTGTTTACCGGGCGATGCCTTCGTCACAAGACCACCTTATCGATCTGTCACTGGCTGACAGGCCGACAAAAGCTTATCTATGATGACGACAATCCGCACCCAACGTGGTCACGAAGCCAATCCATTTAAAAACCGTGCGCTACATTTTAAGCCGCGGCTTTGACGTACGTAGGACCGAAACCGGTCGGCTCAATATTAAAAGTGTCCATGTTTGGTTAGTATGTAGGTGCCAACTAACTGAGCTATCGGACACCCAGGTTTTATTGAGAGCCGAAGGACAACTTATTTGTTTTGTATCGTTTCCGTGAGATGTGTCGGATGATCCGAGTCTTGAAGTATACTTGCCACTTGATTCTGGCTTTCAGGAGTTCCAGTGGTCTGGGAATAGTGAGGCAGGCTTGTCCCAATAAAAAAAATCTATATAAATAAAAGAGAGAAGTCCTGACTGACTGACTGACTGACTGATTGACTGACTCATCAACGCCCAGCCCAAACCCTTGGACCTAGAAAGCTTAAATTTTGCACGGAGGTTCCCTTTATAATGTAGACAAGGAATAAGGAAGGATTTTTCGAAATTCAACTCCTAAGGGAGTTAAATAGGGGATGAAAGTTTGTATGGAAAATCGTCATTTTCACGCGGGCGAAGCCGCTGGCAAAAGCTAGTACTAAACAAAAAGTACCAGTTTGTACCTAAGAAGTAAATGTTATGGGTGAGATTTTAGGTTATCAGGTGATGATAGAATATTTTAAAGTGTTTAATGTGTAAACATTATTTGTATACTTACATTACATGGCAGCGCATACCGATACATTACTACTTTTTGATAACACCGTGTACTCTTTTTCCTATATTGTGTCACAAAAAAATATTGAATTTGAATCAGTTTCAGCTGTCTATTTTGTATCCAATGTTATCCATGTTTTGTTTCAGAATAAAATGGTGCTGAAATTCAGTGAAACCTTTTATTTTTATTGGGTACAATGTGCCATTGTATATTTATAATTAAAATAAAAAGACGTATGTGCGTCATCATGCCGCCAGGTTAACCTTTCAGGGTTCAGCTGTTTGGCACGGTGGGTACGCGGCGGTAGGTATACCTACCTACGTTTATTTTTTCTTATGGCATACTAAACTTCGTCACTGTTGATTGGACCTGTCACTTATAGTGGTATAGTTGTCTGTTATTGATTGGCTTTGTTATCTATGGTATGCCTACAAAATAGATTTGACTAAACTGATGCGTTCTTGTAAAATGAATTCTTAATCTGTCTGTATGTATCTGTATGTGTCTGTATCTGTTGAATTAATATGCGTTTTATCTATACTATTACTAGAGATGGATGTGTATAAGTATGCTGTGTTACATAACCATTATTATAATCGAATTATATTCATTAATCATAATTACAAGCAAGGTCATACACATATATAATACCAATGAACACGTGTTGATGTTACTCAAGTATCATTATGAACGTGTCAATTGGATACTTACATAATACAGCTTAACAATTAGAACTATATAAAAAAACTACAAGATTTTCCGTAATTATTTTGAATATATATTTATATATACTTGACCTCCGAATGCAATATTTACCAGTAGAGTACACTCGCAAATGCAAATAATGTCAATGACGTAAATACTTAAAGCGCGTTTCGAATTAATTCGTTAGAGTCAGTGGGCGGCGCCGACGCAGGCCTTGGGACTGATAAACCCTCCGCTCGACCGACATTACCTCACGCTCTATACAACGACATACTAAATGGTACAATACATCGTTTGTTGACGATCGAACTTGACGATAAGCTTACAAAAAAAGCTCGGCCTCAAACCAAATGGCCGAATGTGAAAAAGTAATAACAAGATTTGACATTAGCATATTTGTGAGTTTGCGAGTGTGTTGACTGATGATATTAATACCTTTTTAAGTAGGTACACTTTAGTTTATTTATCCGGTAATAATAATGTTACATTTAGAACCTCAAGACATTTCAGTTTGTAACTCATCATGAATGCCACAATTGTATGTTAATTTTGATTAATAAACATTACATTAAGTAACCGGTATTTGCAGAACCTCCTATTTTCAAAAGTCGACATTAACGGTCTCGAATTCCTGCTGATGACGTCCATGAATCGTAAGATATAAGACAGGAATGTGGTAGATGAATAAATTGAGGTGCGGAGTCTCAATGTAGCGGATTTAACTAGTTATTTACGTGGAACTTTCAAATCCTTTGCTAATATATAAGCAGTACCTAAGTTACTACAGTAAATTGCGTTATAGGATATATTATACTTAAAGATTGAATATTGAACATTGACTCATGCAACTTACGGACGTCAGCATGATATATTCATCACCACAATCCCTCAATACTATTCAGTTTTCCTCATCAACGAACAAACTGTAAAAACCTTAGGTACTGAAAATATTCCAATAGTTCCTGTAACAGTATCTACGTTAAAAAATCCGGGAACCAGGATTGATTATTTCGGACAAAATGTATACCACTTAGGTAGGTACTAACAAGATGTTAGTTTAATGATCCATGTGCGAAAGAAACAAAAAAAACAATCAAAACATGCGCAAGGTTATGATTACTTAACGGCGTAACATATAGAACGTTTATTTGTTTTGTAGATACTTTACTTAATTAAAAAAACACAAGAAAAAAGCTCGGTCTAAGCTTAGCAGACAAATTAAACAAGAATGTTTTCGTAGAATTAACTCAATTAAATAGTTTTGAGACCGTCTCGCTAGAGGGAAAACAAAACAAAATACAAAATGTAGTGACGACAATGCTTACTTTGTCTTTGGAAGATAGGCGTCTTAGGTCAAGGAGCTTTTGGTACTGGCGGAGTGCCCGCATGTAGAGGCGGACCGGGAACTCGACCGGCAGAGAGACGGGCTCCGGTGCCGCCCTGGACGCCACCCCTGCCCCGCTCATCGCAATCCAACACGAGCAACACACAACACTTGTTCTTTATTCATAAGCAACACCAAGCCGTCGTAGACACGAGCGCCACGCGCGTCCGAAGTGAACGTCGGTTCCATGCAACACTGACGTATAGCCGCCCCGCGCATGCGTGCCCAGTGCAAAAAGAAACTACAAGTTATCCACGCTCGAGTGACTTTCCCTGCTCCATCCGCCGGCTGATTGCTGGCCACGGACATGACCTGCTTTTACTGTGACCACTGTATTTGATGCAGTACTAGCTATAGTTAAGACAGACTTGTCGGAGACACTCTTTGTAGAAGAACATTGCAAAAGCGTCAAAAACTATGTTTTTTTTTCAGTTAGGCCATTCTTTTTTACCAGTTTACCTAACAATAATTAAATATTATTTTTGGTACAATAGGCACCTACTTATCACACTAACTAATACATATTAATACACTAATATTATAAAGGCGACAGTTTGTGAGTGTGTATGTTTGTTACTTCTTCACGTCTAAACGGCTGGAACGATTTTAATAAAATTTGGTATGGAGTTAGCTGACACCCTGGATTAACACATAGGATAGTTTTTATCCCGATTTTATCTTCCCGTGGGATAATTTTCGAGTTATAGCGGGTGAAGCCGCTGGCAACCGCTATTGTAGGTAATTTATATATTAAGTATCCAACACAACCCATAAAATGGCGACCATTCAGTTATCAAGATTTATTGTTTTATTTTTACGCTACAGGATAACGTTATAAATTATTTTTTGACATCTTTTACGAAGAAAACTTTTCGAAATGATAAGAAATTATAAAAAAAAAAAAAACATTATTATGTTGCAGAAACTGGCAAAAGGGGAAGTCTTATTTAGGTCTAGGTACCAGAAGTTTACAATAACATCTTGTAGCCATACTGAAGAACACATGTAAATAAATGTAGAGTACGGATCCAAACACAGTTAGGAATTTATGATAACAACAGTGTTGAGTATAATCTAATTATATTTCAATTGGAAATATATTATAAACAATAACAACAACATCTTCAACTTCTAGCTAAATAATATAAAAGAAATGGTACAGCCTTCCAAAGTTCGCTCAATGCAGTAGTATTTAAGCAAGTATATTCTTCTTAACATCCTGGCTGGGAGCCATTCATTTGAGCAGTACCCCAACTTTATCAAGTTGAACAGTGAGGGGCCATAGCAAAAAAAGCTTCTTATCAAGCTGTGTAAGTAAACTAAGTACGTGTCGACGATTCGTAAATATTATACAATTGTTATCGTGAAAAACATACGATTAACTTATTTAAATGTGTCGCTATGTTAAAATCTTGACCACAAATCGTCTGAATCAAAATTAAAAATGGAGGATCTCCATATTTTATGTAATTCTAATATTTTCAGCTTATGTTTTTCTATCAAAAGCAAAGTCGTACCTACTTTTGAAATAACAATACTTACCTAATAGAAAGAACAGCATCTGCCTAGCCTTTGCCCATTGCAACTGTTTGAATTGGCTTCTAGTCTAACGAGATTGGGACAAGTCCGCCACACTATTCCCAAACCACTGTAACTCCTGTTAGTCGAAGAATCAACATTGGCGACCACAAGAAAAGCGCCGAGACAATGAAGCTCGACGAAGTCCCTGGTAAAAGTCTAACGAGATGCAGCTGAGTACCAGTATATTTCATGAAATGCGGTGATTGCATACCGGACCTCCACAAACCAGTTAATACTGGCTAATACGATACCCCTTGGTAAAGGCTGGTTGTCAGACTTTCTGGCCACTGACTCCTAATAAGACAGTCAAAGAGGTACAAATTATAGCTGGGGATAACGGCTTAACGTGCTTTCTGAAGCACGGAGGAAACTCGGTACTTAAGTGAAGCCTGCTACACACGTTACGATAAATCGTACAGTTCAAACTGCAACGATAAATCTACATGTGTGTATGAGAAAAACTGTACAGTTTGTCCGATTTTAGCACTACGAAAACTGTGCAGTTTAAACTGTACCGTCCGATCGTTACGATTTATCGCAACGTGTGTAGCAGGCATTATGGGTGGTTTCCCATTCAGATCAACCTAGGTAAACGTGGCTGAACCAGCTGAAGTTTGATCAGAGGCGCTATTGTTATTTAACCGCGAACTCCTCTTTATTTCTCTATTTACCTCCACATTGCATGTAATTCTAAAATAATATGTAATTATTTTCAGCTTAGGTGGTCCTACCAAGGTCAAAGTCCTCCCTTTGAAATAAAAATAATAGAAAGAACATGAATAAACATCACAATCATTAAAAGTGATGTCAAATGCATGTCTGTTTGTCGACTAGCTGTCGAGCTCGACCAATAGGCGAAGCTACTAAGGATGCTGTCACGCCACGACACCGGATAATTGAATTGATTATGCATTTTAATAGGACGGAACTGTGACGATGACGATACACATAAGTACCTATGTATGTACCTAACTACGTACATTTATATCAACTAGTATACCTTGGGACTGTGGGAACAATCATTATTTTTATACCAACTACTTACGTATCACTTGACTCTGACAGAATCGGATAAAAAATTGTGAATTATTTCCGATATGAGATTTACCTCTTTATTTATCAAAAGTTGGCATTTATAAAAAGTCGAAATCATCTGTCCTTGTCGGTTTCATTTCAATCAAGTTGAGGCAAAAGTTTTTAGTAAGTAATTGTCAACTTGTGAGAATTTCATGAATGAAGAGGTTGGTGACACCATTTATAATCAAGTGATTAAAAATGGTGTCACTGATTGGTGATCGATTTTTAGCTCGTTACCAATAAATAAAAGTTATTCCTTTAGCCGGATTGAATAACAGCCGAACTCTGTATTGTTGTTTATTTCTTTCACAAAAAGTTCAGTTATATTGACTTATCCAGATTAAGTAGGTAATTTATCCAATTATTGCAAAATCAAAAATGTTTTATCCCTAAATTACTTTTACGACACCTCGGAAAGCTTACAGGAAAGTTACGCACGCGTTCGATTATATTCTGTACTTTTCCCAACGTATTTTCCACGAAAAATACTTTGCCTGACGCACTTGTAAAAATGAAAACACTGTGCCTATCTTTAGGAAGACTAAAGCAAGAGATCAAACAAAAACGAATCACGAACGCGATTAACCAATGACTAACGCTGACACATCATCACCCTAACGTTTTCCTAATTATATTGGGGTTGGCTTCCAGTCTAACAGGATGCAACTGAATACCAGTATTTTACATGGAGCGATCGCCTTATCTGACCTCCTTCCCACTAGTTAGTCCTGGGTAATATGACCTGATATGTCATTATCAATACCATTCTTCTGTAAAGACTTTATGCCTACCATGTCCTACGAATAAATGTTGGTCATTAAAACACAAAAAAAAAACGAATAAATGTCTTTTGTCTATGACGACTGTCAAATATGACTGTCAAAGATCTACAAATTATGACGGAACCAACGGTGAACGGCTTATCGTGCTCTCCGAGGCACGACGGGAATTCGGTTTGTAATGGGTGAACAGACACCCATCTACAGGCCAACTAAGGCAAGCGCGCCATGACCAGGGGCCCTACTATGACGTTTTAGAACAGTCCTAAAAAACGTGACAGAACTGGGTGTCTAGCGCCATCTCTTTGACACCTGGCACCAGAATATTGATCCAAACGGCTGTTTTATTTTATTTTATTTATTTGGGAAAACAAACGGTTACACATTACAATTTTATAAATAGTTACATCTATAGTCTGAGCAAATATGTAACCAACGACATTTTCCACATATTATAAAAACAATTAGTTACAAAAACAATGCGATGTGCGCTTACAATTTGAATGTAAGTAATAAGAACTAAAAAAAAAAATACTGTGTAATTCTTAAACTAATACTAACCACGACCACCTAACATCAGAGAAATAGGTCATTAGAAGTTTGATTTGTATTTAGAAAAATCCATTAGGAAAGTGTATACAGTACTAAGTACCAGTCAATGGATCGATTTGCGATTGTTTCTGTGTTGTAGTCAGAAAGCTTTTTCGCAAATGTCTAGCTAGACGCCACATAATTAATGTACCTACAATCACAATCACGAATTCACGACCCATCGAATTATCACTGAATAATAAAGACGTTATATTGATAAAGCTTAGACTTTACTTCCATTTTGATAATGATGTTTATAATTTAATTATGTTAATTGACCATGGCCTACGTGATAATATGTAGAAGGTATATCCCATACATTATACGTACCTATCAGTTATTTTATAATCTATGTAAACAACATTAAGACTGCCTTTAACAATCAGCTGCTCTTTATTTATTTATTCACATTTAATGTAAATTATGTCATAGGAAGAAGATAAGAACGATAATTTTACCAAAAACATGAAAACAGGTCGCGTTTAAAGTTAAAATACCATCAATGGAAACCTTTTTCAATGAAGAGAAACAAGCCGACGCAACGCCAACAAAGTACCTACCAACGTCGATATCGCGATCCTTAAAGTAGATAGAAGATTTCTAAGACTATAAAATATTACTACATTGACATAATAAGAATTTCTAGTTAAACCACATAAAATTACGGAAATAATTAACAAACACTGTTTACTTACTGCGGCCATATCTCCTCCGTCAACATAACCTCTTTTCACAGTAACGTGCACATATTATACGTGAATTCATGAAAAAAGGGTCGGTGCTTTTGATTTCACTTTTGTATTGAATATTTTAATGTATTCACGTGTTAAGGAGTAATATTTTATACATTTTGGGGCTTGGTGTGGTGTTTCTAGCGCGTCCGTGGTGCGCATGCACTCGGGAACACACCCCGACCCCCCTTACCCCGCCGTTCCTCCCAGCCATCCCAAAGTCCCGCTCTCCCGTTCCTTATAACGGTGATTCTTATTATAACCTACAAACCCCAGCTGCGTCACGCACGAACATTTGGCGGGATAACATTTCAAGTTTCGAATGGGTCGAATTATTTCGATGCTTTTTAAATTAAGACTATGTTCGATTGCTGCTTTTTAAAATTGGTTTCTGCTAGTACAATAACAACCTACGAGATTTGACACGGTTTAAAGTTAAATAGATTAGTAAACTGTATTACCAGTTTGTGAAATTCTTGCTGAAGATAATTTACTATATTGTGCTCGTTAATAAATATCGTAGAGCGCAATTTTAGTAGTCAACACACATAAATTAAAAAAAAAAACTTATTACCAATTCATTAGTCTTACTTGGCAACATGACCCTTATTGTAGCAATTTCCTACCACATACATTACAATAAGTCCAGTCCACCTATTCTAATTTTACTTTTTAAATGTTACAAAGTACGTAATTAACTATTACTTATCGCTCCACGTTTGTTTCTTTTTAGTCTCTCATTCATTATACATTAACGTTTTTTAAGTTGGATTAGGTCATGGTTACCGGCTGACGCGATGACGTCAACGCTTAATGGAGAAAGTTAACATTAGATAAAAGGTAAGAAGCATTGAAAGTAAAAGTAATTATAGGAATATCTCTGAACCTATTACAACGGACCTCAAAGTAAGCTGTTTGGTAAAACAAACTGTTGACTCTATCAGTTAACTCGGAATGTATTGAAAAGACGTGAAAAGCATATATCTTGGCGACACACCTATGTCAACCTAGGAATATAATTTATTTGACAAACTAAGTAGGCGCTGAGACATTTAGGAATCAGTTTGACGACGTAGCTAACAATTTGAGTTCCGTTGGTAGTCTTCAAAGATTTTGGAAGCATTCTATTAGATCAATCCGATATCGAAGCATGATCTTTTGTTGAGAAATGAATGAAATTCAGTAACAGAAGTACACTTTTTATTTGCACTTTGGTAGCTCAATTACTAACCATGTCATCATGTGCCTGCTGGTATTTTCCCGTGGTTTGACTTGGCCAGTCTATGGGTCCGGATGAAGCTGGATAACCGTGTTTTTTGGAGCGACTGAGTTCCACTACCCAGTTAGCACTTAAGGTTAATACTTACTTACTGTCAGGCCACTCTGTAACGACTGTCAAAGATCTGCATCAAGGGACACGAAGGATACTCGGCGTATCACCCATCCACCTAGCTAAGCAAACGCGACTAAACCTGAATATCAAACCGTGCGCCTGTTATTATTTAGCCACGCCACGAGCTCCTCAATTACTAGGCCTCATCATCATCAGCCTATAATGTTCCCACTGCTGGGACTCAGGCCTCCTCTCAAAGAGAAGGATGGGCTATAATCTACCACGCGGGCCCTGTGCGGATTGGTAGATGTCACATGTCTTCGAATATTTTGGTTCTAAGACATGCCGGTTTCCTCACGATGTTTTCCTTCACCGTTTTGAGAGCAGTGGTAATGAAATAAATTACACAAAGTAATGCGCCTGACGGGGTTCGAACCCACGACTCACTGTTCGTAAGTCGGGGCCGCCACCACTGGGCCACCACTGTGCTCTCAACCACTCATAACATTAACAAACAATTGCCCCTCGCGTCCTTCTTAAAACACACTTCATTAATTAGTCAAATACAATAGTAGCTAATTCTATTCACATTGTTGTGATAATGCATGCCAAATCCATCCGATATTGTAATAACTCATAATAAAATTAAATTTATTTGCACGTCATACAGCTATTTAAGTTTAATGAGATTTTATACGGATGACCACCCAGTCGGTGCCATTGTCTGTCTGAGACATCCTTTAAAAAATAAAAGACCTCACGGCTTCGTAGTTCTATTTCGTACCTATGAAGTAACTATTGATTTAGTTTTGGAAGCTACAAAAATTACAAATTAAATGCACGCCTTTTGGACTGAAATTTTGGTTAAAGTTTGACGCAGCTCCAAAAATTTTATGATTTTTGTTCCATCCTTGGTTCTTCTTCAGCTTATTATAGACTGGTCGTACTTTCCAGCCAATTGGTTAAGAAAAGAGGAAGAATTAGTACTGTCCCTAGTTTTTATCCTGTGTGGATTTATGTGACTCAGAAATCTGTGTATTTCGTAAGTCATAATTCTCCTGATTTTATGCAAAGGACATCATCCACATTTCATACAGTTTTGGTCCAAAAGTAAAAGTCGGTCCGGCCAAATAAAAAAAGTGTTTTATTTTGATAGAACTCGTTCGCCTTAGAATTTCTTTATATGACACCAAAGCTGTAGTGTAGCATCACTATACTTGGTATTATTTGAGTTCTAAAAATACTCTATAAAGCTCAATTACCACTGACTCAGGACTCACTGATGGACAGAATTGTTCTACCAGATGGTGGATGGGGAGGTGAGTATATTTTGACAGATTCGTAAACAAGTAACTCTCGTGAGTATAGGAAAAGTGCCAACCCCCCCCCCTTTCCCCCCTTTCTCCCCCTCCCTATCGTATCTCGGAAACAAAGAGACTTTGTCGTGTTTTTTTTTACGGATTCGTATAGAGGAGGCTCGGGAAAGTAAAAACCATTTTTCAAAATTGACCCCCTTGCCCCCCTTCTCCCCCCCCTTTTCGCGGATCTCGGAAGTTAAGAGACTTGGAACATATTTTTTTTCAGATTCATTGAAAGGAAAAATGTATGAAAAATCTGGTTTTTTTAACATGAATACCACCAAGTATATTGGTGCTACAGCTTTGGTGTCATATAAAAAAATGCTAAGGCGAACGAGTTCTTTCAGAATAAAGCACTTTTTTTTATTGGCCCGGCACTTTGACATTTGGACCAAAATGGATGATGTCCTTTATTAGGATCGGCGCAGAATGTCTTCTTCTTCCACACTTCTTTATTACTCGTCATCTCAGCAGTGTATTTCGGAAATACTTTTTACAAGTACTACTGCGTAATTCATATTTTTTTTATGTGTATTTGCATTGCAGTGAACCTAGTAGGGCACAGCAAAAAGTATAAAATTAATACTTTGAAAGTAACTAAAGAAAAAAGTATGAATTGTGGCACTGCAATATTGAAACAACGCAGGAACTTGTGAGACGTTTAAGAGTTTATCATATTCATTAAAAGTGCTTAATGAATTAGCACTAACTACCTATAAGTGAATGCCTGTGCAGACTGCAACAAAAGAACTCAACTTCTGACGCCGGTAACAGATAAACTAAACAAAAATGTTCACAGTAAATAGTAGACTCGTTTGATTTGATTGTTGACTTTACTATGTGACGTTTTATAACTTTGGTTGCTAAGCAGTTGGACATCTATCTATATCCATCTAAATGAAAGAGAAGTCCTGACTGACTGACTGACTCATCAACGCCCAGCCCAAACCCTTTGACCTAGAAAGCTGAAATTTTGCACAGAGGTTCCCTTTATAATGTAGACAAGGAATAAGGAAGGATTTTTCGAAATTCAATCCCTAAGGGAGTTAAATAGGGGATGAAAGTTTGTTTGAAAAATCTTCATTTTCACGCGGGCGAAGCCGCTGGCAAAAGCTAGTTAATTATATTCATCATCTTCATCATCATTCCTTAGCCCGCATCTCAATTCATTTGGGGTCGACACAGCATGTCTTCTTATTCCATACTCCTTTTTACTCCTCATCTCATGAGATACCTCCTTTCTTGCCATGTCATCCTTTACACGGTTCATCCTTCGTTTCTTAGGTCTTCCCCCACTCTTCTACATTCATACTCAAAACTTTCCTAATGACATTTAACACATAATATTATATAGGTTAAATCTCAATGGTCTGCCTACAAAGTAGGCATAATAGAATATTGGTAAATTAGTAGTTTCATTTCGGTCCGATTCAATTGGGAGGAAAAATATTTTTTCATAAAATAGGTGCCTAACTTCTATCCATTGACGTATGTTTGATTAGGTAGGTACCTATATTTATTATGAATGCTAATTAGGTAATTACTTCTGAAAAATCACACTGCAAGGATCAATTTCATTCTATAATTTCAGTTACAGTTACCCATAAAAAATCTTAAATAATCTGAAGATAACTTTTTATTGTTTTCTTAACAAATACCTGGGATATCGTTGATCTTCCAATAGATACGCACTAAACAAGCACTTGACCAGTTTTTTCATAATCTCGTATGTTCGTGCTAAAATGTTTCGAAGGTTAAATTACTTGACCACATAGCACTTGAGAGAAAAATAAAAAGGTAGGAGTAAACTGTTACATCCTCTGTCCCCAGACAATGTGGTCCAAAGTATCACACTTTGCAAAGATAAATGGCCGTTTGCAACAATATTAACGTAATATAAAAGACTTATAAATTTATAAATGTTTAAGGGCCTGTTTCACCGCCTGTGGTATAAGTTCCCGTTAACTTACTTGACAAATAATTTTATACAAATTTTGGTTAATTTATGAGTTTATTCTGTAAGTAGGGCTATTCCGATATCGTGGAATCGATGGCTTTTTCGTAGTTTGCTAAAGTGGACCTAAAATGGACCTTTTATTGTTAAGTTAGTTCACTAGAGCAACAATAAAGAATGTAGATATAGGTACCGACCTACGTTTGTATTGAATACCTACTGGGTTTTCCGTCCTATTCCTAATAAAAAATAACACTTATTGGGGACAGCATTTATACAGCACTTGGTACAAGATTCCGTTTCGTAAAGGTTTAAATGTGTGAAAGGCTTCAACGCTTAGGTAGACAAACAAGTTCGTTGTCTGTTATTTATACAGATAACTTAAAAGGTTTTTTCATAGAGGCATTAACCTAGTGCGCGCATTAGGCAGTAGGCAATTAAATAATTATGAGAGAGGCTCGTAAGTCGTAACTTTTCGCACACTTTAATTAATACTCTTGACGCTACAGCGATGTTGACATCATTGCATCAAGATTTATTATTATGATTACTAATGATTAGATGATTGACCGCTGAGCGCTGTTTACAAATCAGAAGATCTTTGAAAGTTCGTTTTCGCAAGGCTGTCTTAACTATAACGTCTGTGTTGTCTTTTGACGCCTGGCCCAAGAAGGAACCAACTTCGTATTCTGTTTTTTTTTTTTTCAATTTATATCTCAAAACAATTTTATAAATGTTTACAATTATTTTCCCCGTCATTCGAACTCCAAAAGATCACTCAATGCAGTTTGGGGCTCAAAATACCGGTCGCATGGTAATCATCAGCATCATCCACAGCACAAATTGGTGAATTTGTGCTGCTAGAGAAAGAGAGGCCTATAGGATGGTGATCCTATAGGCCTCTCTTTTCTGGTGACAATCGCTACGTTCTTGTGCCAGTCTCATCCAGGTTTTTCGCTCGATAGCAACTATATCGTCTGACCATGGTAATAATTTCACTCAATTACCTATATCGATAGTTTCGTAACCATCCCACGGGGCCTAAAATTACCGCTCTATCAGAATCATAATAGGACAATACTATGAATCACGTTAAAATTCTTTAAATGGTCACAGACGGATTTAACGTAATGAATTGTCACTTTATTATTATCTTATTAAATTAACATTCTGCTAAAGCGGTCATTTTAGCCCCCCTGCTCCTTATTAGTCTTGTTTTCATCGTGTTAAAGAAAAGTGGGTTTACGTATCCGAACAAATAAGAAATAACTGACGCTAAGTGTTTGTAAGTATTGGCTTAACTCGTTAGCGAGCCGTGACGTAGAATAAATAATTTTACGTCGATTCGAAGCAGACAATAGAGGTTTAATGCTTGAAGCGAGGTGATCAAAACTGTATCTCCAGTATGACCATTTTAAGTGTGAAGTTCTAGGTGGCGCCACCGGTCAAGAAAAAAGGCATTGCTACGTCAAACTTAGTACATTTATTTTAGTTGCGTGTTTTCCCGCCTGCACAGATAAGTTGGTTGAAGTGTATCTGTCTATCTATCTATTATTCGGGCATGAATGTATGTATATTAAGTCACGACTTCGACATTTAAGTTTCTCGAAGCCTTTGCAAGTCATTTTGTTATTTGTTCGTTTAGAGTTAGTCTATTGATCAACAATAAAATATTACTCTAATACATTACTGCGAGAGGTTATCGCTATTCCCAACTTAGATCTATGCAATTTTGTTGCATTTATGAATGGAATTCTCGACCATATTTTGCATTTGAATTTATGACGTAAATCGCGAAAAATTTACATTCGTAGGCTTTATATATATTTAGTCATTTACAACAAAGCAAGGAAGATATGATCAAAGTAACTTACTTGAATACAGTAAAGAAGTCGCTTATCTCCACAAAAGACCCTTATCTATAGACCAGTATTGAGTACTGTAAAAGACATTATTTAAGAAAAGATTTTTCTTCTGTATTTAAGTAATTGCTTGAAGTTAGAACCTAGAATTCTTAGCTTTGTTCATACGAAGGTTCTTGCTTCGTTTAAATTCTGGTTTTTTGCATAAAATTGTTTGCATATAATTATAAGCAATTACTTTTACTTACTTTAACATGACTCTATATAGATACGGGTCTTAGTCAAGAAACTTACGCATGTCTTTTCAAAGATTTTCATCTTTAATAATATTATGTAGTTTACTTTTGAGACCAGTATTTTGTTGCTATAGGGCCAGTACTATTGTAAGCATTGTGATTACCAGTCTCCTAACGCAGGTGTTTAAAGGATATAATAATAATAATAAAAGTTTATTTCAGATCATACAATCCATAAATCAATAGTTACAAAACAGAATAGAATAGCCCGCCCACACATACAAAAGTTTACAAAAACAATAAATTCAATTAATAACAAACAACATTCACAATAGATAGCTACAAAAATGTAAGAAAGGGGAAAAAATTATAAAAATATTTTTTCATGTGAACCATTTTAATGATAACTGCTGCCATGTTCTAAAGCAAAAATTAACTTCGTCTCAAAAACCATTCGTTTATGTTTATGTTTTGTTATAGAATTAGGCGTATAAAACTGTAAAATGTTATGTTCGTAAACAAAGTTACGACTTTTTAGGGTTCCGTTGCCTGAGCGTACGCCCTTTTTTACTCCGAGACTGTTGATTGAAAAATGCTAGTAATAAGGGTATTCATGCACCTGAAGGTTAATAAAACGTGTACCTACTTATAAATGTGTGGGATTTCTATTGAGAGCGCTTAAAAATTATATTTAGGTTCCTCAAATACTTATTTTCTTGAGTATGAGATATTTGCTTTTAATGCTCTAAAAGCTTTGTGTGCCCCCCTCTTATTTTTAAACGACTACCCAAAAAAAAGGTGTTGTTTTAAAGTACGAGGAGGAACTTTTAAAATAAGTACATAATTATGTGGGTTTGTGTAACGTAAAAAGAACTGTAAGCAAAAATTGGTTTGAATAAATTTTTATACTTATTTAGCTTTTATATGATTTTTTCGTGCAATTAAAGCAGTAATTTTGTTTTTCAATAAAATACTATAAAATAAAAAAATGTGTTGTTGTTGGGTGTAAATTTACCTATGAAAGCGCGTTAGAATTATTGATTTGTGCTAAGGAACCCCGTGTGCGCGAGTCTAACTCGCCCTTTGCTCGTTTCATTTTTACGATGATTTAATTGTTTTTTAATTCATGTGTGATTAAGCCTCACATGTTTGATATATGTTACGGGTAACGTTAGAAGAAGAAGTAAACATAGTTTCACCCGGATTAACTTGGCATATATTTTGGGTAAAGTTTGAAAAGTAAAGTAACTATGTTAAGTACAGTCAAAAACTTCTAGCCGGCTATACCGAGGTGCGGTCGGTAGCAGTTGGTTAAACTTAAGTTACCTAGGTATATCTTTTTTATTGCTTAGGCACACCGACCGAATAGGTAAGTTAGGTTAGATATGTGACCTAACAAGCACGTCGTGCTGAGCAAGGCGATCTTTATATTGAATTTATCTGATCTATAAGTTATAATAATGAAAATGTAAAACGTTAAAATACTGTGACATCTAAGGCCACGCAGATTAATAAACTGCCTTAGTTCAAATACAAAAATTCGCATCTGCCTAATTTTAAACTAAATGATTCATAAATCATAATTAAGATTATAATAATAATAATCTTTTCGAAAATAATAAAAGATTTATTTGTTATTAATTTAGTGTTTCGGTTTGTTGTGTTCCGACCGACCCTGTAGGCTCTGACGTCAATGGCTTGTCGTGATCCACCTCCGAGATAAGCGCGCGCGCACGTGGACTGACTAAATTATACATAACGAGACAATAATGCAATTTACTAAAGAAAATAATTGTTTGTTATGATTACTCATAGTCAAAATTTGGCTTATTTTTATTACGATTGTTAACAAGTCTGAATTGTCAATTTATCAATAATTTGTATGAATTGACTGCTTAGATTTTCTTGGGTCTGTATTTTATCAATTTAAAAAAAATGTTTTGATCACTGAAAGAATAATGCACCCTCTATAACATTTGAACATACCAAGAGAAGAGCTGAGCGTATGTGCAACGTAGGCACTCCGAAGCACATGTGCTACGCCGCGTAGCAGCTTCACCGCGTAGATGCTACGAAATTGCTACGTCGCGTAGTAGTCACGAAGACGCGATACCTCAAAGACGCAACGCCACCGCGCCGCGTCGATGTCGTAAAAACGCTACGCCGCACAGTAGTTACGTCGTCGTGTACGTGGCACTCCGCGTAGTAAGGGCATAGACGTGACTCTACATAAAAGCCACAAAGACGCCACGCAGCAGTTATGTACCGTAACAGGGATATAGGAACAACGCCACACGACTTTTCAAGTCGCAAAGAAAATGCGCATAGGCACTGACGCACGTCACATATAAAGTACAAGCGGACGTCCCGCGGTTTCACGCGCGTAGATCCCGTTCCCGTGGGAATAAAAAGTAGCCTATGTCACTCAGCAGTAATGTGGCTTTCTATTGGTGAAAGAACTTTTAAAATCGGTTCAGTAGATCCCGAGATTACCCCTTACAATTTAACAAACACACAAACTTTATCTTCTTTATAATATGAGTATAGAAGTATAGATAAATACTTAGAACATAAACGTTAAAACTCAGTCACGAAAATATTTGACAAAATCCCACGCTGGACCAACGGCACTCTAAGCTCTAACAAAGTCCAGTAACACACACACACACATTACAACACACATACATTTAAAAAGGCTACAAGGTTAATCAGCCTAAACGATGAAATTGCATTGAAAATGTTAAACGGGTTAGGTGAGAAAATTAAACTAGCAGTGTGAACAGGTCCTTACAGTGATACTTAACATTCTTGACAAAATGTTACTGCCCTAAAAATATAATGACGAGGCCACTACGAGGCAAGCAGAGAGCTCTTAAGTACTCTTAACATGCGGTACACATGACATACGAGGCGTCCATAGAGAGGTGACGGCGAAGTGTCTGCTGTGCCTAGTCTAGTAGTAGGTATGATGTTATTGTTCTGTGAAATCACATGTGTGTCTTGACCTGTTTTAGATTTGCGTGATTGCGTTGTGGGTCTTGAGAAGATTTTTTTGTCTGAGTAAAATATAACTTCGTACAAACGATGGTAGTTAAAAAAATAAACCACCTTTTGAGAGTTATTTTTTATAATTTTGTCCTTTTACGTTGTGATTTTATTTTTATATTTAGTTATGAGTTTATTACATAAAGAGGTTCGTTTATCTGGATTCTAGCTAGAAGATATCATAGAAAAAAATACGTAAAGCAAATCCTAATATCTCATACCTACGTAGTAAAAAAAAAACAATAATATAATATCTTCAAAAATAATATGTAGATTGTTTCGTGGTTAAATGAACTCTAACAGTATCTAGCAGTGATAGATCTGCTATCATTTATCTTGTCACAAGCTCAGGTGGGATACCCTGGGGTACCTATAGCTAGGTGTATAGTAGACATAGCTATAAACCTTGACCCCGATACATGAGATACGATGTCACGACCACCACTCACGCATACGATATGTTTACATAATGCCTACATTTTCAGATTCGACACATGCCTCAGGTCAAAGATTTATTTAATATAACTATTCCAATAATAACACACTGTATTAAAATCACTCTATCTCTCATTTCTCCGATTTTTTTGTTTAAGTTTCGAAAACATTGGAATTGCATGTTTTCAATACAAACAACGGGTATCTTAAATATTCTTTACTTTCTTCTTTTTTTTTTTCTTTTCTTTTTTTTTTATTATACTTTATTTAAATATTCGATTTCTTAGGAATTCTGCGTTCAGCAGGACAGCTAAACAATACTTTTTTCGTTTATTAATAGTACACATCTGCTAGCCTTGAAATTAGGTATTCAAAAATAATACGTCAAGAGAACTGCTTTATCACTAAATGATAACTTGGACTATAATAACTTATTTAGGCACGAAGGCTAGTACTTTAGTAGTGCATAATAATTAAGTACACAAATCATGGAAGTAATTATTGAGGATAGACAGTAGCTATCAGAAACCTATACTTAATTTAAATACATGTGATTTGTGATTACCTTCCTGACGAATAAATTCGTACTGAAATAAATCTTCATAGACTGCAGTAGTCTACTCGTACTTGATATTGAAAGACGTATTTGCATTTGCAATCCTGTATGCAAAAATAAATATTTACTTATTTTTCCTAACCCATTCAATCAATAGTACATAATCATTTTTTTGACGTGACAACGTCTTATAATTCGATAGAGCCGGCTGCACGCACGAAAAAACATGACTCATGAGGCGTTACCTCTGAGGCGTTACCTCTGAGGCGTTACCTCTGAGGCGTTACCTCTGAGGCGTTACCTCTGAGGCGTTACCTCTGAGGCGTTACCTCTGAGGCGTTACCTCTGAGGTGTTACCTCTGCGTTACCTCTGAGGCGTTACCTCGCTCTGAGGCGTTCCATGTAAGGCTTGAAGTGCAAGCGAGAGCGCGGAACGAGCGACAAAGAAGCACAATCGGCCTTTGCGTTCGGCAGCGTTCGACATCCGTCTCTCTCCTACTTGAGTGAGCGATGCGTCTGCGTGGACAGCTGCTATACTATAGTACATTTACATGTTTTGATCGAGTATCAAGTGCAGTGAAAAGTGAATGTGGTGTCAATTGTTTATAGCAACGATAATTACAGCGATAAAGGTAATGATTCTCGCTCATTCCCATTAGTTCGATCGTCGAACTAGTGAGAATTTTTTTTCTCATCTGTTTGATCGTCGAACTAATGAGAACTTTTTTTTTCTCATTTGTTCGACCGTCGAATTAATTAGATTTAAAAATAGTTCTACTACATTTAAATGTTTTACTAATTTCGTAATTAAATAAAAAACGCAAAATTATAGGCTGTTGCTAGTCGTCCGCTAAGTAGATGAATCACCGTTTCGCGACAGTATCCTTTATGGGCGGCATGGGCACCGGGCCGTAGGCCGACGAAGGAGGCCGGCGGAGGCTCGGCACTTCGGGGACAGAAGATATTAGTGTTATTTAATATGCGAGCGAAGCGAGCGCGCGTCATGGAGTACATGCGTTGCATGTATGAGTGTTATCTATTACGAATTAAATCTAATTAATTCGACGGTCAAACGAATGAGAAAAAAAATTCTCACTAGTTCGACGGTCTAACAGATGAGAAAAAAATTCTCACTAGTTCGACGATCGAACTAATGAATCGAACTAATGGGAATGAACGATGATTCTTTCGATATTAATTATATATTCAGTGATATATTGTCGAATATTCGTCGTTTCATCATTAAAATTAATAGCATAGGTCCGCTAGTGCAGCGATTGTAGGTTATGCTATAATTGACAAAATTAAAACAATAAGTTAACAGAACTATTTCACGATGAGTAAAAAATCGATGGCTTTACTATTCAATCGAAATAATTATCGAGCGTAGCTATGATTTAAAAAAATTAAAACATAAATATTAAATCTTCCACATATCACAACAACGTGTCTGAAATGACAGGTTGGACCAGCCATCCGTCAAAGGGAACATTTTCTCCTATATCAAACACATTGAGGCGGGCTTTTTAAAAACTAGATTTACGAAAATTTTAATGTTTCCAAATTTTAAATGTAAGATTTATAAACAATAATTTAATCATTGTTTATTCTTTTAATGAATTATTTAAAATTATTACTTTTTTATAACAAATTACAATTAAATTTGCTAAAATAATTAAGAAACTACTTAATTGAAAAATTTAATTATATTATTAAAATAATAAAATCAAAATTTTAATTTTAACCATTGAGTAGAAATTTAAACAATACATTTTATTCAAGTATTTTGTTGTATTTTTATTTTTTAAATTTAAAATGATTTTCTGAATTAATAATTTCATGTAAATCAGTATTTTCTTAAGACGTTGTCACGTTCAACTATCGTCAGTAAACCGACTTTACAGACAACCAATTTTTTTTTTATAAATCGTTTAGAAAAAAAACGATCATCTAAGAAGGATAACCAACCTGTTTGTACAGTTTATGTCCATAAAATATGAAAATGCAAATTTTGGACTCCTTTTCGAGATATTTACTCCAACTTCATCACAAAACAAGTTTCTTGTGAAATCCTTAAAAAATAAATATAACACCTGTAATCCACGAAGGGTTGGGTTAGGTTAGATACCTACTATACCCATTAGTGCACCCACATTTCGCCAGTTATGTTTAAGTCCTATGTAATAGGGGGCGAGCCTATTGCCATCAATCGGGCACAAATCCAGACTCTGTGGCCACTATTGAGAAATTCCTGCTAGAAAAATCCAATAACACTTTGCCGACCTGGGAATCGTACCCAGGCCCTCATGCACAAGAGTTACACTTGCGACCAGGGGGGTCTAAAACGGCCACTTTGGCAGATCATAATATGAATTGCGTTAAAAAGCGTAAAATGGACCTTTCATTATAATAACTGCGTCTGTAACAATTTAGTAAAATAAATCATAATAGGAAAATAATATGAATTGCGTTAACATTCGTTAAATAGTCACAGACGCAGTTTTTATTATGAAAGGTCAATTTTACGCTTTTAAACGCAATTCACATTATGATCTGCAAAAGTGGCCATTTTAGACCCCCAGTCGGTAAAGCAATGTGGCAGTTTTATTAAAAACATAATTGTGTCAAATTAATGTAGCTATTTGTAATAATAACGTCTGCAGTAGATTATTTATCAGTTTTGAAGCAGTTTGATCCGGTTTAGAGTGATACCAAGAACATGGCGCCGCGCGCCGCCCTCAGTCACAAATACAGACAGGTCGCGGTAACTTGAACCGTATCAAATAGAACCGACTTCCTTTATCTCTCGATAACTGAAGTCCCAAGAAACCCAAGTTTATAAAGCTCAAAGTTCAAAGTCTCGACGTCACAGAATTCGGGTAAAATACCCGTTTGTAGTGTGTTTGTGTTGTTATGCTAGTTTTTTGCATGTTAACAGTTTCGATGAAGTATTAATCTAAATAATGACGTACGTACTTGTATTAGGAGATACCAAGGTAAAGACGCCAGCATAATATCTAGTTATACCCGAAGCTGAAAACTTGAACCTAATATTTGAGCGATAAAGTTGAAAATCTATTAAATTGTATATTTGCCAATTGTAGTTACTTGATCTAATAGAACAGCCTGTACTAAACGCTAGTAGTTTTTAATTTACAAAGTTGTATATAAAGTAACAATTGTGTTCATGGGGTATTTCATGCAGGTTTTTCTTATTATAAACATATTTAGATTACTATTGCAGTGCAGTGCTAGTCCAGGCAGACTACTAGCCTGCTTTAACGTGAGTGTCAATAAAAGAGCTTTCATAACAAATCTACGTGCAACTTGAAAAAAAAAAAACTTCTTTTGTTGTGGGTGTAACCCCCATATATATCTATAAACAAGTCAAAGTGAGTATTTGAGTAAAAGTTAGAGACGATTTTTATTACGTAATTGATTGAAGTTAGAATTGTCACAAGTTGGAAATCTTAGCTTTTGCTTTCTTTGACGGTTCTTTTTTTGTACGAACCTGCTCTGTCCCACTCCTGGGCAAAGGCCTCCCTCTCCCTCCACTCTTTCCGCTTCTCGCGAACCCGCGCGTCCTCCTTCCGACTACGGTTCTTACTTGTCTATGCACAAAACAGGTTGTTTAAGGAATTACTTAGACTTAAGTTTATACTTTAAGTTGACTATAGATACAGGTGCAAGAGCGCTTCGAAATAAACTTATATTAAATGTTAAGAAAGAGCAATCATTCATTTCATTTCATTAGCAGCGTAACACTCGTAGAAGCTCCTCAAGTGTTCTCAATAATTCAAGTCATTTAGTAATACATAATTTATGATAAGAATAAGAATAAGAATAAATTTATTTAGTCATTGTTACAATAGTTTCTTAAATAACTAGCACTAATAATAAACGTAACAAGTTAAATTTTACAATTGTTACAAAACAGAGGTCCCCAAACTAGGCTGCGCCTGTATCTTGGGGGCCGGAGTTGCGTTACCTTAACATAACATTATTAATATTTTTAAGTAGTTATCTTTAAACAAAAATAAAATAATATTATTATTACAAAAATGAAAAAGTATTATAATGTGGTGTGCTAGTGCGTGTGTATGTGAGTGTGTATGTGTGTTTGTGTGTGTGTGTGTGTATATTTTTGGTGTAATTTAGTTAACTTAAAATTTGTTCGGTCTCTTCGTACGATAGTTTGGCAAACCATTTTATTAAAGTTTTCTTGCATGAAAAGTTGTTCAAATTTTTAATGTCGCAGCTTTTATTAATTTTATTGTAAATATGGATATGTGAGTAGAATGGGCATCGTCTGGCTAAAAGGCTATGAGCTTCCGGAGGAGGTATGTAGAGGACGCGTTTAGAGATAAGGTTTTCATAGTCAGGTCTATTTTTTAGGGTTTTATGAACAAGTAGAGTTGCTTTTAAAATAAATAATTGTCGCACTCTTAATACAGCAAACTCCTTATAAATAAGATGATGCAGACGAATTCATTCAGTTTTCAGCTTACATGACTGAGTATCATGTACTTAGATGATGATTTAAATGACCGATATAAACACACATACTTAATAATACATTGAAGTCAGTGGAAGGTTAAAAGATCGGATCAATATTTCATGCTCTAAATATATCAGCCTACGCCCATTTAGATCATTCACATCTTGCGGTCAACCAAGTTTAACAGTTAAGGATCTAACATCAAAAGGAATGGTCTCTCCTTTGTTAGCACTTCCGAAATTTTCCACAAGACTGACAATGTTATATTGCTAAAAATATCGCACCAATTATCACCAAACCAATCTATTTTTACTCCAACACGTCAAACTCTGTGACAATTCTTTATTTTTCTCCAGTCGTGACAAAATCACAATGAACTCATGCGCAACAATGCAAGCTATATTTGACACCTGTTAGAGCCTTTCGAAAAGAACCTAAACTATTATAACATTGCCTCTATTATATTTGTAATAGAAATTAGTCTGTAAGCAGGTAATACCATGTCATGGAGGTTTGGCAAAGACAGTTACCACTTACACACCCCTAATATAGTGTCGACTATTAACCATATAAAAAAAATATAATAAAAAAAAAAATATATATAATACTAGCTTTTGCCCGCGACTTCGATCGCGTGGAATAGTGACTTCCGGCAGATTTTTGGTTTATCTCGCGAAAAAAAAAAAAAAAAAACTATCCTATGTCCTTTCTCAAGTTCCAAACTATGTCTGTACCAAATTTCACACAAATCGGTTCAGTTGTTTAGGCGTGAAGCAAAGACAGACAGACAGACAGACAGAAAGACAGACAGACAGAGTTACTTTCGCATTTATAATAAGTTAGAAAGTTAGGATAATAAAATAATATATAAGCCCTTTTTTAGGGTTCCGTACCTCAAAAGGAAAAAACGGAATCCTTATAGGATCACTCGTGTGTCTGTCTGTCTGTCCGACCATCCCCCCCATATCTCCGAAACTACTGGGCCTAAAATTCTGAAAAAAAATACAGAAATTAGTTCAACAGGGATTACAGGAAAACCTATAAGAAGTCTAAGTACGGAACCATTTTTTTTTTGTTCTGAAAAATTATTAACCAAGAGCGGGGGGAGGGGGGCCGCTCTTGGGCAGACCGGAAGGGAGTGTCAGACTTCTACTGACTAAAAACCACCCATGTTCCTTCTTCGCCCTTGCGCCGAGGTCACGTTATCTCTTTCGATAATCCGCAGCCCCGACAGTACGGAACCCTTCGTGTGCAAGGCCGACTGGCACTTGGCCAGTTTTTTAAATTTGGGTCGACTGTCTTTGTCACGACAACAGGCCTCTTCAAATCAATCCTAGAATTTCTTAGCGAATAGGCGGATCTTCAAAAAAGGTACCTGCTACACCAGCCATCCTTGTCAAACCTATAGTTGCATTCTGCTTTAATCAATGATACAGATCAAGATGTCATATATTATGTCACTGTAAACAATGTTAAAAATGTCTATAATGTCATTCTATATTGAAAAATCGGCGTCACTGTCAAATTATAAACGAACTGTAGCTGTCAATATGTCTAGTAGGGCGATCTCGCCATATTTATAGGCGTGTCAAGTCCGACTCAAGTTCAGTCTACGACTAGCGATCGATACTAGACTAGTATCAAACTTAAAGTGTTTAGGTAAACTTATTTAGTTACTATAATATGTACGAGTAAAAGCAGGTACCATGTTATTGTATCGTGATTATCACACTGTTGTTTATAAATACGATCACGACGTATTTTTATAGTAATTGTGTCACTAACTCACTAATTAATTGGCAATATAGTGACAAAATTCGGTCTCCCTTAATTGTAACCGATAACCTTTGTAGAGATAAAAGGTAAAAATAATGAATGGTTTAATTATGTGTTGTTAAACAAATAATGAATACCAACAAAATAATTGGAGCATGACTATCACCCGCTACAAAAATATTTGCATGCGCAGTTGTGCTTTTCCGGATTCATAAGTATTTAGAACACTTTTCTATAACTTCTTACGTAGTTTGAAGAAGCAAACTAATAACCGAAAAAAAAACTAAACCAAAAAACATTACCAATACACGAAAAGCTTCCCAAATTAAACACCTTTTCAGAAAATGCCTGAAAATGGAAATCATAGGTAGTTAAGTGAGGTATTGTCCCTACCACCGTCCATAAAACGTTATCATTGGTCCGAGTCGAAGTACATATGTTTATATTATGTTTTCCTGTATGATGTAAATGTGTAAAAAATGTGTAGTATTCAGGCGCCAGAGTCGTGCGCGTGCATCGCAGACGGAGGGTTATCTCGCGGGCTCTTTCCATTGCGCTATCGGCTAGGCCGACACAAGGACCATGTACACAAACTTATTTATTAATCGATCATATTCATGTTAAAAGAAAATAAATATAAAATTAAAACTTTAAAATGCTTGCAAAAAAAGAAGCTTCTAAAATGGGTCATTCAAGAGAAAATACTTTGGAAAAACTACACTACACTACTCTACTATACTTCGTTTAATACTTTGGAAATCAAGTTTTTTTGGTTGGCAACAGGACAGATTCCTGTCTTTTCTCCTTCCATATTTTTTATTTATTTATTAAAACTTTATGCACTAATAATAAACCTGTATGTACAAAGGCGGACTTAATGCCTTAAAAATTTTCTACCAGTCTACCGGGTGATGCAGAGTAGGTGCAATAACAGAAACAAATAATAATTAGAAACTATAAAATACCTAAAATATAAGAATAAATACATATATTATTATATATATATATATATATTTATTATTCTTTTTTTTCTGTTACCATCTAAAACCAGTCCGTAAGGTAATGCGCCAGTCTCATGGACACATTTTTAGATTAGGTACATTGTTAACTTTTTTTAGTTGTGTAATTGCTAATGTTACATTGATTTATTTAATCGTTTTTATGTGTAAAGTGTAGTGTGTACTGTGTAGTAGTTGTAGTTAGATTTTGATTACATTGTTAAATAATTTCGGTCGGTAACGAGTTTATTTCATTCCGCTTTGGGTCCTCAAAGTCGTACTAGATTTTTCAGGACCTTGATTTTGTGTGCATGTGGCGTATCACAGACAATGACCCTTCCATCCTGCCTTTCCTGACCCTACACCTGCACACTTGACGATCTTATGACTGCACCAGCGAGCGGAGTTCGCATAGCTGAATTTTGGGTCAAATCTATTATTGCCATCGACACGCTTAGGACCTTATCTTTACTAAAAATAAAACAATAAAAAGTTCAAGAGCGCTGCGTTACAATGATTTGCTCGTTCAATGTTGCCGGATTGACTGACGCAGCCGGATGTCACAGTACAAATTAGTGTTTCCGCCGGATTATATTATTATGAATATTTAGTAACAAATGATCAATTTCCTCTTAAATTAGGAATAGATTATATAGGATCTATTATCATGAAACTTGATCTACCTATATTTTTTTGGTTTTCATTATTATATTCAATGCTGACTGACCAGAAAGGAAGTGACTAATGAGAAGCCGAGTAATAGAGAAGTAAGGAAGAAGAAGACATGCTGCGCCGACCCCAAATGAATTGGGATAAGGGCAAGAGAATGATGATGATGATGATGATGATTCTATGTTGACTGACCTACAAAGTGGTAAAACGTGCAAAGATGCCATATTTATCTTGCGATTTTAATTCCCTGTATTCTAATTAGTAGAGGTACATTGTAAGTAGAAACTTTTTACAATTTACTATCGCGGGTTAAGTGTTAAGTGTCATACAATCTGCATAAAAATTACATGTTATCATAGCTCACATGACATATCAGGAGCTGATC
The DNA here is from genome assembly GCA_949316265.1 of Diarsia mendica. Classification (NCBI taxonomy): domain Eukaryota; kingdom Metazoa; phylum Arthropoda; class Insecta; order Lepidoptera; family Noctuidae; genus Diarsia; species Diarsia mendica. Next base: position 14,720,498 of record OX438897.1, read on the forward strand.
ACGTGGCATTACATGCTGGCTGGCGGGTGTCATTGCCGAGACTGACTGGTCGTTTAACTCGGGGTAATCATAGCTCAGATACACCCTAGAGTTCTTCATTTAGTATAACAGTTACACAAAATACCGTTATCTGCACGATTTTAAGGGTAAAATAATTGCAACTTAAATTAAACACGCACAACTAGCGGACAGTTTGTTTATTATGTTTAATCCAAAACATCACTCGAATTATAAATTAAAAATAAACTAATAATTTGCTCTGATGTAGGTTTTTTATGGGACGGCGTTTATCGCACCAGGCAGGCACTACTTCCTACCCCTAATTATAACTGGCCATTTGCTAAATCAAAGAGGCAAGCCTCCTCTATTCCATTTAAGATTCATACAAATTAATATCATAATAAAAAACACGATCATACAATCATTCAACAACCATAATATGCCTGATAATATAAAATACCGTAAAACGTTGCAGAATGATGTCTCTCTTGCATTACATTGCCTAAAAGTGGCATCATCACGAACTTCAGTGGATACGCTAGAGTGCCCAAGTTAATTACCTGAACGACAGACGTTTGACATCGTCACAATCAAGACACGTGACACTGACATTACCAGTCTACTCCACGAGCCATGCAAAGTAACAGCAGTAATAATAGATATCAACAGTTCAACGCTATTAGTCTATTTTTAAACAAGAAGGCGGCAATAAATTGCTATCATTGAGGATATCTTGCAGACACGTGATCTTTGTCATTCCGTAGCCGAAGTTTTATGATACGATGTTATGATCAATGACAAAAGGTATTACTTCAATATTTCGTGCAATAGAATTTTGTTTAGTAACTGGTCATATTATGATGAGGACGTAGAACAAATCGCATCATCATCATTTCAACCGAAAGACGTCCAATGCTGGACACAGGCCAAGTGTCGCCACATTGAACGGTCCCGTGCTTCTCGCAGCCAGCGAAACCCCGAAACCTTAACCAGGCCATCGGTCCACCTAGTGTGAGGCCTTTTCGCACACTTTACAGTTTAGTTTAATTTTAAGCAGTTTTACGTGAAGTAAACATGTTTGACGAAAGTCTATGACCAGTGTGTGTTGCCAGTGATTACATACGGGACCGAAACGTGTTTGCTCACAATGGGCCTCATCAGAAAGCTCAAAGTCACCCAAAAGGCAATGGAGAGGGCTATGCTCGGAGTTTCCTTGCGTGATCGAATCAGAAACGAGGACATCCGCTTGAGAACCAAGGTTACCGACATAGCCCGAAGAATCGCCAGACTTAAGTGGCAATGGGCAGGGCACATTGTTCGCAGAACGGATGGCTGATGGGGCCGAAAAGTTTTGGAATGGCGACGGCGAACCGGAAGACGTTGCGTTGGAACTTTGGAAGGCCTCCCACTAGATGGACCGACGACCTGGTCAAGGTTGCGGGGACCCGCTGGATGAGAGACGCACGGGACCGGTCAATGTGGCGACACCTGGGGGAGGCCTATGTCCAGCAGTGGACGTCTTTTTATGGCTGAAATGATGATGATGATGAAACATGTTTGTGTCACAAGACCATGTCACCATCCATCTAATTAGGTCTAAGAATGTCACAAAAAAAACCATTTACTGTTTTAAGTTCAGAGATAGTTTGGGAGCGTCATTTACAGGAACATTCCGGCTGATTACGGCGACAGACGCGTTCCTAGACAGGCCGCGACCCTTTATCTGCGCGTACGCCGTAATGCGTCCGCGCCGTCTCGCGGCCATGACACGCTTCATTAAACACAACTTGTAAACCAATTAATTACTAATTTATATCAAAATCCATAAGTGCGAAAGTAACTCTGTTTGACGGTTACGTCGTAACGACTGAAGGAATTTTGACACCCAGGTAGAACATGAAGTAGATTAGGCATAGAATATTCAATATATTTTTCAACACACTTGCTCATAAAATGGCTCATTAGGCACATAATGACACCTATTATCAAACTGTGACTTTTTCATTGCTATTATTCATTAGTGAGTTATAAGTTTTTTTTTTATTGGTTGAGTTGCTTTATTCTTAAAAAAGTTTCGATACAAATAGTACAAATTCTCAGCAATGAGAAAATACCTAATTAACTTTTATAGTTGCCACACAAAAGCTACACTGAGCCATCACAAGGCCCTCTCAAGGGCATTATCTAACTATTTCTAAAAACGTCGTATTATACACGAGTGTTTTGATGATTACACACTTGTACCATAATGTACTTACTATAATACCACTAATAGACTAAATTTTTAAGCTTGCAGTACTTTCCTGAGTCCCCAGTAACCTCCAGGCGGACAAATCCGCTGACAAAAGTGACAAAAGCTAGTAGTAGTAACAATAATAAGGTTGTAACGATATAAACAGTCAAGTCAGGCTAAAGATGTTTACCGTTAATGACGCACGTAAAAACATCGTTTTGCGTAAATATAATTACATAATAATGCAGCTGTCAATACCAAAAAAAAGTAAATTATACGAAACTCTCACGTAAGGAGTTTTTAACTCGTAACGTCTGCATTTTCGTATGAGTCACTCGTAAACACCTCGTAAACAAGCGATGAATGAGAATTCGGAAAAGTCGAAAACAATGGTATATGTTTAAATATGACTCGCTGAAATATTTCAAGTTGGGTGCTGAATAGCTAGTTAACATAAAATAAATTAATTTAAATTCTTTTCATTCATTGCTGACAATACCCCGCTGACGCACGCCCGCGTCCTTACAAGTGTCTAACTCAAGTAGAGCGTAAATAAAAATAGCAGATATAATTGTTACATTTTGTAATAAATTCTCTTAAGTCAAGGTCTACATACATCAATAAAATTCTCTTTTTTTTTCTATGGTAAGGTTGACTGGTAGAGTCCTAGGCAAATACTTAACTTGAAACAAAATGGCGTCGTTCTGCGCAGGTTCCCTGCTTGATTTGTATGGGACGTCTAAAAAACGACTACTGCGCATGTTCAACTTATATGCCGCGTGCCATACATGGATGTCGCTACAAAAAAAAACACGTAGGTACCTATCAAATAGGTAAATAATACGTATGGAACCTTTTCAGTCAAAATGGTCTTGAAACAGAAGAAGATCGGCGATTCGGAGTTTTTAAAATTGAAACAAGTCAGAACTTCATACTAGGACTTCATGGCCACATACCACTACTTTCAAAACGGATCAATGAACTCGTGGATGCACCACGCATAATCATGACGAAAATTCTGTATTAAATAAATGCGTGAGAAAAAATATCACGTTATTCCGGAATTCAAACAAAAGTACTTCAATCAAATGTCGGATGACGTAGCTGACCCCGCTGTGACGTAATTGGTCCAAAATTATAATAAGGTCATCATAATTATTATTGTCGGTTCCAAAACAGAAATAATTATGATCAGAATTTAATGACGTTCGCGTTATCTATTTATAATTTTAATGACACCGAAGACTAATGAAATCTGTTTAAGGCTTGATTTATAATTTACGTTAAATTGATATTACGTGTAGATTCGATTTACATAATAAGTGCCTATTTTATCATAAATTCGCTACTGTTTATTATTCAACAAAAAAAGAGGGGGATGTAGACTGTAGACTACATGGATGATGGATGGCAACGGTCCGGATGCAAAAGCTTATGGCCTTCTGGATGATGATGCTTACCAGCGAAGTGAATAGCTCTGCAGGATTAAGAAAGATGACTCCGTGTAACGGGAAATGGCGAGATTATCACAGTTTACGGTAAGACTCAGTGAAACGTACTCAAAACATAGTGCAGATAGATGCATTGAATAGAGAGAAGGTTCACAGGTATGGTCAAGTCAAGAACCTATCGGGGCTGCGGATTGTTCGAAAGAGATACCGCGGCCTCGGACACAAAGGGCTAAGAAGGAACTTGGGTGGTTCGTAGTCAGTAGAAGTCTGACACTCCCTACCGGTCCGCCGCCGGTCAGAACGGGAGGAGTCAATTGATGATTTCGAAAACTCCAAAAAGATCAAGTCAAGAAAAAATATATCACAATTCCACATGCTGTTTTTATTCATGATAAAGTTTATTATTCTAGAAATTCTTATTTAGTCTAGAAACAGCGGTTGGTTAGGCCTTATTTGCAGCTGTTCTAGACGATATACGATTGAATAAATTACCTATGTCGTCGGATACATAAAAGATAGCCACGCCCATTTCGGACTGGTCTCAGAAACTAGCCATTTTCCTAATTTACATTTTATTAAGCGACACGCACATGATGCGCGGAAAACACTAGATTTGAATCCAAAATAGCCTATGCCGAAAATTATATGTTATTATGCCTCAAAAATTTTGAATTGTTTCGAAAAGATTGCTTCAAATTAACTTGGCTTTGACGATCACCATAGTTCGTTACTGCTGTTTGAGCCCTAAATTAACATATTTTCTTCATATTTCTCCTTTATCGAACCACACTCATATTTTGGGATTGTATGAGAAGGCTCGGTGCCCGCAAAATTTGTAGTAGGTTTTACACAACCGGCTTTCATATCCTCGGTCCATGGTACTGAGATATTAACTTAATTAGGAATATCCTGGATATCGACGAATAATTTTGCGGGCCCAGATTTTTTTAAATTCAGTGATGTATTGAATATGATTGTGCAATGGTAACCGTTTTAACCGCTCTCAAAACGGTGACGGAAACCGGCATGTCTTAGAACCAAAAATTCGAAGATATGCGACATCTACCAATCCGCACTGGGCCCGCGTGGTGGATTATATATAGCCCATCCCTCTCCTAGAGAGGAAGCCCGAGTCCCTGCAGTGGGAACAATATAGGCTGATGATGATAATGAACCGTTTTAACGTCGGAGTCACTTCGGTTGCCTTGAAACAATATATATATTAGATATAATATCTATATTGTTTTGAAATAAAACAATTTCAAATACTTGATTTATAAAATTAAACTTTTTTTTAAGAAGTTAGAATAGTTTTTAGAAGAATCCTGTTCTTATTGTTGTACATATCTCTATTTAAATTTTAGTATGAATTAACAGGAAACAATAAAAACTATGAATATGCATTCTCTAACCACGTCGAATGCAATCGGATTTAGATCGATTGCATACAATTGACGTCATAGTAACGTGCTATTTCATAATATCTATTTTAATTAAACTGTTATGGAATTAGTTTTTATAATTTATGGCTGACTTATTATTTTTTGAAGATTGATTTGTACGAGGTCAGTATTTTACAGAATAATATGTTAAAAACTTGCCTCGTAAATCGTACCGTGAGTTTCTTTGCGGGTTACTGAACCAAATTAATTTCAGAAAGTTTTGAAATTGAAAATAATCTGCATTGCCTTTAACATTCCTCTTACAAAGTTGAATAAATGAAAAGGATTTAGGTAATGTAGGGCACTGACTTTACTTATTTATCTAGACCTAAGGTACTATTCTTACTTATCTTTAGTTTCGCCACATTATTCCTCTTCTTCTTAGCATGTGGATGACCATGATACATTTAGTGGGCCCAAAATATGGCGATGAGTGGCACTTTCAGTAGCATCCTACTCCTGGAATGTGTAAACAACAAGACAGGCAGGACACGATATTATGTGTTCAATACACTTCCTTGAAAACTGGCTCTTATTGCACTACGATTTGATTCGACTTGTAATGTATTTCGCATACGTTTATTTTTCTTTTCCGCAAACAAGGGCGGAAAAGATTATTACCACAGATAGATACCAGCACCATTTCTTCGAAAAGTACCTATATTGAAAAACGTCGCTTGATACACGTGGGAATTTGTTATTTCACTTCTGGACCCCATGAACACCCTCGCCATACGGCTCGGATGTTCAATCCGCCTCGAATGCAATAACAAACTTTTCGCACTTGTATAAAAATGTCTATTTCCTGTGAGGCTGTTAAGCGGCCGAGAAATAGGAGAAGCAGAGGTATGAACCTCTGCTTCTCCTATTTCTTGGCCCCATTTAATTCCGCCTCGAATGCAATAACCAACTTTTCGCACTTGTATCAAAATGTACTTATTGTTTGTCAACCTCTGCATTAGTGTAACCAATCTATAAGTAGATATCTGTTTTAAAAGTCTAAATTCCTTTTAAAACATTTTTTTTGCGTAGGTGTATTACCAAAATGGATAAATTTGATTGTTTTTTGACCATTTTGAGATTTTCAAAGTTAATGTAATCATTGCGTCTGCTAGGCCATGCTTAAAAACTAAGTGGGCGTTAATCATGTTTTCTCGATAAAGAATCTTCAGATAAGCATTAAAACTAATTATACAAACAGTGTTCTTAAACAATATGCGTTTGAAGGCCATTTATAAGTTCCCACTGATAAACTTTTTTATTTGAATTCTTAGTTACTAACAGAAATAACATTATTATTATTATTAACACTTGGAACGGGATATTTACCATGTTTAATATTTGTTTCGAGTTTCCAATATTTCAGCGCTGTTGCAAGCACCATGATCACGGATAAACTGATGTTTTTGAGGGTGATGAGCAGACAAAACGTTCCACCCTCTTTCTTGTTCGTACCACTACCACTGTCACTCAACACGATTTGTGTTCGCAAAACACTAAACTCACTGTGTCCACTCGCGAACTTAGACAAATTAGCCTTTTCAGTTATATAGGTATTCGTTTACTGTATAAAATTAATCGAAATACGTCAATTAGATACCTTTTTTTTTACCCCGCTCTTGGGCAGAGCGAAGGGGAGTGTCAGACTTCTACTGACTAAAAACCGAACCCATGTTCCTTCTTTGCCCTTGTGCCGAGGCCATCTCGTAGGTACTAAAAGTTTACATATCGAGTTCAATATTTAACTGGACAAAAAATATGTAGTTTAGGTACATAAGTCAATTCAATTTCCATTCTATTCGTCAAATGTTAATCATTTGTTAATTTTTTTTTATTAAAATTTTCATATCCGCTGGTTAATCTCGATTTGCAATTATTGTGACTGAATTAATTGATCTTATCGTTAACAAATGTGAATAAAATGGAAATTCTGCGATAGTATCGTAGCTTAGGGCGTAGATTTTGAATGTTATCGTTTAAATTTATTTTTTAAATGTAAAACTATATTAGAAGCTTTCAAAATTCACACACAATCGTGGTGGCTGTATCAGGTTTGCTATTTTTGGCAATAGCCGTAACATGTCTCATCAATTTTTTTTTGACTGTTTTCGAGTGCTTTACGGCCGTTATGTTGAGGCTCGTGAGTCGTGACGTTAATATGTAAATAACCCTCCTTTTGGGCTTCGCCGCAGTCGGGTAAAAAGTAAGGCAATAACATAATAGAAGAGTTTATCTCATATCTGTTCTATTTACAGCTTTGCCAGTTTGACTACTCTTTAGAAGAAACATTAAGGCGATGACAATAGCTATTGACTTCTGATGTTTCAGTATTTTTGGACACGCCCACAATTTTTCCGATACCCTAGCGCCATACTACCAAGTAAGAAACAAATAGTCCAGGATCCGCGGTCCATTTTTGCACTTGATTACTATCAAGCTAATTTTGATGAGACGGCGAGACGCCCAACAATTTCCTGCACGAAACTCTCGAATTCTCGATTGTGGTAAGTAATAGGGGTAGCAGGGATAAAATATGTTGGTTTGATGATTCTCAAAAGTGTTAAGTACAAACACTTTTGAGAATCATCAGCTGGGTTTTTTTTTGTTAAATCTGATGATAATTATCTAAATTATTTGAAAAAATATTTGTCCTACAAAATGTATGGTTTGATCAAAGAGTCCCCTTCCTTCCTTCCAATATGTATCGATAACGAAGTCATTAAAAATGATTACTTTTACTAACTGGGTTTTGGGGATTGGATATTTTCTATTAAACCCACTCTTTACAAGTTGCCTACAAGATTCTAAAAATTATATTAAGTGTTTGGCACTTACTCCACGCACCATCAATACTCCTGTACATCATAAACAACAGGCTAATACACTTTCTGGAGCCACAAATTCCAGAAGAGCAAGCAGGTTTTGTTAAAGGCAAAGACACGCGGGAACAAATCCTGAACGTTCGCCAAATTATAGAGAAAAGTCGGGAATTTAACAGCCCTGTATTGATATGTTTCATAGATTATACCAAAGCATTTGATTGCGTGGAGTGGGGCAAGCTGTGGGGGGTTCTTAAAGACATGGGAACGCCTCAACATCTTATTGACATAGTCCGATGCCTCTACCTACACATCAACAACCGCTCTTTCGTCAAAATAGACACCGACTGTTCAAATGCGTTAGGCAGGGATGCATCCTCTCACCTCTGCTCTTCAATATGTATGAAGAGTAATATCATTCAAGACTCTTTAGGGCTGGGACAAGGGGTTTACTGTTGGTGGAAAGTGGATTTCCAATCTGAGGTACACTGATGACACCGTTCTCTTTGCTACAACATTTGGCAACATGAAAGAGATACGGCACAGATTGGAAGTGGAAAGTGGCAAAGTAGGGTTTGCAATAAATAGGCAGAAAACCAAGCTTATGGTGGTAGATCGTGCGGGAAAGCTATCGGGCGCCTATAACATCTAAGGCATCTATACTGTGGACAGCTTCGATTAACTGGGCTCCAATATAAGTAATGAAGGTAGCTGCGTCACAGAAATAAAACGGCGGATAGCCATGGCTAAAGATGCTATATTACGCCCCCGGAACATCTGGGAAAAACGTGGTATAAGTTTTAAAACGAAGGCCCGTTTGGTCAGAGCACTAGTTTTCCTGATTTTCCTCCATAGAGTTAATAATAATAATATTTATTTATTTTCAGGCTACTTTGGCCCATAGATAAATACCTTACAGACTAACATACATACGATATAATTGACAGCTTGTGTTAGTAAACAAAACCTTAAAACTATATTAGTATCACTACACTTGCACTACGTCACTGTGCGATCATGTGGCACTTGCCCGCGGAAGCGTCGAAACACCACCCCCTGCGGCCAAAAGTCCTCTTCCAAGACGAGGTGCAGGTAGCATGTCGGTACTCGCACCACAAACGCCTTAAAGTTGAAGTTGCGGCGCGACTCGAGCAGCTGCACTCTCGCCACGTACTTGATCTTCTGGCGCACGTACTCCACGATGTCCTCCGTCGTAGTGGTGTAATGTAGACGGGAGAGGTACAAAGGAGTGTTCGGCTTTGCGGCACGAATATGCACATTGGGCTCCGATGGAGCCGTGCCGCAGCGGTTCTTGATGGTTCGCTGACGGCGCTTCCTCCTCAACACCGTCACGAAACCATCATCAGCCTGGATCGGTTCCTTTTCAGGCACAGGCTTCTCGGAAGGAGCATTTTTCCCCACAAGTTAAGACATGGACAATCCAAACAAGAGTAAGACAGAGGATAGACGCATTCGAAATGTGGTGTTTTAGGCGGATTCTCCGATGTCCATGGACGGCCAAACGCACAAATGTGTCTATCCTTTACCAACTCGATATCAAGACTCGATTGTCAACAGTTTGCCTACAGCGTATTTTGTCTTATTTCGGCCACATAATGCAAAGAGGAGATAGCAGCCTTGAAAAGCTGGTCATTGTTGGCAATACCGAAGGCAAGCGACCGCGAGGCCGGTCGCCATTTTACAAATTTGGAAGTGTCTGTCTTCCAAACGATTGGCTTTGAGAAAAAATTGTTTGTGGAACCTCAATGTCATTTTTAAAGACCTGTCTAATGTCTATAGACACCCCACACGTAGGTATAGGTTTGATGAAAAAAAAAATATAGTTTCAGTTCCATATACGGGGCGACCCCCTAAATCCTTTTTTTTTATTTTTGTATAAAAATCGTAAAGCGGTTCACAGAATACTTGTAGAGTTTCAACTGTGTAGTCTCAATAGTTTCCGAATGAAGTGGCTGTGACATACGGGTGGACAGACGGACAAACAGACATGACGAATCTATAAGGGTTCCGTTTTTTGCCATTCGGCTACGGACCCCTAAAAAACAGCTGGTTTGTAGTAATTTTTGATGAGCTCGTTATCAATACATGTTGGATTTAGATAATGATCATCAGATAAAAATAAAATAGTAATAGATTTTTGAAAATCATCAAATAAATAATTATAATAATATATAATCAATATATATTTTATCCCTGCTGCCCCTATTACCTACCACAATCGAGAGTTTTCGTATAGGGTAATGTTGGCGTCTCATCAAAATGCAGCTGCTCACGGAAAATTAGCTTGATAGTAATCAAGTGAAAAAATGTACCCTGGATCCTGGACTAACATTGTGACGCGATCAATAATAATTTATAGATGAACGGATAGCTGTCAGTGGGGCGCAAAGTGACATACGTCCGTCTAGCACCGCGCCTAAGCGCTCACTGTCGGATTGCTTAGGTAAGAAAGAGAGCGCGATGACGCAACGCTCGAACTTCTTACAAACCATATAAAGATTAATTACATCAAAATAATTTATTAAATAATCAAAAATTAAAAACAACCAAATTTTGTATTTAAATATGGTACGTTATTGTTATAAATTTTACCAACGTACGTTGATCAGTAATACAGATATTTTTGTTGGAAGATCATTTTAAGAGGTTAGTTTACCATTTTTTTGTATCGAGAAAACTTTTCAAAAACGTGTTTTGAAAACAACGAAATTATCAGAAATATGTTCAAGATTAACATATATTTTTTCCGCCGTGTCAGATAGATTTGGCTAAAAAATTGTTCAATACAAGCCTATTTGGCTCTTGTCAGCGCCTTAAGACTTCTTCGTGTTTCATCGCGATGTTATTGAATAACTACCTCCATTCCATGTTGATCATTAGTATTATTTTAGTGGTAGGTACCTACTGGACCTAAGTTTCTAAACTAAAGGCGCAATTCTACCAACTACGTTACATTTAGAGACTAAAAATGAATAATTACTAATGCGTGTCGATAAAATTTTATTATGTATGCGAGGCATCCGATTGACGTCAACGGCCTCCGCTGCGGAGGGGGAGGGCAGTCGCTTGGTCGCTGCGCGGGCGCCGAATGTGCTGACAACCTACGAACAGACAGTTATCTCTTATGGGCCTACTACACGCACGCACTTCCCAGCAGTTTTGCCTGCGGGATTACACGGTGCGCATAGTACATCGCGCGTGTGGTTTGTAATGGTAATACAGTTTTACCAACCATACGCGCGATGTACTGTGAAGTGTGAACGAAAACTGTGGGGAAGTGCGTGCGTGTAGTAGGCCCATTAATGTACAGGTTAAATATCTTGGTATAGTTCTAGACAAAAACCTTAATTTCAAATATCATATTAACACCCTCGCTGGTCGCGTGCGAAAGTTAATTTACATTTTTAAAACCCTGCGTCACGTGGCCAACCAGTTCATCATTCGAAACGTTTACTTTGCAATTTGTCAGTCCATCTTAATCTACTGTATCTCTTGTTGGGGTGGTGCTGCAAAGACCATACTTAAGCCTCTGGAGGTCGCACACAGAGCTATTTTGAAAGTTGCTACATTCCGACCGATCCTTTTCCCAACTGTGGAGCTATATCAATCCTGTAACGTACTCAATGTAAGACAACAATATATTTTACATATAATCCTTCTGCAACACCGACGTACGCCATTTAAAAAAATCTCCAAACGCCGCAAAGACCTAATCTGCACAATTCCACCGTCACGCACAGCTTTTACAAAAAAATTTGCTTACTATCTTGGCCCATCTCTCTACAATAAAATTAACGCAAAAATTCCCGTTTACGGCTTAACAAACTTTAATTGCAAAAAAACTGTTCGCACCTTCCTTCTAAACCTAAACTATGACGTAACCGAAGAATTCCTGAAAAAGTAATCACTTTAAAACATACACACATCACACACCACACTAATTTAACGATAAAAACTCACCACACTAACAATATACACACCACACTAACAATATACACACCACACTAACAATATACACACCACACTAACAATATACACATACACACCACTTTAAAACACTGAACTATTTTTTATATTGATTTCTGATTTTGATTTTAAATTTACTAAATCTGTTCTTTTTAGAGTCTAAATGTTGTTTTTTGTTGTATAAGAACCTATTTTGTCGCTGTTTAATGACTACTAACTTATATGTCTACATATTAAACACTTGCTATATTATTAATATACATCATCCATATGTGTCGGGAATCACAACTGTTTCTCCTGAACACAGGTTACTTTGTAATCTCTCCAGGAGAGCAGTGCGGCACCCACTAGCTAGCTAGAATAAGAAAATGTATGTTTGTGTTTTATCTTGTGCATTGCCATGTAATCTAGCCATAGTCATAGTTGAACAATAAATATTATTATTATTATTAATGTGGAGCATACTTCGAGACTATTCAACATAAATACAATTTACTTCTACGCAAAAGGAACATTGATACCTGCAAAATCTGTAAGTCAAATCGATATTTGACAGAGAGCATTTTGTCGATCATGGTCTATAAAATATCAGATGATTCGTAGATGAGACTCCCTGAGCAGGTATAGATCTTCCATATAATGTAACTGAAAATGCGACATTTTTGTCAAAAATTAACATAATCAATAGGCACCTGTGGCCTGTCACCTAACGTCACATTGTCGCCAGTCAAAACTTACAATATACACCAGTCTTGCATCTAATGACTTCGTGATTTGTGTCGTCAACTCACTATCTTATTCGAAGTGTTAAAACCACAAAACGCTTAGTTAGAATACCATTACAATTAAAAAGTAATTAACAAATCCCATTCCCACAGCGTTTCATGAATAAATAGAAATGTTATGAGAACGGGGTTGAAGCTGATTTTCAATGAACGATTACTGAGTAATACAATGTTTGCGGGAAAAGAAAACAAACAGAATTGTTTGAGTTCTGCAATCGAGTGGGAAAAAATAGTATTGGGCTAACAAACGTGGATCAAGGTGAGAATCGAAGGCGTTCAACGGAAGGAAAACGAAAATAAAGTAATCGTAAACCAATTATGTGCGATCGACGTTCGCAAGTCATTCACGTAATATTTCAGAGAAAATTCCTTATATGGACCTCAAATACTTACATGTCCATGTAAAAAAAAACACGCTCCTTGTTTGGCGATAAATATCGTTGTTTCTTTTTTTTTTAATGAATTTTGGAAAGTGAAATGTTTTTGTTGAGGAATGTTCGTTTTTGGTAAACGCCTTTTTATCCCTCAACGTTTCTTTGTAGTACCACTAGTAGATTTAAATACAATATGTTGTTTATTATAATCTATAGTACTAAGTTTTGGAAAAAGTAATCCCAACAAAAACATTCTGTAAAAAAAAAAACCGGCCAAGAGCGTGTCGGGCCACGCTCAGTGTAGGGTTCCGTAGTAATAATTCTTTTTTTGTTTGAAATACGGGCCAATGAAACTTGACCTCTGGATTGTATAGGCGCTCATACGATTCAGGGACCAAATTATATTGGTTAACTGCAGTTTCCATCTGTTGTTTCCATCCAAGTTCAAAATAATTTTCCTAGAAAGTCCTTATAAAGTTCTACTTTTCAGATTTTTTTCTTATTTTCTAAACTTATGGTTCAAAAGTTAGAGGGGGGGGGACGCTTTGTTTTTTACTTTTGGAGCGATTATTTCCGAAATTATTGACATTATCAAAAAATGATTTTAGTAAACCCCTATTCATTTTTAAATACCTTTCCAACAATATATCACACGTTAGGGTTAAAATTAAAAAAAAAATCACTTCCCACTTTACATATAGGGGGGCTACCCTAATAAAACATTTTTTTCCAATTTTTATTTTAGCACTTTGTCGGCGTGATTGATACACATATTGGTACCAAATTTCAGCTTTCTAGTGCTAACGGTCACAGAGATTAAGCGAGGACGGACAGACGGACAGACAGACAGACAGACAGACAGACATGGCGAAACTATAAGGGTTCCTAGTTGACTACGGAACCCTAACTAGCCAAGTCTCGATGGAGCTGCTTGTTTATCTCTAAAAAGTAATGAAATCTAGACAAAGTCGTGCCAAGTCTAAGGTTCCTTATTGCGATTTCTTTATTATTATAGTTAATGTTGTGTGACTTGGCCGTTGTTCGTTTCGTTTAGTTCTGATGATTATGATCATGAGTGAGTGAGTGAGTGAGTTTCATAAATGCGAAACTTTGCTTTCGCTTAACTTCGGAACTAAATGACCTACAGACTTGAAACTTTTTATTTTAAGTGTGATTGTATAGCTTACTGGATGACGAAAATTTTAGCGTTCTGGTCTTATCCAGAGGTTCTCAAATAGGGGCCTGAAAATGCGGCGAAATGGTTCCAGTAAAGGATGGTACGGCAGTGTTTGCTTCGCGCTCGACTCGGCAGGGGCACTGCCGTGCCCCCCGATGTGTTCAGGTTGGTTTAAAGTGCAAAGGAAACACGTTGTTAAGAACGTAAGAAAATATATTGGCCACTATACTGTTTCAATAAAGTGCGTATAAAATTTAAAAAAAAATCTTAACGATGACAGTAAATTATGAGAGGATCAACATTTTGTTCACATTTTATTGTTTACCCAGGCAGACCAACGCCGCAAAACGACCATAATGTAGAGAATAAAACAAGCTTGTATGAAAAAAATATGAAATAATAGTACCTATCAACATTATGATCATAAAAGCAGAAAAACGTCCTATCATCAGTACATCACATATAAATGTTTGAATAAAATTAAGTAGTTGATAAAGATCGGTTCATCGGTTTTTAGAAACAGTACTCTGGCTTTATTTAATTATAATCTGTCAACTTAATCAGTATGGTCCTCGGCTGTGCTTCATCTACATAACTTGTATTTACACAATTAACAATTGGATAATGGAAGCTAATCATTTATGCTGCAAGGACCGCGCTGCACGTCATTAGGATCGCACGCGCAGCTCGCCTTAAGACAGATCCGTCGAGTTATTGTGGATAGAGGAGCAAGGAAGCCGACGTGACCTGCCTGCTAGTGAGACTCTTTACGTAGGCTTGAAATTACGTAACCAATGCAAGTAAGAAGTGAGACGCAGGCGGTACTCCGGCTCAGTGCCAACGAGGAAGGGATCCTGCCGCCTGCCGCCCCGTCGCTTACATTACCACACAACCGTCATTATCTTAACTACAATTCCGTAAACATGTTTATTGAAAACGGAGCTTATTTATTTATTTTATTTATTTATTTATTTATGGCACTTCAACGACTTACTCACTAAGGGGATACATATACTTACATCATTAACAGTTTTAAACATAGTGAGTTCGTCACTTACAGAAGTGCACAGCACTCGCAGAAAAATTAAGGGCAAGTACAAGCAACAATAAATAATTTAGGTAAAGTTACAAAATAAAATAAAATAAACTAAATGTGGGTTTTGTACATTAGACCCATTATATTTTATTAAACGTGCATCCTGCTGACTGTTTATTCAAATCGTTACCAGACCACAATACTGCCAACTATGGAATCTATTAAAGTTATTTCAATCTGATACAAAGTGAAGATTAGATTAAAACCTGTTAACTTCACAGAACTAGACTGGTCTACTTAAAATAGCCAAGAATTCGTGGTCGGACACATAAAATAAGTAAAAAAATGGTAGGTATCATAATTATCAACGAAATGAATGGGTCAACTTTATTACAAACCTGGGAGTTTATTTATGGTATTTATTGATAGTCAATTTATTAGACTACGTACTGACTGGCTCATGATGTTCTCGGAGCATGGACATAATCAGCTGCATCTGTAAGAGGTAAATCTGTGACAACGATCTACTATTATTTTACCGAAACTAAAATGATGAGGAAGTTTGAAGTTTATTTTTGGGTTTTCTAAGCCATACTCGTATTATGTTTTAGGTGTTAAACATTCTTAAGAAGTACCTATCCTTATACAGACAATTGCATCATAATATAAATCCGACTTCTAAAAAACACCAAAAAGTGATAAATAGCTTTAGCTTCAGTAGTAGGTGAATTGTTTCTTATTCACAATTGGCCAAGATATACAGAACAGTTGCTGAACATATAAATAGAAAGTTTAGAGGAATTGATAACCTGCTTCTTTTGGAAATCAATTAAAAATTACAGGAAGTTATAAAATAGTATGATTTGTTAAACACCTAATGTAATAAATAGTATAGGGCGTCGACTCTACCAGTTTATGATGACAGTAGGTAATATATTAAATAAACAACATATTATTAATAATAAAAAAAACCTGATTTGATTGACACATTATACCTATATACTGTGACATTGACGTCATGACTGAAAACGGAGATAATGAAAGATACCTATCGCAGTATCGCTAGTTATGTCGCTTATCGTCGCCATCAGCGATTTCGTCGGGTCATGCGCAACGCCAGCACATCGTGGGATTATGAAACGTAGCACTTAGTTTGACGTCAATGGCGGCGGCTGTCCTGCACTTTCTCCACGAATCCGAGTGAATGATGAACAATAATACACGAACACTGCGCCCGCGCCGCGTGGGAAACGTGAGTTTGATAATACACGGACGAGACGTACTGAATCGTGATTGTATTTCTGATTAACGGGATTTTCATGAAGATTATTTGTAAGTAAAATTGATTATTTATAAAAAAACGTATATAAAAATTTACAAATAGAACTACATTATAGCTGGTCTCGGCTGTCATTAGAGATCTTTGAGACTTTGATCTTTGAGAGTCGTAACAGGTAGTCAGTGTTCTAAAAGTGTAGTTCTAGTTGAGTTTTGGAGGTCAAATATGCCTATCTGACTGACCTCCACAACCCATATAAAATACTGGTATTTAGCTGCATCCGGTCCGCAAATGATGATGAGGACATTGGCACATAAATAAAACCACGAAACTAGCTGCATTGTTCGGGTTTGTCGTTTCCTATGCAGAAAAACCGGTACGGAACTTCATAATCATCGCTCTTAAACTTAATTCCCACCCATTTTCCTTGTTATGCAAAAAATGAATCTGACCACAAAGCACTTAATTATACAATGTGTTAGTTTGAGCTTTCCTTGAGTCGCGTTTTTACCATTGGGATTTTTCATTTGCGTAAGTGTTGTTAATGAGTAATTATCCCTAAGATCAGGAAGGAAGGAATTAATTAGAAAACGTCATTCATTCAATATCCTCTACGATTTTGGACATCATGGCATTAACGTTAGCCTATCTACGTACATTTTAAATTCCTCGTAGTGCTAAGGAAATATTATATATCTAAGGAATTAAAATTGAGCCCATTTAAGCATGCTCCTTTTGGACTTAACATACCCACATAGAACTGTCCCTGGGTTTTGTTTTTTTTTTAAGAAATCGAAAATATTGCCAAAGAATGGGGATAAACATTCATTTTTAAACACATAACATAACATAACGCCTGTATTCCCCGAAGGGTTAGGCTGAGGTGTACCTAATAGCGCACCCACACCCACATTTCGCCAGTTATGTTTAGTTTTTTTTAAGTTTAGAGATAATATTATGCTTCAGCTATAGGGAAGCCAGTTTTGGTCCTAGTTATTTTTAAACTAACGTTAAAAAAGGCCAGTTAAGCTAAAAAATATTGCGTATATAATATACTTCTTAAAATTTCCATAAATTTTGATAGAACTGGGATTCAAGAATTTAATGGCGACGCATATAAATATCGCGAGAGTTGCAAAATTACTTTTATGGCCAGTTTCACATTATTTACTGTATATAACCGGTTACTGACGTCAATGCCCAAGAATCAGGTTCCAAATTAAAATACCGTCTACCTAATGTTTTTGTTTTTAGTGGATTAGGTACTTTGTATAATGCGAATATAAAAAAGTTAAAAATGTGCTTCGTTTGATATTAATACAATTAACGTTATTTTTAATAAAAAAGTGATCAAAGCGAAAACAAATTAATTAATGTTTTTACTTGCGAGCAAGTGCGACACGATGGGATGAACTTTGTGAAGGCTGTTACGGCGAGAAAAGATGTGTCTGCTGCTAAGATGATGATAAAAGAAAGAAGAAGACATAATGCATCGGAATGACCTATCAGAATTCCAGCGCTGTGACATTTGTGATTTGTCATAAATGTTACAGCACCATGCTGAGATAGTGGCCCTTTGGCTTCGCACGGGACTTTTTCAAATTATTATGTCCTAATTTTATGTGTTTCTCATAATTATGTTTACCTTGTTAGCTTTTAATTTTTTGTCAATTTGTTTTGTCCTGGTGTGAAACCAATAAATACTTTTTCTTTCTTTCTTTCTTTCATCGACCTCAAATCAATTGCGGACTGGAGAATGACGATCATTATCGTCCTGTCCTTTCTTTCTTTTTTCCTTTTCATTTACTCCTTTCTCTTTCATATAATTCTTCACACAATCCATCCATCTTTTCTTTAACCTTCCGCATCATCCATCAACATCAAAATCCATTACTTTTGGCAGGAGAATGATGATGATGGCTTAAGACGAGGTTGCAGTACTTTTTAAGATTTTTGAACCTTTGAAAATCGAACTAAATATGAGTTTTTTAATAAATAAAAATCATTACATAAAAATTGGTCATACTCTCAAGTAAATCGTAAAGATAGAAACGCGATTTAGAATGATCGGCTTGATAATTTTTTTATCAAACATGACTCTAAATCACAATTTAAAACGTGTACTTCTAAGACATTTCATCAAGAATTTATATGAATGTTATATCAGTAGATAGAACTTTTTATTCTGAAGTAAATGTTGAAAACATATTGTATAATTTCTTTATCATTTTTCTCCAAGAAGAAAAAACAGTCAAAATTGTGGCATTATATTGCTAGCGCGGCAGGGCGGGGGGTGAGGTCGTGCGTTCATAAAAACAAAGTACTGCAACCTCGCCTTAAGACCCAGTGTGGGGCTCATGGCTACGTAAAAATAGTCACACTTGTAAGAGTAAGTGTGCAGTCGATTCGTGATGCATGTTTCCATCTTCCTTGCCATGGATGCCGGCTGTTATTTATAGCTGTTTATCAGTAGTTTATGGTAGTCAGAGCCTCGATAGTCTGATAACTAGTCTTGTCCAAGGGGTAAAACGACCCGTTTTACTCTCGTACTGAATTGCGGTAGTAAGATTAGCAATAGCTTCATGTAAAATACGGTTAAACTGGTAGCTGACTTTAATAATATTGTGGTTAGGGAAATGCTAGGCAGATGTTGATGACTTGCCAACAAGCTTTTTGGCTGAGTCAGCACAAATGAGACAAAAACCTAAGTATCACAAATTCACAATTTCGTAAATGACGTCCTCCATTTCACACTGATTAATAAGAATATCGTCGATGAGCAAAAGCATTGATTTACGTTCTTAACAGTAGTTTCCATACAGCAGCAGTTCTGCGCCGTTATTTTCTTTGTTACTCAGATTGCAAAAACATATGAATTGGAAATCCCTTATCAAAGTACAAAAGTTATTGTTACACACACGCTTCAGTAAGTAATAGTAGGTGCGATATAAATATCCGGTGTTTCATACAACTTGTGTGAATCATTTTGAATCGGAATAAACCAACCATGATCGTATATTCGGAATGACGGTGGCACTGTTTCCAGGAACTACTTCTTCTCTTAGCAATCTTGACCTGCCTTCACAAACGATTGATGACTAAAGATCGCTATGACAAAGAAGTTGCGTATTTCACCAAAGAATTTCAAAAACACTAAAGACCACAATTTTAGGGCAGAGCCTTCTATTTTGTTATTGAAGAGTTTTTACCTAAACGTAAAGCAAAGCCTTAGATGGTTCTCTGACGTCCGTAGCCTTTGCGGGTTCTAAGTATTCAGAACTACACACTCTAAAAAATTGAAGCCAACTAAGAGCGATTTTCTCTTAGTTGACGTTAAATTGAATAAAACAACCATGATAATAAGCAACTCAACGATAGCTGATTAATTAAAACAGCAAGTTCAGTTGTGATTGAACGAACAATGTAGGTGTGTTTATTAATTCTAACAAGTATAATTGTTGATTGCGTCACTATTCACTTCTTTGTATGACTTGATCATTTTTATTTAGTTAAAATAAACAAATACGTCCGTTGAATCAATTCAGAATTAAATAGTAAAAGCAATCAAATCAAATGATAGTTTCGACAAGTTTTATTTATAAAATTAACAAACATGTCTTGTTTGTTTTAACTAAGATCTGATAATTACATCAACTAAAATGTAATGTTACATTCTACTAAAACTAAAACGTTGAATCGACTTTCATATTAGTTGAATTAATCATTCGATTGATCGATTTATTCAAGACTTCAAGAAATCCACGTCCACCCTTCCATTCCTCCCTCCCTACAGGCTACCCCGCCCCGCACTCACCCGCGGCTGAGCCAGCCGCGCGCGCGCCCGCGGCGCAGTCGTCTCTGCGAGCGAGTGAAAACCAGTTTTTTATTCATTAATAAAACGAAACTGGACTTCTGCTGTAGTAATAAAACGAAACTGGACTTCTGCTGTGCTTCTTTTTTAGAATCTATAAAGTAATTTCAGTGTAACTTATCAGTATCAGAGTCGTCAAAGATTTAGCTTAACCGTCGATTAGACTATAATAATATCTAAGTGCAGTGAGTGAGTGATCCCGTCCTTTGAATTATATAATTGAAAAAAAAAATAAGTTCAAAAATCTAAAACCCGACTACTTATAACAAAATCGCGGTCTTAAAAGTAGAAAACAAGAAAATAATATTCTTGTCTGATATTCTTCGTAGTCGCATGCCACTGATACCTGATGCTCCTTCATGGCGTTCTCATTGATACAGAAGTCAGCTGCTAATTGCCATTAGCAAGGTGGCATGCGACTACGAAGAATATCAGACAAGAATTATTTTCTTGTTTTCTACTTTTAAGACCGCGATTTTGTTCTATGTAACTAAGTAGTCGGGTTTTAGATTTTTGAACTTAATTTTTTTATTTGAATTTTATTTTTGTGTGTACTTAAACTATAATATAATACATATTTGTAATGTGCTCGCCAAGACCTTTCATTTGATACCAAACTTGCTATGATTATCTCAATTTAATATTTTTTTATTTAAGTTTTTGACATTTAAATTCCGTCATAAAAAGAATTTATAAAATTTATATAGCCTATGTCACCCGGGCTATTCTTACGAATCTATTGACACCTTATTTATTAAAATCCATTCAGTAGTTTAGGCGCTACGGTGGAACATACATACATACATACATACTTACATAAATACATACATAGACTGCCAAAATCATTACCCTTCCTTTTGGCTTCGCCGTAGTCGGGTAAAAATTGGAAGACGAGCAAGATCTGAGTCAAATCTACGAAGATGAATTTGTTGTAATGAGCAAGATCTTAGTCGAATCTACGAAGATGAATTTGTTGTAATGACCAAGTTCTTAGTCGAATCTACGAAGATGAATTTGTAGTAATGACCAAGTTCTTAGTCGAATCTACGAAGATGAATCTGTAGTAATGACCAAGTCCTTAGTTGAATTTATTAATGCTAATTAGTTATAGTAGTCATTTTCATATTTATATTGACCATGATTATAGATGAATCTATTAAGTTGAATTTGTCATATTGGTCATTTTCATGTTGACTTTGACTAAGGTTCTAATTGTTTTAGTTAAGAAGCAGATAGTAAGAGCAATAAAAATCCCCTTATTTGATTTATCTAACGTCTTGTTAGGCTCGTATGGAATCAAGATGCTTGATTGCAATAATCACAATCTTGTTAGGAGCAATCAATTTTTTTTTAGAGTGCATGGCATGACTCCATATCAACCATGAATGACAATCAGGCGCAAAGTAGGTCCACATTCAAGAGAGACGGATCTACATTCACAACACAATGTAACGTACTACATCTCTGACACAAATAAACGAGGATTCCGAACTAAGTAATGAATCATATTTTTGAAAAGAAAGGAGGATGTATCAGACAATGGCGAAAGGGCGCTTTTGTGAATCAGTCACATTAATGTTAACGAGTCACAAGATACAAGCTATGCTTAGTTTGTGTGTTCTTTTGTTTAATAAACGTTATTCTTATTCTTATTCTTAATGATGAATTCGTTCCACTTTTGAGTTTATCAATTGAAAGTCAGTGGAGACAGAATACACTCAGACGGCAAGACGCCTAACAAAAGCCAATGCAGTTAAGTATATCTTGATAAAAGAGAAATCTGCTCTACTTAAAAGGACATTGTAGGTTCTAAGCTAGATTGATCAAGAAACCATCATGAGTTTCCATTATGCCAAACGAAGAGGTTTCAAGGATAAAGCAAGGTGGCGCGATATTTATAGTTCATACTGTTCATAGTCTTACAAGACATTTCAATCTATTCCAAGATATATTTGCGGTGACTTTTATAACCTTCATAGGTGGGCGCGACATTTAAGCGTACAATGTAACTGTCAGGACCCCATAGCGAATTAATTTCGCAATCAATATGCACGGTGTATTGTGAGGGGTCTCGTCTACCCAGAAGTCAGTTATGACATAATTAGATTAGTTAGACCCCCATCACGATATAACATATGAAGTGTAATGTATGATTTAATTTACTGTGTATTTACATTTTTTTTGAGTTTATGTTTTGTTCAAGTAATAAAATTAATTTAGGTACGATGTTCTTCTACAGACATAAAGTCACTTGTGTACAGTCAAATTAGAAAAGGTGTGCGCTTCGGAAATCTTCACGTTTCCGAATTACTACGAACGTGGCTATAGAAAACGCACCAGCAACCCACAAAAAAACAAAGGTTTTTAGTTGTCTACTGGTGCGCCCTGATGATGAAACAAAATTTCTGAACCATGACGACCACACCTGGCTATGTTTGCCTCTCAAGTTTTGACGATAATATTGTCAAAGCATACACTTGGGACACCTGCGCTGTTACTACTTTTCCTCCAGTTGCCATAATTCATTAAATTACCTAGTACTACTACTATTTCCGCTAAATACAATTAAGTACGTCACACACCCCAAATATAACCAAATCTGACACAAAAACCACAAACCAAAAGAATGAATTACAATCGCTTTTACAAAAGAGGAGAAATTAGCCACAACATCACCTACCTACTAATATTATCCTTCTAATGAAAAATTACGTAATTAATGAAACCTCATCCATGCCAGTTAACGCACGATTTTATTAAGATCCTCGATGAAAAGTCCACTGAGACAACCTCATAGTTCCATCAAAGAGTTGAAGTATATAAATAAGAATAATGAAGGTGTTAAGAATTTGACTCTGGAAATAAAGTTGACTGTCGACTGTCGTGTTGAATCTGGGACTACAGTCAAGACGAACATTTCCAGTAGCTCCAGATTCCCCAAGGCTATAAGAATTCTCCTTAGTTAGTGAAAGAGTATCTAAGAAATATCATCATCATCTGCCTAGCCTTTAACAAAGTAAGTTCGACTGCCTATCTAATCTCCTAAACCGAGTTAGTAGTGGGTAATACGATATCCAATGGTAAGACTAAATGTGAGAATTTCAAGCCACTAACTACCTGAAATGGCTGTCAAAGATGTACAAATGACATCTGGGACAACGGCTTAACGTGTTTTCCGAGGCATGGAGGAAACTTGGTATGTAATGTGTGGTCACTTATCCATAGAGGCATGGACCAACCTAGGCAAGCTTAGCTTAACGGGTTTTTTAGGATCGGTCTAAGGGTAGCTAAGCAATCTAATCTAATAAATAATAAAGAGAGAAGTCCTGACTGACTGACTGACTGACTGACTCATCAACGCCCAGCCCAAACCCTTGGACCTAGAAAGCTGAAATTTTGCACAGAGGTTCCCTTTATAATGTAGATCTTCTAATAAATAAAGAGAGAAGTCCTGACTGACTGACTGACTCATCAACGCCCAGCCCAAACCCTTGGACCTAGAAAGCTGAAATTTTGCACAGAGGTTCCCTTTATAATGTAGACAAGGAATAAGGAAGTATTTTTCGAAATTTAACCACTAAGGGAGTTAAATAGGGGATGAAAGTTTGTATGGAAAATCGTCATTTTCACGCGGGCGAAGCCGCTGGCAAAAGCTAGTAAAATATAGGTGTAGTGTATCGAGGTGTATCTATTTAATAGATATAGCAACACCGTCTCACAGACACAAGAGTCAGGGAGCTGTCACGAGGGACAACTGTCAACCACCACAGATGGCGGGTAGTGTGTGTGTAAGCGACCGTGACTGATGACTTGATGATCTGGTGAGCCGGTGAATAACTAAGTAAATAGTGCTACCACCCCGGGTATCACAGGACACAACAATAGGTATATTGCTTAGCTAAGTATAATTATTTGGCTACAACAATTTCCCATTTCGCATATAATTATTTGGCTACAACAATTTCCCCATCCGCGTCACACATCCTTATTACAGAGGCATCCGGCCCATCTGCTATTAAAATTAGGCCCTAAAAAACCGAAATATAAAAGTAGGAACCCCATTTGAACAAAAGGGAGGAAAATTAATTTGTCACTGCCTTTCTTTTGAAGTAGAACAATGAGGACATAAAATGTTTAAGGTAGACGAGTGTTATGAAAGGAAACACTTGCGGTAACGTGTGTCCGACTTCACTGATTTAGTCACTAGATTAAGATGATTATGTCAATGACATGTTGTTGACAATTCTAGGAATGGCATCACATCTATTTTTATTTGTCGGGAGTCGAGTAATACTTTAATCTTCATTAGAGTCATTCTACTTATAAATCACAGTCAAAAATCTATGAAACGAGGTTGTGGTAGGCAATGGCTGCCAACAAATTAAGAAAAGAAAACTTTGTAACATTTATTTCAATACTTCTATGCAAGCAACAGCCATGTAGGTAATCATGGTTCAGCACATCACATCTGCCTAGTATATTCTCAGTTGGGAGTAGGCTAGGTAACATATACAGGGTGTTACGTTAAACGAGGGACATATTGGAGGATTCAGTATTCGATTCTCGTCCCAAATATGTAAAAAAAACTATCCTTCTTTTTCGCCATTGTCCTACACCAGTTTCAAAATTTGAAGGGAAAATGATTTAAATACCTAAAAGTCATTGATCCGCGCACATTTTCTGTGATAAACACAAGGGTGACGAGTCTTTTCCAAAATATTTGGTATGGTTCTGTCTGTTATTTATCAGTGTTTCTTTTTAGGGTTCCGTAGTCAACTAGGAACCCTTATAGTTTCGCCATGTCTGTCTGTCTGTCCGTCCGTCCTCGCTTAATCTCTGTGACCGTTAGCACTAGAAAGCTGAAATTTGGTACCAATATGAGTATCAATCACGCCGACAAAGTGGTAAAATAAAAATTGGAAAAAAATGTTTTATTAGGGTAGGGTAAGGTACAGTTTTTGTACAAAAAAGACAACAAGTTGTACAAAATAATTTCTGGACTAAGTTTGTAGCATAATCGTTATGCAAGCATTTTTTTAACTTCGTTTACATATTTTATTATCCTGAACGTACCTACTTATCTTTTTTCAAACAAAAAAAGAATTATTACTACGGAACCCTACACTGAGCGTGGCCCGACACGCTCTTGGCCGGTTTTTTTTGTTTACTAAAATCAATCAATCAATTAAATAATCAATAAAAATAGTTCAATCAATCAATTAGTATCATGTAAGCATTATTGCGGGTTTCAAATTTCAATATGTCCCTCGTTTAAAATTTCATACTGTATTCAAATCAAATCAAATAATTTATTTGCAATGAATGTAGGTTAAATTAAAGTATTGTAAAGTTAGGGTCCGCTTTGAGTCCAACCGGATGCAGCTGAATACTAGTATTTTATTTGGAGAGATAAGTAGTCTATCCGGCCCCAACTCAGTTACTGGGTAACCCGTTACCATGGCAGCCTTTCAGATTCCGGGTGCACTTGCACAGGTGGTCCATATTATCTTAAAACAGGTCCAAGCATTGATAATGCAAATTCTCCGATGATTGGACCGTGTGAAAATTGTTTCGGTTTATGTAATTTGTTTATTATTCTAAAGAAATATGATATATTATGTCAAGGAGAACTTTAGAAACCAAAAATAGATTAAATTATAATCATTGTTAAGTAAGTCAAGAAATCCGAATATTTTTTTACGCAGGATTGCAGGAAAGAATTTGTCGGAAGATAATTAAATACATAGCACCTACACCTATGAAAACCCACGTGTCATATTGTTACTAAGAACCTATTCACTCCATGCCATTTTAAGAACAATAGTGTAATAACTATTCTCATATTAGAAATTACTCTTTTGTTTTTGTTCTAAGAAAATTTTATGACAATGTTCCTGAAAGCGATTCCAACCATTTCTACGAAATGAGGTTGAGACTTATCCTCAACTGAAATGATCCTGGGAATATTTCAATTAAAACTATCTTCTTTCTTTATCGTGTGGTTTGTGCCTAACCTGGATTCAGAGCTTTTAAGGCTGATGTTCCAGGGTAGCCCGCGAAATTCAAATTTTCTTACGTTTTTAGCGATTTGCAGGCCAGTGCTAGGTTGTATGTTAGTGAAAATATGATTCGCGGCTGTAAGACGTATGCAGTTACAGAATTATAATCATCAAAATCATCATTACAACCCTCCAAGTTCATGTAACTCTCAAGAATGGCCTTTTGATGAAATACTCATTCTTGACAGTTGTAAGTAATAATAGTAAAAGGCACGATGGGGTTGGCATATCTGATAAGACAAAAACCCGAAAAGAAATAGAGAAAAAAAAATCTGTAACTGCATACGTCTTACAGCCGCGAATCATATTTTCACTAACATACAACCTAGCACTGGCCTGCAAATCGCTAAAAACGTAAGAAAATTTGAATTTCGCGGGCTACCGTGAATATCCACCATAAGCCGTCCATGAGCCCCTGACTTGGCTTTACATAGTCCGGGAATTATCTCTCAGGCATGCTGGTTTCATTACGATGTATTCCTTCACTGAAGTCAGTGAAAATTATACAAAAATCAGATGTGCCATGATTCACGGCTACTGATTAAACAAATCAAGAAATAAAATGGTATAAGTAATCATATGTATTTACATTAAACGTTGCTGTTTACTATGTTACTACGATTTCTAACCAGAACCGTATTAAATTGACTACTTATAATTTAATTTATTATTTAAACATTCAAAATAGAGCTACCATCTGCGAAACTGCTGATTCTTATCAACATCATTTAAATAACTATAATTATGAATTCTGCCATCATGTTATCTATAATATATCGGCAATGCAAACACTAGATAATATACCGAATTAATGTTGCATAATTAGTAATATATTTAGTAATCTACAATCTGATTATCTAATTTTGTTATAGATAAGCATTTAAATTTAACTAGATGTATACTCTAACTTTAGCCTTTTTTGTTCAAAATAAAATTACGAGATTTGATTTAACTTTGTGTAAAATATGAGGTCCCATTAAAATAGGTAGACTAAATTTCAGAAATCACTCAGACCTTTTTTTTTTTTTTGGTGGGTGGAAAATCATCGAATTACCCCCCCCCCGCTCTTGGGCAGAGCGAAGGGGAGTGTCAGACTTCTACTGACTAAAAACCGAACCCATGTTCCTTTTTTGCCCTTGCGCCGAGGCCACGTAATCTAGTTCAAATACCGCGGCCCCGACGGGCGTCGGCCCTTGCGGGCCCCTCCTTGCTGACATCTCTTTGAGGCGCGCGTGGAACACGAACGCGCCGCCGACACGGTCTGTTGCCGTCATGACGACGGCCGGACGGCGAGCTAGCCCATTACTCACCGTCCACAGGCCCGCGTCTACGGTGGCCGGAAGCCATCACGTGGCCCCCGACGCCCGGAGCGCCTTCCGCGTCTTCCGCGGCGGCTGGGACGTTGAGAGGATCGCTCCCTCTCTCGTTCCGCCACCTCCTTCGCTAGCATCACTGCTTCGCAGAAGGAGGCGACGGCGTCCCATTCATCCTCGCCCCGGACCATGGCTTGCACCAGGGCCGGACGCGAGAGGTCACCGCCGCCGATCGCCGCTACGAGAACACGGCAGGGCTCCGCCCAGGCAGGGCACACCTCCACAGTGTGCTCCACCGTGTCCTCCGGTCGATCCTCGCAGTGGAAGCATCCGGGCGTTTCCTCCCGCCTGATTCGGTGCAGGTACCTCCCGAAACATCCGTGTCCGGTGAGGACCTGCGTCAGACGGAAGGTGAGGGCGCCGTGGCTCCTCTCTAGCCACTCCTCAAAGAGGGGACTTACCGCCGCTATCGTGGCGTGCCCTGCACGGGGTTGCGACAGTCGCTGTCTCCATGCCGCCATGAGATCGCACCGGAGGTCTGTCCGCCGCGCAGCAATGTGCCGCGGCAGCAGACTGACCCCCCGGTGTAGCGCCTCCGCGCGCCACTCATGTAGGCGCGCGAGGACTATCGCCTCCAGATCCCACGGCGGCAATCCGGCAAGGAGATTCGCCGCCTCGCGGGAGATCGTGCGGTACCCGCGGACTAGCCTTACGGCCATGACCTTTTGGGGCGCGTTCAGGTAGTGGACGGCCCGCTTCTTCACGGCACGCGCCCACACCGGGGCCCCGTAAAGGGCCATGGACCGCACGATCCCCGCATAGAGCCTACGGCAGGAGGCGTTTGGCCCCCCCAGATTGGGCAGGAGCCACCTAAAGGCAGCCGCGGCCCGCTCCAGTCTGGGAGCCAAACGTCGGAAGTGCTCCACGAAGTTCCACCGGCTGTCGAGGACGAGTCCGAGGTACTTTAAAGTACACTCGACACCGATGGAAACCCCTCCCACCGATAGCTGGGATCCCGACGGTGGCACATTCCCACGCCCATGGAAGCACATGGCCTCGGACTTGTGAAGTGCCACCTCGAGACCCAGCTGCCGGATCCTCTCCACGACTGTTTCAACCCCGCGTGTCATATTCGCGGCCGCCGCCTCGTGCGATTCCCCCCGTGCCAGCACCAACGTATCGTCCGCGTAGCAGACGACGCTGACGCCGTCAGGGAGGTCGGCACGCAGCACCCAGTCGTAACCGATGTTCCACAGGGGCGGCCCCAGAACCGAACCCTGTGGAACACCGCACGACATCTCTCGCCGGTTCCATTCTCCGTTTTGACCAGGGTAGATTACCGTCCTGTCGGACAGGTAGTCCCCGACTACACGACGAAGGTAGGCTGGCACCCGGTGATACCGGAGTGCCTCCCTGATGCAGCTCCAGGGCATGGTGTTGAAGGCGTTGGCGATGTCGAGAGACACCGCCAAGACCACACCGCCCCGAGAGACCGCATCCCCCGTCGTGAGGGCTCTCACGCGCATGATGGCGTCCACCGTCGAGCGCCTCTTGCGGAAGCCGAACTGCTGATCCGCAAGATCCGGACCCATTCCCTCAAGGTGCTCGGCGAGGCGGTTTGCAATTACTCTTTCAAAGAGCTTGCCCACCTCGTCGAGCAGCACAATGGGCCGGTATGCAGACGGCGAGTCCGCAGGGCGCCCCGGCTTCTGGATGAGGACCAGCTTCCCCGTCTTCCAACGACGCGGGAACTGGCCTCTTTCCATGCACGCGCTAAAGAGCCTCTCCAGTCGGGGCCCAAGAGCCTCTGGGTCTAAGGCCAGGGCCCAGGCTTTGCCAGGCAAGCCATCGGGCCCCGAATCACTCAGACCTCCAAATATCTTTTGATCTGTGTTTTGCCGGTGCAATCAATAGCTTGAATTTATTTGTTATTATATTCCAGTACATTATTCTTTCAAATAAATGAATAATTGTAAGACATATTATGAGATCAACCATGCAATGGGCCTACCTGGTAGATTACAGCTTACTTTCTCTATCAGGGAGAAACCCCGAGTCCCAACAGTGGCAGAGATGTCAAAAATCGTTTATCCGACATTTTGATTTTCTTTCCTTAGATAACTATTATTTAATTATTTTAGATATTATCAAAGTTTACCTAACAGTTTTGGAACTGATTAACAAATTCCAAAGTGAATTTGATAGCCCGTCGATTCGACGTCGTCAAAGTTTACAAATGAAATTTCTAGAAAGTTCTAAACTAATATGTTTAATATTTCTACCTATTTGAATAGATTAGTTCAAGTTATTGCTGGTTCAAGTAAAATTAAAAATTAAAAATCTCGTCCTTGGAAATATCAAATGGACAGAACCACGGCAGACAAGAAGACATACATGACCGTGAGCTCTATCTGAAAAAAAAAAAACAACCGACTTCAAAAACACCGAAAAGAGAAAAATAAACTTCAGAAGAAAAATCAGCTTCTGAAGTCGGTGACATTTGTTTGTTTGATTTTATTTTTTTGCCACCGACTTCAGAAGCTGATTTTTCTTCTGAAGTTTATTTTTCTCTTTTTGGTGTTTTTGAAGTCGGTTGTTTTTTTTGCAAAAAAGTTTTTTTTATTTTTTCATTTTTAGTTGTAATAGGTACCTATATTATATCCTTTACAAATATTTACTATGCATTTAACATTCAACTAAGAAACCTAACCCTTAACCTTCAAAATTCCCCTATTTTTGCTTTTATTAACCGTTGAGGAGTAGTATACCTTCCATTATCAGCTCATCAACATGAATAAAAGTGATGACTGCTAGATGCGAATACTTGAATAGCGCCAGAAAAAGCACGAAACATGTAATACGTGTCTATGAAATTCATATAACAACTAAAAAAATGTGTATTGTACACATCTGCATACCCCCTCAGAGCATACAGGCGTGATGTTACGTCATGATAATGGTATATTCAATAAACATCCAAGCGATTCCAGCAATTACGACAGATTTGCCGTCTATTTTTGAAGAGTTCCATTGTATATCTCCGAAGATCAGCACCAGATCTTCACCAAAAAAAAAATGGGACCACCTCAGGAGTATACTCTTTCAAATAAAAAAAGAATTTTGAGAATCGGTCTACAAACGGGGGAGAAATATACATACACACGAACATAGTAACCTCCTTTTTTGAAGTCGGTTAAAAAAATGTTTTAATATGAGTTTCCTGGAACGAGTACAGTGAGACAACGTATAGGTAGGTAGTTGGAATACATTGTCTTAATATCTTTTTGTGGAATACATTGAACCCGGGTGTGGTCTGCGCGACCCCGTCGGTTTAAGGACCGACATGCACTCTCGGACAAGACGACAGTTAAATTCTCAAAACGCGACAAATACGCCACGTGTATCACGTACGTATATCCGCTTTTGTAATGGAAATTCGGTACCCACAACCTGCTGTTCAATATTTTCATTAATTTCGTCGTTACCATTCTACATGCTGGACTCTTCGCACGTGTAAACTTTTTAGTCGCAGGTTACGGCGACCTGCGACAGTACCCGTGCGGCAGGTCATCATAGCATGTGATGTTCAGACAGTGTCCACAGAATCGAAGTATGCGCGGTAGATATTCATTTCCAGTTTACGCTGATCTCGCACAGTATGGAAATCCTATACAATGCGAGACCATTGCAGCTTATACTGGAAATGTATAGCTTGATGTGTAGCCGTCTGTACACGACTCGCTCCTCGTTGGATGACCGGTCCATGGCCGAGGTCGCGTTGAATATGCAGCACCACGAGCCACGTTTAATATTAATAGGAGCTTCTTAAAATACTACCTGGGGGACAATCAGAGCGATAATCGGATGTAGATATGAAATGGGAATGTAGATGGGGCGGTTGACCTGCCTGCTCCGTGATGGCGTACTTATCTACGTATTTTTTTGAAGTAACAGAAGAAAAACCAGTATATTTTTAAATAAGTTGCCGTATTTTGTCGTATCGAAGTCATACAAGTCGATTGAGTAAACGTTCCTATCATTTTTTAAAACACTAGGAAATTTCAGTCAAAAGTATTTTTGCTGCGACCTGCTTTAGATTTTTGATGGTCCTTCAGTAAGAGATGATGATCATCAAACACTTAGTGAGGTTCATTCAGAACCAGGTACCACAAAATAATCTAATATTGCCACTTATAATAATTAATAATAATTCCTCATAACATCTCTGCACATACTTGTGCAGATTCGGTCAAAATAAAACAGCTTGAACTTTAGGCACATACAAAATCGTTAAAATATATGTAGGTACCCAAAGTTCAAGCTGTTTTAAAGGAGATGTTTTATTATTTGGAAACTGGTCTGAATAGGCAAAAAAAAAAAAACAGAAAATAAAACTCAAAAAATTGCGCCATACCCACCGCAAAAGCCACTTGATGGTAGGTAAAGCGCCACTATCTGACGAATGTCACCGGTTTGGTCACGGGAAAAACGTTCGGAGTTTTGGATGACTCGAATGAACTCTCGGCAAAAATGTAATCATGCGGAATTGTGTTGGTATTACCTACTTTTAAGTGCAGATTTAAAAAAAAGCTGGTTTGCATTATATAATTGACGTTCGAGGTTTAAGGTATCGAATTACGATATATTTATTTATTTATACTTCATGCACAAGAGTGGTGCATAGGCGGACTTAATGCCACAAGGCATTCTCTACCAGTCAACCTTAGGGTCAAATAAGACAGCACTGTGGTAGAGTACAAAAATAATAATAAGGAGAAAACCATTATGTAATAAAAATTGATATACATAAATAAGAACATACTAATACATATTATTATAGATAGAATATAATAAACTAATATATATTATAAACATACAAAACAGTCTAAAACACGAGAAACCTTATAATAAACACTGTGACCAGAGATTTGATTATGAGCAATTTAGTCCGATTTTAAATAGTACTTCCGAACTGCTCTTTTGAAAGCCATTTTACTTTCGGCTTTTTTAATCCCAAGGGGTAGCGCGTTCCAGAGCTTTATGGTTGAGACTGCGTAAGAGGAGGACATAAAGCCAGTACGGTGTGAGGGAATTTCAAGCAATAGGTTCTTGGACGCTCGAAGGTTACGACTGTGTGAACTGCCCAACACATTGAAATATTTTTTTTAATAATTGGGAGCACATGGATCCTTTAAAATGGTGAAGAGCGTGCAAAGAGATCTGAGGGATCTTCTGAGCTGGATAGGCAGCCATTTAAGCTGAGAACGGTATGCCGAGATGTGGTCGTATTTACGTAGGCCAAAAATGAACCGAATGCAATTATTAAGGAGACGATCTAATTTATTTAAAAGTTCTTGGGTAAGATCAGAGTAACAAACATCAGCATAGTCGATGATGGGGAGCACAAGGGACTGGACCAAAGTTATTTTAATGCTGGATGGTAAAAAATGTGCAGGCCCAAGTCTTTTACATGAGGTGAGAGAGGAATTACATTATTGTCGATCATAAGCGGCATTAGTTGGCTGGTATCTAAGTTTCTCAGGTAGTACGAACTACCTAAGAGGACGGCCTGACATTTCCCGACGTTGACAGCAACCCCGAACTTGCTGGACCATTCACCGATAATCTGAAGATCAGCATTGAGTAATGTGATACAGCTGTCAAGGTCGGCAACGTCAGACTGAGCGTAAAGTTGCAGGTCGTCAGCGTATAGATGGTAAGAGCGTTTGATTTGAGGACAGTAGTAATGGAGTTTATAAATAACGAAAATAGGAGAGGAGAATGTATACCGCCTTGTGGAACACCAGCTACCAGGTCGCACGCACCGCCTGCTGGCGCCCACGAAGATATGATGAAAACCACTCACATATCTACCTAGCGAGGCAATTACAATAGATCACAGAGTGGCTTTCAGAAACTTTCGGCAGAACTTCCTAACCAAAACAGAGAAGAACCTAATTTACATCACAACGCAGGCTGACGCAGCTGACTATAAAAATAAAATTCATTATTTCACGAGTGGACCAGTAGCCCAACAGAATGAGGGCGATGTCAGAATACTGATTAAAACTTCCGCTTTCAGAGAAAGTTATACAAAGGTAAATAACCCCTGGGGTTGCTTCTATACCGATAAAAGCTTATTTTTCAAACATTCCTTTGTACATATACTTACATATACATATGTGTCCTGATCTACGTAATTTTGAAAGATAGGTATTAACCTCGTTTTATTTACATGTTTCAGAGTTCAAGAAACTGTGTATTTCTCATGAGAATATATTTCAATGTTCAAGCAGGCTCACTACAATATTTAATGGCGACGAAAATTTAGTACCTAGCCACTCATTCTTCCGACAGGAGTCAGTGATCTAAAGGTCATGGATGACCACTGCCTCCAGTACTCCAAATTTATTCATTGGGACAACTTAAAATGAAAACATTTAAATACAAGGGATACCGAAGAAGAAATGGTTACCACGATTGAGTACATGATTCCGAGCTGTTCTGTACATTAAGATAGGTCTAAATGTATGGAACAGCTTTTCAGAAATGCACTTTTGTAGAAAACAGCCGATTTTTTTAGATTCCCGATGAAAATGGTCTGTGTGGGGTTTGGTATGATGTATTGAACAACTGGTATCGGTTTGCGCATCGATACCATACACAATGTATAATTTGTTAATAAAACCAGCCTATTGTTTTCCCACACCGCCATGGCCTCTTTGTCTCATAGTGTCCTGCCTGGATCCAATCCAGGCAGGACACTATGAGACAAAGAGTAGACCGGTATTAGATGATAAATCCATCGGTACCACTTTGTCCATATTCAACAAAATAAAATAAAATAAAAAATTCGAAGAAATGTTTTTCTAAATATCTATGACGCCTAAAAATCTAAACTACGTCAATACATGGAAGATTTTACTAATTCAAATTAGGCATTTGCAAACTCATACTCTTTTCATGAGAATAAAGTATGGGATTTTATAATTTTTTTTTGAAAAATATTTAAACAAATAAATATTTCACACAGACAAACACTTTTTAGTGTATCGAAGAATTCTTACATCATCATCATGCAGGGACTCAGGCCTCCTCTCTAGGAGAGGGATGGGCTATAATTTACCACGCGGGCCCAGTGCGGATTGGTAGATGTCACATGTCTTCGAATTTTTTGGTTCTAAGACATGCCGGTTTCCTCACGATGTTTTCCTTCACCGTTTTGAGAGCAGTGGTGATGAAATAAATTACACAAAGGAATGCGCCTGACGGGGTTCGAACCCACGACTCACTGTTCGTAAGTCGGGACCGCCACCACTGGGCCACCACTGCTCTCCTTATTATTCTTATATGAATTCTTAGTATATTTTAAAATCTTGATTGAGTTAACAATTATATCTTCGAGTACACTCGTATTTCAATTATTTAATTTTTTTTATTTCGTCTGAAACTTTAAGACAACGAGAGGTCAGGAAGATGTCAACCAACTCGCTTAGTCAATGAAGACGAGTGTGCTAACAAAGTAATTAATTTATCAACCATAAACTTCTAGAAAAACGTTCTAAACGAAACGAGAACAGGATGAAAATACTTGCAAACATTATCTTGTAAAACTTTTATATCTAACTAGGATATCTTAGATTAAAATCTACATCTTATAATGGCTTCATTAATATTTAACATCACTACGTAACTTGTTATCTACACACGATCAGTTTGTTTTGATAGAGAGATTATACATAACATAACATCACGCATGTAATGTCCAAAGGGTCAGGCAGAGGTGTAACCAAAGACTATATAATACTAGCTGACCCGGCAAACGTCGTTTTGCAAAAAAAAAAAAATTTAGGGGGATGAAAAATAGATGTTGGCCGATTCTCATAGATACCGGATAAGCACAAAAAATTTCATCAAAATCGGTCAAGCCGTTTCGGAGGAGTATGGCAACGAAAACTGTGACACGAGAATTTTATATATTAGATATATAATAGTATATATAATATACATAATATAATATAATAGTGGTTTAATATTCTATGGGTGTAACCTAATAGACCACCCACATTTCACCATTTTCATGTTTAAGTTTAAGCCTCATATAATAGGGGGCAATCCTATTGCAATCAACCGGGCACAAATTAAGACTCCTCATAAGGCTGCTACTGAGAAATGCTTGATGAAAAACCCAATTACAATTTGCACAACCCGGGAATAGAACCCAGGACCTAATGCTCAGCAGTCGCGCTTTTAAACACTAGACCAACGAGGCAGTCAATTGATAGTCGATAGAGAGGTACATAATAAAAAATAACGGTTATGTTATTTTAAAAGTTGCAACTGATGGTTATAATCAGAACCGCAAGACGTTGC
This sequence comes from Diarsia mendica, assembly GCA_949316265.1. Classification (NCBI taxonomy): domain Eukaryota; kingdom Metazoa; phylum Arthropoda; class Insecta; order Lepidoptera; family Noctuidae; genus Diarsia; species Diarsia mendica. Next base: position 14,756,697 of record OX438897.1, read on the forward strand.
GTTGGAAGGCCTCCCACTAGGTGGACCGATGACCTGGTCAAGGTTGCAGGAACCCGCTGGATGAGAGACGCACGGGACCGGTCAATGTGGCGACGCCTGGGGGAGGCCTATGTCCAGCAGTGGACGTCTTTTGGCTGAAATGATGAATGATGATGATGATGATGGTTATAATTATTTATTTATTTATTTCGTTTTTTTTTTTATGATATGATGAACATTTTTTTTTGGGTGGGATATCGTCACATGACTCCTCCCACTCTGGGCAGAGTGGTAGGGAGTGACTTCTACCGTCTAAAAACCACCCATGTTCCTTCTGAGTCTTTTGTTTCGAGGCCGCAGATTTGATGACCCTGTACCACTGTTAATAATTCAAAGAACATCATAAATGTCACATATACGTCTACCGCGCTTCCTCGTCTCTGACGTCACTAGTTAGTCTTGTCAGTTTAAAAAACGATTTAACGGTTATTATTAAAATATGAATATCTACATTGTATTATAAATTATTCTAAACTGGCTGTTGCCTGTGACCTTTGTTCACGAGTAATATTATCTAACAAAATCAGATTCCGCTGCTTTACTGAAATTACAAAAAGATACTTAAATTTTATTTATTTGTGTACCAATAGATCATCAACATCATATTAAATGTAGGAACATTCACTGCAGGAGACGCTACAGTCTCTCCAAAGTAGCTGCTCTACCGAAAAAAGCCCGACGTTGAAATCCGAGAAATATATCTTTTTTTTTTTTTTTACTAATTTATTGGTACAGGGGACTTTTTCATATTGCTGTTCATAGCAGGAGACATACTTCTCCCAGGTTGCAACAGAAAATATCTTGATTCCAATCGACTGTAACGTTGTTATAATTGCCCCACCCTTAGAAATTCAGTGTTCGGTCATGAATCATTATACAAATAGGTACTTCAAACAACCATCAACTACCGAAATACCCACATCTGCTAGGATCGATTAAAAAAGAATCTCACCCAAGTAGCCACTGAAAATATCCTGAACCGGCACGCTGTGTACAAAATAACAAAATATGAAAGCTTGTTAGTTAAACTTTTTTTCAAACTTTTTTTTCTTTTTTGTACCAATTTTTTTTTTAGTTGTAAGTTGTGTTTACTGCTTTTTTATTGTATATCATTCTGCGGCAATAAATATTTTTTTCTTTCTTTCTTTCAGTTAGTATGTGGAACGAAATCATTGAAAGTATTTTTTTTTGAACACTGTATTTGTGCCCAAACCACTGTAACTCCTAAAAACCAGAATCAACAGTGGCGACCACCAGCAGAGCGCCGAGACAATGAAGCTCGACGAAGTCCCAGAGAAACGATTTAACTGTCTTGGATCCCGCAACGAAATTAATCAGAAAAGAATAGCGGAGGAGTAAAAAAAACTTAACTTCCACTATAGCTTAAGCTTTTTGTTAGCCAATTTATGTATCCCCCCTCCTGGGCAAAGGCCTCCCCTTTCTCTTTCCAAACCTCTCTATCCTGTGCAATATCCGGATATGTTCGCCCCGCTATAACAAGAGCAGATCGTTACACCACCTTCGCCGCAGTCTACCTCGACAGCGATTTAATCTGACAGACTATTGATACGATTCCGAAAATTCTTTCAATAGTGTATAAGTATCTATTACTTACGGTTCTCGAGATAATTTCAGGTAATAACGCAAGTGAAGCTAGGAAAAGCTAGTCAACTAACAACCCCACCCGCAATCAAATTAGTTCAGTTCTATTTATGGCAGCCATTCCCTGTAAAGTTTTAAGAACCCAGTGGCCAGTGCAAACTAGTACAGTAACGAAGATGATTGTGTTGTGATCGTAGTGAGTAGCGCAATATGCGCGGGCGACGGCCTGCGGACTCATTGCGCCGTGATTGATTCGACCATCCGCTCACCGCCCACCGGCGCACGCGCTTCTTGATTGTTCTTTATTTTTATGTGAGTAAGGATAGTAGCAGACTGGATTTTCTTTGAGATATAACTGAAGAAATTAGTGTAATATTGTTTTAAAAGCTCACTATCGTCGAATGATCCTGGGTAATATATGTCTCAAACAGTTTCAAGTTTGAAATGATATGATTTTACTCAGGGTACGTTCTTGAATTCGTTTGTTGATTTTGATTTTGTCCCTGGAATCTTTCGCATGAAAGTTAAATTCAAATCTTGGCTCACATTGGATTGTTTTTGAGAATGTTTGAATACCTTACATGAACGGGCCTAACTATGTAATAGGAAAATCTATTACCTACCTCAGCCACTTTCTGTCTTTGATTAATTTACAAAAGAAATCAGTTAGGCCTCATCATGTACACATACTGTATCACTGTCATCAATAAGTATGCCTACAGTACGGCAGTACCGGACAGGAAATTCAGTAGATAAACCTTTTTAGAAACTCCAGTGAGTGTGCGACCGGCCTACCTCAAGCACGCGCCAAAACCGTGCTCCGCACAACGTTTCATATTAAAACCGAGAGCCTGTCACGCCCAATTATAATTTAACCCATATTTAACCCCAATTGGTTAACGATCACTCATTTTCACGCAACGTTACATGATCACCACGTGTTCCAGATTTGTTTATAAATAGATTCATTAGTCAAACTGATTTCTATATTTTGAAACGTTCAAGACATCATGCAGGACATGAACAAAAGGATCGTTCATTATGCTTAGATTTTACCCAACTTTGTTATGGCCTTTTCAACTAATGTGTCCCGCCAACGATGACCTACGGTGCCGAGACATGGACACTCACAAAGGAGACTGTGCACCGAATACGAGTTGCCAAAGGGCCATGGAGCGAGCTATGTTCGGCATAACCCTACTAGACCGAGTGTGGAACACCGAGATCCGGAGTCGGACGAAAGTGTTCGACGTCGGAGACAGGGAGATACGCCTAAAGTGGAGTTGCTCAAGACATCTGGCTGGACGTGGAGATGGCCGATGGAGTAAAATTCTGACTGAATGGTGGCCAAGGTTGGGCGTAAGAAACCAGAGCCGCCCTAAAGCGCGTTGGGTGGATGCATATCGTCAGGAGCTCGAGAAACGGATGGATGAGAGACGCACGGAACAGAGAAGAGTGACAGAAGAAAGGGGAGGCCTATTACCCATTTACCCAACAGTGGGTGATTCTGGGCTGAAATGATGATGATTTTAGGGTCGGCTTCCAGTGTAACCAGATTTAGCTGAATAGTATTTTACAAGGAGCCGCTGCCTACCTAACCTTTACAACCAAGTTAGTTCTAGAACTAACTTGGTTGTGAAGGTTAGATAGGCAGCGGCTCCGGCTAGTCTTTTAGTTATCAGAATTTCGGGCCACTGACTAGTGACTATATTATGTAACGACTGTCAAAGATCTACAATTGACAGCCGGGTCCAACGGGTTCACGTGTTTTCCGAGACTCGTAGAAAACTCTAATTGTAATAGGTAGTTACCCATCCAACGGCACCCAGGCTAGCGCAGCAAAAGGATCATTCAATGCTCAGTTAAAATTATTTTATCTTTGAACACAAAATCTTTTTTTACGACAATAATTAATCATCGTAAAATATTAAACTACTATTTTTCACATAATCACTTTAATGTTAATTTTATTGCATAATATTCTAAACGAAATTCATCAACAATTATTGCAGACTTCGAAAGTTTTAGTTAAATTGGCTTATCTTGTTAACATGCATAATCAATTAGTAGGTATTGATAACCTATCCATAAATAACTTTTTAGCAATTAAAATGTTATTAATAGCTACCGGAGATGACTACGGGATTATCAGCAGCTACGATGGTGTATCATAGTAAAGTCTAGTCTAGTTAAAGTAGGAGCTAGTGATTACAACATTAGGTAGGTAAGAAAATGTTCTTGCAATGGTCACAGCACGTGAGATCTCTTATCAGTAGAAATCAGAGCGTGTGTGCAAAGTACCGTAGTAGGTACATGGTTTATTACTAAGTAGTACAGTCGAACAAGCTAATAAGTATAGGTACAGCCAGCTATCTTGTACTTACTTTTCTAATTATACAGATACATTTAGAGACTGGTGTCAAACGATACAGCGTTTGACATAAGTCGTTTAATGCAAAAACTTGATAAAACAAAATTACAATCAATATTTTCAGTGTTATAAAATTATGAAGATCTCTACCCTGATACTTATTAACTTGTTCGACTGTACTTAGGTACGTGCTTAACACGAATGCGCGTATTACTTTTACCATAAACTAGATGACACTTAAATCGACTGCACCGTCGAGGTCTAGTCGTCGAAATCGCGACTGCTGAGTAGGTATGAGGTTCGATAATATCAGGTCAGAGAAAATGCTATGCCCGTCAGGGCTGCGGGTTGTTCGAAAGAGATGCCGCGGCCTCGACACAAAGGGAAGGGAAGGAACATGAGTAGTTTTTAGTCAGTAGAAGTCTGACACTACCTACCGTTCAGCCCAGAGCTGGAGGAATCATTGATGAGTCCCCACCCCCAAAAAAACAGGGGAAATTATATTGATTTTCCCCTGAGAATATTCTCTATATAGCAGCCACGGAGTGCGGATTTGTACCCGGTTGATGGCATCAAACTCCATTACTTGGAACGTAAAACATAACTGGGAGAATTGTGTGTTTACTATGTAAACCATCGGAGACTACAGACGTGTGCGTATGTGTACCTAGGTAGATTAAAATAAATTAATGCCTAAATAAAAAAGAAATTTCGGATTTTCAACGCAACGGGAGTTTAATAAGGAAATCTAAAAGTGCAATAATCGGTATTCGGGCATTTAGGAAACTTCTTTACAAGAAAACATTTTCTCGAAATTCACCCGAAATTGCCTGAATATCTGTTGGAACTCACGAAATTCGTATACTTAATTCAGAATGATGACGGAAAAGGGAGCGTCAAAAACACGTAATATATGCAGTGAGTTCAATCTCCGGGCGCGAAAACAAAGAATAACAATCTACCTTGAGACTAAGAGACGCTAGCGCTACCTATTTTAATAGATACGAACTATTTGGAGCTGAAACTGAGAGTGTTAAAATATGCCAGTGACCGGCGAATCTGAATGTGAACTCCAACCTCTTTATTAAAACACACTGAATAAAGATAAAGCCAGTATAAACTTATGATTTACCTTTGTATTTCTCAATTTCTCATCAGAGCAAAATATTAAAAAAAAAAAAATAGTCCACTTAGATGTAGTGAAAAGGCTTGCTTCAACGTCGCACGTGATCTGTGTAATACCAATATTAAGCCTAACATAAATATCCTGTAAAGTGTGTATCCTGTGTGTGTGTCCAGGATATTTATGTTAGGCTTAATATTTTAATTAATATCTTTATATTGTAATAAATTTGATAATTTATCAAACTGAATAATAAGTTACTTTGGTTACCAAGTTCAAGGAAAAGAAATTTTAATAAAACTCATGTTTTCCGAACTTTTCTCGAAAACACGAAACAGCGTTATTATTTATTAAAATTCTTCATAGTTATACATAATAGTAGTTTATGCGACTGTGCATAATGAAGGGCATTACAACACAAGTGTGGGTTTAAGAAACGAGCCGAAGGCGAGTTTCTTAATAGCATCACACGAGTGTTGTAATGCCTAATTATGTATAGTTGCATACACTAATTTATCTACCCGAATATCCTAAGGGCTCTATGATGGGTTCAGGAACCATAGGGAAATGACCAGCATTGTTACCAGTGTAATGCAATAAAAAATAAACAGGTTATTAGTTGCATTCGTCGCTGCATTTACGATATCTGGCGGAGTGTTCATGTTAATTTCTGAGTCACTATCACTCATTTTCGACAGAAATAAAGAACTTATCAGAAAATTTGTCTACTCAATGAAAGGGAATAAAAAGCTAACGAACAAATGACAGCTCGAAATGGCAGCGTTTCGGATATCTGTCATTTTTTTAAAATCCTAAGCAAACGAACAAAGTCACTAGGTATTCTTGTGTCACTCGAGATCAAAATGTCGTGCGATTTATAATTTATTAAAAGGTTTCGTATCGATAGGTATCTGTTTTAATGTAGATACGTGCGCGCGGAACTAGTTGGCCGCGCCTTAGGCATGTTTTTGTTTTTTATTTGTATTCTTTTCAATAAATTGAACAAATTATTGTTCACGATATCTCGAGATTGGTCATCACAGTCTAATTATAGTCTCCTGTGCATTGCGAGCTGTAGGCAACCCGCCCCCTCACCCCTGTCGCCACCTAAGGCGCGGCCAACTAGTTCCGCGCGCACTGAATTTGACACCTGTTCCAAATTTAAAACTCATAACCTACTGTTTTCAGTAGGTTATGAGCTCATTACAGTTCTGTTAATTTCTGCTGGTTGGTAATGCTGGTCATTGCCTATGGTTTTTGAACGCATTAAAGAGGGTTTATGATATTTGGGTAGATAAATGTATATTCCATTCAGTGCGTCTTTGGGAAAACCCGAATTTCCTTCCGACCATACGAAATACATAATACGAGGAAAGAAACTCATATGAAGTGTATCTTTATCTTTTGCGTGACCAACTCAGACCAAGAAAAAAAGAAAGACGGCGCGCCGCGAACACCAACAGTGAAGCCACAAAACCACACGCCTATAGCAAGTAAACATTCAAGCTCACGCACACACCTACACTAAAACTACACGCATTTCTCCTAGTACGTCACGACTTCACGAGACATTGTCTACACACATAGATAAAAAGTTGGCTTCACTTTTGATGTTCGTGGCGCGTCGTCTTCCTTTTTTTGTTGGTCTGAGGTGACCAATAAGATTTTAACAAGTCAATTTAAGCAAGTCATCATCTGACTAATCTTTTCCCAACTATGTTGGGGTCGGCTTCCAATCTAACTGGATGCAGCTGACTGCTGCATTTAATATGGAGCGACTGCCTATTTAACCTCCACAACCTGTAGTGTATAAGAATAGTTGTGGGTAGCTTAGTACATAATATTAGTGGTGGTGGGTAGTCCTAGTTTTGGCAGTTGGAATATACGGAGCACTCGTACCAGACATCCTTGCAGTTTTCTTTATTCCTACTAGCTAATATCTTACATTGGCGAACGAGTTAAATTCTATTTTGTGCGTGCAGTAACTGAACCGTAATCACGAACAATGTCTATCGGTAAAATTCGAGAGTTTAACGTGAAAACGGGGTCGTGGCAGTCGTACGTGGACCGACTGGACATGTATTTTCAAGCTAATGGAATAAAGGAGGAGTTAAAAATGCCTACGTTGATCTCGTTGATGGGGGACGAGGCCTACGAGTTGCTGATGAACCTTGCAAGCCCGAAAAAACCAGCGGAGTTGACGTACATCGCGGCAAAGGAAATGTTGCGTAATCATCTTCAACCGACCCCGTCTTTGCTCGCGGAACGCTATAGATTTCGTCAGAGGAGGCAGCGAGGAGACGAGAATGCGGGTGACTATGTGGCAGAGTTGAAAAAGCTGGCACGGAATTGCAAATTCAATGAAAGTTTAGAAGACAATTTGCGGGATCAATTTGTGTGCGGTTTGAAAAGTGACGTCATCAGACAACGATTGTTTGCGGAGGATGACAGTTTAACGTATGTAAAGGCGGTAAAACTGGCGATATCATTAGAAGCTGCGGAGCGCGATGCAGCTGCAGTAGAAGATAAGAGCCAGCAGGGATCCACGGGAAGTGTGGACGTGCACGCGTTGAAAGCGCGGGAACAGCGCTCGGGCCGAGCCGGGCGGGGGCGCGGGGGCAGCGCCGGCGCTCGGCACGGTGACTCACAGCAGAGGTCGGCGCAGCGCAGCGAGCCGCGGGGCAACTGTACGGGCTGCGGAGCGACGGGTCACGCCTTCGGAGACTGTCGATTCCGGGACTACGTGTGCAGCCGGTGCAAGCGACCTGGTCATCTACGACGAGTGTGCCCTAACGAGGGTTTCGCTGGAGCTAATGGAGCTGAACGTTCGGGTGGACGTGGTCAGGGCCTCCATTACGGCCAGGCGGCTGATGATGGTGCGGAGTCGCAGGAAGACTCCGGAGAGGAAGTGTATCTACATCAATTGTGTTTGAGAGACTATAAGGCGGTGAGTTTGGCTATAAACATCGATAACAAAGTTATACATATCGTCGTTGATACTCCGAAACCGCGTAACTAAAATTGTTAAATACCGCGTAACTACATCTTTGCAACTTTACAGTAGGGCCAAAAAACTAATTTTCTAAACAACGAATCAGCCGAATTTCGAAAGAACTTGTGTTTTAGAACCATTTCGGTCTCCTTTAACTAATGCACTAATTTTAAAGTTAATATTGCTATTAGTTTGTTTACAAATTCACTTACGCTGTATTTTTCTAACGGTTCCGGTTCGGAATGGGTTCGGTATCTGTACTTACGCGGAATTGTTAATAAAATAAAATAATGCTCTACACTCAATCAACCATTTATTTAGTATTATTAAGTATTCCAATCATTGCACATTAACCATTTTCATCATAAGCATTCCACCACTACAAAAAAAAATAAACAAAACGACCAAAACTCAGTCAAAAAGTAATTTCTTCAGCTTGTACACATGGCTCAGGCAGGAGTGAGATGGGTCTAATTCTTCAATAGGGTGTTGTCACCTTTTTTGAAGAAGAGCACCACCACACTCCTGTGCCATGCTTCTGGCGTAATACCTTCGAGTATGACGGAGTCAAACAGCTTCTGGAGAATTAAAAGTACTGGTTTTCCACCCGCTCGCAGAAGATCTGTCGTGAATTCGTGATTCCGTCATCCCCCGGCGCCTTGTTGTTCTTAAGCTGTTGGAGGGCCATTCTAATCTCATACAGGCTGACGTCTGGGATATCCTCAGTGTAGTGTCGGGTCAGTTTCGCTCTGGTGTCTGAGCTGAACTGACAACGGGCTGTCCGGTCGAGGTGTACAACTGTCCATAAAACCTCTCAAGCTCTTCCGGTATCTCTGGCTTCGATGAGATGATACTGCCGTCCTCGATCTTCAGTTTTGTCATTTGGCTTTGCCCAATAGACGCATTCTTCGCGAACACTTTGGAGCCCTGGTTTCGCTCAATTGCGGTCTTAATACATTGAGTATTATAGGACCGCAAGTCTTCGAGACTTTGAGATGCGCCTATTGAGTTTGCCATATTCCGACATATCTACTGAAGATTGCAGTCTCATCTCAGACCGGTCTTCCATCAACTGGATTGTGTTTGCCGAGAGCTTTTGAGGCTTTTTTCGGCGTGGGATATTGAAGAACATAAACCCCACTACATGGATAGTTTCCACCAACCCGTTGTTTAGCTCGCCCACTGTTTCGCATTCGGTTAGGCATTGGAAGCGATTGCAGTTAGAGTTGAAAGCTTTCGGGATTTAGGATCTGGGCAGGATTAGGACGGAGCGTGGACTTCACCAGACGTGACCTCTCAAGCTTAACATCGATATTCAATGTGCCTCTGACAATACGGTGATCGCTACCAGTTTTCACCCTGCAGATCACGGAGACATCATTGAATATTTGCTTCTTGGTCGTCATGATGAAGTCGATCTCATTTTTAATGGAACCATCAGGGCTTATCCAGGTCCACGTTTTAGTCGGGCGCTTCTGGAAAAAAGAGTTCATCGAATAGAGTCTCTCCTTTTCCATGAAGTCAACCAGCCTCTGGCCCCTCTGGTTCCGCTGTCCATGACCATATTTCCCCACTCTCAACTCATCACCATTCCGTGTGCCCACCTTTGCATTGAAGTCCCCCATCACAACTGTAAAGTATGATTTGGAGGTATGCATGGCTTTCCATATATCCTCATACATAGCCTCCACTTCATAGTCAGGGTATGTCGAGGTCGGCGCAAATACCTGTATAACCTTCAGCGAATACCGATCGGTGATTCTGAGTATAAGGTATGCTACCCTGCTCGACACACTATCGACCTTTACTACGTTATTAACGAGGGGCTTACGGACGAGAAACCCAACACCACCCTGGGATTTTCGGTCTCCTTCCCGGAAGAAGAACATGTTGCCGGAATCTAGGATTATCGTGTCATGACCCTCTCGTCTTATTTCACTCAATCCCAGTATGTCCCATCGCAACTTGCTCAATTCCTCCTCCAGCTCGACAATCTTTTCGTTGGTCCGCAATGTGCGGAGGTTGTGTGTTGCCAGGGCCAAAGTCCGTTGGGGGTGGTAGCGGGACATCTGCCGGAGATTCTTAGTACCCCCTGCTCCCCCGTTACCTGACCCGCTACCGAGGCCAGGAATAGTGGAGCCGCCGGGGAATGGGGGCCGTGTGCTTTGTCTGTCTGACATTTTATGGCAATTCCCAATTCAATGTCTTGGGGATCGCAGTGAAGTTGTTAAGTACACAGAAGCCGCTGCTGCCCGACTTCTGGATTTTTTCCTTAGGCGCCTTCTACGACACCCTCGGGATGAAATGGGTGGGTGCTATTCTTGATTGTCGTCGTATTGTGAAAGCGCACTAAAAAGTACATAGTACAAAACCGCGGAAGTGCAAAACTAGACCAAGACATAATTGTATCAAAACCGCGTAAGTACAACGTAAACATTATTTTAACTTTTAGATTTTAAATTCTACAATTTGAAAACAAAAAACATCACAATTCCATTTATTATGTAATATAAAATAAGTATATCGTACTTACAAAAACAATAATCCACTAAATCTATTAAAAAAACTATTTTCAGCCCGAGCGCCACACAAATCCTGTCACACTATTAGTAATCTGCGCAGATACGCGGAATTCAGGGTGAAACTTGTTCGACGATAGACTCGCGGTTTCGTTGCTTTTAAATTACTCGTCTTCATATTGGTCGATTCAAAAATTTGTCATGCGCTTCGATGCCAATCACAATCAGCTACCTACAGCTGCGAAATCTCAATTTTGATTTTTTTGCACATACGCGGTATTTAACAGTGTTAGTTACGCGGTTTAGGAGTATCAACGACGATATGGAAGTAGACACCGGAACGCCTATTTCATGTATTAGTAAAAGTACGTACGATACCTATTTTAAACATATAAAAATTCAGCCTCACAAATTATGTTTAACATTTTATGATGGATCGAAAATTAGACCATTAGGATTTATTAAGCCCACAATCAAATATCAAGGCAGGGAAAAAGAGTTAGAACTGTTTGTAATCGAAGGAGGAACCACCTCACTTTTAGGTAGACAGTGGCTTACAGAATTAAACATAGGAATTCCGACTCTTGAGTGTTTTAACATGGCCAATAATAATTTTAAAAATGTTCACATAAATGATGAGATTTGTATTCTGTTGGATAGGTATAAGCAGCTGTTCGATGGCAGCCTGGGGAGGTTCACGGGCGGTAAGGCAACTTTGAGAGTGCGCCCGGGCGCGGCACCGGTGTTCCACCGCGCGCGGCCACTGCCGTTCGCGCTGCGCGAGCGCGTCGACGCTGAGCTGGACGCCATGCTGCGCGCCGGCGTCATCGAACCTGTTGACTGCTCCGACTGGGCCTCGCCGCTTGTTCCCGTAAATAAATCGGATGGTACACTCAGGATCTGTGTAGACTACAAAGGTACTCTAAATCCCGCTTTAGTGGTCGATAGGTTCCCACTTCCGAGAATAGATGATGTGCTCGTAGCATTAAATGGGGCTCAATTTTTTAGCAAAATTGACCTATCACAGTCGTATAACCAGATCGAGTTAGACGAATCAAAAAAATATACTGTTATAAATAGTCATAGGGGTATGTTTAGGTATAATCGATTAGTATTTGGTTTGTCTTCTAGTCCGGGCATATTTCAACGCATCATGACTACGTTGATGAAAGATATACCGAATGTGGCAGTATTCATTGATGACATTATAATTGGCGGCCATTCAAAAAGGGAACATCTCAAAGCGTTAGAAATGGTTTTTAGACGACTAGTAGACAGTGGGTTAAGACTTAAAAAGTCAAAATGCGTATTTTTAGTACAGGAGGTATCCTACCTAGGTTATATTTTATCCAAGGACGGTATTAAGGCGGATCCTTCAAAGATAGAAGCGGTGACTAAGATTCCCCGGCCACAAAATGTATCGGAATTAAGGTCATTTTTAGGTCTAGCTAATTTTTTTGCAAAGTTTGTAAACAATTTTAGTCAGAAGTTAGTGCCGTTATATAATCTTTTAAAGAAAGGTACTGAATGGAACTGGACTGGGGAATGTGAACAAGTGTTTAATGGTATTAAAAAAGACTTAGTAAGTTCAAACGTTCTAGCACATTATGATCCAAACAAGCCGCTAGTAATGACCTGCGACGCGAGTCCGTGCGGGGTCGGGGGCGTCCTGTCGCAGCCAAGTGGGAGCGGTGCCGACGGGCCGGAGCGGCCGGTAGCATTCGTGTCGCGCACTCTCACGAGTGCTGAGAAAAATTATTCCCAGATCCATAGGGAAGCCTTAGCTATCGTATTTTGCATGAAAAAGTTCCACCAATATGTTTTTGGAAGGCGTTTTACACTTCGGACCGACCACAAACCCTTAGTGTCTATTTTCGGGCCAAATACTGGCATTCCTACCATGACGGCGAGTAGGATGCAAAGATGGGCGATTATATTATCTGCGTATACCTACGATATTGAGTATGTAAGAACAGACAAAAACAGTGCGGACGGCTTGTCTCGCTTACCGTTGCCCGATAAGAAACCGGTTTCTTACTCGCTACCGGAACAAACGCATTTACATCATGCTCAAGAAGCGATGCTATTAGATTATAATGAAATTAAAAGTTGCACTGTTAAAGACCAAATCACGAGTAGGGTGCTAGGTTTTATTAGGAATGGTTGGCCTTCGGAATGCGAAATTAAAGGATTACAACCGTATTATAACAGACGAAAAGAGCTGTACGAAGAGCTAGGTTGCGTTATGTGGGGTCACCGGTTGATAATTCCGGATAGGTGTCGGCAGAGGGTCTTAGAAATGTTACATGAACCCCACATGGGAATCGTAAAATCCAAAGCGTTAGCACGGAGTTATGTGTGGTGGGCAGGCATCGATGAAGCCATCGAAAGCATGTGCCGCGCCTGTGCAACGTGCGCGGCGCAGGCGGACGCGCCGCCGCGGCAGGAGCCGCGACCCTGGCCCTGGCCGCGCCGCCCCTGGTCGAGGCTTCACCTTGATTTTTTAGGGCCTATCTTTGGTAAAACATATTTAGTAGTGGTAGACGCCATGTCCAAATGGCTGGAAATTTTTAGTGTGTCAAGTACGGCGTCGGCTAATGTAATTCCAAAGTTGAGAGAACTGTGGAGTAGGTGGGGAATACCTAAACAGTTAGTAACGGACAATGGGCCACCCTTTACGGGTAGCGAGTTTGCAGCATTTCTCGGGGCCGACGGAATAGAACACATGTTTTCGGCGCCATACCACCCCGCATCCAACGGGGCCGCGGAAAACGCAGTAAAAACATTAAAACGTGTTATCAAAAAGGCGGACTTTGAAAAAAAAAACATATTGGAAGCGTCCCAATTCATATTGGGTAATATGATAGCCCTTGACAACCCAGTTAGTAAAGTACTGGGTAATATGATACCCCTTGACAACCTAGTTCAGTTAGTACTGGGTAATATGGCACCCTTTAGTAAGACTGGTTGTCAGACTCTAGCTAGGGCCGCTAACTACCAGTAACGTTGAAAATCTACAAATGGCGCCGACAACGTACTTTTCCTCGTGGTCACCCATACTCGGACCAACTTAGGCATACGCAGCTGAGCGCAGCATAACCGAAAACCGACTTGAGCGGCTGTTATTTTTTTAGCCACAAGCTTCTACAGTCAAATTAAGTAAGTGTTATTACAATTAATGTACAGCTTTCAGTGACGATACAAACAGAACCTATCATTATGCTTTAATAGTTATAGTAGGTACCTACATTCTAATATACTTTAGAAGCTGCGTACTATTGTTATACGCGCTAGAAAAACGATATCTGTGACCTAGACCCGCCAACACAGTTCAGCGGAAGACATGGCAGTGGTCAGTAATCAATTAACTACTTACAACACAGTTATAACACTGGTCTATCGCTAATGCCCATTACAGCTTCACGTGACCATCGAACATTCATGTTCAGATAACCACGAGCAGCTCTGACGCACATCTATGTGATCATAGTTTCATAATTAGTATCATTCCCATTATATAATAGTAAATTGCCTATTGTTTTACTTCATAATACCACCGAGCGCCATCTTACTTGAAGGTCTCGTGTAGCGCTAGCGACCCTATGACGGCCATCAAGTATGATTGTTGTGACAGCTGTCAAAAGTACCCTCATACCTAAAGTAAAGTAATGCGACGGTAGGCCTTTTCAGGGTTCCGTACCCGAAGGGTTACCAACGGGACTCGATTACTAAGCCTCCGCTGTCCGACCGTCCATCCGGGCTGTATCTCATGATCTGTCATAGGTAGTCAGTTGAAATTCTCCCCTACTACAATGGAACGGATCCCTTCATGCGGGATTTCGAAGCGATCATCGGTCGCACTTGGCCTGTTTTTCAGCTGCAGTTAGAAACCAAAGAGTAACAACGATAAAGTTCACGGATACAATATCGTACACAATACATATCTGTGAAATTCCTGTAGATCCTTCCTTGCTTATTCTTGTGGAAAGATCACAAGTTAACTGACCTTCCATAATCTAACTTAAAATGTCTTTTCTCGAACAACAGAAGTTCAAAACCCTTTACAGGGAAACTGAATTAATGCTCTTATTTGTGAGAGGTGATGCATCCCATCTGTGTCCAGAGGATGTGAATGACATCAGACGTCGCTATTATAATATTGATCATACATTCATGTAAATGTTTCTTGTAAGTGAGGTATTCTTTATGTATTATCCTGTCGGCAAGAAAATATACGAGTGAATTATGCATATTCGTGCACAGATACACCTGAAAAAAATTGAAATCTTCAGGCATCTATGTATGTACGTTAATTTTACAAAAAGCGAGGTTATAATTATGTATACAGTAGGTATGTATGCAAGCTCCAAGATTTTGCTGTACTGTATTTGTCAAGTTTTCCTGTAGGTACTTATAAGTTCTGTTATTTCTATAATAAAATTATTCAGAATCGGGAAAACAACTGATGCAACCAAGTGCGTCATGTTCAGGCGATAAAAAATGTTCTTTGTTCAAAATGATCATCATTCAGATGTCCCGTCTTACATTTTGTATTAAACATAGATTCTAATGCAAAATGAAGGGCATACTTTGTGGCCGCGGATTTTTGTACTAGATGACGTGGCCTCGGCGCAAGGGCAAAGAAGGATCATGGGTTCGGTTTTTAGTCAGTAGAAGTCTGACACTCCCCTTCGCTCTGCCCAAGAGCCGGGGGGGGGGGGGGGGTCATTTGATGATTTTCCACTCACCAAAAAAAAAAGGGCATACTTTGTGAAATTCATTTCAACATTCTGGAACAAACCAGAAACGCCGTTGGTTACCAGCACCTTTTTCCTTGTCGTCAGCGTAGGTTTTTGCAAAAGGGACCGCTGTCATCTGTCAACATTGATGAAAGCAAACACGGTCCATCGGTAGGGATCAATAATGCATCTTCTGAATAATGCAACGTCGGTCAGAAGTGCATTTACCCGTCTGCATTTTTGATATGATCCCGAACGATAGTGCGTTGCCCTTTGCCCCACAGTCTGAGATGGACGATGGGGCAACAGGAACAGATACTGTAACCTTTATTCTGTCATAGAATGCAAATAGAATGTTCTACAGGTAATCCATGGACATTAACTTAACAGCATTAGAATAAATACCTACGTCACAAGTACGTCAATAGAATTCAATTTATTCCCGACCGGTTGTAATTACCAGGCGATTAGTGCTCATAAAACACTTTCACAGTATCGTTGCGGTCTGTGACAACGGAAAAACCATGTGATTTCGTCTATGATACAACAGTTACGTTGTTTCTAACTTGGAAAGAAGCGAGGGATGAGGAAAATCTCAAACGAAATACCAAGTAGATTATTAATAATCAATTAAAAATTGATCACCAGACCCGCCTACTGAAACTAATGAACTGACACACTTGGGTTTTGTCACGTAGGCTTCGATCAAATTAGTTTTAAAAATATCCTATCACCTGTTAATGAGAGCAACAATCATAAAAATCACACTGGCCCTAATGTGCATCGGCAATAAATTATTAACCGCAAACAAAATTGATGCCATTACACATTATCATTAGCTGTGACGTTAGGTATAGGTATAAAATAATATGAACCGTTTTGTGCAATACTGATGACTCTCTTTTCAAGTTCGCGAGTTCAACCAATTCCATACAGGGTGAAGAAAACATCGAGCTTGATACAACATTTTCCTTTCTTCTTAGGATGTAAATAAATGCAAACATTCACATCAAGCTAGGTGTTTAAATCGAACGTTGACTCGTGAGTTTTATATAAATTCGTTAATCTGATAAAAGAATATTTCAAATAAATCACGACAATACGTAAACTTGCATTGTGTTTGAAGTGGACGAAAAGATTTTGTTCTTTGATCTTTAAGGGCCAGCTTCGCGGACGCGCCGCGCGAAGTTTAGGTTTTTAGCTCTACACTCACAACGATCGAGGCTCGCGCACCGCACACGCACACATGTACGTATGCACAGTGGGTCGCCACGTCAGACTTTGACTCGCCAACTAAATTGTAACTTTATTGTCACTGATTTTGATAATATGTGGTCAAATATGTGATTATTAGTGATTATTAGATTTATTAGCATATCGAGATTAATAATGTACATAATAATATATTAAATTGTACTATATAATTTTATTATTTTAGATGCACAATACAAAATGAAATTGTTATTCCCAATTACAAAAATAATATATTGTACTGAAAACCGTGATCACATAAATCTTGCAATTGCTTAAAAACAAAGTCAACGTCGACCAATCTGCGGCCAACAACCACTTCATGTTCATCAGGCTGCAGCTCCCGTTCCATGATTAGTGCCGGATATTCTTGATTCTGCAATAAATATAACATATCAGATACCTAATGAAATAAAATGAAGACAGACAAGCACACACACACACAATGTGCAGGGCTCCTCCACACGGCCGGACCTACAGGGCTACAACGATAAATGCCTACACTGTTATTCACAAATAAAATTTGATACGTTTAACCATAGTACCTACCTATAAAAAAACCGGCCAAGAGCGTGTCGGGCCACGCTCAGTGTAGGGTTCCGTAGTTTCCCGTCCGTCCGTCCGTAAAATATGTAAACGAAGTTAAAAAAAAATGCTTGCATATTTATATACGATTATACTACAAACTTAGTCCAGAAATTATTTTGTGCAACTTTTTGTCTTTTTTGTACAAAAACTGTTGTTTCCATCCAAGTTCAAAATTATTTTCCTAGAAGTCCTTATAAAGTTCTACTTTTCAGTTTTTTTTTCATATTTTCTAAACTTATGGTTCAAAAGTTAGAGGGGGGAGGGGGACACATTGTTTTTTACTTTTGGAGCGATTATTTCCGAAATTATTGACATTATCAAAAAATGATTTTAGTAAACCCCTATTCATTTTTAAATACCTTTCCAACAATATATCGCACGTTAAGGTTGCACAAGCAAGTCATTCTTCCATACAAACGTAGTATGGTGATTACTCCTCTGGTTGACGGTGTAGGTTCAAAATTAAAAATTGTATCAACTAGTCTTGTCATTATCTAGGTCTCTATGGAAGCAGAATTGGAAAAGAAATATTGGTTTGAAAGTTATGAGCGTCGAAACTTTCATATTTTAGCACTAATTTTAACCATCTTTGGGCGTAAATAAGTTACGTATATAGTACGAAAATGAAAAAAGCGAAACCATACAGACATAGATTAGTTATTAAAGAATTCAAATTATTTTATTTTGAACAGATACATTCAATGGATTTTTCATGGTATATATATCATACCACCAAAGGTCTGCATAGAAACAATCGCGCGCCCGTTTTAGTTGTGTCTCTTTCGCTCTATGCATTTCGCTCGTGACGTCGGATGAAATAGCATGCATTTTAGCCCCGCCCACCAACTAGTTCGTGCCGTTGGCTTGTTTACCCTTAAGGTTGAAATAAAAAAAAAAACACTTCCCACTTTACATATAGGGGGGCTACCCTAATAAAACATTTTTTTCCAATTTTTATTTAACCGCTTTGTCGGCGTGATTGATACACATATTGGTACCAAATTTCAGCTTTCTAGTGTTAACGGTCACAGAGATTAAGCGAGGACGGACAGACAGACATGGCGAAACTTTAAGGGTTCCTAGTTGACTACGGAACTCTAAAAAGGGGGAAGTACGGTATCTTCATACATAAAAACGCACCGCGCGCGGCTTATATCTGTGCGCCATAGTAGGTATCTTTTTTGTTGAATAATTACGAGAGCAACTTGAAAATGAGATTTTTTGTTTGTAGAGATATCTTAACGACTTTTTGTCAAATGAAAATTCTAGGTATAAAACCATTCTATCCGTTTGAATCATATAAATCGGTCCACGCGTTTATCAGATAATTAAGAATTAGTATAATGAAAATGTAAACAACCAGAATTTTTGATGTTTTTGTTCTACGAACGAAATGTAATGTCAAATCAGACGCACAAAAAAAAAACACAAATACACAATAAGAAACACATACCTACTAGTACATTGCCTACTATCTAATTTACGAGTAATATAATGCAAATTCACAATAATATAAAAAGTATACTTACTCAATTTCAAAACTATTATGGTATCACAAAAGTTTGTCGCGAGACCACTGTGCACAGATTTTGTGTACGTACACGGTTCGACTGCGATCTGCCGATGCGGCGCAAATCGACGTGCTCTCACGTTGAAGGCGCGTGGCAGACTGAGCCACGAGTGGGTCCGTCGAAGCTTGCTAAGAAAGCGCTCCGCTTCATAGTAATTTGTATGAAGATTTTGAGCGAAAAACATGGGCAACTTTGGGATTTTTTTACACAAAATGAGAGTATGTTTATTAAAAAATGAAGCTTTCAGTGACTACTTTATACTTTTAACTTTAGTATTTAATAAAATTCATTTAAAAATTCTCAATAATTACGACTCAGTTGTTACAATACGGGAGTGCGATTTACTCGTTTTTAGTGATTTTCTGATTTTTTTTTACACTTATCCATAAGCATTATCTTAAATTCGAAAGTTTCAATAACAAGTTACATTCATTGGCTAGCTGTGTGATTTATTTCAAGGTTGTGGAGCATCGTTTTCTATCTATTTCTATGACATTCCCAACCTTCGATTTCCGGAGCCGGCCCTTAAAAATACAACTGTTCTGCTAACTCCGACAGCATAATATACATTTTGAAACAAAATTCTTGTTAGTTTAATGTTTTCGAAGAATTTAGGAGCGTAAGTGCCTGGAATGGTAAGTGCTTGTTTTCAAAATGGTAATGCACGAATTACCAGGTTTTAAATAAGCACTTAAGACCAACTGTTTTACTCATCCCAACACGTTTGTTTGCCGCAAAAAGCTTTACTAAACGGGAAAGCATTCGTATGGATATTGTTGACGTTGCGTTGGTGCGGACCGGTGGTCGCATTTTTCAGAAGCAGCAATAATTTCTCTAGTTACCAGCTTGCAGACGAGCCCATTACATGGGTCATAAACATAACTGGCTAAATATCGGTGTTCAAGCACAGAATTGGTTCAGGTAAGCCTCTGCCAGTATCTTCTTCGTGTCGTGACGTCAAACTCAAAGAATTTATTTCAAATAAATCAGAAAAACAATACATAAAACGAAGCTATATACAGTCACAATCATAAGGCATAATAACTTGTGAAAGTACTGAGTTGCCCATTCCCTAGCGTGGAGAAGAACGGACAAGAAACTCCATGACCACTCTTGTCATGTTCATGAACAAATTAGAAGCCCAAGCTTTCTTCAATAGAAACTAAAAGCTAGGTCACATAATTGGCACTTTATTGCATGACTCCATCACTAATTAAGTTAGGGCACGCGTCCACGGTTACATGGCCTAAGGCCTACGTGACTTCGGACAGGGCACGCAGCCCACGCATCTACCTAGCCCTAATCGATTCACATTCAGAATCGATTTGATGACCGGATTCTTAATTATGATGACTAACTAAGTATAGAATTTTGTTTATGTTCGTATCAGTTGTTGACGGTTTTAGTTTAAATAAATATGAAGATAGAGAAAACCTCGTTAGGAAAGTCGTAAGTTTGGGTTAATATTGTGTAATTTTGAAAGTCTCAAATAAAATATTCCAACAACAACGCAACTTGCAACTTTTTGTTACATAATAAAAGCAACGTCAATAGGTGTCTATAGCTGAAAAAACAATAATTATTCTGTTAAAAAAGGCACCAGATTTTTTTGATATTCTCAGCATGAAAATAAAAGCCTACTGGGGGCCGTGATGTTAAGTAAGTATAGAGAGTAGCTTTACTTTAGAGCTTTACGCTCAGTAGGTACTTATAATTTACACGATATTGTTTCGTGCTGTCAATATTCAGATGTCGTTTTCCTCTCTGCGAAGCTCGTAGCACATGTATTTGGTACCCATTGAATAGAACTAAACTTGAGCAAGGCGAATATTTCTACATTATGACTTTGTGGCATGGAATGAGGATAATGTGGAGCGAACCAAAAAAAGCGTTAGATAGGATGTGCAACGGATGACATAGCTCATAAGGGGTGACTACAGAGATAGAGAAGTACTGAAGTACTGAAGAAGCCATGTTGCTCAAATAAATTGAGATATTGACAACAATAATTGAGGAGGTTCTCGATATGCAGCTGGCTGAAGGGCTTGATACAGAAAGCGGTACTCCTAGACACGGCTCGTATTATTATAAGAGGTTCCTTTAGTAGCTTTAACCCTGTTCCCAATACCAGTGAGTGAACTACAACTTTTAATAAGTAAGTAGTTTTAAATATTTAAATATTGTTTTTTTTTAAGTTTGTTAAGAAATAAATAAAAGAAATAATAATTGCTTGATCAACTTTTTAAAACGAGTCCAAGCCAAAGATGGAAAAAAGTCCCGATTCTTGAAATCCGGGACCTTTTTAATATCTACGAGTGTTCAGAACGCGTCACAATTTTGAGAATATACCTAAGAGATAAGACTGTTTCCTCTAGATATTTTTTTTAACTGAGTAAAAATACCTTAAACCATCCACCGATTTATGTAAGTACTTCGTTTTATAAAAGAAAAAATTACCACTATTATTTTGTTACAAAAACTGTAGTTCGTATTTTTAATAAAAAATAATGTTAATAAAATTACGGCCAAGCTCGTGTTTACAATATTATGAGGTTGATAAAGTACAATCATTGACGTCAGAGCCGATGGGAATTGAAAAACAGACTAAGTAATAATGGAAATAATGCTATTAATTATAAATGGTAATATGGCAGGGTATTGTTATTATAGTGACAATATTATAATTTTTTAAATCATTTTACTAAAATATTGCTTTTGAAGATTTTTACTGCTTTGTATGTAGGTACATTATTATTGCAGTTCAAAACTAAATTATCATCATCCTCGAAGCTAAGGATACGTAATAATACCTACCTAGTTATTTTAATTGAAATTGGTGTAAGTGTGGGTGTTGCAACCGCTACTGCACAGTATGAGGTCCTCGCTTTGTTTGCCAGGCTGGGCAAACTGTTATTGTGGTTTTAAGGAATTTTAAGAAGCAGCAATGCTATTGATTTTTGATTGATTTTTTTTTTCAAGATCTTTATTTAAACATAACTTAATAAAATCTGTTTACAAAATGATCTTATTCTATTTGTACACAAGTCTGGATTTACTTTGTTACATAGGCTAAGTTTGTCGCCTTTATAAACAACTAAACATAATTTTACAAATCTTATTTTGGCGTTGACTTCCTATCAGCTTGTTCTATTAGGTAGTCCTCTATAAATTGAACTATGAGGAAAATTAGTTATCATAGTAGAGTATACCTACCTACGTAATTGATAGGTAAGAAAGCCCAACACTTACCTATAACTGGAAACACGTTACAGAGTCGGGGTCTAAAACGGCCACTTTGGCAGATCCTATTATGAATTGCGTTAAAAAGCCTAAAATGGACCTTTCATTATAATAACTGCGTCTGTAACAATTTAGTAAAATAATAGGAAAATAATATCAATTGCGTTAACATTCGTAAAATAGTCACAGACGCAGTTTTTATTTCAGGAAAGGTCCATTTTACGCTTTTAAACGCAATTCACATTATGATCTGCAAACTGGGTCTATTTATGCAGAAATTAAAGATATCACCTTTTAATCAGGCACAAGTGCCGTGAACAACAACTCTATATTTAAATCTATCATAAATCAAATCTAAGCTACTACTTAGGCTTTTGAGTTAGACATTTTTAAATAAGTTATGAAATTTTAAAGTGAAAATACTTGATTTAGCCGCTCTAGCTTGCTTTAATCTTACTTGATTATTTTAAACCAATCACACGCCTAATTACATGCAGTTATTTAAAACGAGCAGTGCGGGCCCCGACTTACGAACAGGAATTCGTGGGTTCGAACCCAGGCAGGCGCATTACTTTGTGTATTTTTTTCATCACCACTGCTCTCAAAAGGGTGAAAGAAAACATCGTGAGGAACCAAAAAAATCGAAGACATAGGTATGACATCTACCAACTGAGCACGCGTGGTGGATATAGCCCATCCCTCTCCTAGAGAGGAGGCCTGAGTCTCTGCAGTGGGAACATAATAGGCTGATGAAGTGATGATTAATGATTTAAAACGAAAACACAAAAAAAACATAAAATAACTTTACTTTCGGAAGTCGATGACTTTGTTGTTTTCATTAACTTTTTTACCGCTAACCTCCGACAGTAATGTTATTTTATACTTTTTAGTGTTTTCTTGTCATAAAACCATTTTACATTGTAACTAGAAGTTATTTAAGACCATCATGAATAGAATAGAAATACGGAATAGATATTGATAAAATGTCTACGGAACCATTCGAAGAGTTATGCACTTTCTCATAAATGAGATTTTTTCAGATCTGTTCATAAATGACGGAGTTGTGAGGTAGGTAATCAACATTTTAAAAAAAAAACTTTTGAACAAACATCGACTAAATGAGAAAATGCCTCAACTTGGGTTGAGGCATTTTCTCATTTGACATTTGAATCTGTAAAACTCTCCGAATTCATAAATGTTTTCTAGAATCATCGATGGTGAATGAATTTTAATGACAAATCAGTGACTCGACCACACTTCTGACGTAGGTCTCCAAGTATATAGATAAAATATATACAGACAGGTATCATTATATACAAATTGTTATATAAAGACAATCTACCAACGTCAGCCTTATTCATTTCTAGATTTTACATTTTTTTACAAAATATTTAAAAGAAAACAAAAACCACAGCAGGTAAATTTTTGATTTATTTTCAATACCTTATCACAATCGCTTGTCATAGTATGGGCATGTGATGCGGAGGAATGAGTAAAATATCGTGAGAAAGGTTTTGGATATGAATGTGGGAATTATTCCCAATAGTCCCCTCTATGCCCTGCCCTCGGGGGTGACAGCTGGGAATTGTCTTCCCAGTTGTCACCGGGGTAACAAACTAACTGAGTAGAGAGGACAAATGGGAAATCTGTTTCTCAGTTGGCACGGGGGGGGGGGGGGGGTGACATTTGCTATGATTCCAAAAAACTATTATGTAAGTAAATAAAAATGTCACAAAAGTTAAATAGAATCAAATAAAAAAAAACAACATTATGTTTCCTTTAATAGGTACAATCACAGGGATGGGTATAATAAGAGTAGAGGAAGACCAAAGAAACGAGAACTGTGTTAAGAATGATAAGGCAAAAAAGGAGGTATCTCATTGGATGACGAGAAACAGAGAAGTATGGAAGAAGAAGACGTGCTGCCGACCCCAAATAAATTGGGATAAGGGCAAGAGAATTATGATGATGATGACCTTATTACGTTAAAACATAACATAACATCAGGCCTTTAACCTCTGATGGGTTAAACAGAGGTGTAAATCCATAATAGTGCACCCACTCAATAAGGGGGCGAGTCTATTGCCAGTAACCGGACGCTAAACCATATTCCGTGACTGCTACTTACCTAGAAATTTCTGTTGAAAAATCCAATAAGACTTTGTACGACCTGGGAATTGAATCTGGGTTATTTCAGCAGTAGCGGTTACAAACACTATACTAGAGATATTAGGTGTTAAAGTCAATCTTACCATTATCAAGATTCTTTGTTTCTGTGAATTAGGGTACAATAAGGTGTTAAAAAATAAAAGGTTTCAAGGTTTCTGATCCCCAAGATACAGACTAACGTCTAGTTTGAGAATCACCGTTCAAATTGCTATGATAAATGTACTTATGGTTTTTATTAAATAATTTGAATTTGAAATTTCGCTTCGTATATTCTCAGCATGCAAACTTAAAATCTTATAAATAGATACCATGATTAATATAAATAATTATTTTTATTATTCAAAATCCGTCGTAATTAAATTGGTGTAGTTACTTGAAATACGTATTACCTGAATTGAATATATTGATTACCTACCTACATGATCTACGTGTGAAATCCGAAGTTACGTAATAAGTTCGTAAAGGTTGGAAATATTGGAGGTCAAAGTACCGAATTTTAACGGTTTAATATAATTTTACTTTAATAGCCTCCGTGACCCGTTTACTATTCAAAGCATTCATTAGAACAATGTTTTGAGGGTGCTACATTGAGTTTTACCGTAAAACTTGATTTCACACCCCAAAAAGAAAGTTTCTCCCAGCAATAATTTTTGCGTAAAGTTATTTTTGATGCACAAAATGCATGTTTGACGGCTTCGTGAAGGGTACGTTTACACCCTGTATATAATGATGGCCATACTCCCGTGACCCAAGGGCTGATTTTTACCTTAATCAGAGGGTAAGGTAAGAGGGTAAGTATAACGTTGCAACTCCGCCCACCAGTCTCTGTGGCATATTCCCAGCTAACAGTTTGAAGAGAAGTTTTTTTAGTGCGTTTTTTATATTTTGCTTAATTTAATGGATTTTTAATTTAATGATTAACTCTAGTAGGTAGATACAAATTATCAATACCGACTAAGTCCCTCTCATCTCATATGATATGTGTTACGTTGTTTAAAAACAGCTTGGCCTGAATGAATTAACTTAACATTTGCTATCATTAGGTACGGTACGCCTGATCAAACACTAAATAGTTCGATACATTTGAAACATTGTTGCTTTTACGACACTTGTAGGCGCACTGTTCGAAAGTCCCACCAAGTGTTATACTAATAGGTACAATGGTACATTACATACCTACTCGTTGTGTCAATGTGTTATACATTACCACTAATCTTTGTGAATTTGTACAAGGTGACTTAAGAAGTGTACTTACTAAAATAGAAACAGAATTATTCTATGTAATAAAATAGCGATGTATAAAATATATTGGCAGTTCAACGAAAACTAATGGGTAAATAATAAACAGGGGAAACAATTTGTTTATTTAACAAGAATCGAGAGAATTTTATAATTATCTGGACCCTGGCCTTATTAGAACTAGTCAACGAAGTAAGCGACCGTAGGACTTAACATGAGCTGAAAACTAAAGTTGCTCAAAATCCTTCAGGTTACTTTCGATAAAAGGCTTACGGTAAGCCTTTACGGTAACACTAAGGAAGTGTCGATGGGTGGGCGTTTGGACTGGCGTGGGGACTGTCCTAAAAATGTTAAGTAAAGTAGACTAAAGTAAAGTAGAGTAAAGTAAATTTTTGACGTTCGAAAAGTGCTGATTATCAGCCTAGTTTGAATAAATGACTTTTGATTTGATTTTGATTTTGAAATGTCTCGCACCTTCAGAATTATACCACAAAAACGTCGCTTCGTGCAGTCTTTACTCTTTGTTCCTCTCAGAAAGCAGAGACAGGACACCGAAGGGAGAGAACCAGTTATTCTTGCTAGACTACTTTATAGATGTTGATTAAATTAATGTAAATATTACACCAGTTATTTTTAATACTTACAACGTATTAAAAGGAGGAAAAGAGGTACCTACCTTCATATAATATCGTTTAAACGATTTTTTTATTACATAACTGGTAAGTACCTATACAATTACTATAAACGACAAAAAGCTGTAATAAAAAATATTCTGAGCTTAATTCACGTGATTTCAAGCACACGTTGTGTGCTTGAAATCGCGTGTTAAAAAACTTTTGCAATTAATGTACCTACCCAAGTAAGAAATAGTAGGTAATTCAAGCAAAAAATATTTATAAAATAAAAGATCGGTATTGTTTTCAAGGAGTTCCTAGAGCCAACTGCGCCACGGTTGCGCATGGAGGCATGCCAGTCATGAGTGCGGCGCGCGCGCAGTGTCGCTCCACGCCCGGTAGGTATATGGCAGTGGTACAATGCGATCACGTGACTGCATTGACGTCAATACTGACCTCTGCCAACGCCGGCATCGTGCCTGCCTCCTGCCTGCTTATCTCACTCGAAATATCCTACACACACAACGAACAATTACCTACTTGTAGGATTCCTCATACATATTTATTTAATATAGTGATTATTTAATAGGTGCCTTGTTCGAATTATTCTTATAATACAAAAGCACATGGCTTAAATACGTAGTTTATATTATGAAATGGAAGCAAAACACAAAATAAAAGCATGGTCCCTTCACTGTAAAAGTAGGTAGATGTGTACATAAAATTAACTTACATATTTACAACTTGGAGGAAAAATCGTGAATGCATAACTATTTGAACATTTTGGTGGTGGAAATGGCACAACAAAAAACAACTTAAATCAGTCTCTTTTCCTTGTAAGTATAATTTACAAGGATACACACAAAATATTTTTCAAATGTTTGTATGTTAGTTGTTAGGTATTTTGCAGGATGATTTCAGGGAAAATCTGGTATTGAAATACTCAGTTCACCGTACTGTCGTATATAAAGCCAAAATAATACCGCCAGAACTTAAAAATCTCATAATTTTACCTATGTTTCATAATAATAAGGATAATATAACCGGAGGAGGATGTTATAATATTAAGTGGCATAATAATATATTATCTACTTAAGTGCTCATACTGATCATATGACTCAAAATAAGTATTTCGTTGATAACTTTTAATTGTCAGTCACGAAACTAGAGAAATTATAAGAAAGGACAGTTTTCATAACAAATCGTCTAAAGTGCATATTACGGACAGAGCCACGGGATTAGCGTGTAAATGACATAATATTCCATAGATTTCTCAGTATGTAGATTTACAAACGCCAAAATAATACCTCAATGTTGTGGCCTTCAATAAACACCGTTAATAAAGTCACGTGTCTGAAACTGTAGTTGTTTAGGTATAATTTATTGTTTTTCCTAAATTGTTTACGTTCCACTTACATAATAATAGGTAGCATAAACTTATTAACAGGTAATCTAAAAGAGCACGAATCTATTTCGGTCATCGAAAGTGAAAAATGGTGATGTTTACGTGAAAAAAGGATAAAATTATTTTTATGAAAATCCTGAAAACTCATTCGATAACATGTTGCTTTAGTTATTTGAAAGGATAAGAAAAGAAGGAGAAAACAGCTTAAAATGGGTAGTAAAAGTAATATACTCGTACAATGTCAGTCTTCATGACTAAGGTGACGACCATCACGGACTTCGAAATAAGGTACTTAGGTAAGTATAAGGTAAATAAGGTAATTTTCGAATACCATTGCTAGAAATTTATGATGTCTAGCAATGGTATTCGAAAATTACCTTTCAATTAAGTATACATTTTGAAGAAAAGTTGCAGTCCGATGAAAATTTTTCTTCAAAATTACCTACCTATACTATAAATTATTGAGTAAGGCCTGTGCCGAGGCTATGGTTAAAAACAGGTTTATGGTACTTACACACAAATATTTAATGTCTCACACTGTTAAGTAAGGAAAGTACCAAATGGCGTTCTGTAGTTTGCCAAACCTCATTTGACATCTTAGCGTTAGTCTATGTGAATGGGGTAGTTGACAAAAAAAAATCTAATTAGTCCGTCAGATAGATTTCCAAAAAATATTGAACACGTATTTTTTCTTTTTTCGAAAAAACAAAAAAAAAGCCGGCCAAGAGCGTGTCGGGCCACGCTCAGTGTAGGGTTCCGTAGTTTCCCGTCCGTCACAATAAGTGTTCCCACATATGAGTTTAAAGGTGTTTTTTTTTTGTTTTTTCAAAATGATTTTCGTAGAAAGTCCTTATGAAGTTCTACTTTTCAGATTTTTTTCATATTTTCTAAACTTATGGTTTAAAAGTTAAAGGGGCGGGGACACATTGTTTTTTACTTTTGGAGCGATTATTTCCGAAATTATTGACATTATCAAAAAATGATTTTAGTAAACCCGTATTCATTTTTAAATACCTTTCCAACAATATATCATACGTTAGGGTTGAAATTAAAAAAAAAATCACTTCCCACTTTAATTTTTTTCCAATTTTTTATTTTACCACTTTGTCGGCGTGATTGATACACATATTGGTACCAAATTTCAGCTTTCCAGTGCTAACGGTCACAGAGATTAAGGGAGGACGGACGGACGGACAGACAGACATGGCGAAACTATAAGGGTTCCTAGTTGACTACGGAACCCTAAAAATGAAGACGATACAGTGCTTCGAAAAGTCGTGCGACGTCACAGTTTGGTCCATTTTTACCAGACTATGACGTCAAAAGCTCCATGATCTTTGACAAGCTTTATTTTCGTAAAATTTTATTAATTTGACAAAACAAAAAAGACGTATCCAATATTTTTCGATAATCTAACTGACGGACTAAACAGAAATCATATTTTTTTTAGTTAGTCAACTACCCTATTACGGCTATTACCCATGCTGTTACAGAAAAAACTAGGCAGCTAATTTATTAATTGATTAAAAGCGATACCTACGTCTGAATTTATGCAACTATGAAGTATGTTTCGGTGTGTTGCTTAATTGCGTTACTAACATCATTTGAATCACACAATATTTAAATTTTCATGCATATTCGATTACCCAAGAAATGTAGATGAAAATAGCAATCAAGAATTCAGGACAATCGAAAAATAAATTATGTAAGTATTTCAAATATTGTAATGAGCTTCGGTCACGTTTTTTCAGCGAGAGAGAGCAATGCAAAGTGGCCACTTACTTTCTGAAAAAAGCAGCAGAATCCACGTGACCAGAGACATTTACTATTAATATTATGCCACACATAGTTTTTCTTTCTATTCTAAACAAAATTTCGTTAAAATTTATCCTGAGATCGAGGGATACGTATCCACTTGTTTATTTGCGCAGTAGATCGCGTATGGAATATACATAAGCACCTGCGTCGAAAAAATCAACTAACTGTGATGATTATTTCCCTTCCCTAATCGTGCTAAAGTTTTTTTTAATGTTCTTCATGTACCTGAATAATAAATTCATGTTTTTTTTTTACAGGACTATCCCTATCCGCAAAAAATCATCCAAATCCTTTCAGGCAGAGTTACAAATACTTATAAACTTCACATCATGATGTAAAATCAAGGGTTGGTTGTGTTTTACTCGACAGGCAGGTCCCAAGAACTATTTGCGAAAAAAATAGAAAAATACTTGCTAGCATGCAGCATGACTTAAAACGGTTGATACAAATAAAAAAAATAAAAAATAAATGTTTATTTGCAGAAAACACACACAGATACAGAGATATACTTACAGAGAGTTCGATAAAAAAATCAAAACAGACAATTTCTTCATTATAATGCTGCACTTACAATATTTAATGTGCCCGTGATGTACCTATAATGTCGTATCGTCGTAACATTTCACATAAACAACTATAAACACGTGCCACTTTTTATGAAAGACCCACAAACGGTAAATATATTTGGGGGGTATTGCCAAATGACATTAAAATATCATGAATCTCAATTTACGATTACCATTAAACTTGCTTCTTTCTTTTCGTGTCCTCGCACGTGATGTAAGAAATGAAACAAAAAAAATAATAAAAGAAACTTTTTTGCAAAAAAAAACCGACTTTAAAAACACAAAGAAGTGACAAAAAATCGACATTTTTGATATTTTCCGACATCCACGCGGGCGAAGCCGCTGGCAAAAGCTAGTCGTTGAATATACATAAAAAAAAGATTCCAACGAATTAATTGAGAACCTCTTTTTTTTAAAGTCGTTAAATGAGATTTACCTTCTATCATCAGGTCAACCTGAAATAATATAATAGCCTGAAGGAATACAACTATTGGTCCTTAAGTACATAGGTACAATTTTGAAGGATATTTTCTTTCAACTCCTAACCATTGAGGAATTGTACCTTCCATCATCAGCGCAGCCACATGAGATTATGATTATCAGATGTAAATTCTTGAACCGCTTTAGAAAATATATGGAAAACGTTACGTGTGCCTATAAAATTTGAGGGTTGTCCTCGATTTCTCACGAATCCCATCGTCAGATCTTGATTTAGTGACAATGGGATCACCTTCAAAGTATACCCTTTCAAACACAAAAAGAATTTTGAAAATCGGACACAATTGACAGAGATAATTATGCGTGGATATACATAAAAATAATAAAATACGTACACACGAAAAGAGAACCTCCTCCTTTTTGGAAGTCGGTTAATTACAACATTACATCCGCTGCCTACGATCTTATAGGGTATACGGACTTACGTACGGGACAATTAATGTAAATTAAATCATTCACCATCAGACTTGCTGTATCTCGTGTGACCTAACTCGTGAGTGAATGACCCTAAGTACTGCAACTGCAAGCAGTCCGGACGCAAATAATAGTCTATGACCGAGCAGCTTACCTGCTACGCTGACCTATGATGTATCTGTGACCAGACAATATTGACTAATATGGATTATTGTAATGGTATAAAATGCTTGACTGTTCTTTTTGTAATAACAATTTCAGAAATTACAAGCGATTTTAATAGTAAGAGGTTGCATCTGCATGTTTGTACATTTTATGAACTGCCGTCGAAAAAATATTGCCCAGTCGGCAAATTGGAAGCAGGGCTGTCTGTGAGTCGGTAGGAGTCGGGTTCTGGCTTCAGGCACTACCATCACCTAATATAGGCACTATACTAGCTACCTAAGTGTAAACTTTACACTGTAAAGTGACACAACCTTCCCACACTTTCCGGCTTTTAGGACCACTGTTTGAGGTTACATTAATTTGTCCTTATTGACATGATTTTTCTCAAATAGTTTTTACTTAATTAGCCCAGGCCTATTTCGAATTCTTATCGACTAAAACGAATCAAGTGTGTAAAATTAATTAATAATTAAGTAGCAATACAACATTTTGAAAACAAATTATTTAGTAATCAGTTTCAGAGATGTCAATCACTTTCACCGAATATTTTACTTGTATTAAATAATTCAATTAGGTGACCAAAGTTCTTCAGTTAGGCTTCGATCACGATCTCGTGGTTTTGTTTGGTAGTCGGAAATCGATGTTAAACAGTGTTTTTGATAAAGTACGCCTTATTATAAATTATAAAAAATCACGTATTTCTCAGTAGCATCCTGAAGTCTGGGTTTGTGCCCGATTGATGGCAACAGGCTCGTTTTGGAGAGATTACGACGAGGACGATGTACCCGGGAATCGTGTATTGTCTATAGGTACTACCTAGTACCTACATACATTAGTCCTGGTATACAAGTATTACGTACCTATTACATCTCTGCTTAACCCTTCGGGGATTTACAGTAAAGGCTTGATTTTTTATTTGTATGTATAAGTGAAATACATTTTTTAAATTACTATTCATAGAATTTAAAATGACGACATAAAATTCAATGTTTTCACTTTTTCGACGTTAAGAGTAATTGATTATACGCTTACCAATTCTAATACTGGAGTACCTACTCATGCTAACTCCTGGCATAATGTAGGCTTCTATTATTCCGTCACGTGCAATAAAAGAGATAGAAGAAATGGAACTGTATTGTCCAGAGTTCCCTGGACTGGGAAAACGTGAGGCGGGAATGTACGGTTGCGCACGCGCCGGTCACTCACCGTGAGCGCATACGCATGTTCCCAGCCTCCCCAGAATGTATCGACAAGTGACGACCAAATACTATTAATATTAATACTTTTTTGAAGTTTCAACGACCTTTTGGACTTGTAGATGTTCTTTTACATCATACAAGCTTTTTAACATAACATACCATCACGCATGTAATCCCCGAAGGGTAAGATAGAGGTGTACCAATTGGTACTCCCACATTTTGCCAGTTATGTAAAGTTACGAGGCAAGCAACAGTACGAGAGGAATGGCGTCGAATTGTGAAGCTTGCCACCCCTGTCATGACGACCACGTCCACTCTGCCAAGAGTGTGACGACAGAGAAGAGAGAGTTTAAGTTTCAGGTAAAAGGGGGTGAGCCTATCCATCAACCTGACACAAATTCAAACTCCGTGCTGCTATTTACGATAAAAACGGATTTCAGGAACTGTAACTTTAACTTACCTATTTATTTTCCTCATTAGTTATCAGTGTAACCACGTGTAACGTTCTTAATACAATTCCAGCAATGTTTTTCAGCCATAAATACTGGCTGGCTGATAAACATTGACGTAAATGAAGTAGGTACTTATAGAAACAATGAGAAGATGTAACACTTCCGTATTTTTTGTATTGCTGGTTCCGTAGTTTGTGCGTACGTACATTTTCATTACATAGTCCGTAACTTCTTTAAATTATATTTTTTTCCTCTGGAAATTGGAATTAATTCAGCTGTTTGGTAGTTTTCATCCGTTCAACTAAGTTATTTAAGTTCCTTCACCGCTTGCCCATTATCTACAAGATCTGTCTGCCTCTAACAAATCGCCATCAAGATGCTAAAATCAATCTTCTATATTTTTTTTTTTTTTTTTTTTATTGTTTATTAAATAAAGAACAAAACAAAAAATAAACAGAAACATCACAAAAACCTCAATAGGTTTGTCCGGATGTTGAAACACTTAAAAGCTATCTTATTACTAATGAAGGTAAACATAGATAATTTATCGTTCACACATATTTTACAACAAAATGGGAGGTAGTTAGTAAATAATAACTAACAAAGATCAAAACAACACGGCACGGGTCGGACATCGCGTCGATGCTATTAACTAAGTGAATAAAATTTAAACAGGATGATGCATTTTCAAAGAGTATCAAAGTATTGTTTGTATTTAATTTTGTAATTATTATTTGTTATTTCTGATTGTACTTTAGTTGGAACGTCATTAATTAGAGTAGGTATTAAATAAGCGACGGTTCGCTTCCCGTAATAGTTCTTATATCTCGGTACTACCAGTTTTGATTGGGCTGCCAATCTTGTTCCAATGGTATGATTGAATTTAATTTGCAGTTCCTTGTTTGTAAACTGTTCTATTAATAACCACTTTTGTATTTTAGTGTGAACTGGCAAGATTCTACAATGTTTAAAGAAACCTGTTACGTCATCACCATCAGACAGTGTTTTTCTTATTTTATTTGGTATAATTATTTTTAGTAAACGAAGTTGTAGGTTGTAAATTTTATCTATATAAGTTTTAAAAGTCCTTCCATAGCTAGTAATTCCATATGAAATTATTGACTCCGCGAGTGCATTATAAAGGTTAAGTAATATTTTAAAAGGTACTTTGTATTTAATTATTGCGAATTTGGCTAGCATTGCTCGCAGTTTATCACATATTGAGTCAATGTGATAGCCCCAGTTAAATCTGTCGTCAACGTGTAAACCCAGATATTTGTAGTTGGTAACTTGCTCCAATGGTTCACATTTGCAACCAAGGCTAGATAATTGCATTTTATCAACTTTGTGCAAACATTGGTGAGTGTGCGCAATTATTTTAACTGGCTTGTCTGAGTTGAGTAAGTGATTAGAACGAATGTGGATAGTCTTAGTTTTACCAGCATTAAGCACTAGTCCAGCATCATGAGACCACTTACACAAATTATTAAAATCATTTTGAATTGCTTGTTCAGCCCTAGATAAGTCTTTATCAGCTGCTACGAGACAGGTGTCATCCGCGTATTGATAGACAGAGCAATTGTTTATAACATTCTCCATGTCATTGACGTAAGCCAAATAATGCAGGGGTCCCATAACTGAGCCTTGTGCTGTTCCCGTAGCTACTGCAGCTACGTCACTAAGTTCATTGCTGACCTTTACACGGCAAGTTCTATTTTTTAGGTAATCTTTACACCAGTTTAATATTGGGCCTCGAACCCCCGTATTGTCAAGCTTATTAATAAGTGTATCATGCCTAAGAGTATCAAACGCTTTACTAAAGTCAATGAATAACAGAATAACATGTTTTTTATCATTAAGGTGATGGTTTATTTCATCAGTGAATTTAGAAAGCAGCATTGATGTTGATTTATTAGGTTGAAAGCCATACTGAGAACAAGATAAGACATCGTTTTCAATGTAAAAATTCTGAATTTGCTGACACACATATTTTTCGACTACCTTGTCTATTACTGGTAATATTGTAATGGGCCTGTAACTGTCATAGTTACTATGAGATCCATTTTTATAAATTGGTCGCACAATACCCGATTTTAATTCTTGAGGATATTCTCCAACTTGTATACTAGTGCTTATTAGCTTAACTATGACCTTAGCTATCTTATCACTTACCACCTTCACATCTATACATCGAATGCCATCCGCACCAGCTGACTTATTAACATTGAGATTTTTTATAATAGTTAAAATATTACGAGCGGTAGGTTTTTTGAATAGCATGGATTTGTTGATTGGATACATATATTCTGATTCAGGGATTAGTTTTATGTTGCATTTAGGTAATATTTTATTAACGTTTTCGCTAAATCCCTTACTAAAATTATTAGCTATCGTATTTATACTTAAATTATATTTCTTAAATGCTTTGATTATTGCTTCGTCTACTGATTTACAAATTCGACCAGATAGAGTATTTAATATGTCCCACATTTTCTTTTTATTCATTTTATTTTCATTGATTAGGTTAAAGTAATATTGGTTTCTAGTTTTGTCTATAAGTTTTTTAGTTTTATTCCTTTGTTTATTAAATTGTAATCTAAGTATTTTATTATTTACATCTTGTTTCCACTGACTGAAAAGTAAATCTCTTTTATGACACATATTATTAATTTTACTGTTTATCCATAACTCTTTATTCCTTTTGCTGTTGGTATTAATTATTTTTGAATACTTTGATTGGTCATAACAATAATCAAAACTATTTTTAATATAATTATATATATCTAAAGGGCATTGCATACTATCAACTAAACTCCAATCTATGACGTCCAACTTTTGTTTCAACTTATTGTAATCAAATAATTCTTTTACTTTTACAACATCCTGTACCGCGTTTTTAGAACCCCCTCCAATGCAAGACAACACGATCATACGATGATGGTCTGCCCAAACCGCGCCGAGCGCTGCCGAGTAAAGGTCTAACGAGCGCGATCTTACAAAAATATGATCAATACAACTACGCGTGACAATATCATTTCGTTTTTCGACTCTTGTATAGTCCGAAATTCCGCTCGTTAGGCCACACTCAGCCAGACAACTTATGTAGTAATCCCGAATGTTATCATTCAATTTTAAATCAATGTTAACATCCCCCAACAAGTATAGATCTGAGTGTTTGAAGGTGTCCTTACATAATAGTTCTTTTAGCTCTCTGATAAACAAGTGCTTACTATCTTTCGGAGGTCTATAGACTGTGCAGATTGATGCCGTGTAGTGATATGATGTAGTCAAGCTTCCAATTATGCATTCGCAGTGTTTTAGTGAAATATTATCAATGATTTGAAAGTTGTTGGTACATTTAACATACATCACAATGCCACCACCTCTGCGCTGCTCGCGTAACTTATGATACATTTCATAGCCATTTATATTGAAGAATTGAATGAGATTACTGTTTTTAGAAATACCTACCTCTGTTAAAATAATAACATCAATATTAATTTTAGAAGAACCAATGAATTGAAGGACTAGAGAAAAATTTTTAACAATCGAGCGAATGTTAATATGGACAATATTTAGTTTTTGTTTACAATTTGGCAGGTGATTACTAAACTCGTTAATGGTTGAACAATCAAGGAATTCAGATATTTCCGGTGAAGAAACCGACGTGATCACTGAGTCTAACTACTATCGACAATTATTTCCCTGCACCGTCAATTTATCAATATCACTCGCGTTCCTTATAACAATCGGTTTATCGTTTTCGATTTTACGAACCAATATTCTGCCATTCTGGAACCAGATATATTTGTACGTTTCCTTCAACGTTTGTTTAGCTTGCCATAGTAGTATCTTATTCGCTTTTGTAAGAGCGTATCGAAACAAAACTTTTGACTTGGCTAATTCAGGACTGACCTCAGGGACTACATCTTGAACAACAATTGGTTCCTTCCGCGCTGTACGTATCCACTGATCCACCTGCTCTTCCTGTTGCAGCATCACCTGAATAGCTCCCTCTTTACCATTTCTGCCTTTAAGTCTTTTGATCGTTGTTACTTGGCGTTTCTCAATGTTAAGCTTCGAGGCTATTTTAGTTAAAACGATGCCCAGGTTCTCGTTCCCATTATCAGGAATACCAGTGATCTCCAGTACATTTGCCAGTGTTTCTTGTTCGACATTCCTGATGTGTTGCTCCAATGCATCAATTTTTAATTCCAAATGTGTGTTTTGATTCGTGAGGTATGTGTTTTTCTTTTCCATGTCTTAATATAAAGTGAACATTTCGATTACTTTGATAAAAATATATTTGAATATCGTCATGGATCTCTGTAAGTATACCTTTAAATATAGTTACGCTTACGTGCAATGTGTGAATATATTGTATTTTTCATGAAAATAAAAAAGCATTTTATTCGTAACTATCGAAAATTTACATTAAATGTTACTTCTGCCAAACTGTAAAAGCAGTTGTTGTTGTATGTTTATATTGTTCATGTCAGTACTAATAATTCTCCGTTAAATTAAATTGAGTACTGACTAACCGAGTGTTTCATTTACTTGCGTAAAAGCAAATAGTTGCTACCATTACGCATCTAAATAATCATCTCATTAGACAAATATTGTTTCGATTGGGAAAACCCCAGTTTCGGCCCGTATTTACCAAATATCTTGTATTTGTACTAATTAAACATACCAAAGTAACGTACACGGGCAAATTTTAAAATATGAATAATACATAATGTACATAACGTTTACGTAGAGTTGGACAAATATCCATAATAGATGATTTTTTGAATAATATAAATATGTATATCTTGCACCTATGCAAAGAGTGTTGGTTATAAATCGGGTACTTACAACGTACATTCACATTAGATCTAAAATAAAAGATCTGACAAGGTTAAATCGCAGCTAATAATAAGAAATAAATAAGTATAGTGCCTGCCTCTTACCATTAAGTAATGATTTTATCAATAT
Source organism: Diarsia mendica (assembly GCA_949316265.1). Taxonomy (NCBI): domain Eukaryota; kingdom Metazoa; phylum Arthropoda; class Insecta; order Lepidoptera; family Noctuidae; genus Diarsia; species Diarsia mendica. The sequence continues at coordinate 14,794,248 of OX438897.1, forward strand.
AAGAGTAAATCCTACATTCCATCCTACAATATGACTCAATGTATATAACGAGTCATATTTTAGGATGGATTGAAGATTTAGATTTCGCCCATAGTATCTAGTAAAATCTAGTTGTATGGCAATGCGCCATGACCATGCTCTCTTGTTGCACCTGTTGGCTACTACCTGCCGCTATCGTATGGAGCGATAAAACTTTACGAGTCAGCTTAGCAGTTTTAACAATATTAGAACGTCCTATGTGCACCTTGTAAACTTATAAAAAGTACAAATATTGACTAATTGACAATACCTTGTGATTGGCAGTGTGGTTTTCTTTCCGGCGTTTCTCCTTCCGGGTGAAGTTGATTCCATTCTGGAACTGAAAAATGTCAAATCTTATTTTAACAAATAGAAAATATTAAATTAATAACACTCGCCTTCACTCATACATCTTTCCTATAACCAGTACACAAATCTATTATATATCTATTGCCATGCCACCATCATTTTAATTGCTTGTTTATGTACCATTTTGTTCGTCATATATTGGCAAAACATCGTGCATATAATAATATATTATTAACAATACCATATCTATGTATGTTTAACAAAATAAATTATTGATTAAATACATCACCTTCAAAGTGCATTGCGGTTCAAAATACGAACTTAATCACATACCTACCCAAATCATAATTATGCTGCTATATATCCAACGACCATAGGCTGTATGGTCGTTGTATATATCATTATGAGTAAGTCTCGAAAGATCTAAATACCGCTCAATAACCTTGAAAAACTGAGTACATTATATTTTCTTTTGATCTGTTAACTAAACTTGTTTTGACAGACCTCTAAAAATGCCATAAAAACTTTGTATTAATAATAAGTCGAATGAGTTTTGTGCACTCGCAGCGTATAGACGTGCTCATTAGCAATATTTAATAAAATTAAATGTTTTAATAATAGTGACCTACTTTAGTGTACTACTGTCGTAATGTTATGTATTAGTAATCTTGCTTAGTCTATAGTTTTTGTGAATAATGGACACGAATCAGTGAAGTTTTAATAAAACTATCAAAATGGAGAGCAGCCCCTGTAATCCAAGGGGCCCAGCGCAACCCTCTGCCTCACCGTCGAAGTCTGCCACGTCTGTTATCGCTTCAACGCCTGAAATCCAAGGATGGATGACCACCATCCAGCAGTACCTGAACGAAGTTTGTTCTACTGCCGCTGATGGAAAACTCAACACCGAGCAGAAGATGAAAATCACTAATCTTTGTCGTAAGGTAGAATCCTGTACATCGCAGATGGCAGTCCTATATCAGTCGTTGAAACAAAAAACTATTCAGGCGAATCAAATGATCGACACTCTGAAGCAACAGCGCGACGTGACAGAGCATATTTTGGACCTTAAGGAGACAATACGAGACTCTAGTTCTGCGGGAGGCGTTTCATTTGCCGATATGGTGAAAAGGGGATCTGACCGTTTCGTTCGTCCTAATAACTTAAGCTCTGTCGCTATTTATCCCAGTGATAAAATGAAAACGAGTGACGAAACCAAGGAACTTGTGCAGAAAATAATACGGCCCGAACAGATGAAGCTGCAGGTACGAGGTGTACGTAAAACAAAAAACGGTGGCGTCATAATAAGTACCGAGACGAAACATGACGCCGACAAACTGAAGAACGCAGTCCAGCTCTCTACATCTGGACTTACCGCCAACGAGCCCAACAAACGGAAACCCCGAATAGTGATTATAGGTGTGCCGACTTCCTTGGCTGAAACTGAGGTATTCAAGTGCATCTTTGAACAAAATGTGGCCGAGAAGTTACCAGAGATGACCTTGGAATCCTTCTTGACCGCCGTAAAGTTAAGCCACAAATCTGGGAAAAGAGATGCTGCGACCTGCAATTACGTGATTGAAGTGTCAGCCCATTTACGTAAAACGTTAATCCCTCTGTCAAGGATTTTTATAAATTGGTCGTCCTGTCCTGTCAGGGACTTCACATTGGTAACAAGGTGTTATAAATGCCAACAGTACGGCCATGCTGCAAAATCTTGCAGGGAAATCAATTCTACGTGTGGTCACTGTGGTCAAGAAGGTCATACAATGGCCGAATGTCCGAAGAAAACTGAGACTCCGAAATGCGCGACGTGTTCACGGTTCAAAAAACCTAATGCCCATAAAACTGGAGACGCTGAATGTCCTGCTAGGAAAATAGCAGAACACAGAAATATTAACTCAATAGATTATGAGGGCGCCTAGTGTGTCATTCAATAACACACTTTTTATTATATTTCTATTTTCCTGACTCAACGAGTCCACTATCCATCATTGTGTCTATCTAAGCAAATTCCTGTCCGCTGCAAAAATGTTGTGACAAAGTTGTTTTGCAATTTGTTATTGACCGATTTAATTCTGGTTGCGTAATTGACATAAAATGTACCTACATGTTTAAGACATTCTTTGTTTTTGTTATAATCGAATAAATAATAGAGTTTTAGTAAATTAGATATATTATTATCAGTATAAATTAACAAATTATTTTAGTATTAAAATTTTTACATATTGCTTAGAAATCTATTGTCCAAATAGTTTATTGTATTAGAAGCCATATCGCCTGTGATACAGGTTTATCCTAGTACAGGCATCGAACTTTGTTAGACCTAAGATTATTTTTAAGATTTATGTTGTATTTTACCAAACTTACCTTTGAATAAAATTTATTATTATTATTATTATTATTAATAATTATTTGGTTGCCACCACGAATTGCTGTACTAACGGGTTATTGTGGACTTCGAAGCAATGACGTCGACTGGATAGGTCACAGACATAATATGCAACATCTTCACAGCCGTCACTTAGTAAAGATTTGATATACTTTTGTATGACAAAACTGTCAAAACCTTTCTAGGTACCTATTAAAATTGAATACCTGACAAAACTGCCAAAACCTTTCTAGGTATTAAATTTAAATCTTTATTTAAAGAGCTAATGCGAATAAATATGACACTCTGTATGAAAAAAATTGTTTTAATCTTAATAGGAAGATTAAACAAAATAAAACATCCTCAATCGAAACTTTGTTCTGGGCGGTCTGAGCCTGTTCTTGAACCATATTTATTCCAGGTAGGTATTTGCTTTGCTTTTCCTATTGACAGCGGAGTGGACAATTTTTAAGACAAGATCAAAAAGGGAACACAATACAGGCCTGTATTGTGTTCCCTTTTTGATACTTGTACTCTCGTAGGACGTACATCATCATCATCTGCCAAGACTTTTCCAAACTATGTTAGTGTCGGATGGAGCGACTGATAATTGTACAATTTTTTATAATTATCTCTATAAATAAAAAAGAGAATTCCTGACTGATTAACTGACTGACTCATCAACGCCCAGCCCAAACCCTTGGACCTAGAAAGCTGAAATTTTTCACAGAGGTTCCCTTTATAACGTAGACAAAGAATAAGGAAGGAATTTTCAAAATTCAACCCCTAAGGGAGTTAAATAGGGGATGAAAGTTCGTATATATCGTCATTTTCAAGCTAGTTTTAGATATTTTTGTAGTTTGTAAATAATGTCCACAGTAATCCATAAAACGTATTAAGTACTTTAAATTATATAACCTGTTTGAGCGCTCAATTTTGATGTACTTAGGTACTAAATTAATTCGACAAGGGCACAAGTGCTACTGGGTAGGTGTTCTACGTAGGAATACTTATTACACATAACATAATATAAAATCACGCCTGGTAATTTTTTTTTTTTTTATTAATCCATCCACTTCCACCCGGGCACAAATTCAGACTCAGTGACTGCTACGGGCTACCACACTACAGCTATTGGCGCTATTGCTGCTGCGGAGTGCTGCGTGCATGCTGAATACCAAAGACGGTGCAATGCTTTTTCTTTTCTTAGCAATGAAGAAACTTCTGGACAGCACTTGGATATTATGAGAAATTCCTCATAACTTCCAAGTGATTTGTAATTTCTTCAGAAGAGATTAGTTAAGAATATTTAAAATTAATTGGTATTGAATCCTAAAGTAATACTATGAAGCAAAACCAATCATAAAATCAGCAGTTCTCGTAATACTGGTTAAATATTTTTAGAATATGGCCAAAAGTATGATATTTTTATTATTTTGAAAGGTTAAATATTATTCAGTCTCGGTGTAGGTGATGCAGACCTAAGAGTAGCTATGTATTAAAATATTAATTTTAGAACTGTCTTCGTTGCTGAACACGTTTTATTTCGTATCTAAATAAATGCATTTCAAATAAAAACATAGCTACATTTGTGTATGATTTAAGGTTTGAAGTGATAATTACCTTGATAATTAACAAAAGTCATAAAACAATCACAAACGTCAGCAAAGTCACGTTTTTTGTTCATGAATAAAAATAAAAGAGTCAACTTAAAAAAAAATGGCTGTGACAGACGGACAGACAGACACACGAGTGATCATAGAAGGATTCCGTTTTTTCCTTTTGAGGTACGGAACCCTAAAAACAGTCAGAAACACCGTGAATTAACAAACAGAATTGTAATACAATAATAATAAAGTTATACTGGTTACCGTAAAGTTGTACCGTTTTGATGGTTGAACTAATTAAGTAATTAATCTTAATTAATTCAACCATCAAAACGGTTCATGAATATAAATTTCTTTCTATAAATAATGTTTCAGTGAATAAATTATCGTATTAATTTTATAAATAAAAAGATCAAGTATCGAATCAGCATTGACAATTAATTATCAAGTTCAATTACCTATTTTTGTATTTTTGGACGCTTCTTAATTCAGTTTATCATCATCATTTCAGCCGAATGACGTCTACTACACTGGACATAGGCATCTCGCATACAGAGGATCGAGCAACCTGCACCAGGTCGTCGGTCTACCTAGTGGGAGACCTCGCCTTCCGGTTCGCGTTCACCACTTTTCGGCCCCATCGGCAGAAAACAAAACTAACGTATACGTGAAACTTTCATGACAAGCTCGATCGTGACTATAGTAACAAAATTAGAACTATCTCACTGCATCCTACCAATTTCAGCGTACCTCTATGAGCCTTCGCTGATCTTTACTGCGCTAAAAATTGCCCGCAAAAAGAAAAATATGGAATACGATAGAAAACTGTAAAATACTAAACATGTGGAAACTACGTATTAATGTAAGAGGAGTAAGTCATGTTATAAAAATTGTAAAATACGTATTTTCTTATTCATTTAATATTCCTCGCTTAAAATATAAATGAAAAAGATTTAATCTACGGTAGGTACTTAAGTACTAATGAACATTATGGGAATAACAAAGAGCATGTCATTATTATTCCCATAATGTAAGACGTAACTAAGTTTATAAGAAATTAAGAAACAAATTAGTATGGTGACAATAATTTTGTATTTTTAGGGTTCCGTACCTGCCCGTCGGGGCCGCGGTATTATGTACTAGATTACGTGGCCTCGGCGCAAGGGCAAAGAAGGAACATGGGTTCGGTTTTTAGTCAGTAGAAGTCTGACACTCCCCTTCGCTCTGCCCAAGAGCGGGGGGGGTCATTCGATGATTTTCCACCCACCAAAAAAAAAAAAAAAAAAAAAAAGGGTTCCGTACCTACCTCAAAAGGAAAAAAAATTAAAATAAAAGTAAAAAGTTTAAAATAAAAAGCAAAATTAAAAATTTTGAAAAAACCCACGACTGTTAAAAATTAATTGAAAAAAGGATAAAATAACATAAAACACCCACCTTAAAAAAAACCTAAGAATGTCCGTCGGGAGCTGAACATTGCAAAACTGGTTCATTTAATGGCAGCCCCCGACGGACATTCTTGGGTTTTTTTAAGGTGGGTGTTTTATGTTATTTTATCCTTTTTTCAATTAATTTTTAACAGTCGTGGGTTTTTTCAAAATTTTTAATTTTAAACTTTTTACTTTTATTTTAATTTTTTTATCTAAGAACATGCTCCAATCAAACCTAAACCCATAACTGAAAACTGAATCAAAATAGGACTTGTAGTTTTGGAGAAAAATGGCAACTTTGATTTGCACAAAAAATGTTTGCTGCAGCGTCCCCTGGTGAGTTTTCACCGTAACACCTATCTAAGAACATGCACCAATCAAACCCGAACCCATAACTGAAAACTGCATCAAAATCGGACTAGTAGTTTTGGAGAAAAATGGCAACATGTATTTGCACAAACACACAAACACACAAACAAACAACCTCTCACCCCAAACGCATATACCGTCTCCGTTCCGTCGTGGGTAAAAAGGGAGGAACCCTTATAGGATTACTCGTGTGTCTGTCTGTCCGACTGTTAAAGTATTAAAAACACATCATCACAAAAACCGGTAACTTAGTCTTTTTGCACAAGTTACCACATCCCTATTTCCTTCCTGTCTTTTATTCCGTATCCTGCGTGAGCCTCACTAGCGCCCACGCACATATCAGCTACCGCTTTCCGTTTAAAACTCCGAACCAAAAACGACGACTAGCGAGCCGGCTCCGTGAAAACTTCAAGAAAAATTCAAGATAGTGAAAAATATTCATCAAGGGACGTCCCAGACTCTTAATAATTAAGAGTCTGGGACGTCCCTTGATGAATATTTTAGTAGTGCACTACGTTAATTATTAACGTAGTGCACTACGAAATAACCATAAAAGCGGGGTAAAGTGAATAAGTGCAACTCTCCACGGCCACGTACCCATCTGCATAAATTCCTTCGTTCCCCTTGTTTTCTTATTTTCTTAAATCCTCTAAACCAAAAAGAAGGTATTATTGTCTTGGCTAAATATTTTCGAAGTAACGTTACATAGAACAAACAAACGTTGGTGAAACAAAAGTTGATGTAAGGTTGTCGGTGTAAAGTAACATCGAACAAAAAAAAAAGACGGGTTGCACTCCGGGAGTGCCGGCAGAAGTGAAAACTTAATTATTAACGTTGAGCATGTTTGATATTTTGGAATGGTTAGGGAATAATTTTGCACCAATTGCTTTAACAGTATAAAAGTACTATCATTTATGTGGTAGAATACAATATTGATTTATTGCGCTATCGTACACAAACATGACAATTTATATTACATTAAAAATTTAACACTTTAAAACTATTACAATTATTTTACATTAAAAAGTTTAAATCTCTCCGAAAAATCAACTTTCATCCATAATTTCAACGACTTTTTCACCATCATCATTACCAGAACTATCATCGCCAATCTCTAAAACTGATACGATAGGTTTATGGTAGCTGAAGTAAGAAACGAACAGTTTTGATTCGAACCTATTTAAATGTCTAATAAAGACCGCATCAATAGTAGTTTTGTATTTCGTTGTGCTAAGATTGCGATCATTCGACATAGTTAAACCAAATTCATTATTTAAAAATTCAATTATTCCGCCATAACTATGCTAACCCATTTATTTTGTCTTTCCCTGTCCTCCGATCGGAACTCCGATTGGTAGGAGGAGCGGGAATATTTTTTCCCATGCCTCCGATTAAGCATCATAAAAACATTGTACAGTCTAGTTCAAAATAAATTATTTTTTAACCGACTTCTAAAAAAGAAGGAGGTTCTCAATTCGGATGTTTGTTTTTTTTTTTTTTTTTTTTATGTTTGTTCGGGCATAACTCCGTCACTTGTTAACCGATTTGAAAAATTCTTTCTTTATTGGAAAGGGTATACTTCCGAAATGGTCCCATATTTTTTTTTTCGAAATCGGACAAGCGGTTTTTGAAAAATCAACATAACTAAAAAAAAACTACATTGTCCACATTGACCCATGAACATGTGAACCACTAAAAAGTGAAAAATAAAAACTTTTTAACAAAAAATAAAACCGACTTCAAAAAAAAAACACAAAAAAGTGAAAAATAAACTTTAGAAGAAAAACCAGTCTCTGAAGTCGGTGGCAAAAAAATGAAATCAAACAAACAAAAGTCACCGACTTCAGAGACTGGTTTTTCTTCTAAAGTTTATTTTTCACTTTTTTGTGTTTTTTTTTTGAAGTCGGTTTTATTTTTTGTTAAAAAGTTTTTTGTATTTTATTGACTGTACAGTCGACATCGTTAACGTTCAGGGTCAAAATCCGCATGCGGACTACTGGGTTGGCGCTATCTTTCTCTGCGGGTGAATTCGCGTGCCCCGTGTGGGGTCGTTCAGCCCATGCAAAGTTAGTGGATACAGCACTGAATGAAACGTGCCGGATAATCACTGGCTGCCTCAAGCCGACCCCGGTACAGATGCTGTATCCACTGGCAGGCATAGCGCCACCAGTAGTTCGCAGAGCGGTGGCGAGCTCTAGTGAAAGAGCCAAAATGGTCTCCGACGCTAGACACCCTCTACACAATAACATCATAGTACCGCAAAGGCTGAAAAGCCGCAACAGCTTTTTAAAGTGTGTACCCCCGCTCACTGGTGAACGCTCTAAGGAAAGACTTAAGTTGTGACTCAATTTGAATTGTCATCGACACGCTAAGAAGAAGGGTCAAAATGTCCAACTCCCACACGACTAGTCTAAGATCGATAGTTTCCGAGATATAGCCGTTTCAATTTTGACAGCTGTCATCCGAAATGTAGATCTCATTGAGATCTATCACTTGTCCCTACACACAACTAGTCTAAGGTCGATAGTTTCCGAGATATAGCTGTTTCAATTTTGACAGCTGTCATCCGAAATGTAGATCTCATTGAGACCTATCACTTGTCCCTACACACAACTAGTCTAAGGTCGATAGTTTCCGAGATATAGCCGTTTCAATTTTGACAGCTGTCATCTGAAATGTAGATCTCATTGAGACCTATCACTTGTCCCTACACACAACTAGTCTAAGGTCGATAGTTTCCGAGATATAGCCGTTTCAATTTTGACAGCTGTCATCCGAAATGTAGATCTCATTGAGACCTATCACTTGTCCCTACACACAACTAGTCTTAGGTCGATAGTTTCCGAGATATAGCCGTTTCAATTTTGACAGCTGTCATCCGAAATGTAGATCTCATTGAGACCTATCACTTGTCCCTACACACAACTAGTCTAAGGTCGATAGTTTCCGAGATATAGCTGTTTCAATTTTGACAGCTGTCATCCGAAATGTAGATCTCATTGAGACCTATCACTTGTCCCTACACACAACTAGTCTAAGGTCGATAGTTTCCGAGATATAGCCGTTTCAATTTTGACAGCTGTCATCTGAAATGTAGATCTCATTGAGACCTATCACTTGTCCCTACACACAACTAGTCTAAGGTCGATAGTTTCCGAGATATAGCCGTTTCAATTTTGACAGCTGTCATCCGAAATGTAGATCTCATTGAGACCTATCAATTGTCCCTACACACAACTAGTCTAAGGTCGATAGTTTCCGAGATATAGCTGTTTCAATTTTGACAGCTGTCATCATTATTATTATTATTATTAATTATTATTATTAATTATTATTAATTATATTATTATTATTAATAATAATTATTATTATTATTAAGCGCCCTGCGCTGCCTAAACGAAACAGTAGGCCCAGGCATACATTTTCGCCGCGCCGTAGAGAGGGGATAGCTGTCTACTCTCCATCCGTCTTACGCTTTTTCGATCAGGGTCACGTGGTCACGTGTCCTGACGCGAGTTTAAGATTTTATACCCATCACAGAACAATTTCCCAAAGTGCTCAACGCCGCTAAAGAAGTTTTCACTTCAAAAAGGCGTAGACCAAACAAAACCTCGCAGTATGAAGGCTTCGGTGTATCGTGTATCGTTTAGAGTGAAACAATTTTCGAAGAATAGGGTTTGAAGAAACGTAGGGAACCCCTTGTTTTCAGGCTATTTTACAGGTGGGTTTACAGTCATTTCGAAGGGATAAAATGTTAACACCGACCTTTCCCTTAGCTCCGAAACTACTTACTGAGCCTAAAATTTTGAAAAAAATACAGAAAAAGAAGAAGAAGATTAGGTTTGCTGTAGGAAAACCCAATTCTCGGTTAAGCTCGCCTTTGTACATAAGCTTTATAATTGTATCTAATTTTTGTTTATATTTGTTATTTTATGTGAGCAATAAAGAATAAGAAAAAATGTGCAAGACTGCAAGTCCGACTTGAACTTGGCCAGTTTTATATCCTCGAATAGTAACTCAAAAAACTGCATATGTACATGATAATTATGTCAAGAAAAGTTGACGTTAATAAAAATAAACCCAGATGAATGTTATTTTAACAATTAGGTACAACGTAACAGTAACGAAACGTAGACGCGTCGCAGGATTATTTCCCGAGGAGAACATCTTCAAGCACATGACGCGAGTTCGTTAACGTTCGTTCTAGCAAAACGTGGCTGCTCAGCATGAGGTCCTGGGTTGGATTCCCAGGTATGGCAAAATATTATTGAGTTTTTCTATCAGGAATTTCTCAGAGCAGTCATCGAGCCTGGAAATGTGGTTGTACTGTACGGTCAGCATCAGAAGTATATTAACATTACTCAAAGTTTCGAAGCTGTTTTCTTAATAAAAACTTGTTCTAAATATTACTCACCGTTGGAAAACATCGTGAGGAAACCGGCATGTCTTAGAACCAAAAATTTGAAGATATGCGACATCTACCAATCCGCACTGGGCCCGCGTGGTGGATTATAGCCCATCCCTCTCCTATGAGAGGAGGCCTGAGTCCCTGCAGTGGGAACAATTATAGGCTGATGATGATAATGAGATATTACTCGTTACTACATGTTATTGGAGTGTAAGGACTATTTTAACGAATAATCTTCTGAAGCATTAAAAATAATAGCTAGAGTCCTGTAAGTACATAAAAGAATTAAAATTTCGAAATGTTCAGCTACTTCTGATGGTGACCGTACCACCTCTGGCCTTTGTCATCTAGTGAAACATTTTTTGGAATCGGTTCAGTAGTTCCGAAGATTACCACCTACACTGCTACACACAAACTTACGAAATCTATACTTTGTGATTGTTCTTTGAAGGCAAAGTCAGCCTTAAACATCTTTGCCCATTGCTATGTAAATATGTGCATTTCAGTGTGACAATGACAACTTATTTCCTAAACCCGCTATGTGACATTCACACTTGGGTACCTACCTAGTGTAGGAACAGGGGCGTTTAAAATCGCTACTTGAGCAGATCATAATATGAATTGCATTAAAAAGCGTAAAATGGACATAAAGTGGTAATTTTAGACCCCCTGATCACAAATGGGTAGGTAAAGATGATGAAGAATCTTCATAAGAAGTTAATTATAAGACTTTTAAACTGACATGGTACTGGCACTGAAAACACATGACAAATATCCCGTTTTCATTTATCATAACCTTCTTATGGTTCTGAAAGGTGAATGAACTTACAGCGCAGTGGAAACAGCTGAAGAGCGAGGAAGGCGGTGTGTGAACGAGGCCCACCGGAGAGCCCGACACCTCGCACGACTCACTGAGCTTGCACTTCACCACCACCTGCCGAGAAAATAAAACAAATTAAAAGTCATCGAACATTATGTCATTTTCTCATACACGGGTGAACATCAACGATTTTCATGAGAATTCAGAGATACCGTGAATCATGAAATATGATGGGATCAATGTTTTAATCACAAATTTTATTTTTCGCACTTACAATAGGGGATCGGACAAAAAAAAAACTAATTAGTCCGTCAGATAGATTTCCAAAAATTATTGGACACGTATTTTTTCTTTTTTCACGTTAACTTAAAATGAAGACGATACAGTGCTTCGAAAACTCGTGTGACGTCATATGATAGTACATTTTGACGACACAAGTGACGTTTCAAGCCCCACTTCAAGATCTTTGAGGCGTTTTATCTTCGTAATTTTTTATTGATTTGATAAAACAAAAAACACGTATTCAATATTTTTCGATAATCTAACTTACGGACTAAACAGAATCATATTATTTTGACCCAGTCCGATCCCCTATTGTATTGAAAATTGAGTAGGTATATACCTGTACACAGGAAGGTAGTACTACGTCTTCGGGTGTTAATTCCTGCTTTAAAAAAAAAAAAAAAAAGAATAGCGCTTCCAGAAGATCCCGCCACTTTGATATCATCAAAGAGGTAGGTACCTAGTTCTTAACATAAACTTACAAATGTCTTGTATAGGGTACAAATCCTTACTACCTTACTTTAATATTATAAATGCGAAAGAAACTCTGTCTGTCTGTCGCTCTTTCACTCCAAAACTACTTAACCGATTTAAATGAAACTTGGTACACCGATAGTCTGTATAGTAAGTTAGCTATTAACTTGTTCGTTACGTATTCGAACAAGTTAATCCGGTTATCGAACTTGACCCATGATAATAAGAGGATGATACATAGACAGGAAAAATATTTGATTAAATTGCTGAACCGTGAAGGCACAAATATTTTGGCATCTCACAAACACAATTTTACAATAGCTAACAAAGTTTCTTCCATGTAGGATTGTAGATGATGAAGTACAAATCAATACATCATAGGTTCAGTTGAAAACCAGCTTACTAGCTGTTCGGCAGTTTGCTGAGGAAACAAAAATAATGAATATAAAACAAACCTACATATACTACACATGTATTCTAATACGTAAAATATTAAATAAGAAAATCCACTCCAATATTACATTTGTAACAAAACAACAAACACGAAAGATTAACTTAAGGCGTGCTAGTTACTTAGTGACCCGCCCCCCTAGAACTAACTATGGAAGAAGAAATTTGGAGTTTGAGGGTGTTACAATTTATAATAAATTACCATCAGTAATAAAAGGAGAACAAAGTTATGCCCGGTTCAAAAAGCTACTAAAAGCCCACACAATTGATACATACAAATAAAAGACGAACTACATATTAAAAAATACAAATAGCTTCAACTAAACAAAAAAAAAAAACTCAAAATATATAATGTATAATAAAAATCTATCTAAATATATATTATATTCAAATCATGTATGTCCCAAAAATTTATATAAAAGACAATAAACTAAAAACAAAATGGTAACAAACCTGCTCATAACAGAATAAGCCATCAATGCCACGTCCAGTAAAATCAATCTACATTCATGTTAATGTTTTGTTATACTTACGGTCGAGTTTAAGTTATTTTTATCGGTGTACCCACATAATCTGTGTGCTCTAATCATAAATTTTAATTTTAGTGTGTTTCTCAGTAAGTGAATTAACTATGTAATTCTTATGAGAAATAAAGTTGTTCTTAAACCTAATTTATTTCATCACCACTGTTCTCAAAACGGTGAAGGAAAACATCGTGAGCCCCAAAAAATTCGAAGATATGTGACATCTACCAATCCGCACTGGGCCCGCGTGGTAGATTATAGCCCATCCCTCTCCTAAAGAGGAGATCAGATGCGTCCATATTTGATAGATAATTAAGCTTGATTTCTATCATGAATTACTCATCTTGCAGCCAGGATCGGGTTCACACGAGCGTATTCTTCAGCAGTTAATAGTACAGACACGAAAAAGTGTAACTTTACTGTTATCTGTTTACAGAAATTATTACTAAAAAATTTAAAATATAAAATTATAAAAAACCTTTTTCAAAATAAGCTTTTATAAAAGCAAAATCATAAAAGCTGGTCGCGTATATTTTTTCTTTGACCTTATATAATATTATATTTACTTACGCGACAAGTTTTTATGATTTTACTTTTTCCCTCTTTTTCCGTTTTATTTTTGAATCTTTTTTCAAATAACTCAAGTATCACCATCTGTAAGAAAATTAAGCTTTTGTTGCTTTTGTAGGAAAAATGTCAAACTGTTTCAGAGATAATTAATAAGTATTTGCAAAACACCAAACCCCTTATTTTAGTTTGTTTTTTTTTTCTTCTTTTTTCTGGCTTCGCACGGTTTGTGCATTTAGCCAATGTCAAGTTATATTAGAATTTTAATGCAGGAGACAAAAGTAGGGAAAAAGTTGGAAGTTTCCCGCGCTTTTCCAAAATGCTTTTCCTACGCTTACTTTGGCTTTGCTTGCTAACAAAAACTTCTTTATCAGTTTCAGTTAATCTTCTTCTAATATATAAAATTCTCGTGTCACAGTTTTCGATGCCAAACTCCTCCGAAACGGCTTGACCGATTTTGATGAAATTTTTTGTGCGTATCGGGTATCTATGAGAATCGGCCAACATCTATTTTTCATCTTTTTTTTTTTCTGAAAATGGCAAAACAACGTTTGCCGGGAACAGCTAGTCTAGTATATAAAATTCTCGTGTCACAGTTTTCGTTGCCATACTCCTCCGAAACGGCTTGACCGATTTTGATTAAATTTTTTGTGCTTATCCGGTATCTATGAGAATCGGCCAACATCTATTTTTCATTTTTTTTTTTTTATAGGAAATTATTTATATGGCAAAACAACGTTTGCCGGGTCAGCTAGTTGTCTATAACTTTTGCAATTAAGAGCATAGACAGCTGACATTTTTCCTTTATCAAATGAATATCATCGCCATCCTATACAAAAATAAACGCTATCGACCAAATGGTGTGTGGCGGTCGAGGTGGTACACCTATCACATAATTTATTATCTTAATCTGCTCTCAGTTTTATCTATTTTCTTGCCTATCTACTGTTAGAAGTAGAAGTATATACCTATGTACATATCTATAGATCTGCTACACAGTGTAAAGTAATGTAGTGGTATGGGGATGTCTTTCCATTATTTTGACGAATGTCACACGATATCTCCACTAGGGCCAATTTTGTGCCTGTTTTCCTACACTAAGGGGTCAATTTCTGTAGTGTCTGTTCTGAACATCCTTGAAACGTAAAAACTGACCACCACCTGTAGGTACGTTTTCCTTCTTGGAGTTAAGAATAGAAGATGCGCTTCGCCAGTCTCTCTTCGTGCATTCTGGAGACACGCCATCTTAGCTGTGTCACTGTGTCTCATCAAGAAGGCCTCTGTAGACGCCAAGAGCCTTAGCCTGCTTTATGACGTTCGTGTTTCAAATTCAAATAAGGTCCGACCAACTGATGTTCGTGATGTTACGGAGGTATTTAAGATGAAATTTATACAAGGTCTGTGTCGGCGCTAGAGACACCACGTTTCTGACGAGTATAGGAGATTTGGGAGAACTATTGCCATGTACTCATACATTTCTATGCATACTCATCGTACAGAGGCCGTCAAGACGGTTTTCTGTAATTGTTTTACATTACGTTTGTTCTATATCTGCAATTAGAATCTAGGAAATCGTAAATCACTCGACTCGATACTTATATTTTGTTCATCGAACCCTACTGCTTTGTTTCGCGCGGTAATTTTATGAAGTGCTTAAATTAATATTAAATTTTGTCTTTATATGAATTTTGCCTATTTTTTTTCAGCTTCAGGTCAGAGAGCAGAGAGCATCTTGTTATAGGCTACCAGTGCCCCCTATTTATTATATATTACAGTTACTCGAATGGTTCGTAGGGGGTACCTATTAAAGTGCCGGCAGCAATAACAATAGTCCAAATTGGTCCAAAAGGCTTCAATACCACATACAGTCACAATAATTATAGCCTGTGTTGTTATCCGTTATATAATATACTTCGTCAATTCATTGCTCCCTTTGACGATGACGTAGGTAATGACTTTATTGACACTGCCTGATTTGGTCAGTCTCGGAATTCATCGGTCTCCGGTGTCAGTCACCGTGTGCGAATTTTGTGGCCTGTGAGCCAAGGCCATAAGATTCTGGTTCCAATCTAATAAATAAAGAGAGAAGTCCTGACTGACTGACTGACTGACTGACTGACTGACTCATCAACGCCCAGCCCAAACCCTTGGACCTAGAAAGCTGAAAATTTGCACAGAGGTTCCCTTAATAATGTAGACAAGGAATAAGGAAGGATTTTACGAAATTCAACCCCTAAGGGAGTTAAATAGGGGATGAAAGTTTGTATGAAAAATCGTCATTTTCACGCGGGCGAAGCCGCTGGCAAAAGCTAGTCATTCATCAATCCGGTGACTGGTCACAATAGTATGAAATTGTACTTTGATTAAATCCTAGCAGTTAGGTTTGTTAGAATTCTTGGATACAATCAAAGAATATTTTTGTATTTGAGGATACAATACACGTTTGGATAATTTCGTTGAACCGTGATATCACGACTTTTTGTACGCATTCTTAGAGCCAATAGTTAACCGAATGGATCAAAACAAAAAATCTGATTAAAAAAAGAAGACTGCACTGCAATTGAACTAGCTCTTGGGAAAATGCTCGTTTGTCCGCAGGCCTGCAGCTGCTGATACTAGATCATTTCGACATGATCATTACCATTAAAATCGTTTTAGTGGACATACGCTTGTCCATCATTTTTATCCGGAAATGTGCGCTACTTTTGCCCTTTTGCCGAGGCCGCGTTATGCCTTTCGATAGGTAATCCGCAGCCCCGACGGAGTCCTTAGCCCCGACGGGGATGTGCGCTACTTTAAGGCTATAACATCTGAAGACTCACTGACAGGTCTAGACTTCTAGAGTCGAGTGACAACGACTCTACTTGAGTAGAACGACCAAGAGTTTAACGCGAAACGACCCCTCCAGTCTTTGGGGCTACGAATGTATCTTTTCAGCAAACCCATAAAAGATCCAGGACTCCCAAGCCGAGATAAATCATCGATAAGATCGGTTGCAACCGGTGGATACAAACGGCAGGCTGCCGTTCTTTATATATGACGTTCTATGGGGAAGGCCTTTGTCCAGCAGTCGACGTCTTATGGCTGATGATGAAGATCGGTCGCAGTTCTCATTATCGAGGGACTGAGTGTTATGAGTTAAAATTGTACTTCTTCTTTTCGCAGTTGGCGGATCACGGTTTTCATACTTTCATTGCTCCCTTTGACGATGACGTAGGTAATGACTTTATTGACACTGCCTGATTTGGTCAGTCTCGGAATTCATCGGTCTCCGGTGTCAGTCACCGTGTGCGAATTTTGTGGCCTGTGAGCCAAGGCCATAAGATTCTGGTTCCAATCTAATAAATAAAGAGAGAAGTCCTGACTGACTGACTGACTGACTGACTGACTGACTCATCAACGCCCAGCCCAAACCCTTGGACCTAGAAAGCTGAAAATTTGCACAGAGGTTCCCTTAATAATGTAGACAAGGAATAAGGAAGGATTTTACGAAATTCAACCCCTAAGGGAGTTAAATAGGGGATGAAAGTTTGTATGAAAAATCGTCATTTTCACGCGGGCGAAGCCGCTGGCAAAAGCTAGTCATTCATAAATCCGGTGACTGGTCACAATAGTATGAAATTGTACTTTGATTAAATCCTAGCAGTTAGGTTTGTTAGAATTCTTGGATACAATCAAAGAATATTTTTGTATTTGAGGATACAATACACGTTTGGATAATTTCGTTGAACCGTGATATCACGACTTTTTGTACGCATTCTTAGAGCCAATAGTTAACCGAATGGATCAAAACAAAAAATCTGATTAAAAAAAGAAGACTGCACTGCAATTGAACTAGCTCTTGGGAAAATGCTCGTTTGTCCGCAGGCCTGCAGCTGCTGATACTAGATCATTTCGACATGATCATTACCATTAAAAAAAAAAAAAAAAAACCGATCGAATTGAGAACCTCCTCCTTTTTGGGAAGTCGGTTAAAAATCGTTTTAGTGGACATACGCTTGTCCATCATTTTTATCCGGAAATGTGCGCTACTTTTGCCCTTTTGCCGAGGCCGCGTTATGCCTTTCGATAGGTAATCCGCAGCCCCGACGGAGTCCTTAGCCCCGACGGGGATGTGCGCTACTTTAAGGCTATAACATGTGAAGACTCACTGACAGGTCTAGACTTCTAGAGTCGAGTGACAACGACTCTACTTGAGTAGAACGACCAAGAGTTTAACGCGAAACGACCCCTCCAGTCTTTGGGGCTACGAATGTATCTTTTCAGCAAACCCATAAAAGATCCAGGACTCCCAAGCCGAGATAAATCATCGATAAGATCGGTTGCAACCGGTGGATACAAACGGCAGGCTGCCGTTCTTTATATATGACGTTCTATGGGGAAGGCCTTTGTCCAGCAGTCGACGTCTTATGGCTGATGATGAAGATCGGTCGCAGTTCTCATTATCGAGGGACTGAGTGTTATGAGTTAAAATTGTACTTCTTCTTTTCGCAGTTGGCGGATCACGGTTTTCATACTTGAGCAGTACCTCCTACCTACAATGGTTGTTGTTGTACTAGAAAGAAGATAGCAATGTTTGTGGCTGGAGCTGATTATATTAGCTACTGAAGATGGTGCGCTGGAAACTTTCAATATCCTTTCTGAGCTCTACATATTTGTATGTATCTGTCTGGCAGAAGAAACCAGCGCAGTAATACCTAAGCAATGTATGTATATGGACTATGATATGGATCATAAGGACTGGCATTGGAATGATGTGTGGTTACTACTCGCCGGCACGAGAAGCTCCGAAGTAGCCTGTTGCTATGTGCTGCTTCGCTATTAGTAATTAGGCATTCAACAGTGACGCAGGAAATGCGAATTGTCAGTTATCATTGTTGATGTTCCGATTTGCATTTATAGGTGTTAAATTCAACTAAAAACAAGAAACGTCAAACAAAACTAAATATTAATGTGGACAACTACGTACATGCTACGTAGGTTCATTACTTTTAAAATACTTTAATTGTATGCTTTTGAGAATCATGTTTTCAAACTGTTACACAAACAGTGTGATAACCTTGGCAGGACAAAGAACAAAACAGATGTGGCGCCCAAGTGCGTGCTCCGAGACTCCGAGTTAACAACGACGCTCGCCGGCTGGACGAGATTCTAGGATGTTAGGATTAAACGTTCGTTTTATTGTGCTGGTTGTAAAGCTATAACATAATGTCTGCATAAACAAAGAATTTGCATTACTGGTTTCTTATTGGATCATCATTTTGCCTTTTGAGGATTAATCAAATGCCAAAAAATCATGATGTAGACAGTGGGTAGGTTTATGAATATTCGATTATTTAAGCTTTTGATGAATTTTATTATAATTATTATATTCTAGTCCGTGAAATTAACTTAGATGGTAACGGAACTAGGCTCTAAATAGCCTAGTGAATAGTGACTCGGTTTGTAAGAAGTCTATGCAATTCAAAAGGATCTAATGCCCTCGTAAACCATATCGCAATGTAAATATCGTCGTTACTTTAATGATCACACGGATTAGCAGCACCTGCGAGCCGCTATAGCTGGCTAGCCCTGACAGCACCCCGCGCAATGCAACGCTCGTAGAAATATAGATAGTGATTCGCAAAACGAGTTGAATGCACCAGTGTGCGCCGTCGCGGCCTTGTCTGTCAGTGTGCACACGCACGTCGCAGCGTCGCACCGTGATAACGATACCTCTCGCCACTCACCGGTACTCACATTCGCATCAGTTGTTCCGTCAGCAGTATATACTGCTGAGTAGCTCTCCGGCGGAAAGTTGAACTGCACCGATGCCATGTTCTCGCAAGTTCACTACACTAACACTGGGTCGGATCACACAAACACTATGAACTATGACGCGATATGTCCGGCGTCGGGGGTCCCGTTGACTCATTATTCCTTATTGATCAGCGTGTGGCGGATGCGGAGTGGCGGAGTGCGACATGAGCGCAGACACGGAGGGCCGCGTGGACGCATCGGCACGAAGCCGGCGCCTTACAACCGCGGATTATCGCTCCTTATACCGATAATGAGTAACGTAAACTTCCCGTAAATTTAGTGTTGGTCACCGTGTGCGCCGATTGTGCGCTATCGACAGCGAACCTTATCGCGGAACCGGCCGCCGTGCGACTGGTTATTCGAGACGTGTGTATTTGTTGTCAGTTTTAACACTGGAGACTGCGGGTATATACGCGTTCCTCATTCCATTATTTATATTATAAGTAGGTACATACACAATGTTCAATAATTAAACAATTGAAATTGCTGCAGATGGAGTTAGCATTGAGAACACACAATGCACATTGTTACTCGTTATCTTCTGACTCAATTTAATATGCTCAAGTTGGTAAGAAGTTACAAGTCTGTCTAATAAGCCCTTCTCCGTATCGGTTACACAGTCTAATGTCTGGAAGTGGAATTATTTTACGATCAATTCGATTCAAATAACTTGGTAGTAGGCGTCCGTACAATTACTGGTTATTGATTCGTACTGCGGCCTGTCAAATTTATTAATACAAACAAATGAACGTAACAGTGAGCCGAAGAAAAACACTGAGCATATCGTGCGGGCCCGTATAAAGCACGAGAGTTCAATTAACACTATCGAAGGACCAATGCCAATGCAATGCAATGACCAATGCTATAAACAGGAAAAAATATATTTGGTGTTTTTTAGGGTTGCGTAGTCAACTAGGAACCCTTATAGTTTCGCCATGTCTGTCTGTCCGTCTGTCCGTCCTCGCTTAATCTCTGTGACCGTTAGCACTAGAAAGCTGAAATTTGGTACCAATATGTGTATCAATCACGCCGACAAACTGGTAAAATAAAAATTGGAAAATAATGTTTTATTAGGGTATATGTAAAGTGGGAAGTGTTTTTTTTTTTTAATTTCAACCCTAACGTGTGATATATTGTTGGAAAGGTATTTAAAAATGAATAGGGGTTTACTAAAATCATTTTTTGATAATGTCAATAATTTCGGAAATATTCGCTCCAAAAGTAAAAAACAATCTGTCCCCCCCCCCCCCTCTAACTTTTGAACCTTATGATTAGAAAATAATGTAAAAAAATCTGAAAGTAGAACTTTATAAGGACTTTCTAGGAAAATCATTTTGAACTTGGATGGAAACAGCAGTTAACCAATATAATTTGGTCCCTGAATCTTATGAGCGCCTATACAATCCAGAGGTCAAGTTTCATTGGCCCGTAGAAGAAATTGTATAAATTATAGCATACCGTTTTGGTACGGAACCCTTCATGTGCAAGTCCGACTCGCACTTGGCCAGTTTTTTTTTTAAATTATGGACTTCTTATTGGCATACAAACGACTTATTACGCCCCACTATCTTATATTATGTAGAGTAGGACAACAATTTCAATTCAAGAAACCTTAGTACCAAATGTATAGTCGACCAAGAAATTGGTTTACCACTCTAAGGTTGAATATCATTTGCACGTACAAAACATCAAGTGCTATTTTCACGTCAGAATCCTGTCAATCTGTCATCCTTAGCGAATAATTATGTTACTGGGAGATGTCATCAAAAGTGGTAAACCAATTTCTTGGTCGACTATACTTTCAAAAAAAATTAAAACAGGTTCCTTCCAACACTTATTAAAAGATCGACAATGTTTCGTATATGCGTTAGGTTTCCATCAAAATAGTTAAATTATGTTCATCGTCATCAAAAAGAATGCAAAAACCTTGAATATAACCGAAATGACATGGCGCTTTTGTTTAGTTTGAACGCGTCATAAGTTTAGTTGAGCACTCTAAGATGAAAAATTCTCAAATTCAATTACATTTTACTTCTGCCAAACTACAGAGCAGTTTGTTGCATAATATTATCACGTATGTTACAACAAAGTAACATATTATAAGCTGTAATTTATAAATATTCGGTGACTATGCCGGGGGCGTAAGGCAGTTAGTATTTATACGAGGAAGTCTGCTAGTGACACTGGTGACTGAAAAGTATTGCGTCAAATCGGGTGGCATGCTATGGGAATGTGATGTGATGCAAGGAAATGAGAAAAATGTACTGAGGAAAGTTTTGAAGAATAGGGAAAGACCAAAGAAATGATAGAAGACTGGGAAAGAAGATAGGAAGGAAGAGGAAGAAGAGATGGGTCGGCAACCCTTAGGTATTGGGATAAGGGTAGAGCAATAATGATATTGCATTTATGAATAAGATTTTCCAAACACGATGTAGTGTAGGTATGATTATTTTGGAAATTGAATATTAGAGAATTAAAAAATATGTGTAGTCAAATAGTCTACCATTACCTAATCACCTACATAGTAGCTTTATTAGGTGCTAATTTTGTTATCTTAATGTATCCACATTCCTCATAAATAATCCATTCATATTTCCTGCTGATTACTGATGCCCTGTAGTGATATGGCTACTGATCTTTACCTAACTAATAAATTAATTACAACACAAATTAATCAATCCTCTCGAACGTGTAAATATGCACTGCAGTTTTGACGGCACGGTTGGCGCAGTGGCTCAAGCAATGGACTGCTGCGCTGCGTGTCGCGGGTTCGATCCCCGCACGGAACAAATATTTGTATGACCTACAGATAGTTTTTCCGGGTCTGGGTATTTGTGTATGTGAGTTTAAATGTTTGTGAACGCACCCACGATACAGGAGAAATTCCTAGTGTGGGGCAATGTTTAAAAAAAAAAAAGTTATCATCTAGTCATATTAAGTTTAAAAATAGACTAATCATTATTGGAAGATGGTAACTAAAAAAATGTCCTAACCATGCATAATATAACCGAATGTTAAATTACCTGTCATAATGGTGCCGATTCTCTTGTACACCGAACTAACCTAAACTAAAACTAAAATTTCTTATTTTTAGTTAGTTGGTTTTGGTAAGTTATTCTGAAAACAAGATTCTCTAAATTTAAATATAGTTTTGACACACCTAAAATCGAGTTTGACATTCGTTAAGTTGAATAAAGCATAGACCAAGATTGCAGTAGACCATAGACAAAAGCTGAATGAAAGTGAACGAAATGATCTGAATTGCAAAAAAAAACCTGAGGTAAATCAAATATTTATTTAAAATTGTATACCAGTAATCATTAATGAAGTACAGTCTGTCTGTATAGTCAAGAAATTAATGTTTGAGGAACTAAGGGTGCGTTCCGAATTACGCTGTAATCGATTTGAGCGTCCATAAACCCGTACCGAATTACTGTGAGCGCGCTAACGATGTCCCTTGAATCGTCATAGATGACGTCATGACATGTGTCATCTTGCGATTACACCGACCATGCCCCAAATAAATATCACCGTGAGCGCTGTCAAAATCAAAGTAAAAATGACAGATGTCTGATGCGTGTGTGAGTGTGTCTGGGTGTGTGTGTGTGTGTGTGTGTTCACAGCTGAGGTTCACTGGCTGGAGTCGCACAAATACATTCAATTAGTTCTTTGAAATCTCTTTGGAGTCTCATAACCATGAGTATTCAAGTAAATTTAAAAGACGAGCCTAACGGGTGACGAATTTCTCTCATGCAGGTTATGTTTTTGTTATCACGTGACGAGTGAGCACTGTAAACGCGATATCGAGCGTTCCGAATTGATGACAGGTCTTAGCTGTCATAATCGTGATATCTAATTCGGAACGCAAAATATCGACGTGAGCGCTGTGAGCGATTATTTTGTAATACGGAACGCGGCCTAAGATTATTTATATTATTATACCATGGATTATTCAAAAGTAGGGTAACACTAAATCATAGTACATCAAATGTCATCGGCTGTCTGTCATCAACTTGTTATTATTTTATCTTGATACCTTTTGCATTTTTAAATGTTTTTCAAATCTACGTCGACAAAACTTCGAAGATACGTGTTAAATATGAGGAAAACAAATAGGAGTGGAGCTCGGGAAATTATTTCAAAGTATATCAGCAATGTGACTTGCGATGTTTGTTAGAACACCAAGCTGGACAAATTTTATCAAATTTGGATATTTATACTCGAACAGCAGCTATGACAGGTATGTAATCGTGTTATTGTTTGTTTTTTATCTACCAGAAGTCACAAATTTACTAAATATACGATTTTGTGACTAAAATAAGCATTGTTTACATTGCGCATTTATAGGTTAGATTGCAAATGTAAGTAGCTAAGTTTTGATACTTTTGGGTAATCAAATTTACCGATGATTTTAAATATGAATAAGTTTTAACATGTTTGAAATAAAAATAGTGCTATGTATTTTCCATTAGATACTACATCTTTTTTTAAATCTTTCTTTCAGGAAAATCTGAGAGTACAGTGAGGCGTATTGTAGATGAAGGCAAACACAGATCAGGCCGTCCTAAGAAAGAAATGGATGACTTCAACATAAATAAGTGCAATTCGACAAAAAATTCAATTATTTTATAAAACGGGCAAGAGAAAATGGGCATACAGTGGTACAAAAGTTAAAACATAACATTAATAAAAAATATGTACGAACATTTTTCTTTTATTTACTCATTTTTATTTCAATGAAGGTCGGAAGGAAAACATCGTGAGGAAATCTGGACTATAATTATTATAATATACCTAATAAGTCTGAAATCGCGAACCCGTCTTGAGCATGCATGGTGATCAGTGCTCGTGCCTTCTCTGTAGAGAAGAGGCAAATATTTGGCATATTTTGTTGATTATTGTATTTTGTTAATTATTTTTTTATACAAAACATGAACTGAATATGCGGTTTCAATTTGTGATAGAAACCTAATCGCCACTCTTAGATAGGTTAATTAATAAATAAGGTGATAAGAAAATTAAAATTTTAATAATAAAGAAATAAAATGTTTAATTTAATTAAAATTATTGACAAGTAATTGCCGAATTTCCCTTGCTTCAGCAAGGAAGTCTGCGCCAGGATCCTCTACAATAGCATCCTGATCCTCCACAATAGCATTCTGCTTGTTATCCTCGTTGCCATCGATATCTTCTTCGTCTGCAAAGATACACTTATTTAGATTTCAGAAGAATTAAGTTGTCAAGTAAGTTGTCTTGCCCAACAGCTGTTTGATAACTGCCTTGAGCAAACAGATTTAGTGCAGCTAGAATCTGCAAATGAGTTCTATTATCATACAGGTAGGTAGGTAGAAATTTTTCATTCTAAAAATGCATGTTGCGCCACTGCTTTTCGGTCAGTGGGTCGTTCAAATGTTTGTAAAGAAATTTTAGTGGAGGGGCGTGCGGTTTTCGACTGAAAGATCTCAATTATGTAATGACTAGGTTTAGATCACCCATAAATATAATAAAAGTGAGATACCACTCGACTAAACTATAAATTCTTAAAAACTTGTATATGCAAGTGAATTACTGCACAAAACTGTTCTAACCTTTCGGTGTTTGGGGATAAAACCTTCATCTAACCGAGGATTCCTTAGTATATCCACCAAATAAAGTGCTCCCGCTCTAGGGAGTCTAAAGAGTTTTTTAAATTTCTCCTCTGCCATTTGGAATTGGTTGGATTGGTCTCGCAATCTTTCCAAATGAATTCTTTCTTGAAAGTGTCTATTAGATAATACTCAGAGCCTGGAAGTGGCTATGATTATGAGAAGTGCATTTATCCACTTCTTTTCCAACTAATAATGTAGCAAGTACATTAGATGTTCAGTACAAATCCTTTGTAAGTTTTCACGAATGCATTTTGTATTGTATCATAATAAAATAACACTAAACTTACCTTTCTGCCGCATCGCCAACAGCGGCAATCACATAAGCTTCCATAATTAACTCAAAGTCATCCAAACTTTCGAAAAATAATAGAGAAATATGCTTTGTAAATTTTAGTTTATGTCAACTAATTTTATTCCACACCTTTTTATTCGCGATTAAAAATGGTCTGATTTAGTTTGACAATCATAATTTTAGGTGAAAAACGTCAATTTCAGAATAGCAAAATTGCCATTTTCACTAAATTGAATAACTTAGTGCTGTCAGACTATAATTTAGTTAAGCTATGTCACTTTAGTCAATTTCAGAATGGATAACGTCGTTTGACAGGATTAAACTAAATTTTAATGATTTTTAGTCTAGTTTAGAGAAATTTGTGACAAGAGAATCGGCACCAATGTCTAGTATATTTAGTTATAAAGTTTCGTACGTTTTTGCACCAATAAAATTATCATTTATATTGCTTGTTGCAAATTGCTGCATAATAAATATAGTAATAAATCTGTGTTGACGCTCGTTGAGACAAATTAAAAAAAAACAAAATAACATTACAAAACATTTATTACAACAAACTTACCATTTAAATACATTCAAAGTTTCCAAATGTTGGTCCCACAAATTATCACAAACAATTTATTAATAGGTACTGATATTTATCTAAATTAGCTAAGTTACTACACTTCAGTTCATTTAACGCGGTTGAACTACACATTTTAAAATGCGCTTTCCGAAATAGATACCGGATCATGTGATTAAAAAACGAAATCATTAACTGCAAACATTAAATTATGTTATATAATAACTACATAGCAAAATTCACAAACTCTATCAGAATCATATGACTTCGGTTCCATGTGACTATGTTTACCAATATAAGATGTGTGCGTTATCTAAAGTCATCCTAAGAAGGTATGTTACGATATTTGAAGATGATTTATGCCGTGTTGAACCGGATTTGATCAATAGCACGGACATTTGAAATGACACTATTACAAAGGTATTCATACTATACATCGTTGGCTAAGCAAAAATGCACTTGAATGCATAAGCAACTGCTCTGACAGTGTATCATAAATCATCCTTAATCGATCGATCGATGAAGGATCGAATGATCGATCCTTGATCGGTGATCAACTGATCACGGATCAGTAGTGATCAGTCAAGTCGTTTGTAAGACGGTGTTGGTGTAAGTAAGCAATTGAAGCGCCCGCTGCGTGGCTGGATCCTTCGGCGAGCGCTCCAGCCGCTGCAGGCTCGTATGCACCGCCGATGAAACCCCTGAACTCCGCAACACCAGCTTAGCCTACACAAAACAGAAACAAAATGGTTGACATATATAAAAATACAAATGTATATTTCTCTATGTTTACATAATCACCTTCACAAAGACATAATAATACAAATTAATATCACACACATCATATACGTTTGACATATAAACGAAAAAAGATGAACTTTGATAATATTATTTTTCTGACCTGTTGGTAAATGTTAAACATTGCCCGGAGCTAACACAATGGAACCAATTAAGTTTTCGACGTGTAGTGTTAAAGATGACTACCAGATTAGTGTTTAATCACTAACATGAGCATAATTTAATTATCAAATGACACTATTGCGATACATACAATATTTATGTTATATAATAATACACTAAACTAATATACATGTTATAAAAACCAGCGCTAAAAAGATGAAATAGAACAACTTGTGATGTAAATTAATCTTCAAAAGACGTGTTAAATTAATCAAAATTTGCCAATAGACACACAAAAAACTTGTTATCGTTTGCATTATGGAACGATACATTAAAAAGTCGTTATAACTATTTTTATGAATTCTGAAATCTCAATCCTGTTTAATTTATTATGATGATACTAAAAGTGATTGAATTATTTTTAATTCAATCTTATCATATTATTATTGCACAATTAGTATAATTATACTCTGTAAATGAAGATTAGTTTCACAACTTTAGAAATCGCTACTTGAATCGCTGTACTAAAGTTCATTCGGGTTGAGTGAATTACTGGTACTTACATAAATCAGGAAAACCTTAAGCGCAATTCGGAAGTTCATTTTAGATTTTTAAACGCCTCAATTTACCACTAATTACCGTTAATCTGACTAAAGTCTTCTTAAACCGGGTGGACACTCAGTATATTATTAACTAATAGTGGAATTATAGCACGGCTGGGATCTGCGCATCAGTTGCTCCGAAGGTGGAGTGATCAAAATGATACAGCAAGTCAATGCTCTAAAAAATCATAATAACCCTCCTTTTGGGCTTCGCCGCAGTCGGGTAAAAATGGTTGCGTTTCATTTGGATGATCAGTGCATATTGAACAATAACTACAAATGAACTTCAGTTGGTATAAAATGCGTCTGTGGCCATTTTACGAATTTTAACGTACCTAATTCATATTATTTTCCTATAGAACTATTTTCGTAAATGGTCAGACGCAGTTAATACTACGAAAGGTCCATTTTACGCTTTTAAACGCAATTATTTTTCATATAATTATTTTATCTGCTAATTGGCCATTTTAAAACCCCCTGATCTATACAACATACTCCTATAAAAAATACAGACCTACATCATGCTTTGCGATTTTAATGTTAATTTCTAGTGGACTATGGTGTATTTCTTGAAGGCTGGCTAGATAGCATTATTTTTTTGATAAGTCAGTCCTTACCTTATGATTGTTCGCCGCTAATGCCCAGACGGCGCGCGCTGCCGACACTATCTCTGCGGTATCACCAGCCAGTAGCGTTCCCGATAACAACTCCAGAAGATCGGCTGAAACATATAACAACGTTAGCTAATCTGTGCTAGATAGAGGGGTAGATTTTTAAAATTAGAAACAGGTTTAGAGAGACACGTATTATACTTGTCGCATTTTGTTGGGTGAGTTGTGAACGGGCATCGCATAAACCGAAACGAGGAGAATAGTATTTTCTTATTATATAAGTACGCCTGATTTAAATAGTTAGCTATATATTTCGATTGTATGTACAATTCTGATGGGAAGCCATTTTTTGCTATATAAAATATGGAAATTAAGTAAATATGGTGTACACAATAATGATGAAAGTACACAACATAATATGTAGCTGAAGAAATGGTTATCCTATTCCTTTTTTTTTGGAGTTTGTTAAATCATCAAATGACTCCTCCCGCTCTGGGTTGAGCGGAAGGGAGAGTTAGGCGCGGGTCAAACACAAGAAGCGTATGGCGGTGGCGCGGCACTGGCGAGGTGGTGGCTTGGCGCCACTTCTTTGATATTTCGTACAAAATGCATAGAAGAGGTGGGGCGCGACACATACTGAGGCGGCGGCGGCGTGACGCAAAAATTCATTCAAAATTTCATTTAGTGTGCACCTCCCCCGCGCTGCGCCACCGCTATAAGCCTTACGCCATACGTATTTGACCCGCGCCTTAGACTTGTATTTACTAACCTTCCATGTTCCTTCTCAGCCCTTTGTGACCGGGGCTACGGTATCTCTTTCGAACAACCCGCAGCCCCGGCAGGCGTTGTCCTATAATATATCTACCTCCATCCCGGGGCGGGTTGGGACCACCATTGCTTTGAGCTTATACATATAGAGACTGACGATAGGGCGCGGCGGTATACCTTCTAGTGTGCCACAGCGTGCCCATCGGCCAACATCATTCCAAAGCCAAGATCCTTCACCACTACAAACACAACTCACCAGACTGCAAAAATGTGATCCGATGATGATGCGCGGCATGTGCCAGCGCAGGCATGAGTGCTGCGCGCACGTTGTGTGGCAGTGCCGACAGCGGCGCGGCCTGTCCCGGCAGCGCCAGCAGCGCGGCCGCCCCGTCCGCGTGCCGCGCCAGCCCCGCGCACGCCCGCGCCCACGCCGCGCCCGCCAGCCCCGCGCCGCGCACGCGGCACCGGATGCACATGCGGTACACGGCAGATACCACCTCGCTCTGTCAATCACATGTTTATTATGGAATTAAGGAACTAGTTGACCCGCGCAACTTCGTCTGCGTCACATAATTATAGCCTATAACCTTTTTTTTTTTGATGGTGTGGAAAATCATCAAATGACTCCTCCCGCTCTGGGCAGATAGGTAGGGAGTGTCAAAACTTCTACTGACTAAAAACCACCCATGTTCCCTCATAGCCCTTTGTGTCGAGGCCGCGGTATCTCTTTCGAACAACCCACAGCCCCGACGGGACACAAAAAATAGTTTTCAAATCCAATCAGTAGTTGCTGAAATTAGCGCATCCAACCAATCAAACAAATAAACTCTTCAGTTTTATAATATTCGTTAGTATAGATTTATTTTCTCAAACATGCTTGGAAATTTGAGCATTATTTTGACAACCTTCTTCGAGATAAATCGAAATTGCTGTACTGGCCAGATACATGCGACCAGCGGCCGGCAAAAGTTGTATGAAAATCCATATCTGTCGTGTTTAGCGGCCAAATAAATTACATACTAAACTCATATCTGTCGTGTTATTTAAAAATGGAACGATCTTTTACTCTGAACCATAGCAACCAAGGAGGTGACTTATTAAAGGTTTTATTTAAATTTCGAATTTTATTGGCTGAACTCTTCAACGCGTGAAAAATTATTGTTGTTTATGTGATTTTGAAAAGTAAATTGTATTTACATATCTCATGCTCTGTAAGTTACAGCATAGGTTTTGGAATTTGAAAAAAGAACTGTCATACTCATACTGCACGAAGAATATTTTTAAAAAGTTATTTTTTTTTCTCGGTATCGATTAATTACTCGAATCGGAATCTAGACAATTTATTTTATAAAGATTTTATTTTAAACTAGCTGACCCGGCAGACTTCGTACTGCCTAATTAAATAGCAATAAAGTCCTGTCAAAAATATTTGTAATGAGACATTTTTTTGTTCCTACATATTTTATAGTCGGGGCAAAAAAAATAAATAATAATACTTAATAAAAATAAATAATAACTTATTAATATGAACTTTATACAAAAGCAATAAAGCTCAAATTGACTCTACGTTTTATTTAGAAAACGTTTGTATGGGAAAAAGAAAAGGGCTGTTTTTAGGGTTTTTCCGTAAATTATTCGATTTTTTCTCACCGTAAAAACCATCTTCGAACTGGAACGAAGATTTAAAAAAAAGAATTGGCCAAATTGGTCCAGGCGTTGTTGAGTTATGCGCTTACCAACACATTTTGCGATTCATTTTTATATTATAGAAAAAATAAATAATAACTTATTAATATGAACTTTATACAAAAGCAATAAAGCTCAAATTGACTCTACGTTTTATTTAGAAAACGTTTGTATGGGAAAAAGAAAAGGGCTGTTTTTAGGGTTTTTCCGTAAATTATTCGATTTTTTCTCACCGTAAAAACCATCTTCGAACTGGAACGAAGATTTAAAAAAAAGAATTGGCCAAATTGGTCCAGGCGTTGTTGAGTTATGCGCTTACCAACACATTTTGCGATTCATTTTTATATTATAGACTAGTATTTGCGTGGCTGCGCTCGCTGCGCGCAGCTCGCGGGTCTGCCTACCTACACCTACCCACTACCTACCTACACCTACCTACTACCTACCTACTACCTACCTACACCTACCTACACCTACCTACACCTACCTACACCTACCTACACCTACCTACTACCTACCTACACCTACCTACTACCTACCTACACCTACCTACCTACACCTACCTACTACCTACCTACCTACACCTCCTACCTACTACCTCCTACTACCACTAAAAAAACATAACCCTAAAGTTTGCTTGTCGTCGCCCCTGAGTAACGCTTCACCCACTCAACCTTCGTTACGCTAAGGAGGTCACCGGCTCGCTTCGCTCGCCACCTCCCCCCTTCGCTTCACTCGGTCTCGCAGGTTCGCTCCACTCAGGACCTACCTACCACCGGAAAGCTATCGTGACATTATCCCTACGCTACAGGGGTCGCCGGCTCGCTTCGCTCGCCCGCTCCCCCCTTCGCTTTACCGCTGTACCACCACCGGACAGGTTTCGACGCCTACTTTAATATTTGTTCAAACACCTAATGGCTATCTCTAACCGTTATGAAGTTACAGCCCTTTTAATTTTAGGGGAGGTTGGGGAGGGGAGGGGAGGGGAGGGTATACAAATTTCAACGCCCCTCAATAGTTTTATGTAAGAAAAAAAAAAAAAAAAAAAGTGAAAAAGGGGGGGGGGGGGTTGAAGGGGGGGTGAGGGGGGGAGTCTCGAAAAATGATTTCGATTAACGCAAAGGCCCCTCTAAATGAATCTGAAAAAAAAATCGTTCCATGTCTCTTAACTTTCGAGATTCGCCTAAAGGGGGGGAGAAGGGGGGCAAAGGGGGCCACTTTGAAAAATGATTTTTACTTTACCGAGCCTCCTCTATACGAATCCGTAAAAAAAAAAAAATACGGGTCTTTTAGTTTCCGAGATACGATAGGGAGGGGGGGGAAGGGGGGGGAAAAGGGGGGGTTTCGGACTTTTCCCATACTCACCAGAGTTACTTGTTTACGAATCTGTCAAAATATACCCACCTCCCCATCCACCATCTGGGAGAACAATTATGTCAGTGAGTCAGTGAGTCAGTGAGTGGTAGTTTAGCTTTATATAGTATAACTAGTATTTGCGTGGGTGCGCGAGCTGCGCGCAGCTCGCGAGGCGTGGAGAGGGGGACAGGGGGCGCTTTGAAAAGTGATTTCGACTAACGCATTGCCCCTTTCAATGAATCTGAAAAAAAAAAATGTTCCAAGTCTCTTAACTTCCGAGATCCGCCTAAAAGGGGGGTGAAGGGGGGCAAGGGGTTCAAATTTGAAAAACGGATTTTACTTCCCCGAGCCTCCTCTATATGAATCTCACGTATGCCACCACCTACCTACACCTACCTACTACCTACCTACACCTACCTACACCTACCTACACCTACCTACACCTACCTACACCTACCTACACCTACCTACACCTACCTACACCTACCTACACCTACCTACACCTACCTACACCTACCTACACCTACCTACACCTACCTACACCTACCTACACCTACCTACACCTACCTACACCTACCTACACCTACCTACACCTACCTACACCTACCTACACCTACCTACACCTACCTACACCTACCTACACCTACCTACACCTACCTACACCTACCTACACCTACCTACACCTACCTACACCTACCTACACCTACCTACACCTACCTACACCTACCTACACCTACCTACACCTACCTACACCTACCTACACCTACCTACACCTACCTACACCTACCTACACCTACCTACTCCTACCTACACCTACCTACTACCTACCTACACCTACCTACTCAACCTTCGTTGCGCTTCACCCACTCAACCTTCGTTACGCTAAGGAGGTCGCCGGCTCGCTTCGCTCGCCACCTCCCCCCTTCGCTTCACTCGGTCTCGCAGGTTCGCTCCACTCAGGACCTACCTACCACCGGAAAGCTATCATGACATTATCCCTACGCTACGGGGGTCGCCGGCTCGCTTCGCTCGCCCGCTCCCCCCTTCGCTTTGCCGCTGTACCACCATTTTACTTCCCCGAGCCTCCTATCCTATACGAATCTGTAAACAAAACAGAAAAAAAGGGGTGAAGAGGGGGGGGGGGGGGGTGAAGGGGGGGGGGGAGTTTCTAAAAATGATTTCGACTAACGCAATGCCCCTCTATATGAATCTGAAAAAAAATTCGTTCCAAGTCTCTTAACTTCCGAGATCCGAAAGGGGGGGTGGAGGGGGGCAAGGGGGTCAAATTTGAAAAATGGTTTTTACTTCCCCGAGCCTCCTCTATACGAATCCCTAAAAAAAAACACGTAAAATCTCTTTATTTCCGAGATCCGTCTAAAAGGGGGGAGAAGGGGGGCAAGGGGGGGCATTTTGAAAAATGATTTTTACTTTACCGAGCCTCCTCTATACGAATCCGTAATAAAAAAAAAATACGGGTCTCTTAGTTTCCGAGATACGATAGGGAGGGGGGGGAGGGGGGGCAAAAAGGGGGGGTTTCGGACTTTTCCCATACTCACCAGAGTTACTTGTTTACGAATCTGTCAAAATATACCCACCTCCCCATCCACCATCTGGGAGAACAATTCTGTCAGTCAGTCAGTCAGTGAGTGAGTGAGTGGTAGTTTAGCTTTATATAATAGAATAGATATGGAACTATTTGTTTCCACATCGTATGTTAGATGGAATCGATTTAAAAATCAAACTGGCCAGCAAGATTTGACGCGCTTGCGTGCGTGAAAAAAAAAAAGGCAGTCTACTAGTACAAACTATAAATATACCTAAAAAGAACGTGACCATATCTCTTACAAATTGTAATAATTTTACTATTAATTTTAATTAAATACACATTTTTTTCTTCTTAATAAATGTTCATTGAAACCTGCTGTCTTGTTGTTTACTTACCTCACAATCGATATGTAAAGCAGAGTATTTATCTCGGGCGTAAGCATCAATTGCATACTCGGGTTAATTAGCGCCTTCGCTTCGCTCAGGCGCCAAAAACCTCGTATGCAATTGATGTCATACAGCCCTTGGTTAATAATCTACTATTAATTTCCTCGCATTATTTGAGAAAAGTACTATACAAGCCTTGGCCACAACTAGGCATTGATGGACTTACGTATGTGTGCCTCGGCTTCGCCTCGGCCCACATTTACACGTTCGTCCATCAATGCGTCTGTTGCTGGCCGCTACAGTAATGTACTATTATCAGACTACAAAGAGGTTAACAATATAACTAACTAAGCCTATGTTAGTACTTAACAACTAAAATAGACCGGGTGCGATTAGTAAGCGCCCATACTAGCGAGCTATCTGCCCGGGCGGCTATCGATTGCAGGATAGTGTTAGGACTGCCAAGCAGCCTGTGGAGTAGCGAGGGAAATTCTAAAGGAATTGCCTTAGTTAAGACGATAAGTAGCACGAGATGGAAGATCTGTTCGGATAATGTAACACGCAGATATTACAAATACCGATTATGTAGAAAAGCGTTTTAAAGTTTTAAGCTTTTAGTAGGCATTTTATTATCAAAACTAAACCCAAATTAGGTCAATAGCTGCGTTAAGAAAACGAACATTTTGATATCTTCAGACATTTTTTTTTACTAGCCTCTTTTGTACCACAGCTGGGCAAAGGAATTCCCTATTCCTTTCCAACTCTCCCGATGTTTTGCCTTCTCTGGCCAATCAGTAAGGAACGAGTCCAGATCGTCACGCCAGCGTTACTTAGGCCTGCCTCGGTGACGACGACCGACCGACATTCAGACATTAAATTCTACATATTTGATCAAACAGCAACATCACGCTTGCAATCCCCGAAGAGTTAAGCAAAATAAATGCACTTTTGATCAAAAACTTCCAAAAGAAACCTCACCTTTAGCAGTATAGTACGGCAATGATGATTGTGCACCATACGTGTGAGCGCGTGCAGACACAGCAGCAACAGCTCGGGCGGGCGCGGGCTGGCCGACAGGGAGGCCTCGCGCGCACACAACGCGCACAGCTCGCCCACCAGCGTGCGCGCTCCCACGCACGAGCACATGGCGCCCCAAGCTGGCAACATTAAATATCACTATCACTACATAGTATAAAACAAAGTCGCATCCCGCTGTCTGTCCCTATGTATACTTAGATCTCTCAGACCAACAAAAAAAGGAAGACGGCGCGCCACGAACATCAAAAGTGAAGCCAACTTTTTATCTATGTGTGTAGACAATGTCTCGTGAAGTTCTAGGAGAAATGCGTGTGGTTTTAGTGTAGGTGTGTGCGTGAGCTCGTATGTTTACTTGCTATAGGCGCGTGGTTTTGTGACTTCACTGTTGGTGATCGCGGCGCGCCGTCTTTCTTTTTTTCTTGGTCTGAGTTAGATCTTTATAACTACGCAACGGATTTTGATGCGGGTTTTTTTAGATAGATTGATTCAAGAGGAAGGTTTTAGTGTCTTTTATGCACCCGTGCGAAACCGGGGCGGGTCACTAGTTTACTAATTTAATAATCGTAAACATCATTCTTAGAAACTTTCATAAAAGCTATTTGTTATAATTTGTTTAATTTACTAACGGTAGTATAGACGGCGTCATAAAAAAGTGTTTTATTTGCGAATCATACGTTGAATCTATTGGGTACTAATGGCTTGACTATGCGCGAATCTGTGAGCTCATAGAAAACCACCTATCTGGACAGACTCATAGTCTTTCTATAACTATAACAAACAAAACTCAGCCATACCTTTAGGACAATCATTAGTGAAGGTATAAATAAGATGCATGACTGCTTGTCTCATTTGTTCAGTCATCATACACCAGGGCCACAGCCTATTCAAATAGATCGTCATATTGTTGTCTACGAAGCTCTCTTTAGCGGCAGGACAGTCCAGCATCAGGCAATCCATGATAACCAGGAGCCAGTATAAAGTACGTAGCACCGGACTCTGGAATAAAAAATAAGATTCTTACTATTAAATTGATCGTCAAATAAATTAAATATTTACTGCACAATTTCCAAAGTAAAAGGAACTTTGTTGTTGGTCTAGTGGTCGCTATCGTGAATGCTTAGCATGAGGTCCTGGGTTCGAGTCCCGAGTCGGGGAAAATGCTATTGAGTTTGTTCATCAGGAATTTCTCAGTAACAGCCACAAAATCTGGATTTGTGCCCGGTTGATGGCAATAGGCTCGCCACTTATTCCCCACACACAGGTGAAATGTTTCTTTTGAAGAACGCAGTATTTTTATTTTCACGTTAAATAAAACGTAACGTAATGTTAAAAAAATGTCGAACACGATATTCTTGGTAAGACAGATTGTCAGACTTTCGGGCCACCGACTACCTCTATAGCGACTGTCAAAGATTTACAAATGACAGTCCGGGCCAACGCTTAATGTGCATTACGAGGCAGGGAGGAATCTCGGTATGTAATGGGTAGTCGCCCGTCTACGAACCGACCGCGACCTAGGCAAGCTCGGGTGTTAGTATTTACTCACGGGCTCCTCTACCTATTTAAAGATTATTGAGTCATAAATAAAACTAGAAGAAAGGACGTGTCTGATGAGATGACGAGTAATAGAGAAGTATGGAATAAGAAGACACGCTGCGCTGACCCCAAATGAATTGGAATAATAGAATGATGATCGATATCTATATAAATAAAAAGAGAAGTCCTGACTGACTGACTCATCAACGCCAAACCCTTGGACCTAGAAAGCTGAAATTTTGCACAGAGGGGGATCCTCTGTGCAAATGTAGACAAGGAATAAGGAAGGATTTTTCGAAATTCCACCCTAAATGGAGTGAAATTATTTCACTCCATTTAGGGCACTGCCACTGCACTGCCACTCTAGGGGATGAAAGTTTGTATGGAAAAACGTAATTTTCACTCGGGCTAAGCCGCTGGCAAAAGCTAGTGTCCAATAAAACTGCCACTTACATTGTTAGCATTCTTGATGAGTTCCGCCGGTTTCCCCTGCATAGAGAGATGGTCGCGAACTGCTTGCAGGGTACCTGTTAGTACTCGCGGCAGTTGTCGATGTACCGCATAATGTCGACTGCGACCGCTCACAGACAGGACTGAAGCGAGGCATGAGCATACTCGGATCCAGCGTTCGTCTGAGTACGAAAGTAAATCGTTTAATTACTAAAACGTCATTTATCATCCCAAAAACAAAAAAGTGTTTACGTAGGGTTTCTTAATTTTCTTTACAGAACGAAGGTATAAACGGACTCATCACAAAGCCGTTTAAGGTTTGTGATGAGTCCGTTTATACCTTGTATTTCCTATACCTATGTTTCATGAACTGAATT
The DNA here is from genome assembly GCA_949316265.1 of Diarsia mendica. Taxonomy (NCBI): domain Eukaryota; kingdom Metazoa; phylum Arthropoda; class Insecta; order Lepidoptera; family Noctuidae; genus Diarsia; species Diarsia mendica. The sequence goes on from OX438897.1 coordinate 14,831,428, forward strand.
TCTTAGGGATATCAAACCTTCGGCCGTAGGTTTTCGATTTGTGGCGTAACCCATTAATCATCTTCGGCCAGTAATCGACCTTCTGTCGGACACTAAAGACAGTATTTAAACAATTGCCGCTTGTCTATGCCCTTTTTTGTGTAGGGTGGGAAATCATCAAAAGACTCCTCCCGCTCTAGGCAGAGCGGTAGGCAGTTTCAGACTTCTACTGACTAAAAACCACCCATGTTCCTTCTTAGCCCTTTGTGTCGAGGCCTCAGCATAAAGGGCTAAGCAGGTATCTCTTTCGAACAACCCGCAGCCACGACGGTCCTTGTCTCCGCCTTGTGTCGCAGGATATCTAAATAACAGCATAAGAACTGATACTAATCTTTCGACGCTATCTAGTATCGTAGAAAATGTTACTGAGTTATCCATTAATTAGATAACCATCGCAGTGCATAGGCCACTGCGATAATTATCATTTTAATAGATAAGTATGTACATAAACTATTTAGATTTACGACAGCTGTTTTATTGCATGAATGGTAATGCCTACTATAACTCAGATGAACTCGAAGTCTAGTAAATAAGATTCTCAATGACCATAATTATCAAGTTATTAGTTAGAGATGTTTATCAATGATACTGTTATTACGGCATTTTGAACCCCGCTAATGTTCTGTATATAATAACATGAATAAATCAATGTATTTTAATGTACGTGAGCTTTAATGAAATGTTTCTGATAAGACACACAGATAAACAAGGTCTGAATAGGTTTAATAAACAAATCATGTGTACTCTTTTATTACATTTTGATGAAGTACAAGTAATGTTTCATCGATTAAAATACTATAAAGAGCTTCCAGTAATAGGTATTTAGCGAAAGCTAAACAAAGGTTGTTTATAACAGGCAGACAAAGTAGTAACCTACTTTATCGTCATCATTAATCATTGATTACACAAACAGCTGGAAATAGCAGGGTTTCCTCTAATGCCAACAATCTGTACTCCGTGTTTTCTATACACCACATTTCGTGATGAGCTGATCAATTTCATTCCCCAATTCCAGGGTGGTGCTCCCAGTGGTTTCATTTATTGTCGTATTATCGGCACCACCCTGTATATTATTGCTAAAAACTTATTAACTAACTGACACAACATACCTTGACTAGACTCGTACTTCTTATTCTCCATCGACAGTTTCTGGTATAAATTGACCAGGGCTTTACAGATCTCTTCAGCCAAGTACTCCGGTTGACAGTCCTTACTCCGGGCACTGTCGCCACCTCCACACCGTTCGATATCCACTCCGTCCCAATATGGAGACTTCAAATTATCATAGAATTCGGAACAAGTGTCGTCTCTTGTTTTGTCGCCGTATTTCTTGTGGGATATGGATTGTGTCAGCTGGGTTAAGCAGTAGAGGGCGGCGTCTTGTAGTTCTGGAAAGTGAGAAGAATGGTTTTAAGTAGATTTCAAAATTTGTTTGTAAAAGGAATGATCTGAAAGAGAAAGCAGTAAATGATGATGACATGTGACGTCTGATAGGGAGAATAGGGAAGAAGAAAACTTGTTGAGCCGACCAATAGTAAGCTGGGCCAAGAGCAGGAGGTTGATGTTCGTGATCGGCATGTTGTTTGTCGTGAATTTGTTCTAGTCGAAAGACACCCACTGCTAGAGTAGGCCTCCCTGTAACATAGCTAGAATGAATGACAGGTCCTATATCTCTTGCAAGCAGTTAATTAATACCCACAATCTCCTGGAAGGCCTTTCAAAAGGCGCCGGTAGCTAAATAAAGTGAACCTTTAGTGTTCATCAGCTCAAAATTTTGCAAAGCATGTGTCTGTGTCACGTTTTGTAAAAAAAAAACATAATTTTGTGAACAATCTATAAAACCAAACTGTACCATACAACTACTATGTATACAATCCATTTAATCAAACACCAACATAGCTATTATGTATTCTATCACATTCTATACAAAGTGCATTTCCGTTTAAATGATTCACAGTATTAATCTACTTTACATAACACGTAATATTACCAATAACCTCGAATGCCTCGTTTATCTGTGGTTGTAGTCGATGAGGTCCTGGGTTCGAACCCAGGCCGGGCAAAGTGGTATTAGGATATTACATGAGGAATTTCTTAGTAGCAGCCACTAAGTCTGGATTTGGGCCCGATTGATGTCAATAGGCTGGCCCCCTATTACAAGGTGTACAAGTAGTACTACCTTTGCCTAACCCTTCGAGGAATACAGCCCTGATGATAATTTGTATTACCAATCTCATCGCTCTCCAAGCACTGCAGCAGTAGATGGAAGAAGTTCTTCGCGTGAGAGTCTCTCAGCTGTTGCCACACGGTGTCGGCGGCCGCCTTCTCTGCCAGTACCGACGCGAGCAGCGACATAGCCTGCGCACGCGCCGTCATACAGCACACGTTGTTGTCATCTGGAAATTATATATTCGGATCTTTTAGGGATGTGCTGTCTGAACGGTGGCAACGTCGCCAATTACTGTTAAATTAATATTACTGTATTAGATTGCGTTATATCGCAAAAATAAATAACAATAAAACGACCAAATTGGCGTTGTTATAGTTTCAGAGGTAAAGAAGCTATTTAGAAGTTTTCCAGTTGTTTTTTACACCCTTAAATATGTGGTGTTGTGGCATTGATGATTGCAATTCATAATCAATGTTTTAGTGCAACACGGAACTATATTTCGTTATATACACATGTTGTTTCGGTACATTAGGAAGTCGATGAAAACAGAACAGTATTTGACAGGTTTATGCGACAGTGCCAATTTTCAGAATGCATGCTTTATTAAATCGCAGAGGAATCACTTCAAAGGCAAGGCTGCGGATTATCGAAAGCGATGACGTGGCCTCGGCACATTGGCGAAGAAGGAACATGGGTTGGTTTTTAGTCAGTAGCAGTCTGACACTCCCCTTCGCTCTGCCCAAGAGCGGGGGGGGTCATTTGATGATTTTCCACCCACCAAAAAAAAAAAAGGCAATAGTGATGGGTAACCAGGACCGATGGGAATAATGAAGGAAGCCAATGCCCAGCGTGTCTCTTCGCTAAGCATAGGCTTCTTTCATTACCTAGCTATAATAAAAATCGTAGTGATATTAAATTACACCAAATTATTACTGTCAGTTTTCGGGAGTTTTAAGTCTCATTCCGGTTTAATAATGTTGTTGCTATCTGTTACTAGCACCACATCATGTTAAACAAAAAACTGTCTGCAAAAAGGCCAAGTACTATGTCAGCAGCCTTGGTTATTTGGCAAATAAGTTCAAAAGTATCTGACCTATAAAAACTTGATTTTAAGCAACAACTAACCACCTATTACTAGCTTTTTATAACTCTTACTTCTGTTGACTTACAACTTGAAACGATAGGCTACTTGTCCAAGATTTAGTTTATTGCATTCAATCGTTATCTAACAAGCTATAGTTCGTTGTAAACTGTCTGCTTACAAGTAGCACATTACTTACTGACTTATTCATTACACAGACATAAATAGTTATTCGTTGAATACTGTGTTAAATCAATTTCATGACTTGGTGCCTATGTCAATAACCTGTGGCAACAAGCCACTCTGTACATATTCTAAGCTTAGTGGACAAACAGTCCCTTTATTGTACACGATAAAACTAAGTGTTTTGCTTGAAAAACAAGCATTTCTTAAGTGTTTTCCTTGAAACCTAAGACAACACTATAAAACTGGAATTATTTAAACAGTTTGTCATGTTGCCGGAAAAGTACTTTGATAACATTTGTGTTAATTCGCAGCGACGCAGCTATTGGATTAACCTCTTAATATTTATTATATAGGCAAGTAACTAAATATTAATTCATTGAATGTAGTTATTCGTCCATAGTTTTTACATAGAAATACTGCATCATTTCTGGCAAATAACGTCCACTGCTGGGTAAAGGCTTCTCTTTGCTTGTGCCAAGCTCCACGCTCTTGTGCTAACCTCATCCCGGTCCATCAGGTAATACCGCGACGGCAACAATATGGTCTGCCCATCTCGTCGTTGGACGACCAACACTCGGTCACAGTTTTCCTCAACCTGCCAGCACCGCACCTTGCTTAGTGTCCTGCCCAGTTCCATTTGAGTTCCACAACTCGATATCCAAACACTACGTACTTACTTAGCTAGCTTTTGCCCGCTACTTCGTCCGGGTGGAATATAGCCGAAAGCCTTCCTCGATAAATGGACACACAACACAAAAATATTTTTTCAATACCAAAAATTAGATCCTGAGATTAGCGCTTGTAACCAAACAAACAAACTCTTCAGCATTATAATATAAGTAATAAGTATAGATTACTAATACATACCTTCTCCAAAAGGTGATAAAGTCATTAGCAAGTTGTAAAGACAATCCTTAGTGGCGGCGAGGGAGACACGGACACATTTGTGCACTGTGACTGCCTGTAACGCCCGGCAGGTGGCGCCACGGATCTCGTATGTCTCTGTCGTATCATCACCCGTCCAGGAAGTACATCTGTAAAATATTGAAAACAGATTATATATCACTAATAGATAAAATTGAAGTGACTGTTTTTAATTTCGAAACATCAGCTTTTTACTTACAACAACAACAAGCTTTTTTTTTACTTGCTAACTTTTGCCAGCAGCTTCGACCGCGTGAAAATGACGATTTTCCATACAAACTTTCATCTCCTATTTAACTCCCTTAAGGGTTGAATTTCGAAAAATCCTTCCTTATTCCTTGTCTACATTATAAAGGGAACATCTGTGCAAAATTTCAGCTTTCTAGGTCCAAGGGTTTGGGCTGGGCGTTGATGAGTCAGTCAGTCAGGACTTCTCTTTTTATTTACATATAGATAGACAACAAAACTCGTTGATTTTTAATTTATGACAGTCTGTCTGTTCGTTCCGGCTAATCTCCGAGACTACTTTTATTTTAGGAAGAAGATGAGATTCGATGTAGCGAATTGGAAGTTATGCGACCGCATTACCTACAATCATGTGGTTGATTTGATTACATTTAATTAATTATCCATATTAATCGTACATCGTATCTTGCACCTTTCAATAATAAAGCAGCTGCGTTTTACGTGCCATTGTGAATAAAAGGGCTCGGATAAGAATTTACTACATAAGTCCTTAGACAACAGTTATCTAGCTTCGAAGAAGATTTATACCCTCGAGATAGCAAGAATACAAGAAATATAAGTCGCAATTAATTTGACAAAATAATATGTTAGCCATTTATTAGCATAGAATGCACCTTTGTACGATGGTCCGTAAGTGTGAAACGGCGGTTATGTGTTGATCATTACTTAGGGCTAATGACTCATTAGTCAACATTGTAAAGATGTGCATACGCTTTAGGAGTTAAGAGTATAAGTACGTATGTTTGTGCAATATTTTAGTATACTAACAATGCAATACTAAATGTAATTACTTATATTTTATTCTTACAAATTTTCATCTGTTGTCTTTCATCAATTACTAGTTGCAAAGGTATAGAAGAATAGTACATTGTTCACCGAGAGAAGAAAGTGACCGATTACCGTCGAGGGTGTCGTTTAAAGCCCGAAGCCGTAGGCTAGGGCTTTAAAACACCCGAGATCGGGAATCGCACTTTCTCTCGAGTGATACATAGTAGATTATTGCATCGAGCACAAAGTAATTTATTATTGCTGATTTAGAGCCTGAGCGTTAGCGAGGGCTCTAATCTAACAGGCACGAGGGCAATATAAATTACTTAAGGCGAGGTGCATAATCTACTTTTCTTTCAACTATTACATAACTCTTCAGCAAAGAAATAAAATGGGATGTGATAGGATTGTCAGAAGTGAGGCGAATGGGAGAGGGTACAGAAGAAAGAGAAAACTCTGTATTCTATCACTTTGGAGCCACCAAAGGCCTACATGGAGTAGGCTTCTTGGTGGCTAAAAAGTGGAAGGACCATATCACGGAGTTTCTCGGATATTCGGAGAGGGTAGCGGTTCTCAAACTAAACATAACCGAGCAACATAGTTTGACCATTGTCCAAGCTTACGCACCTACATCGTCACACAGTGATGACGAACTGGAAGACTTTTATGATATACTTAACAAAGCGTGTGAAGAAAACCGTAGCACATGGAACGTCATTACTGGTGACTTTAATGCAAAAATCGGGGTTAGACAAGACCTAGATAACCCAGAAATTCTCGGTCCTCATGGCTTAGGAACCAGAAATGATCGAGGAAATGTACTCATCCAGTTTGCATTTGGACAAGGGTTCAGGATAATGAACAGTTTTTTCCCTAAAAAGTCACAGCGTCGATGGACCTGGATCTCACCAGATGGTAGAACAATGAATGAAATTGACTATGTACTCTCTTGCGGCCATAATAATATAGTAAAAGATGTTAGCGTTTTAAATACATTTAAATTTAGTTCAGATCATAGACCAGTACGTGCGAAGATTGTCCTCAATGTAAAATCACACCGTAAAACAGTTTTTAAAAACCGAATAAAGAAACTTAACAAAGATGTTCTAATAAATAATATGGAGAAATTCAATTTAGAATTAAAAAATGCATTCGATTCATTACCAATAGACCCAAACCAAAACCCTCAAAGCCAATACAATAGCATCATAGAAAACATTTCAACAGCAACCAAGAAAATTAAATGTGCAAGAAGCAATAATAACAAATTTAGCAATCACACTATACTATTAATAGAGAACAGAGAAAAATTAAAGAATAACCGAGTAGAGTATAATAAAATTGATAAAATAGTTAAACGAAGTATAAGAAAAGACGTTAGAGATTGCAATACCCAGATGATTAAGTCAGCTTTACTAAGCAGTACCTCTTTGAGATCGGCCAAACAGGGAATTACGAAGGGGAAAACATGGATTTCAAATCTAAAAGATGAAAATGGGACAAAACATGGCAACTCAAGTAAAATAATTGATATATCAACAAAGTTTTATAAAAATCTTTATCAGGACCAAGAGAAACAACCCCGACAGTTCATCTATTATTGCCCTGACTCTGTTCATCCCATCAGTCCCTACGAGGTTCAACTTGCACTACGCGAGATGAAGTTCAACAAAATCCCTGGAACAGACGGAATAACAACAGAAGTTTTAAAGTTAGGGCGCAACGTTTTAGTCCCTCATATCACTTCTTTCTTCAACACCATATTATATACTGGCCAAATTCCCTCTGAATTGTGCCACTCGAACATAATACTACTTCACAAGAAAGGAGACAAAGCAGAAATTTCAAACTACCGACCCATAAGCCTCATTTCACACTTATACAAACTTTTCATAAAAGTAATAGAAAACCGTATCGCTCCGACACTTGATCTTCACCAACCTCCCGAGCAGGCAGGATTTCGTCCCCATTTCTCCACAACAGACCATCTCCATACTGTAAACCAAGTTATCGAAAAGTACAACGAATATAACAAGCCGCTATACCTAGCCTTTGTGGATTATGCCAAGGCATTTGACAGTATATACCACCACTCAGTCATTAATGCCTTGGAATCTCAAAACGTACCACACACCTACATTGATTTAATTGACACCATTTATCGAAATAGCTCTGCGAACATCAAGTTGCACATTTCTGGTCCAAATTTCAATATAGAAAAAGGTGTAAAACAGGGCGATCCACTCTCACCCAAGCTGTTCACAAGTGCGTTGCAGGAGGTTTTCAACAATCTGCCCGATTCGTGGCAGTCACGAGGCATACATGTTAGCGGCCGACATCTAACAAACCTCCGCTTTGCCGATGACATCGTGCTTTTCTCCACATCTGCTCCAGAACTCGAAGAAATGCTCCAAGATCTGAGCACAGCAAGTCTTGAGGTTGGACTTTCAATGAATAGATCCAAGACCCAGATCATGACCAACAGCACGAAACGTAGGGTCGCGGTAGACGGGCATTCGTTGCAATATGTCGACGAGTATACCTATTTAGGCCAGATAGTGTCGTTCCAAAACAGGCAAGACAAGGAAGTCGAAAGACGAGTTCAAAATGCCTGGAAGACTTTCTGGGCCCTGAAGGAACATATAAAGGGAAGCCTTCCCCTAACATTAAAGAGGAAACTCGTTGACATGTGCATCCTGCCCGTCCTAACCTACGGTGCACAAAGTTGGTCACTTACTGAACAACAGAAGTCCAAACTCAAGATTTGCCAGCGAGCAATGGAGCGCAGCATAATTGGTGTTAAGCGAACCGATCGCGTTAGAAACACCACCCTGCGCTCCATAACTAAAATAGCTGATGTTGGAGAAAAAACAGCCAGACTGAAGTGGGAGTGGGCAGGCCACGTAGCACGGATGCACCCGGAGAGATGGGCAAAGATCGTCACTCACTGGACGCCTGAGGAAGGACAGCGCCGTCGAGGTCGACCGCGGCGAAGGTGGCGTGACGATCTGATCATGTTTGCGGGGCTAACATGGCCAGAGATCGCCCATGATAGAGACATGTGGAAAGAGAAAGGGGAGGCCTTTGCTCAGCAGTGGGACACAAAGTAGGCTAATAAAAAAAAAAAAAAAAAAAAAATTACATAAAGGAATAGTAGAGGTTAAAATTTCCATTAAGAACCGTCGCTTTTTAAGGTGGGGAGTGGGGGGTGGGAGGGGGGGGAAGAGGGCTACCTTCTAGTACCACCCCCAAATCCCGGAGCCCCATGGTTATGGAGAAATCCATGGTTAAAGTTTTGAGGTTAGAACAGCGCTAAAACGCGAAACAGGTCAAAATTTTGTATCTTTTGACAGGGGAAGGGTGAGGGGGGGTGCCCACTGTGCTCTGGCACCACTCCCATGAAAAGGCGACGCACCGTTCTTGAGAAAAATCCATTTTTTGGAACCTAACCCATTCAAGCCCAGTCGACGGAGCCCCGCTTCGCGGGGCTCCTACTTCTGGGTGGTTTATAAAAAAAATAACCACGAAGGGGATGGCGGGGTCTATTCGCTCGCTTCGCTCGCTCAATCGACCCCGCCATCCCCTTATAACCTAACCTGTCCGTGTCGGGGTGCCCCAAGTCCCGAGCTCGCTTCGCTCGCTCTTGCATCCAAGTTTTCCTAGTTGCGTGTTCGGTACCCCACAAACCTAACCGCCCCGCTGTTTTTGGTATTATAATACAGCAACAATTATTATTCACACTCTTAATACATCCAAAAATACAACAAAAAAAAATTAAAAAAAAAAAAACTGTTACTTGACAATTTGCAAAAAGCTTTCTATTAATGAGTACTATCTATAAAAAAAAAATGAACTTCCTAATCAGCGGTTCTTAATGGAAATTCTATCCATAGTAGATAAAAGAAACTCATATCAAACAGTTAAAAGATTTTCTATACTTAACACTGTCGTCTTCATTTAGAATGTTTTCCGGAGTTAATGTGTCGCTAAATGATTCCATTTTAATTCGAAGCCGAAGCACTCAAAATCAGATAGTATCACACTTTATCGTTTCCAAAAATATTGTCAAGCAAAATTAACAAAGTTCCCCAAAAGTTCCCGCCAAATTACTTTTTTAAATTTCTTTCATTTTATAGTAACTAGTTAGCAACAATCATTTTTTAAATTTGGAACAAGTAGTAGGATAGAAACGAATAATACTTATAAAAAAAAAAAAAGTATTGATATCGGCTGGCTGAATAGAGCTAATCCATTGAGATTGGCATCGGTGCGATTAAAAAAAATAAACTGTGCAATAATGAAATTTCATACATTTTTATTGCTCTAGAGCACTAAAGACTCGCTTTGTGCTGAGTTTTTAGTGTGATTATGATGAAATTAAAGCATAGTTGGAAGAAATAGTGCTTTATACTACACCTACGAGGAAAATAAAAAACTAAATTTAAATTCTAATTCAAATTGAAAATTTGCACCAATGGCGTCTGCAATTTTCACATGTTCTTTTTTCAAATTGTAATCTGAGCGGGAGAGAAAAGTGTATGAAAATCCATTCTCTCCCGCTCAGATGCGTTTTCTCCCCGCATATTTGTTCGATATGCAATGACGTACTTTCTACCGTAAATTTGATAAAGTATCAAGGTACTTTCCAAGCAGGTGTAGTATAAAATTATGTATTGTCTCTGCATCACACTAAGGTAGACTGGTAGATAAAGCCCAGGGCATTAAATTCGCTTTTGTAGAGTGCTTTTTTTTCTTCATTGTAGACAATTTATTTATTAAGGTTTAATACTTGGGCCTATCCTAGAAATTACTATCACCACGGATATTTTGTAGCCAATCAGATAGCATATCTGATGATTCAATCTGAAATATTATGTAAGTTCTGAATAAAAATATAGCCATTGCATCTCACTGGCAAAGCCATGACGTATTGTTACCCAAATGAGGTGAAGCCCAAAAGGAGGGTTATTATTGATTTATTTTGGGCTACACCGACTTTGAAAGTTTTTTATACCTTTTTCAACTTAGTAACCACTTGGGTGCCTAAAGGAGGCCGTAGTTTCTTTCCAATGCGCGTTTTTTTTTCGTGTGATATCGACGATGGAACGAGCTTACCCAGAAGAAGCCTGTTGTGTGTGAGTTTTAATTTAAAAAATACGTTACTTTAATTTTGATAGTGAAACTCCGTAAACGAGTTGAGGATAGATCTAATCTTAAAATTCTTCAACTAATTTCAAGTAATGTTCTATGTATTGAGATCTAGAACAAATTGAAGGCCTGCAGAACCAGTCTCGGTGCATTTGATAAAGGAGGCGGAAATATTACTACCTGGTTAATGACTTTGCAAGTTTGGCGCGTATGATAAACGGCATACTTAACTGGTTTGTATTACTTAGTTGTAGCGCTTCAGTACTAATCGTCTACGACTAAAGAGGCTTCGATTTGTAGGTATAAATATTGCTTAAAGCAGATGTTTACCATGGCTAAACTTTAAGTAGAGCTTCTTTACAGAGTCGTTTTCTGAACTATTATAATTAATTCAGGAGATGTTTCTAGACCTCCCAGCTTACTAAGTTATCATCGTGTGAACCTAAAGGTCGATAAAACTGAAGGTTTAGAACCTTCAAGATTCAATCAAGCTTCGTCTTCGTTCTTCAAGATTCGTCAAGATTGTTATCAAGATTGTTCTGAGTTCGTAGTTACAGTTTGCGTGTCTATAATTATGTATTAAATCGTGTAATTAAAACCCCAATATGTATACGTGTGTGGGGAAAAGTTTTTCAAAAATGAATAAAATATTGATATCCAAAACAAAAATATTGCGGTTAAAAGACGAACGTTTACTGCGCAATGAAATAGCATTTCTAATAAACACAACAATTCAATTAATCAGAATGAGCTATTGTAGTTGGTGCAAAACATATCTGTACTACAGCTTTGTGGTTAGTGCAATAAATAACCGTTTACGTATGTGCATGACTTGTTGTTTTGTTTATTATTAATAATGTTGATTCGCCGAACTTTATCAGCTGGTACTTAACAGAGTACCAAATGCATTTATGTACTTGGGAAGTCCCCATTTCTCTTGAACTACTTAAAAATGTTATAATCAGAAATATGCTATCTGTAGCACCCAATACTTTAAGCTTAAGATAGAGAAAGGCGTATTCCAAGAAAACTGCCTTACAGTATTTGAAGATTAAATGAAATTTCTCCGAAGTCTCGAACAGGATATTTAGCCACAAACACTAACATTCTGCAGAGTTTCCGCCAATTTTACGACCAACAGCTGCTACAAACACTAACTTCCTGAAAGCTATAATTATTTTATTCACATTCTAAGAACAGCAGGAATATGTACCTGAACAAAAGACGGTACAGTCCTCGTTCGTTCCAGGCTGGGACGGGGCAGTGCGTGAAGGCGCTAACATTGTGTAGTGCGTCCGCTAGGGCTGTGACAAGCGCGGCGGTAGGCGGCGGGCGTACTTTGTGCGTATGCGCAGGCGATACATACTCCCCCCCTCCCTTCTTCTGCGCACGCACCTCATACTCACCCCGACGCTCCAATAAACTCAACGAGACGTTCCCTTCTAGAAAAAAAAAAACAATATTATTTTATCAACATAGTTTTTATCTTACTATCAGTAGTCACTTAATTGAAGTCCTGTAACAGTGATTAAATACTCTGTGTGATTAAAATACCTATTACATGAATATGATTAAGATTTTATATCGCCGGACTGATAAGATGTGATAGTGCAATTATTGAATTGAATTGTTTGAGTATGAGCCTAGACTAGACTATAATAATATGTAAATATATTCATAGTGAAGGTGAACTAGATTTTACCATAATATGTATTGAACAAAGGCCCTTCATCTTAAATATTGAATGTTGTTATTCTCAAGAAAAATGTAATCTATAAACCTAAATCTAATCTGTAAGATGTTATTATTTAGTATCGGTGATAAATATATTGCGAATCAGTACGTAACACATATCGTGGGTTCCTGTTATCTTACAAGGATGAACACAAGTCTTATAGATAGTCAACTCACCGAACGATTGTTTATAGTCGTTGGTATTGCAGAAGTCTACAAGAATTTCCAAACATATTTCTATGAAGTTGTGTTCGTGTAGTTGTTCCAGCACATCGCACTCTAGAATCTGAAAATGTTTTGATTACGATGAAGATTTTAGTTCTAGCACGCTTTTAATGTTTTTAAATAGCTTTATATTTAGTTTTGCTTATCTTAAACCTGTCTTTAGGATAAAAAAACGTTATCTTTTATTGGTAGACATTGTTATGTTTAAGATAGAGTTGGAGAGAAAACAAAAACCCTGTTTCGATCATTTTAAGAAGCCATATTTGGAAGTGGTGCCTTATTGATCAGGCCATTACTACAGTATTTTTTCCAAAATATTCAGTAAGTAAACGTTAACAAAAAAGCAATACCTCAATAAAATTCAGAAATTTTAATCTGAAGACATTAAGATTAAGATTGATTGGGGTTGAGCTCACCAACGCTCTTCAACCTGTATATCGATGGACTTGTTGCCGAGCTCAGCGGTCGCCATATTGGATGCCATGTTGATGATGTTTGTTTTAATAACATCAGCTACGCTGATGATATGGTGCTGCTGAGCGCGTCAATAGGGGGGCTCAGAGAGCTTATAAACATTTGCGAAACGTTTGCTCAAACACATGGTCTTAAATATAATGTGCAAAAGAGCAAAGTCATGGTTTTTAATGCGGGTGCCAAGTGTCCGGCAGACGTCCCACCAGTAAGGCTATGTGGGTTACCCTTGGAGCGGGTACATACTTTTAAGTATCTGGGCCATATTTTAACGTCTGACCTGAAGGACGACGCAGATATTGAGCGGGAAAGGAGGGCGTTGTCGGTGAGGGCAAATATGATTGCCCGCAGGTTTTCTCGTAGCTCCAAGGATGTAAAGATCACCTTGTTTCGAGCCTACTGCACATCTTTTTACACGAGTAGTCTGTGGGTGTCATATTTGCAGAAATCCTACAGCGCTCTCCGCGTACAATATAATAACGCGTTGAGGGCACTGCTGCGGCTGCCTCGCTTCTGCAGCGCATCAGGAATGTTTGCGAGCGTCGGCATTGACTGTTTTTATACAACTATACGTAAGAGGGCGACCTCGATAGCGAGCAGAGTGCGGGGCAGTGGCAACAGTCTTCTTACCGTTGTTGCCAACAGGTTAGACGGACCTTTTATGCAGCATTGGCAGGCTTTACATGCACCTGTATACCGGGCGTGGGGCAGGTAAATTTTTTAGATTCATTATCAGATTAATATTATTCCTTTTTAATTATTAAATTTAAATTTTCATTTCATTTTTATATCTGATTGTGGACATGTCGTATTTACATTTTAAAAGTTTATATTTTGACATTTTACATTTTGACATTTTACTTTTGACATTTTAAATTTTGACATTTTGCATTTTGACACTACATTATTTTTATTTTTTTGACTCATGAAGTCTATTTTTATTTCAATTGTAGCTTTAAAATGAATTTAGAATTATATTTTATGAATTTAGATATTATTTTATGATTATGCATTTTTGGTAATTCGTAGTATGTGTTGTATATTGGCCCTCAGTATTATGATTATTTTTACTAACACTATTCTTTAAGTATACCTACTAACAAAAATATGGATCACTGTTGTCTAAATTGAATAAATAAAAAAATAAAAAAAAAAAAAAAAAAAATTAAATTTTATGCACATACAGATATAAATTGCAAATGAGCTGTAGGTATTTTGTTTTTTATTCAAGTAGGTTATCAAAAATGGTTCGATTCAGCGGTTTCGACATAATTTATGCATACAATAGGAATCGGTAAACTGGTATGCATTGTTTAAGTAAAATAAAAATAGCGCGTAAACATTGGCATTTCTTGACTATAAACATGTCGTGAGTAACAAATAAGTAGGTAACATGTATAGATACAAATAGATTTATATACTACAGTAACACTTCCTGCTGACTAATTATCACTTGTGTTTTAATGAATACAACTTGGAACAAGTGACTAGTATTTTATACTATCTGAGTAAGTGAATCTTAAAAGGTTCGCATTCCACAAACGAAATGTTCATTCAATGTTCAGGAGTTTTTAACCGACTTCTAAAAAAAAAGGAGGTTCTCAATTCGGATGTTTGTATTTTTTTTTTATGTTTGTTCGGGCATAACTCCGTCACTTGCTAACCGATTTGAAAAATTCTTTCTTTGTCGGAAAGGGTATACTTCTGAAATGGTCCCATAATTTTTTTTTCAAAATCGGACAAGTGGTTTTTAAAAATCAACAAAACTCGAAAAAAAACTACATTGTCCACATTGACCCATGAAAATGTGAACCACTAAAAACCGACTTCAAAAAAAAAAAACAAAAAAGTGAAGAATAAACTTTAGAAGAAAAACCAGTCTCTGAAGTCGGTGAATTTTGTTTGTTTGATTTAATTTTTTTGCCACCGACTTCAGAGACTGGTTTTTCTTCTAAAGTTTATTTTTCACATTTTTGTGTTTTTTTTTTGAAGTCGGTTTTATTTTTTGTTAAAAAGTTTTTTAGTGCAGCTTACGATGTTACCTACTTATTTTCTAATGAACTAGTTAGTGTAATTCTGAGTATAACTAATATGACTGTGTGTTCTTAGGTATAAAATAGTAGGAAATAGGTTGAGGAAAGTTAAAAATAATATCGTTTTGATTCGTATATTGTTAAAGCATATTAGTACACCATAATACTGTTAACACACAGTTTAGGACACAGGTACAAAATTTAAGTAACAACGACTTATAAGTAGTACGGAAGTACGGATGGTACCTTTACATATAGGTACCATCCGTACCAAGTAAGTTTCAGGTTATTAAGGTTACAATTAGTTTAATTAATTTAAAGTATATATATTTAACAAGGAGTTAAAGGGGCCAGCAATACATAGCTATATTGAAGAAGTTGATGAATTAAAATCAGCTAACAAGATTATTTATCCATCCAATTACTTTACTCAACGTTGCATTGATTTTTTCTTGGTTTTTTTCAGTTAAAGTAAAAAAAACATAGAATGCACCTGATAGGTAGGTACTAGGCAAAAAATTGTCGGTGGATATACCAAAATAATTGAAAAGCATACGGTCAGCATGCTGGTCATTTACTTCGTACCACACGTTCTGCATATACCTATGTATGTTGGCCAATGCATAAAACCTGGGGCCGTCAGATTTTGTCGACGATTGAGCTAACTGGAACTATAATTTCTTACTTATATCTTGTTATCTACCTATTCAAACTTATAGAGCGTCTGATGTTTCCTTCAGAGCCCCATAAAGTAGATATCCAACCAGCACGCTTATAAAAATGTTTCTTAACGGTTTCAATTATAAAAGTTATCCCTGATATAAAGGCTTTGTATCATTTTAAACAACATAAACCTATTTACTGGATCAGATACGCGAGATAGCGATGGGCCCAAAGATATCTGGTACACATAATAGTAAAAAAGAGAATTACTTACTTAAAAATAGACACGGAGCGTACTCGGTATTCGAGTTAACTTTTAAACAGGGCATGGACCAATAAAAATACCCCTTTCTGCTGTCAGTCGATATTTAGTGCAATTACATGAGCAATTAACTGGCTCGCCCAGTTTACTGATTGTTTACTGAAGCAGCTGATTGATTTTATCGGCACTTCGGTTCGGTAAACACATAATTAATAGTAGATTGATTCTCTTGATATTTCTGCAGTACATAAATCATCTGCTCAAGTGGGCATCTAGAGAAGCTGCTTGCAAATAGAAATGGTAATCATTTTGCGCACTAGCATTAAAGGAGAGATATACAATTATTAGTGTGTTTGCTGCGTTATAGTTCAGTAAATAAATTGCCGATTTAAAACGGGGTAAGTATATTGAGGTTCATTTAATTAAAATGTGTGGTTTGTTTGTTAGAAATAAATAACATTTATTTCGTCATCCTTTTTGACAAATATATAATTATTGTGATGAACTCATAGCTATTTGTTTAAGTATTTTCTTGTAAAAGATAATAATCACAACTTTTTCCTCAAAGGTGACGTCTAAAATTTCCAAAATTTAATTAAATACATGATGAAAACATACTAAAGTAAACAGCAGTTAGGATTTGTTTGTATAATAACTTGGAGTGACAATTGTCAATTTTATTATTGAGATTAAAAGTGCTATCAGCGCCATTACATAGACGAGCAATTTGTAACCTAAAACAATAGCAATATAATAATAGTTTATGATAACTGCATCCGCATGATTCACATAGTCGAAGAAAGACAATGATATTATTGGGAACGATTGTATATTTATCATCAATGCAAACTACGTGATTTCTTTGAATAATTTATAATTTTGAACTATCAACACAGTCTACAACTACAGCTGAAGTCAAATCACAAAAGAATTAGGCAATTTGGGTAATTCATATTATGAAATACACGATGTATGAATTACATTATGACTAAGAACTAAAATAAAATAAATAAGAGAATTCTTTCTAAACAATTTACACGCCCTCCACTAGAGGCTAGAAAAACATACATAGAGTAAATAATGCTAATTAAAATTAAATGGTAATTATTAAGTCTTATAGTGCCTTATAGTGTAAAAAAACCGACTGGTGGGAGCCCACGTCGCGTGGTTAGTGTTCCGTACTGTAACTTTCATACTAACATAATTTATGTCTTTTATCTCTGAAGGGTTAGGTAGCCGTGTACTAGTACACCTACATCTCGCCAGTTATATTTAAATCTTATGTAAAAGGGGGCGAGCCTTTCCGTCAACCGGGCACGGCGGACACTGAGAAATTCTACATGAAAAAAACCGATAAACTTTCAGCTCAAAGAAGATCACTGCTCAAAGCCAAAGGCGATCCATCAATACAAAACTTTGTTCATTATTTAAAAAAAATATCAGCAATAGTTCAAACTCAACTTTTATATTTAGTCAAAGACCGTCTTCGTGTCTTACCTTACGCCACGGGAAGATGACCATAAATCACAGGTTTTGAGTTAAACTAGAATGGATTTTACAGACAGATCAATCTGTAAGTTATTCGTCATAATTTGAGTTTTGCACAGTATTCACGAGTAAATTGTCTAATTTAGGTACACTAATTTATTGTGTCAGGTTTTCTCGTGACTTGGGTTTTTGACACTACACATTTTGAGCATGGACATGGACACCCCACAATAAAGTTTTTTTTTAAACATTCCATCTTTTTTCCCGATTACTGTTGTATCATCAATCACCGTTCATCGCCCTTTTTCTTGGGTCACATTTTTGAGGCTTTAAAATAATGACTGGCCGACAAAAAAAAAATGACAAAGGCATTTTCGAAGTCATCTTAGTACGAAACACTAATAATGAAGGTTTTTTTGTGTTATTTGGCTGCAAATTTCAGCCATATTCCGCCTTTGTTCTTCAGCATAACGCTTCGAGGATCATACTTGATCTCAGGGGTGGTTAGCTCGCAGGGCTCCACGTTGAAAGTACTGAGGATTGCGGCCAACCCGGCTGCAACAGTCAGCTGCGCGAAACGTGCACCTACAGAATAAACATTTTATCAATATTTATCACTACATTATGCACTCGGTTCATGTAGTAAACGACTTATCATCCGATATTAATTAGCTAATCATTGCAGATGCGTCATGCAAATATCTGCTACAGTAAATGCATAATAATATCTAATTTTCAGTCTTAGCAGCAATCTTTTGAATTTTTTGTTGCTATGTTTAATTTTAAGTTCAAAGAGCCAACTAAGTATATAGACGGAGTAAAGTAAATTGACATATCCCAGTAAAGACTTGTTTGATAATAGAGAATTTTATCTGCCATTGTATATGTGGACACAGGCTCAAGTTTTGTAAACACATGTATTCTAACGAAACAATGAAATGATTTTTAAATATTAGTATACGTACTTAGACAATGGGGACAAAAGAATGCTTGGTTTAGAAGGTATTTTCCCGCGAGATAGCCATAACATTAGGCGTAACAGTTAACACTTTATTTACATAATATAATATAATTATGACCTAAGTATTGCTCGAGCTCGATGCATGTTACTGATATAACATAATCGTGTATCAAGTTTACTTACCGGGACAGCTTCTTGGTCCTTCACCGTAAGCCATAAAGCCTGCTGGATTCAAATCATCTTTGAATCGATCTGGATCGAATTTGTTTGGGTCTGGGAAATGCCGCTCATCACGCTGTATGCAATGAATAGGTATTAGGACGGGGTCCTTGAGTTTCAGGGTAATATCGTTATCGAGAGTAATGGGCGAGGTACAGAGCCTCGTGGTCATGGGTGTGGGTGGGTGCAAGCGCAGCGTCTCCGCCACTACCTGGTACACCAGCCGCATCGCTATCACCGCATCATAGTTCAATCCATTATGCTCTTCTAGACATTCCATTATCTCCGCTCTTACTCTTTCCTGGATTTCTTGATCTTTTGCTAATTCATATAAAGCGAAAGACAGAGTTGTAGCCGATGTCTCCAGCCCCGCTAGCATGAATATGAATGAGTTCGACGTTATTAGAGCGTCGGTCATTAAGAAACCCGAATCTGATTTCTGTTCATTTAACATAAGCTGAAGGAAATCATGCCTTTGAGCTCCCGCTCGTCGCTCTGCCAAAACCTGGTTAATAATGCTGGTAAAGAAAAATTCGACTTCTGGAGAGTATGACCTCAAGTTTAGCCATTTAAACAATCTGGGAAAGAAGGTACGACAGTAGCGTTTGAGCACCGTAGCACGATCTATCTTAAACATTTTTTGTGACATCTGTAGGAATGGTGAATCTGGATTTTTGAGAGCCTCTGGGTCTACACCGAAAGCGCAGCTTCCGATAACATCAGTCGTAAATCTGGTCATCATACTTGGTACATTGATATCTTCTACCGATTCTTCGAGCAGTACATTTTTCAGCGTTTGGGCACATTCCGCTACCAGCGGAAACATAGCCTTCATCTTAGCAGACGAGAACGTCGGGGTGACTATATGCCGCATCGCCTTCCACTCAGCGCCGCCCATGTTCGCCAGGTTGCGGAGAAGCGGCTCGCGCTGCGTATCCGTAGACACCGACACACGATCACTGAAGCTCGAAAACTCCGTCGAGAATATAGTTTTTGCCATATCTAAATCAATTACCATCAAGGTTGGTCTGCGAAATTGAAAAAGTCCAACATATTTCTGGTCTCTAAAATTATCATAAAAAAATTTGAGCATTCGTGTGTAACTTCTTTTCATTGTAAACGTAGCTCCGAAGTTTCCAAATATGGGGCAGGGTTCCCTGTAAGGCACTTTTCTGAAGAACCAATATTTTCTTCCCTTTGAAGAATAGTGAAAAACAGCCAATAAAAGCATCAGGAAGAGCAAGAGCCCCACTATCACAAATAAAACACCACTGAGCCACATTTTGAATAGTTTTCACTTCACAGCTCGGATTTGAATAAAAAATGTTTGTTTAAGACGTTGTTTAAATAGCCGGCATTTCGTACGTATGTAAACAACACGGTCCGCGAGAGAAGCGTGGTGCCGGCAGCGCCTGCGGTGGCGGCGGCGGTCAGTGATCAAGTGAGGCGTATCGCCAGCGCGCGCTAAGATAAGCCCTACGCGCTGTAGTGGGCAGCTCGCACGACGCCATGCACTCAAGGCCATGCGTGTTGATGTACTGCGCCCGTGACTCGAATGTAACCGCGTATCGTTTGCTTACGATAACCATTGTATTCCGAAACGTGAATTGTAATAAGAAACACCTTTTACGCACTTTGCAAGTCATCTCAAAAAACGCCAACAACGATTAACGAGTGTTTGTTTACAACTCGGACGTAGGTCAATAACTTCGCGAAACGACAACTTAGCCTCGGTATATAACTCACCGGCTGAGCCCCGTAATACTGTGCCAATTACAATGACTAAGTACAAAGTTCTACGGTATTCCAATTTTACTTTAGAACTCTATGTTAAAAATTTAAAATACAGAAATACACTGACGAGTGCATAATTATATCTATTGGTGAAATGTATGAATATTTATAGTTTCATTCATATTAATAAGTTTTAAGGGTCAGGGCGTGTTATTTATGTGCTTTATATATCCAAGTCAATTTCTCCATTAAAGTAAACACGACAGGTCAAGGCACATAGACGTATATAAATATACCACTTAAGGTACGATTACCCTTGTTCTATTTTGGTGTGACACCCTCACATTGGCCAAGTAGAACAAGTCCATTATGAGTTATTTGATGGGGGAAGTAATTGAGTGACACTTCGAATTAACTGAACATAACTCTTATACTTTATTTCTGTTGTTTTTGAACAATACGCTATATTTTAAACTTAATAGGGGATTATATTATAAAATACAGCGCATTCCTGCTATTGTTTGCAAAATTCTGCGAGAGCTACCGCATTCGGTCCATTATTTAAATGTGATTTATTAATCAAACCGCAGGTCGAACGCTCCATGCATGCCAAACTAACATGTTCAATTTATCGCAACGGAATTTTTTATTTTGTTCTCCGTGAACGTGAAGGTAACGCTAGTGAATGTTTCGCAAACGGTTCATATTACTGAGTTACATACATAAAAGGAACTATTTGAAACGTTGTGTCATCGACGACGTATAAATTCAGTTACAATCAATAT
Organism: Diarsia mendica; assembly: GCA_949316265.1. NCBI lineage: Eukaryota > Metazoa > Arthropoda > Insecta > Lepidoptera > Noctuidae > Diarsia > Diarsia mendica. The sequence continues at coordinate 14,852,565 of OX438897.1, forward strand.
TAAAACAGCTACTTAATAAGCACTGAGTCAGCCACTAATTTCTATGGGGCTTGGCAGATATGAGGATAAAACCGCGTATTTTCCAGCGAGCAGTTAACAAGTTTCTGCCACTATTTAACACAGTTGAAATAGTAAGTGCTATTTCCACAGCCCGCGGGTGGTCCCATTCGTATTCGTTAGAGCTGTACGTAATTTATAGCTCGTTATAGCACGTGCTCAATGGCCCTAAGCTTGTTGAGCGCACCTTGTATAGGGACAATATATTACTTTATTTAAAACGGTGATGGTTTAATGCTTACGAATGAACTAGCTGTGAGTAATATCCGGATATAACTTTTACTTTGAGGAAGCAAAGTTCAAAACGAATCTATTGTGTTGTCTGTTAAAGTAAAAAAAAACAGTCCCCTTACATTTTGGTTTGTAAATTATGGGATACAAGAACTATTTCCTTCACATGTAAAATACTGTAATAAGCCCATACTACATACAATATTTTTTGTTTACAAGCCAAAATTCGCACTTTGTTCATATAGTATAGGTAGAGTGCAAAAACTCACATTATGGCTAAAAAACAACAAACTATAATAAGATGCGGCGGCGCGCGGCGTGTTTTATGATGAACGTGTGTGGTCACTTATCGGACATCACTCTGTTTTGCGCACATAACTACCCAGCGATGATCACTGAACTATAAATAATTCTCATTGTTATTTAAATCAATAATTATAATTTACCTACCGCAAGTAGACTGAAAACATAATAGAAATGCTATATTTTTTTAATGTTTTTAACTTAAAACTTATGAGATTGAGAAATGGAAATGGATATCCAATGTCGATAAAAATAACTATTTTCTATCTTGTCTCGACATTCCGATAAGGTATAAGGGGAAATGGATGACTAAACGAATAATAGTATAGACATATTCATTTTAGTAGGAATTGAATAGATAAAATGATAATAAATGATATCATTTGAAAGTGGCATCTCACGACATCTATTTTTTTATTGATAGGTTGGCTACTGGGTCAGGTGGAGTAATTTGAAACCTAACGTACGATTTGCGTGAGTATTAACACGTATACGCATAACCAATGCATCACTAAACTGGGATTTCCCACGTGAAAGAATTAATCACAGTATTATAATGTGTTACAAAATATCACAAAGTAGCTATAAAAAGCTTCGAGGAAAACCCAAACGCTGTAGTAGAAAATTAGCATGTCGAAAATACGAATGACACATACTTACATAAAAGTTGGGAACGGAAGGCTTAATTTCTAACTCAAATCCTATTATTTCATTTATATTACAAACAAAAGGCCAGTAAAAAAAAACCGATACATTTTTGACAGACTGAAATCAGAATCCAAACATTCTCAAAAATACGAGAATTGCCACACGCAATACCCAAAATTGCAATCACTCGATGGGATTGAAATATCGTGATCATGAGGGTTTTTTTTAACATATATACCAAAAGCAATTTATGATGGGATTAAAATTAATATTGAATATAAAGTTTCTTACATCAGACTTCGGTGAAGCCTTCGTCGCGATGGATGCGAGTAGGGCAGCCGCCGCCGCACGCACTGTATTCGCTTCGCCACATTGAGAAAATATGCTCGCCGCAAATTGAGACAGAGTTGATTCTTGTATCGCTTTATAAAAGGAAAAAAATATTATTTAATAAAGTAGTCTCCGACACAAAGCAAGAAGAGTACGTAAGGATCGTAGCAGATCCTCAGATCCTGCCTACCACTGGAACTTTTTTTGGTGTAGACGGTACTTTGATTTGACTACTATTGATTGTGGTATTAGTTCCATTATTTAGTTCATAAAAGGAGCATGTGAACGGATACTAAAGACACTCCAGTAGATGGAACACTGGTTTATTCCAATATTACCGCATCTGGCACGAGACTTTTATCAAGTTTTTGGCGCATTTGCCTAAATATAAGTAAAATATTAATCTAAGGCATCTGGAATTATATGCGATCGTATTTCTGAACGTATCAAACAGCAGCTATTGTACAAATAGATTGATTTATTTAAAAAAAAGTGACCTCCCTGTCTACCTCTATTTCCAAGACTTCAGTTACAGACTCTCACCTTGCATCAAGTGCGGCATCAGTTGCGTGTAGTGCGCAAGCGCGGCGATTACTTGCAACGCAGCCGCGCGTAGCTCTGCGCGTGCGGCGGTAGTACCCTTCACCACGGTGTGTACCACTTCGCTGTTGAAGCCTTCGCTCCATCTCTGGTTTTAGACAAAACAATTGTTTGTTTTATGAGCACGTCGTTACGCTTTAATTTTATTTAATTTTAAAAAAATAAGAAGGAATAATATGACGTAAAACAAAAAAAACGCACCCAACAGAAACTTTAAAGAGGCCTGCCCTTCTTGTTCCAAAGATCCAAAAGAACCACCAAGTGATTTTTAGAGAATAACACTTATCTTTATTAAATAGCTTTATTTCTACGCAATAAACCCTCGGTGAACCCTTACTGAGCGGCTCTATGAGAGAGGACACTATTTTTTTTTTTTTTGAGCTGAGGTAAATCATCATTTGACTCCTCCCGCTCTGGGCAGAGCGGTAGGGAGTGTCAGACTTTTACAGACTAAAAACCACCCATGTTCCTTCTTAGCACTTGTGCCGAGGCCGTAAAAGTAATAGCACAGCACGAATCCTACCGCCATAAAAGGCACCTAAGGCTAATCTAGCTGCCAAGTGTGCATTTGGCACTAATCCACGACTATCAGTCATTATAAAACCCTAATGGTCAAGGACGCTTGCTTCTGCTATCATGTTATGATAGTGACTTAATGCAATAATATACAGCATGTATCAGAAATGTGATGTGAGAAGGAGAGATCAATTAGATATTCAAACTTTGGCAGGACGAGCTCCTCGAAACGAGCGTCTCGGAAAGCATGTTAGGCCGTTGGCCACGGCTGCCATATATAGATCTTTGATAGTCGTTACAGGTAGTCAGTGTCCATAAAGTCTGACGACCAGTATTACCAAGGGTTTCGTATTACCAAGGGTTTCGTATTACCCAGTACTAAACGGTTTGTGGCGGTGAGATAGCCAGACGCTCCATGTAAAATACTAGTAACCAGCTGTATTTGGTTAGACTGGAAGCCGACCCCAGCAGAGTTGGGTAAAGGTGCTGAATATTCTTTCGCGAATACGCTGCCCTTAGACAAAATTGTTGAGTTTGATGGTCTATACCGCATCCTTAATATGACCGCGACCGCTAATACCTGATACATGCTGTACATTGATGATCGGCATTTAAAATAGTCTTAAGGGGTACGGCTGGCAAGATATCGATTTATATTCGGAGTTTATTTGCGTCGTTTTATCGACTGAACTGCACAAGCATAAAACACACCTACAGACATTATGTCAGCAGCATTTATTGTTTTATGATTAAACACATGCGAAAAGATGTCTCAATTAACACATTACATAAATAGTTTCTTATCAATAATTGGTAACTGGTTTCTTTAATATAAAAGTCGATGCGGACTCAGACCAAGAAAAAAAGAAAGACGGCGCGCCGCGAACACCAACAGTGAAACCACAAAACCACACGCCTATAGCAAGTAAACATACAAGCTCACGCACACACCTACACTAAAACCACACGCATTTCTCCTAGAACGTCACGACTTCATGAGACATTGTCTACACACATAGATAAAAAGTTGGCTTCACTTTTGATGTTCGTGGCGCGTCGTCTTCCTTTTTTTGTTGGTCTGAGGATGCGGAGTGGTGAGCAAAATATCAACAGTATAGCCTAGTCCTTGCAATATTGACACGTATCAAAACCTGGTAGGAGATAATAATAACTAATCTAAATAATAACTGCCGCTCGTATCATTCTTCAAGTTAAGATGTGCCTCCCTAGGTTGGTCTGTGGATGGATGACCACCCATTACAAACCGAGTTTCCTCCGTACTTCGGAAAGCACGTTAAGCAGCTGATCCGGTTGTCAATGAGAAATCTTTTACAGTCGTTACAGATAGTCAGTGGCTCGAAACATTGACAACCAGTTTTACCAAATGACTCAGTACTAACTGGGTTGTGGAGGGCGAATAGGCAGTCGCTCCATGTAAAATATATTCTGTATTAAGTACAGCTATACTATATCCGGTTTGATTAGGGCCGACCCCAACATTGTTGAGAAAAGGCTAATCAGATGATGATTGGAATTCACATTCCTGGTCGATAACGTTGATTGTGAAGACAAATCTAAAATACGTAGAACAGATACGTTCACAGTTAAATCGAGCCTTTTCAGGAAGAAGAAGATGCATAATTTTACAGGAGAACGTTTTTCTTAATATTTCTCAAATATATTTACAGCATCAATTTGAAATTTTACTTGGTGTTATATGGGCACCTCCCTATTAATTCAAATGTATGAACTCAAGTAAGTGACAAAAGATTCAAATCAGTTGATCTGGCGGTTAATAATTAAAACCGGTTTTTGGGAATTTAGGCGCTTACGATGTTCTTCCTGAAAAGGCTCGAAATGATACCAAACGAAAGTAGGCGAAGTGAACTGTCGTCATGGAGAAAATATTTATTTGTTATCATCTGACTAAACATAATTTGATTAAGCACTTTTATCTGCTACACAGCACTTGACACAAACGACATTATCGATGTTATGCGGAAATTATCCACATTTACAATTGTAAGAGAACTGAAGAACTTACTGGAATAATGACGACACGGTTGGCGCAGTGGCTCAAGCAAGGGACTGCTGCGCTGCGTGTCGCGGGTTCGATCCCCGCACGGAACAAATATTTGTATGATCTACAGATAGTTGTTTCGGGTCTGGGTATTTGTGTATGTGAGTTTAAATGTTTGTGAACGCACCCACGATACAGGAGAAAATCCTAGTGTGGGGCAACGTTTTAAAAAAAAAAAAAAAAAAATGACACTACTTTTATAGAATTCGGCGTTTCTTTGCGGATACCCATGACATTCCATGGTAGTCATCATCATTTGTCTAACTATGTTGGAGTCGGCTTTCAGTCTACGGATGCAGCTGAGCTGCGTCTTTCTACATCGTTCTCACATAATAATATAAGGTCCCATTAAAATAGGTGGACAAAATTTCAGAAATCATTCAGACCACCAAAATAAGAACGATGGTAAAAAAATAGTAAGAGAAACGCATTTAAGTAGGTACCTACTCATAAAAGATGAGTTTGTTCTAGAGGGCCGGCAATTTATTATTTTAAGTAAAAAAAAATAACTTTATTTAAGAGGAGGAGTTTTTCGATGCCCTTTTGTAGTTAGTTTGTTTTTAGGTTAGTTTAGTTTATATATTTAGTATAGTCTTTTATTACAATAAATAATAAAGAGGCAATAGATTGTCAATTCTTTATTTAATGTTTTTTTTTTGTTTAGATATCTTTGGTGAGACCTACTGAACGCTGCGTTAAAATTTGTCCACCTATTTTAATGGGACCTTATATATGAACTCAACATGAATGATGTATTTAAGATTTTGTAACAATATTTTGATTCAAAAGAGTGTCCATGGAGTGCTTATAATGGTCTAATTGAAATAAATTATTATTTGAGTTTGAATGGCTTAAAAATATAACTAAAAAAATCAGCTTCTGAAGTCGGTGACATTTTGTTTGTTTCATTTCGTTTTTTTTGCCACCGACTTCAGAAGCTGATTTTTCTTCTGAAGTTTATTTTTAACTTTTTGGTGTTTTTGAAGTCGGTTGTTTTTTTTTTGTAAAAAAGTTTTTTTATTTTTTCATTTTTAGTTGTAATATCATAGAAATATTTACTATACATATAACATTCGACTAAGAAACCTACCCCTAATCCTTCAAGATACCCTTATTATTGCTTTCAACTCCTAACCTTTGAGAAGTAGTACCTTTCATCATCAGCTTATCAACATGAAGTGATGACTGCTAGATGCGAATACTTGTATGGCGTCAGAAAAACACGACACGTAATGTGCCTATGAAATTTAAGGGTTGCCCTCGATTTCTCTGGGATTTCATCACCAGGTCCTGGTTTCCATATCATGGTACCATCCTTGAAATATCTCCTTCACAATAAAAAAAAAATCATCAAAATTGGTTCATAAACGACGAAGTTATTCGCAAACACACATAAACGAAAAATGTTCAGAAATTAAGAAAAATCTTCATAAAATGAAAAGTACTGGGCCAAACTATACTAAATTTTTATGGGACCAAATGGCAACCATTCCGCATCAAACTAAAAAAGAATCACGTAAATCGGATCATAAATCGCAGCGTAATCGATGTACATACATAAAAAAAAAAAATACCGATCGAATTGAGAACCTCCTCCTTTTTGGGAAGTCGGTTAAAAAAAAAATACCGATCGAATTGAGAACCTCCTCCTTTTTGGGAAGTCGGTTAAAAACTGACATACTGCGCCAACTACAAATTAATTGAGATAGAGGCAACAAGACAGTTATATCAACAATTTGTTTGGATCGAAAAAGGAATAGAAAATAATTTCAATATATACCTGAACGGGTATTGCTTCTTCATGAATCTGCCTCAACAACGCAAGCAAGGCTAACATGGCGTCGAGCCTGCACGCCTGTCCTTTACATCCACCGTTTGAAGCACATCCACTCAGCGTCCTTCCCACCAGCCGCAGACATTGGATGAGGGTGTCTTCAGACAGCTTGCAGTAGCGGGAGTTTACAGCGTAGCGGATACAACGCATCAGCTCGTTTAGGTATCCTACAAACGGTATTAAATGTAATATTTCCATAAGGGGTATACTGTCCGGGCTGCGGGTTGTTCGAAAGAGATACCGCGGCCCCGGACACAAGGGCATGGGATGATTTTTCATGATGTCATTTGATGATTTCACAGGCCTCAAAAAAAAATGGTGGCTCCCATACAACAAACGCGATTTTTTGTAGGTAGATAATGGTACGGAACCCTTCGTGCGCGAGTCCGACTCGCACTTGGCCGGTTTTTTTTGTTTGATAACACCATGTGTCACAAATAAATATATTGTTATTTGAATTATCATAATTATGCATTTCATATCGCGGACACTGTGCAGTGGGAGTATACTGCGATTGTGGAGGGCGTAACTTCAAAAAAACCCATTTGTTAAAAACATAGATAAGTAGTCATAAAACGAAAACAAGGAAAACCAAAACATGAAGCAATAATAAACTTGCAAAATAATCAATGGTGTCACTCGATTACATCAGAAATTTTGACGTAAAGTGGTCAGTATGTTATCTTAGCGTGTTCCCGAAATGAATCGGCGAATTCTCTGAAATCAATCAATCTTATCTATCAGTTCAACGTCCGATGTCGGTAAAAAGTAGGTCTAATACGGAATAAAGAGATAGCGAGACGAACTGGATTCTTTTTGCAGGGATTGGCAAACCCCGTCCGTCGGAGCAGCGGTTGCCCGTTAGGGCTGCGGGTTGATCGCAAGAGATACCGCGGCCTCGGCATAAAGGGTTAAGAAGAAACATGGGTGGTTTAAAGTCAGTAGAAGTCTGACACTTCGTTTCGCTCTGCCCAAGAGCGGGAGGGGTTATTGGACGATTTACCAACCGCCAAAAAAAAAGGGATTGGCAAACCGGAGCACTGGATAGGGATAAGTGGAAAGAGGGAAGGGAGCCTTTGCCCTGCAGTGGGACACAAATGGCTGATAATAATAATAATACGGAACAAAGCAACTTACCTAATACATGAAAGTTTTTCAGATCAATTTTTTCTAAGCAGGCGAGCAGTATTTTGAGTAAACTCTCTAACTTATAGCTGTCGTAGTCATCCCAGTTTTCAAGCATCATGATACATCGCAATAGAACTTTGACGATGTGTATGTGAAGTTGAGTTACGTCTATAGTCTCTTGAACTGTTTGCTGGGGATACAGTTGGTCTCTACTCAGGAGGGAAATTATGTTTGCTTCGTTACCGATGAAGGATGACTTTATCCAGGACATTGTACCGTCTACAAAACAAAATGTTAATTAATTCTCAGAGATATTAAGCATTAAGTATAGGACTGCTTTGTTGGTTTAGTAGTCGCAAACGCGACTGGTGAGCATGAGGTCTTCGGTTCGGTTCTTGGGTCGTGCAAAGTGTTGTTGGGTTTTTGGGGGGTAGAGAAACAGGGTGTAAAGTTCCTCATCCCCCGTTGAAAAGGGAAGATCCTCCGACCGGACGGCGGGTGTTGTGTCCGGTGGGCTAACTGCCCGACATATGTAAGTCGGGAACTCCTCTAGAGGCTTATGTCTCGGATAATGTTGATGGCCCGATGTAGGAATTTCTGTCGATCGTTGTTAGTACGCAGGTGTTGCGATAGATGTCGCTAGTCGCCACAGGTTTTTCCTTCAAGAATTTCTCAGTAGCAGCCATGGAGTCTGGATTTCTCGCCTAATTCATGGGACTTGAAGATAACTGGCGAAATGTTCTGCCTAATCCTTCGGTTCGGGTATTGCAAGCGGGATGTAATATTATGCACTAAGGGTTGAATAAAAACGGGTGTGCAGCTGACATTTACCTACAGGAAAATATAATTACACGTGTGACATGGTATCTCAACTCCACACAGCTGTATTTGAGAATTATCGTTATCACACGTATTCCGTATCTACGCATCACTTATGGTCTGGTATTAGAGACGGTATAAGATAAAGCCATTGTCACAGAGGATGTTTGGCACATGCCCTCACCTTTTTTTTTTTTGTTTACTGTTAACAACCAGTCATTGACAGATTGGAAAATTCTTTTCACAACCTTTATTTGATACTAAAGCAGTCTAGGAATTTCTCGTGTATCGTGGCTGTCCTACCTGTAGGCCATATTAATATTTATTACGTGCAGGAATCGAACCCGCGACACGCACCGCAGCAGCCATTCGCGCAGCCATTAGGGGCGGATTTGTTGTTCAACAAATAGGTACTGTCGAATGGAATTTTTGAAATTGTACACTTCACCATATTCATCTTCCATTCGGCTCGTGCCGATCGGAAAACTATCTCTGCATCGGCATCTATCTCTGTTTAGAGATGTTCGGGTCGACTCAGACTATTCACGAATATGAACACCCTTTTTTTGTCATGTCGCTGTTAGTGTTCAGAGGAACTTGTCCCATACATTCGAGCCCTTGTCATCATCATCATTTCAGCCGTAAGACGTCTACTGCGGAACTTAGGCCTCCCCCTAGTGTCGCCCCATTGACAGGTCCCGTGCGTTTCGCCTCCGGCGGATCCCTGCAACTTTCACCAGGCCATTGGTCCACTTAGTGGGAGGCCTCGTAGTGTAAAAAAAACTTACCACAATTAGGCACATTGTCCATATATGCGACTACGAAGTGCAATAGAGAGCAAAGCAGTGAGGTGTCTCGAGACGAAGCGGGGGGTGCGTCTAGGAACCGCTTTGTGTGTTGCCATGGCAACGAACTGAACTCCTTCTTATCGACGTACGATGAAGGAACTAAGTATACGTAGCTAGAAAAATAAATCAATTGAAATTAATCTACAGGGAATTCCGTAAAGCTGTCATATTGTAGCAATGTATAAGTATATTAATTTGAATACCCGAAACGCAGTATTTTAAGATGGACTAATGTCCAAGATAACTAATGTGCCCAAGCTCGCTGGTGAATGACCGTAATTTATTCTGTTCATGGCGACTTCGACTATTCATCAGTGAATGTGTTCATTTTGAAATTAATAAAATATGATCACAAATATGATTCATAATTTAACTGCTGCGTCCAAGTTGAGCGCAAAAAAAACTTTCGATCCCCAATTTTAGGTATTCATAGTTACAAATACAAGCAGCGAGTTACTATGGGTAGGTACGTGAGAATACTAGTATTGTACGGAATTTCCAAAAACTTACTAGTGCAATCTCGAAAACATTGAAAAGAAAAAGGTGAAAAAATATAAGATATCTGGCCCAGTTAAAATAATAATAACAAACCTTTCTAACAAGTGCAGTGCTTCTGTAACATGTCTATGAGTAGTAGCATTTTGTAGCGCCATCAAGGCTCTGGTGCAGCTGTATATAGGGCAGGAGGCTTTCAAAGCAGCCAGGTCTCGAGGGGCGGGGCGGAGCGCTAGCGGGGCCACGGAGGGAGGCTCCGACAGCAGTCGGGCGCGGCCCGAGTGAGTGCACCACCAGCGGACTCGCACCGCGGTCCGCCACTCATCATCAGCTAGCAGCCATTCTGTGTTGGAATGGAATGGTTAAACTTATAAACGATTTAATTGTTACGTTTAAAAATTGCTAATCTAGCAGATACAGCGCAGTTGAGCTGTATAATTAATTGTTAAGCTGTTTGTTGTTATTTGTTTATGTATGTGCTGCTCTTTTGTGTTGCTGCTGTCCATTAACGAATAAATACATATTCTATTCTATTCTATTGTATTCTATTCTATTCTATACACGGCGAGATAGAGAAAATGCATTTGAAGAACAAACGATATTATGACGTTGGCTTCCTGACTATAGTATAGAAAAATAGTCGAATTCCTTTCCTATTTAGATAGAGTTGCATAACCTTACACACTATTAAATACTCAAAAATCGTGCCCGCAATACATAAGCATCACTGTTTATTGTTTTATCCACAGGTTTTATCAGAATTATCATTTATTGCAACAGTATGCGACGTACGCTTGCGTTATTGTTCAACTCACCTCGATCTTTTGCGCGCAATCATCATGATACCACTAATATCATGCATGAGCGCTGTACCTAAATATGTTCGGAACAACTGAATTAAAGATTCAACCTATCTATTTTAAATTATTGCAAGTAATTTAAATTCAGCACAATGTTTTGTCGAGAGGTAGTCTTCTTGACGTCAATGCATACTTCCATACTAATGTTATAAATGCGAAAGTAAATCTCTTTGTACATATGTCTGTTAATCTGCTTGTAGCCTTTTTACGATTAAACGACTGAAAGGATATCAATGAAACTTATCACACGGTTTGACCATAAGCAAACTGGATGTCTTCCTTGAGAATTGGAAAGACTTTGCATCGAGACCGTTGGAAGGACTGGAGGGGAGGCCTTTGCCCAGCAGTGGGAAAATATGGGCTAGATATAATAATTGACTAATATAATAGTTTAGGACAGAATACTTTTCGTCCCGGATCTCGTAGAATAATTCCAGAATTCCACGCAAACCCGCGGGCTGTAGCTAGTGCTTTTACATACGTCACAATATCCTATTTAGAAATCCGACGAGAACTTTGCAAGAAACTATGTAAGGAAACTTGAATTCTGTTAGTCCTTGAGAATTGTTAACTCATTCACTCGTTGTCACGTGTAACGCATAATAATTAGAAAACAATGTTCTCGAACATATTGACACTAAATGTATTAAAATATTCTACAAAAGTTTCGGCATCCAAGGTGCTTGCATATTGACATAAATCATGCAGGCAAATTGGGTCAACATAATATTCATGAGAGAAAGTGTGAATTTATAAGAAACTTGGTTTGTTAGTTTTAAAATGTAAAAAGTGACATTACTACCGCACTACTATCACATTGATACATGGTTTTATTAGGTCCATCTAATTAATAAATTAAATTGTAAAAACCAAACACAAAAATCAAACATTGCCGCCTTGGTGGACGTCTGCCATCCGCGAGCTTATTGTTATCAACTGGGTATACCCGGTTAGTCTTTGAGCTGCTACTGAGAAAGCATTTTTTTTTACTAGCCTACTCTGTCCCACTCCTGGGCAAAGGCCTCCATCCACTCTTTTCACTTCTCGTGAACCCGCGCGTCCTCCTTCCAGTTTTTACGAAACCGATCTAATTCATCCCGCCCATCTCCTTGGCCTGCCGCGAATATTATTTAAAAAATACTAACCCACATACGAATGCTCAGCATTGGGGCTAGTATTCCAATAGCTATTCACTTCAAAGGGTAGTGAAGTTCTCTTCGTGACGCTCAGGGGTAGCGCCGGTATGCGACGTCGCGACGCATCCAACTCTTGCAGAGCGAAGCCGGCCCACGCGACCAGCGCTAGCACTTGTGTTGCCATCAGTACTGTCGCATCGTTGGCGGGAAATACTAGGATCACTGGAATTTTAATTAGTGTTAGCTATCATCATCGTCATCGTCAGCCTATAATGTTCCCACTGCAGGGACTCAGGTTTCCTCTCTAGAAGAGGGATGGGCTATAATCCACCACGCGGGCCCAGTGCGGGTTGGTAGATGTCACATGTCTTCGAATTTTTTGGTTCTAAGACATGTCGGTTTCCTCACGATGTTTTCCATCACCGTTTTGAGAGATCCCGCTGTACATTTGCTCTGAATGAATCGGGATAAGGGCAGGTGAATGATGATGATGGGCAGAAGAATAAAGTATGTATATTTATGTAGATACTAGCCGTGCGCCGCGGTTTCACCCGCACGCAACCCCCGACAAGCCTATCGCTTAGCGTCCTTTGTCACTTTTATTTTTATTTTTTGGAAAAATAATTAAGAGGAATCATTTTAATATAATCTAATACAAAAAGTATTTCGATGCCTTTTTATAGTTTATTGTTAGTTTAGTTTATTTTATAGTTTTTAATTAACAGAGAAAATAAATATTCGATAATACAAAAAAAATATATATGCGGCTGGTAGTCCCAGCAGTAGATTTTGAAATGACAAACAGACACTTCAATTGTATTTATTTCTGTACATAATGATTGCTGTTGGTCGGATATCCATACTTCCATACTATCCATCCATACTTCCATACTAATATTATAAATGCGAAAGTAACTCTGTCTGTCTGTCTGTCTGTTACTCTTTCACGCCTAAACGGCTGAATGGATTTTGATGAAATTTGGTACAGACATAGTTTAGAACTTGAGAAAGGACATAGGATTTTTTTTTTTCGCGAAATAAACCAAAAATCTGCCGGAAGTCACTATTCCACGCGAACGTAGTCGCGGGCAAAAGCTAGTGATCTATAAATACCGCTGAATAGCACATTAGGATAATTATAGCGCTTAAAAGGAAGTTACCGTTGCGATGAAGGAATAATGCCGACCTCAGATAAATTAAGATAACGGTAGCCTCCTATATCTTTAACCCGATTTGATGATGTTAGGTTAACAATAGATTTGTTATTGTATTTGTATCGCTAGGGGGCAACGAACTGTAACGTACTTAAAGAGATGTATATTTATGATTATACAATCTATTATTTACTGACAGAAAGAGAGTAAGATAACATCAAGCCTGTTATCCTCGAAGGTTAAGGCAGAGGAGTACCTAATAGGCTAGTCCACCCACATTTCGCCATTTATGCCTAAGTCTCTCCTTACTCACTTAAGCTTTGCCGTGCTCGACAGGGTCTATATGATCATACTTATGGGCATGGCGAAACTATAAAGGTTCCATGTTGACTACGGAACCCTAAAAAATCCAATGCTTTTCATGTATATTTGTAGCCTTTTGTGCATCCAAATTAATTATTCTGTTTACCTGTGGTTTATTACTGGGTACGAAACGAATTCCCCACCACATGTTAAAGCAAATAATTGTGGAATTGCTTGTGTACTAAAAACTAAATATACAATTTAGCACCTTAACCATCTTGGGACATATGAAGCACACAAATTTCCGAATTACGTCAATGTACTCTTAAAAATTGAGACAAATATTTACTGGATATTTGACCATGTGTACAGTAAATACAGTACCTATAGAAGAAGCTACAGCAGAGGCATGAGGGTAACAACCCGCCATCTTCCAACCTCTGGGCTGCCACCGGCTACTGAGATATATATAATGAGCTCAACAATACTGCCCGGCCTGGGAATCGAACCCAGGATCACGCATTAGACGCCGCGCTTGCGACCTCGAGACCAATGAGCCGGTCTAAAGTAGTCAGTCTTAGTTTAATACCCGTAAGACAAGAGGTTATTACCTGCTTGCTATCTGCAAATAAATCACGGGAAGCACTCATCACGCTGGGGCTGTGGGTTGTTTGAAAGAGATACCGCGGCCCCAGCCATTAAGAGCCAAGAAGGAACATGCGTGGTTTTTAGTCAGTAGAAGTCTGTCACTCCCTTTCCGCTGCGCCCAGAGCTGGGAGGAGTCATTTCAAGATTTCCCACCCTCCAAAAAAAAAAAAAAAGCAGTCTTCATAAAATTACCTCTAATCAGAAGTGAAGGGAAATCGGGTATTTTGGCCAAATTGTGTCTGCTAACGAAACAGACGCTGTTTAGTATAGACACGCAGCTGATCGCACATTCCGGGAACGCCAAGTAATCGTCCACCATCAGCGACATTCTGAAATATTAGAATAGAATAGAATCCATTTATTACCAGATAACAAAAACCCTGCAATTTTGGTCCACAGTTTGTCCGGCATGCGGCAGACATGTCCTGCCCAGTCCCACTTGAGTTGGGCAGCCTTTTGAGCCACGTCAGCTATATTTGTTTTGGAGCGCAATATTGTGTTTCGAACACGATCCGTTAATTTAACACCTTATATACTGCACTCGTGGGAAAGAGCAGGCTGGAAAAAAAAATCTAAGACCCAAAGATAAATACCTTAACTTAAATTTACCAAATAGCAAAAAACAGCCGTTCGATACATTTTGAAGTTAGGCGAACATAAATATGTACTGAACAGCTGTTTTTTTTTCGCGATTTATATTTGGTCCCATAGTAAAAGTTGTTTGTTATCATGAGAACAAATACGTGTGTATCGGTCACTAATTACCAGTCACCCTATATACATTCTAATAACATCTGTGTTAGTATAACTAACTTAAAACTATGTTAGTAGCACTTTACTTACAAATATCGAGATTAAGATAAAATAAACTATGTTTAGAATATGGTTGGAAATGTTACGATAATACAAATCATTCTAATATGGACAATAACAACGTTACGCTCATAGGATCATACGATTGATAACAGTTATTGAGACTTAAGATTTTTTGCAGACGAATCATAAATACGAAAGTCATTACCTACTTATGATGAGGTTATTGACTGATAATGATAGGAACTAAAAACCGGCCAAGCGCGTGTCGGACTCGCGTACGAAGGGTTCCGAACCATTATCTATAAAAAAACGGCAAAAAAATCATGTCTGTTGTATGGGGGGGTATATTTTTGTTGTTAGAGCGACAACAGGAATACATCATCTGTAAAAATTTCAAGTGTTTAGCTATCACGGTTCATGAGTTACAGCCTGGTGACAGACGGACAGCGGGTTCTTAGTAATACCCGTTTTACCCTTTGGGAACGAAACCCTAGAAAGAATTGATTCAAATGATCTTGCAGTGTTCGTAAATTGAAATAAAACTGAATTTGTCAACGAGATGACGTGGCCTCGGCACAAGGGCAAAGAAGGTACATGGGTTCGGTTTTTAGTCAGTAGAAGTCTGACACTTCCCTTCGCTCTGCCCAAGAGCGGGGGGGGGGGTCATTTGATGATTTTCCACCCACCAAAAAAAAAACCCCCAAATTCCAAAAGCCCAAATTTCGCATTTTTAACATATCAATTACAAAATCGTTTCGCTTTATCAGTAAACGAGAACGTGTCCTTATTTGTATGCATGAGAACCATACTACAGATAGCGCGCGAGTTGAATGCAGAGCTTAGGAATGCGGTAGTCTGTGACAGCACTACCGCATTACACTAGTGTGAATAGCACAGCACTACACTGCTCCCGCTCTTTACCTCAGACCCCGACTGCATTCAACTCGCGCGCTATCTGTAGGTATTCATTAATCCAAACATCAGTTTCAGGGCTGAATACTTAAACGCAAACTTTTACGTTGCCATTTACTTGATACTGTCTCGTTACTTCAAGATTTTAGAACATTTTTAGATTTGTAGAACAGTAATAAGTTTATACCCTCGCTAACACTCCTAAATGAGAGGTATTTATCTATGGTTCTTTGATACCGGAAAATAAATGGTTAATTATTATTATTAAAACCTTACCTAAGTGTAGCCACAATAATCTTCACGCCATCATATTGCAGGAAAACATCGTGTAAATTCTGTTGTCGCACTATGACAGCGAGTTGCTGCAACGTGCTACGTCGGAGAGATGGCTCTAGTGTAGGTTGCATCGTTGGCCGTGAGATATATTCACCGTGTTCGTCTAGAATTATGTCTTGTTTCAACACGTCCAAAATTTGAGTCAATCCTGTAGTCTAAAGATATCAATAAAATTGTATTGAAAACTGTATTTTCTTTATATTCATATTGAAAGTAAATTAGAAAGAGAGAGTAGAGAGGATGAGAAAGACAAAACAAAAGATAGTTGGATTGTGCTATGAATGCTTATGAAAGCCAAAGAAATAGTTTGATAGAGTCACGGTTGAGAGGAAATCCATCCCATTCAAGATGAAACAAGGGAAGAAAATGATAAGACGACGATTGGAAGTATTAGAATATCTCATGCCAAGTTATATACCTGTGGTACTTTGGATGGTGAACTGCTATAGTCAACGTTAAATTCTTCTCGTTTGACTCTTCGTAATGCGCTTAACAAGACATCGGCACGTAAAGTGTCCTTCGGCGGTAAGTAACGTTCATCATCTGCAAACATTCATCATCAGCCTATAATGTTCTCACTGCAGGGACTCAGGCCTCCTCTCTAGGAGAGGGATGGGCTATAATCCACCACGCGGGCCCAGTGCGGGTTGGTAGATGTCACATGTCTTCGAATTTTTTGGTTGAAAACATCGTGAGGAAACCTCACGATGTTTTCCTTCACCGTTTTGGGAGCAGCGGTGGCCCAGTGGTGTAGGCCACGACTTACGAACAGTAAGTCGTGGGTTCGAACCCAGGCAGGCACATTAGTTTGTGTAATTTATTTCATCACCGCTGCTCTCAAAACGCTGTAAACATTATTACGTATGAAATATTTATCATAATTTCAGCCGAGTCGTCCACTGCTGGCTAAAAGCCTCTCCCTAGACGATGTCTATGTCTCTCGCATGCTGTGGACTACTGGAAATTCTTCGGGCTATGTGTGTGTGGTATTAAAATTGACAGATACAATCATATTCTAACAACAAATGTTTAGGCATATTGGAGAAGGAAACATGCATATTATGTCCAGCTTGTTATATTATTTGCACATCAGAAGAGCTGAAGGACGCTACTGAAACACCCAGTTCCATATTTTGGGCTGACTCAATTTGAATTGTCATCGACACGTAAATAAGAAGAATCGCCATAAGTGTAAAATTTTCATAATAAACCGTAACTAACCTAATAACCGACACAAGCCATGTGCCGCATCAAGCTGCACGGCGACGCATTGTACGAACAAAAGCCGCACCAAGCCGGCCGTCACCTCAGCCACAGACACGCCCAGACAATCCGCTATGTCACGCTCTAGAGACTTGCATATTGCCTTGCCTGTAACAATGTTTATTTTTAAGTAAATGCATCATCTGGTAAAGCCGGTCTTTTTGAGGCAGCCGTTAAGCAAAGATTCCTGCTATTTTGTTCTACCTTGGATTACACCTTTGTAGTTGTATCCCATGATTGGCTAATTGCCACCTAAACCCCCCCCCCCCCCCCCCACCGGGATTGCTGACCCGATAGCACATAGGAGGTTTTACTACTATTGCATAGTGTTAATCAGTTCAGTATCATTTTTTCGTGCATGGAAGTCGAGCAGCCGTGGTGTACTATTATAACGAAAGAACACTGCAGCCATCACTAACGCGGACAAAGTCACAAGCTGCTGTCGAAATATTATAAAGTCGCTCCCGCTGTTTGCACGCTTAGATCTTTTAAACTACGCCACGGATTTTAATACAGTTTTCACCAAAAGTTAGACTGATTCAAGAGGAAGGTTTATATGTCATACATTGCACCATGCGAAGCCGGGGCGGGTCGCTAGTTAAAAATATATCAGAAAGTTAGTCACCTAATTCTGTCTCATGGGCAGCATAGACATGTAGTAGCGGCAACACAGGTAACAGACTAGCCAAGAGCCTCCACCAACAACTCTCGCTTAGCACCAGGCGCCCGCGCAGCAAATACAGCATTATTTCTGAACAACTATCTTCTACCTGCAATATTAGGAACAAGCATCCATGTGTAAGAAGTTTTTACAAACACATTATAATAATAATAATCCACAACTATCACACAACGCCATCTAGTCCCAAGCTAAGCAGAGCTTGTGTTATGGGTACTAGACAACTGATAAACATACTTATATAATTCTAAATACATACATATTATAGATAAATTACACCCAGACACAGAACAAATGATCGTGCTCATCACACAAACATTTGTCCTGGGTGGGAATCGAACCCACGACCTCCGGCATAGCAGTTAGGGTCACTAACCACTACACTAACAGGCCAGTCATGTATGCATAATAATAATATTATAAGTTTATAACAGTTGATCTAAAATGTTAACCAATAATTAAATAAACGACAAACATTAAAAAACACATATTTCGATCATTTTAACCTTTTGAGCGCCACAGTCACGTATAGACGACAAGCCGAACAAGCCAAAAAGTACCTTATTCTAGCATCAGAATCAGATTTTGATTCGGACGATTCAGTAGCCGATAAAGATTTACTGTCGACTTAAGAGCGTAGACGGGCTGCGTATAATATACGTATATATAACTATTGCCGTCGCGCTGCGCTCTAGCAACCGGGCGGTATCAATATGTGATGGCGATAGAGACAACTGCAGCTCAGAACGATTTTACCTATAAAAAACCTTGACCGATCGACGTTTCGTATTCTCCTGTTTTCTCCTCGAAACCTAAGCCAATTAAATTATATTTGGTATCAAAATTTAAAGGAAGAATAGATCTATGCCCCTATTACTTGTTTTTATTTTAAAAACTTTTCAATTTTCTTTGGTAGTCATCTGATTACGTAGGTAAAAACGGGGTATTTTTTTAGGTTTTTGGTAAGTCATATTTATTTTTGTAATAAATTTTTTGAAAAAAAAAAATGCCTTCAATAGACCTGGATTTTTATAAATAAAAACGATTACTCTAGAGGCATTATCCAGGAAGAGAATAGGGGAATACATTTGTATGGAAAAATGCAGCCCGTCTATGCTCTTAAGGTACTTTTTGGCTTGTCGTCTGTGGCGGTCAAAAGGTTAAAACAGTGACCAAGCAGTGACAGCGTAGTGGTGTGACCGTCGGACTGCCAAGTAATAGGTCGAGTCGAGTTCGAACCCAAGACCGCCTTTGATTTTTCAGATTCATATGCGTATTGTGTAATTATCACTTGCTCCGGTGAAGGAAGACATAATGAGAAAACCCAGCACGCCAATAGTAGTTTATGCGACTGTGCATAATGAAGGGCATTACAACACAAGTGTTCTTAATAGCATCACACGAGTGTTGTAATGCCTAATTATGTATAGTTGCATACACTAATTTATCTACCCGAATATCATAAGGGCTCTATGATGGGTTCAGGAACCATAGGGAAATGACCAGCATTGTTACCAGTGTAATGCAATAAAAAATAAACAGGTTATTAGTTGCATTCGTCGCTGCATTTACGATATCTGGCGGAGTGTTCATGTTAATTTCTGAGTCACTATCACTCATTTTCGACAGAAATAAAGAATTAACAGAAAATTTGTCTACTCAATGAAAGGGAATAAAAAGCTAACGAACAAATGACAGCTCGAAATGGCGGCGTTTCGGATATCTGACATTTTTTTTAAATCATAGGCAAACGAACAAAGTCACTATTCTTGTGTCACTCGAGATCAAAATGTCGTGCGATTAATAATTAAAATCATATCTACTGAATTGGGGTTTCGTATCGATAGGTATCTGTTTTAATGTAGATACGTGCGCGCGGAACTAGTTGGCCGCGCCTTAGGCATGTTTAGGTTTTTTATTTGTATTCTTTTCAATAAATTGAACAAATTATTGTTCACGATATCTCGCTGTCTAATTATAGTCTCCTGTGCATTGCGAGCTGTAGGCAACCCGCCCCCTCACCCCTGTCGCCACCTAAGGCGCGGCCAACTAGTTCCGCGCGCACTTAGAATAGCACACTCACTTGAATTTGACACCTGTTCCAAATTTAAAACTCATAACCTACTGTTTTCAGTAGGTTATGAGCTCATTACAGTTCTGTTAATTTCTGCTGGTTGGTAATGCTGGTCATTGCCTATGGTTTTTGAACGCATTAGAGAGGGTTTATGATATTTGGGTAGATAAAGAGATATTTCTTGACGGCTAGTAAAGTGTGGATGGGCAGCATAAAAATCTGACAAGAGGTTAGCTCCTAACCACACGATATAGAATAAGATTTTTAAACTATGTTACATACCTCCTTAAACTTAGAAGAGAGTCCATGACAGCATATCTCAGTAAGTATCCCAACATCATATAACAAAGTAAGAGATTTCTCAATCTCTTCTCCCACTAAAACTGACTTCACCATATCAGCCAATAACTTGTAAAATGTTACTTGCACCCATCCCGCATTGTGACCCATCAAGGTTGAGGCAATACTTCGGGCAATAGACCAGTCGTTTTCATTAAAATCTAATTCTTTAGCTTTATTGAGCAATATGTCTGCTATGTCAGTCAAAAAATTCTCACTTTGAAACAGTTCTAGGACAGGTAAAGAGGTTTTTATACAAGCTAGGACCATTTTAGATTTATGTAGCTTTTTGTCGTTCATGAATTGGACAGCTCCGTCCATGCTTCCGAATAGTTTTTTTAGTTCTCTGTACTTGCTTTTGTATTCTTGGTTCACAGTTATTCGAGTACTCTGGAAAGGAAACAGTCTGTAGCAGTTACGTGTAATATGCTTGCGACAAAATAAAATAGACAAAACTTAATGTTAGTAACCACTGACGTCGCCGTCGAAGGAGCGATGGGCCAAGGAAATACTACATTACTAGCTGTGTACTGCGCTTTTACCCGCTGTCGTGCTGGGCTTCTAGGAGTCGCAGCGTAATGATAATTGAATGAAAAACAATTACCAACTTTGACTGGTTGTCCCAAAGATAAGCGCGTTCAAATAAAATCGTATTGTCGTGCTAGCGACAAGAAGAAACTGTAAGTAAAAAAAATATTGCCAATGATTACCTACCTGCAAAACCGATTCTATTCTCTTACTCAAAGCCGGATAAAACAGATCAATGGCAGGATCAAGCTGGGCTATTTGCAGGCCAGTGACGAGAGACGTCGGCGGCAGGGCGGAGCCTCGTGCCCAATGCAACAGCTTCTCTGCGCACATCGTCAAACGTATCCACGCCACGCGATGGTGGGTGCGTTCAATGTCTTCGAAGAAGGATTTTCTGGAACGATGTAGTATTTTGGTCAGTGGATAGGTGACCACTCATTACATACCGAGTTTCTTCCGGGCCTCAGAACGTATGTTAAGCCGTTGGTCCCGGCTGGCTGTCTTTTCTACAGTCGTTACAGGTAGTCAGTGGACCAGAAGAGGTATCGTATTACCCAGTACTAACTAGGTTGTGGGGCCCAGATAGGCAGTCGCTCCATGTAAAATACTGGTATTCAAGCGACCTCAGAAGGCAAATGATTCTAACATGAATTACAACTATAATGCTTAAAAATCCTTTTACCTGTATTTGAATAAAAGATCTCCCATTAAGCGCATAGCCATACAACTCTTCTGAGATATGTCCCTGTAAGTCTTGGAACTATGGTCCATGCTCCAGAAGGTGTCGTTCACGCAATCCAGTAGCAACTCGACCAGGCTTTCGGTCAAACAGATGCAGGTGTTTAATTCCCTCTGAAAAAAATAATTTAAAAATCTTTACTAATGAAGACACTCCAGCGCCGTGTATTAACTAAAGCGATCGGTCGCAGGAATACGCAATTTTCGCGTCCCCATGTCACTTATTTGGTTGAAGAACCAACCACAAGGTGGATTCGCCAAATTCGTTCGCGATATCCTTGAATTCGCGAACTCAATTATTTGTCATCACACACTCGTGAGATCTAACAAAAAATATGTGTTACTCATAAGACCTCATGGATCTCAAGATCTTGTAAAAAAAGTGTATACACGCATAGATAATATACACTTGAAGATAATTAAATAGTTTCATGCTTTTGTGGCTAATATTTTTTGAGATGTGAACAATTGTCACACGAATCAAGAGAACAGCAGAGAATAATGTAACGCCATTATGGTGCTTCTAAATTAAATCGTATTTTATACTCACTTTAAAGAGTTAAAGTGTGTTAGTTTGGATGTAGAAGGTAATCTTTAAAACAACTCATCCATTTACATAAAATCTTTCACAGACAATAATCAATGCTATTACAGACAGAGTGTCATAGTATGAATACTTTACGCAGACGAAGGTGCGAACAGAAGCTAGTATTCAGAAGTAGTATTAGCTAGGAGCAGTGACCTAGAGTTCGAGCCCATGACACCTCTGATATTTCGAATTAATATGCGTATTGTATAATTAAATTATCATTTGCTTTGTTAATGGAAAACCTCGTGAGGAAACCAAACCAGCGTGTCTGAGAGACATTTATTGATAGCATGTGAATAGGGTAGTTGACTGACTAAAAAAAATATGAGACTGTTTAGTCCGTCAGTTACATTATCGAAAAATATTGGATACGTGTTTTTTGTTTTATCAAATTAATCTTTGACGAAAATAAAGCTTGTCAAAGATCATGGAGGGGGCTTTTGATGTCATAGTCTGGTAAAAATGGACCAATCTGTGACGTTGCACGACTTTTCGAAGCACTGTCTCGTCTTAATTTTTTTGTTTACGTGAAAATAGAAAAAAATACGTGTTCAATATTTTTTGGAAATCTATCCGACGGACTAATTAGATTTTTTTAGTCAACTAGCCTATTCAAGTCAGAGGCTCATGGGCGGCATCAAACTCTGACAGGTTAGACAATTACAACACGAAAGAAGAATAAAGTAGTCTTTTGCAAAAGCATACTTACAATGTTCAAAGACTCAGTCCTATCGACGGGATCGACCAACACAACGCTCCTAGCCATCATGGTCAGCACTGCATGTAGAGTGTCCAGCGCATACAACGGCGCGGGGAGCTGTCGCAGGAGAACTAGACCGTCTTCCTCGGGGGGCGTGCCCGGACGCCTCTCACCGACTATCTCTTCCAGCTCTGTGTGCATGCCCACATCTATGTCGTCTCGGTGAGGGTCAGGAATCTGTTGGGGGATATGCACGTGCATGAATAAACTTACGCCTTTTTTACCTGACTGCGGCTAAGCCCAAAAGGAGAATTATATATTTTTATCGATAGAGTTAGGTAAAAACTACGATCCTTCTTTGTCAATGTCCAAGCATCTCTTGATTCCTTCTATTTTTTTATTCTCATCTAAGAGATTCACAGTATTATATTTGCCGTTCATTGATAAGTAGATAGTGACAGAAAATAATATTGCGTGCGACCAATCGTTGAATAGTTGCCCTTTGTCCCCAAAGGGCAACTATGGTCTATGTCCAACATTAGACATCTTTCGGCATAAAATTATGTGTTTTTTATGCAAAAACAAACGTTGCACGAAGTTCAAAACGTTTACATTAATTTATAATATTGACAGAAGTTGTCATAATTTTTGATCATAAGTTACAAAACAAAGGGAAGGGCCTGTCCCAAAAAAATTTTTACCTTTTTTTTAATAATCATATTTTACCTTGTTTGTCTCATGTATCAAGTCCAAAGAAGATAGTTGCAGTAGTCGCATGCGCAAAGCGCGTGTGATCGATAACAATACACACAGAGCTTCTCCAGGCCTTCCGCCATTATTACCCTCAGATATTGTTAATAAACTCTGAAAATGAACAAGTTTGAAAATAGAATAGACAGTTGTTTTATAGTCATAATTATTTTTTCACTCCTCTTGCTCAAAAAGAACGTCATCATAGCATACCAGAGCGGGCCTAAAATTGCATATATTGCCCTAGGGCTAAAAGTAAATCTCGTACGACAACTTGTTCAGCCAGCTGGTGCGTGATTTAGTTTCAAGTAAAAAAAATGTTTCATTTTTAAAAATGGAACTAAACGCGCTGAATGCCGAACTCTTTGGTAGAATGTGTGCGTTGCATTGCAGCTACAGAAGAAATAAAAAAAGGCATTGGCGCGAAATTTTTGGAATTGTATTATTAAATTGAATTTAATTTTTAATAAAATAAACTCATTTTGAACATGGTTATTTTATTTTCTCGCAATCGTAGTGAAAAGTACAGTGTAACACACGGCGCTAAAATCCCATTATAACTCGGTTCCTATTTACTACCTCGCTAAAGCTCGGTAGTAAAACTACCTCGTATATAATGGATCATTTTAGGCCCTTGTATTACAATGTACTATTTCACACCTCTTGCTCAAAAAGAACGTCATTATAGCATACCAGAGCGGGCGTAAAATTGCATAATTATATTGCCCTAGGGCTAAAAGTAAATCTCGTACGACAACTTGTTCAGCCAGCTGGTGCGTGATTTAGTTTCAAGTAAAAAAATGTTTTATTTTTAAAAATGGAACTAAACGCGCTGAATGCCGAACTCTTTGGTAGAATGTGTGCGTTGCATTGCAGCTACAGAAGAAATAAAAAAAGGCATTGCCGCGAAATTTTTGGAATTGTATTATTATATTGAATTTAATTTTTAATAAAATAAACTCATATTGAACATGGTTATTTTATTTTCTCGCAATCGTAGTGAAAAGTACAGTGTAACACACGGCGCTAAAATCCCATTATAACTCGGTTCCTATTTACTACCTCGCTAAAGCTCGGTACCTAGTAAAACTACCTCGTATATAATGGGTAATTTTAGGCCCTTGTATTACAATGTACTATTAATATAGTAAAACGACGACTTAAGATTTCGTTCTTTTATTTTCGTCATTGTATTCACTATATTGTCAACTTACAGTATAATTTATTACCTTTATTATTTCAGGTCTATTCAGAAATATTTCAGCATAAAAATCACGTAGAAATACGTCGCGAATAAACCTGCAGCATCTTCTAGTCGACTTCAACAACCTCAGGGCATCCTCTACTAGAAGCAATGTCTTCTTGTCAGATAGGCATAGATCCACCCAAGGAAAAAGCAGTATTCTTATACTGTCTTTAGTGTTTAAGCTAAAACAAATCAGTAAACATTGTGTGAGGAATGATATGAAAGAGAAAGGAGTAAATGCCACCGTAACGTCTAACAGGGAAGAGTGGAAGAAGAAAAATGTGTTACGCCCACCCCAAATAGAATGGGATAAGGGCAGAAACGTGGCCGGCGTGGTAGATTATAGCCCATTCCCTCTCAAAGAGAGGAGGCCTGTGTCCCAGCAGTAGGAACATTAATAGGATGTTAATGAAGGGCAGAAAGTTGATGATGATGAAACTTCTAGAATATCTATTCCTTAAATATAATTTTATTTTTTAAATATTGGGTTTTGGCAGAATGGAGAGAGAAAACGTAAAATACTGGTATTCAGTTGCATCTACATAGTTAGACTGAAGGCCGACCTCAACATCGAGGTGGGCTTAGGTATACCTAAGTATATGATGGAAGGAGAAAACGTAACCCCAGGTAACACGTTATAAAGGGTAGGAAAAGGTTCATCAGATTTGATTTACATTCTAAACAGGATAAGAGACTAAAGGTACACCATTGCCCTACCAATCCGAGAGTGGGGTTTTTGTATGATGTTATGCATAGATTGCATAATTTATGATTTGGCAGACCACATAGTTGATTTCGAGGGAAAACCTGATGAACCTGAAACCTGAGTTGATGATGATGATGTCATGGCGTATAGATTGGTTTATTCCCCTGATGGCCCCTTTACCACATTTACCAAAGAGACTGCTCTTGGATTGAGGTGTCAATGTCAATACATCCGACTTTATCAAGAAATAAGACTGGAATGGCTCAGAGCCTTTCGAAAATCTCATTTTTGACCTCCAATTTCAAAACTGGAGTGTGTATAAGTTTAGTGTGTATGTCTGTGTATCTCTAAGTCTAAAATAACTTATTTTATTTTTAACTAGCTGATGCCCGAGGCTTCGTCCGCGTGTATGTCCTTAGAACCTTCCTCGAGAACCACTCTATGCATTGGTTTAAACAGCATGAAAATCAGTGCAGTAGTTTTTAAGTTTATCGCGAACAGACAGACAGACGCGGCAGAGGACTTTGTTTTATAGTAGTGATGCAAAGATGACTTTAAAATATTTCAGATAACACTTACCTCCTGTATCTATTGATGTCAGAGTCTTCATTGGAAATGGATGTTGCCCCTGATGACTGAATATTGGGCTCCAAGTTATAATAGCCACTGTTTGAGCCTGCATCACTTTCTGAACTGAAAAAAAAAAATTGTTAATTATGTAGCTACTCTATGATTGTACTGCTTTTTCAGGTATGGTTAACTAAGTGCTCAAGCTACATTTCAGTGAAACACTTATGGTTGTGTACACTAGATCATTGTTAAAAGAATCTTCAATAGTTCACTTCACTCAATGCTGAGAGTTGAAATTCCAACTGTACAATCATATTATTGCATCCATTTAGGTTTTGTCACACTATTGTGATTAAAATACAATTAAATATTATTTTCCTTTTCATATTTTTTTATTTATTATTTATTTAAACTTCATGCACAAAAGTGGTACATAGGCGAACTTAATGCCACAAGGCATTCTCTACCAGTCAACCTTCTGTAGGTAACAGTCAACATGCACAGGTATCATCAATACCACATACCTTGTGATATCCGGGATGGTTAGACGAGGGACATCTACATTGACATTTGATTCAAAAGTATTGATGAATCTCAAAGTTTCAATAACATCAATATAGAGTTCTTGTGCATCACTGGCAACACTTTTACGGATTTTGTTCAGTTTGGACAAGATCGTGTCGATCCCAAACTCTTTAGCAATATAAGTGCCGGCTTTTGTCTGGAATATTAATATTCAAATAGCAATTTAATTAATTGATTTTGTGGCTTTTCAAGCAAGTTTATTTCCTAATTTGGTTTCATATAACTTAATAAAAAAATGTTTTATAGGGCAAATGCCAACAATAAATATAAATACTTAGTGTTGGTATGTGCCCTACAAATGATACTGTAAGAACTATGTGACTGTTTTATTCTCAAACCAAAATTTCAGGTAAGACCTAGTATATCATCACCATCTCCCTAGCCTTTACCCTTGTATGTTGGGGTTGGCTTACAGTCTAACCAAATGCAGCTGAATACCAATATTTTACATGGACTGGCTGCCTATCTGACCTCCACAACCCAGTTAATACTGAGTAATATGATACCCTTTGGTAAGACTGGTTATCAGACTTTTAGGTCACGGACTACCTGTAACAACCAAGATCTAATGGCAGTCGGGACCAACAGCTTAACATGTTTTCCAAGGTATGGAAGAAACTCGGTATTTAGAGGGTGGTCACCTATCCAGACACCGAACTAGGCAAGCGCAGCTTAACCTATCAACATCAACCCGAGTGGCAGTTATTATTAATAGTATGTCTCACACTCAAATGGTAAAAGCCCGAATAATCGTCTCTTTTTGCCAAAATTCATTTACCATTTCTGGTGTTGATGGCAAATGTATTTAAGTAGTAGTAACAGCTGAAATCTCAATAAATAAAATTGTAGTTGTACCTTAATGGTTGTGAGTAGTAACTCAAATGCCTCTTTTTGTAGGGATTGTTGCGGTGTTTGGGACCAAGCTAGAAGAGCTTCTAATAGTTCTCTCGTGCTCGATAACTCATCGTCTAGCTCCCACCCCAACGTTAACTTAGCTTTCAACAGTAAAAGCGAACGCTCACGAATTTCCTTCAACGGATGACCTGAAACGTAATGCAATTAAAATTGTAACTTACAGTAATTAAAGTAAGTGTACGTGTCTAATAAAGTTTCATTCTTACTTAGCTTTTTGATGTACATGGAAAGAATTTCGGTATTAGCCATTATTTTCTATTGTATTATAAACGAAATCTTGCATTGTTTTGTTTTGTTTACAACTTTTGAGTCGATTTGAAAATTGACATTGACAAGACAACAACGTTTCTTTCCTGCCATAGCTGAATTTTTCATATCAATTTGCAAAAAAATAAGCTGTATTGTAAAGGAATAAAGTGCATATTAGTATATAAAAATATAATTTATTTTGACAGCGTGTATACCAACATAACAACAAAATTTTGTAGTGATGTACTTAATGTACGTGTCCAAATGGACACGTAAGTTTTCAAATGGCTGTCTATCTATAGACACAAGCACCTATTTTTTAATAATAATAATAATATTCCACAACTATCACACAACGCCATCTAGTCCCAAGCTAAGCAGAGCTTGTGTTATGGGTACTAGACAACTGATAAACATACTTATATATTTCTAAATACATACATATTATAGATAAATTACACCCAGACACAGAACAAATGATCGTGCTCATCACACAAACATTTGTCCTGGGTGGGAATCGAACCCACGACCTCCGGCATAGCAGTTAGGGTCACTAACCACTAGACCAACAGGCCAGTAATCACTCATAATTTTAATATAGGTAATGTCCATTGAGATAGGATCCTATGGAGGCGACGCGATGTTCTATATACACACTTGCTTATACAAATATGAGTGAAATAGGAGACAGAACGTAAAATATAGTTTTGGTTCGTTCTTTCTAATGCATTAATCGTATTTGATGAAAGAGACAACAATATTTCAGTTGTTTCTCACAATGGCAACATTTGGATATGCAAGTCACAGAATAGTAGGTAGGGTGCCGTTTTCGCCATATTGTGTTAGAAGATGGCGACGAGTTTCGTGGTAGTTGTGCTGTCAAATAGTTGTTTACTTTTTGTTAAATTGCGATTTGTGAGAAAATTACGACGAGATTATCTCTTAAACTGCGTGTATATGTTAGGAAACAGCAATTCAATATGCCTGCGTGTTGTATTGTGAAGTGTGGTGCAAGAAGGACTGAAAATCAACCTCAATTGACTTTGCATAGGTTAGTAGTCGTTTTCATGCAATAGTATCTAGGAGTAATACATTTTCGATGAAAAAATGCTAAGTGATCATTAATTTATTGCTAAAGTGTTAATATTTGGGTTTATTTCCGTCCCAGAGACCTTTTTGTTATTTCATAATATGATTCGTTTGTTTACAAACATGGATAGTGTTGTACCGTTGCGTAATAGTTTCCGATACTAGTTCCTTCGCTGTGCTGAAACGATATCTGTTCGAGTGACCGTGCCAGGTCCGCTCAGGGCGCGGGACCGCCCTGAGGATTATCAAAAAGATAACGCGGCCTTGGCACAAGGGCGAAGAAGGAACATGGGTGGTTTTTAGTCAGTAGAATAATAGGGTTTGACAAACCCTATTATTGCACTACAATTTTATTGGTGATCCATCTCTTATTTTACACATAATTATATTAACATTAATTTGATCATTCATATCTTTGAACACTTTTTGTTTATCTGAGAACGAAAATATTTCGTGACGATAGATCTATTTATTAGGAGATACAACTTGGTGACAAATTCAAATTTTGGCGACAAGAAACAAAGTCCCTTTTTATTTTACTCCGCCAGTCAGTATGTTAATCATAATAGAAACAATCTTCTTACTATTAGAAGATTTTTTCTTCACTAGGATCTGCATACCTACCAGAATCTACAGACCAGTTATAACCGAAAGCGCAAACCTAAAAAAATAAGTTTACGTTACATTGAAATATACAAATTATCTACTTACTAGACGATAATCAATTGGATAAGGCGTTTATAGACAAGAATTATTTTCTTGTTTTTTCTGCGTAGAAGACCGCGGTTTTATTAAATGGTTTTACTTAGCTCACCCCGTTTTTTTTTCTTGGGTCAAATTTATTAGTTTGCGATTTAACTCGTAGTTGAGTTTTAGTAACATTCTAATTTAATGTTGGTTTGTTATATAATACGAGTAAATAACAAAGACTTAACCGCGACAACTGTTTGACCGCAATCTAATAAACGTTTAAGGGTGTAAATTAACCCATAACTCAGCCGACAACCAAGCAAGGGTGGTACTTAGTTTGATGTACAGAAACATCAAACTAAGTACCCCCCTACGCAATTTTTTTGCTGGGAAACGATTTTTTATTGGGGTCAAATATCATATTTTACGGTAAAACTCAATGTAGCAACACATTGGGCTAGTGGATGCTATGAATAGTAAAACCTGAAACTTGACCAATATCTCCGTAACTAGGGGGTTCCTAGGTATGGTCTAGAACAAAAAAATATCGCAGTGGTGGGGAGAACAAGTGTTCAGTAGTTTAGGCGCTATGCTGGAACATACAAACATAATACTTATACTGCCAAAATCATTACCCTTCCTTTTGGCTTTTAAGTAGTCGGGTAAAAAGTATTCTTTAATTATTGTATTTAGAAAAACCACTTTGAATAAATTTTATTCTCAGGTATCCGATACCTGAGAATAAAATTTATTCAAAGTGGTTGTAGGTAAGTAAATTTACTCATATTTTTCTGTTACAACTTTACAACGGACTTTTCATTTTAATTCAACCGTGATATCTAATAATACTCGTAATACTAGTATCGATACTCGTTACAGTAATACTATGTTTCATGATTGACACAACCCTAGCATTGGCAGCCATTTTATGCTCCGTAGGTATGCACCTTTTTTCTGTAGGTATTTCGGGTCCATACTTTTTATTAGTCATTGGTAATGTCTTAACCACTCTCTGTACTACGCTGATTCTGATAATTGTTTTAAGTAGCAGCACGCGTGATTAAAATAAACAACCACGTAGCACACACGGCAACACATCAACATGCACTGACCCAGTGTCAGTACAACAGCCTTGTTTTGCATAGTTTTCCGGTACAACAATGGTTTCGTATACCTAAACTGATCACTGATAAAGCTTGATTCGTACTTAGTTGTTTCAATGATTCTAAAGGGGAGAATCTTGGCACTTATTAGTTCCATGGCATGAATATTTCGCCTTGTTTATGATTCGGTTAGTTTCGTTTCATTTTCATTCATTTGACATTGCCAATATTGACAGTTTCGTTCTGATTTCTGTTTGTGACAAGCCGACACAAAAAAATAGATTGCTCGTTTAGCCACTTTTTCGGTAATCTCTCGAGCCGTATTTTATTTCACACCTCTTCTTTGGTTCTCGAAGGTTTCTTTCTTCAATTATAAAATTCAATTTCATTGTACTTATGATAACCTAACAATAACCTACGGTGAGTTACTATCAAAACTTTTTGTCAGTTCAGAATGGAATTGAGCCTAGAATAGAACTGCTTGCGTTCCAATACTGGAGACCCTGTCCGTTTATCTAGTTCATCAGAAGATCCATATGTGAAACGCAATAGCTTCTACTAACTTAAAATAGGGCAATTTAGTTTAGAAATACAGGGTAAGTACCTACATTTGTTCATCACTCACCAATGAAAACAAACCATTCTCAACTCAAGATTTGCATGAATCTATAGGTACTAGGTAGTAATAAAAAGCTGAAGAGTTTGTTTGTTTGTTTGAACGCGGTAAACTCAGGAACTGCTGGTTGGAATTGGAAAATTCTTTTTGTGTTGGATAGTCCATTTATCGAGGAAGGCTTTAGGCTATATAACATCACGCTACGGCTAATAGGAGCGGAGCATAAATGAAAAATGTTACAAAAACGGGAAAGGTATTTCCTTTTTGAGAGCTTCCACTGCGTGCGCTGCGAAAACGGTTTAAGTTACGCAAATATCGTGTATGAAGGAATTGTTCCTTTTTAAAAGTTCTAAAAAAAAGTCCGCGACAGCATATAATAATATCTATCTTTTAAGATTGACTCAGGGCTCGTACACATAGCGATCCGTTTTACAGGTCCGTTATTTGATGGCGTATGGAGTTGCATGAGCGAGTTCACACACAAAACAGTATTCCGGATTCAGTAATCATGTCGCTCCGGTCCAATTCTGATCCGTTAAAACGGATCCAGTAAAAACGGACCTATATGTGTACGCGCCCTAACTGTAACCTTTTTTTACTATTAAACTGTTAGGTTAAACAGAATTATTTTTTGCGAAGCTTATTTAACCCTTAAGGTATTAATCTATATCTAAATAAATGTGTTTGTTAGAAGGGAAATTTAATATAGAATATTAATTGTGCCCTTTACTCTTTACAGTTTAAACAAATATCATAAAAGATATCGCAATGTAAAAATATCCGCGCGGCAAAATAATTCGCGCGTCGCAATGTAGGTACGGGGGATTCTGGCTGGTCTCCGGGAAATTAAAATTATTTACTGCATCATAATGTTTACAAGTACAGGGTGTTATCGTATATTTAACAGTAAGAGATACATATAGTAATTCTCACTTTAATATAATATAGGCTAATCTAAACCATCTAAACTATTGTAATAAAGAGGAAAGATAATATTTTTTGTTTGTTACGATTTAGCTTAATTTATGTTGGATAGTCAATATATCGAGAAAGGTTTATAAGCTACTAGCTTTTGCCCGCGACTTCGATCGCGTGGAATAGTGACTTCCGGCAGATTTTTGGTTTATCTCGCGAAAAAAAAAAAAAAAAACTATCCTATGTCCTTTCTCAAGTTCCAAACTATGTCTGTACCAAATTTCATCAAAATCCGTTCAGCCGTTTAGGCGTGAAAGAGTAACAGACAGACAGAGTTACTTTCGCATTTATAATATTAAGTATGGATGAATCTAAAACTCTTCCACAGAATACTTTATGCTGCAATCATTACATACTCATTTATCATAGATTTCCATATTATTAAAGTTTACTCAAATTGACTTTCAGATGGCGGATATTAAAGCTTTACTAAAAGATGCAAGAAAACTAATAGATGAGAAAAATTTCAAAGAGGCACAAGAATGTTGCAAAAATATATTACGAAAAGACAAACAAAACTACTTTGGACTTGTCTTGTTAGGCAAATCACTTCAAGATTCTGATCAGGCACCTCTAGCCTACCAAAAGGCTATATCAAGTAAACCAGACCACCCACTTGCCTGGCAAGGTCTTGCCAATTACTATGAAACAAAAGAAGATGATTCTAGTAAAATCAAATTAATTACAATTTATAATGAAATGCTAAATCTACAAATAGAAGAAGAAAAAGCCATTGAAATAATATCAAAACTTGGCCAGCTAGGCTGTGCACTTAAAAGCAAAGAATCCTTGAACTCTCTGGCTAATTATTTATCTAAAGATCTCGGAAATACTTTATTTCGAATGGCTGAAAAACAATTTGTAGAACTCCTAAAAGCTGATATTCCCTGTGATGAAGAAGCCATACCAGTAATCTTAAATGTTTTACATAAAATCTACAAAGAGGATCCTAGAGACTCTGTTGAAATACTGCAAGGCAAAGTTATCATTCAGAAACCTCCTTTTGCATCTGCTGTTCATGAAATAATTAATCTTAATTTTTTCCCCACAAATGTACTGTTAAGAGAGTGGCTCTGCAAACAATTATGTGTAAAATATGTGGAGAAAATGTCATTCTGTGAATTTAATATTGAAGAACACATAGATACAATCAGCGAAGGCATTATGAACTCTAAATATCCAAGCCTTCTAAGAAGCATGATATGCTATGATAAAGGATTATACCTAGAAGCCTATAAACAGTGTGTGCCTTTAGTTAACTATCATGAAGCAGACGTCACAGAAGCAACATTTATTATAAAATGCACAATTATGTTGAAAAAGTGGTCTGTCACACAAAAGCTTGCAACCAACTTTATGACCAAAGTAAAAGACCAACAATTTGCAATTACTCTTGAAAGGTTCTTGTTTTTGGCTCTGACAAAACAACAGAAATGGAAGCAAGCCATTAAGACTGCAAAAGATATACCAATTGATTTATTGGAACCATTTGAGCTTGCCAGTCTTGCAGAGTGTTATATGGAAGCTGATGAACCTGCTGATCACATCATGAAGTATTTAGAAACTACTGACTACTATAAACAACTCCAAGCTTTATTACTGCAGAAGCAAGGCAAATATGATGAAATGGTTAATTTACTAGAAGGTTCAAATAATTCACTTGATGTGTTCTACTTGGGGAAAGCACATTGGGAATTGAAACAATATGATAAATGTATGCTAAATCTTCTAAAAGCAGCTAAACTTAATCCTGATCATGCAGATACATTTTTATATTTAGGTCACTTTTATCATCATCACAAATCTGACTTAGAGAAGGCTAAGAAATGTTATGAAAAAGCACATAGTCTGAACTCCATCAACACCACTATTGCAAAGAGTCTTAGTGAAATTTACATCAAATTACAGCAGAGAGATGCTGACTTTGCATTATTGAATGATTTAGCAAAAAATATTTCAACTATTGAACCATGGGTCAATTTCAGGCTAGGCCTGCATTATTTAAATAAGAGGGAATGGGAAAATGCCATTTTGAATTTCAGGAATGTTATCAAAATGAACCAAAATGATACAACAGCTTTTGAATGCCTAGCTGATGCATATTATTCAAGGGGATCATACACTTCTGCATTGAGAGCTTACAACAAAGTAATGACTTTAGATCCAAGTAAAACTGCACACTGCCTTACAAGAATTGGCCATATTTATTCATTGTTAACACAATATGAAGAAGCTATATCAACATTTGAAAAAGTATTTATTATTGAACCCTACTCATTCTTAGCTCTCAAAGGAATTGCTGAGACATGGATGAGAGTTGCTAAGAAGAAAGTTGAAGCCAAAATATATGGTAGTGCTAGAGATTGTGCACAATATGCAGTAGACTACATCACAAAAGCACTATCCAAGCAAAGTCAATACTTATGTTTTTGGAAACTTTTAGCACACAACTTGATGTTTATTACTAAATTGCCAGATAAATATGCCTACGTCAATATGCCCCAGTTGTCAAAGGAAGGTGGTAATGATTTTGAAATATCAAACAAAAGTAAAGTTGACATATTTCCTCAAGCCATTGCTTGCTACGCACATATCGCCAAACAGAAACAGCAAGTGGCATCATATGATTTAGCATCAGCCTACTTGACCTTTTATTATGAAACCAAAAAAGTTGTAAACTGCCACATATCTTACAACTTGACTTTGAATTGTATAAAAGAGAAGCCTACTGTTTGGCGAAACTGGAATTTGCTTGGAAAAATCTGTTTGGCTATCAAAAAGTATGCAATTGCCCAGCATTGCTTTATTAAAGCTCTCGTTGTTACTCGGAAATGGTCTGTCGCAAAAATATGGTACAATTTAGGAACACTTTATTTAAAACTGAAACATTATAAATTATCCAACTACTGTTTCTCACGTGGACAATCGGCATTACCATCCCACCCACAAAGCTGGATTGGTCAGGGATTAATTGCTGAAGCAATTCGTGAAGAAGAAGCTATGGATCTATTTAGGCATGCATCGCGCTTGGGGTATCATCCAGAGAGTGCACTTGGGTATGCAGATTGGGTGTGTAGAACTTTAAAGAATAATAAATACAAGGAAAGTACAGAATCAAAATATGAAATCGAAGGTCTTTATGCTATACCATATGCCCTAGACTTAGTTGAATGGTACTGTAACTTTGAATCTTCAAATGCATGTGCTTTCAACATAATGGGGATCTTACAAGAAAGGCATGGTCTGATACGGTCTGCACTTCAATCTTATGAAACAGCATTCAAATATGCAGAAGAAGAAAATAAGAACAAAACACTTTTAAATATTGGAAGAATTCTAGTTAGGATAGAGAAGTATGATGAAGCAATAAAAATATTCAAAGCAATCACAGAAGCTAGCTTTGACTCTACTACTAGTTTAGCTTTAGCACTTTATAAAAAAGGCCTATATGAAGAATCCTACTCAGTATATGACACTGCACTTCACTGGTTGAGTAATGAAGATTCCGAAAAAGCTAATCTACTAGTAGCCATGGCAGGCATTGTGTACATGTACAAAGGTGCAGATGATGCCAAAACACTTCTGTTCCATAGCATTCAAATATCACAGAAGAAGCCAACAGCACATAGTTTATTTGCAATATGTTCTTTAGGATTAATTAATTCTGATCAAAGTTTATCAAAGCTAGCTTTGGGTGAGTTAAGGAAATATGAGCAAGATAGTGAATATGGATTTGATATAGGCTTTTTGAAATCATACCTTTCTGTGTGTGAAGACAGCATGGATCAGGCTATTAAGCTGTTGAGTGACAGTCTCCATGATCACCCTAGCAATGCACTTTTATGGTTTTGCATGGCCCAATATTGCCTTAGAGCTACTAAGGCAAAAGTTGCAAGCTGTTGTGCCCAAAAAGCCTTATGCTCAGCTCACTATAGCGAATATGATTGTGACTTCGGAAAAATTCTAGCATCGGCCAGTATTGCGGAACACATGGCGGGGGATCGCATTAAATCCTTGTTATTGGCTAAACAGGGCCTCCATATGTATCCAAATCAACCCGAAATCTGGGCAGCACTACTAGTTTCACTTTTGTCACACAAAGTTTGGATGGAAAATAAGACCTGGCTTCTGGGTGCATCAGGACATATGCGCAAACACTTGAATTTATCTCGACCTCTTGGAAGATGGGTTAACCTTATGGAGAAGAAACTCGGCAAATAATAATCAGTGAAGTTTTGTACATAATTTTATGCAATATTTATTACCTTGGAAAGTAAATAACAAAAATAATGCTAGCCCATTAATATGTTGATGGATTAGAATTATTTTAAAAAAATTAATACATTAGCTGATGATCTTTTAAAAATAATTCTAAGCATTCTAGCATTTGTATGTATAGCCCCATCATGTTTTCTTTTTTATCTTTATATTATGTAAGTAATTAATTATAACAAAATAAAATGATTTTGTAACGCAACAATTATTTACAATTCATGCTTTATCAGCAATTCTTCTGAATACAGCAACATATTTGTCCCCATTATTTCTGGTCACTTTTTTGCCCTCTTCTGTACTTTCGTATAGTTTATCCACTATGGGATCTGATTTCTGGAAAAAAAGTGTATGTTTGAATACCTAGCATTTCGCTACTAACCTTTTGAGCGCCACAGTCAAGTATAGACGACAAGCAAAAAAGTACCTTAAGTCTGTCGACTTAAGGTACTTTTTGGCTTGTACTCTTGTTTGACTGTGGCGGTCAAGTAAGACGGCAAGCCAAAGGCCAGTTTTCAAATCTCTCGTCTCGTCTTCCCCAAAAATGTAAAGTTCAGTTTTAACTTACCAATTCATCTTCTGGTATTCTTTCAAATAATGGGTGCTCTTCAAAATGGAATACCATCCATTCATTTAAATCCTTCACATCTGTTATAGTATAAACAATACCCTGAAACAAAATTAAATTAATTGGTCTGAGTGCGTATAATAATATTCAACTTGGGAACTATTATTTGGATACAATTTAACGCCTATAAACGTAATAAGTCTATTTTTAATGATTGTTGTTGTACTCAATTGTCGATCTTTACCTTCAAATATCTCGGTAACGTGACACTTTGGATATCATGATTTATATTTTTTTGTTCGTCTATATATCCTCTATCCATACATACCGCTTTCATTGTGGGCCGCGATTTCGAAAAAAAAAAACAAAATGGCAGCCAGGTTGATATGCCACATCGGTTCTATCCCCTTTCCCTCTCATAGAGAGAAGGCCTGTGTCCCAGCAGTGGGAACACTATAAGCTATTTATAATAATAAAAGGTATTTACCTGCTCTGCAAGGACATACGCATACTCAGACAACAACCATTTGTTAATTATCCTCCACTTATGTTTTGCCTTTTTGAAATGTGGATCGGGATACAGAAAGAACATCTTTTTGAGCTGAAATAAAGTAAAACTGAAAGCTATAAAAGACAAGTATAAAGAATCAAATAAAACAAAATAACTATATGTCCGTACCTGTCCTTTATGGAAGAAATTAGGTAAATATTTCATAGCATTTGTTCTCAACACAGCAACATTTTGGTATTGATCCAAATGTTGAGATCTCAATGCTTGAATTCGATCATTAACATAATCGGATACCTTCACACGTATCTCCAATCCTAGCATTAAGTTGTCAGGATACATTGGTGATAAAGTAACTGCAATGGAAAAGAAATTGTTTAAATTTTTTTAAATGGTAATTTTAAACTAAATGTTTGCAAAGTAATACAAACAAGACATAAGTATGTTATAATGTTAACCCTTTTGGGCTTCGCCGCAGTTGGGTAATAAAAATAAAGAATATTACTAAGTAAGGTTCTGAAAGAAGTAAAATGTTTTAATAGCAGTAATATTTACATACGTAACACAATCAAATCATGCCTGTAATTCCCAAATTATTAGGCAGAAGTGTTCCAAAATAGTAATAATAAACCTACATTTAGCCAGTAGTACCCAGCTGCATTCACCATTCTCTCTCTATTGAAATGAAATGATATTTGTTTTTGTAAGTAGATATGAATGGTCCTCACAGGTCAGGCAGGTTCTCGCCTCTCGGTACACTAATAGGATGTTTGTACATTACAAAAAGCACTGTAGAATTCTAAATACTTATTATACCAACCTAGAAGACCGCCATAACCACAGCCGACATCCAAAAACTCGACTCTTTTAGCCTTTTCATCTTTATTCCTTATTGGATACAAAACAGACCAGTCGTAATCATCTGGATGAGTAGGGCTGCAAAGTTAATATAATTTTAAATACCCTCTGATGAATCAGTGCTTAGCCTATCACTTTTTCTATAGAACTTACTATTCAAAACAATGATCGGCGATTGGGTTAGAATGTGCACGCTGCCTGTAATACTTTTTCTGTGGCAGAGACATTACAAGATCATCAGCTGAACAAAATGAATAAGATATTAATGACGTTATTTTTTATTAACCGACTTCAAACTCGTTTATTTTAATACAATAAAAATGTGTTTCTTAAAATTACATCGTGAAAATCGTACACACAATCAGTTTTTTGCTGACAATCAAAGAGCTGACAATCTGAGGCTGCGGTTTAAATTGTACGATGTGCGCTATTGGTACTGTGTTCGTGCATAAAATCGGTTTATTTTGTACAAACATGAGCTCTTCTTAGCAGTGTGACGTCATGATTTACGTCATCGATCGCTACCAACGGCGCACACAAAAATTTGGTAGTACAGTGTGTGCGGAGACGTCAAATTCGAATTTGACAAGTGTCAAGGAAAGCAATTGACTTGTTTTTATTTTGCTTTTAGATGTTGTGTGTTGTTGCACCATTATTTAGATATTATTCAATGAAAAATGTCGCAGTACGTAAATAAATAATTCCGAGAGGGGTTTAATATTATGTTCTGTGCTTTCGGCTTAGTTCCGAGGTTATAATTTTTGACAGAAGTGACAATACAGGGCTATTGACTGGTTCAAATTGAAAGTGTACCGATGGTAAACATTCAATTTAAACAGCTAGTTTGTAGCGTTGGCACGTTGGTAAAGGATCGTACAATTTGAACCGCAGCCTGACATTGAGATATCTGACATAATATGTCTGACATTTCTTTGACAACATCAGTCAATGGGTGCGTTCCGAATTACACTGTAATCAATTTGAGCGTCCATAAACCCGTACCGAATTACTGTGAGCGCGATATCGATGTCCCTTGAATCGTCATAGATGACGTCATGACATGCGCCACCTTGCGATTACACCGACCATGCCCCAAATAGAAATAGGATAGGATAATATAGAATAGAAAAAGGATAAAATAACATAAAACACCCACCTTAAAAAAACCCAAGAATGTCCGTCGGGGGCTGCCATTAAATGAACTAGTTTTGCAATGTTCAGCTCCCGACGGACATTCTTGGGTTTTTTTAAGGTGGGTGTTTTATGTTATTTTATCCTTTTTTCAATTAATTTTTAACAGTCGTGGGTTTTTTCAAAATTTTTAATTTTGCTTTTTATTTTAAACTTTTTACTTTTATTTTTTTATCTAAGAACATGCACCAATCAAACCTTAACCCATAACTGAAAACTGAATCAAAATCGGACTTGTAGTTTTGGAGAAAAGTGGCAACTTTGATTTACACAAAAAATGTTTGCTGCAGCGCCCCCTGGTGAGTTGTCACCGTAACACCTATCTAAGAACATGCACCAATCAAACCCGAACCCATAACTGAAATCTGCATCAAAATCGGACTAGTAGTTTTGGAGAAAAATGGCAACATGTATTTGCACAAACAAACAAACAAACAACCTCTCACCCCAAACGCATATACCGTCTCCGTTCCGTCGTGGGTAATAAAGA
Source organism: Diarsia mendica (assembly GCA_949316265.1). Classification (NCBI taxonomy): domain Eukaryota; kingdom Metazoa; phylum Arthropoda; class Insecta; order Lepidoptera; family Noctuidae; genus Diarsia; species Diarsia mendica. The sequence continues at coordinate 14,892,910 of OX438897.1, forward strand.
CGTGAGCGCTGTGAGCGATTATTTTGTAATACGGAACGCGGCCTAAACATCACCGTGAGCGCTGTCAGTAAAAAATGACAGATGTCTGATGCGTGTGCGTGTGTGCCTGGGTGTGTGTGTGTGTTCACAGCTGAGGTTCACTGACTGGAGTCGCACAAATACATTCAATTAGTTCTTTGAAATCTCTTTGGAGTCTCATAACCATGAGTATTCAAGTAAATATACAAGACGAGCCTAACGGGCGACGAATTTCTCTCATGCAGGTTATGTTTTTGTTATCACGTGACGAGTGAGCACTGTAAACGCGTTTACGAGCGTTCCGAATTGATGATATTCTAGCTCTTAGCTGTCATAAATCGTGTTATCTAATTCGGAACGCAAAATATAGACGTGAGCGCTGTGAGCGATTATTTTATAATACGGAACGCGGCCTTTATATTTCTTTGAAATTTTCAGAACCCAGCCTTTTAGACACCAGTAATTAAACTAGTATCCCAACTTGGGCCAGCCGGTTCAACAAGATGACAAGATGCAATATCCGAAAAAGTTTATGGACCAAAATATCGATAAGCCAGTTTTAGGGTGCGTTCCGAATTACGCTGTAATCGATTTGAGCGTCCATAAACCCGTACCGAATTACTGTGAGCGCGCTAACGATGTCCCTTGAATCGTCATAGATGACGTCATGACATGCGTCATCTTGCGATTACACCGACCATGCCCCAAATAAATATCACCGTGAGCGCTGTCAAAATCAAAGTAAAAAATGACAGATGTCTGATGCGTGTGTGTGTGTGTCTGGGTGGGTGTGTGTGTTCACAGCTGAGGTTCACTGGCTGGAGTCGCACAAATACATTCAATTAGCTCTTTGAAATCTCTTTGGAGTCTCATAACCATGAGTATTCAAGTAAATATACAAGATGAGCCTAACGGGCGACGAATTTCTCTCATGCAGGTTATGTTTTTGTTATCACGTGACGAGTGAGCACTGTAAACGCGATATCGAGCGTTCCGAATTGATGACAGGTCTTAGCTGTCATAATCGTGTTATCTAATTCGGAACGCAAAATATCGACGTGAGCGCTGTGAGCGATTATTTTGTAATACGGAACGCGGCCATAATAGTGATACTCTAGCTCGAGGAAATTGAAATGTCAAAAATTCAAAAAAAAAAACATGCGCGCACTGCAACAAACAATTTGTATTGTTTGACTAACAAAGAATGATTAATTTAATTTCTGATGTGTTTGAATAGTAAATCATTATTCTTACCAACGTATTCAGTGCTACAGCATAATGTAAATTTAGTGGTCATTGTTCGTCGCGTTTTCATCAAAATATATTGATCACACAACAAGTAAGTGGTGATTATTTCTGTTTTCTATATTCTTTGGTTTTAATGATATATATGCATTTTTTATGCACCAGGTTCATGTTTAAGCGGTTTCTTCTTTAGCTTTAGTGCAGAACCAACAATCTATTGTGTCATAATTTCACTATGTTTTCTAGATTTTTGCCATGTCTGTTCATATTTTAAATTGCCTTATTATTTTTAACTTTTGAATAGGTTAAGACAAAGAAACAGACATAAAAAGGCAAATAATAATTTAAGATATGTTGATGACATTCAAAACAAAACATGTACTTAATTTGAAAATATTGTTAAAATTACTTTCAGGATCAAATCTTTCTGAACATTCATTCCTTGTTAATATCTTGTGAATGTATAGAAGTTCCTCTGACCAAATTATTACTTCAATCATTTGCACAAAGCACACAAACAATAAGAAAATGAATAATTTAAGTAATGAAATGTTGTGCCCTCCTAAGGAAAGTGAGTATAGTATTCTCATCCAACAAGCATTTTAAAATGCAATCAATATCTAATAGATCCTTTGTCCATTACAGAGACCTATTAAGTATTTTATTTATATTAGACAGCGTGAGATGTACATTTAAACTCATGATTCAAATACTTGTTATGAAGTATAGTCATAGTGTTACTGGGCTTTACTGGGCCACTTAGCATCTTGATTGGGCCATTATACATAAAATTAAGTATATTTAAATAACAATTCATCAAGTTATTTAGTTGTATACACATAGATTTATGAAAAAAAAACGAAATAACAAAATGGTTCTATGAAGACATTTTATAATGAAATTGCTGAATCATATTCTAATTTAGTTGAGTGACATTATTTCTGCATGTAGGCCATAACCCGTAGGCTATAACTCGTAACTATGGTTTAGTAGAAAGAAAACAATCATTTGCGTATAAAAGTACAAGATTTACAATTACTTTTAAATCTTTGTTTTTTTGCAACTGTGTGACTACTGGAGTCATAGTTATCTTTTACTGTAATGCATATACCTTATACAAATTTATGTTATAATCATTTGATATGCTATTGTAGAACAAGACTTATTGAGGACTTACTTTCTTTTAGTTTATGTAACAATTTTTCGTAACAATTTTTTGGTCTTAAACACTCAACTTATAAAATGTTTTAGCCATTGTTTGCTCAGTGAAAGAGTTCAAAGGGTAACACAAACACTAACACCACATTGATTGTATTGAGATTCTCATGCTGAAACTTCAACAAAAACTTACAACATAAGGAAAAAATTTGCAAACTTTAAGATTCAAGAGTGTCGACGGCGACGGCGCCGTTGTTTTGACGTCGCTGCGTCGTCACCCACGTGCGCCCGTCGCCGGCGGGCCGGCCACCGCGCCGCAGTCGGTTTCTGGCGTCGTCCGCGCCGCACGTTACTTACATCGACGTATGCGCCCCCGTCACACTGTTTGCGAAATATTATGAATGCTAAACCTTAGACACCACCTTGTGAAATAGTTTGTTGCTCTCATTAGTGATGTGTGACTAGTTTTAAAATGAAGAAGGAAGATCCTCCGTGTGGTCCTAGCAAAGGTCTTCGCGGGTCGAGGTCGGCTCGGTTGCTCACGGATAGTATATCGTCTGACGAGGGTCCGGAGACGGAATGTCTGCTGACGGCGCAGCTGCAAGCTGTGGTGGTGAACCCCGTGACGCGGCGGCGGGAGTCGCTCACAGCGCCACCGTCGCCCACCGAGTCCCGCAAGAAGAGAGACAGTCACCGCCAGCACAACTACAAGAACCACTTGCACCACCTCATCCACTGGAGAGATATCTGGAGCGGGGAGCCTCACAAAGGTCACGAGGTATAGAAGTGAATGCTCTATACAATAATCAGTACTTGCCGGCAGTAATAATAACCATTTCTGAAATAGCGCATGTCTACTACTTGTTGTTGTCGTTTGTTGTTGTTTTGTGCAATAAGTCGTCGCACCATGCAAGTAAGTCTTGCCATTGTTTCGTAACGTGTTGTATACCTAACTCCTCTTTCTCTATACGCATTTCGTACTTCCATAACTACAAAATTCTATTCCATCTTTTCGTAATAGTTCGATCCCTTTATTAGATGGCAAATTACCACAGTATTTTAGTTGTAACATGGCATTTTCTGCCCTTGATTTTGTCATGGATTGTGTAAACCTGTATCTTGTCTGATTTCTAATTTCTTAAAGGTCTTTCCTCTTTCATGTCACGGCTGGTGTTTTGTTGAAAGAGGTCATCAATATAAACATGAACTGGAAAAAGTGCATTGTCTCGGTCTGATTGCGCCGGGTGTTATTTATAAAGTTATTCATGATAAGGTCGATGCAGTTATAGACCTCAACCTTTCAGAATGGACTATTGGGCTTTAATATTTTAATGATACTTTCAATTTCAACGGTGTATTTAACTCCGGTTTACTTAATAACTTCACAATGAGTCACCTACAAATTTTATTGACACATGCACACTCTCTGGTTACACGTGTTTGTAATGTTTAAGCCTGCTGTGCGTTCTGTTACCGAGCAAACCGTGTATAATATAGGTACCTACTTACCTGCCCGTATCAAATTGCCTCAATGTCGAACTAGAAAACGCAACGCCCTACAGCTACAGCCTTTTCGTTAGGTAGGGTTTTAGCCGAATCAATTGCCATTGACCTAGAGCAGGGCCTTGTTCAGCTCTAACAGCCTCAAATGTATGTCAACGCTCTTTGTTACACATATTTATTCTTGCGCCGGACGCGTGGCCGATTAACGGGCTACTTCAACAATAACATTGGACAGTTTTCCTCATTTGTTCAAAGCATCAGTCCATTTTTTGCTATTATATACTTACCATATGCGGTATTCTGGACAACTAGACTACGAGTATCTACATATTATTTGTTTTTATCTTACGATACAATATCTTAGATATCTCTGCCAGCTTTGCTTAAATCTATTATAGTAAAAACATTGGTCTCAGTGTGCGGGGACAGTTACTTACATCTGTTGGTAGTGGTACGGTCAGCATCAGAAGTATATTAACGTTACTCAAAGTTTCGAAGCTGTTTTTTTTAATAAAAACTTGTTACATATTACTCGTTACTACATGTTATTGGAGTGTAAGGACTATTTTAACGAATAATCTTCTGAAACATTAAAAATAATAGCTAGAGTCCTGTACATAATAGAATTAAAATTCCGAAATGTTCAGCTACTTCTGATGCTGACCGTACCTACGCAATAAAACCTATGTATGATACAAGGCGTAAGTCTGATAAATTACCGAGAACGAGCCGCGTGCATTCAATTTAATTCTGACAATCAACTATCATCCCGAGACGTACGTTTACATCTGTGTCGTGGTGACGTGTTACGTAACAATCCAATCAAATGTGCGGTTCACGTATTATTTATTGAACTGAAACAAATTAGGTATTGTCACGTGCAGGTAAATGTACGTAAACTACACAGAATAATATAGATATCAAAGCAGCAAAAGAAATACTAGCAATGTAACAGAAACTGCAGCTCTTACAGTAAACGCAAAGTATGTTTTGGAAACGTTAATTGACACCACTAATGAAACTGCCAAGACGTGAAAAGTCTTGTAACTAAAGAAAGCAAACTAGAAGACTGAGACGTTAAATGTCCAAAGACTTAATTAAGAGAAAATAGGGACGCCAAAGTCTTTTAAAACTATCTGAGCTATTTCAGAGCTTACGTAAGCCAGTAAAGCTAGATTCCTGTATCATAATGCGGCAAATTCATAGATCGCAGATATAGCATCTGAGATGTGACCTAGTAAAATTATCTTAAGGAAAGAGAAAACAAGGTTGTATGACCCTTAGGGAAACTCACTGAGCTACATGGCAAGAAATAGGCACACAAGGTGTGCTCAAATCGACTAGTTAACACTTGCGTGAGAGCCATTCGAGACCGTATTTCAAAACGATCTAGCTTTAATTAAATAGGCATTGGTAGGTAGCCATAATATTCTTTGCGAAAAAACTTGCGTCTACTTGGTTGGTTGGTACTTACTAGGGCTTTCACAATACCGGATGTTTCAATACCGGTATCGATTCCGGTATTGGACGTCAATACCGTGATCACGGTATTAATACCGGTATTACATACCAACATTTAAAGTATGTGTTTTTATTTGTAAAAACAGTCTTTTTTGTTTTATTTTATTTTAAATAACTTTAATAAATAGCGCTCTATATAACAATTTGGTATTGGTTGATTATTTAATTAGATAGGACTAAGTAGGAACATAATCAAAACTTAACTCAAGTCTTTTTGTAGGAAGGCATTCCACATAGCGTTTGAAAAGAATAAATATCAAAAAAGTCGATTTATATTATTATTGAAATGTATCATGTAATCAACATAGCTACCTATCAATATTTGTAGAAACGTAAGTATAGCTTAATTAGCTATTAGCCATCATTCACAATAGCCTACTGAAAAAAAAAGCACGCTCTGCATCAATATTCGTAGGTATCACAGACAGTAAATATCTCTAAGCTGCCGGTAGGAATGGACGTGTCTTCATTTTCACACATCATCATTAATGATCATTTCAACCAAGACGTCCACTGCTGGGCGTATAGGCCTCCCCCAGGTGTTGCCGCAGTGGCCTGTCCTATGGGCGCATTCAGCGTGACCCCGCAACCTTCACCAGGTCATCGTTCCACCTTGTTGGACGCCTTCCAACACAACGTCTTTCTGTTCGCGGTTGCCACTCCAAAACTTTTAGGCCCCATTGGCCATCTGTACTGCGAGCAATGTGCCCTGCCCACCACGACGATTTCTACTTTTTCTCGAAGTTCGAACTGACTGACTGGTCGAACTGGACCTATTTTACATCATTAGATCCAGGTAGACTTCGTCCACAACTTCGAGTGTAGAGTCTCCGATTTTGATAGGTGAGGGTGTTACGTGGACAGTCAACATGACCTTGGTTATGTCCATGTTTATTTTAAGACCCACTCTTTCGGAAGCTCTACTGCGGTCATCGAGCATTTCACTGAGGTCTCTTTAATCCAGAACCTTAAAGGCATCCTCCAGTGCAGGGTGAACAGTTTCGGAGATATGACGTCTCCCTGTCACACAAAAAAAGGTTCCGACTTCCGAGGTCTGGTCCTGAAGTCGAACTGACATGGCGTTTTTGCCACCGTTGGAGACACTGCAGTACGGCCCAAGTCTCGGTCGAATTAAAGGGTTTCTCGTAGTCCACAACCGCTAAACAGAGAGGCAGGTTATACTCTTCGGTCTCTTGTATGACATCCAGCCACATAACCACGCAGCGTATGTAGGTACTAGGTATGCTGTCTACGGTACTAAAGCCTTTTCGGAATCTGGTTCGTTCGGGAGGCTGGAATTTCCAGCCTCCCGATATCATTTCCACTGCTCGAATTCAATGAAGTAGAAGGTTCTTCTATGGTCATATCTTGTTCATTATCAGTCATTGTCTCACTGTCTCTTTATATGTTTCGTGTGTCATTATTATATTTTAAAAATGGAATTTAATTTACGATAATACATGTAATGCTTGCAATACCGTGATCACGGTATTGAGGGCTTCAATACCGGTATTGAAAATGGCCCATATTTGTCCGGGATCACGGTATTACGGGATCCCGTAATACCGGTATTGAAAGCCCTAGTACTTACGTCACGGAAGTCATTTAGTTTTAATATCAAAAATAATCATCAAAGACGTACCTATTTATTATTCCTGGATGTTCTCATCATCATCTTCCTGCCCTTATCCCATTTTATTTGGGGTCGGCGCAACACGTTTTCTTCTTCCATTCTTCCCTGTTAGACGTCAAGGTGGCATTTACTCCTTTCTCATTCATATCATTCTTCACACAATCCATCCATAGTTTCTTTGGCCTTCCTCTCCCTCTCCATCCATCAACATTTATATCCATCACTTTTTTAGTCACATGCATTTGATCCCTCCTCATTACATGACCGTACCAAGATAAACGACTTCCTTTCATTTTTTCTGTAACAGGTGCCACTTTCAAAGTTCCTCTAATATACTCATTCCTTACTTTATCCATTCTTGTCACTCCACACATCCATCTCAACATTCTCATCTCCGCTACATGCAATCGCTTTTCGTCTATCTTTTTCAAAGCCCAGCACTCTGATCCATACAGTACGACAGGTCTAATCACGGACTTGTATATTTTCCCCTTTAACTTGAGGGGCATCCGTGGGTCACAAGTTATTCCAGTGACCTGTCGCCATATCATCCATCCTGAGTTGATCCTTTGCCTTACGTCCCGGTCTACTTTGCCATACCCTTGGACAAGCGACCCGAGGTACCGGAAGTTGGAGCAGATCGGTATGGGCGTTCCGGCAAGAATTATAAGCAATATAAGCCCAGGACTGGAGAGACCGCCGAAATCGCAAAACAAGTACTCCGTTTTGGTTATGCTCAATTTCAGGCCAACATTCTCCAGTCTTTGCCACCACACCTCCAACCTGCTCTAGACCTCTTGGCCGCTCTCGGCAACCAACACAATGTCATCGGCAAACAGCATACACCAGAGTGCCTCTTCCTGGATATCCGACGTAAGAGCGTCAATTATTACCAGGAAGAGGTAAGGGCTGAGGGCCGACCCTTGGTGCAAGCCAACAGCCACATTGAAGCTGCCGGTAGTGCCCGCTGTAGACCGTACTTGAGTACTGCATCGACTGTACATCGCACGGATCAACTGCACATACTTCCCAGGCACACCTTTCTCCTTAAGGGCCCACCACAGAACCTCACGGGGTACTCGGTCGTATGCCTTTTCGAGGTCGACGAACACCATGTGCAAGTTTTTATGTGCACCTTTGTATTTCTCGCACAACTGGCGGGTAGCGAAAATGGCATCCGTCGTTCCCCGACCAGAGATAAAACCGAATTGGTTTTGTGAAATTTCGCTCTCTTCTCTCAAGTTCTCTCAGTCGCCTTTCAATAACTTTCTCCCAAACTTTCATGCTATGTGCCATTAGCTTTATTCCTCTGTAATTGTGTTGTATATTGTTGTTGTTATTTGTTGCACTCCAGCACATCACCTTTGTTTTTAAAAATGGGCACCAGCGAACTATTACACCATTCGTCAGGTATGGCTTCTTCCAGCAACAGTTTATTGAAGAACAAAGCTAACCACGTCCATCCGTCCATCCGCCATAACTTCCATACTTCAACCGGTATCCCGTCCGGTCCTAATGCCTTACCATTCTTCATTCCATTTACTGCATTCCTCACTTCATCCACACTAACATTCCTCACTAGTCCCTCATTCACTGGCTTATTTACAAGCACACCACTCCAGTCATTCTCCTCATTCATCAGTCTTTCAAAGTAACCCTTCCATCTATCCTTAATTTTCTCATCATCTGATATAACCATTCCAACTTCGTTTTTCACGCATTTAACTCGACAAACATCCTTCGCCTGTCTCTCTCTAGCTCTCGCAAGCCGGTAAAGGTGTTTTTGGCCTGCTGGACTATCTAATGTGTCATAGAGTTTGTTCTTGGCGTTTGCTCTCGCTATAGCCACAGCTCTTTTGGCCTTTTTCTTGAGAGCATCATACTCACTCTTCTTATTCTTTGAACTTCTTCTTTTTTTCCTTCAGCACATTCTGTATCTCTGTCGACCACCACCATGTATCCCTGTCTATCGTGCCCCTTCCTTTTGTCTCTCCCAAAATATCTTTTGCTGCACTCCTAATACACCCAGCCATTTCATTTCAACATCCATTTACACTTCGGTCATTCATATCACCCATCTCTATCATTTTATCCACCACTCGTTCTGTTAATCTCTTCGCACAATCAGACTTCTCTAGCATATGCCATTTTGTTTTAGGGGAGGTCGCTCTTTTTGTTTAAAAAGCCTTTTTTGTTCGACTACTTCCATAACCAGGAGTCTATGCTGTGAGACCAAGTCTTCTCCCGGTAGCACTTTGCAGTCTTTGATGTGCTTTGTTGTGTCTGATGAGGAAGTAGTCAATTTGCGTATTATGCAAACCACTTTTATACGTTATCAGGTGTCCATCGGCTTTTTGGAACCAAGTGTTGGCTACTGCCAGGTCATATGCAGTAGCTGATTGCAATGGAGTTTCACCCTCATTGCTCATATTACCAAATCCCCATCCTCCGTGTAGGCGTATACCCTTTCATAACTTCCTCTCATTCTTCCCACGTGCCCATTAAAATCACCTCCAATTATCACTTCTTCATGAACGGGGACAGTCATCAAAACTGTATCAAAATCCTCCCAAAACTTCTCTTTTACCCTTTCTTCACATCCTGCCTGTGGAGCATACACATTACACACTAACTACGTTCAAGACAACATTTTCAAACATAACTTTCACAACTATTAATTTATTTATTTATTTAAACTTCACGTACAATAGTGGTACATAGGCGGACTTAATGCCACAAGGCATTCTCTACCAGTCAACCTTAGGGTCAAATAAGACAGCGTTGTGGTAGAGTACAAAAAAATAAAAATAATAAGGAGTAAACTATTTTGTTATATAAATTGATATACATAAATAGGTACATACTAATACATATTATTATAGATACCGACAGAATAATTATAATAAACTAATATATATTATAATACATACAAAACAGTCTAAGATATTTGATTATTAGCAATAGCAATTTAGTCCGATTTTAAGAAGTACTTCCGAACTCATTAATCTGTCATTCATCCTTTTTTACATCCATCACCGTTCCTTTCAAATGACTATCTAGTACTATTCGACTATTCCCACACCATTCCTTTTTCCGTCACTTCCACAATAATAAAACTTGTATCCCTCACCAATTTCTCTCGCTTTTGTACCTTTCCACTTAGTTTCTTGCAAACACGCTACATTTATTCTTCTTCTTTTCAACGTACCCGCTAGCTCTCTGGCTCTTCCAGTCATTGTCCCAACTATCGTGCATATCATTTACTCCTAACATGTTGCTTTTGGTTTTGGCTTTGGTTTTATAGTCGGCCGCCTACCCGACACCAACCCTCTTTGGGAATGCTTTCGTTGGTGGATTACCCGTCACCACACGGTGGACCCATTGTGCTGGATAGGTTGCACTGGGTCAAAAGTTCCTTAGTCGCCTTTTACGACACCCACGGGAATACGGGATGAGGATGGGGTGGTCGTATTCTTTAATTCCGCGACCACACGGAATATAATAATCCTGGATGTTCTCTCATCAGGAATTTACTAAGAATTTATGCATAATATATTTAGTATTATTACAGAGGCATAAACGAAATACTCAGTTAAATGATCTCAGTCACACGAATTTGACTATTTCTGAACATGAAAATGTATACTAAAATAATTAAAGTCATTCGCCATGAATTGTGGTTGCAGTCCTAAACACTTTTGGCAATTGCTTAAAGCAATTTGTATTTCGAAACACTTTAATTTGATTTATTTGTATCATCATCACCTAAAGCCCGAATTCACCCACTACTGCTGGGTACGAGTATGGGCATCTGTTTTCTTGTGGCAATCTCCACGGTCTTAGTCCTGTACCAGCTTTATCCAGGTTTTTCCTCAATGACAACTGTATCGTCAGCCCATCTCGCCGCTGGATGACCCACATTTCTTTTCCATCATTGCGCCTTGCTAGGTGGCCTGCCCAACACCTTTTGAGTTCCGTAACGCGATTTCCAATATCGGTAACCTTTTTAGGTACGTCTTCGGATTTCAACGTAAGGAACTCGATCTACCTACCAGCTTTATTCTGAGCATGGAACGCTCCATGGCTCTCTGTACATCTCTCAGTCTGTACACAGCATCCTGCGTGTGCGTCCATGTTTCAGCACCGCGCGTAGAAATGACGTACAGTGCTGAAACACCATAAGTGCGAGACCTTAGACATACCGGAATTTTGGCTGACTTCAAAATATCCAATTTGCTAATCGCGGCCTAAAGGACATCTCTTTTCGCTGATGCTCTTCTAAATGAAAGCATATAGCCAGGAGCCCAGAATATACTACTGGTCATGCCATCTCCAACTCTTCATTTCCAACTTTGAGAGAAAGCACATTACAAACACATTTAAATAAAAATGTGTCTGTTTGTGATTTCGTCGTTACTTACAAAAAAAACGTTTTTATTATTTTAATTTTTGTCCGGCTGGTTGTTCGGGTTGTTCCGGCTTATCTATGAAACGGCCTGTCCGATTTTGACGTTGATGATAAGGATTATGATGTAATAAGGACTAACTTAGATTTATTAGAAAAAACTTATAACACCCCTTCGTTTTTGTGTCAGGGGTTAAAAAGATTAGGGTTCCGTACAAAAAACTAAAATCTTGAAATTGATAACAAAATCCGATTCAGGTAGGGAAGTCAATTTGTATAATATTTCACGCGGACTAAAGGTCGCGGGTAACATCTAGTAGGTTATAAATATAATTATTTAAATTATAGGTTTGAATCAGTATAATTTTCTGTGAGTGGAAACCAATTTGTAAGGAACAAAATAGTCTGTTGATGTTATACCTATGTATCTAATTCTTGTACCCAGTTAGTTTAATTTGAATTTTATTGGCACGAATAAAAAGATTGATGTGTGAATTGCATTATTTAAATTGTCATTCGCTACTCTATTATAACAAATACATTATCGTAAGGCCACCCGTAACCCGTAACTAATGTCTTTAAATTGTTGTGTACTACTTTGTTTATTTTGGTGCCGTCTATTATAATTATTATCTCCACTACTATTTTCTTCCGGAACACTTTATTATCTTGTGGAATTGACAACATTATCTTTGTCTTCTTGGCAATAAAGGCCAAAGCTTTATGGGAAAATTGTAAGAGGAATCTCGTAACAAAAAATATTTATTCCGCTAAGAGAATTCTCCTGAAACTATATTGAGGGGTTTCCTTGACTCTACAAATTGTTAGCGATAATAACTAGATAACTTTGAAGGCTAAAACAATTTTGCGTTCCTGGAATGTTCGCCTATATTATTGTTGTTTATGAATATCATTTACGAGGAGAAATTATGAAATAACAAAGTATTTCTAGGTAGAAACTGATAGGTAGTCTAGAGAGGAAGTCTCTTATCATGAAAGGTCAAAGGTATAACTATTATCGCGAAACCTTTACATTGATACATAAATATATAAAGTAAGTCTCGCGCTGCGCGCATGACATTTACAAAATACGAAGAAACGGTTTCAGCCTTGGGGTATCCTACTAATTGTGAGATCGAGATCGCTATGTGAAGGAGTCTATTGAATAACACCTACAGACAGCAATATCAAAGTAGTACTTAGTTTTTCAATACAAATATTCTATTGACTCGCTTGTTATTTTCATATTTTGTATTGTACAGATAATGGAAGTTATTTATGTACACAATAGCTGAAATAATGACTGAGATAATGATCTGTGCTCGACAATGTTTTTTTAGAACTAGGTACTTTGCTTGTGTGATTTCTTTGTTCGCTGTAATTGGAGTACATAAAGTTTCAGTAATAGCTTCGAAAATAGCACGAAGATTCTAGTAACTGGATATTATTTTCCTCAATTTTTTACAGGAACTGGCTGGCTAGTTGGTTACTGGGTTTCACTGACACTGAACACTACACACAAATGTCCAAGACCTTGGGTTCTTATCATAATTGTTGTCCTAGCGGTTTTTCCCGGACATTATACCTACTAGCGAAGCAGCACTCTACAGTTTCAACTCATTGGTCACAACTTTTATTAGTGCACTTACTAATAAGTACGTTACTCAGCAAAAAATAAACTCAAGTCATGCTTTATAATAGAACAATAAAATACGGCCGAATAGCATAAAATAAAGTATTACTCTAGAATAGCCCCACAGCCTTCGAGTTACAGATAAAACCCAAGGCTTGAAGTAGGTTTCGAAACGAACACTTCATTGTTTTATTTTATTTTATCAGACCGATCTGAAGATTAACATGCTCATTAAGGACGTATTTACGATTGGATAGTCAAATCATTACTTTTCTCAATATATGTACCGAAGTGAAATATTTTTAACCGACTTCAAAAAAGGAGGTTACTATGTTCGTGTGTATGTATTTTTTTTTTTTTTTTTTATGTATGTTACCTGATTTCTCCCCCGTTTGTAGACCGATTCTCAAAATTCTTTTTTTATTTGAAAGAGTATACTCCTGAGGTGGTCCCATTTTTTTTTGGTGAAGCTCTGGTGCTGATCTTCGGAGATATACAATGGAACTCTTCAAAAATAGACGGCAAATCTGTCGTAATTGCTGGAATCGCTTGGATGTTTATTGAATATACCATTATCATGACGTAACATCACGCCTGTATGCTCTGAGGGGGTATGCAGATGTGTACAATACACATTTTTTTAGTTGTTATATGAATTTCATAGACACGTATTACATGCTTCGTGCTTTTTCTGGCGCTATTCAAGTATTCGCATCTAGCAGTCATCACTTTTATTCATGTTGATGAGCTGATAATGGAAGGTATACTACTCCTCAACGGTTAAGAGTTGAAAGCAAAAATAGGGGAATTTTGAAGGTTAAGGGTTAGGTTTCTTAGTTGAATGTTAAATGCATAGTAAATATTTGTATAGGATATAATATAGGTAAGTACCTATTACAACTAAAAATGGAAAAATAAAAAAAACTTTTTTGCAAAAAAAACAACCGACTTCAAAAACACCAAAAAGAGAAAAATAAACTTCAGAAGAAAAATCAGCTTCTGAAGTCGGTGGCAAAAAATAAAATCAAACAAACAAATGTCACCGACTTCAGAAGCTGATTTTTCTTCTGAAGTTTATTTTTCTCTTTTTGGTGTTTTTGAAGTCGGTTGTTTTTTTTTACTTCGGTACATTTATTGAGAAACTGGACATATCTAAAATTATATTTATAGTTAAGAATTGTACCTTGCAAGTTGCACATCTACCTACAATTCTATCCTTACCTATACATTTTAAAAATACAAAGCATTGTATTTAATAAACATACTTTTGTTTAAAAAAGTAATGATTTGACTATCCATCGTAAATGCGTCCTTAATGTTTTAGAATAGTACTTAGATAGGTAAATGTCATTATTTTTACATAGATTGGAAATTCTATTGGGATTTGACGTTCAACTTTGCAAAGGTTTTAAATTATAATCTGGATTTCTGAAAATACAAGGCCGCTGTAACATTGGATCAACTGAATGAAGGTACTAAGCTACTAATAAATATAGTCTGTAGTATATATCATAAACTATTTGAGGATAATCAGATTCAGATTTTCCTAAAATACTTTATGTTCTAGACTAGTAGTCTAGAGAAACCGAATCTGTATGATTCATGAAAAGCATGTACCTACGCGTTTTCTCCTCTGGCAAATTAATTTATATAACATTGTATGTAACATGTCTGCTCCTTCCGTATACAACAAGGTTTATGATTAGTCCTACGATACAGCGTTTGCATACTAACTGAATATGTTTATTAATAACTTTGTTCCCTTGGGAAATAGGTCATTTGCGAACCTACATGAACTCCCCAGCTCCCCTATTTGGCTCGACCTTCGCTTTTTATCGGTTCATTAGGCTTATGGTGGAGGTGCCTGGATTCCGTACATTTCTTGTTGCCTTTATATTGTGCTAAATGGCCTGTCTGTAGAAAGTAGTGCAATATACTTTTATGTCACTTTTGCTCTTTTGAGGTCTCGCCACCTATTCATATCCATTTCAAGGAAGGTTTTGCGTGTTGTAAGTACCTACCTACGTTATTAGGCCCTGACCTTTTTTAATGTGGAAAGGCACTTCTAACTTGTTATTGTTAAGTGCATGACAGAAAACCTATTACAGAAATAAGATTTAAGTAAGTAGATTATTAAAGCTAACCCATATTGTCGCACTGCTGGGCAAAGGCCTCTCTCCATTACTTCCAACGGTCACAATTCTGTGCAACTTCTTTCCGATTCTCAAGGAAGACATCCAGTTCGTCCCGCCATCTCCTTTGTGATCTGCGGCAACCCTGTATTACTTTTTCAGGGCACTAATCCTGAGCTTGCTGACCCACAGCTCGTTCGGCATGCGGCAGATAATAATATTATATACTACCCTGTCTCATTTCAGTTAGAGCCACGTCAACGATAGTGTTTCGAACACGATCTGCTCTGTGCTCCATAGTACATTAGCAAACCTTAAGTTTGAACTTTTGGATGTTAGTCAAAGACCAAGTTTGGGCACCGTAGGTCAAGATGGGGAGAAATCAAGTTGTGTCCATTAAAATTGTTTTGTCGCCATTTCGTCGCAAATCGTTGTAGGACCATTTACAGTTTTACCAGTGCGAGTGAATTCTCAATCACAGTAACAATGAAGATAGTGCTTATTTTTACCCACGACGGAACGGAGACGGTATATGCGTTTGGGGTGAGAGGTTGTTTGTTTGTGTGTTTGTTTGTTTGTTTGTTTGTGTGTTTGTGCAAATACATGTTGCCATTTTTCTCCAAAACTACTAGTCCGATTTTAATGCAGTTTTCAGTTATGGGTTCGGGTTTGATTGGTGCATGTTCTTAGATAGGTGTTACGGTGACAACTCACCAGGGGGCGCTGCAGCAAACATTTTTTGTGCAAATCAAAGTTGCCATTTTTCTTCAAAACTACAAGTCCGATTTTGATTCAGTTTTCAGTTATGGGTTTGAGTTTGATTGGTGCATGTTCTTAGATAGGTGTTACGGTGACAACTCAACAGGGGGCGCTGCAGCAAACATTTTTTGTGCAAATCAAAGTTGCCATTTTTCTCCAAAACTACAACTCCGATTTTGATTCAGTTTTCAGTTATGGGTTTAAGTTTGATTGGTGCATGCTCTTAGATAAAAAATAAAAGTAAAAAGTTTAAAATAAAAAGCAAAATTAAAAATTTTGAAAAAACCCACGACTGTTAAAAATTAATTGAAATAAAGATAAAATAACATAAAACACTTAAACACCCACCTTAAAAAAACCCAAGAATCTCCGTCGGGAACTGAACATTGCAAAACTAGTTCATCTAATGGCAGCCCCCGACGGACATTCTTGGGTTTTTTTAAGGTGGGTGTTTAAGTGTTTTATGTTATTTTATCTTTATTTCAATTAATTTTTAACAGTCGTGGGTTTTTTCAAAATTTTTAATTTTGCTTTTTAAGCACTTTTGTCGGTCAGGCCCATCTATCTAAGTTATGTAATAATCTAGTAGTCTGCCTGAGTAATTGATTAGCCTCTCTAAAAGTATTGGCTATTGATATTAGCACACTCAATTGCTTCGTGTCAGGTGAATTATTAGAAGGCTATTCTATGAAAGATATCTTACATAAGATTTTCCGGATCATTCCCACTAGTTCTACTGCACAGTTCTATGATAGAACTAGTGGGAACTTTTTTTAAATATTTTTCCCACTAGTTCTACGATTCACGGTGGTACGAAATCGTAGAACTAATGGGAACGAAAAGTCAATGGATTTTTTCGTTCCCACTAGTTCTACGATAAAGGATGTTACAAAATCGTAAAACCAGCGGGACTCAAGTTTCTCATTCCTTCTATCACACAGTTTAGGATACAACTATACGGCACAAACTACCAGGAGATTAGAAGTAGGCAGAAGGTCTTGAAAACATTTTTTTTTTGGAAATGCAAAAAAAGATGGAGGTTGTAAAGTCCCACAAACTACCAGGAGAATAGAAGTAGGCAGAAGGTCTTGAAAACATTTTTTTTTGGAAATGCAAAAAAGATGGAGGTAGTAAAGTCCCACAAACTACCAGGAGAGCAGAAGTAGGGAGGAGGTATTGAATCTTTTTTTCTTCTTTTTTTTTTCTTTATTTAAAAAAAAACTATTAAAGCAAATAATATTATGTTAAGGAATAATTTAGATTTGATTAAAATATTCCAATACCTCCTTCCTACTTCTGTTCTCCTGGTAGTTTGTGGGACTTTACAACCTATCCTTTTTTTCATCTAGGTACAAAAAAATTGTTTTAAATACCTCCTGCCTACTTCTATTCTCCTGGTACTTTGTCGGACTTTACTATTTTGGTTTACTATCTCCAACAAAAAAAAGTGCATGGTATTAGAAAGGAATAATTTAGATTTGATTCAAAGATTCCAATACCTCCTTCCTACTTCTATACTCCTGGTAGTTTGGACCGTAGTTGTACCCTAAACTATGTGACAGAACAAATGAGAAACTTGAGTCCCGCTGGTTTTACGATTTTGTAACACCCTTGTAGCGTAGAACTAGTGGGAACGAAAAAATTCATTGACTTTTCGTTCCCATTAGTTCTACGATTTCGTACCACCTTGAATCGTAGAACTAGTGGGAAAAATATTTAAAAAAAGTTCCCACTAGTTCTATCGTAGAACTGTGCAGTAGAACTAGTGGGAATGATCCGATTTTCCATAAGTATCCAAAATGTATTAATGAAGATACCAATTTTTAATTCCTGTGCTTTTGAAAAATGTTACAATTAAAACGTAAAAAAATTTAATATAAATATTATAGCTTTCAATAAAATACAGGAGTAGGTAGTGATCCAAATCCGATCTCGAGTTCTCCAGTTAGAATAGATTCGGATTACTTTGGTCTTCCATTTGAGGATCGGGCAATATTGTAAGTCGATCTTTAAACACCGTAAGCAGATCCTCAACTGATAGGTACTTCTTCATGTAGAAATGACGCATTGTAAGGTGTGCCAGTTGGGTTTGTTTACGGCCTACTGCCTAGACACAGGGGCTTAAAGCCTTAGTTGTATTTTATTGCATTTACTATTCGAGGTGAAATTCTGTCATAACAAGCCATCAGAAAATACTGGTTATAAAACACTGTTATAGATCGTTCTTCGTGTTTTGATAGCATGGCAAATAGTGGTTTCCCTGATGAAAAGAATCAGTACGTGCTTCAGGTCGCTGTTGCTTGTTGAGCAACCTCTTTGTTCTCTTTAAGGTTGGCGCATTTCATGTATCTTGAAGCAACCAAGTACTTACGGTGCAGCATTCATTGCAATTTCAATATTTTTTCGCTTTTACGAAGGCTTTGTAGCACTATTTAGGTTTTATTGGCGCAACATTTCTTCTTTCTTCTTTGCCGTTATTCAGCCTCCCTTTGAGCCATACCATCTTGCGACCTTCACGAAGATGTTGAAATTAAACTTAAGGCGCGGCTAAAGGGGCACCGTAAAAACGACCTGTTTTTCGTCGCAGAGTTAGCCGTATTGCTACTTATTACAATTCCAAAAAAAAATACAGTGTATAGTCAAATGTATAGGTAAAAGACTTATGCAAAAATATTTTCTAAAAGTAATCAAGAACCTCGAAAAAAAAAATCACAAAATCACAAAAAAATCACACGAAAAAACTTTTTCGTCTCGAAATGCTCAATATTTTGAGTGACAACTGTTATTTTTTTTTTTACTATCAGAAAAGAAATTTAACCAACTAAAGACATATGTAAAAATATTTTAACATTACAGCGTATTTTTTTTTAAATAATGTTACAACAGCCTACTGACAGTCATCTGACAGCCATCTGACAGCCACCTGACAGCGAGCCTCGCCAACGATAGCCATGCCAACCCGAGCCAAGCCATAACTACCGGACGCCTCCGGTGGGGATAAAGCTTTATAATGCCCTGCAAGCTCATTTTAGCGGTGTTGTCGCACTCGATTGTAATAGCTGTAAGGGGAAGCTCTGCCCGAATAAAATTATAAATCAGTTCCTGTTTATTTTTTACCACTGTCGTTACACTCAGAAGTGGTATCGAAAACAATAAACCTACGATTAAACGACGCTCTGATACATTTAAAAGTCAACGGTCACCAAGTACAAAGGACGAGGTCTGAAAATTCAAACGAAGAACGTTGATGCACACCGCCTACAAGGAAAATATTGAAGAGTCGCCCATCCCAGAATCACAAGGCACAAATTGAAAAAGCAGTCTACGATCTGGATGGAACACGAAGCGCCTGCCCTCAGTACCGCATCATTGATTCCATAATTTGACCCTGAAAACGAAGACTGCGGCCAGTAACCACCTGTGAGACACTTCGAGTTACAAGAAGTATCCATTTCTCTGCCAGTAACGCTGCTACGGTAAATGAAGGCTACCTCAAGGTCGTCAACAGCGAGCCCAAGGACATGGAAGGGAGGAACCGTCCTACTTCACGCTGAGAGCTGCCAGGAACCATGCATAAATAACAAGGTCAGTTAACATGCCAGCTAACAGATATTTGCAAAATATTAGCCAAATGCCATTAGCCAAATATATTAGCCAAATGTGTTTTACAATGAAGTGCCCTATGTGTTGATAATAATTATGCCAATCGTAGACAAAATTAGGTAATTTGGTAGGCCCGATAAGTAAATCTAATCATAGTCAGTTAATCAGTATATTATCTCGGTACAAAAATGGTTTTACTAGTTGTGTACTAAGGAATTGAGAACTTAAGATGTACATATTTTATTTAGTTCAAGTGCGCATTAGATTATCCAACAACTCCAAAGTAAATCTTTAGATATAAATAGCTACAATAATTTCATCAAACTATTGTCAGTGGTTTATAGCATTCCTAAGCAATCTCTTGCTACCGTCAGTCGATATTCAAACAGGTATAAACTTATTGCATAAAGTTCTTGACAAATTGCAAACGAGGATCTTAAAATTAAATATGAGAAACCGTTAATTTTTACATATTTCATAGGTAAAATAAGCATGTGATGGCATTCAACCGGTTGAATTTAAGTTGATAGATTCGAAGTGCGTCAATTTATTCCATCTAGTTCTATGTAGTTATTTATGAGGCCAACAGGAGTAAAACGCGAGTTTTATAATGCGTAAAAGTATATGATTCACTGCAGTAAACAAAATCAGTGTTTTACTTTTTTTTAGTCCAATCAATAGTTTTGTTGTAAATCGCAAAATACCACTAATTTCGCACTATTCGGCCGCAGCGAAAGACGTAACAACCGCTTTGTAGTGCAAGCTGATTAGAACTTTATTTTAACAGTATTTCAATCGAAGTTTGAACCACCACAAATAGTGTTGCTAATTTGAGGTAGTATAGGCTCCTACGACAGTTCAATAGTAACTTTGCAATAATAGCTCGATTGTTTATCAAACTAAAAAAAATAAATCGATGTGGGTATGACTTATGCGGCAAGTCACATAAATCTTGTTAAGGAAGTAAAAAATAAAATAAAATGTGATTATTATAATAAACGATCCTAGTTTCCCAACAGAAATTCACACGTGTGCAGCAAGGTATCTTTTATAAAAGCAGATTGACGGTAGTTTGCGCCCAGTCCTTTAGTTTAGTCGCGTTACTGGTCGGAAAGAGTGTTAATCATGATTTTGGGCTTTAATCCCTTGCAGTAATGAAGTTGTTGCGAAGATATTATCGTATAAATGTGTTATGTAAAAAATGTCCATGTAATTTCGGACTGTACTGCAGTGCGCGATATAATGACTAAACGTGATCTTATGCTATGCATTGCTCGATATTACAAACAAAAGCCAACCAAAATCCAGCAAGCCAAAACCGAAGCTAAAGTTAAATTCTATGCCTGCCTTTGCTTCAGCCTTATGTAAGTAGATCGTTTGATGAATGCCGTTTAATGTGTACCATTTAGAGGTTAACGATTAGTTCAGTACAGTGCAATGACAAGATGAAAAGCCAAAAAGTTGTATTGTTTTGCTATAGTGAATAATTGTAGTATAACTATAGTGAATAATTGTAGTATAACTATAGTGAATAATTGTAGTATTGATAGTAGCCTGTAACGTAAACAAACCTTTACGGTACCCGATTAGTTGTGTCAAACTTCGCGCGATGGAAAATATTACAAAATGCATCATGACGATGTTGGCCAAGGCTCTGAACTTATAAATAAGAGCAACATTTCTGGTTTCCATATATAAATTACCCGATTTATACTTAAACATTATTATGTGACGTCATGTTTACATTGTGCTTACGGGAAAGCGGTACGGTAGGAAGGAGGGCCAATGACATTCAATTTCTAAATCTACTGAACCAATGAAAATGGTAGGTAAATATCGATAGTTTGAGCCCTTCTGGCTAAACAAAAAAAGGAGTACCAGTGGGTACATATTGTTTATATTGATACATGCTTTCACTAAATTCGTTGTTTCTGAACCAACGCGTACTGTCAATAATTCTGTGGTGACAATTAGTTTAGATCGCAATTATTTATTCAGATCACATTGTTTCCGACCATGGCAAGGTCTTTACGAGTAGATACCTATTTCAAGAAGTTTGTAACGGAACAGCAGTTTAAAAATACGTTAACTGTTAACAGCTATTGCGTGTCCTACCTAGGTTTGCTAAGAAGAATAATATTAATTAAGTCTATTTACAATCATTTTTGTTAATCTAACTTAGCGCTAATAATACATGTAGCAAGTTTAATTTTAATTTGAAAATGGTGATAAAACCGAGGTCTCGAAACTAGGCTACGCCTGTAGGTATCTTGGGGGCCAGAGTAGCATTATCTTAGCGTTGATGAGTTGAGCAATATCTAGTGTTGATGGGGTTAAATGGTGTTGTGTGTAAAAGTAATGAAGTTTTGCCATCGACACGCTAAGAAGCATGTGTGTTAGTACCTACATGTGTGTGTGCGTGTGTCATATTGGTATGGTTTATAGTTTACTTAAATTGTTTCTTCAGTTTCTTTATACGATAGGTTGGCAAACTTAGTTTTTTTAGTTATCTTTTCTTATATGAAAAGTGTTTCATGTTTTTAATGTCTCTGATTCTACGTTTAATGAGTAGGTCGAAGTGTGGGAGGCACTAATCGCACAATTCACGGAACTTAAGGAAGCAACTCAATATGGGGACAATAGGTTACCAAACATAATTTGGAGTTTTAATAATACTGTTAATAATACAACAGGGTACCTATAAGCCTTACGATTTATCCTAGACCGGGTTTCTGTACCAGTGCAATTTAGAAGCGATAGAGTTATCTACTACTGGAATTTGAATAGCTGGAAAGAAAATGGGACGTAGCTTAGATACAAGGCGAAAAATAATAATAGCTGATAATAGTGTGATTTACAAATTACAAAAAACGGTGATTACGCACATTTACGCCAGGCGCTGACTACTAGCGGCAACAAGGTCAATGCTAATAACATCACGCTTGTAATGCCCGAAGGGTTAGGTAGAGGTGTACCCATGAGTACACACACATAGTAGTATACAGTAAAGTTTAAGTCCCATGCAATAGGGGGCGAGCCTGTTGCCAAGTTAATTCTTGTATCTTAGAGGATTTATATTCTGGCCCACATTAAGTGATATTGAGGAGTTAGGTAATGATTGACATAAACTAAGAAGTACAAAAGGTCATAAAATAATTATGATACAACGGGTTTACAGGCTTAGTATCCGTTGATTCCTTATGACTATATCGTAGCGATGCTTATATGTCTGATAGCACCAGTAGTGTGGATGAACAATTGAACACCGAAGATTTCATAAATCTTCTTGAGAGATCAAAGTTTATTGTCCCATTTTTAACTTGGTTTTTTTGAGCTGACTTGTAATCGTTGTTTTCTGGTTCCCATTGCGGGAGCAATTGTTTCAGGACGGCCGAATGTTACAACAGCCTACTGACAGTCATCTGACAGCCATCTGACAGCCACCTGACAGCGAGCCTCGCCAACGATAGCCATGCCAACCCGAGCCAAGCCATAACTACCGGACGCCTCCGGTGGGGATAAAGCTTTATAATGCCCTGCAAGCTCATTTTAGCGGTGTTGTCGCACTCGATTGTAATAGCTGTAAGGGGAAGCTCTGCCCGAATAAAATTATAAATCAGTTCCTGTTTATTTTTTACCACTGTCGTTACAATAAATTAAATCTGCGAACTATCGTTGATTTTGGCAGTCACGAGCATCAAACGCATCGCCATTTTCAACCTTATTTGTTTAGGCGATGAGTTAAACGCGCGCTCAAGGTCGCGGGCAGCTAATGTCGCCTTAACTCTAAATATGAATCAGTCTTATGTGAAATACATAGGTGGGTTTAGTGCTTACGTACACCTCTATTTACTTGAGTTAATATATGCTTATCTGTTGTATGACCTCAGTAAATAATAGGCCGAGTTTTTTCTTATATTATATTTCGTTATCTTATTATCGCGTAGCTTGGCACTTCTCTTTGTTGAAGATCTTTTTATTTAGTTTCTCAAAAAATATTTCTGGGGAAACCACTCTTACATAATTCTCGAATTCGTGATAAAGCATTTTTATTGTGTAGTGAATCACCTGATGATACTCAGTGAATTTGCAAAGATAAATAATCGAACACACCTACTTAAAGTGCCAAATTATATCTAGGTTTAATAATGCCATAATATTTATGTGTTTATTAAACTGGTTATGCAAATATGGTACCGAAGCATTTGATGCTATATTATTATGTAGGAAGTCTTTGAACTTGAACTTATATTTTATAATGGTCTTTGCTATTAATAAACTTCCAAAAACGAAATATGAGTCAACTAATTGATCAAGTTTGTATGCCCCAAAGTGAAATCAGTGCCCTCAAGTTGATCTACATGTTGCAGGTGTTAGAAAGTGTTATGTAAATCTATATGTGTAAGTATTAATATCTACAAATTATTAAAGTTGTCAGGATGATTACTAGTTATTTACCGTGTTCGAAAGTACCTCTAAAGAAATGTGTGTTGGGAACAGGGGTTTTATGAAGTAAAAGCACAAAAGACAAGACTATTCATTTTATTTCTTTCGGCCTTGTCAACTACATCAAACTCGATTCCATTCGCTAGGTCCCTAGTCTACGTGGAGAAGAATGGACAAGAAACTCCACGGGAACATATTTTAAAGTATTATGCAAAGACAACCTGACATTGTCTTGGACTGTCTCAAATTACAGCAATTTATCAGTTTACATAAACAACAATCAATTTAAACCATATTATAGTACATATTTCTATCACATAGTCATCAGTAATATTCATAGCATAATATCAATTAACTTACATGAACATTGTAGGTCCTTTAGAGTAATACAAATAGGTTTCAGCTTTTACACATTTGGTATCTTCATAACTAGGCCACAATATGTAAACTTAATCCTCTCTATACACAATTTATATACTACTTTGGGTCTGTCTTTACCCTTCAACAGTTGCAGCGTAACTCTTCCCGAATTGCCGGTCCTTTCACTTTTATAACCGTCCAATCTTAAAAAGTTAATCAACGACTACCGCCATAATACACCAATGGCAAATGGTTATACATTATAGCTAAATAACTAATAACATAAATGATAATTAGCAAATCCTATGTAGTGAAACTATTTTAAAACGTCTTAAGTTAATTTAGCAATATAATATGTTTTTATTTGTAATCTTTATGACTATCGGATAAAATACGAGTATCAACCGATAGTTCAGAGAATTGATTGAAACTATTTAATTTATTAAAATTGCAAGATAAAATGTAGGAAACATTATAAGTATCTTTTAATAATAACTGTATAATTTATTGGCAATTTATAATAAATAAACATTTAACTTGACTTAACTATTCCAAATACCACAATAGTATTTGTGGTTCGGAAACCAAGTCTTTTAAACTACAATAAAAGTACTTCTATAAAATACGTCGGGATATAATATATCATTTGAATAATGTAAATTAGGTTTATTTGAAATTAGAACCTTTGTTTTTAAGATATTTACGATAATTATTAAATCAATAATATACTTGACTCAACGTCGCCCTACGTCATTGTCACTTGACATCTGACAGCCGACGTTACTACGTTATTTTGGTCTGAATCAAGGAAATCTCAATTTTATATACTTGAACAATTAAAATAGTGCTAAAATTACAAAAATAATTAAAAAGATATAACACGGCCATTCTGATAAGTACTTCGTTCTCGAAGTACATTTTTTGATAAAACAATTTCATCAATCACAAAACATAAAAAATAAAGAGTTATTTATCTTTATACATTTTTCAATAAGATATAACATGGTCATTTTGCTATGTACCTGGTCCTTGAAGTACATTTCTGGCAATCAAATTCTTTGGTTTTAAAATGGTATATTATTGGCACAGCGACAGGCACAGCCTCAGGCACAGCCACAGGCACAGAGACAATCACAGCCACAGACACAGCCACAGGCACAGCCATAGCCATATTTGATTATTTATAATTAATCAGTATTAAGAGATTTAAATAGCATCTTCAACAATAGCATTCTCATAGACCATTTCGCCTGGTCAAAATCGTAGCTTGTCCTTAGAAATTACAATAATTATTGTTTCATTTTGAATAACACATCAAAATTTCTGTTCACATAGAATTCTCAACAGCAATGTTTTCATCTAGGTATCTATTTATTCACCACACTAGAATAGCAATTTTTTTTTATTTTTTTTGCCTTCCATCTATGACTTTATCGTGTACTGTTTCTTTGACTTCCATTTTGTAAAATGTACCCAGATCGTATTAGATAGTATACTGTAACCATTGAATCATACAAATCTCATTTACAACACCAAACAGTCACCGCTCGGTCAATCTGACAATATCATTGCGAATCTAGTTTACCATTTTGTACTATTCCATAATAAATACAGATTATTATTATTTTAACATATTATCTTAAATTTTTAGATTTATATCACGCCTTGTAATCCCCGAAGGGTTTAACCTACCTAATCAAGTTTAAACAAATAGGTAATCATTTAAATGAATAATTATCACATTGGTAATATTAAATAATAAAAATACTCAATTAGTAATACAACTTAATTAGTATTTTGCCATGTATTGCCACATCTAGTAAAAAAAATGGAACCCACTTTTGGTTTGTGTCAGTGTTTGCTTGGCTGGTTATTAGCTACTAGACATTTGTGTTGTTATTGTAATCGTTTATTCTCAAATTAGTTGTACGTTAATTTCTGCGTTTTCATAAACACGTTTTTTTTTTATTGTTTAATTTAATTATCAGCAAGTGAATTATTGTTTATTCTTGATGAGGAAACCCCTGAGCATTGAAGAATAATAAAGTTCTTAATACATTAGCTAATATAATGGTATTAGTTTTTTTTTTAAACATGTTTTCGTATGAATCAACAAGTCTTTTGTATTGATTAACTCAGTTAGACCAACCGACCCATAAATACGTTTCGAGAAAAAAAAAAATCTACCCTCGTTATATGATTCAATCTTATCTATTTAGATCGTATTAGAATTTTATTGTAGTTTCAAACTTCATACTACGTAACGTTTATACATTATATTCACAATATTTATTTTGCGAGAACCAGAATTATCAAGGAAACAAATATTGACATTGTCATTAATACTATTTACAAGACGAGGTTCAAAAAATAACGTCAGATATTTGAATATCTCCAATCCCATAATCGCATTACTTAATTGAATTGAAGATGAGATACTTATTTATCTTTTATTGTATTATTGGTTGTTTCGTGAAAACTAACAATCTGCATGAATTTGGGGGTACTAACCAAGCCAGGGTAATGCTTTGCATTACGAAAAATTTATAAATATTTTCATCACAAGTTTTGCATGTCTGTTAAGTACATTAAAAACTTTTAGAAAGAAGCTTAACTTTGAATCAACAATTTCCTAAATTATTCTAGTTTTATTTTTACAGTTTCTAGGATTTTTTATCACTACGTTATTAGAGAATAAATAAATTAAAATAAAACAAAGCCTCTAAAGGCCTTTACCGACATTAGCGAATTCGTACTGCTGCTTGATTTAAGCCATGGCCTGGCTGCCAAGTGGTTCCAGCAGCTTCTCAATCTCGCTGTCGGAGTACGTGCTGTCGACGTTCTCATCATAGCCAAGTCGAGGCGGTGAGCTATCGGCGTCACAGCTTTCATCATCACACCAGCAGCAGCTCCAGCATTGATCATGAAAATAAAACAGGAAGACCATTAGAAATTATATCAGAGAGCCAGAGACTGTCCCACTTCTGATGTTAGAAAGTGTATGTAAATCTATATGTGTAAGTATTAATATCTACAAATTATTAAAGTTGTCAGGATGATTACTAGTTATTTACCGTGTTCGAAAGTACCTCTAAAGAAATGTGTGTTGGGAACAGGGGTTTTATGAAGTAAAAGCACAAAAGACAAGACTATTCATTTTATTTCTTTCGGCCTTGTCAACTACATCAAACTCGATTCCATTCGCTAGGTCCCTAGTCTACGTGGAGAAGAATGGACAAGAAACTCCACGGGAACATATTTTAAAGTATTATGCAAAGACAACCTGACATTGTCTTGGACTGTCTCAAATTACAGCAATTTATCAGTTTACATAAACAACAATCAATTTAAACCATATTATAGTACATATTTCTATCACATAGTCATCAGTAATATTCATAGCATAATATCAATTAACTTACATGAACATTGTAGGTCCTTTAGAGTAATACAAATAGGTTTCAGCTTTTACACATTTGGTATCTTCATAACTAGGCCACAATATGTAAACTTAATCCTCTCTATACACAATTTATATACTACTTTGGGTCTGTCTTTACCCTTCAACAGTTGCAGCGTAACTCTTCCCGAATTGCCGGTCCTTTCACTTTTATAACCGTCCAATCTTAAAAAGTTAATCAACGACTACCGCCATAATACACCAATGGCAAATGGTTATACATTATAGCTAAATAACTAATAACATAAATGATAATTAGCAAATCCTATGTAGTGAAACTATTTTAAAACGTCTTAAGTTAATTTAGCAATATAATATGTTTTTATTTGTAATCTTTATGACTATCGGATAAAATACGAGTATCAACCGATAGTTCAGAGAATTGATTGAAACTATTTAATTTATTAAAATTGCAAGATAAAATGTAGGAAACATTATAAGTATCTTTTAATAATAACTGTATAATTTATTGGCAATTTATAATAAATAAACATTTAGCTTGACTTAACTATTCCAAATACCACAATAGTATTTGTGGTTCGGAAACCAAGTCTTTTAAACTACAATAAAAGTACTTCTATAAAATACGTCGGGATATAATATATCATTTGAATAATGTAAATTAGGTTTATTTGAAATTAGAACCTTTGTTTTTAAGATATTTACGATAATTATTAAATCAATAATATACTTGACTCAACGTCGCCCTACGTCATTGTCACTTGACATCTGACAGCCGACGTTACTACGTTATTTTGGTCTGAATCAAGGAAATCTCAATTTTATATACTTGAACAATTAAAATAGTGCTAAAATTACAAAAATAATTAAAAAGATATAACACAGGCATAAAATGGATAATTTAAGCGATAGCTGTATGGGTGTTGCCAAATTTTCGTAATTTCGCGTTCAGTATTAATTAACTCTGATGGTGTATTTATTATACTCCACCGTTGTTTTGGTCATGCTCGTCACCTGTGATTCGCAGACTAGGCTTCGTGATTAACTGTGTAAATAAGTACGTTTGAATCGTCCAAGCAGCGCTTAGTGGTTGTTTGAACAGTTACTAAGCGCCCAAGGCCTTCGCTTATCTAGCTTTATGTGTCATTATTCCTGATTATGACATCATCATGTCTCCCCACGAACTCGATTGGTTTGATTTAATACAGCTCTTCGGAAAACGATCAATCGTTCTTTGTTTGTAATAGTTGATTACTGTATTGTAATTCGACAATCGTATCGTAAATAATTGCAAAGAACGATTCTATTTCACTGTCTGATAAAATAAGTGAGCAATACGGGTTATCGTCTTCTTGCGTAGCGTTCCGCAATACTTCCTCAGTCGATGCTTCTTATCAACACGCAAAAATGAAATCTGCGAAACGAATATACTTCAATACCAGACTTACATAATCGGTTTATTAGTAGGAGTAGGACGTGTCATTATGAGCAATGCAAAGCCCATCGACTTCGTTGATTCGATTGCCTACCGTCACCGTTTTAGGTCAAAGTTATTTGCATGGGAAATGCTTGAATTGTAAACGCTTTTAATAGCCTCGAGTCGGTAATTACGCGTGTAGTAAATACGAATTTCGCTGTAATACGTACGATCATTAGAGTGATATACTTTCATAACAATGTAAGAACCATTTGAGCTCAGTAAAGGCTACGCTCGAAATTATACAGACGAAATCGACGAATTATGCTAATGACAAGATGCAAGGAGCGTTTTTTGTAGAATTCCATTTTTACTTTTAGGCGTCAACATGGACTAATCGGTAGTCGGTACCCACTTTTAGCTAATATTATTCAGTGTTAGTTCATGCAGATGCATGCTGACCTAGTCACAATTTTTATGTCCACTAAACTTTAGTCATTAATTACCCACGCTTAATTGCGAATTTGTGACCTAATCGAGTGGTTAACCGTAAAATGCATTTAAATTTTAATTGGGCCCAAGGATACATCCTTGAGGAACCCCTTCTCTGTATTTATGTTGGCAAGCGAGCGACGGCCTTCATTCTTCGACAGTTACTATTTGATTGGTATATGTATCACATTATTGTTCAAGTTTTCTCTCCTCACTGTTCTATTTATCTAAATAAACAGAAGAGAAGATTTTTCTTCTTTATAAATTAGGAGCTTTCAGCTTGATCATGTCGGAAGCTCGACTCACGTCTGGGTGTTTGTAATTTTTGGGCTTTGTTTCCTTACAACACTGATAAGCACTCGATAGTTTTGGACGCAAGTACCTCTATTATGGTCAATTTATTATTGATTTTACTATGTAATGTAATACACACATCTGTCGAATTTCTTCCGGCATCTAAGTGTGCTCATTGCCAATGTTGGCAAAAAATCAAACAATATGCATAGTTAGTAATTAATAATGATAAATTGTTGAAATATTTTATTGATAATGAAAGTTATCGAGTTCTATCAAGAACATAATTAATGTGATAATATTATTATGGTGATGTTGATTGTCTGTCGGGGCCGTGTCGTGCCAACTGGACGGTATTGTTTCTTTGAAACTGCGTCCTTTAATTAAAATCCTTTTTCTTTTGGTAGCAAACCTAACATTTACTCTTCTATGGAAATGTTAAAAATAGTAAAGCCGATGTTGATTGTCTGTCGGGGCCGTGTCGTGCCAACTGGACGGTATTGTTTCTTTGAAACTGCGTCCTTTAATTAAAATCCTTTTTCTTTTGGTAGCAAACCTAACATTTACTCTTCTATGGAAATGTTAAAAATAGTAAAGCCTTTTGCTTGTTTTAGAAATATTGTTCTTTTCCAATGTAGGTACCTACACAATAAACGTTGGCAATATTTTCGCTTTCTTTATCGCTTTGATTCAATAATGGTATTATGGAGGCACTTATCGTACCTACTTAGAATATTATCTAGTATACCTACTTAAAAGATTGTGTTGGTACCACCGCAGAATAATTTATTACCAGTTATTTATCTATGTTTTATAAACTAAATACCTACAACATACAAGCTTAATGACTGATCCGACGGAGGTGTGTCATGATTAAGATTATACAATTTCTAAATCCCATAACACCAGTTAATACTTTAAACGATCAAGTAATAGGTACCTATTTAATTTTAATAAAACTTCCTAATAACAATTATAATTCTCATAAACTTGAGAATTCAGACATAACTATTCAAGTCAACAATTTTTCTTCAGATAAGTACCTACCTATACTGATGCTACTAGAATAATTCGCTTAGCATCCGCATTGTATGCAAGTACAGTAAATTCAAATCAGTCAAGGAGAGGAATATCAATTGTTCATTGTATTCGAGCTAGTCGTGGACTTGTGGATATGGTGCCATATTATGACAATTTGACATCCGATTACTCAACAAATGACTTGACAATTATTTGTGACAAAATATGTTTTTTTACACACTTCCTGCAAACCAAATTGTAACAATAATGATGATAATTGAAATGTCACGTGAAATCAAGATCAACGTGTAATCGTAGGTAGGTAATAATATCAGCTCGATTTATACTGAAGGTTCTGTCATATCTATAAATATTATTGTACTTATCAAGACAGATGGGACAAAGGGACACTGGTGCGATTCATCATTTCAGAAAACCGAGATTTATCCGCGAAATATCGCATTATCTCTGCTAAGGAATGCTTTTTTATCGTTGTGATTTTGTGAACAGCGCCATCTATGTTACTATAACGAACACAGTCAACGACTGTTCGACTGAAACTTGCTCATGCGCATCGAGTTGTATTTATCAACATACAACTTTAACTCCGTAATTCTACGAAGTTTCACTAGATGGCGCTACCAGTGCTTTTCCGAGCAGAAAAATGTTTTCGTTTCGTCTTCCATTATAAATCCATTTCTTTTAACACATATTTTTTTTCTATTTCCTAATTGTTATCAAATAATCGACTCTTTTATAGTGAGCTAAAACATTGTATTGATACAAACTTGCATCAATAATAATTTTACCTCGGTAAATATGAAGCCCCAGGACTCAACAAATAAACCGATAAGTTTGATAAGCACTCCCCGTATAATTTAATTCTATTACTTCAAACAAATCTTATCAATCATACTGAGCTCAGTTTGACGCTGTCTGTAGGCACCGTTCCTCCTGTGAACATTACTGTCTTTTGCGTGAGTTTTAATTATTTTTAAAATACCCTCAGTGTAACTTTTTTAATCAAGCGTAGGTGTATTTTCGCAAGTAAAGCAAATGTGGAGATGGCACACAATGTATTTTGTTAGAAGTTATCGGACTAGTGTTGTGTTTACTGTGAAGCTATGCCTCGGAGGGGTGTACCTGGCCCTTCCACACCGGTGGCCGAGCGCCAGCCGCTCATGCTGGCCCTGCGAGTGCCCAGGAGTTACGGCAGCCTCTTTCCTTATTACAAGTTTGTGAAAGATACTGCAAATGAGACATTTCCAAGCGAGGTACTTCTTCATAATATTTATAAAATTAAAGATTAATAAATAATGTTGACTGAAAGTTGATTAATTTGTGATTTATAATCAATTATATAATACTTACTATGTATTATTATGTGTATTCCGATTTGTAATGTGTATGGACAGTGATGGGTTGTCTGTCAATCCAACTTGTCAGTTGTTTTCTGTACTTTCAACCTTGCTTCAGTTACTCCTTGTCCTAATAACTGGGTCACGATCCTCTACTGTATTGGTTTTGTTCTATGAAGCATATTCTATTTTATTTGTTCCTCGCTTGTTATTTTGTAAAGATGCTTACCTGACAAGTGTCAATCAAACCATGTTTTGCTATTTATTGAGTAATAAACAGAGTAAGAAGGATAGGAAACGCACGGGACAGGTCAATGTGGCAACACTTTGGGGAGGCCTATGTCCAGCAGTTAACGTCTTTTGACTGAAATTATGATACAGTTACAGTAAAGATCTAAACATTATTCGGTATTTATAGATTATATTCTTCTTAGCGTGTCGATGACAATTTAAATTGAGTCGGCCCAAAATTTGGCGACGAGTTCGGCACTTTCAGTAGCCTCCATCAACTCCTGTGATGTGCAAGTAGCATATATATGCAAGTAGATTATATTAATTCGTTGACTGTCAATGAGTCTCATAATATGGTCAAATTGGAGGCCAAACCCTACGTTTACGAAGAAGTTTGTCACGATCAATAATAAATTTAAATACCTAGTCTTCCTTTGCATGTTTCTCGGTATTATTTCAACTATTGGTGCCGTCATGTCGGTCCACACAGTTGGAAACCATCACGCTTAAATCATCTGGCCCATTTCCACGACAGAAGTAATTTGTATACCTAATAAATGAAATCATGTGACAGGGATGACTTTCCTATTATTTACGGGTCTTTGGCATTCGACATAATGACATTCTGAAAAATATGTGCAGTGTAAATTAGATGGTTGAGTCACCCATACGAGATTTACAACCAAAGTAACTTTAAAATTAATTGATAATTCATGGAATCATTTATACGACTCAATTAAATCTTTAACTAACGTAGTCAGGTTAATCTTCGGCAATTATCCCTTGTTTTGCGGTTGAATAACAAAGGTTTACACAAATAATCTAGAGACCAATAAATAGCCTACTCAGATTTACCACAAGTTATTGGGTAAATCCCACAATATATATATATTATTCAAAGAACTTAAAACATAACTGGAGAAATATTGGTGTATTACTAATAGTAGACCCATATTTCGAGGTGTAATAGGTACACCACTGCCTAACCTTCTGGGCATTACATGCGTGATGTTATGTACATTCAAAGAATTTTTATAAAAATCATTACTATCGCGGCTTAGTTAAGTTTGTCATGGGTAAAAATACGAAAAGTATAGCTTATACATCGATCACTAACTAATACAACTAGGATACACAATCAGTGACAAAAAATATCCCAACCGGTATGAGCGCCCATTCAACATTTGGGTCCGCTTTTAATCTAGTAGCATTCGAATTCGAACGCTCCGACGGACGCGACGGTAAACATGCCTCAGTGCTCGTTTAATAAAAAAATTAAGTTCAAAAATCTAAAACCCGACTTTTAACAAAATCGCGGTCATAAAAGTAGAAAACAAGAAAATCATTCTTTTCTGCTATTCTTCATAGTCGCATGCCACTGATACCTGATGCTACTTCATGGCGTTCTCATTGATACAGAAGTCAACTGCTAATTGTCATTAGCAAGGTGGCATGCGACTACGAAGAATATCAGACTAGAATTATTTTCTTGTTTTCTACTTTTATGACCGCGATTTTGTTAAAAGTCGGGTTTTAGATTTTTGAACTTAATTTTTTTATTTGATGTTTATTTTTGTGTGTACTTAAACTATAATATAATACATATTTGTAATGTGCTCGCCAAGACCTTTCATTTGATACCAAACTTGCTATGATTATCTCAATTTAACATTAAAAAAAAAAAAAATATCACTGTATGGTAAATACTGATATTTTGTCAAGATACACACATCAACACGGTCTAGGGATATTTTTAAAAAAGCGAATTACTATCAATGTGTTAATTATTTATATGACATGTATATATTTAAAATATACGTTATTTAATATTCTACCATTTTTTAATAATGGTTAAGGTACTTATTAAAATTTCAGGATTTTATGGAAAAAAAATGAAGCATAGACGGAAACCGTATATGAATTAACTTTTAATTTGTGAGAAAAAACTAGAAAAAATAGAAAAATCATTTAATTTGTGTTTATAAACTTGAAGTTAGTAGTCTGAGAAAGCGCCCATGATGTTCATAACACATCGGCAACGATTCGGCATGCTCAGAACAAGGTTGTCAATGTCGTGCTGCGGAATATTGTCCCATGTCCTTCTGAGGTGCGCAAAAAGTTGATCTTCTGTAGCCAAATTTTCAGGAACTTCCTTCAGAGCTCTTCTTTGCAGCATATCCCACGCATGCTCAATAGAATTTAGATCTGGCGATTGAGCAGGCCAGTCTAAGGCCCTGACATTATGTGTATGTAACCAAGCTGCCACCGTTCTCGCCGTGTGTGCCCGGGAATTGTCGTGCATGAGCAGGAAATCTTGCCCCATTTGTGTTCTGTGGGGCAATATTACGGGCCCCAGCACCTGTTGGACGTATCGTTCTGCCGTCATATTGCCCCGCACCCAAACGAGATCCGTCCGTCCTCCAAGACGAATTCCTGCCCAAACCATAATTGTTCCTCCTTGGTATGGGTGAACTTCCTGAGGGTTCTGGAGACGGCTCCATCGTCCAGGAACTCGCCAAACACGCATCCTTCGTGAATCTGGATGGAAGCCGAACCTGGATTCATCCGTGAACAGCACATTGGACCATTGCTCACGGCCCCAGTCCACGTGGTTCCGAACCCATTCTAATCGTCGTCCACGATTGCCTGCCAGTTTGGTCACTCACAAGCACTTGGTGTTCCACTCGCAGCCTTTGGACCAATTGAGTCGCCGTTGCATTTGGTTGAGCTCGCGCAGTAATTTTCAAAAATCGGTCTTGTCTGGGGGTAGTGATGCGACTTGGCCCCCGGTGCCTCTCCGCTACTTCACCTGTGGCACGATAGCGTGTCCACAATCTTGAAATTACATTTTGATGGGTCCCTATGGCCTCAGCAACATTACGCTGAACAGATCCAGCTTCCAGCTTCCAGCATTCCCACAGCTCGTAACATCTCCGCCCTCGTCAAATGTCGGCGTTGCATGGCTACAATACCTTTTTTTTTTTGGTGGGTGGAAAATCATCGAATGACCCCCCCCCCCCCGCTCTTGGGCAGAGCGAAGGGGAGTGTCAGACTTCTACTGACTAAAAACCGAACCCATGTTCCTTCTTTGCCCTTGCGCCGAGGCCACGTAATCTAGTACAAAATACCGCGGCTACAATACCTCAATTTTAACTTTATCTTTCGTTTAAAAATGAAAAAAAGGGTGCTAATTAAACCGGCTTTTTTTTAATAGCATTATTTGCATCTAAAAATCTAACTTGCCTTCTAAATTACTAAGTCAGCCACAATTAACGAGCATCTAAATAATACTATCTTAGCCACAAGTTATCTTTTTTTAAAGCCACTCTAAATACAACTCAGCATCCTGATTATTTTTTAGCATCTAAATTTGTAACATGAATTCAAACAGTAAACTTCTAAAATATTAATATATGGCATCAAAAAAATATGCAACTAGCTTCTAATTTATTAACTCAGTACGTTTAAATTATAACTCATGCCACATTAACTGAGCATCAAAATTTAATTAAAATTGTCATCAAATATATTATATTATAGCCACTGATAGTATGTATAAACTCCTGTCGTGTCATCGAAAGGCTTAAATATAGAAGTTCAGAGTACTTATCATTAAGTACTCTGAACTTCTATATTTAAGCCTATATAAATATTGAAGTTCAGAGTATCAAATGTCCTAAAAATCGATTTTATTAACATGTTGTGCTACAAAAGTTATCGACAGAATCGCTTCAGAACTTCATTTTATCGGAAAACTAGACAATAAATTGTGAAAACATTTCTGCAAGCAACTCGGAAGTAGCGCTCGCCGGCCGCTGCCGCGGCACCGCTCGCTACGCTCGCTCGGCTCGCGCGCGTTTGGTCACGGTTTTAACCTAACCTATTTCCCTCAGTTTACAATAACGAATCATACAATCTGCCTGTGACTAGTCAATTAGACAATGGTAAAAACATTTCTGTAATTAATAGGTATTTTTAACGTAAATATAATAATCTAAAGTGTATCAAAAGTTTACATTTCATGGCGCTCTCTGATTGGTGCAAATGGCCGGTCGCTGTCGTCTCGCGCGCTCGCGCCAAATCTTTCTGTTGCTATTTTCACGATAAAAGAATGTGATGTATTATTTTACATGCGAAGTTATAATAAATGATGTTGACTACGGTCGCTTCATTTATATTTTTTTGAGGACCTTGTGTTGAAGCTGTAAAATGTAAAATGGTGGTGCTGGTGAGATATAAATTCCGTGGCTGAGTTAGTAAATTAGGTGCCTATGTATAAATAACAAGGACAAGTTAATATAAATGTTGATCGTCACTTGATGCTTTCTATAGAATATTTAGTGGGCGTTGTAAAGAAGACGAATTAGTATATTAGAGGCTATATAATTTTCCCGTGGCTTAGTTATAAAATTAGAAGTTTGATCCTGTGGCCAATTAAAAAAACTGTGGCTCGTTTAATTATTTCTCAAAAAAAACTAACTAAACGTAATTCGTATTGTTTTTTAAACGCACAAATGAAAATTCCCTCTCCTATACATCAAGACATTTTTATGCCACCGAAACAAAAGAATTTTCAAAAATTTGAATTTGGAATTAGTCTGAGATAAATTACAAACAAATTGGTGTATTAAAGATTTCAATGCGGCCAGTACTTTTCGAGCTATGAAATATCCCTAGACCGTGTTGATGTGTGTATCATCGAAAACACGTTTTTTAAATTAAGTCGTAATAAATACCAGTAGTTCTAAGGCATCTCAATTATTGTAAAGACCCTTACTAAACGTATTTATTTATTTAATCATACTATCCATGCCCACTTAAATTGTTCGAGTTATGTGTGTTGATTTTGTTCCATTTTTAACCGACTTCAAAAAAGGAGGTTACTATGTTCGTGTGTATGTATTTTTTTTTTTTTATGTATGTTACCTGATTTCTCCCCCATTTGTGGACCGATCATCAAAATTCTTTTTTTATTTGAAAGAGTATACTCCTGAGGTGGTCCCATTTTTTTTTTGGTGAAGATCTGGTGCTGATCTTCGGAGATATACAATGGAACTCTTCAAAAATAGACGGCAAATCTGTCGCAATTGCTGGAATCGCTTGGATGTTTATTGAATATACATTATCATGACGTAACATCACGCCTGTATGCTCTGAGGGGGTATGCAGATGTGTACAATACACATTTTTTTTGTTGTTTTATGAATTTTCGTGCTTTTTCTGGCGCTATTCAAGTATTCGCATCTAGCAGTCATCACTTGTATTCATGTTGATGAGCTGATAATGGAAGGTATACTACTCCTCAACGGTTAAGAGTTGAAAGTAAAAATAGGGAAATCTTGAAGGTTAAGGGTTAGGTTTCTTGGTTGAATGTTAAATGCATAGTAAATATTTGTATAGGATATAATATAGGTACTTATTACAACTAAAAATGAAAAAATAAAAAAAACTTTTTTGCAAAAAAAACAACCGACTTCAAAAACACCAAAAAGAGAAAAATAAACTTCAGAAGAAAAATCAGCTTCTGAAGGCGGTGGCAAAAAAATAAAATCAAACAAACAAATGTCACCGACTTCAGAAGCTGATTTTTCTTCTGAAGTTTTGTTGGAGACGCTATTATTTAATTATTTTATTGTTAAATTAAAGTATGATTGTTTTCTTTTTGTTTAGTGGGACTTATTTACTGTTGCTCTAAATATTATAGTACCATTTTTAACAGACTTCCAAAAAGGAGGAGGTTCTCAATTCATCTGGTTGTTTTTTTTTGTATGTTTGTTTTCGCATATCTCGGTCATTTATGAACCGATTTGATTTTTGTGTAATAATCATGACTGGTCCAATTATGTTCTTTCATTACTAAATTAATGTGGTGCCGTATTATCCAAAAACATATTTACGTTCAGGTAAATTATAACCATTCCATTTAAAAACTGTAGAATAGAACACCAATTTAATAAAACAGGTTTAACAAAATTTTAAAATTAAAATTATAGTAACAACAATTAGACAGTTCGACTCCATTCATTCCTTGTCCAAGCGGCGAGCCAAGGTCGTAAAAATTTCTTGCTTTTTATAGGCACTTTGTAATTCTGACTTTAAAACATGCGCGTAAGGTTGAGTTTGTTATGATATAGGTTGGTCCAGTCATTTTAGACCAAATTAGGTACATATCTCGGAAAATCGACATACCCAGTATATTACCACATAAAGACTTGTATTTTGGCATCATAAAAGTTGTCTCAAAATTCACATAATATGGTAGGGTGACCGCGTCTATTAAAAATCTAAGGTCAAAGGTCACAAAAATCGATTTTTTGCAAATATCTCGTTTTCTATGGGTTTCTCGCTATTTGTATGTATGAATAATATTGTAGAGAATTAAATTATTTACAACTTTTCGATAAGTACAACATTTTTTTATATCTTGGAACTGTTTTCGAGATAGAGGGCGTAGAGCGCGTGATCTGAGGTCAACTGGTAGTCTCGATCAAAAACTCGTAATATTAAAGTTATAATTTATTGCTAAACATACCTAATTATAATTATAATTTTTTATCATCAACTTTTAGTTTAAATTCAATCTTTCTTTCTAATAATTCTAAAATTTATCAATTCAATAACACTCATAATCTCTTTCGGTAATTCAAAAATTACTAAGGGACATATTTTAATTACATTGTAATTATATTCTCATTTACACTAAATTATTAATTAAATTAAATTATTAATTATTAATTCTCATTTACACTAAATTTATTTAGCATTCGAAGTAGAAAAAAAAAATATTAAGAACATCTTATTTAAAATCTGTAAATTCTTTCATAACTTTCAATATTATATGGGCATGGTACGAACGAACCTTTTTTTTTTTATAGTCAGTTATTTTTAAATCGTATCTTAATCGTTTCATAACGTGTCGTAATTTTAAGAGTTATGGCTGAGTTATGTTTTATGTAATAATATTAATATTATTATTAATTATTATTATTATTATTTGGAATGTGTAACTTCTGTGAAAGTGCATGAAAAGTGCTGAAATATATCTATACTAATATTATAAAGCTGAAGAGTTTGTTTGTTTGTTTGTTTGTTTGAACGCGATAAACTCTGGAACTACTGGTTGGATTTGAAAAAATCTTTTTGTGTTGGATAGTTCATTTATCGAGGAAGGTTATAGGCTATATAACATCACGCCACTACCAATAGGAGCGGAGCATAAATGAGAAATGTTGCAAAAACGGGAAAAGAAAATTCCTTTCTGAGAGCTTCCGTTGCGTGCGCTGCGAAAACGGTTTAAGTTACGAGAATATCATGTATGAAGTAATTATTCGTCTTTAAAAGTTCTAAAAAAAAGTCCGCGACAGCATCTGTCTATCTTTTAAGATTGACTCACTGTAACCATTTTTTACTATTAAAATGTTAGGTTAAAAAGAATTATTTTTTGCAAAGCTTATTTAACCCATATGGTATTAATCTATATCTAAATAAATGTGTTCGTTAGAACGGAAATTTAATGTAGAATATTTGTGCTCTTTACTCTATACAGTTTAAACAAATATCTTAGAAGATATCGCAATGTAAAAATACCCGCGCGGAAAAATAATTACGCGGGTTGCGTCGCAATCGCAATGTAGGTACGGGGGATTCTGGCTGGCCTCCGGGAAATTCAAATTCAAAATATTTACTGCATCATAATGTTTACAAGTACAGAGTGTTATAGTATATTTAACAGTAAGAGATAGATTTTATAGTAATTCACACTTTAATATAATCTAAGCTAATCTAAACCATCTAAACTATTGTAATAAAGAGGAAAGATAAGATTTTTTGTTTGTTACGATTTAGCTTAATTAATGTCGGATAGTCGATATATCGAGAAAGGTTATAGCTATATTTATGTGACGCAGACGAAGTTGCGCGGGTCAGCTAGTATACTATAAAGTAAGCTGCGCGCTCTACGCCCTCTATCTCGAAAACAGTTGAAAGATATAAAAAAATGTTGAATAGAAAAGTTGTAGATAATTTAATTCTCTACAATATTA
This sequence comes from Diarsia mendica, assembly GCA_949316265.1. NCBI lineage: Eukaryota > Metazoa > Arthropoda > Insecta > Lepidoptera > Noctuidae > Diarsia > Diarsia mendica. The sequence goes on from OX438897.1 coordinate 14,933,601, forward strand.
ATCATACATAAAAATAGCGAGAAACCCATAGAAAACGAGATATTTGCAAAAAAACGATTTTTGTGACCTTTGACCTTAGATTTTTAATAGACGCGGTCACCCTACCATATTATGTGAATTTTGAGACAACTTTTAGGATGCCAAAATACAAGTTTTTATGTGGTAATATACTGGGTATGTCGATTTTCCGAGGTCAACCCCTATAATGACTGGACTATTGACCAGCGAGGATCGGTCGCAAAAAGTACTAACTTATTGTACGTAGCTTTGTGAATACAACTTTATGCAATGTGTTTAAGGTTGAATTTACATTAATGCATATTTATTACAACTAGAATTACGTCAAAACATGTGGCGACAGTTTTTTGAGAACTTTTGCATGGGATTGTGTATCTAGTTTTTTATTAGTGATCGAAGAGCTTATACTTGGAGTACTCGCTTTTACTTTTCCAGTTTCCGCTCTAGGCGGCTAAAGCCAGCTTACTTGTAAGCCGTCAGTAATTAATTTGTATAATTATAGCAAACATCCAAGTAGACAGTTAACTAAATGCCTTTAAATAAAATGTCTGTTTACATTCAAAAGTGCCGGCTTTGGTCACAGCCTAAAATAGTAAGTACTTCATCAATATCTTTCTTCATCGGCTGTGTAGGTACCGATTTGGTTATTTTTAATTAAAATACAATCATGCTCAAATGGAATGTTCTTAAACACCGAATAAAGTTTATAAGGAATACTTGCTTAGAAATTAGGAAACATGCGATAGCACTTTTATGGGATTTTTTAATCATAAATGGTTGGCTGGTGAAATTGTTTCAAAATTTTGTTCTAATGAACTAGAGTTTAAATTCGTTTATTGCCCGTGGTCCACCCGCCTAGTCCACCTGGGTGTACTACGGGCAATTATTTTTGCCCGTGGTCCACCTCCATGTCCATAATGTTTCAATCGTAGTATAACGAAAGAATAATCCTTACATAGTATAAAACAAAGTCGCGTCTGTTTGTTTGTTTGTTTGTCTGTATGCTTAAATCTTTAAAACTACGCAACGGATTTTGATGCGGTTTTTTTTAATAGATAGAGTGATTCAAGAGGAAGGTTTTAGTATATAATTTGAACGACATCCACGCGGGTGAAGCCGCGGGCATCAGCTAGTAGTGATAATAAATTGTAAATCCAAGTCAGTGTGAAAATGTTTTAATCTATTGGTACCTATCTCAATAAACGTTAGACATAAAAAATATATTCAGTCAACAATATTTTAACTGTTGCACAATTAGCAAACCACCCGTAGTGTATTTTATGAAACATTGTACTCGTCCATCACGGTTACGTGCTGTCATTTCAGCTATCTTCAAAGAGCTGTTGGTTTGCTTATCTTCGTGATATAATAATAAGGATCAATTTGCCTAAGTGCTCGTTAATAAACGTCTACTGTGGCGTTGGCACGAAAGTTTCCCATCATTTTAAGTGGCTCCTATTTTTCAGGGCTTATGGTTTCGTACATAGGTAGGTATGGGTACTTTTTTCAGTGATTGGTGATTACAATTTCGTTCATAGCTATTAGTAATTTTAAAAGGCTGCACTAAGGTCTTATTAGTGAAAGGAAGATTTCATCCAAGCTATATCATTATCTTTGTTTTAGGTGTTATCTATTATCTAACTTTATGGTGCATTAAACACCCTTATGCATAAGTAGGTACTTACCTACGTTTTATTGAAGCATTAATGCTTATTACAAAGTCAACAGTTAATTAATGGGTAGATCATGTGATAATCTTTCGGTACTATAATATCTTATTAGAGCAGACTTTTGCATTTTTTTATTTATTTAACATCTTGTTACTAATTAACTACTTTATACTTATAGCATTCCACATGATTGTGTACTTATAGGTGGGAAACTTATAATGAGATCATTATGAACCCTGTCGGACTCAGCAAAATAAATGAGTTAGGAGAGAGGAATCATTTATTAATAAATATAACATTAGGTACTTAGCAAATCACTATCCGCCTTATTAATAAAAATAGTTAAACTTGGTTTAACTTACGCTTGGTTTATCTCGCATGCCGTGCCGTCTCACTTCAAACATATTCAAAAGAAAATGACGGCATGCGAGATAAACCAAGCGTAAGTTAAACCAGGTTTAACTATTTTTATTATTAAGGCGGTATAGCTATAATAAAAACTTTTTTGCAAAAAAAAAACAACCGACTTCAAAAACACCAAAAAGTGAAAAATAAACTTCAGAAGAAAATTCTGCTTCTGAAGTCGGTGACATTTGTTTGTTTCATTTCGTTTTTTTGCCACCGACTTCAGAAGCAGAATTTTCTTCTGAAGTTTATTTTTCACTTTTTGATGTTTTTGAAGTCGGCTGTATTTTTTTTGAAAAAAAGTTTTTTATTTTTTCATTTTTAGTATTAATATCTTATAGAAATATTTATTTACTATACCTATATTCAAAATTCGACTAAGAAACCTAACATTCGACAAAAAACACGAAACACGTAAATTACGTGCCTATGAAATTTGAGGGTTGCCCTCGAGTTCTCTGGGATTCCATCACCAGGTCCTGGTTTCCATATCATAGTACCACCCTTAAAATATCTCCTTCACAATACAAAAAGAATCATCAAAATTGGTTCATAAACGACGAAGTTATTCGCGAACACACATAAACGAAAAATGTTCATAAATTAAGAAAAATGTCCATAACATGAAAAGTACTGGGCCAAACTATACTAAATTTTTATGGGACCAAATGGCAACTATTCCGCATCGAACTAAAAAAAATCACTTAAATCGGATCATAAATCGCAGCGTAATCGGTGTACATTCATACAAAAAAAAAAAAAAAACGTACCAATCGAATTGAGAACCTCCTCCTTTTGGGAAGTCGGTTAAAGAATAAACAAAGGTTTTGACAGTTTTGTCATACAAAAACTGTCAAAACCTTTACTTAGTGATGGCCAATGAGTACGGCAGTAACACACTTATATTACACGAATATGCTGAAGTTGCCACTGTTTTTCCTCTTTTATAAAAATCTCTAGGACCTTCTACCCTCTAGTAATAACTCAGCTCATTTTACGTCATTAGGGCCGATATAAATGGCATTATCGAATAACAAAACTCGTAGCTAAGTACTTACCAAGTTTTACTGACAAAATAAAGCCTTATAAAAATCTCGATTTATGTTCTACGGTAGTTCTAAGAAAATATAGCATGGGGTTTTGCAACGTTTTATTTTCTCATTTGCTAGAAATCCGTACGGTTTCATCTATTCTTATTTTGCGCAGGATAATGAACGCTTATACAGGCTGTTTAACTTTATGCAGTAACAGTCAACAAAGTGTACATACGGTACAGTAGAATCCCGAATTTCCGAACCTCGATTATCCGGTTATCTGGAACTTTTAAATTATTGTATTGAGCGGAGCTCAAGGCTTAATAATAACTGCCACTCGGGTCAATCTTTAGCCGCTAGCCGCCCGCTAGGTAGACCGATGACCTGGTGAAGGTGACAGGGACCCGCTGGATGCGACACGCACGGGACCGGTCAATGTGGCGACACTTAGGGGAGGCCTATGTCCAGCAAATAACCAGCAATGGACGTATTTCGGCTGAAATGATAAAATGATGTTTTTAAAATTCCCATCCGCCAAAAAAAGGAGTAACTTGCTGATTCGTTTTTGCTTTTCAATTTTCCCTAACCTTTTTGTATACTGATTTTATAGACCTTGACCAAAGCTATTTCTGTCTTCCCCTCCTCATCTCAGTATGTGTTAGTTTAACCGAACAGTGAACACCCTGTTTCACCAACATTCACTGGCGTTGGCGATCTTTTTATAGGTTCCTTATGTAGCCTGTGGCCGCTGCCTTTATTCGCATGTATGTTTATATAACTCGCCAGTTATCTTTGTTTGTTCATGTTTATTTTTAGTTTAGAAGTTAAACATTTGAAAGTAACTCGATGTTTGCGTTTCCAGTTTTGCAATCGTTCGACGAATATCAAGTTGAAACTACTTTTGTTATGTTACAACTCTTCAGAAATTTTGCTGCAATTATTTTACAGATAAGTAGATAGTTATTATTTCCTCCTTGATTGGGAAAACTCTTACTAAAATCAAGTTTTTTTAACCGACTTCCAAAAAAGAAGGACGTGATTGTATTCGTTGTATTTTGACATCCTAAACGTTGCCTCAAAATTTGCATATGGTAGGATGTCCGCATCTATTAAAAATCTAAGGTCAAAGGTCACAAAAAACGTTCTTTTGCAAATATCTCGTTTCCTATGGGTTTTTTTGCTATTTGTGTTTATGATCAATATTTTAGAGAATTAAGTTCCCTACAATTTGTGATTCAATAATTTTCTTTACGGCGATAAAGAAGAGGACTTTGAAATACTATAGCAGTCGGAAGAGAACGATGAAGAAAAAGACGATAATTCAAATTACTGGCTTTTGTCCGCGGCTTCGCCCGCGTATATGTGTGAAAATAGCCCACGAGACGTACCAGAATGATAAATATACCAAATTTCGTGGTTTAAACTACAAAAATGACAATTTCATAATACAAAAATTCATCCCCTTTTAACTCCCTTACGGGCTGAGTTTCGAAAAAACCTTCCTTACTCCTTGTCTACATTACAAAGAAAACCTCTGTAGAAAATTTCAGCTTTCTAGGTCCAAGGGTTTGGACTAGGCGTTGATGAGTCAGTTAGTCAGTCAGTAAGCTAGGAAATTCTGTTTTTTTTTTTAATTTTTGAATAGGCCTTTGGTGTAGGATGCAAACCTCTGTAGAAAATTTCAGCTTTCTAGGTCCAAGGGTTTGGACTAGGCGTTGATGAGTCAGTTAGTCAGTCAGTAAGCTAGGAAATTCTGTTTTTTTTTTTTTTAATTTTTGAATAGGCCTTTGGTGTAGGATGCAACTTGCGTCGTCACCCTTGCGCCATCCCATCTTCCTACCGGTTGACCTTAAACGATGCTCTAAGCGCCGCGCTCTCCACCCCGTATCTCGAAAGTCGAAAACGATACAACGTACCTATAAAAAAAAAAATTTAAACAAAAGCTGTAGGGAATTTCATTCTCTTCAATATTGATCATAAACACAAATAGCGAAAAACCCATAGGAAACGAGATATTTGCAAAAAAACGATTTTTGTGACCTTTGACCTTAGATTTTTAAGCTATTGCATAGCTTCTATCTATCGCGGGCCTTGAGCGTGGAGAGCGAATCCAGAAATTCCGTAACGAAAATATTCAACCAGGTTGCTATGGTTACGGAAAATAACAAGGTTGTCAACTGAGGTTGTCAAATTAAATAATTAATTATTTGCTTAGGTTGATAAAAAATGCTATGCAATAGCTTTACCGCGGCAGTCTCCGAGTGCCACATTTAGTTTTTTTTTAATAGATGCGGACATCCTACCATATGTAAATTTTGAGGCAACATGGGCAACGTTTAGGATGTCAAAATACAACTTTATACAAGTTTGTAGCTGGGTATCTCAAATTCCGAGGTGAAACTCTAATTTCACTGGACTACTAGTGTTGATCTGATCTGCATTTCACGGGGACAAAATTTCGGAATAGTACTAACATTAAATCAGCCTCCTGTCGGTATTCCAATTTATTTGGGTTCGACGCAACATGTCTTTTTCTTCCATAGGTACTTATTTGTAACATCGTCATTCCTTTTATCACCCCTGTATCATCCTTTTCGACGCAACATGTCTTTTTCTTCCATAGGTACTTATTTGTAACATCGTCATTTCCTTCGTCATTCCTTTTATCACCCCTGTATCATCCTTCACACAGTCCCACCATCGCTTCTATAGTCTTCTTCTAATCTTATAGCATTTATACTTAAAACTTTCCTCACGACATTTTCCTTTTTCTTCTGCATCAATGGTGCTGTAAAAATTCATATTCAAAATGATTTCCCGAACGCACTTTAAGGACGCATTTACGATTGATAAGTCAAATCATACTTCGGTACATTTATTGAGAAACTGGACATATCTAAAATTATATTTATAGTTAAGAATTGTACCTTGCACATCTACCTACAATAAGTAGCAAAAACATTTTAAAAATACAAAGCATTGTATTTAATAAACATACTTTTGTTTAAAAAAGTAATGATTTGACTTATCAATCGTAAATGCGTCCTTAAGCTTCATGAATATCGCACGGCTTACGTTGTTCTGGCCTTGCCCTTTACATAATGGAAGTGGATAGTAAAATGTATCAATATATGACTTTCCTTACGTCGCTTTTTTCCGATACATTTTCTACTGGCTGTCTGGATATAATTTGTTGTATATATGGGAACTCATTCAATGACGCAGCAATCCTTGGTGAAGTTGTAAGTTAGAAATACATAGACTACAGTCATAAATATACGATGTATTTTATACGGAACTTACAGAAAATGTTAGCATCTAAGGTCTGGGAAACTTAGCGTTTGAAATATTGTTTAGCTAGAGTCGCAATTATGCACAAGTATTGACCGGTTAGGAATATAATGTAGGTATGTACTAACTCATCATAACATTTAAGTGCCACTCAGTAACCCGTTCTACTCATTTGATATAATATCTTGTATGTCATACATTGTGTAGATTGACTAGTTTTCATTCCCCATGTTAATGGACGGCACTAGCCGTAGGTCATTAATACATAGTAGATTAGTAGCCAAGGGCTGTAAGGCATCAATTGCAGCCCGAGATATTTAGGCGCACTGCGCTCGTGCGCCAATAGTTCGAGGGTGCAATTGATGCTTACACCCGAGCTAACTACTCTGCTTTACATCTCGATTATGAGGTAAGAAGAAAAAAATCGGCATTACAAGAATAAAGTTTTTAAATATCTCTCTTTAGAACTTTCAGGCAAAATATTGTTAATTGCTGCTTCAGCTTCCATTTTCATTGAATCGGGAGTGCAGCTTATATCTTCATCACTTGCAGAACTCATGTTTTTTTCCTAATTAGCACGTAATTATAAAAAAATCCCAAAAACAAACAATATTTAAAGTAAAAGTTTTCTATTACCGCCTTTTTTCATCTCTTATTTTTTCAAGAACGAAATTGAGCTTCGCCGTTCGATATTTAATATTTATGATAATTGATGACTATTAAGCCTCCCCCACACAGGCGCGTTTTCGTTTCTGCGTCCCAACTCCCAATACTAAATGTTCTAAGTTCCATGAACATTTGGTATTGGGACGCAGAAACGCGAAAACGCAAAAACGCTCCTGTGTGGGGGAGGCGTTATACTCGTACGAAGACAAGGCTGAATAGCGAAGCGACCTCTTTTTTCATTGGGCTGAATGCATGATGTCTATTGCCAGTATGATGGTTAGATGTACGCGAACTTTTTGAAAGAGAAAAGTGTTTTTTTTTAATTACTTACCGCCCTAGGGCTTTTCTTGCTACATTATTACCCAAGAGCGCTAATTGGTCACCTACAAGCCCCATTTGGGGGTAATAAGGACCTACTTACCGGATATGAGAGATGTAAAATATCTATTACTATTTATGTGATGATCATTAATAAAGCACCCACACAGCGTGACACTAAAAGTACATGTTTTTAGTTTAAAAAACCGGCCAAGTGCGAGTCGGACTCGCGCACCGAGGGTTCCGTAAAAAAAATATATTTTGTGATGTAACTAAAAATTTATGGTTTTCGTAATTTTTCCTTTATCTATGCTATAAGACGTTGCTTCGTACCAAATTTCAAGATTCTGAGTTCACGGGAAGCACCCTGTAGGTTTTGATTCCCTTGCAAGTGTCGAAAATTTGCGGCATAAACGGCTGTATCTTTTGATTGCGTTGGCTTAGAAGTTTGATTTTTTCACAGCTTCAAGGGACAGTAGACCTGAGTAATTGATATAAATTTCAGCTTCATACCTCCACGCGTTCCTGAGAAAAAGGGTCTTGACAGACGGACGGACGGACGGACAGACGGACAACAAAGTGATCCTATAAGGGTTCCGTTTTTTCCTTTTGAGGTACGGAACCCTAAAAATGATCTCCTCCTACTGACTGCTCTGCTCTGGATCTGCTCAAAATATACATTATAGTCGTCTAGATTTTTTGCATTTTCTGATTCTGACTATAAACAGCTCATCCCTATGTTCAACTATGTTGTCAATCAGCAACGGGTCACTTTTGTCTCCTGATAGCACTTACATCTTAGAAATTAGAATATATCTTACCTACTCGTGTTTCCTTAGAGCAAGCTAATGGCTAATGGGATGTTTATTCGTTTCACGCATTGCTAGTCAACTAAGAGGAACAGGTTACTGTGGTCCCTGTGGGCAATAGGCTAACAACCTGTCACTGCATATGAGTAAAACAAGTCGTGGTAGTCGTGGTCTTTACTTATTAATATCTACTAACAATACCACATACCATATTATGAACTTTTTTTAATTGGCCTGTACTGTCCCACTGCTGGGAAAACCCTTAATTCCTTCCAAGAACTCTTTTCCTGCGCCTCCTCAAACTAGCCCTCGCGGTAGGCGTCCAGATCGTCTGGCTAACTCTTTCATCCGCGCTGTCCGCCTTGAGGCTTCCGGCAACCATTGTGTGGAAATTTTTACCGAGCGGTCACATGCGGCTGAGTTAATTTAATCCCGAGGGTAACTAGCGAGATACATAAATCAGTCAAACTAATAGACGTAAATAGAAGTAATGACAGTGAGCCTTAGGTTCACCTTTCGTTTATTTGCACCGGAACGTTGCTTTGGCAACGTCGCGGCTCGCTGATCGCGTTCTCTACTGACACATGTATAATAATTGATGGATCATTGAAAGCCTGCTCCCAAATACCGACACATTTAATTCATGTCCTATTTCCTGAAAAGAGATATATGCATTGTCACGCTGTTCTCTTTACATAACTCCCATAAGTTCATACAGTACATACTTTGCGTTTACGAAGCTTCGAAGCACGTACGATACAACAACAATACGCCGGTGGAACGACAACATTAATAAATTGATGGGCTAATATTTCCGTTGATTTAATATCTCACGTAATTTATTCACGTTTATAGCCTCCCTAATGTCTTGGATAATTACTTTTGCATTTGCACGACATCAGGGCAATTACTTTTACGACAAAAAATCTCGGTTGAGCGGTAATTCCTATGTAACTAGTAGTACAGTATTACCAAATGCAGTAATCTGCCTTATCGCTCTGTATTTATGAGTGTGTACAAATTGTGGTATAACATTCGTATTTTTCCCGTTATCACATTAATCTTTTGTTTAGAGAACAATCGCCTGTAATCCAATATTAACTCAGAAGCTAAGCTTTCGTAAAACATGAACGGCTATAAGTATGACCAGAAGCTGAAGTCCTTGCAGTGTGTTTTGTGTAATGAACTGCGACGATATAGAATAATATTGCGTTTCAAAGTTCACTGGTGATTGAGAAAATTATTAGTATTCGTTAGCTCGAGTGGTTTTAATGATCGTTCATCAAGATGTTTCGTGCAGCATCTTTTATACGAGCTTACGGACAGGTATTGAATGTTTTTATTCGTGTTGTTCGATCATTTATCTCATATGATTTGTATGAGAAAAAATGAAGCGGGCACATTTCCAGTCGAGCGGGCGCAGCAACGGTGGCGCTTGACTGCATGGAATCCTGTAACCCCGTTAATCTTTTTACTCTAGTTAGACTGCGTATCTTAACCTACACTATTCTTGTTTACTGTACGTAATGCATGTCCAAGTGGATCTCAGACCGGTTATGATAAGTTTAAATAGCAAATATCTAGGCGTGTATAGAGTTCAATTTTATCTCCGTAAGTATGACGTGAATACATGCACAACACATTATACAAGGAAGATTTTCTTCCTTCTTCATATGTAACACAGTCATACAGTACAGACCTACGCTTAAGTACTACTGACATCTAAATTATTTCTACTTCATCATAAAATGTGTGGCAGGAAGTTGTGGCGCTAGACACGATCTACATGCAAATAAAAAACATTTCGGGGTCATTACCCGACCAAAGTTGTACTCCCTCATGAAAAAAGGTTTGAAAAACGAATTCAATGTCTAAGAGCACTTGTAATTATATACAAGTGTTATTAATGATTACTTATTAGTAACTAATCCGTAGTTAAGGTTCCGTTCCGTAGTAATCCACCAAAATGTATTGAGTTCCTTCAGCACTGAAAAATGTTACTGTTTTAAGGTTCATACCGCAATCTACTTGTTGGGTATAGTAGATATCACCGATTAGAACGTTTTTCCAGGCTTTCGAAATCCCGAATTAGATTTCTTCAACACTGCCAAGATATTCAATTTATCAGAGGAACCTAATAACAGTGTCTTCCAAACCGAATTTCTTCAGTGATTGATATAACGTTTTTATTGCAGCCCTAAAATCATATTGAGGCTTTCGGAAACGCCCTGCCTGTGCCTAGCTGCGCCGTGATATTGAGTTTACTGCTCACTCCTGAAAATTAGGTATATTCGATCATATTTTGCTATGCCTTTAAGAACGTTATGACGAATTCCAATCCAAGTATCGGCCACAAATACTTATTTCCCTGAAAACTGAATTTAAATTTCCCAGAAACCCATGCTGGAGCATTCCAACTTCCTCTTAACCGTTTTTTACCTACACCTCGAAAATTTTACGCGAGACTTCATTTTCAAGGTTTCAAAAACACGTGTTCGGATGTGTGTGAAACTGTGAATTATTGATTTGTTACCTGCGTCAATACCGATCGGATCATTGACATGTCAGACTAGATTGCCGAACGACTAACGATTCCTATTGATCAATGCAACCAATTGAACATGTGTTTTGAAAATCATTTACAACTGGCTATTGCAGGGGTTACAGAATAAGCGCAATACCTGATAGATGGTGATTCAGACCACCAAACTGGACAGCTTTCTCGAAGGACCATGAAACAAAAAAAAGGACTCTTCTTAATAATTATTTTGCGTCAGCAGATGCGATATTACTAAAGTCTATTTTTTTCGACTCTTGTTCCATTGCGTAAGTTGTCCGGTTTGATGGTGTAAATCACCACCGAAGAGATATTGCGAGCAACATTCATTAGCAACTCAAACGCACAAACGATACGATACTAACGCTGAATGAAGACAAACAAGCGCGTCATGCGGTGCGGGCGGCTCAAGCTCAAGTTCATGGTTATAAGTAATAATAATTCATGTTAAATGTGAAGAATGGTTCACATAATGAGCATGTCTGGCGGCGGGGAGCGTGGCTGTGCTTGCAGGCGACGTGGTGCGGCCGGCACAGGCCCACAGTCCGCAACATGCTGCCCCCAGAGCGCGCCGCGCACCGATCAGCCTCCGCGATCTTCAAGCGCATCTCACTGCGCTCATATAGCACGTACTCGCTTGTATGTATTCTGCTGACCCCTTGTGTATATGCGACGTCGCAAAGCCTCCGGTGGCTTTTTCTATTTCATCGGGTATGCTGTTCCAGCACAGTGCACCCTGTCTCTCCCGATTCTAATTTTAGATTTACTTACTTTCGCGATGTAGATTGATTTATAGATTTTAAATGGGTTGAATACATTTATTATTTTGTAATAGATCAATACCGTTTGATCTACCTATATGTCGATAATTCGAGTTTTCATCCATTGTGTTCCACTGGTCTATAATATTGAAGTAACTCTAAAAGGATTGCTGTGTTATCAAAAGTTTATGTTATTTTATAATACTTTAGTTCGAGGTGAGTAGGAAAGTTTGATCAAACTTCTCCAGTTCAAAACTTTTGTACTTATCTTCGTTTCATGATAATATTACACGGAGGTGTCAAACTTCAGATTTAACAATCTCACGGAGCTGATGTATCAAGGAACAAGAAAGTTAGATCAATAACATGATTATTAGGAACGGTACCTACCTATTTGCCTGTCACTCAAAATGTGAATTATTTTAGAACTTGTCTAACTACTTACTTACACGATTAATTAATAGAGCCCCCTGGGATTTTTTTAAGGATGACGTTATTTATAGTACCTAGGGAAAATAATGTAACTTGTTAAAGAAATAAAAGCATCGTTTTTATGCAGGAAAGTTTTACTAGTTTAAAATTTGTTACAAAGTACACAACTTCGTAAGATAACAGAAACACTTGTTATTTCCTTGAAACTTAGTAAATTATATCACAGACGTACAAAAAGAAACCATTGAGTCTGTTATTTAGTGAACATTTTCTGATGATATACCTACATCGAAAAGTTCAGAAGAGCAAGGGGAACGCTTTCACCAGGATATAATGAACTTTGAACAACGGTATCAAGGACAATATAATGAGAACATGATGGGTGACTACATTTGAGGGCTCATACGAGAAAGTTCTGACTTTCACAAAATAAATACAATAAAATTTGTTATGATGCCCATCAAAACGGAGTTACAAATCAAGATTTGTATGCAACTTTTTTCGTACGTCTGCCGTACTGACAGATGAGTTCATTCATAGCCACCCTCCGCCCGCCCAACTCCACGCCGCGGCGCGCTCTAAATAGTAACCGCCCAACACGAGACGTGTCACGAATTCACGATGTTCATAGTGCGGCTCGATCACCACATTCACAAATCTCTCACAGGAGCCGGGCGGTACGCGCGTCTTATTATGCGGGGAGACACGACATGTCCCTTCACCCGCAGCTGCCCGACGCGTCTACGAGCGGTGACAATGAATTCGTGCACATACGCTGCCTCATTGCGAACATACACAAACAGAAAAATGTCGCGAGGCCGCCCTCTACCACCCCGTCACTCGAGATGGTCTTGGAATCGCCAACTTCCTCGGACACGGAGCAGAGCATTCCGGAATCAGATAAATCCGAAGCGTTGTCGATTGAAGATGTGATGCACACGCCGCCACCTCGCGCCAAGAGCAACAGTATCGCGGGCTCGATGCTGGTTCCTCCGAAGGCGCACAAGCGCCGGCGGCCGTCGTTCCTGCACCTGCAGCTGGGGCCGGGCGAGACGCAGGATGGACCGCACTCGGCCAGCGCGCACCTCACCTTGCCTCGCTTCACCGTCACGGCTCCTCCAGGGGAACAGCAACGCCGGTTCAGCCACGGCTTTGCTTTCCCCGCGTTCGCGCTCCGGAGACATTCTAACACGGTCTGCCCAATGATAACAAGTAGAGTAACAAGTGTTGTGATCATAACTACTGTTTTTGTTGCTAAACATGATTGTTTACATAGTATAGTTGTTTTAAGTGATATTTCAAGAATGCAACGTGTGAATGGTATGTGCGCTTTTGTTTTCGTCAAATTATATGCATGACACTCAACATTCAATAAAAACAAACCAAAGATCTCTAAACATAACAGTGGAGTAATTGTTTTAATTTTTTTTTAATGCAGCGTATCCAATCCAGCGTATACCGTTTTGAATATGGTGATATTCCTGTTATTGTGTTAACCCTTTCAGCTATACCTACCTCGCTTAAAACGATTTAAATTGATAATTGTTATCTTAACTGTAACTCCATAAATTATATCAGTATTAAGATCCGTAATGCTTAATCAATGTACCTATGCGCTTCGAAACTTTCCATGGTAAAAAATATTAGTAACGCTATCAAAAGTCTAGTAGCATCTCTATTCATTTATATAAAATACACATGACGTGTCCTCGTCACTTATCAAGAGTCATCACTTTCCATGAAATAACTAAGTACTTGTACTTCTTCTGATTTTGCATAAGTTGTTGACAATAGTGAGAGCGCGTGTAATTACGCGGTTTATTTATTATTATATTGGGCTACCTTGTGATATCAAACCTTATCACTATATCTATAAATTGTGTTCATTATAAGTCGCGAACTGTGTCGAGTAAACGTTTACTTGTTCTTGTGTATTTTCCGGAGAACGTTCGCTATAGACTAAGTTTCCAAATTTTTCGAACACTTGATGGTTATCGATACAATTATGTTGCGTTTTACCAAATCACTTCAAAGCGAGGTACTATGTTTTTTGCTGGCTTTTCGAGTTTATTACGCGTCGGCGTAACTAAATGTTTAATTGTTAACTTTAATAGTATTTTTTTTATAATATTTTGGAGTCTGTCTGTTACTAACCAATTTTATTCTCCTTTGTGATTTTTGTGCTTGATTTTTATGATAATAACCCATTTTTTAATAAATTTTATCTGTGTGCAATACCTAGTTCGAAATCTTAATTGTGCCCAATTGATGCATAGACAGACTGACATCCACTTGGCCTCATGGTGCGACCGGTTCCTTTTGCCTGTCACTTACATAAAAGCAATTGAAAAAGATCTCATATCATGTGAGAGTTTCAATCGTGCATTCTAAGTTCCGTACAAGACTTCCTATTTAGTATTTTCTGTACCAACTTAAGTATATTTCATCCGTATTTTTTCAATTTAATTAATCTGCTTGTTTTCGATATTTTTTTGAGATTGGTGTGTGTCTGTATAACCTTCCTATTTACATTATTACTATAAATCTTTGAACCAACTCCTAATATATGTATCAATGTTTACTAAATAGTTAATATTGTACCAAGTTGTATGTGTGAAAAACAAATTATTTCTACCATTTATGTGCATTCATTTATCACGTATCACGTGTCTAAACATATATGCCAGTCAGAAAGTAAACAAAACAGTGTTAAACTCCAAAAATTGGTACTGGTTCCAAACTGCGGAATGCAAAAATTAACCATATTAAATCTGTCAGTTAAAAGTATAAATTAAGAGTGATATAGACCAAGAGGTGTATAACACTTATCAAAGTTGTTAAGTGTCATAGGAAAGTGAGTCTTATTGTGTGTTATTTTTGCGTTCAGAGCCTGCACCGCAGCGAGTCCATGGTATCACTGGCTTGCTTCAGGACGCTCTCGCAGCTCGTGTCCAGCGACAACCTGGCAGAACTACAGCAGTACATCGCTAACAACAAGAATGTGTGCATCGACGACAAAGATGAGGTGAGTTACACTATTCACGTTTTGATATTTACACTAGAACGCTACAGCATAAATCGCCACCATTTCATACTGAGTGTTCCTCCAAGTTGAGCCGTTGGTCCCGGCTGTCATTTATAGATCTCTGGCAGTCGTTACAGGAATCAAGACAGGCTAGAATTTCGAGCTAGTGGTTACTAGCCAAACATTCTGCCAACCAGTCTTACCACTGGATATCGTATTACTCAGTACTAACTGGGTTGTGGAGGTCACATAGGCAATCGTTCCATGTAAAATACAGGTATTCAGTTGCATCAGGTTAGACTGGCAGTCGATCCCACTGCCTCGGCAAATGATGCTACAGAATAACTCTTCTATAACATTCCCGCTGCTGTAACACAAGCCACCTCCCTATGACTATGAGAGAGAAAAATCATCCCCCTCATAATCATTCTGCCCATCCCACATTCTGGGGCCTTGGTAGCAGGGAGAATCCTGGGTTTTAGTTGTTTCTTCAGTAGGCATAACCCACAACCCTTTCCCGCCAGGCTGAAGGGTATCCATGATGATATCTGAAAAACAAACACATAAAATACAGTTAAGTAAGAACCTCATCCACAATGACCACATAAGAGCAATAAAGCTCGACCATTAATAAGTTTTGCAAACTCACGTATTCCATTTATTATGTGTAATGTCCCCGCCAGCGGGATCTTGTGTATTTGCACACGAGGTTGACTTTTCTAAGGGAACCGCTCTGCGTGAAATTTCCCTTTCATGGCTGAAGCACTTTGTACATAAATGTTCGTCTCTACTGCAAACGACAGCAAAGGTTTTACTCGCTGTGATTTAATTCCATCTTTTCAAAGACGATTTTATTCCTTTACGTCACTATCTGTTTAAAAAAACTCAGACTGTACTATAGAACAAGTGCCCTAAATGATCAGCCGGATATTTCGAAACCAAAATGCCATAAATTGTGATGATTAGGTAATATTTTCGAAAATATGGATTTTTATAAATGGAGTGTAGTGAAACTCTCGTAATGAATCATAAGATTTACCCAAAGCTGTGTTAGTCAGTCGTAGGAGGCAGATTTTGGAATGCCAGAGACGTATTAATTGGGTGCATACAAGGAAAATAATCAAAAAAATATGAATATTAAACTTTGATTTATCAAAACTGTTAATAACAACAGTAACTGTTATGAAACTACATATTTACATGTACAGTCGAACAAGCTAATAAGTATACAGGGTAGAGTTCTTTAGAATTCTAGAACACTGGAAATATTGATTGCAATTTTGATTTATATAGTGTTTTGCGTTAAGCCACTGATCCCAAACGCTGTATCGTTTGACATCAGTCTCTAAATGTATCTGTATAATCTTAAAAGTAAATACAAGTTAGCTGGCTGTATACTTATTAGCTTGTTCGACTGTACATACGGTGTTAAAAACAGGGCTTGTTAACGTTACCAAATTCACGATAAAAGTATCGGTAAGTAACGATATTTTCATAATGTTAATATAATTAACGTTATCACTGGTATCGGTAATTTGGTATCGGATCAGTTTATTAATGTTCCCTGGTAACGGTAAAAGTATCGATACTTTAACCGTTACAGTCACTTACCTTCCATTTCGGTTAACCCACGTAGGTAATTTTATATACTAAATGAACAGATAAACCGTTTGCGTTCGGTTTTGGGTGGCGACTAAACTCACAGCAAGTGGAAACAGAAAAAAAAGCTAATATGACGACATAAATGCGTCGTAAGAAAGAGTTAGTTAATTAATTCGGTATCGGTATCAAGTATCGTTACCTGATAACACTATCATTTAACGGTAAATCATTGATAACGTTAAGTCAAATTACCGGTAAAAGTCCACCCAACTATCGATACCAGACTTAACGTTACCTATGAAATTAACGTTACCTTCGAATGAAGGAGGTAACGATACCTAATTTTTAACGGTATTCAAAGCCCTGGTTAAAAAGATGGGCGGCGTGAAAAGAATGGATAAAGTAAGGAATGAGTATACTAGAGGAAGTTTGAAAGTGGCACCTGTTACAGAAAAATTTAAAGGTATTCGTTTATCTTGGTATGGTCATGTAATGAGGAGGGATGAAACGCACGTGACTAAAAAAGTGATAGACATAAATATGGATGAGGAAGGCAATAGAAAAGATGGATGGATAGTGTGAGGAATGATATGAAAGAGAAAGGAGTAAATGCCGCCGTGACGTGTAACATGTTTTACATCTCTCATATTCGGTAAGTAGGTCCTTATTACCCCCAAATGGGGCTTGTAGGTGACCAATTATAGCGCTCTAGGGTAATAATGTAGCAAGAAAAGCTCTAGGGCGGTAAGTAATTAAAAAAAAAACACCACCTACACTCTCTCAAAAAGTTCGCGTACATCTAACCATCATACTGGCAATAGACATCATGCATTCAGCCCAATGACAAAAGAGATCGCTTCGCTATTCAGCCTTGTCTTCGTATGAGTATAACGCCTCCCCCACACAGGAGCGTTTTTGCGTTTCTGCGTTTTCGCGTTTCTGCGTCCCAATACCAAATGTTCTAGGAACTCATATCAACAATATGAAAACGCAGAAACGTAAAAACGCGCCTGTGGGAGGCTTAATAGTCACCAATTTTAAATATCGAACGGCGAAGCTCAATTTCGTTCTTGAAAAAATAAAATAAAAAAAAGAGATGAAAAAGGCGGGAATAGAAAACTTTTACTTTAAATATTGTTTGTTTTTGGGTTTTTTTTTTTTATAATTAGTATTACGATAAAATGTTTTATTCTTGTAATGCCGTTTTTTTTTCTACTTACCTCACAATCGAGATGTAAAGCAGAGTAGTTAGCTCGGGTGTAAGCATCAATTGCAGCCCGAGATATTTAGGGGCACGAGCGCAGCGAGGGCGCCTATAGTTCGAGGGCCTTACAGCCCTTGGCTTGGCTACTATTGCTACTAATCTACTATTCTTTTTCCATTCTTCCCTGTCAGAGGTCATGCGATCATTAACTTCTTTCTCTTTCATATCAACACAATCCTGCATCCATCTTATTTTGGCCTTTCTCTCCCTCTCCATCCACCAATTATTCTCTCTAAGATTAGTATCTTTAAACTTGACACGTATTCCCTGCCATAGGTTATGCTTATGACTTCTTTTCACATCTTATGCTTGTGTTACATTACATCCCTAACATACCAATAATGCGATAGAAAACATTACTTTTCTCTTAAGCTCTGCGGCAGTCGAGTAAACAACAAGTCCCGTCTAATCTAAGCTATTCCGGGAACTGGAATTTTAAATGGACTATTCATTTCACTTATAGGTCATTCAATTAGTGGGAAATGTACCAGCCAGCACATAATTTAATCTTATCTCTAAATTATGCTCAACTAGCTGAGTCACGGGGAAGGATACTAAAAATATGTTTTTTTTTTAATAGATTCGGAGAATTTAACCCACGGCGACATAATTAGATTACAAGAATTGGTTTTTTCCATGTCTACAAATTTTATCGATACCTACAAGTTTGCATATTATTATTTAGAAGTATGGAATTAAATAAAAAAAAGCACAGTATGGTTAGCCAAAGAAATTGAACTTTCTTTTCCACTATTACCGGAATCAGAAGAATTTAAATTCTTTTCCGTAATGTGGTAAATATTTAGAATTTCTCTCAGCAATTGAATTCTTTCCAGTAAAAGCTTTTTAGAATGCAGTACCTGCTTAAGTTTAATAGTATCCTTTCACGATCTATTTATGGGGGTGAGTAGTTGTAGGTATAGGTACGTAACTGTGATATTGGATTGGTTAAACATATATACGGTTTTAAACCTAAGCACAAAAAAAAATTGTCAATTCATAATGATCTGTCATAATACCAAGTGATACAAAGTAAAGTTTGTCTCATCTCAGCTGACGAAATCTAGGTCGTCTGGAAGATCGCTATCAGTAAAGCAATAAAACTGTAATTGCACCCACATTTAAGAATATCTATAATTAAAACACTTAAGTAGGTGGTAGCAATTTTGGTGAACAAAAAACTTAAGCTTAATCAGCCTATAATTTTCCCACTGCAGGCCTCCTATCTATGTGAGGGAACTGACTGTAATCCACCACCAGGGCCCAGTGCGGGTTGGCGAACGAAAAAGTACACTCGGTATCATCATTTCACCTGAACACGTCCACTGCTGGACCTCCCCCAAGTGCCGCCACAAAAAGTATATCTCTGTCGAAACAAGAATACAAGTTTTTCTTATTTTTCAGAACGGCACAACAGCCCTTATGCTCGCTAGTGAGAACGGCCGAGTGGCGGCGGTGCGACTGTTACTGGCATCCGGCGCAGACGCAGGGGCTGCAGACGCGGACGGCTGGACCCCGCTGGCGTTTGCGGCCAGAGGAGGCCATCTCTCCATCGCCAAGGAACTGCTAGATGCTGGTGCAAGAGTGGACTCTAGGGATTGTGTGAGTTTCCTTTAAATATTTTTAGTTTTATCGAAAAGTAGTAAAGTAGTCTACAAATCAACCAGATAAATCTGATAACCAGTTCTACTAAGGGATTGAACTGTGGAGGTCAGGAAGGCAGTCGCTCCATGTAAAATACTGATATTCAGCTGAATCCTATCCGGTCTGGAAGCTGGCCCTAAAATAAACGGGAAAAGGAAAGCCAGGCGATTTGATTGATAGTGGCTTCTAAGTTATGAGGTAGAATCATCACACTCCTCACCTCACGATCAGAAGCTTCCACTACTGGTCATCACCAACCTGTATCTGTTCAGTTGAGTCAATTCTTATTAATTTGCATGATGTCTACAATCTACAAGAGACGACATATTGGAAAGTATAGTCGTGATAGTCTAGCGGTAAGACCGTCGGACGTGCAAGTTAAAGGTCTCAAGTTCGAACCCAAGGCACGCTCACCTCTGATTTTCGGATTCATGTGCGTATTATATAGTATCACTTTGCTTCGGTGAAGGAAAACATCGAGAAAAAGCATGGCTGAGGGATATTTCGTGATCGCATGTGAAGGTAAGTCGGAGGCCCATGACCCGCATAAAAACTGTGACACCAGGTAAAGGCAAACCACGCGATAAAGAAAGAAGGCTGGAAAGTGTGTTTTTTTGCGGTGTAGTGGAAGGAAAGAATACATAATTATATCCCTTTAGAATAACCTAACGGGCAAAACCTGAATAGATCCTCCTGGCTGGGTATTTATACCGACTGCCGAGCTGGTATTTGTTAGTACCAGTATCATGCGGTTCTGTTTTGTTTGTTGTGGTTATATATAGTACTAATGACTCGGTATCGTTTTGGAACCATTGGGTGTTGGTTGGCTACTGAGTCTTCCCGTGATTTAACAAACTTGCTTAACTATCATGAATAAAGGAACTGGCCATACGCTTGCCTGCCAATACGGTTGGATAACGGTACGAAGGAGAACTGTCATTGACCTAACATTATCAATGAGTAACAGTGATCTATTTCTGCGCAAATGCATTAAGACACGTAGCTGATAGAGACGTACTTACTGTTCTTTATTAATCTCAGACCAAAGATACGATACTATTACTATCGTGAATCGTAAATTACGGTAATACCACTTTACGATGTTCTGCAATGAAGACGTCACTAATGTCTACGTCTTTGAGAAATAATCTGATTTTATAACAAACATAGTAAATATTATGAACAATAATGGTTCTCAAAAGTCGGTAATATCAAGATGAAAGAACCCTTAGAAAATTCTTGAGATCAGAGGAAAATGATTGTAGAAATGAAATATTGAGATATAAAAACAAAGAAAACGTTTGTTAAAAAACTGTTTGTGAAATCTACGCTGAACAGATGTTCCTTACACTGTGACATGCTTTTAAAAATCATGGCACGTGTATTAAAAGATTTACTTATGGACAAAACACTGGGCAATTGGATAGGCTCTTTTCTTTTTACTGAAGGCTAAATTGGACGTCACTGATCAAGATGTTTATATTGTGTCTGACTGGAATATTTAACATGTCTTCATCGCATCTGGTTTATAGATTTAAAACAACGTTACCCAGAACTGACGGGAAAATATATACATACATTAATTTATTTTTTACACTTTTTTTATTAGTATGCACCAATGCACATGCACAATAATATAACCCAAATAATTACAATAGAGCAATGACCAAAATGTATTCTGGACTGTGTACTCAAAATTAGTATATTTATACTTGACGTGGATCTCTGCCAAGATGTCACTGACATGCAAGCACATTCTAAAATCTGGCTAAAATATAATGTGTTCGTCCAGCCAGAACCAATGCCTCATAAACAATTTGATGCCTTGTCCAGTTTTTCTAATTTCTAGTATTCAAATGTTTAGAGTTTGTAAAGAAAATAGTGTTTTATAAATGATGTGCCTGATTTTAATTAGCTTATTAAGTGTCCAGTCATATCGCATTAAATATATCGATGTGTTTTGGAGAATGCGTTGTTATTTGTATCTATGAGTGTAATCGTTGATTCACGTGAGAGGTTACATAACTGGACAGTTTTATTTATTACACATAAGTAGAGATGGAAATTAATTATATAGGTTTTGGAGTGACAAAACAAATAGTTTATGATAGTATTTTCGATGAATATATTTAGTTGGAGGCCAAACATAGAAATGGGGTCAAGAACTACGTTATTAGGGAATGTGTGTGGCTTCTGATTTAGGTGCTGACAAGAGTGACAGCCGCTGAACTAATAAAAATAAATATTCGTCGAATAGAAAAATAAGTCCCACATTTCGCCAGATGTTTAAATCCCATGCAAGTGTGGGTGTACCTACTGTTAGGTACACCTCTGCCCAACCCTTGGATTACAGGTGTGATGGTGTGATGTTATGTTTGTTATGTAGAAATAACTACCAGTGAACAGAAAACTATCGCATTTCCATTAAGTTGCCAGATTTAGGTGCCGATCAATAATAACTTACTATGTATTGAAAATGCCATGTTTTCTATGCAAATTAATGGAATCAATTTCAAAGTTATCTTGATTGCAATTATCATCAACTCAGTTACAATAAGGAAGAAATCACTTGAAATGTCTGAGTTGTACTCCATTGAACGCTGTTCAGTATTTTATAAAAGTTTTATTACATACCTAAGCATAGTTTTGTAAAGCCAAGATGTGGGATTCCGTATAAGTAGGTACCCAAGTTTGTTTTTAATATAAAAGCAGAGATAGAAAAAAATAGGGTAGTTGACTAAAAAATCTAATTAGTCCGTCAGATAGGTTTCCATATTGGACAAATATTTTTGCTTTTTTTCACGGAAACAAAAAATGCTGACGATATAGTGTCTCGAAAAGTCGTGTGTAGCCTTGATAACTATTTTGTTTTCTTCCCACAGGGCGGGTGGACACCGTTACTATGGGCTTCTTACAAGGGTCACGAAGAAATTGTGGCGCTGCTGCTGGAGAAAGGAGCCGACGTTCACGCACATGGCAATTATAATATCAAGTACGTTTTACTTTTCTATTACCGATTTCCAGAAATAGAGGTCGCGTTATTCTTACATTTCCTTCATGGAAGGGGCCCTGCTTGCTTCTACCAGATGAATTGAAAATGAAAAGGTTTGTCCCTTGAATAACCACTTACCGGAACTTTTATGGTTATGGAACGGGCCATTAAAATGCAAAGTTTGAGATTTTAATATTTATATTTTTAAGTAGAACAAAGAGATTTATTAAGCATTGAACCCTCATCGAAAAATACATAAAAGTATCGTTTTATGGATTTTGATATGGAACGCCGCAAAAGGAGAATGCATATTGTTAACATACGTATAGCTAACCATACAATTATAATAATGTTACGAGCTGGGTATGGGATAAATAAAAACACTACCAATTAAACACACGAATTAACTTTATTACTCACAATACACTTATAAACAATCACTTCAACAGTACTGAACACTTAATCGCACTAGATTTCTCTTCGAAGCTTCCGTTGTCTCGCTTAAAAGTGAACTGACTAACTTCGTCCTTAATCGGTCCTTTTATACCCAAGCAAACAAAAGATATTCGAGATAATTCTCTATTATTCAAGAAAGCATCAACAAAAAAACATTAACAAAAAAATAAATTTAAAGATAAAAGAACCGACAAGGAAGAAGTTACTTTACGCCCTCGGCATACGGTCGAAATTACAATGTCAATTGCCGCTGACGTCGTGCGTAGGCTGACCTTGAAATACAATGTAACTATACCCACAGCGGAAATAGGTAAGTACCTAAAAGAATGAACTCGTATTTTCTAGGCACAACACAGTTATTAGCGCGGTTTCTCGAAGATTCTAGATGACCGTCGTAACACTGCCCCCTCCTTAGACATGCTCGTCCCGAGCATCATTGGTCCCGTAATATCGCGCCAATCGGTCTACATGCACAACCTTAGGTGCACCTCGCGGACCCTTCTGTATTCTGTAGGTAACATCGTTGATCCTGGTCACAACTCGGTATGGTCCATCCCATTTTGCTTGCAATTTCGGAGACTTTCCCTTGCTCCGCACTGGGTTATGCAACCACACCAGCGAACTTTCGTCGAAACCACGACTGTTTGCCTTCCGGTCATAACGAGTCTTCATCTTCTCAGACATCTGTTGCCCGGATTGCCTGATATGCTCATACACATCATTTAACTTGTTACGCAGGTCATTCGCGTAATCCGTTACACTGCGTGGGACGTCAGGTGGAGTTCCAGTAATTAAATCTGCAGGCAACCGTAATTCCCTTCCAAAGTTCGCGAAGGCTGGAGTTACAGTCGTACTTTCGTGAACTGCACTCCGATAGGACAGAAGAAACGGCTGTATGTGCTTGTCCCAATCCCTTTGCCTGTTTTCCACAACTTTTGCCAGATATCTCTCCAACGTCTGGTTGAATCGTTCCACCATTCCATCAGATTGTGGGTGGTAAGAGGTGGTTCTGGTTTTGTGGGTACCCATCAATCGACAAGTCTCCTGAAAAACTTGCGATTCGAAATTCCTCCCTTGATCGCTGTGAATTTCTAAGGGTACTCCAAAACGACAGAAGACTTCCTGAACCAATTTATCTGCGACTGTTGTGGCTTCTTGATTAGGAATGGCGAAGACTTCTGGCCACTTTGTGAAATAGTCCATGACAACCAGGAAGTACTTGTTTCCGCTGTCACTTTCTGGAAATGGTCCCGCAACGTCCAGTGCTATCCGCTCCCAGGGAGCTCCAACGTTGTACACTTTCAGTGCACCTCTGCTTCGTGTGTGGGGTCCCTTCACAGCCGCACAGCTGGTACACTTGCGACACCAGTCTTCTACATCATCTCGACAGTGGATCCAGTAAAAGCGCTCTCTGATTTTCAGTAGAGTCCTTTTTACCCCCATATGTCCTCCTGAGCATCCATCATGGTAGAGCCGTAAAACATCCGGTACCTTAGCTTTAGGGACAACCATTTGTAGATGACAGCTGTCCCCACGAGCGTTTTCCCATTTACGGCACAAGACTCCATCCTGGATCTCCAAACTGTTCCATTGTGCCCAATAACTCTTCGTGATGGAACTCATCGCAGCCACATCACTCCACTTGGGTTTCGGAGCACCAGCTTTGATCCAGTCGAAGATTGGCTTGATGTCCGAGTCATTTTGTTGAGCCTGTTGCAGAGTCTCCTTCCATTCATCGCTGAGATCCGTTCTAAGCATCCTCACGGGCACTACTTCCTTAGTCTCTTGCCTGACACAGTGCTTGCAGTCTTCAGGACAAGGTCTTCTTGACAAGGCATCTGCGTTACCGTGAGTTTTCCCACTGCGATGTTCAGTTACGAAGTCAAACTCTTGCAGTAGTTCAATCCATCTCGCCACTTGTCCCTCTGGATTCTTGAACTGTAATAGCCACTTCAATGCAGCATGGTCAGTTCGTAGCTGGAATTTCCGTCCCAACAAATACTTACTGAAGTGCTGCAATGTCTTCACTACGGCGAGCAGCTCTCGTCTCGTTACGCAGTAATTCCTTTCCGGTTTAGATAAAGACTTGCTGAAGTAAGCTATAACAACCTCCTGATCTCCTTTCCGTTGAGATAACACGCCCCCAATCCCAGTATTACTTGCGTCTGTGTCAACTATAAAGTCATTTTCAGTGTCAGGATATCCCAAAATAGGGGTATTGCACAGACGTCCCTTTAATTCTTGAAATGCGGCGTCGCAGTTCTCGTCCCAACAGAATTGTTGCTTTTCCTCAGTGAGTCTGTGTAGAGGTTTCGCAATGTCGGCAAAATTCTTCACAAACCGGCGATAGTAGGAGCACAAACCCAAAAATGCTCTGACCTGTGTCTTGTCTTTCGGAACTGGCCAATCCTTGACGGCAACAACTTTCTCTGGGTCTGTTTGAACACCTTCTCCCGAAACTATGTGTCCTAAAAAGTTCACTTGCTTTCTGAAAAACGAGCACTTTTTCGGACTCAACTTCAGGTTTGCTGTTTGGATCTTCGACAGCACTCGGTTGAGGTTTCTAAGGTGATCTTCAAACGTACGGCCCACAATGATTATGTCGTCTAGATAGACAAGACATGCGTCACCAATCAACCCGGCAAGTACTTGCTCCATCAGCCTCTCAAACGTTGCAGGAGCATTACATAAACCGAAAGGCATCACTTTAAACTGCCACAACCCTTTTCCTGTTGAGAATGCAGTCTTCTCCTTATCCTTGGGGTCTATTTCTACCTGCCAGTAACCACTTTTCAGGTCCAGTGTCGTAAACCACTTCATTCCCGCCAGCGTATCCAGTGTGTCATCGATCCTAGGCAGTGGATAGCTGTCCTTTTTCGTGACGTCGTTCAGTCGTCGATAATCCACACAAAAGCGCATACTGCCGTCCTTTTTCTTCACCAGGACCACAGGAGAACACCATGGACTGGATGAAGGTTCTATAACACCGTCCTTCACCATTCCCTCAATCATGGTTTCCACTTCTTTTTCCCGTGCAACTGGCAGTCTTCTTGGTCGCTGACGGATAGGTAACTCGTTGCCTGTATTAATCCTGTGCTGAACCAGTCCGGTTCTGCCTATGTCAGCATCACTCGTAGAGAAAATATCGGCGTACTGAAGTAACATCTTCTTAGCCTTGTCCATTTCACCTTCAGTTAAATGACAATTTTCTAGAAGCGTTGACACGTCGAATTTGGCACTACTAATTTTGTTTCCGGTAGGTAGATCTTGCAATTGACGCATCCAGGCTACTTCCTCGCAAGTACCGATCAAGGTGCCCTTCTTAATCACTTGCTCCTTGTCACTTGGATTCAGGATGCGTACAGCTGAGATGTTGTTGGCCTTTACCAGAGTTCGTGCCATCTTCCATGAGAACTCATTGTTCACCCTTTCAATCAGGACACTTCGATCTTTGTGTCCAGAATTCTGTGGTAACTTGACTGGCACGATCGTTTCTGATCTGCGAGGAAGAACAATTTCCTTCAAGCAGTACACTTTCCCTGATGGTGCACCTTCCATGAAGACTTCCTCTGAACCACATTTCAACACTCCTTGGTCAATGTCGATCTCACAACGATATTTCCGCATGAAGTCCAAGCCCAAGATGCAATCGTCGACTATGTCGGCCACGATGACATTGTGTCGGTAAATTCTATCACCTAATTTTAACTCCACGTCCTTCTTGCCTCGGACGGTTATGTGCTGACCGGTAGCTGTTAATAATTGAGGACGGTCGCGGTAATTGAAGTAGCCCCCAAGAAACCGATTCGCCAGGTGAGAATTGACGACCGTGTAAGAAGCTCCAGTATCCAACGTCAGTTTGCATGGAGTTCCGTTGACTTCGCCGTTGATAGTCAGGCTGTTCCCGTCATGTACTTGTGAGATCGAGATCCTCGGGGCTCTTTCAAAACCAGCCAGCACCCGCCCCCCAGTCCTGGCATTTACTCGTTTCCCTGCTGTGGTTGGGCAGCCACTTCAGCCACCTTTCCTTGCTGAGGTTGGTCTTCTCTTGGTGAGCTGCGCTTAGGACAGCTTGATCGAAGATGACCCCTTTCTCCACAAGTGTAGCACCTAGGGCTGTATCCTTGCGGGCGGTCGCGTGCCGGTGACGCTACAACCTCCCTGACCCGGTGCGTACGGTGGTCCTGCCTCACTGCCTCTACTTCTAAGGCATGGGCCAAGGCATCTTTCAGCGTCTCATGATGCCCAAGTCTCACAGCGGCTCTAACCTCCAAGTCACGTATTCCATCGATGAACGCCTGTACCAGATTTCCATCAATAAGTGCAGGGGCGGACTGGTATGCTTTCCGAACCAGCTTTTCAACTTCCAGGGCCCACTGCTGTAAGTTCTCGGCACTACGTTGAACGCGATCCCTTAACTTGGCACGAAAAACATGCTCCAGGTGCGCGTCACCGTATCTGGACTCTAATGCCTCCAGCAGCTGTTCGTAGGTCACATCCTTCCCGAGTGCCTCAAGAATGGTAAGGGCCTGGTCTCGAAGACCCAAGGTGAGCGCGGTCATGGCTTGCGCTTTGGTCCACCCATTCACTTTCATAACGGCCTCGAATTGGATTTTATAGGCCGACCATGAAGATGTTCCGTCGAATGGAGGCACTTTAAACCCACGCACCGAAGGGGCAGCAATCACTGAAGCCACAGCCCCGTCTCCAACCTTAATTTCACTCAAGGCCTTCTTCACGTCGGCGATCTGAATTTCGGCCTTTGCGATACGGTTGTCGTGCTGCTGTACCTGCTCCTTCATCACGCTCAGCTCTTTGCCCACTGATGCGTGAAGATCCTTTATCAGGAGCATCTGTTCCTCTTGACGCCGGGCCTGTTCCTCTTGACGGCGCGCCTGCTCCTCCTTATCCCGTTGCAGCTGCTCCTGCAACTGGCGAGCCTGGTCCTCTTGACGTCGAGCCTGCTCCTCCTTATCCCGTTGCAGCTGCTCCTGCAACTGGCGAGCCTGGTCCTCTTGACGTCGAGCCTGCTCCTCTTGACGTCGAGCCTGCTCCTCTTGACGTCGAGCCTGCTCCTCCTGACGACGTGCCTGGTCTTGCAGCAGTGCCATTAAGGCAGACAAGTCAGGCGCCGCTGATGTAGTAGGCGCCGCTGGAGTAGCTTCAGATGGGCCAGCGACTGGCACTGACGTAGGCCGGGCACCGCCCGGTGTCTGTGTCGGGGAGTCCCCAAATCGCCTTTGGTCCATACCTTGCTGCCGCTGACTCCTCGTACGGATACTATCCGTGTCGTCCTTCGGTAGAATCGGCATTATTTATCCCCGCTTCTGACACCAAATTGTTACGAGCTGGGTATGGGATAAATAAAAACACTACCAATTAAACACACGAATTAACTTTATTACTCACAATACACTTATAAACAATCACTTCAACAGTACTGAACACTTAATCGCACTAGATTTCTCTTCGAAGCTTCCGTTGTCTCGCTTAAAAGTGAACTGACTAACTTCGTCCTTAATCGGTCCTTTTATACCCAAGCAAACAAAAGATATTCGAGATAATTCTCTATTATTCAAGAAAGCATCAACAAAAAAACATTAACAAAAAAATAAATTTAAAGATAAAAGAACCGACAAGGAAGAAGTTACTTTACGCCCTCGGCATACGGTCGAAATTACAATGTCAATTGCCGCTGACGTCGTGCGTAGGCTGACCTTGAAATACAATGTAACTATACCTACAGCGGAAATAGGTAAGTACCTAAAAGAATGAACTCGTATTTTCTAGGCACAACACAGTTATTAGCGCGGTTTCTCGAAGATTCTAGATGACCGTCGTAACAATAATACTGAACAAGATTGTTCACAGTCATATGCATATCTGTTTGCGGTTAGTTCCATGTCCAATTCTCACAAAGTTATTGCATATTTGGCCTGACAATACGAAGCATTGCAATTTACTGTCATTTGTCAATCACATTTAAGTTAACAGGTATCCAGAAGCATGTGTAATCATGTATACTTGGCCTTCATATTCCATTTAGGTAGTCAATATCAAGAAGGATTTCTACTCTAAAATATTTATAAAACACTCATTATTTTATCAGATTATGTTGACAATTATGAGCGACAGGTCTAGGTCGCTTGTTTTCAATGACAGCCTCGCGATTTTTGTCGTTTAAGTTAAATAGTGAGAACTCAGAACCTGTCTTTTCACTCATTCACCAACAACAATAGGGCTGTGCGGTGGATAATGGACTACGGACCACTGTCTCTGACATCGACGATATCTCTGTCCTGTCCTAATAGTGGTATTAAAATCTGTAACCTATATTTACGTTTATATCGTCTCATTATCAGTCAAACCTCTTCCCCAATACCTTGGAACTCAAACAATTCATTTTGTCCAGCTCCCTAGTATGGGCGGCAGGCCGCAAGCACAGCGGTGTGGTCCAACGACTACTAACCGCGGGCGCTCGCCCCAACTCGTGCGACAAGTACGCAACATCTGCGCTAACATGGGCGGCGCGAGCTGGCGACGTCGCCGCGTGCGCCGCGCTGTTGCGAGCGGGCGCAGACGCTAATGCTGCGGGCATGTATTGCTGGACACCACTGTTGCAGGCTACACATGGTAAGCTGATATTTTGGTTTTAAAACATGTTTCAAATAGGACTTGCAATATACATAGTTGATAATCTGGAGGAACGTGGAATAATTATGTTTTTTTTCTATTCTTCCGCTATTCTTTTCTGACAGTTAAATTGTTTCTCTGGGACTTCGTTGAGCTTTATGGTCTCAGCGATTTTCTGGTGGTCGCCAGTGTAGATTCTGGCTTTCAGGAGTTACAGCGGTTTGAGAAAAGTGTTATGGGCTTGTCCTATAAAAAAATACTTTTTTGATGAAACAGAAAAGTTAGGAGTGCTGCATACATGGCGGCTGATCGGCTCGGTCTTATGCATTATGCATGATTCGGCACAGGCCGAGAGGAGAAATCAAATGTAATATTATCTAGCACGCAAACATAACTCTTCTCACACCACTTGCCCTCTTCTTTTTTATGCGAGAAGACAAGTAATCCTGGGCACTGACTGTACTAGCGTGTAAAATGGTCCGGCTGCAAAGCTTTTATTGCCACAACTTGCATTTAACCGGTAATAAAATATCTACAAATGAGCGAAAATAACTGTAACTGACAGAAATTTTGCATACAATTTATATCCAAGCTTTGGCAAAGGGAGAGTGCAGGTTATTCATTTGCAAGTGGAACTGATTCACGGATTATGATTTAATGACCTTAACCACTTATTTTGGCACCAGTAACTGTAGGACATTAGTTCTGCATAATCTGAGGACCCTGTGGAAAACGTAGTGGGTAGCATATTTATGATATTTTAGTACTTAAGCCTTGTCATAAACTTGTAATATGCTACTGTTTGATTTTCTTTAAGAAATAAATAAACCTGGATGCGATTTAGTGAAAATAGGTATTGGAAGAAAACGTATTTAGTAAGGGTTAGTAGTGGTTTTTGTGCTTTAAAAACTATAGACGTGTCTAAAAGACAAACAAGAAAAAAACTAGTAAAACACATTTTTTTAGAAAGTCATGCACAATATTTATTGCGCAGTAAAATGAAATCTAGACTCACATGTTTGTTTACGATACAGAGCAATTAAACGAAAGATACAAAACACATAAAAACAGGCGTAGTGCGCCTTTACAAATAACAAGTAAGTAAATAATATTGGCACAACAAACTCAACAGAATAGACGTAATTAATATAACCACTTCATTATCTAGGAGTCTTTGGTTATTATTATACAATCTGAATCAATTATTTTAAACAAACAAAATTTTGTGTAAGTAACTAATTATATTCCTTATTGTTTAGTCTACCTCATTATAAGAAAACTGTGTTGTATTATGAGTTTCTAATAAATTACAAAGACATGAGCGAAATAACATGATCGAAAATTGTAAACAAGCCATTAATTATGCGTAAAAGCTGCAAAAAGTCATAACAACATAAGTCGACAACAATCATTATTTTTAAGTGAAAAAGAGTCTACACTCTGTCTGGCATGTTTCTAGATTATCTAGATCGTCACAGCAAGCTTTGTATACAGAACAAAGTCTTCTTTCAGAAATGGGAAATAAACTTTGTAATGTTTTACGGATTTGGCTATAGTTTGATTTAATTTCACATTTTTGAATTGTATTGTGTCTTATAGCATCATATTGGATGTATTGTCTGTGATGTTGCTATAACTAGTGGTAAATAAATAAATCATTATGACCATGTTCAGAATAATTTCTGGAAGAAAATTACCCAGAGTCAATTAAAATAAGAACAGAATCTACAGTTACTGTAGCGGAGAATGAATACTGAAATAAATCATGTTTTTTACTTCCAAACTATTCTGCTGTGCATACGATACAAAACCAGCATTATTTATTAGCTGCATAAATCTCCTTCCCCTGATCCACGTCAACTACAAGAATCCACAAATATTTTCTACAGTTTTCCAGTCGTTTAAAGACGACGCAACGTGACTTCCATTCAGAGACCGAAAAGGTTACGGTAAGGGTTTAAAGAAATTTTAATCAGGTTATTATGATGGGTTAGGTAAATAACCGTACAGTAAATGTAAATAACCGGTTCACGCACAGAGTTTATTTTTGACATAAAAAAATATGCAAGTAAGCGGCGGAGATAGTCCGAGAAGCAATATGTAAATATTAGTAAGCCCATATATTGTAAGGGTTAACCCTTATAATGGATGCTCAAATATATGGGTTTTAGGTCTACCCCGAATAATAGGGTAGTTGACAACAAAATTTTTTTTTTATTTTTTCACGTTAACAAAAAATAAATACAGTGCTTCGAAAAGTCGTGCAACGTCACAGTTTGGTCCAGTTTTACCAGACTATGACTCCATGATCTTTGACAAGCCTTATTTTCGTAAATTTTTATCAATTTGATAAAACAAAAAACACGTATCCAATATTTTTCGATAATCTAACTGACGTACTAAACAGAATCATATATTTTTTTAGTCAGTCAACTACCCTATCGGTCTCTGCTTCCACCTTCTCATTTGTCTATCCATTGTCTTCAGGTAACCACTACGAGATTGTCCAAATGCTGATAGAACACAAGCCGAACGTGAATGCACTCGACAGGGACGGCTATACCGCGCTAGCCATCGCATGTAAAGAGGGATACTACGATATCGCTTTGGCTCTTATTAACTCCGGCGCTTATATTAACGTGCAGGTAATTCATCACTGGCTGGTTTTTAATAGTTCACTGTTTGCTATTTATTTGTTGTTGTGACTGTAGTAGTGGCCTCTCTATCTTTTGCATTGCATTGTTGTATGTATTTTCTTCTTTAACCTTTTGAGCACCACAGTTAAGTATAGAAGACAAGCCGAACAAGCAAAAAAGTACTTTAATTCTGTAGACTTAAGGTACTTTTTGACTTTTACTTGACTGTGGCGGTCAAAAGGTTAACTAAGCTATACTTTTACCTAAAATTTCCGGACTAATTTAAGTTTAAATTATGCCTTGTAATTTCGGTTTATAGTAAATTATAGGTTACTATTATTTATTATGAGCCAGACGTGGGCACGTCTGGCTCATAATAAATAATAATTGTGCAGGACAAGGGCCTGCCTTCCCTCTTTCCATTTATCCCTGTCTTTATCTATTTGGTAAAATTTAAGTACTATATCTCACTCATCACCACTGCTCTCAAAACGGTGAAGGATAACATCGTGAGGAAACCGGCATGTCTTAGAACCAAAAATTCGAAGATATGCGACATCTACCAACCCGCACTAGGCCCGCGTGGTGGATTATAGCCCATCCCTCTCCTAGAGAGGAGGCCTGAGTCCCTGCAGTGGGAACAATTATAGGCTGATGATGATGATGATGAAGTACTATATCTTTATTCTGGTTGAATTTTTATTCAAACAGCTATTATAACCACTGGGGATGATTCAAGCTCTCACTATAAATGTTAATTATATCTCCTAAGATAAACAGACAATATATTATTGTTGTTATTCTAGGATCAATCAAAAGACACGCCACTAATCCACGCAGTGAAAGGAGGCCACAAGAACGTGGTGGAAGCTTTACTGAAGAAGCATGTCGATGTGGATCTACCTGGCAAGGAGAAGAAGACTCCTATCTATACAGCCACTGAGAAGGGACATGTTTCTATACTCAAACTGCTGCTGGCTTCCAATCCTGATCTCGAGCATAGTACTGTTGTAAGTATTCGTAGGAGTTCGTTACACAAATAAATAAAACTGAAGTGTCTGTTTCTAATAACTAAATAACAGCACGGTACTGAATCCTTACATAGTATAAAACAAAGTCGCGTCTGTTTGTTTGTTTATTTGTTTGTTTGTCTGTATGCTTAAATCTTTAAAACTACGCAACGGATTTTGATGCGGTTTTTTTTAATAGATAGAGTGATTCAAGAGGAAGGTTTTAATACCTTTTTTGTACCCGTGCGAAGCCGGGGCGAGTCACTAGTGCATAATAATATGTAAATACAAGGCACTTATAAGAAATACACATTTTTTTTTTCTGTGATTTGGCAGTCTGTTTATTTGTTCTGGCTTAAGTCCGAAACGACTGCACCGATTTTGACGGGACTTTTACTGGCAGATAGATGATGTTATAGTGACTAAAGGTAGCTTTTAAAAATCATTAGGGTCCCCGTGTAAAAATTGATATAACAATCCGATTCAAAACTGATACTTAGTATTATTTTTTAGTTGACACTAAAACAAACTATAAACACAAAAATATACAAAGCTTCTAGCGCCAAAAATTCAGCATAATGCCAGATGTCAACACAAATTTTTGCTACCAGGAAAGTTCGTTTCGATTACGACATAATCAATATGTTAATGAATACGAATATATTAGTTCCTTCTTAAAGTTGGTAATTGGTTCTTATAATAATAAGTTGCACACTTGACCTATCTTACTATTAGCAACTCTACTAATGGTTGGGAAAAGCCAGTTTCATAAATCAGCATTAATAATCATAAATAATGTGATATAAAGTTAAACGTATGACAATATACGTCATAGACTCGTCCGTCGCCGGGAAACACACGACTAAAAAACTCCCATCGTAGTTAACATAACCGGATTTATACATAAGTCTGCAATTTATGACTGTTTCATAATTACGAAACAGTCATAAATTGGACGGCACTGTTGGCGCAGTGGCTATGCGATTGGACTGCTGCGCTGCGTGTCGCGGGTTCGATCCCCGCACGGAACAAATATTTGTATGGCCTAAAGATAGTTGTTTCGGGTCTGGGTATTTGTGTATGTGAGTTTAAATGTTTGTGAACGCACCCACGATACAGGAGAAATTCCTAGTGTGGGACAACGTTTTAAAAAAATAAAAAATAATATTAGATGACTTGTGATTTACTTCCTTGTAAAAGCAATGCATTTATGATGGCATGAGTTTTGCCATTGCCCAACCCTTTCCCAAACATGAGGAATCTGGTAACAGATACCTACTGTCGTAATGGATAAAAAAACCCTATAATGATTACATAATATCACGCATGTAATCCCCGGGGTACGAAGGGTTAGGGCAGATATACCTTAGAGTACACACCCATTTCGCCAGATATGTTTTAATTCATGTATACTGAGCCATGTGGGCCAGCCCATGGGGCTGACCTTTTGCCATCTATATCTACAAATCCAGATTCTGTGGCTGCTATAATAACTCATTAGCCGAGCAAGGAACCGAATTAATGACCTCATGCTCAGGAGTCTACTAATTGTTTATATTTTATCACCGGCTCACATATTCCACTCCGCCCAAGGGTTTTTTCGTTCCAGTATCGACATTATTTTTCAACTGACCCTCAACACACTAGCTTCCGTAACCTACCATAAATACCATGTTCATTCATCACACAATAATGATCTACAGAGTGGCGACACCCCACTGATGCGTGCGGTGCGTTCCCGTCACTCGGAAATGGTGCAGTTACTGGTGGACCGCAAGGCACGCGTCAACGTCGCCGATATCAAGGGCGATACCGCACTGCACATCGCTATGAGGGCCCGCTCTAAGGTAAACTGACTGTATTATTATCATCAAAATCAAAAGTCATTTATTGAAACTAGGCTGTTAATCAGCACTTTTCGAACGTCAAAATGTATTTGACGGCACGGTTGGCGCAGTGGCTGAGCGATCGGACTGCTGCGCCGCGTGTCGCGGGGTTCGATCCCCGCACGGAACAAGTATTTGTATGACCTACAGATAGTTGTTCCGGGTCTGGGTATTTGTGTATGTGAGTATAAATGTTTGTGAACGTATGCACGTTACAGGAGAAATTCCTAGTGTGGGGCAACGTTCAAAATTAAAAAAAAAAAAAACAATATACTTATTTACAAGAGACAGTCCCCCAAAACGCCCACTTCATCATCTTCTTGCCCTTGTTACTTGGGGTCGGCCGAACACGTTTTTTTTTCTGCCATTCTCTTCTGTCAACCATCACGCTATCATTTACTCCTTTCTTTCAGATCATTACGTTATTATTATAATTACATTTTATTGTTTTTGGACTCAGGTTCGAGTTTTCAACGTAGGTCTCTAAAATTGGTCATGGCAAATCGATCTTCGAAGAAGGTTGGATTTAAAAAAAAGTTTGTTTGTGTGTATCATTTTATAGCAAATGTCTTTTGTGTATACACGGAACAAAATTAATGGTTGTTTTCCCGCGGCTGTACAACTTGCCTTAAGGAGTAATTGCGAAGCATAGAGTAAAAAAAATGATGCTTTTGTTATGTTATTATTCTTGATAGGAACAGCAAACAGTTACATTATAAGGACTTACAACTTATTTAACACAATATCAATAGTGTTATTAAGTAACCCACAATGCTGTCCACAAGTATGCGTCGGCGTTATAAAATCATTTAAAAAATATTTATCAACTCGAAAACGTGAGAATCAATAATTTATTGTAACACTCAACGTAACTTGTAGTTAGTACTCGAATCGCACGCGCCGCCGACAAAGGTAACAGCGATGCATAAATTTTCAAAGTAATGTTACTCATAAACTTTTTTCATTTAATTTCATGCCCAGTAAACTCCAGTTAAAAAAGTATTTATGACGGTCCTAAGCCCGTAAAAGTAAGAAGGGGAAATTTGAATAACTTTTTGGGTACTGATTGAAAAGCACGTGGGTCAAGGACCGCGCGGCCGGTAGGTGGCTTGCGCTAAGCGTACTGCCCTCGTAACAGCAAATGCAGTAATCGAAATTTTCACGATTTAGCGTTTTTCGACAAAAATCATCTGGACTCTTAATTTGACATTGTTTTTGGATGACTGGGACATAGTGAAATAGTAAAGAAAGATGCAGCATTTCGTGTGAAATCATTAGTTAGCACTTTAGCAGCGTTTTTATCGAAACCGCCATTTTGCAAGTACTCCACTTACTGTTAAGAGGGCAGCGTAGGCATCGGGAGGTATTACCTACTATTGGTTCGTGTTCATTTTCGAGTTTTGTTTTTCACAATGGTTAATCTGCCATTTTTGTTTTCTAACAATAAATTTCGCTGTGGGATAACAACCATTAAAATTTCTCGGTGTGTGTAGTTTGTTCAAGGTAGATCAGCCGCCAGTGTGAGCCGATCCAATGTAAAAAGGGTTCATTTATTATATTGATCAATACAAAAAATAAGGTTATTAGAATTTTTACGATGATGATTTGATATTTACGACAAAAGCATACTCTCATCGAGTGCGTCAAAAGAACTGTTTATAATAACATATCCCAAAAGAAAATAATAAAAAACTACACAGTCACGAATTTAACTGGTTCCGAAATAATGCCAGACGTGCCACGTCAATCACACTGCAATTAAAAATATAAATTAAAAAGACAGACAAACTTTTAATCCGATCTCAAAAAAAACTTGACTCGAAAACAGGAAAATCTAATATATAAAATTCTCGTGTCACAGTTTTCGATGCCAAACTCCTCCGAAACGGCTTGACCGATTTTGATGAAATTTTTTGTGCGTATCGGGTATCTATGAGAATCGGCCAACATCTATTTTTCATCCCCCTATTTTTTTTTAATATGGCAAAACAACGTTTGCCGGGTCAGCTAGTAATACAATAAAATCGAGTAATGACTTATTAAATCATGTTCACGTCTTGAACGATTAGTTTCATTATAAATTATATCCTATTATTGCATGAATGCACTGTTCAACATATTTTCCTTGTTTACGAATAAGGATGTTTACTAACTAAAAAAAATATGATTCTAATTAGTCCGTCTGATAAATTATCGAAAAATATTGGACGCGTATTTTTTGTTTTATCAAATCAATAAAAAATGACGAAGATAAAACGCGTCAAAGATTTGAGTGGGAGGTGGTGACGTCACTGCTCGCTTAAAATATGATGTCACACGAGTTTTCAAAGGACTGTATCATCTTCATTGTTTGTTTACGTGAAAAAAGAAAAAAAACATGTGTCCAATATTTTTCGGAAATGTATCTGTCGGACTAATTAGATTTTTTTTGTTAACATCCCTTTTAAACATAACAATCATCGGTTGATGATCTCAATTTCTCAACATACCTATTTATTTTGCAGCAAATCGTGGAGATTCTTCTCCGGAATCCGAAGAACAGCCAACTTCTATACAAACCGAACAAACTGAATGAAACGCCATACAATATTGATATGAGTTACAACAAGACAATTCTGGGACAGATCTTCGGCGCCCGAAAGCTGAATACGAATGAGGACAATGAGAATATGTTAGGATATGAGTTGTATAGCGCTGCGTTAGCCGATATGCTGTCGGAACCGAGTCTGTCGGTCCCGATCACTGTCGGACTGTATGCGAGGTGGGGATCAGGAAAATCGTTTTTGCTCAATAAACTTAAAGGTGAGATTTTTTGCTATGTCATCCTTCTTCCTTTAATTGGATAATAGTCAGAGATAAGGTTAAGATCAATGAGGATAAATGTGATAATACCTATATCAGTTTGTTTAATTACACTAGCTAGGTATTAATCACATGTACTCTAACCGCCTTATTCATAAAAATAGTTAAGAGTTGTTTAACTTAAGCTTGGTTTATCTCGCATGCCGTCACTTTCATTTGAATATTATTGAAGTGAGACGGCATGCGAGATAAACCAAGCTCAAGTTAAACAACTCTTAACTATTTTTATGAATAAGGCGGTAAATGAATACCTTGTTTAGTTCTAAAAATTGATATTAACCTTATCTTATTGTTACGAGCTGGGTATGGGATAAATGTAAACACCACCGATTAAACACCAAATATCTTTATTACTCTCAAAACACCAATCACAAATACACTACTTATTCACTCACTACTCATTCACTTAGACATACCACTTTTTTTTTCGAAGTTGGGAAATCATCAAATGACTCCACCCCTGCTCTGGGCAGAGCGGTAGGGAGTGTCAGACTTCTACTGACAAAAAACCACCCATGTTCCTTCTTAGCCCTTTGTGCAGAGGCCGCGGTATCTCTATCGAATAACCCGCAGCCCCGACGAGAGATATCGCACTTCTAGTTGAGGAGGTTCTTTTCAAAACTTGACTATTCCACTTTTGACAAAACATGTTTTTTTTTTTTTTTGGGTTGCTAACATTGAAATCTACACGATGCAAAAACAAGAGCTTAGCTAAACGCGATAGATCCACTGGAAAAAAATAAACAAAACACACGATTTGGTCAAAAGTAGTTAATTCCACTACGAAATGGCATTACCCACTTCCAATATTCATTTTTGGAACAAAATATGATTAATCCTGAAGTAAATTTACTACTTTAATCTAAATTGCAACAAAACATGTTTTGTCCATTCATCCGTCCATTTTTCAGTTAGAACTTTATGTTCACTTAACTTTCGTTAAGAAGCTGAAATTATCGTTTTTGAACGATTGCACAACACTTGTATGACTGTGGCGTTTGTTTGACACAAAAGTCACGTCATGATTGTCATTGATTCCTCTAGAGTTTGCAACAAAACTTGATTATTCCAGCACAGCCGCGTCAGAACTAGATTATTCCATTTTAAATTGTCG
Organism: Diarsia mendica; assembly: GCA_949316265.1. Lineage (NCBI taxonomy): Eukaryota > Metazoa > Arthropoda > Insecta > Lepidoptera > Noctuidae > Diarsia > Diarsia mendica. The sequence continues at coordinate 14,972,686 of OX438897.1, forward strand.
ATTTATTCAGTATATATTAATCCTAAACTTTTGAAACCTGTACCACACAATGAGTATTATGCTTGTATATAATATTCAAAAAAAATAAAAAACGATTTACATTGCTGCATATCTAAAATACGTTTTTCTTAAATTCTGAAAAAAATTGAAAAGTGGAATAGTCAAGTTTTGAAAAGAACCTCCTCAGTTCACTTCGATTCGCTTCGTTATATCGCCTAAATCAGACTTACCGCGACCACTAGCATGTTCTCGTAAAACAGCCGACGCGGCGACGCGACGTACGATTATCATCATCATGATGATATTGTTAAGATCATGTTTTGAATTAAACTGGATAAGATATTAATCTTCTATACTAATATTATAAAACTGAAGAGTGTGTTTGTTTGGTTGATTGAACGCGCTAATCTCAGGAGCTACTGGTTGGAATTGAAAACATATTTTTGTGTTGGATAGTCCAATTATCGAGGATGGCTTTAGGGTGGGTATATTCTACGCGGACGAAGTCGCCGCCAGAAGCTAGTTGGGGAATGATTTGATTTACTAGTTTATTTTGTTCACACAATTTACCAGCTGAATCAACGTAGTTCTATATACGTAAACAGTAAACAAACATTAAGTGCTAAAAAATGTCGTGCGTCAATAGACAAGTCGTATAAACAACGCACATACTGTCAACAATATACGCAGATTTTTTACATTTTAATGATTCTCGTTTATCTGTGACGTCATAAATAATCAATTAGTGACGAAAAGTCCAAACGTTCTTAATTACGAAATCAGCGCGTCATTGAAGTTGGCACGCCCTTTTCATGACATACTCGTCATGCCGTTTAGTGATTCATGATGATTTAAATTTAAAGAAGACTAGACTACAAATCAATCAGTAGTTTGTCACACCCACTATCTTCCGCTGAAGCGCAATTTTGTGCTAGTTGTGTTAGCCAAAATGGCCACTATATTGTGGTACTTGGCTCAGTAAAGATTTATCATTGACAAATGTTTCTAGTAATAAATGAACTGTTATACAACTCATTGATAATCGTGCCTGGCAGTCCAATGGACAGCTATATTGATTACTAAATATCTGATAATGTTCTTGTAAGCAGGTGGTCTTTGTTGGCGCCGCGCAGACTGATTTTGTTGTGGAACTTTTTCTGAAAAGCTAGACTCAGCGGTTTGCTATTAGTTAATTGACCGCTTCATAACATTCCGCTCGGGTTTTTTTGGGTTATGCTGTAATTGACTTCTATCTCGTTTAAACAGCCATCAAGTAGTAGTAATAGGAACTGTACTAATGCATTTAATTTACTCAACTAAGCCAGGCTGCTTAGCTGGCCTCAAATTGCGTGGTCCTCAGGCTACCTAAAACACAGCAGCTATAAAAATATCCTTGTCTGTTAGTTGCATTACTACCCGCACGCAAAATACGCGCTGTGAACCTTGAGTTGCAGACACCAGCCCGTTATACTATACAAGTTGCATTACAGCATTTACAGCTTAACATTTGCGTTCAAATGTTATTTTATTTAAAAAAAAAACGTTGCCCCATACTAGGAATTTCTCCTGTATCGTAGGTGCGTTTACAAACATTAAAACTCCCAAACCAAACACCCAGACCCGAAACAACTATATGTAGGCCATTGCCGTCAATTTGTATATCTTATTGAACTATGTCTTATTCTTATATTCTACAGAGGAGATGAAGAACTTCGCCCGCCAGTGGAGCGAGACGGGGTGGGCGTGGTCGTGGGCGGTGTCGTGGGGGGCGTGGCATGTGGCGCTATCAGTAGCCGCTATCACGGCCGTGTCGGGCGCGCCGCCGTATGTTGCCGTTGGACTGTGCTTCGCTCTCTTCGCCCTTATATATATTGCCCTGTATATATTGTGGTACACTGGGAATAAGTAAGTGGATAAACGGAACAGTGTAATATCATTTTCTCCTGGATTAGATGGTAAGATCATGGTTTCCAAAAGACAAAAATGCGCATTTGTGGCTAATATTTCCAGTTCAAGATTGAGGTAAAGAGTAGAATTCAAATAAACATTAAAAAAAACTTAACATATTAGGCCAAACAAATATTCACGTTTACTTATATCCCGAATATTTGTACTTTTTACACCAAGTGCAGTTTTGATATAACATGGATAGAAAAACACATGAGGCTACTGAAAAGTTTAGCAACATATGCAGCGTCTTCAATGATTTTCTTCTTCTTAGCGTGTCAATGGCAAATCTTCACTATAGAAATTGATGATTTTCTTGAAAAACATGTTATTGAGTATCTTTAAAACGATTACCCTACATACAGTGTAAACTATTTTTATTTTATAGCATTTTTATAGTTAAATCTGTAATAAAAGTAAATGATTTACGTGTCATAATATTTTATGATGATAATGCTCTATAATATATGAAAATATTTCCATACTATGCCATGGGATGAACATAACCATTTTATTTACTATTTAATGCTTTCATTCTAAAAGATTTTAGTGGCAATGGAATTTGAACTTTGTTTGTAAATGAAATTGAGTTATTTTTCCAAAACCTAATATAAATAGAAATGTTATGGAATGTGGCTTCTTTTCAGATATGAGTGGTGGTGGGCGGGCGGCGTGCTGTCGGCGTTAGGTCGCAAGTTCAGCTCGCTGTTGTTAGCGCTACAGGTGGTGTTCTGTCACCCGCCCGGGCCTAACGACCCCAGGGCTTTACCTGCGACACCTATAAGGTAAGAAGACCCACGGACACTGTGCTAAGGTCACATAGTTGATTATTAGTAGTCTAATCGAACATTACAGCTTATACCATCGTAAATAGAGCAGGAAACCAATCCGACTAATAAAGGCTCACGAAAAGACTCTTCCGTAGAAAGACGGTAATGTACCATCGCCAAAAATGATTCTGACCACCGTAAGGACTATGCTTGCTTGCAGCGTCAGCTACTATTGGCCCACACAGTAAACAGATGTGCTCATCGTGTGCACGGAATTTTGTTTAAAAAAAGAACAGATTCATATTTTTGGTGATGGTACATATTGTCTTCCCTTGACAATAATCGGCACGTCTTTACATACAAAGCTCGAATAATTCTTTGAAACAAGATTCGCCACGCAAATCTTTCTATAGTCAGATATCTGAAGTTTTCATCCTGTAAGTGATCCATGACATAAACCCCCAAAAACCTACTTAAACCACAATCTCCTATTACAGATTCCACTTCACGGAGGGTATGAAAAGCGGCGGTGGTCAGGAAGGCGATGCTATGGTTGTCCAAATGATTGCCAGCCTGGGCGAGGCACTGGAGTGTCAGTACGGCAGGGTGTGTACCCGGCTGGCTAGGGCTTTCAGACCCAAGCCTGTGTCTTCTACTTCGGGATGGAAGTGAGTATCTTACTTGGGATTTGGGAATCCAGTAGCTATGATTCAATAGAACCCAATACCTACCGGTTTTACATCAAGTCTCAATAGGGGATCGGACTGACTCAAAAAAATATGATTCTGTTTAGTCCGTCAGTTAGATTATCGAAAAATATTGGATACGTGTTTTTTGTTTTAACAAAACAATAAAAAATTACGAAGATAAAGCGCGTCAAAGATCATGGAGTGGGGCTTGAAACGTCACATGAAGGTACAAAATGTACTATCATATATGACGTCACACGAGTTTTCGAAGCACTGTATCGTCTTAATTTTTTGTTTACGTGAAAAAAGAAAATCAAAAAAAAAAATCAAATGAAAAAGTGGAAATCTATCTGACGGACTAATTAGTTTTTTTTGTCCGATCCCCTATTGTCCCTTTAGGCGACACTGTCGTTACTGCTTTTTGAACTCGTATGTAATAGTAGATTATTGCATCGAGCACAAAGTAATTTATTATTGCACCGAGTGCCTGATTTAGAGCCTGAGCGTTAGCGAGGGCTCTAATCTAACAGGCACGAGGGCAATATAAATTACTTAAGGCGAGGTGCATAATCTACTTTTCTTTCAACTATTACATAAAGGAATAGTAGATAAAAGAAACTCATATCAAACAGTTAAAAGATTTTCTATAACACTGTTGGCTTCATTTAGAATGTTTTCCGGAGTTAATGTGTCGCTAAATGATTCCATTTTAATTCAAAGCCGAAGCACTCAAAATCAGATAGTATCTGACTTTATCGTTTCCAAAAATATTGTCAAGCAAAATTAACAAAGTTCCCCAAAAGTTCCCGCAAAATCACTTTTTTAAATTTCTTTCATTTTTTAGTAGTAAGCAGCAATCATTTTTTTAAATTTGGAACAAGTAGGATACAAACGAATAATACGTACGTAAAAAAAAGTATTGATATCGGCTGGCTGAATAGAGCTAATCCATTGAGATTGGCACCGGTGCGATTAAAAAAAATAAACTGTGCAATAATGAAATTTCATACATTTTTATTGCTCTAGAGCATTAAAGACTCGCTTTGTACTGAGTTTTTAGTGTGATTGTGATGAAATTAAAGCATAGTTGGAAGAAAAAATATTTTTTTTCTTGTGTCGATTTTTAGACGCGCGTGGGTGTGGTGCATACGGAAAACCGATTGGGCTCTTAAAATGCCCAATACGTAGGTGCAACTCCCGTCCCACCATCTAGTATACGTTTCGAAATATAAATCTCGCATAGTACAGTCCTAACCCTATTTATTTTACCTGACGATAGAACTGCATGCACCTTTTTTTTGTAGTTCCCATTGTACGTTTTATAAGTGCCCATTGTAGGCCTATGTGAAATAAAATATTTTGACTTTGAACTGAGTACCATTTCCGCCTTATTACAAAAGGTAGATAAACCTGGTTTAACTTAGACTTAGTTTATCTCGTATGACGTCTCACTTTAATAATATTCAAAAGAAAGTAACACCATGCGAGATAAACCAAGTCTAAGTTAAACCAGGTTTATCTACCTTTTGTAATAAGGCGGTTTGAGTTTATATTTTTAGAATGTCCTTAACCCACAAAGTGTAGTTCCGACGACAGCTATTTCTTTACGATATAAATATTTGCAGATGGCGCCGAGTTTGCTGCATCCCTCACATCGTCACATTCGAGCTGTGCTTCACCTGCATACTTTTAGGACTGTGTGTCCTCATCATGTACTTAACCGACCGCGAGACGGAGCCGCAGTGAGTACTTGTTGGAATCTCTTGTTTTTTAACGTACACCCCTTAAACTGAGCATTGGGGATTCAAATAGAATATCTTTCTAGATATTTACCTAAAGGTTTTCTGACTCACACTTTTTTTTTGGAGGATGGGAAACCATTAAATGACTCCTCCCGCTCTGGGCCAAGCGGAAGGGAGTGTCAGACTGCTACTGACTAAAAACCACCAATGTTCCTTTTTTGTTTCCGGGGCCGCGGTATCTTTTTCGAACAATCCGCAGCCCCAGCAGTCGTCGGTTCTCGCGGGCCCTTGCAATTTCTGACTCACACTAAATAACAAATTAAATTCAAGGACCGTTCAAAATAGCGAAAAATATAACGTCTTTGGCCATTTGAAAACAAAGTCGTAAAAGTCAACTTAAACAAGAGACTGTTACACAAAATTTTCTAGCCAAAAAGTAAATTAAATGAAAATATACGGGCTACATAAAGTATGTTATTTGTGAGTAGTCGCAGTCCAGTTTTAACGACCCCGAATAACGTGGCGAACGCGAAAGATGTAATTCATTTCACACAGAGAGAAAAGTGACGTAACATTCTAGAACCAAAAATTCAAAGACTTATGGTGTCGCGCCCGCACTGGGCCTGCGTGGTGCATTATATATGACCTACTCCGTCTAACGAGCTGTATCCCACCTGTGGGGAGTGTTACAGGCTGGTAGGCATCTTATAACCTATATAAACGATGAGGTATCACTAGACATTAAGACAAAACAAATACCGTACGACGGCTCAATGAGTGAGGGTCGTCGTCGATCAGGCGGCGTGAAATTCAGCAGGGTCTGATGATCGGCGCCAGCGTAGTGAGCGGCGCCGCGCTACTCGCTAACCTGTACACGTGCGGGCGAGTGCTGGCGGCGCTGGCCATGCCGCCACGCGCGCGGCTGGCGCGGGCTACCAAGAAACCGGCGCATGCGCATGCTCCCACGCTCGCGCTCAGACCTGAGGTGCAGGCTTTGACGCATGTGGTAAGTTACTAAACATTCTTCATTTTTTATTTGGGTATTTGGGCTTGTAAAATCAACGTTGACAGCTAAGGTTTTTTTTTTAATTCTAGCTTATTTCATAGCTAAAAGTAGCTAGAAACGTATCTACTATTCTACAATATGACGATTAAGGAAGGCCAAAGAAACGATGGATGGACTGTGTGAAGGATGATATGGCTAGAAAGGAGGTGACTTCTGAGATGCCGAGAAATAGGGAAGTATGGAGGAAGAAGACATGCTGCGCCGACCCCAAATAAATTGGGATAAGGGCAGGAGAATGATGATATAACACAATCGGAATAGCCTAGTACTCTAGCACGCGACTGTATAACGTGCGCAACCATATCCCCTCCACTGCGCTCAGCGTTCTTTTTACGTGACGGGACCTGTATCTGTGTTTATTCACAACCAGTAGATGTGACAGCGCTTGTCGCAAGCCTATATTCAGATGGAGACGGTTTAAAACGGTTGAAATTAAGAAGATGATGTTTTATTACTTTCCTCTCCATGTTGTTTATTAATCATGTAGGACATTTTACTTATGTCCTTGCCTATGAAGTGAACTATCATGAATGATGCATGCAAAAACAACGAAGAACAAATTTAACTACACCAGGCTGTTTTCTGTTTATTAGACTGATACAAACCCTACTCTAAATAACCAATTACCCATTTACCCAGGTATCATGTCTCGATGCGTTCACCGGTCAACAAACCCGTCTAGTTGTGGTAGTTGACGCTTTGGACAGCTGCGAACAAGAGAAGGTCCTCGCCTTGCTGAACGCCGTTCACGCACTGTGTTCAGACCCCAAGAGTCCCTTCATACTACTGCTGGCCATAGACCCACATATCATTAGCAAGGTAAATATCGTACTTGATTTTTAATTGTAGTACATTTATCTGGAAAAAAAAACTGAATATTTATTGAGTGACGTTCGATTGTTGTTTCCAAAGTTTCTTTTCATATTTTGTATTGTGCCTGTTTTGGTAAATCACTCTTTTATGACATGGTCATCTATTGGGCCCCCTAGTGATTTGAAAAGATGTACCATTCCATTCGGTCCGTGTGATTTTAGTCCACTAACTCACATAAAATTAAAATGTGTAGATCCCTATTTATCCATGAGAACAAGATCATTAATAAGAGTGATTAATTAATACAGGAACTAATCTGTCAGCTCTATCTATTTTACGATCATAATTTTTTCATGATTTTTGGACTATTTAAACTCGAGGAGGTTATTTATTGCTTCAACGCTTCTTATATGATTTGCGTCTTCTTTTACCCCGCCCTTGTTATGTTCACTGACTACTTTATGTGTTATACCTATGATTAACATAGTGTAAGCATAGATAGAATAGAAGTAATATTATAGCCACAGTTTCTTACTAGTATTATACATTTCATACAGGTTGCTTGGATGGAGGTCAGTTAAGCCCGTCATGTTGTGTTTGGTGTTAACCTTGTACCCTTTATACCTTTTTAGCTTAGCTTTGAACTCGATGTTGTGTCGGACCCCTATGTCATGTACAGTGTGTTTTTTCTTACGTGTCTTATTTGGTAAACAAACAAGTTTGAAAATAACGAGTTTCATAGAATAGCACTTGGAGCTCCAAATGCCAGATGTTTTTGGAACGAAGTTCTTTCTTTATAATCTCATCTTATTGCTCTAATTTGTAAGCAGGCTGGGAACAATGAAAGACATACCAAAAACTGACATCTCTTTACAGTGATTTTTTAACCACTTCCCGATCAACTAATAGGAATCTAAAACGATTCAGCTTGCCTCAAATAATAATTTTCGCGTGATAAATTGTGCTAGCAATAGCGTGCAGCTTCGTTCTAACTGGGTGTCCTTAAAACATGTCTCTTTTTTTCAGCAATCAGATTTTTTGTTTTCAAAATCTTGTACTTACGCCATATGTGTTTACCAAATAAGACAAATGAAGAGAGATACAGTTTACTTGCATGGTTTCATCATTATTTTCGTAAAACATGTCAGATGTATATTATAAATGTTGCATGACATTTCGTTAGGATGTTTCGTGTTATTTGGTTTTTTAGTACATAGTCAATCCGCGCGTGATCTTCTCGTGTAGGATATTATCTTGATTTGTATTTTATGAAAGGGGTTGGAAGATTATTGTATGAAGCTTAACCTGCCTAACTTCTCCATTTTACTTTATTTACAAATAGCGGTCACAGATTAAACCTAGCATCTATAACCGGCATCAATACAAACAAGTTTGTAACACAACACAACACTTGTTTTTACAAACAAGTTTGTAAAAACAAGTTATTTTTTGAGTCACGTTTTCGAGATATGTGCTATCAAAGTTAAAGTCCATTCACTGATGGCATCTTCAGCACAACTTTCATTTTATTAACCTCGCATAAAACCTGTATCAATCAATATAACAAGTTGTCTATAAGACAAAATGTTCTAAAGGGAAATAAGCTATCAAAGTTGAAGTCCATTTCTGTTTTATGCGTAGCCGCAAAAAAAGTTAAAATGGCGGAAGTTAGGCAGGTCATTTAATTCAAACCCTTATGTATAAATGGAAAATATATTATTTATTTTGTCGGGTCAGGGCCTTTTTGGGTTCGGACAGTCTGGATCATTGATATTTTTACATCAAAATATGGAATGAAATGAAATCCTAGTGATCAGTCGAATTTGGGAAGGCCCTATGTAAGGGTAAAAAAAACAATTCGGAAGTTTATTTCTAGTTATATTTTAATGAATCTGTTGTAACTATGTCTGTCTATTCGTTCCTTCTTAAAACTCTAGCTATCTCTCATTGATTTAGCCTCCAATGTACTTTATGTTGCTTCTATTATTAAATACTTCTATAAATAAAATATGGAACACTACAAGGTTAATTTGGGATCCTGGATTAGGTAAAGCACTTGGTTGCGCGCGGATATAATAAATACATGTTTTATGGAGTACAGTGTTAGTTTTCGAGTGTTGTTTGTGTGTAAAAGATGTCAGGCAAAGAAGTACCTTATTGCCTATTGTACAGAATACAACATCAATACATAGATCTGATTGATCACACCTCTCGTCAGCTTTTTGTCTGGGTTCAACTTTATTTCCCTATTTTACATGGAGCATCACCGAATCAAGCTTTTTTTCTTGAGGAAAAGAATAATAAAAAATAAAAAAAAATTGAGAAAATTCTAATCTAAATTACACAATACAAACTAAACATCGTTAAACTAATATCACAATAAAATTCCAGAAAAGTATTCTGCTTAACTTGATATACTATTCCAAGCATACACAACACACATTACATTGTTACCCAATATTTCGAGTAGGCAGTGGAAATAAACAGTCGGCGCGCGTTCTGCGAGAGCAACATCGGCGGATGGGACTACCTGCGCAACATGGTGCAGCTGCCCTTCTACCTGCAGAACTCTGCGCTGCGCAGGGTCAAGGCTGCCCAGCAAACTGCTCAGAGGAGGATGCAGGTCATCACTGCTGATGACTTCTCTACGTCGCTACAGAGATCCGTGAGTACTTTGTTTATTCTTTGTTATAGTTTAATGTGGCGTGCTCTCAAAACGGTGAAGGAAAATATCGTGTGGAAATGTCCTAGAAGCAAAAATTCGAACACATGTGACTTCTACTAACCCGCAGTGGACCTGTGTGGAGGATAATAGCCCATTCCCTCTAGGTTGGAGGCCTGAGTCCCAGCAGTGTTAACATTATAGGAAAAAATTGTATAGTACACACGGTGACTTATACATTTCCAGTATTACATGTCCTTGCTTTGTATAGTTTTACAATACAATGAGAGATCTGCATTAACTGGCTATGTATAACTTGATTGGTCGTCGTTCGTACTATCGCAGACCATATATACCAAATATTTATATTGTTGCCTTGTTTTACCTTGGGTAAAATTATCTGGCGTATGTTATAAATACAAGTTAATTCCTGTTTTTTTTCTCCAGAAACATTATATCCTTTATTTATAAAGTAAGGGCAACAAAACAGAACAATACGCTATTAAAATCAAGCTGTTACGGACAGAACCTGTCAGACATATATAATTTTTGGTATATTCTAAAAAACAACCCCTCAAACCCTTAATCTGAAGCTCCAACTAAATCACCTCCACGTTTCACCCAGGTATCAGCCCGTCGCTTATCCTCAACATCAGAGCTGATGTCAAGCCAAGAGCGCATCAAAGGCCAAGCGGCCCGCGAGCGTCGGCTACGACCTTCAGAGTCTGTAGCGTCGTCCGTAGCGTCCAACCTGCACCGACATGGAGCCACCGGTGGGGTGGGCGGCGCGGGGGCTGCGGATCTCAATAGAGTGCTGTTGACTGATGACTACTTTAGTGATGTCAATCCTAGGAGCATGAGGAGGCTTATGAATGTGCTTTATGTTACTGGTGAGTACTTAATAGTATATTTTTTTTCGGCAGACGAGCAGCAGAGCTCATTTTTGCGTGTTAAAAATGGATAAGACAGCAATGTGGGAAATATGAAATATTTTGTTCTATTAAGACCATTATGCTTCAAACGTTGCAGAAATATTTTCTGGCAGGTAAAATAATACTATACTATGAAATCATTTTTAACTGTCTAACAACACAAAAATCTTTAAAAAGCAAATTACCATAATATGGTGCGGCACTTTTCTTTTCGCTGTGCAAGCGAAAGTTCAGCTTACACATCAAAAAGACCATGTAGCACTATATCTTCAAATGCTGCAACTATGTAAAACATTAACACAGCTGAAGAAATACTACAAAAATACCATCCATAATCATTGCAAAACGTAACCCGACATCTCTCCATTTTGGCAGGTCGTCTTCTAAAGGCTTTCCAAATCGAGTTCAACTGGTACCAGCTGGCGTCGTGGGTGAACTTGACGGAGCAGTGGCCGTTCAGGACCTCGTGGCTCATCTACCACCACGAGACCTATGAGGAGCACATCGATGACTCCACCTCGCTTAAGCATATCTATGATAAGTATGGCATTTTATGTTACAAACTGGATTTAGAAAATAAAGTGTTTGTTCTAAATTCTTATAATATAGGTGATACTGTAACAGTAGATAAAATAATAAACTAATATTATAATTTGACTAGCGACCTGCGCCTACTGACATGAATGCTGCACTTTACTAATGAAGAATATGTGAAGGGTCGTTAGCATAAAAAAGATACTACAAAGCTTATTCTGACAATTAAGTTAATAACAAAAAAAAAAACTCTCAAATCTGTCGACGGTGGTTCATACATGTGGCAGGCCGGCAGTTGACTTTTGTTTATTTACGCTCTAGAGTTCGCTATCGTTTATTTACACAAAGTTGGAGGTTGACCAAATAAGGAATTCATCAGATTTCAAAAGAGTCGAGTATAAAAGAAACAACTTATAACAAGAAAACTAGAAATAAACGTGTTGTACAAATATTTTATGGCCACGGTTTTATCTTATCTTATTTTTAAACTGCTTGTTTTTAATTGTATCTTCAATATACTCAATCTAATAATCTTTGGCACAGAGTAAAGCCCCTAATGAGCGGTCTTCGCGAAGCCAGCACACTGATGGAGCTTGACCGCGATGAGCGCAAACTGGAAGTGTTCCTGAGTTTCCACCGCGCCACTCTCACGGCTGCAGATCTCAAGATATTCCTGCCATTCACCATCAATCTGGATCCTTACATTAAGAAGCTTATAAAGGGTAAGTCGTTTATACCATGGACCCTCAATAGGCCAGCAGAAATCGACGCTAATAAAGGCTAAAATCGCAAAGCATGAAGTAGTTGATTATAATTATATCAACATAAACAATAATTATATCAAAAATACAGAACTACATCATGCTTTGCAATTTTAATGTGAAGAATGGAATTATCAAAAGTCTGTGCTATCAATTTGAATATGTGTTCAATTTTGAAGTTAAGAGGAACTCATGGCTAAATAACAGCCGCTCGGATCGATCTTGAGATTAAACTATGCTTAATTCCCGCTTTTCCTCCATACTATTATCGTAGATGTTTGACAGTCTGTACAGGTCGTCAATGGTCCAAAAGTCTGCCAACCAGTCTTGTTTAGGAGTATTGTATTACCCAGTAGACTGGGTTGTGAAGGTCACATAGGCAGTCGGTCCATGTATTCAGCTGCATCCCTATCCCCAACATGGTTGAAAAAAAACGCTAACTTTTGGTTGTGCTAATCCGCCTTATTACAAAAAGTATTTAAACCTGGTTTAACTTAGACTTGGTTTATCTCGCATGACGTCTCGCTTCAATAATATTCAAAAGAAAGTGACGGCATGCGAGATAAACCAGTAACTAAGTTAAACCAGGTTTAACTACCTTTTGTAATAAGGCGGAAAATGTTTATAGCCTTTCTTTATAGTATGACCATTTACAATCAGATTGACTATCAACCTGCATTTTTTCATTCAAAGTTTGATATACCTATAATTTATCTTCTACATATCGCTATTTTTTGCCCACAGAGGAACAACTACAAGGTGGCGTAGATGAAGAAATGGGCATGACCGGTGCACCCGGCGGCTTCGTGTGGGGACAGCCTAATTCTCGACAACCGCAGTCGAAACTCTTCCCTAGGAAACATGTAAGGAACTTATTTACTTGATCTTAGAATATAACATTTATTTCGTGACATCACACTTCGTGATCCCGAAGGGTCAGGTAGAGGTGTCCCTAACAAGTGCCCCCACATATTTTTGGTTGAGGTTTGAAATTGTATAAAACTAAAGTTATGTTCCAGCCAAAAAAAAGTTTTAAAATTAGTAGGTGCTGGGCATTTGACCAAACAATAGTACCAACACCAAGTCGCCGATAATGCTTTCTGAGTACATTTAGGACTCGTACAACTAGTACTTTACGCTTTAATAAAAACTGCTGAAATGATTAAATTAGAAATAATATTGATGGCCATACTATTTTTGTTCTCATATCATTTAAAAAGAGGCCAATACCAGCTATATTCATATAACACGTGATTATTTATTTCCCACCTGCCGTCTGGAACTCTGGAGTGGTTTGTGTTAAAATGTTGAAAGTTAACCTTGCGATCGATGGCTTTAAACTACCGTGCTGTAAAAACAAAATCGTTATTTTTATAGGAAACTAGCTTTTGCCCGCGACTTCGTTCGCGTGGAATAGTGACTTCCGGAAGATTTTTGGTTTATCTCGCGAAAAAAAAAAAAAAAAAACTATCCTATGTCCTTTCTCAAGTTTCAAACTATGTCTGTACCAAATTTCATCAAAATCCGTTCAGCCGTTTAGGCGTGAAAGAGTAACAGACAGACAGACAGAGTTACTTTCGCATTTATAATATTAGTATGGATGGATGGATGGATGGAAAATCTGGTAATGGTTAGAGATAAACCTTGAGCCATTGCTTTGGTAAAAACAAATGGTATTTTTTTAGGAAATTGCTATTTTAACATAAACATTCGTCATTAAGTAGGTACACTAAAAACATTTGTATTGTATTCAAAACACATATTTCAGCAAACACGCAATAATATATGCTACACACAGGCTCAACCGCAACTTTTTTCTTTTTAACCGTCTTCAAAAAGGAGGAGGTGACTCAATTAAAAAACAATTTATGTTTTTTTTACGTGTGTTCGCGGATAACTCCTTCGTTTACGTACCGCTTTTAATTGCGCGCATTAGGATTTCACGAAAATAGAAGCCTCGTAATCATCCCTTCATAAGAATCCATTTTAGGCTAATTCATATCATCTATCTAAGAACACTTAGACTAATGAGACGAATCTAACGATACCTTTAACAACAAATCCATCGAGTGGTCTGGTAGATATGAGGGTTTAAAGAATATTACAAACAACGAAAAACATAACGAGTAAAAATACAGCTACGAGTAATAATCATTTGACCCAATAATTTAATCTCCACAGCGTTCATCCCCGCCAACACAAGCCACAGCGGCCGGCCCCGTCCCGCCGCAACAGATGTGGATGGGCTGGGCCAACACCGGCAGCGGCTTCGTGCCGCAAGCCATCAACCCGCAGCACTTCCCGCAGCCGCAGTACCAACCGCAGCAGCAGCAACAACCCACGCAGAACCCCTTCCATATGATTAAAGCTGCTTTTCCTGCTATGGTATGTGGATCTATGTTTAGATTATATTTGTTATGTAAAGCGAAATATGTATGCTACTGCATACATATTTCGCTTTACATAACAAATGCATGCATGCATTACTATGCACACTTTTTGGCGGAGCCGTGAGGTAAGAGGCACAATTTGTTTAGTTTTATGTTCTTTTTTTCTTTATATTATTTTTTGTTTTACATTGTGTGTAGGTACTTGAGTGTCGGGGCCGCGGATAGTACTAGATGACGTGGCCTCGGCGCAAGGGCAAAGAAGGAACATTGGTTCGGTTTTTAGTCAGTAGAAGTCTGACACTCCCCTTCGCTCTGCCCAAGAGTGGGGGGGGGGTCATTCGATGATTTTCCACTCACCAAAAAAAAAAAAAAGGCATGTGCCAAATAAATTTAAACAAGTATGTCGCGATATTTGAGGAGCTCGTGGAGCTCGTGGCTTAATAAGAACTGCCACTCGGGTCGATCTTTAGGTAAAGCTGTGCCTGCCTAGGTCGGTCTGTGGATGGGTGACCGCCCGACATACCGAGTTTCCTCCGTGTCTCGGAAAGCACATTAAGCTGTTGGTCCCGGCTGCCATTTAGATAGATCTTTGGCAGTCGTTACAGGTAGTCAGTCAGTGACCTGAAATTTTGACATCCAGTCTTACCAAAGGGTATCGTATTACCTAGTATTAACTGGGTTGTGGGGGTCAGATAGGCAGTCGCTCCATGTAAAATACTGGTATTCAGCTGCATCCGGTTAGACTGGAAGCCGACCCCAAAATAGTTGGGAAAAGGCTAGGCAGATGATGAAGTATCTCGCGATATTTCTAAGCAATCTTCCCACTTGCGTGCCGCTAAAACGTTACATTACACCGTTACAACTCAAGACATTCAAAGAACAAAAACGTAGTCTATTTTGTATAGTAACTTGGTTTTAGATCCGTAGTAACCATATAACTTCATAGTCAGACCCTTTTACCGCCACAGCCAAGCAAAACGACAAGCCAAAAAGTACCATAAGTCGCCACGACTTAAGGCACTTCTTTGCTTGTTCGGCTTGTCGTCTATACGCGACTGTGGCGCTAAAAAGGCAGAAACGGTACGCTTGGTTTTCATACATATCCTGATACTTACGTTATCTAGGGTCGTTAGTATGTTTTTTTTTTTTCACTTTTTTTTAACCCTATTTCCCTTAATTCCAGACGGACGTACCGAACATCCGGCTGTCGACGCTGACCGTGGAGCGTGTGTGCAGCATGGTGGGCTTGGCGCTGGGCTCTGGTGGGGAGGCCGCGGCCGCCGCGCTGCAGCGACACAACGTGTGCGGCCTCGTGCTCGCTGTGTGCCGGCTGCAGGACTTGGAGCCGGTACGTGAACGACACCCAAATATATGTTGTTTATAAAGCAAGCCTCGTCGGTCTAGTGGTCGCAAACGCGACTGCTGAGGATGACGTACTGGGTTAGATTCCCGGGTCGGGTAAGGTGTTTAGGTTTCTCAGTGGTTGGATTTGTGCCGGGTTGATGGCAATGGACTCGCCTATTACATGGGATTTAACAACATAACTGGCGAAATGTGCGCGTTCTACAGTGAAACCTGGTTAAGTGAGACCTCCAAGGGACCTGAAAATTTGTCTCATTTACGGAGGTATTCCACTTACCCAGTGTCTCAGATATCCAAATCTGTCTCGTGGGACCTCAGCATGAGTTCCAGTTATAGAGGTTTCTCACTTATCCAGGTCCCAGTTAACCAAGTTTCACTGTATTAGGTACACCTTTGCCCAAACCCTTCGGGAATTACTGGCGTGATGTTATGTTGTGTTATGCGGTATCTACAATATTAGACAATATCCGCAGATTACGAGCTGTTAAACGCATTTAAACAATGGAAAATTCAAGACACTCGCCGATACCTAAGCACTACACCAGATCAGCATGGCGTCAATTCCAGTCGTTGATTCTTTCTATGTCACTCCATACCGTAATGACATCAATTAATTTTCCTAACCACATTCAGTCTCATCCAGGTTACACAACGGCAACAATAATTTCGTCTGCACTGCTAAACATTTAGTAACATTGTTCTTACAGGTTTTGGGACTACCGTTTGGTGACTGGGAACTGTTCAAGCTGCTCATCGTTAATCTCCGCGAGCTGGAAGCGAACATGCCATCAACAGTACCAGCCGTTGCAGGTAACTACAATTACTATGGTAACCATGTGGACCTGTGATAGTCTACTGGTGTGACCGGCGCCAAGTCATAGGTCTCCCCGTCGGGGCCGCGGATTTTAGAACGAGATGACTGGCGCAAGGGCAAAGAAGGTTCGGTTTCTAGTCAGTAGAAGTCTGACACTCCCCTTCGCTCTGCCCAAGAGCGGGGGGGGGGTCATTTGATGATTATCTACCCACCAAAAAAAGGTCTCGGTATTAGGTCTCGAATTCGTACCAACGTAGAAACTTTGACACAGCCTGGTATACGATAAAGAAAGACCATGTGGTCTAGAACAGTACCAGTCCTTGTCATCATCATCATCATTTCAGCCAAAAGACGTCCACTGCTGAACATAGGCCTCCCCCAGGCGTCGCCACATTGACCGGTCCCGTGCGTCTCTCATCCAGCGGGTTCCTGCAACCTTGACCAGGTCATCGGTCCACCTAGTGGGAGGCCTTCCAACGCAACGTCTTCCGGTTCGCGGTCGCCATTCCAGAACTTTTCGGCTTCATCGGCCATCCGTTCTGCGAGCAATGTGCCCTGCCCATTGCCACTTAAGTCTGGCGATTCTTCAGGCTACGTGGGTAACCTTGGTTCTCATTTCTGATTCGATCACGCAAGGAAACTCCGAGCATAGCCCTCTCCATTGCCCTTTGGGTGACTTTGAGATTTCTGATGAGGCCCATTGTGAGCGACCACGTTTCGGTCCCGTATGCTGGCAACACACACTGGTCATAAACTTCAGTCCTTGTAGGTAATTAAAATTGAAATAGGTACTAAGTACTAACAACCATATTATTATGGAGCAATGATAGTCTAGTGGTGTGACCGGCGCCAAGTCATAGGTCTCGAATTCGAACTAAAAACACGCACATTGTATAGTTATCATTAAAATTTGCTCAGCTGAAGGAAAACATGGTGAGGAAACCAGCATGCCTGAGAGAGTGAGAGATATTCCTCGATGGCGTGTAAAGCCAAGTCTCTCCCGTCGGGGCTGCGGGTTGTTCGATACAGATACCGCGGCCTCGACACAAAGGGCTAAGAAGGAACATGGGTGGTTTTTAGTCAGTAGAAGCCTGACACTCCCTACCGCTCTGCCTAGACCGGGAGGAGTCATTAATTGATGATTTCCCAACTAAAAAAAAAATAAGGCCTATGGGCGACATAAAAACTCTGACACTAGCTGATACACGATAAAGAAAGACCATGTGGTTTGTTTGTGGTATGTGGTTTGTAGTTTTAATTAAGAGCGTATGCTACCTCAGATTAGCAACCCTATTTGTGGTGGTTCAAACTTCGCTTGAAATACTGTTAGAATAAAGTTCTAATCAACTTGCATGAAAAAGCGGTTGTTACGTCTTTCGCTGCGGCCGAATAGTGCGAAATTAATGGTATTTTGCGATTTACAAAAAAACTTTTGCTTGGACTAAAAAAGTAAAACACTATGACTTTAGTATGTTGCTTGTAGATTTATTTGGCAAAAAAATCAGAACGATGACATGTATTTTAGTATGGTTTTTACTCGTTAAAAGAAATGTTTAGAGGTATCTTCGCGATTTTTTTCTATCGAGCAAAGTTAGTTGTATTATGTTTTCACAACACTATGGCACTAGCGTATATCCTGAAGAATATCATATATTTTTCTGATGTTGATTACTGCAGTGAATCATATACTTTTACGCATTATAAAACTCGCATTTGAGGTACCATAAGCTCTTAAAGTGTAATGTTAAATATGTATTAGTTTGTTATTTCTGTATTCTTATTGTATGTATTTTACTTATGGGCCTTAGTTGCCTGAAATAAAATGATTATTATTATTATAAAATATAATTATTATTATAACTGTTCAGTGAATAAGCTGTCGACTCTCATGTTAGCCTGTTGTAGTTTAACGTGCCTTAAGTCTGTCGACTTAAGGTACTTTTTGGCTTGTCGTCTTACTCGACTGTGGCGGTCAAAAGGTTAATACTTATAAAACCATTCTTGTTATTCACAGTATTGTCAGAATCGAAATCAAAATCGTCTGACTCAGAAGAAAGAGAGTCCACCAAACCACGACATCCGTTAGAAACCCAACGCAGCCGACCTTCGAATGTTGAGAAACAGGTAAATATACTTACTGTCTACATACCTAATGTTAGTACATTATTTCCGGCTAAGATACCGGTGCTAAGCAAAACATTATCTTGTTAGTTTTGTAATGATAAAGAACACACAAAAAGGCAAATATTAACTGGTATGTTTTGCTATATTTTAAAAATGATAAGAAAATGTACAACAATCGAGTACAAACAAGATAACTTTTATGCTAATATTGTTTCTCTGACTTACGACTGTAATCTAAAAGCAGTCAACGTTGCAAATACTGTTAAAAATCCGTTGTTCTAGTAAATTGAAAAAAAAGTATGAAAACAACAGAATTGTGTAAGTAATAAAAAATGGCGATTAGAATTACTTCAAATGTTTTTTTTGCACTATAAACTCAACATACAAAAAATTTAGTTTCAGTACCTACAGTATTTAATTTGAAAATATTTCTAGAACAGCAAAATATTTAAAAAATTATTTTCAGTACAGTATTTAATTTGAAAATATTTCTAGAACAGCAAAAAATTTAAAAAAATATTTTCAGTACAGTATTTAATTTGAAAATATTTCTAGAACAGCAAAATATTTGAAAATTTAGTTTCAGTACAGTATTTAATTTGAAAATATTTCTAGAACAGCAAAATATTTGATTGCCATTGACGATGTTGCCAACGTTCAGAAAACACTCTCTGCAAATACGAGCATAGTTCCTAAACTAGCAAGTTATTAATAAATCGTATGTTTTACAGCCATACGCGGAATATCAGGTGATTATTACTGTATAGACACAATTTGTAGAATTCATGTAGAGCATGATCATTGGGAAAAGTCATTTATTTTTATCCCCTAGCATTTTTTTTATCCTATTTATATTTTTGTTTAAAATGTTTTTCTTACATTTCTTATTTTGTAAACAAACACCTTTTCAGCTAGAGTCCTTTCACATGTTTATTACCTGTGATGCTACATCACTGTCAAAATCAAAGTGATATTATTTTACTTTATTTGTATTATGGTTACTGTTTGGTTGTTCCTATCAGAAATAAAATTTCTGCAAAAGAACAGAATTTTTTTAAATGTAAAAGACGGAGATTATAAATTGTATCAACATCTTATCGTAGTATTACACATCATATTTGTTTACCAAATAAGAGATGTGAAGAAAAACACACTTTATTTATATAGTTCCAATGTTCCTAATGACTTATTTAGTCAGTGCCTTGCATTAGCTACCCGACTCCATTTCTCCTACTCTTAAAAAGGGGGGTCAAGTATTGCAGGCCACTGGCAGCCCTATTACATTGTGTCCTTACCCATTATGGTAACGGTTCCTACGTCAAAGCACTGTTTATTTAATTAATATTTTAGACGGGAATGGGAATGTATAGTTAATAATGTTGTTTGTTACCTCAGTTTTTATAGATGTGATCGTTATTTTTATAGATGCGTATTTAGTATATTGTACACTGTTATTTGTTATACTATAACTGCCCAGGTTATGTATTCAAGGTGTAAACAGACTCTTTGCGAAGCTTAGAGAAAACTATGTTTTGGGTGTTAAATGACGCTTTTCGTTTGGACTCAGTTTATCGCACTCAAAAACATTGTGCCTGTGGACATTGGCTAGTACAGGGACATGGACGTATAAAAATTAAGTTCTGATATTAATAACTTTTACTGAATAGCACCCCCAATATCTCCGTAACTAGGAGGGTCCCAGGTATGGCCTAAATTAATAAAACATATCAATGACAGCAAGAACAAGTACCTACCTTCTGGCTCCGTTAAGTCTTTTTGCACCGATTATGTCACATTTTCACTCCCATTATTTCACAAATTCACTGAACGCGGAACATAACATAGGGAATCATTGGAAAGGGTTAAATGTTTGTTTGTGGGATATCTCATTGGATTTCTAATATCAATTCCGATTGAACACCCGGTATTGTAAGGAAAATTTGAGATGAGTCAACAATTTGTCAACTTATTTAGATTTGACTTCTGAATGAATGCGGGTTCTAACATTGTCGTATTTAGAGTCCCATTTCTGTGGTTCATTCCAGGGATAGGATATCATGTTCAATAGTTCTCTCATGCCCGCCGTTCCACAATTCAAAGGGGTTTGAACTTTTTTGTATGGGAGCTGGCATATCGACCCACCGCCATTTTGTTTTTTTTTCGAAATCGTGGCCCACGATGAAAGTGGTATGTATGGATAGAGGACATATAGACGAACAAAAAATGTCAAGCAACACGGTACCCAAAGTGTCACGTTACCGAGATATTTGAAGGTAAAGATGGACAAATCAGTACAATGACCACATAAAAATTAGACCTTTTACGTGTCTATAGGCGTTGATTATTATTATTACTGGTTATTGAAAGAGAGTAGGTACATTACATACTACTAGGAGCACGAGAAAACTATTTTTTGACATTACATAGCGTTTCAATGAGATGCGAAGCGATTTCAATGTGCGTATAACAATAACCAACCTGGGAACTATTATTTGGATATAATTTAACGCCCAAACACGTAAAAAGGATATTTAAAAAAATATTTAATGAATGTCGTTGTACTCGTTTGTCGATCTTTAACTTCAAATATCTCGGTAACGTGACACTTTGGGTACCATGTTACTGGACATTTTTTGTTCGTCTATATGTCCTCTATCCATACATACCACTTTCACCGTGGGCCGCGATTTCGAAAAAAAATCAAAATGGCGGACAGGTTGATATGCCACATTGGTTCTATCCCCTTTATTTAGCCAATTATTCAAAGTGCAGTTGACCTAATAGTTAACATGTCACAATAAGTGGTTACGGTACTACCTTATCTGATTCTAATCCGGGTCGATGTTATTTAACAATTAGAATTAGTCGAAGCTCGAAGTGATGTTATTTAAACTTTAAATTGGGTGCAGGTAACACTGGAGGAGCAGATGATCTGCGGCGCGCTACAGACATTAAACGAGGAGGCGCTGGAGGACGTGCTGCAGTCGGAGCCCCCCTCCCACCCAGGTGAGCCCCTCCGCACCATCCGCGAGTACCCGCCCCCCTCACCCCCCCCAGACCTCACCCCTCCCCTTCCCGATGTCGAGCCCGAACTGCGCCGAGACCACGTCGTGCTCAACGTCTCCGATGATGTATTCATGTAAACCTACATACTGGGTATGCTTGGTATGAAACAGATTCTTCTCTGATCTCTTCAGATTAGATCGATAGATCGCCGACGAGCATATCTTATGGAAGAAATGGTTAGGCTGCATTTTAAGTTGTGTGGACGCGTGCTTATTTATTTTTCAAAGCATACTTGCTACAGAGGCATTTAAATATGTGCCAAAATAATGATAATTATTTATAAGCAATGTTAATTTTAAAAACAATCTACTTACTGTACTGGCAAAATGTTGAAGCCTAGAAAAGAATTGCTTTGCAAAATTCACGGCCTCCACACTATATTTTAAGCATGATTTGCTTTGTTACTGTAATATGGTAATATAATATCATACTGTATATGCACATGAAACATAGAAAAGACATTTTTGCATTGCGATTTAAAAAATAGACTGCTCGTTATTTAAAACTAAATAAGAAATATGCATCATGCTCAAACAATGTAAATTATTTCCTGTTGTTAGTACTTAAAAAACGATGCATATTTTCTATTTAAAAAGTAATTGTATTAGTAAAGGTATTATAGTTTAATTTTTTATGTGTTTTTGGATAATAATTTATTTGCTCGTAATTTGCTAATTGTATTCACTTTTAGCACCATATTATAAATTATGCTATTTGTCAGCTATTCAAATCTATGTTTTTGGCTTCTTTAGCAAGCTTTCTTTTATTTTCGAATATACAAGTACAATTAATGTACAATTTGCAATATATTTCTCCAGCGCACTTATTATAGAAAAGGTGATGCTTCCATTATGTACTCGACTGATATTATGTAGCAACTCGATTACTAGATGTACAATTTGGACAAATAGTATATTTATGGTACCTAAAAGCCAATTGTTTGTTAGTGATTATTATTTAATAATGCATTCCAATACATATTGCCATTTTATGTTAGTAATGTAGGCTGTGCCTTTTTGTACTTTATTCATTGTAATATATTCCATACATTTAAGCTTCACGCATATTTTTAGAATCAAGTGACCATCATTATTAATTGTTTGATTTTAAAATATGTAAGAATTAAACATATCGTGTGCCATCAATATTATGTTCTTTTTAACATAGAAATCCAGTTCTTTTTTTATATTTGCAATTAAAAATGTTTCCTATTGATGGTTAACTTATGTTCAAATACAATTTAAGGTTCCGCAGATTCACCTATCTTAATACTGTTAATGTACTAAAATGATCGATGTCTGAAATCTTTGATTGTCACTATCCAAATATTTTTAAGATAATTGTTGTTATTTATAACATATCTTTAGTGTAGAAGTCTTTAGACAATTACTGAATAGATAGGATTTTTAACATTCTATTATTATTTGTTATTGTAGAATGTTTCGATTGTGATATTAAAATTGGGTCACGAGCGGTCCTTGTAGCTACTGTACTACTATAGACCTGTTGTATCATTCCTTCGATTAGGCAAAGGTTTCCACTATTTACGGACTAATAAATATACAATAGTTACAGATGGTCGTTTGATTTTGGCCCTTCGCTATTTTTCTTTTAGGCATCTCCGCGAGCGACTGGAGCAGGCACTGAGCAGGTACTCCCAGCAACCGCGCCGGGCTTCCTATCCCGTGCCCTTTTCCTGAGCCTGGTTCATGTTTAAGCTTTTGTCTTCTCCGGCTTAATACATGAAAGCGTCTATTTCAGATGAGGAGAGTACACTACAGCTGTGTCTTGCGAGCTCCCGCAGCGCCACGCCCGCTGGCTCCCCGCGCGCCCTTCGCCGCGACCCCTCCACCATCCTCAAGAGCGGCGGCAGCTTCCGACGTCGTCCGCCTGGCGACCCGCCCGCTGTTACTTTCAACGTTGAGAACGAAGAAGACTCAGACGATGACGGCCAGATCACGTTCAGCGCGCGCCCGCGACACACCACGCGCGTGCAGGACGAGCGTCGCCCCGCGCCGGCGCCGCGCTCGCGTCCCTCCTCGCTGCTGGTCGCGCCCGAGGACGCGCCCGACACCGGCTTGCAGGCGCGCTCGCTCTCCGTGGACGACACCAAGGGCACCGGCTCGCCCATCGTCGACCTTAAACTGCGCGGCCTGCGCCGCACCGCCGAGATCCTGCGCAAGGTCAGCTCCGCTGAGCGACTGACGCGCCTCAGAGACAAGATCATGGCACGCGGTGGAGGATCGCGCGAGCGCAGCCCGGCACGCGACGAGCCTAGCGACGACGAGTCCGCGCCGCTCGTGTCTCCGGGCGGCGCGCCGGTACTGGTGGCACCCGGCGCGCCGCTGGGCTCGCCCGGCGCGGCGTCGGATGCGTCCACGCTAGCAGGCGCGGCAGGCGGCAGTGTGGAGATGTCGCCGCGCTCCGACGTGACGGAGTTGGACTCGCCGCGCGACGTGGGCGCCGCGTTCGACCTGCTGCCGGGCGACAAGGGCGACGCTGAGCGCGGGCTGCGCGGGGCACGGCTGGGGCGCGCGGACAGCGCGGCGTCGCTGGGCAACATGGTGGAGCCGTACAACATGCGGCTGCTGTCGCACGGCACGGTGGACAGTGCGCGCGCGCTGTGGCGACAGGACGCACTGGACGCGGGCCCGCCGTGGCCGTGGGACGAGCCCGACTCGGCGGTGTGAGCGCGGACGCGGAGCGCTACCTTTACTTTTGTCCGCAGGCCGTCACTCAGTCGACGTCGCGGCCGCCCGCGCGGTGCGGCTCGGTTGTCGATGACGGTTAGGGGGTGATATTATTTAGTCGAGGACAGCCGAGCTTTTATTTCCTGTAGGAAGCTATATTTTTATTGTTCTCGGCTTAATTTAATCGTAGCTAGGAATCAATTCGGCAGGACGATGGAAAACAAATTCAGACGAATTATTACCTTAATAGTATCTGTACTTAATGACGACCATAGGAAAATATGAGTACCTTTAACCTTTGCAAAATGAAGACAATTTTTAATTTGACAAAATTATATATTGCATTTATGTAATTATTGACCCACTATTGTGATAATATAACCGTAAGTGTATATTATTTGTTCCTTGCGAACAATTTGTAGTTGTAATTTTCTTAGTATACGACACCTTGATTTTCTGTTAACCACGTCTGCAGAATGTTAAATAAAACAAAGATTCGCTATTGAAGTTATTTACCTTTTACATCTACTTTCACAGAACAAAAAGAACTTACATTTATAATACTTTATTTGTTTAAAATATCAGATATTGGCAAGTAATCACATCATAAACAATTTCATTCATATGAATGGTTGCTCCCTTTTATTTTCATAATTTATCAAGTTACAAAATTGATTTACAACAACATAGAGAGCACAATCTCATATTTTGTAAGTTCAAAAACGAATTGAATACAACATGCTTATTTCGAATATCAATAATTTATTCATATTATTATGTAGTAACTACGTAAACGAATGTGTTAAAGAGATCACAAACTAGTTATATAATCCAACTTTAGCTAGTATCTACAGTTGCCAACATAATAAATATACACAACAATACACATAGTTAAACTTACAGATAAACGGAAGCGCAAATAAATGTAACAAACAACATAATCTCACAAATAGCCTCGATAAATATATGCACATTATAAAATGTAAAAAAAACACTGGTCTGTTTAGTTTGTATCACCAAACTATGGGTAGTACTTTTAGCAAGCAACTTTTTGCTGAACAATACTAACACCTAATAACTAATACAAATTAAGTAGGAATGTTCGAGATTAAATAAGAGCACCAATAAATTAAAATGTTACAACAGACCAAAAATAATCAATTATATATTTACATTTTGCATGGTATATTAAAAAGGAAGCAATAATAATGCAAGGTGTACCAGTGTATAGTTCGATGTAGGCTATTATCATTGTTTTTTGTTTAAATTGCTAATCTACTGTAAGAACGACTATGCACTCTCTTGTATCCACTCATGTATAGGTACATAGAACCATTATCACAAATCTAATACATATAAACTATTAGTACCTATTTCAAATGAAGTGTGATAATAATTTGTTGCTAGTATGTAAAACAAATTTTATTTACATTACCATTTAAATATTACGATTACTATCATCCTCTGACCCACCGTAAAAAAGTTCTATGGAGCCAACTAGAAAGATTCAATGACATTATAACAAGATTCTAAATCAAAAGTGACGACTAAATGACCTGTATTTTATTGAGACTGATGGTGTTGTCATCGATGGACTTGTCGGGCGGTTCTGGCGTGACGTGGCGGAGCTGCGTTCTGTTGTCCCGGTCGAGTTCTTCCGCGGCGTCTTCTGCGTCAGAGCCGAGCGCATCGTCCGACATGTGAGGCTCGTCGCCGTCGGCTATGTCAGCTAGGTCGGCCATGTCGGGTGCGCCGGGCGCGGGCGCAGTCAGAGCGCTCCACCAGCCCGACAGTGCCCCGCGCGCCTGCGACAGCGCGCCGCCGACCGCTCGTGACGTGGTGGCCACTGCGCGACCTGTGCTCGCCACCGCTGCTGTTACCTTCCTGCCGCCCTCCGTCGTCGACATCGTGCTGTACAAACATATTCAGTTGTACTACACAGATATGGTACACCTACACAATAGCAATAATACCACTAAACATGTAACTTACTGAGCAAACTTTAACTTCATATCGGCCACAGATAGCTGTCCAGAAAAAGGGTGCATGGGCATGAGATTTATAAAAGATTCTATTTCTCCATTATTTGTAGATTGCAACCACTGTTGATATGCAGGAGTTGACTTAAAAGCAGTCATAAATTGAGAATTGTAGGAATCTATCTCTCGACTGCCTTCTGAAAGTAAAGAAACAGGCCAACGTTTTTATTATTAGTGAGCATTCACAAATATTAGGTATTTATGAGTTTATCATTAAACAAAATAAGCAACAATTACCTGGTAACAAAGATGTCCTTAACAGATAAATTAAGTAACTCGCAAACTGTTCTCTTATCCACTCATCACCTTGCGTCGGACCGTGGCGCACGACGTGATCAGCAAACCGAAGATCCTCCGTACCGAGAGCTAATTGCCTTCGAAGCATCATATCAGAAGTCTCTATCCTCATTTCATTCAACTCTACCAAAACATCAAACAGTTGTCTTTTCTGTTTGAAGAGGACATTAGACGCACCAACTACAAAGCCTTGAACAGCAGGGTCAGATAAAAGATCGAGATACTGTAAAGATAAGTAAGGTAGACAGAGATAGCCTTCCTCAAACAATGGCAGAGGGAACCCACATTCAGTTTGATCTATCTGCTCAGTGAGATTGTGCAAGCCATCAACACTCATGTCTCTGGCCATAGTAGGGCTCTGTTGTGCTTCTGTAACACTTTTTTGTGGCTTATATTTCTCTCCAATACTGTGGCACTTTTCTCTAGTCCCAGACAGGTCTGATCTATCAACCACATCACCAAGTAAGGTCTCATCAAAACTTTGTCGGCTGGCGCGATCTTTTTCCTCTAAAAGGTTTCCAGTCTCTTTAGGGGATAGTTCTTCTATCTGAAGAGATCCGTTAAGTAAATGTTCTAAGGGTTCTTGTGCGATTTCGGCAGTACAATCAGGCTCTAATTGTAATTTGTTATCAATGACTGAAATGGGAATTGGAGATAACGGCCGGGAAAGCCTGAAACAGTAAAACACAAAATAAATGCAAAGTTTACATTGATCTTCAATGAAATACATCAGAACAGAATGAATTGGATGAACTACTAACATTTAGAAAAGATTTTGTAGATTATTTTGATCAAATGAAAATATGTTGGTAAAGTATGTAAGCTCTAAAAAAGCAATAACTCAAGCTCTAGATGAAATCTTGACCTGAATCACAATTAAGCTCAAACTTTTCATTTAATTAAGAATTCCATATAACTTACACAACATTAGCTGCGCGCGAAAGGCCAGTTTCTAAACAGTGTGGTAGTAATGACACCAGAGTCAACAAAGCAGTTGACAGGGGACCAGCTGGTGCACCATAGATAAGAACTTTACGCCGCAACAACATCAATTTGAACAACAACAAGGCTTTATGCCTCCAGTTTTCTACTAATCTCTGTACTGATAAACCTGAAAATCAATTATATCAATAGAACATACACTTTATCAGAAATCAACAAAATATCAAGATAAAAATCTGTAAATTAACTGCCTAGCCTTGCCCCAACTGTGTTGGAGTCGGCTTGCAGTCTAACCTTACATGGAGCCACTGCCTATCTAACCTTCATAACCCAGTTAGCACTGGGTAAAGCAACACCCCTTGGTAAGACTGGTTTTCAGACTTGTAGTACTGTCAAAGATGTACAAGTGACAACCGGTATCTAACGGCTTAACACTTTTTCCAAGGCATGGAGGACACTCGATATGTAATGGGTGGCCACCCATCCACGAATCAACCCAGCCAAGCGTGGCTTAACCTGAAGATTGACCCAAGAGGGTCTGCCTAGCCACAAGCCCCTTGAGTTAAAACTATTTGTACATCTTTTTACCCACAACGGAACGGAGACAGTATATGCGTTTGGGGTAAGAGCTTGTTTGTTTGTGTGTTTTAATTATATCAGTCATACTCATTATGGTATGTATTTTTGTAAGACCCTTTATCAATATTACTTTATCTGATATCTCTACCTGGCAGTAGACTAAATCGATTGCGCACCCAAGTGGGCCGCTGTAAACATAATCTGGCAAAGTGGGGTATTATTGATTCCTCTAACACTGAGTGAGATCCTCCGGATCAAACAATGCCCCACCTGCTGGAGTGTCCCAGATGTCCTCATACATGCACCCTTGACGACCTGAACAGCGCCTCTGTCGCTGCAATAAACGTGGCTACCTACGGGCCCAAACCTTTTAAGATGGAAGTAGAATCAATACGAGAAGAAGAAGTAGACAATAACAGTAAAAAGTTAAATAGGCTGATTCATAATGCTAGCATGTTGCTATATCATTAGTCATGCACACAACTATCACTTGAATATTAATTCAAGGAACTTAAATTGTGTCAGCCTTGAAGGGAAACCTCATGAACTGACAATGGTTTACTGAGAACTGCCATAAGTAATTGTCTTATAGAATTTGTCAAGCTATTAAAATACTAGCTACTCTCTATGGATATTGGTTTATTCAAAATACCTTCAACAATTTGATCCATCTGCACCGGACAACTATTTAAATGAATGTATGCATCTTCTAGCAGTTTTGTTTGTGAGAAATCTCCTTGTAAGAACCAGGCTCTTACAACCAGCTCCAATTTAACAGCCAAACGACCAAACAGTGGCGCTCTGCACACAACACACACACTCTTCTGAACTGAGCTACGAGTCATGTCCTCTGTCTTTTGTACCACTTGCTGTAAAAAAAAAAAAATTATTAAATTTCTTTCTTTAGGACTTGTGTTGAATATTCCAATTATGTTATTTATACAAAGAATAACCTTAACATTCTCAAAGCAAATAGTGTAAAGTTCCATAGCTTCTAATTAATGAAAGTATAAAAACTATGATATGCTTGAGTTAATGAGTATGAAGTCCATTCTATGAATAAATATTGCAGAATAATTATAAAAAATTGATACAAAAATAATGTTTTTTAATTTATGCTTTAGAAAATCATATTGACAAAGGTTTGATTTCTTTGTTACCAAAAAAATATATTCTCACCTCCACAGGAATTTGTCTGAAACATGACACACCATACACAGTGTGAGCTGGTTCTGTGAGTCCGGGCAAATTGAAGAATATTGTGTCAGACAAGTAGTTGTGGGACCCATCTGGAAGAGCCAAAGCTGGCAAATGTCGCCAAGCAGCTGGTAATTCTGATGGGTGGCCAGGTACTAATTCTGGATAGCAATGTTCCACCTACAAGCAGATAATATTCGTAAGAATTTATTACTATTTACCTAACCAAATCTGTTTATTTATTCAGGTATTCAGTAGAGCACACGATATACACCCATTCATTTCCAGTGTGTCAGTTTAAATATTCATATTTATGAAAACACAGGCAGTAAGATGAGACTTCTTCTTACACCAAAACTTTAAGTGAAAATCCCCCTAACTTCTCTTTTTCGAAAAATATATTATCGATTATTGAAAAGTAATGACGCCTACTTACTTGGCACCCTTTCTTGTGGTGGAAACCCACCACAATGATGTTAAGCACTGGTTCGTTTATGACCGACATGATAATTCGATTTCACATTTCAATATGAATACAGCTTAACACTTAATTTTGTTTGAATTCTTGCGTTTTACATTACGTATTTTCTCTGCACCTCTTTGATTTGACATCCATCCATGACATGACATCCGTAATCATCCGTTTTCAGATTTGACGTATTTTTATTGTGGAGTTTAGTGCAGGTGTGACCAATCTAAATTAAAATATCTATGAAACGGTCTTCACTATTAGGAATACATTGCACACATGCGTGACTTTTGTCGCTCGCATTGTGCTAGTTCTTTACCGTCTATAAAATAATCTCAATAATTGCGTTCACTACACGTCATGGTTTTTTTTTTAACTTACTTATTACTAGCCACAGAACATAATATACCCCGAATAATACGAAATGCTAAACAGAAATATTTAAAAAATCGTAAAATCTGTCTATGGTAAAAAAGTGACATTATCTTGACACAATAATCGATGTTGCCTATGTTTTCTATGCAAATGTTCTAAGAGGAAGCGTTGCCGGCGCGGAACTTTTGTTCCGAATTCGGAACTTTGAAGCCCTTGGCGGAACTTTTGCGGAACCTCAGCTTTGGCGGAACTTTTCGGAACTTTGGCATAAACCAACCAACAAACAAGCGACATTGGAATGAAATTGTCATAATTTTATTACAATTATTTCCCTTAGTCAATCGCGACTAAAGGATATTTTTATCGTAGTCTTGGTTTTACGGACTTAAGTGTCCTTTGCCTAAAATAATAAATAAAATAAACTCGACTGACAGGATTAGCGATAGATTATTTTCGATCACTGAAATGCAGAAACCAGCCCGCGAAATTCAAATTTTCTTACATTTTTTGCAAGTTGCAGGCCAGTGCTAGGTTGTATGTTGATGAACATTTGATTTGTGGCTGTAAGACGTAAGTAGTTACAGAATTATAATCATCAAAATCATCAATACAACCCTCCGAGCTCATAAAGGTGTAAAAATGACTTTTTTCAAGCTCAAGGTCATTTCTGCACCTTTATGAACTTGATGATTGATGATTGTGATGAATAAAATTCTGTAACAACGTACGTCTTCAATTAATATTTTAATCAACATATAACCTAGCACTGGCCTACAAATTGCAAAAAAACGTAAGAAAAATTCAAATTTTCTTTACACAAATGTTTTTAGAGCATTTTTTTTTTTTTTTTTTTTTCAGATCGTCTGAACAAAATTGGTGGTTGTAATGAATTAATGTATCATGGTAAAAAATTTAAAAGGTATGTTTACAGAAAAATTTTACTCGGCGGAACTTTTCGGAACTTTTCAGATGAGGAATCGGAATAAATCGAAACTTGCTGCCGGCAACACTTTTAAATGCCTGCGCTCTGATTCACCCACCTCTTGGTATTAGCTGAAAGTTACTCTTTGTATTTTATCTACCTATTTTAATAAGATTAGAAGAAACACTCTCAATGACCCTTATGATATTTTTCAATATTTTTTGGAGTACATTATTTATTCATCATCAATTTAATTACATTTTTGGTCTAAAAGACGAGTTTCATTGTTTTATTGCAAGAAATCAATATCATGGAAATTCTGTGGTAACCCCAACGTCGCATGGTCGACTAGAGAAATGCAACACAAATATCAAAAGACAATGCTAGGCTGTACAAAGACACTTTTGCCTCCAAAAGTAAGACAGGTGCAAATTAAAAAAGATGGTTAAAACATTATGGTTGCGAATTTGAAGAAAAAAATACACATTTTAGCCGTATTGTACAAAGTTTATTTTTATCCACAAAGTACTATTAAAAACTGTAATGAATTCAATTTGTGAATGAGTGTTTTAAATATCTGAAGTGATACTATTTACTCTTTATCTGTAAATAAACTGTTACGTTTGTAATTTTAAATTATTTAGTGTGTTTAAATTAGTCGCCATTTTCATACTCGGTGCTGTGAAACTTTTGGTTTTGATAAAACTTTAAGTGTCGCGTGATAGTGATCGCAATAAATAAATAGCGACTGGATTTTATGTGAACTTTTTACTGTTATTATATCATGGTTGGATATTGCTTCGCATCAAAGGTTAGAAATATGATTGTATTTATTGAATTATTACCGTATGCATGACATTACGTATGTAAATACGCCTTTAATTCCGGAGTAAGATTAGAAATTATTTATTAGGATGAAACCTAAGTGTCTAAATACTAATTAGACAAGACATTTTACCCTCGCTTAAAAGTTCATGATCCTTTCTTCAAGATGAATCGAATTCACTTTGTTGATATCCTGAAGGCAAGAAGATTTGGTAAAAGCATAAAATTCTCCTCAACTCTTTCTAGCCCACTTTAAAATGAAAGAGGAAGTCATTGAATATTTCTGTTACGTTTAATTCCATTTAATTAACAAAAACGTAGTAGACGAATAATAAATAATAACCCACTTGTGTGTACGTACCTCATGTACATCTTAATTCAGTTATAATCAATTATCTCGTAAATATTGTGTCATCCATTTGAGAGAAGATATTGTACCTACTCCATTTGAGATGACATACAATATTGTAGAACTCTGTATTTGCAAATACATGCTTCCTTTTTAGATCCTGTACCTGTTCTAATAATAGTGTTTAAGTCAAAATATCACAGAGTAGTCTAGAACATTATATTATTATGCTATTTCCATGTACATTTTTGGTCAATTTAGTTAAAACAATAGGTAGTTGAAGGTAATTGCTTAGGAATACATTTGTCACAGTTGACAGCATTGTGAATACAGTTTGTTGTCCTATTTAATTAGTAATTCAATATCTCTATTTTTAATTAATATAACATAACATTGTGCCGGTCATCACCAAATTCATCACCACCTAACACACATCACCTAATTTTGACGTTTTTTTTAAATTGCCCATTCTTGGGATCAAACCCAGTAGGTTCATCATGCACAACAGTCGTGCTTGACAAGGATGAAGCAGTTTGAATAATTATTTCACCCACTAATTGGGGTGTTGCTTATCAATCTATTGTGTTATCCCAGTAACTGGGTTACAGATAGGCAGTCTGTAGACTAAACTGGTGTTCAGTCACATCAGGTTGACCCCAACATATTTGGGCAAACAATAGACCGTAAATGATGGATGACTCAAGTGTTCATAATTGTGGCAGGTAAAAGTAAACTGAAAACTGTTTCGTTGATGTTTTCCTACACTATTATTATTTTTCAAATGATTTTCTCTAGGTAAAGAGAAATTGGGAACCCATATTAATTTAAATAAGCTAGTAAACTCTGCCTCCTTATAGGGTTAGGTCATCATCATCAATCTCTTGCACTTATCCCAATTCATTTGGGGTTGGCGCAGCATGGCTTCTTCCATACTCCTCTATAACTCGTCATCACCAGACACCATCAGGTAATACAATCAATTTAAGCTGTTGTATCACACCATTTTAAGTGATACGATTGGTTGATCTTATTGAGCTCAACCAATGGCAACAGGTATATTTGATTCAGGTCTTAGTAACGGATTGGACAGTCTAGGTAAACGCAATTAATAGCTGAGAAACCTGTTTTTGAATAGTGAGTCAGTTTAAATGATAATTGAGAACTTGAGAATCATAATTTTCAATGGGATATGGAGGATCGCCTAATTGGTCTAATGATCAGAAGCATAGAGCATGAGGTCCTCAGATTTGATTCTAAATTATAACTGGCATAATGTAATTGATCTATAGAAGCACTTCTGCCTATCCTGTCAGTGATCACAGGTGTGATATTATATGGATCTGATGATATAAAAATATCAGAATCAACACATGTCATGTAGACTAACAGAATTTCTATTTTTAGATGCCCTGTAGAAAGGTCTCGTTATTAATTATAGCATCATTGATGATTATACTGCAGATGCAACATTTCCATAAAAACATCTATCCAATTCACTTTATTGAAAACCAGTCGTTTTTTTCTTCAGTAGGTACATTTTTTTTCACTGGTATTTCGCATTTCCGATGATTGATTACGTAAGCTGCAAAACAAAATTACGTAATTAAAACGTACTAAACCATAAAACTGACCAACATCGTAGTAAGAAAATAAGTGCTGCGTTACCACAATCAAACCGCGCACTCACATAGGTAGGTACCTATTATTGTACGAAGGGCGAAACGATACGAGTTCATCTATGGGATAACTAGATATATATGAAATACCTACGCAATTTTTTGGAAACTTTTCCAGAGTGTTATCTTATCTTCTTGATGTAACTGTATTCGAAATAGGTACGTATTAATAAGTCGTAATAAAAAACAAGTTGGTTTAGGTAGGTCATACTTAAAACTTATACATTCACACATAGCATTCACATTATTCATGCTCCTAATATTCCAAGGAGGAGCGTTATTCAAAATCACTTTTGTCTCTGGATTTTGAAGTCTACGGGCGGTGTGATGAATGACCTTCAAAGCATTACGAATGAGTTCTTAGTGTTTTGTTAGTGATGTGTGCACACGCTCCCCAGGCCGCTCGTGTTCGATACCTGCGCTATTCCGTTATTCCCTGGGGGCAGCATTATATTCGCCGCTCTTTCAGATCTTTTATACCTACGCCATACCTTACGGATTAGCGAGACAGAGAGGTGCGATTTGAACGAATTGTTCATTCGTAAAGTAAACGGTAGGTTCAATACGATAACATGGAATGCATTATTAGACAAAATACTGGTGCACGATCAGGGACCGTACAACCCCGCTTGAGAGTTAAGCCTTTGGACAGGGTAACCCGTACATGGGGTAACTCATATCGCTGTGTTACCTTTTGTTCGAGTTACATCCTCGAACCCCAGCGAAATGGTTAACACTTTTAATAAGGTAACCACGTGAAGGGGTTAACCCCTTCAATGACTTAAGCCTTTGGAGAGGTTACCTTCCCGAAAAGCTTTTTTTCGTGTTACCCTGGATTACCTAATAAACTTTAGCTGCATCTAGGTGGGGGGGATACTTGCACCCGTGCGCACCTTACTGTTTTTATTTAGTTATTACGATTTTGACAACAATTGATGCGTGACATTTAAACGAACTAACAATTAAAGACAGGTAAGTGATTATTTTAAAGTAGGTACTGAGTTAAATTAATAGTCTTTCTAGTGTTAAGTGGTCGGACCACATTCATCTATACCCATGTATATACCTAATTTGTTCCTATTTTAGTAAGTAAAAAGTAGGTATTAATAACTACCTACGATAATTATTAGATTAACACCAAGGTAATGCTATTTTTTATGTAAGATCAGGCGAAGTAACAAATATAAAATCTTACAATAACCCTATTCTTGGCGCTGTGTACAATTTGATACATTGAACTTTATGAAAATCTAGAAACGTTCCAAAAGGTATTTTCAAAACATTTATTATTTTATATGGTACAAAAGACAAAATATAATCCAGATTCTAAAAAAAATATATTTTATTATGTTAATCCAAATAATTATGCAGTAGAAAACAAAATAGCAAACCGACCAAAGTCGTCTGGGCGTTGCAAGATAAAAACACAATTTTTTTATTATATTTAGGTCAAATTATTTTCAAAAGCTGTTTAATTCAAATAGGTATATTGGCTACTTAGAAACGCTACTTTCAAGTATCAAAATGGTCTGAAATCGTAAGTAATTTACTGTTTTTCTTAGTGTATCAGATATGATACACTGCCAGATTCCATCCTTTTAGATAATTTTTCGCATGTATCATATATGTGACATTGCTTGATTTGTACGGTTTCAATTTATTATATAGTTATTACAATATATCTATTTTTATATTATGTATATAAGGTCCCATTAAAATAGGTGGACAAATTTTAACACAGGGTTCAGTACGTCTAACCAAAGATATCCGAGTAAAAAAAACACAGATTAAAGTGATTTTTATTTGACTTAAAATATTGGGTCAATAACAATTTTAGTGTATTTTCGCTAGCTGTTTTATTTTCTTGTAGGCATCTGATGCGTTTTTCTTATTTTCTTTTTTTACCATTGTCCTTATTTTGGTGGTCTGAATTATTTCTAAAAATTTGTCCACCTATTTTAATGGGACTTTATATATATTGTCATTATTATTGTTTATTTTTAATTTGGTTGGTTTATCGGCGTAATATGCAAAAACAAAGTTTAAACGTGGTTTAATAATAACTGCCACTCGGATCGATCTTTAGGTTAAGCTGCGCTTGCCTAGGTTGGTCTGGAGAAGTGGAGATAAAACGCCTCCTTGGGGGCATCCTCTTACTACCTTGGCTCTTGTGGTAGTATTCCCCACTATCTGAACCGCCCTTTTGCTAACCAGTTCTGTTATCCAGTTTCTTATTACTGGTTTTACACTAAATTTTTGCAGGGCGTGGTTAATGCTGTTGTGTATGATTTTATCAAAAGCTCCTTTAATGTCTATGAAGGCAGCAAGTGTTGAGTTTTTATTTGTTATAGCCGTTTCTATTTTGTGCACTACCATGTGTAATGCCGACTTTGTTGATCTGCCTTTCCTGTACGCATGTTGTTGAGGATGCAGTGGTTTGCTTTTTAGAGCTCCATGCCTTAAGTGTCGATCTACCAGTCTTTCCAGTGTATTCAGAAGAAAAGATGTTAGACTAATGGGCTTGAAAGATTTGGCGTGTGTGTAGTCCTCTTTTCCTGGTTTAGGTAGGAAGACTACTTTTGCCTCTCTCCAAAGTGTGGGGATATAGTTGAAAGCTATCCAGGCCCGGTAGATTGGTATTAGGTGCTTGGTTACCTGTTTTAGTTGTCATTGTAGTAGGGCCGGGAATATTCCGTCCAACCCTGCGTATTTGAAAGGCTTAAAGCTCCTTAGAGCCCATTCTATTCTATCCGCAGTTACGAGCTTGTTGGCCACATCCCATTCGCTGGTTGTTGGTGCGCTGTGGTGGCCAGTAGGCCACTCTGAGTCGGATGTGATTTGGCATCCGGGAAAACTCTGGAACATAGTACTAGGACAGCCTCATAAAGAAACTAAATGACAGAGGATTTACTACTATTGGTTATGCAGACGACCTTTCTATACTGATAAACGGGAATGCTGAAGATAGGCTGTGCAAAGTGATGCGCTCTGCACTGCAGATAGTAGAGGATTGGTGTGAAGAACACGAACTTTCAGTAAACCCCAAGAAAACAGAACTTATCCTTTTTACCAACAAAAGGAAGTTACCAGAATTACAACTACCAAAGCTTTTCAATTTCAACACAAGACTCTCCCTATCAACGCAAGTGAAATATCTGGGCATAATTCTTGATAACAAATTGAACTGGGTGAGTCACTTAGAGGCTAAAACAAAGAAGGCCTGTATAGCTTTTAATCAGTGTAGAAGACTAGTTGGTAAGAGATGGGGTCTTAACCCAAAGATCACACTCTGGCTATACACGTCAGTCATCAGACCTTCTATTACCTACGGATCAGTTGTATGGTGGCCCAGAACTCAGCTGACCACGGTGAAAACGAAACTCCAGAGTCTGCAACGCCTAGCTAGTGTAGCAGCTACTGGATGCATGAGAACAACTCCATCAGCAGCGTTAGAGTATCTTCTGAATTTAAGACCTCGGGATCTGGCCATACAGGAGGAAGCTTTAGGAAGCAACCGCCTTAAGACTAAGATCAAACGGACTATGGAAAGTAAATACAGAAACAACACACTCAAAAGTTTTGCAGGGGATTCTGAAGGAAATACCACTCCTTGAGGCGCCCATGGATAAAACTTCATGTCACTATGTGTTCGATAGAAGTTACGACATCCAACTCACTGCAGAAGCAGTAGATAGCTCTGGCATCAATGAAGTTAGGATATATACGGACGGCTCCAAGACCTCACATGGTACAGGAGCCGGCGTCTTCTCGAATGATCTAAACATTTCAACATCAAATACCCTAGATAAATTAAACACAATCTTCCAAGCCGAATGTATCGGTATCACC
The DNA here is from genome assembly GCA_949316265.1 of Diarsia mendica. NCBI lineage: Eukaryota > Metazoa > Arthropoda > Insecta > Lepidoptera > Noctuidae > Diarsia > Diarsia mendica. Next base: position 15,010,567 of record OX438897.1, read on the forward strand.
AGAGCGGCACAAGCAGTTGCAGCCAGAGACGTCAGTGATTTTAAATAAAGATCATCTCAGACAGTGCATCGGCGCAATCTCATCAAACTTAAAAGGGACAAACTCCGTAAAATCATAGGAATTTTAACAGGTCACTGTTCCCTAAACAAACATCTACATAACATAGGTGTAACAGACAGCCCACTGTGCAGAGGATGCATGTATGCGGAAGAAACGCCACGGCACGTACTCTTAGAGTGCAGGAGCGTGGCAAATCACCGGGCACAAACTCTACGATCCCCATTAACTCTCCCGGAAGCCTGCAGCAGTCTGGGAAGGCTGCTGCAATTCTGGGACGATCTATGTTGGTTGGAGTAGGTATCCTTAAAACATCACGCACAATGGCCCAATCAAGAGGCTAGGTGCAGATAAAAGCCCCGTTAAACTAATCTAAACTAAACTAAGCCTAGGTTGGTCTGTAACTCGGTATTACATACCGAGTTTCCTCCGTGCCTCGGAAAGCACGTTAAGCTGTTGGTCCCGGCTGCCATATATAGATCTTTGGCAGTCGTTACAGAGGCACGGAGAAAACCCGGTATGTAATGAATGGTCACCCATCCACAGACCAACCTAGGCAAGCGCGGCTTAACCGAAGACCTGAAACCTGCCTTCGACCCGAGCGATTATTAAGCAACAACATCCAATTAAAAAAATACATTGACGGATGAAAATTTTGTAAAAAAACAGCACTTATCGGTATCGTATTACCCCATATTAAATGGGTGGTGGCGGTCAGATAGGCAGTCGCGCCTAGGCACATCAGCCTGGTGGGAATATTGCCACTGCCGGTAAAATATCAAAATTGCCAGCAGCATTGGAAATATTGCCAAAGTTGCCGGTCAATGTAGATTAGGGCCTATCAATGCTAATTAAAAGTGTATTACATAGTTTCCGTACTTAATTTGACTTATAATTAACAAATACTTTCCGAATATTCCCACTTCTGGCAATATTCCCGGGAATTTTGCCAATATTGCCGGCAACGGCACATCTCTAGTCGCGCCATGTAAAATATGGTACTCAGCTGCATCCAGTTAGACTGAAAGCCGAACCCAACATAGTTGGGAAAAAGCTAGGCAGATGATGATGGTACAAAAACAAAGAAACGCTCGGTAACTCGCAAATTGCCGAGTTTTTGTTCTGGAACCAAGAGCAAAATGAAATTGTTTGAAGTACTGAGGTTGAACTGCAGTATTGCTTTCTCCTAACGGACTCCGACACCAGTTTACCTCGTCTAGCATTGCTATGTTCTTAGGAAACCTTAATATTTTATCAGATGAGGATAAATCAAGTGGTTGCTTCAATATCTTTAGTACTTTCTATATTAGTACCCTCAGTCATTGCAATGAAACCCTTTTTTTTTGCTGGTAAATCATCAAATAACTTTATAAGGTCAAACAAAATTTTATAAGGTCCAAAGGGTGTTACTATCATGATTTTTAAGACAACTAAAAGAACCAAACATAATAAAAGAGGGTTCTGTTTTTTAGTTGAATTAAATGTTTTTTTTTTTACGTTAGCGTGTTTTATTTTTGTATGGTTATAATAACGTTGGAAGCCTGGCAGTGTAGCAAATAGGTATGATACATAGATTTTATAAGGTAGATTAGGCAATGTATCTTATGTGATACATTCAATAAATCATAAAATAATATAAATACATTTTTATTATTATTTTTTCTACCCGCAATAAATACGTAAGAACGCATTTTATGTAATTTTTTTCAACATTTCTAAAAATAGTAACCTTGCATTTTCACTTAAATAACATTTGCTTGCGTTATTTGATGCATCAAATACATAATAACAACGATGCACAGTACACACGGCTACACATCAAGCTATACAAAACTAGTTAATCTTGGCCTCACTTTACTAGATCTTTTCGCACAATGAACGATCAGATTATACTGGTTTTGTATAGCTTGATGTGTAGCCGTGTGTACCTCGCCTCGGCTGTGGCATTTTCACAGAAAAACAATTCTTGGTATACGTATACTAGCTATTTTTCCAAGTTTACAAGTCGCTCGGCAAGTCGGTAACTCGGTACACGCAAGATTGGCGGACCGCCGGACGCAGAACGAATGTCACGTGCGGTCGTGTATGCAATTTTCAAACTAATATCGATTGTAAACAGTGCATAATACAATGTCTTGAGTTGGAATGGCTTACCCTGTTACAGTGTTACAGGGTGTTGAAAGGGTAACCCGTTCGTAACAGGGTTTACTATACCCGTTCGGAGGTGTAACATGTATTATAGGGTTTCTTTTTGAAGCGCTTAAAAAAACCCCTTCAAAAACCCTTTCAACGAGTATCCGGACGGTCCCTGTGCACGATACTCCATTTGCTTACTAGCCGCCATTGATTAGCCGCCTAAATATTGAGGCAGTCGCATTTGACGAATATAAAAATAAAGTGGAATTTTACAACGCATGGTTCAGACGTACAAAGCGGGTGTGACGCATCTTTTTATAACATTGACGATAGCAAACAAGCATACAATAGGTACCTACTGAATATAAGTAACAGACCGTAGTTACACTACCTACACTGACCTATCCAGATGTCAGTTCGAGACAACTATTGTCATTAAATAAAGGCTATCACTAAAGTATTACTTAAGTGAAGTAGCTATCGCGTTTTTCTCCTCTATTTCGTATTGACCAGAGAGCAGGAAAATAAAACTGTCTTTTATCTTTGTTGCAGGATTCGAAGGAGTGCTCGTTAGATCCGCAGGCATGACGGAAAAGGTGTTACACCCAAGTGAGTTGATTTTTATTAAAAAATTCCATTGTAGTGATATCTAGGCAACATCTGATAATAAATAACAAACGTGATTTTTGGGCGTGATTTGATTAAATTAATTAACAATCGGCAGAGAGCTCAAATGTCATGTGCCTATACGATATGCTTTTGAGTAGGTAATATTAAATAGGTAGGTAGATTCGAGTCTTAAGTTGGTATATACAAGGGGTCACGTGATGATGACGTCACAGACGAGCAGTCACCAGATCAATAAGGACTCGAGGTCATTTCAGTCTGGCCGACAAATAGGTACGCCACCGCGCCTTTTACAGATACCTACGACTTGCCGCAGCCGCAGATTCAATAATAATTATGTACCTTACCTCTCACCTCTATGAATATTTTTTATTTGCCAAACTTACAGAAGTAACCCCCCCCCCCATTTATTGGATCGCTGCCCGCACCTTGACTTGGGCGGAGAGTTGTATAAGTTGTATTTGTGTCTCCAATTGATTTTGTTCTTACCAACGCAATTGTTTAAGGTATTCATGGTTAACATTCTACTATCGCAGTCATGGGCCACGCCCAGTCCTGCAAATATTCAGCCAATCTTAAGTACCTACCTCATCTGTGCTCCGAACTAGCCAGCTAAAAGCGCCCACACACGGCCCTAAAATCAGAGGCAACATCGGGAGAGTGGTGGTGGGGATGAAATCGGCCACTACTCTACACACGTCCCTGCCAGTTAGTTCGTAACCCACCGTGCAGCAAAGTACTCGTCGATCCAATATGCCGTCTATTAGGTATCTCAAAAAAAAAAAAAATGCCAAATCAATAATTTTCTTACAGACGGCCGTCGTCGTAGTGTCTTTACCGAAGACCTTTTCATTGCACACTTGTAATAGCATTTTATAGGCCTCCTGCCTTACTATACTATATAATACTCTTTATGTTTTTATCCCATAAATACGACAAATTCTTAAAAAATATAATTTTTTTCGTCCAGGCCTCTCACTCCTCCTTCGTCATATCTCCGCACGAAATAAAAAATGGATTTACAAAAACACGTCATGTTGCCACTACAGTCGCACGCGCATTGCAGTGAAATCGGTTCCGATTTCGCTACACACGCACCGACAACGCTCCCTAGATGATAATCGGCCCTAAATCGTAAGCTCGCCCGAACCAATTTCTGAGTTAGGGGTAATAATAATAATAATGATTACAATTTGCCTACTCACGAGGCGATGAAGGGAGCGATCTAGGGCGCTCCCCACCACTCTCCCGATATTGCCTCTGATTTTAGGGCCGTGTGTAGGCGCTTTAAGAGGGCCTAATGCGATGCCAAATGCGATCGTATGTAAGGTGTCATTCACCTCTAGAACTAAGGAACCACGTACTTTGCTCCTTATGTGCACTGTATCTGTGGTAAAGTGTGCATAGGCACAGGTTAGTTGCATAGGTGATATAGGTATACCTAAATCCCGTTTCATAATAAAGTCGTCGTCAAATGTGAATCGTACTTATCCACGTCGTAAAATTAATTACTTTCGCAATTAATTTCGCATGAAACGATAAGCGCGCGACCACTGGTACTCTCAACTCGTTTTATGACAACAATACAGTATTCATTAAGTATTTATAATACTGCATCATTGCACGTGTGCAAATACACATTCAGAGCGTTTCGCTACATACATGAAAGGTCATGTTTTCAAGGTTGAAGGCTATAAAACGATTGGAATCAATAATATCAAGTGTAGCGATGTGTCTCTTGTGAGATCTGTCTGTATAGCAGCCAGTTACGTGGCCGAGGGGAGATGAGACGGGTGCACGGGTGGTGCGGCGCGAGGTGCATGTGCCTTGCATCAGTTGACGCATCGCGGTTGAATCCCCACATAGGACGCGAGGAAGTATGTAAAAAGGTGTATATAAGACGTGGATCGATGCCGGGGCCGACACCCACCTCCTACTGCATGTATTGATGTTAAAACTAATGACGCAGATTTTAAATTCATCATTATTTCCGCCATTTCCCTTGTGTACCCAATTAAAGTTTGTCATGTGATTTTGTCTAATAAATAATTATTCAAGAAACAGACAGATTCTGCTATGATCTAATATTCTAATCACACAATATCGCAGGTCCTGTAATCAATTTCGCAGCGTGTGAACGTAATGATTAATTTAAAAATCAAAACTAAGCAGATTTCAAATTATTCTAGAGAAGCATTAAAAAAAATCGCAGTAGCCACTAGCCACCGCACATGCGCGTTTCGTTGACCTTGACGATTTGTGACGAGACGAACTAGGTAGACGCGAAACTTAATTCTATTCATTTCATTCCAACTCATTACCGACACTTTCAATTTGTTCAAATCTCACGTTTTCATTTTAAGAACTGTCTGACGTAGGGTTGCCAACCCTACTATATAATATAGTATCCTACTATTTTAAGGGATCAAATACTATATTTCTAAAAAATATATATAGTAGGTGAAACTACTATATTTTGCGTAAAGCGAAGTCAGCGTTCACAGAACGCATATTATTATTTTCTGTTATGTAGACCTCTTTGATGTAGACGAAATGGAGAGACGAGTGCAACAGGGCCACTTTAAATTTAATCAAATCTGAATTGAATGTTTTTAACTTAAGTTTAGATTGCAATCTATATAAATAATCAAACACAAAAGAGAAGTCCTGAACTCCTGACTGAGTGACTGACTGACATCATCAACAACGCCCAGCCCAAACCCTTGGACCTATTAGAAAGCTGAATTTTTGCACAGAGGTTCCCTTTATAATGTAGACAAGGAATAAGGAAGGATTTTTCGAAATTCAACCCCTAAGGGAGTTAAATAGGGGATGAAAGTTTGTGTGAAAAATTATAATTTTCACGCGGGTGAAGCCGCTGGCAAAAGCTAGTAAAAATAAATTATTAAGGCGCAGAGTAGCAAAACATATTCATCCTTACATAGTATAAAACAAAGTCGCGTCTGTTTGTTTGTTTGTTTGTCTGTATGCTTAAATCTTTAAAACTAAGCAACGGATTTTGATGCGGTTTTTTTTAATAGATAGAGTGATTCAAGAGGAAGGTTTTAATACCTTTTTTGTACCCGTGCGAAGCCGGGGCGGGTCACTAGTTTAAAAAATAAAGTAGGTACATGTTTTTTACTTCATTACACCACATACTATTTTCTTTTTCATTTTTTTGCCATCTACTATATTTTTAAGTTAATAACTTCAAAAATACTATATTTGATAGAAAAAAAGTTGGTAACCCTAGTCTGACGCCCTAACTATAATCTAATACGAAACAGTCAGTAGAGATACTGGAGCTGGAATATCAAGATATCCATAACTCGAGAAGCTTGTGATTCAATATAAAGTCTGTCTTCAATGTGACATTAATTTGTCAATAATATAAAAGCAAGTGTATTCAATGAACTCGAGCGAGCCGTTGGTTTCTCATAATATTGTGGTTAACTTGAAATTAGCGAATGGCGTCTGCGCATAGAGTAGTATTACTGCGTCTGCGTTGTTGCCACGTTTACCTTTGCGCGTTTACGATTAATTCGCGCTGTGAATGTGGCGCAGAGTTGCACCAGCCGAACTATTCATCCATTCTAATTTAAATCTCATGTTGTTAACTCGCTCACGCCAACACCGTACGTAACGTATGAAAAGGACGGACTGGACTTGTGCCGACTGCGACCAACACTCTGTACAATTTATGTTATGTATGAGCATCATTGCTACATGTACCTAGCTATTCGTTGCTTGAGAATGTGAATGAATAACGTTGTTTTTTGTTAGTTAATACATAGAAGAAAAACCGAATTGCAAGCTTGATCCGAATTCGGAGATAGTGAAAGTTCGAGCATTAGAAAATTTGAACAAACGCTGCTAAGTCACGCGTGCCAAACTTTTTCGGTTTCTCTGTTCCCGAGATTTTCAAAGGCTTGAACTTCTGCTACAGCCGTTTACTTTTTTTCTTGAAATTCCTAGAACATAAGCAAGATGATAAAGTGGTAACTCATAATAGGGCCACTGAACTGGGCGCTGCTATACGAGTGAAACCCGGTCCGCTTGAGGTCAACGAACTGTTCATTTTGCTGCATCCGTTGCAAATACTGCGCGGCGCATCGATGCCGCCACCAATTCTGTCGACTGAATACACCACTTTTTCATTTAGCTAAGTAAAAAGTGGTCTGGATTTCAAAGAAACTACAACTGAGGTTCGCTTGCCAATAGAAAGTTTTACGCGCGATACAACCACTGCGTTCTGTTGTTATGAATGTTATGATGACTGTTCACTGTTGTTATTGCTGACCAATATTATAATCCACGAAGCGAAAAACAAAACTTGGTGTCATATTCTAATAGGTATTCACTCATTATGTGCTTAACGACGTGTTTTACATTTGCATTCTTATTATCACAAGCGTGTGAATTCGAAAGATGGGTTATGGTATACCAAACAAAACAATTAATACAAATCGATCAATAGCAAAAATACACCAGTCTGTTTACTTTCTAAGATTCATAATCATGAATTCATGACTAAGGGATAAGGGCTAAAAATAGAAGTACCACCTAGAACAAAATTAAGACAGGCTGCTCCCAATTTCAAAATTACCAGGACGAAAGCGATTTAGAGATGACCTGAATTTGTAAGTAAAGAACAATACAACTCTAGAACCCAACGTTTATGTCAAAACATGGCCATGAACACAAAATATCGATCGCATGACCGATAGCTGTTGGCAATCAGCCCTTTGTGTAAGCGCGACCCCAACTCAATGCTCACTGGGAACCTTTTAAAATAACGTGAATATCGTTAATCGTTTTCTTCGATTTCTCTATAAACACAATTCATAATAGAGACGGAGGCCAATAAAGTTTTGCGATTGTTTTGATTTATTAGCCTCGGCAATAAAAATGTTCACGAGAATGTGGACAGGTGGTGGTTGATGGCTCTTGAAGCAAGATGACCGTATATTTTTTTAATAGCTCCGATTGACAAAATATTTCTGCAGAAATGACAAAAATATAATACGTTTCTTTACAAAGTATTGGTCGGGCTTCTGTCTGGAGTTGATATAAGCCGTGCAAATGGCAACCGTGTTATTCGGGGCGGGTCGGGTTGCGCGGCGCGGTAATGGGCTCCGTACGCGTCGCCTTTCGCCCACGGGAACTGGTTTCACGCAGCGCTTGTCAACTTGTGGACTCTTTGATTTGATTCATTCTATATTATTTCATTACCACCTTTAATGCTACTTTACACATTTATTTGCCTTGTATATTCTTTTATACTTCGGGTTTGATCATGCATTTTCAGAGCTTGTCTCAAATCTAGTGGTGTTTGTAATATTGTGACTCGGAAGAAAAAATATTTAGTGCCGGATAGGCGGAAGGGAGAACTGGATGTTTAGGGGGCGCCCGTTGTGGGAGGGATTTATATGTATAGTGGCGCGATCACGTGTACATTTTGCAGCTTGTATTGATCCTGTCGTCTTTTTCTTGTTGTTAACTTGTTAAATACGATTACGTCGCGCAGCACAATACTGTAATGCAACTAATTTTTCAGTATTCTCTCAAAATCTCGTTATGGTTTGGGACAACCCTCTTTTGAGTAGGGGTGAGGCATATTGGTTTTTACAAGCTTGTAGTATAATTCTGCAGTGGAGCGAAGTTACTCACGAAAATCTTCAGAGTCAGAAAGACGTAGGCGGTACAAATCAGATATAAGAGGAGGACTAGTAGGAAGGAGGCGTGCGAATTTAGCTACGTTAAGTAGAGTTGAACAAGATACGAGATTGTTTTGTGCTCACTCTATTTCGGTGTTTGTGGCGCACTCAGCGGCTAATCGGCGCGTCACGTGACGAGCGCCGGTAGGACGCGGGCGAGTGTTCAGGGGGGAAAGGGGGGGAGGGTCGGTGTGCGGGCAGGGGCGTCGGAATGCAGTCACCACCGCTCGATGCACACCCAGCATAGCTGCTCGATTGATCGTCAAGTCAAGCTCTTGCTCTACTTTACAGTACACACGCACTGGCCAAATGAAATCATCGCTCCTACGGTGTACGTAGGTACCTACTTACCATCATTTACAATCAGTCATAGCAACGTTACATGATCGTGTTGTACCTAATACAGTACTAACTCTTGTACACCAGTACAATGGTCTTCTGCGCCGAACTATCCCTAATTTGCGCATTGTGTGTGTAAGATGATGTATAATTATTAATTGAGTTAATAATAAGTACTTTTACCTAAGAGATAACAGCAGCAAACGAAGTAGGTATAGGTACCTACCTACATACATTTTTAACGAAAGTGAACACACACGTATTGTCATTTAAAACAGTTTAATATGTTATCTTAACGACTGAAGAACAAAATAATTACCTCTACCCATAGGTACGTAATTATTCGTTTCGAAATCTATTGTTCATAAGATTACGATGGAACTACCTACAATGAAGTAAGTATTTATTTTGATAATGTCAATTGTCATCAGTCATTGATTCATTATACTCAATCTTACTGGCTGTAATGTTTGGAAACCACTGAGCAGACGTTTTCATGCACAGAAGAGCCATTGCTCAAAAGCTATTAAGCTACTCATCTACCTAGCTTTTTCCAAACTATGTTGGGGGGGGGGTCGGCTTCCAGTCCAACTGGTTGCCGCTATATACCTGTATTTTACATAGAGCGACCGCTTATCCTATCTGACCTCCACAGCCCTGTTAGTCTAGTCTAGGACTAACTAGGTTGTGAATTACCCAATGGTAATAGGATACCCCTTGGCAAGACTGGTTGTCAGTGTCACACTATTCGGGCTACTGACTACCAGTAACGACTGTCAAAGATGTACTACAATTGACAGCCGACACCAACTGCTTAACTTGCTTTCCGAGGCTTCGGCTGCTCACCCATCCATGGATCAACCCATACAAGCGGGGCTTAATCTGAAGATCGACCCGAGCGCTCTAAAACTCCTAATTATCTATAATATCCTAGAAAGAAATATGGCATGATCCCTGAACTCGGAACTAATATTACAGCTACTTAAAATTTATGTGAGAAACTGTCTGCTGATAACATCTGAATTTTATTATGTGTTTTGCCTTGACCTTTGACGAAAAAAGCTACTGAGTTGGGAGACTGCTTTAATTCCCCTCAAGATTGAAAAAACACCGAAGGATAGTCGACCTCGTAAACGTTTGAACAGTTTTGACTACCATTTCCACCTAATTTAAACTTCACTAAGGTTGAAATTAGCTAACTGTTACATAGACAAATAGAGAATAGACCTTGTCGATAAGACGGGCAAGTGACATTCAAACTAAGGGTGGTAAAGCAGTAGTAACTAACTAGGTCGGCAATACCTAAAAGTGTACGTAAGGCCCCTATGTAAGGGCCAAGGGGACATGAACTGTAAACAGTGGTGTTTCTTCTAGTTCAATATGAGCTGTTGCTTTTGTTGTGAATTCCTATTGATTTTATGTTAGTACCATCATGTGAGCGAGTTGTATTTGATCTCGTTTATGTTAGGATGAAATAGTGTAGTACAAAGCAGTAATTGCAGCGTGCGGATTGCAGGCGACCACCCCTCGCCCCGCCGCGCAGCCCCGCGCTCGAACACCGTAAGTAAACAGTCTGGTGTTTATCCGCGTCTCGCTCGCACCGACCGCGTCGCGTCGCGCCTCTGAGGTGCACTCGCTGTTCCTATTATTTTCGTGACGGGTATTGCGCCGAAGCCGATTCCCGCATCCTCGCCCCCGAGACGCGAGGTCCGGTCTCGCGGCGGAGGCGGCGGCGACGGCCGTTCGCATCGCGCGCCAGTCCGCGCCCGAGGCCGACTGTCGCATTGCTCCGTGCTTACAAACGTTCGGTGCGAGCTCGTCCATGTGTTGAAATTGAAAATGCGGCACGTTCCGAGTGCGTATCACGGTGGGTGAAGAGCGGCCGCCACGGTTTGGATTCGATCGGTATCGTGCGTGACGTGCTCGGTGACAGTGAGTGGATTGTGTATTGGCGTGCCGATGATACACGTGAATGTGGATAGAGTTCGGAGCGGTGTTGGAAGATGCATTTCAAAGAGTCGTTCGCGATGAGCGATCGACCGAGCGAGCGTGGCCGTCGCAACTCCCGCTGCAAGGGTGGGTGTCTGCTTCCACTGACGGCCGCGAGTCGTCTGCGCTAGGCGCTAGCCCTCGTCAACACACCATCACACCATGCCTACACAGCGTGGCCTACGTGCCTACCTCTTTCCTCCTCCCAACCGTTCCAACTATACCCCTATTTACTTACGCCTCTAGCAGTCACAATCCTTGTATTATGGAGGATTATCCGAATTACCTACTTACCCAATGTTAACTTGGAGTGTTGATACTCAGATGGCCTTGCGTTCGTTGGGGCAGGTTACGTTACAGAACTACGTTCAATTCAAGATCTTGTGGGACACCAAAACATCCTACTAAAATAGAACCAATTGGATCTCTTGTTTACACCTTTTTTTTTGGTGGGTGGAAAATCATCGAATGACCCCCCCCCGCTCTTGGGCCACCTTAGATGTTCTTTATTCTCTCATACTATGAAGTAAACATACAGCAATTGAATACTTATTTATGTAAGTAATTGCATTATAAAGAATCGATGCGGAGCACTTAACCGAACAAATTCAGTTATTGGCTGGCTCTGCTGTTGACATAAATAAGCGATCAGCTGTAGCGTCTCTGAATTCTAGTGCATTTGACACACTCTCTAATTTTCTGTTTGATACTCAAAATATCTCAGTTTCCCCGTTATTGTTGTTATCAGTGTTGTTGCATGCAGTTAAATAATTTCGAATTTTGATATGGGTTGATTCATAAAAAATAACAAATCTACATACGATATTCCTTTGATAAGTCGATCAACGATAAGTGGGGTATTTTTAGGCAATATATTATTATTACTGTAGAATAAGCACGTTAGGTCGTATCGGTACCTAATAGATAAAAAAATACATAGAGCTTGTTACTAAATAAAATAGTATAATTTTACAAGACCTGTTTGAATCTTTATTATGTACACACGGCTACACATCAAGCTATACAAAACCAGTATAATCTGATCGTTCATTGTGCGAAAGGATCTAGTAAAGTGAGGCCAAGATTAACTGGTTTTGTATAGCTTGATGTGTAGCCGTGTGTACTATATTATCGCAAGTTAAGCGAATAGGTACTATAATTGAAAGCTAATAAAATAATAATGACTCGATTAAGTCTTCGTAACATCAGCAGTATGTTCAATTATGCTATGATAACATTTTAGTTACGAGTAGAAAAACATAATGAGTGAGGGTTCCGAAGTTTGAAAGTAACATATCTTGAGGAAAAGCAAGTGACATTTATTTTTATTTTCATTCACCCTGTTTAATAAATAATAATAACATTTTACTGTCTTCTCTTCTTCTTAGCGTGTCGATGACAATTCAAATTGAGTCGGCCCAAAATTTGGCGACGAGTTCGGCACTTTCAGTAGCCTCCATCAGTTCCTGTGATGTGCAAGTAACAGGACAGGCTAGGCACGATATCAAGTGCCCCATAGTTTGTGGGGCAAGACCACATTTACACTCCAGGGCAGAGTCATCTATGAATCTCCACCTGAACAGGTTTTCTTTGCTTCGGCCTACCTGTGTCCGGAGTCTGTTTAGAGACTTCCAGGTCAGCCATGGCAACTCGTGTCCAGGTGGAAGATTTTCGGCAAGTGGCACAAATGGGTTGGGTAAGGAAACGCTATCTTGCCACAACTTAAGTCTTTCCTTGGAGCGTTCACCAGTGAGCGGGGGTACACACTTTAAAAAGCTGTTGCGGCTTTTCAGCCTTTGCGGTACTATGATGTTATTGTGTAGAGGGTGTCTAGCGTCGGAGACCATTTTGGCTCTTTCACTTTACTGTCATTTCGACTGATAATTACGAATTGGTTCGATAGACATAAACACAACAAAAAAAAACTTAACTATTAGTTACGACTTTTTCGTCCTATCTTTTTGCTAGTTTACAGTTTGAAAGTATTAACATCTAAGCTAGATCGGTAAAAATAATTCATCCATACAAACTCAGATCAAATAACAGGATACAAATATTATAAATGCGAGTATGTCTGTCTGCTACCTTTTCTCGCTCTAACGGTGGATTTCGAGCGTAACCCAGGTTAGGACATAAGATACTTTTTATCTTGGTACCTATACCTACTACGTTCGCGTGGGATTTTCCGGCCAGGCGAAGCCACGGGTAAAACTTTGTCTTATTTTTACGCTGTCTCAACAATAAGCTCGCGCTACCCCTTTGGCATTAAAGCAGCTGAAAGCAAATTCACTTTTTAATGAAAGAAAAGTTCGTAAATAATTTTTGATTCCTAGACTAAATAACTCTCAATAATTATTGTTAGGTTTTTCGTTCATTATTTTGGTACCTACTGTTAATTAATATTTTTATTCGTTTTTTTTGCACGGAACTCCACTTTTCAACAATAAAAGTTACTCTTTGTAACATCAGTTAGCCACCAGTAAAGTCGCGTCATAATTGGTCCAGCGGTTTTGGAGATTAGCCGGGACCTATTGACAGACACTCAATTCAATTTTCAACCGACTTTCAAAAAGGAGGAGGTTCTCAATCTCAATTCGTCTATATATTTTAGGGTTCCGTACCCAAAGGGTAAAAACGGGACTCTATTACAAAGACTTCGCTGTCCGACCGTCTGTCCGTCCGTCCGTCTGTCTGTCTGTCACCAGGCCGTATCTCAAGAACCGCGATAGCTAGACAGATGACATTTTCACAAATTCACAAATTATGTACCTATTTCTGTTACCGCTATCGCGCTATAACAAGAAATACTAAAAATAAAATAAATATTTAAGGGGTGCTCTCATGCCCGTCGGGGCTGCGGATTATCGTAAGGCATAACGCGACCTCGGCACAAGGGCGAAGAAGGAACATGGGTTTGGTTTTTAGTCAGTAGAAGTCTGACACTCCCCTTCGCTCTGCCCAAGAGCGGGGGGGTTATTCTATGATTTTCCACCCATCAAAAAAAAAAAGGGGTGCTCTCATACAAGGTGGTTCAGTTTAGTAAGTTCACAAAATCAAATTTTGATGGGCAACTACGGAACCCTACATTGTGCGGGGTCCGACATGCACTTGCCCGGTTTTTTTTGTATGTTTGTTTGTTTTGTGTCCGTAATCCGTATACGATTTTCAAAACTCTTTTTGTCCAGATTTTTGTGAAGTTTATTTTTCATTTTTTTGTGTTTTTGATGTCGGGTTTTTTTTTTGCAAAAATGTTTTTTAATTTTTCCATTTTTAGTTGTAAATTAATATCATTTACAAATATTTACTATGCATTCAAACAAGAAACCTTCAAGATTCCCTTATTATTGCTTAGGACTCCTAACCGTTGAGGAGTTATAGCTTCCATCATCAGCTTGAAGCGATGACTGCTAGATGTTAATACTTAAAAAGCTTTAGAAAAAGCACGAAACACGTAATAAGTGCCTTTAAAATTTGAGGGTTGCCCAGGCGTCGCCACATTGACCGGTCCCGTGCGTCTCTCATCCAGCGGGTTCCTGCAACCTTGACCAGGTCATCGGTCCACCTAGTGGGAGGCCTTCCAACGCAACGTCTTCCGGTTCGCGGTCGCCATTCGAGAACTTTTCGGCCCCATCGGCCATCCGTTCTGCGAGCAATGTGGCTTGCCCATTGCCACTTAAGTCTGGCGATTCTTCGGGCTACGTCGGTAACCTTGGTTCTCATGCGGATGTCCTCATTTCTGATTCGATCACGCAAGGAAACTCCGAGCATAGCCCTCTCCATTGCCCTTTGGGTGACTTTGAGCTTTCTGATGAAGCCCATTGTGAGTGACCACGTTTCGGTCTCGTATGTAATCACTGGCAACACACACTGATCATAGACTTTCGTCTTGAGACACTGGGGTAAGTTGGACGAGAAGATACCGCGCAACTTCCCGAACGCTGCCCAGCCGAGTCGGATTCGACGATTGACCTCTTTCTCGAAGTTAGATCTACCCAACTGGACCGTTTGTCCCAGGTAGACATAACGACGATAAATAGTTATGGGATGTATCCAGGAGACCTGGAGATACAGCTGTATTATATAATTTTTGAACTCCGAGTACAACATTCAACTTAGGATTTTTTTTTAAGGTGGTTTAAAATCATCTAATGACATCTCTCGCCCTTGGGTGGAGCGAGAGGGCGTGTCAGACTCTTACTGACTAAAAAAATCCACCCCGTTCCTTTTTGCCTCTGGTACTGGGGTCAGAGCATCTGGATTCGCCCTCAACTTAGGTTAGGTTAGGTCAACGAATTAGTGGAATAATCCGATCTGAATCATCGAATATGACGATTTTAATTAATCCTAAGTTGAGGGCGAATCCAGAAGGGCATGCTCTGACCCCAGTAGGTACCAGAGGCAAAAAGGAACGGGGTGGAATTTTTTAGTCAGTTTTCACCCCCTTAAAGGTTAATACACCTGGTCTACTGGAAAAATTAAGGGATCAAAAAATTTTTGGTCAATTTTCAACAGGCCGTAATTTTGAGAGAAACGGTCGTAAAAAAAAAACATAAGAAGGAAATCGTAGCAGTTTTTGAGTAATCTTAGAAAAACAGCAACAAAACAAAAAAATAAATGTTTTTTTTTTGTCTACGGGAGTGTTTTTTTTTTGTTGCTTGTTTTTCCAAGATTACCTTAAATAAATTAAGGATCTGATGATGACATCCCAGAGTAATCAAGGGCAACCCTCAAAAATACGCACGTGTTTCGTACTTTTTAAACGGTTTTATTTAGCTCACCCCGTTTGTTTTTTTCTTGGATCAAATTTAGTAATTCAAACACCCACTTCCAGTCAACCGATTAATCTGAAATTTTGTATACACTTTGGATTTTGGTGACAATACAATTATGTTTATTCATTATCATTATAAATTCAAGATGGCCGCCGCTACAAAATGGCGGATAATTTATGTTTTATTAATCCCATCAATATGGGTATCAAATGAAAGGGCTCAACAAGCAGAATACAATATACTATAAAAAATTGAAATCCAAGATGGCGGCCGCTACAAAATGGCGGATAATTTATTTATGTTTTATTAATCCCATCAATATGGGTATCAAATGAAAGGGCTCAACAAGCAGAATACAATATACTACAAAAAATTGAAATCCAAGATGGCGGCCGCTACAAAATGGCGGATAACGTAGGTTTTATCAATCCCATCAATATGGGTATCAATTAGTATCAAATGAAAGGGCTCAACAAGCAGAATACAATATACTATAAAAAATTGAAATACAAGATGGCGGCCGCTACAAAATGGCGGATAACGTAGGTTTTATCGATCCCATCAATATGGGTATCAAATGAAAGTGCTCAACCAGTATAATACAATATACTATATAAAATTAAAATCCAAGATGGCGGCCCCTTTAAACAGAATGCGAAATAAAAACTAAAAACTAGAAAATAAAAAAATAGGTAAAAAAACTTTTTAAGTTAAACGGTTTTATTTGCAATGTTTAAGATAAATGTACTAAAAACCAAAAAATAATAAAATAGAAAACCGTGGGGCACGTCAATTGTCTACAATCGTTGATTAAAATCATATTAATAATAATTAAGTCGATAATTTGTACCTAGACAATTGACGTGCCCCACGGTTTTCTATTTTATTATTTTTTGGTTTTTAGTACATTTATCTTAAACATTGCAATGTATGTTTAACATAAAACCGTTTAACTTAAAAAGTTTTTTTACCTATTTTTTTATTCTAAAGCTATTCATGTATTTGCATCTAGCAGTCATCACTTCATGTTGATGAGCTGATGATGAAAGGTATACATAATGTTACGACGGTCATCTAGAATCTTCGAGAAACCGCGCTAATAACTGTGTAGTACCTAGAAAATACGAGTTCATTCTTTTAGGTACCTATTTCCGTAGTAGGTATAGAACTTACATTGTATTCAAGGTCAGGCGCCGGGAGTCGCCGGCGGTTGTCATTGTAATTTCGACCGTATGCCGACGACGTTAAGTAACTTCTTCCTTGTCGGTTCTTTTATCTTTAAGTTTATTTTTTGTTAATGTTTTTTGTGGATGCTTTCTTGAATAATAGAGAATTATCTCGAATGTCTTTTGTTTGCTTGGGTATAAAAGGACCGATTGAGGACGAAGTGGGTCAGTTCACTTTTAAGCGAGACAACGACAGGATCGAAGAGAATCTAGTGCGATTAAAGTGTTCAGTAGTGTATTGCGATTGTGAATAAGTGTATTGTGAGTAATAAAGTTTATTCGTGTGTTTATTTGGTAGTGATTTTATTTATCCCATACCCAGCTCGTAACAATTTGGTGTCAGAAGTGGGGATAAATAATGCCGATTCTACCGAAGGACGACACGGATAGTATCCGTACGAGGAGTCAGCGGCAGCAAGGTATGGACCAAAGGCGATTTGGAGACTCTCCGACACAGACACCGGGCGATGTCCAGCCTACGTCAGAGCCAGTCGCTGGCTCATCCGCAGTTGCTCCAGCTGTAGCGGTGCCTGACTTGTCTGCCTTAATGGCACTGCTGCAAGACCAGGCCCGTCGTCAGGAGGAGCAGGCTCGTCGTCAAGAGGAGCAGGCTCGTCGTCAAGAGGAGCAGGCTCACCAGTTGCAAGAACAGTTGCGACGAGACAAGGAGGAACAGGCTCGCCAGTTGCAGGAGCAGCGGCAACGGGATAAGGAGGAGCAAGCTCGCCTTCAAGAGGAGCAGGCTCGACGTCAAGAAGAACAGTTGCTCCTGATAAAAGATCTTCACGCATCAGTTGGGAAAGAGCTGAGCGTGATGAAGGAGCAGGTAAAGCAGCACGACAACCGTATCGCAAAGGCCGAAATTCAGATCGCCGACGTGAAGAAGGCCTTGAGCGAAATTAAGGTTGGAGACGGGGCTGTGGCTTCGGTGATTGCTGCACCTTCAGTACGTGGGTTTAAAGTGCCGCCATTCGACGGAACATCTTCGTGGTCGGCCTATAAAATTCAATTTGAGGCCGTTATGAAGGCGAATGGGTGGACCAAAGGGCAAGCCATGACCGCGCTCACTTTGGGTCTCCGAGACCAGGCCCTTACCATTCTTGAGGCACTCGGGAAGGATGTGACCTATGAACAGCTGCTGGAAGCATTAGAGTCCAGATACGGCGACGCGCACTTGGAGCACGTTTTCCGTGCTAAACTAAGGGATCGCGTTCAACGAAGTGCCGAGAACTTACAGCAGTGGGCTCTGGAAGTTGAAGCGATGGTTCGGAAAGCATATCGGTCTGCCCCTGCACTCATCGATGGAAATTTGGTACAGGCGTTCGTCGACGGAATACGTGACTTGGAAGTGAGAGCCGCTGTGAGACTCGGACATCATAAGACGCTGAAGAACGCCTTAGCACATGTTCTGGAAGTAGAAGCAGTGAGACAAGACCATCGAACACACTACGTCAGAGAAGTTGTGGCATCACCTACAGACGACCGTCCGCAAGGGTACAGTCCCAGCTGCTACACCGGTAAAGAAAGCGATCATCTCCGCTCAAGCTGTCCAAAGCAAGTTGTGGTAACACCTGTACATCAGCGTCCGCGAAAGTACAGCCCTAGGTGCTACGCTTGTGGAGAAAGTGGCCACCTACGGCCGAATTGTAAAAAGCGACGCACACCGAGGGAAGACCGATCACAGCGGGAAAAGGCGACTGATATGACTGCCCAGCAACAGTGGAGAACTCGCGGTAACAATGATGAACTTTCTAGACCTTGGCGTGAAGACTGTATGCAGAGTTCCAGACAAGAAACTAAGGAAGTTGTGTCTGTGAGGAGGCTAAGAACAGATCTCAGCGACGAATGGAAGGAAACCATACAGCAGGCTCAGCAAAATGACTCGGACATCAAGCCAATCTTCGACTGGATCAAAGCTGGTGCTCCGAAGCCCAAGTGGAGTGATGTGGCTGCGATGAGTTCCATTATGAAGAGTTATTGGGCACAATGGAACAGTTTGGAGATCCAGGATGGAGTCTTGTGCCGTAAATGGGAAAACGCTCGAGGGGACAGCTGTCATCTACAAATGGTTGTCCCTAAAGCTAAGGTACCGGATGTTTTACGGCTCTACCATGATGGATGCTCAGGAGGACATATGGGGGTAAAAAGGACTCTACTGAAAATCAGAGAGCGCTTTTACTGGATCCACTGTCGAGATGATGTAGAAGACTGGTGTCGCAAATGTACCAGCTGTGCGGCTGTGAAAGGACCTCACACGCGAAGCAGAGGTGCATTAAAAGTGTACAACGTGGGAGCCCCCTGGGAGCGGATAGCACTGGACGTTGCGGGACCATTTCCAGAAAGCGATAGCGGAAACAAGTACTTCATGGTTGTCATGGACTACTTCACCAAGTGGCCAGAAGTCTTCGCCATTCCTAACCAAGAAGCAACAACAGTCGCGGATAAATTGGTTCAGGAAGTCTTCTGTCGTTTTGGAGTACCCTTAGAAATTCACAGCGATCAAGGAAGGAATTTTGAATCGCAAGTTTTTCAGGAGACTTGTCGATTGATGGATACACACAAAACCAGGACCACCTCTTACCACCCACAATCTGATGGAATGGTGGAACGATTCAACCAGACATTGGAGAGATATCTGGCTAAAGTCGTGGAAAGCAGGCAAAGGGATTGGGACAAGCACATACAGCCGTTTCTTCTGTCCTATCGGAGTGCAGTTCACGAAAGTACGACTGTAACTCCAGCCTTCGCGAACTTTGGAAGGGAATTACGGTTGCCTGCAGATTTAATTACTGGAACTCCCCCTGATGTCCCACGCAGTGTAACGGATTACGCGAATGACCTGCGTAACAAGTTAAATGATGTGTATGAGCATATCAGGCAATCCGGACAACAGATGTCTGAGAAGATGAAGACTCGTTATGACCGGAAGGCAAACAGTCGTGGTTTCGACGAAAGTTCGCTGGTGTGGTTGCATAACCCAGTGCGGAGCAAGGGAAAGTCTCCGAAATTGCAAGCAAAATGGGATGGACCATACAGAGTTGTGACCAGGATCAACGATGTCACCTACCGAATACAGAAGGGTCCGCGAGGTGCGCCTAAGGTTGTGCATGTGGACCGACTGGCGCGATATTACGGGACTAATGATGCTCGGGACGAGCATGTCTAAGGAGGGGGCAGTGTTACGACGGTCATCTAGAATCTTCGAGAAACCGCGCTAATAACTGTGTAGTACCTAGAAAATACGAGTTCATTCTTTTAGGTACCTATTTCCGTAGTAGGTATAGAACTTACATTGTATTCAAGGTCAGGCGCCGGGAGTCGCCGGCGGTTGTCATTGTAATTTCGACCGTATGCCGACGACGTTAAGTAACTTCTTCCTTGTCGGTTCTTTTATCTTTAAGTTTATTTTTTGTTAATGTTTTTTGTGGATGCTTTCTTGAATAATAGAGAATTATCTCGAATGTCTTTTGTTTGCTTGGGTATAAAAGGACCGATTGAGGACGAAGTGGGTCAGTTCACTTTTAAGCGAGACAACGACAGGATCGAAGAGAATCTAGTGCGATTAAAGTGTTCAGTAGTGTATTGCGATTGTGAATAAGTGTATTGTGAGTAATAAAGTTTATTCGTGTGTTTATTTGGTAGTGATTTTATTTATCCCATACCCAGCTCGTAACAATAATATAACTCATTAACGGTTAGGACTTGGAGGATAATTCTTTAATAAAATATTAGGAGGACATACTTATATTATTTATATGGTTATATTCTCTCAGGTTCAGGTTACTGATTATGGAAGGTACTACTAGTCCTCAATGGTTAGGAGATGAAAGTAATATTATGGGAATCTTGAAGGTTAAGGGTTAGGTTTCTTGGTTGAATGTTAAATGCATAGTAAATATTTGTATAGGATGTTACAACTAAAAATGGAAAAATAAAAAACCTTTTTACCCGACTACGGCGAAGCCAAAAGGAAGGGTAATGATTTTGACAGTCTATGTATGTATGTATAGTCGACCAAGAAATTGGTTTACCACTTTTGATGACATCTCCCAGTAACATAATTATTCGCTAAGGATGACAGATTGACAGATTCTGACGTGAAAATAGCACTTGATGTTTTGTACATGCAAATGATATTCAACCTTAGAGTGGTAAACCAATTTCTTGGTCGACTATATGTTCCACCGTAGCACCTAATCTACTGAGCGGATTTTAATAAATTAGGTGTCAATAGATTCGTAAGAATAGCCCGGGTGACATAGGCTATATAAATTTTATAAATTCTTTTTATGACGGAATTTAAATGTCAAAAACTTACCTCAAAAAATATTAAATTGAGATAACCATAGCAAGTTTGGTATCAAATGAAAGGTCTTGGCGAGCACATTACAAATATGTTTTATATTATAGTTTATGTACACACAAAAATAAAATTCAAATAAAAAAATTAAGTTCAAAAATCTAAAACCCGACTACTAACAAAAACGCGGTCTTAAAAGTAGAAAACAAGAAAATAATTCTTGTCTAATATTCTTCGTAGTCGCATGCCACCTTTGTATCAATGAGAAAGCCATGAAGGAGCATCAGGTATCAGTGGCATGCGACTACGAAGAATATCAGACAAGAATTATTTTCTTGTTTTCTACTTTTAAGACCGCGTTTTTGTTAGTAGTCGGGTTTTAGATTTTTGAACTTAATTTTTTTTGAAAAAAGTTAAATAAAACTTCATGCAGAAAAATCAGCGTCTTCAACGATGTAAGAAGAAAGATTAGATTTGATCTCATTGACCCAAAAAAAAAATCTTTTTATTAAGTATCTTGCCTTTATCAAGGTCATCGAAATACGAATAGCGGGCCAGTTAGACCTCAAACAACCTCCAGAACAAGCAGGCTTCCGTCGAGGACTTTCCACCTCAAATAGTCAAGAAATACCAAGAATATAGAACTCCTTTATATCTTGCATTTGTTGACTATTCCAAAGCCTTTGACAGTATCACACATTCTGCAATATTTAATGCCCTAACCAAACAACAGATAGAACCTACTTATATACACATTCTACGTAACATATAGACCCATAACACAGCTTCTATTAAGTTAGAGAGCTTAGGTCCAAAGTTTGACATTCTCAAGGAGTCAAACAGGGCGACCCGCTGTCTCCAAAATTGTTCAACAGTACCCTGGAAGAAGTCTTTCAGACATAAGCAGTAGAATGGGAAGTGAAGGGCATTGTCGTCGATGAAACAAGGCTGAGTAATCTACGTTTCGCCGATGACATTGTCCTTTTCTCCCCCACAGCCACAGGGCTAGGAGAAATGCTACAAGATCTTAGCGATGCAAGCCTTGAGGTTGGACTAAAGATGAACATGTCGAAGACCAAGCTCATGACCAACAGCTCCGAGAGGAGCATACACGTACTTAGGTGGGGAGAATATACAATATGTCCAAGAATATGTCTACTTGGGCCAAGTAATCTCTTTCCAGGCAAGGCAAGATAAGGAAATTGCAAGAAGAACATAAAATGCCTGGAAGAGTTACTGGTCCATGAAGGAATATTTTCAGGGCACACTACCCATGTCTCTGAAGCGAAAGCTTATGGACATGTGTATTCTCCGGTACTCCCTTACTTCTCCTAAAATTGTTTGTCCGAAAATCATTATCCATAACACGTTTGCCATAAACTTCATTAACCATAATGTTCAAATTGCCGAAATTTTGTTTAACATAATTATCTTTAGTTCTAAAAGTATTCTGTCATAATATCGATTACTATAATAATTGAATCTCCTAATTTTACATGACCTAAATTAATATGTCCTATCCTAACTATTGCTTTACCTAATGTGTATTATTCCGAATGTTCGTTTATAATAAATTTTATAGTCCTAAAAAAAAATCGAAGTGTCTAGTCGTCCGATTAGCGGATGAATAAAATTAATTAGTCGTCCGATTAGCCGGATGAATAACCAAAATTATAGGCTGTTGCTAGTCGTCCGCTAAGTGGATGAATCACCGTCTCGCGACAGTATCCTTTATGGGCGGCATGGGCACCGGGCCGTAGGCCGACGAAGGAGGCCGGCGGAGGCCCGGCACTTCGGGGACAGAAGACAATAGTGTTATGTAATATGCGAGCGAAGCGAGCGCGCGTCATGGAGTACAACATGCGTTGCATGTATGAGTGACGTGACCAAAAGCTTTGTTATACTTTGTTCTAATAATATTATTATGATAAATAAACATTATGTTATTTTAATTTAGGACTTAAAACTTTTATGGATAACGATTTAATGTCTTTCGTATATTATTGATTGTAATATTTATGACAAATGGATTTAGGACATATTATATTTAGGGATTTCAATTTTATAGCATGTGATATTATGTGATATTTAGTTCGGGTAGGTAAGTTATCATTCGGACAAATGATGATTAGGACAAAAAAAGTTATGGCATTTTAAATTATGGTTAAAAAAGTTAGGTGACACAATAGAGAACCGTATTCTCCCCATCTTAACCTTTTTTTTTTTTTTTGGTGGGTGGAAAATCATCGAATAACCCCCTTCGCTCTGCCCGTCAGACTTCTACTGACTAAAAACCAAACCCATGTTCCTTCTTCGCCCTTGTGACGGAGCCGCGTTAACCTTTCGATAATCCACAGCCCCGACGGGCCCCCCTCTTAACCTACGGTGCACAAACTTGGTCTTTGACTAACATCCAAAGGTCCAAACTCGAGGTTTGCCAACGTGCCATGGAGCGCAGTATCTTAGATGTAAAATTAACAGATCATGTTCGAAACACTACTCTGCGCTCCAAAACACAAATCGTTGACGTGGCTCAAAAGGCTGCTCAACTTAAATGGGACTGGGCAGGACATGTCTGTCGCATTCGCATGCCGAATGAGCTGTGGGCCCGTAAAGCTCAGGATTGGTACCCTGAAACAGCGACACGGGGTCGTGGCAGACCACGTAGGAGATGGCGGGACGAACTGGACGTCTTCCTTGAGAATTGGAAAGAAGTTGCACAGAATCGCGACCGTTGGAAGGAATGGAGGGAGGCCTTTGCTCAGCAGTGGGACAATATGGACTAGCTATGATAATAATAATATGTAACATTAAATAACATCACGCCTGTATTACTCGAAGGGTTACACACAAGGGTATCTAATAGTACACCCACATTTCGCCAGTTAGTTCCATGTAATAGGGGCGAGCCTATTGCCATGAACGGTATTACTAGTTAACATGTCTGTCGAGTATCGCTAACTAATACATAGGTACATATTATATCAAAATAAGAAAGTGATAATTGTGTCGAAACTTATACTGTTTGTAGGTAGGTACTTGATTTAGACTCGTTCTATCTTTTTCTGTTGAATAAACTTAAACTTAGAAGAGGACAGACATATCGAGCCATTACCGCCGTCTTATCGTAAGCGACAAGCGTTTTTTATCGCAGACGACTTTTTAAACTATAACGGACTTGTTCTTCGACTTTTCCCGCCAAAATTACAAAGTTATAGCAAATGCTAAGTTTATCGTTAGCACAACATTTTTTCTATATTTTACAGTAACCGACATAATCAAAATTATCGTAAGTTGCGTAATTATCTAAGAATTGCAGCGTAAGCGACCCTACTTGTTATCGCAACCGACACAGTACATCCAAATTTTGTCGTTTACTATAAACAAAGTGGCAAAAAACGTTAGTGACGTTTTTTTGAAAATTTTAACCGTTACACCTAAGGTTTCAAAAATCATTATTATACGTCAAATTTCAACTTAATAGCGCAATTATTTATAAAGTTATTCAAAAAAAACCTTCTCCTGTAAAATTTGGTTTTTGTCGGTTACACTAAGTCGGCGGTAATGGCTCGATATTGTCTGGTAACATGAAAGTATCAGAATAAAAACTAGTTAAACAACTTAAATTCTTCAAGTTGTGGATAGTATTGTTATTTTCGTTTTCAACTTTCAAGGTCTTCTCGTATTGGTGTGACTTGGCTACTTTATTTACACTCATAATATGAATATATTTACGTGACTCTAAACATGATAACAATATTATGCTTATGATTACAAAGAAGCAGCGAATGACTTTGACCTTGAAAAAAGTGAAATATCTTTATGATAATTAATTCTACATTACCTGTATTTTGTTTTGTACATGTTAATTACCATTCAACAGCTGCTGGTTACTTCGCAAAGTAATGAAACGTAATAGTATAATATAACCACTTGTTCATAAAAGGCGAGTAATTTAAATGGTGCAGGAATACCGTTAGATCGGGCAGGATGTGAGTTTATGAGCTTTGTTGTCTGAATGAAGCACGTCGCATTTATAACCTTTTAACGGTTTACCAAATCTTATCCATAATCATAATTTAGGTTATACTCAAATTAGGTAAATCTGTTGCTAAAAATGTTAATAGCGAACACTTCTATTAATTAAAAAGAAAAAGCTTTTTTCTCATTTCATGGTAATGAATCACTTGAATCAGTCACACGTTTCACTTGGCTACGACATTCGGTAAAGGCCTCTGGGGTTATGCGGTGGGGGGGGGGTGTTGGGGGGGGGGAGGAAGGGAGTCGCAAAGGATGGAGGTGAGATCATAGTGGCGAGTGGCCCGGGGAGGCGATCGATATGTACATTGAACATACATATACGTATCTATATAAATAACTGTACCTAAGTTCTCGCAACGCCACTGTCTGCCCCAGTTACTGCGCCAAAACCCTGTCCCCCCCGACCTCTACCCCTACCTTACCTATTCTTTAGCAAAAAGATCAATTTTTAAGCAGAAAGATTCAAGTTAAACTTGTTTGTAGTACATTTATCAGACAGAGTTTTTTATCTGATTTTTTATACGGATTGATTTATTTAAATTAATTGAAAGCATCATTCGCTATAGATATAACATAATTATGATCGTAGATAACTCGAAAGGACTTTGTAAGGATCGTAGCAGGTCACATTCGGTTGTTTCTGCCTATCCCCGTGAGAAAAGTGCGTGAGTTTTATATTACATGTATTGCCTAATAGTCTAGTATTATTAGGTTAATCAAACAATATTCTCATTTGTCCAGAGGATGTGGTGATATAACCACTTCCATGGGTCTATAACCATTATCTAAATTGGGCGTATGTAGGGCAGAATGTAGACCACATATGTGACGTTGTTCCAAGTACCTATCTACAAATCACTGTGCCGGTGTGCCCCATCTGATCGTACCCAGATAAATGTTTGTCAGCTATTATTTAAGTAGACAATAAAACTATGGGCCTAATGGCGAACCGCTTCACTACAGAAAATTTACATAAAAGTAAGCTTTTGAATCCGAATTTACATCGCACTTTCATATCATTGATTGAGCGCAGAACGAACGAATCAACCAAGATTAGTATTTGAGCATGTCGCAAATTCACACACAATGTTCTTTCCAAATCGGCTCACATTTTCTCAGTAATGTATTTCATTCATAATTGAACTGATCAACAGTAAATACAAAACTAATAGATTAATGAAATTGCATTAAAGGTGCTCAGGCAGGAACACACTAGTGGTGACTACGAGTTCTTCAATAAGCAACCAATAATTAATCAGAGAAATCTTCATGTTCTATCATTTTAAATTCAATCAAAGTTTTTTGTTCGAATTTTTGACCTCTCAACACACCTCCATTGAGAATTGATCCTAGTCCTGTCATGTCATATTCCAGAGCCTTTGTCAAATTCGCAATGGTTGGGTGTGCCGGGCGGGTTTTCCACGATAAAGCACGAATTTTGCGTGTAAGGGAATAAATCATATCGATCCACCCGAATTCTGTGAATAAAGGGAAAGGGCAGCAGGCATATCATGTTACGGACATGTTTCGGAGAATTCATACCTAGTATTTAGCTTTGTATGTGGCGACTTCAGGTTAGTTTTAATTAAGTAGCACGTTGTGGCCTTTTCGTCCTCCTCATGCAGTACTTTCATCAACATCCACAGCCCGAACTGACCCACAGACTGCTGGATATAGGCCTCTCTTTTCTTGTGCCAATCTCTACGGTCCTGTGCCAGCCTCATCCAAGTTTTACCCCCGATGACAACTATGTCGGCTACTTTACCTTCGCCTAAAATATATTTTTAATTTGGAAATGATATTTCTCTGGATACAGATTCATCACTTAAGGCGACATTACCTGCCCGCGACCTTGAGCGCGCGTTTAACTCATCGCCTAAACAAATAAGGTTGAAAATGGCGATGCGTTTGATTCTCGTGACTGCCAAAATGAACGATAGTTCGCAGATTTAATTTATAAAAAAAAAAATACGCTGTAATGTTAAAATATTTTTACATATGTCTTTAGTTGGTTAAATTTCCTTTCTGATAGTAAAAAAAAATATAATAGTTGTCACTCAAAATATTGAGCATTTCGAGACGAAAAAGTTTTTTCGTGTGATTTTTTTGTGATTTTGTGATTTTTTTTTTCGAGGTTCTTGATTACTTTTAGAAAATATTTTTGCATAAGTCTTTTACCTATACATTTGACTATACACTGTATTTTTTTTGGAATTGTAATAAGTAGCAATACGGCTAACTCTGCGACGAAAAACAGGTCGTTTTTACGGTGCCCCTTTGACTGCGCCTTAAGGCGCTGACAAGAGCCAAATAGGCTTGTATTGAACAATTTTTTAGCCAAATCTATACAGTTTGACACGGCGGAAAAAATATATGTTAATCTTGAACATATTTCTGATAATTTCGTTGTTTTCAAAACACGTTTTTGAAAAGTTTTCTCGATACAAAAAAATGGTAAACTAACCTCTTAAAATGATCTTCCAACAAAAATATCTGTATTACTGATGAACGTACGTTGGTAAAATTTATAACAATAACGTATCATATTTAAATACAAAATTTGGTTGTTTTTAATTTTTGATTATTTAATAAATTATTATTTTATAATTAATCATTATATGGTTTGTAAGAAGTTCGAGCGTTGCGTCATCGCGCTCTCTTTCTTACGTATGCAATCCGACAGTGAGCGCTTAGGCGCGGTGCTAGACGGACGTATGTCACTTTGCGCCCCACTGACAGCTATCCGTTCATCTATAAATTATTATTGACCGCGTCACAATGTTAGTCCAGGATCCACGGTACATTTTTTCACTTGATTACTATCAAGCTAATTTTCCGTGAGCCAACATTACCCTATACGAAAACTCTCGATTGTGGTAGGTAATAGGGGCAGCAGGGATAAAATATATATTGATTATATATTATTATAATTAATTATTTGATGATTTTCAAAAATCTATTACTAACTATTTTATTTTTATCTGATGATCATTATCTAAATCCAACATGTATTGATAACGAGCTCATCAAAAATTACTACAAACCAGCTGTTTTTTAGGGGTCCGTAGCCGAATGGCAAAAAACGGAACCCTTATATATTCGTCATGTCTGTTTGTCCGTCTGTCCACCCGTATGTCACAGCCACTTCATTCGGAAACTATTGAGACTACACAGTTGAAGCTCTACAAGTATTCTGTGAACCGCTTTACGATTTTTATACAAAAATAAAAAAAAGGATTTAGGGGGTCGCCCCATACATGGAACTGAAACTATATTTTTTTTTTCATCAAACCTATACCTACGTGTGGGGTGTCTATAGACATTAGACAGGTCTTTAAAAATGACATTGAGGTTCCACAAACAATTTTTTCTCAAAGCCAATCGTTTGGAAGACAGACACCTCCAAATTTGTAAAATGGCGACCGGCCTCGCGGTCGCTTGCCTTCGGTATTGCCAACAATGACCAGCTTTTCAAGGCTGCTATCTCCTCTTTGCATTATGTGGCCGAAATAAGACAAAATACGCTGTAGGCAAACTGTTGACAATCGAGTCTTGATATCGAGTTGGTAAAGGATAGACACATTTGTGCGTTTGGCCGTCCATGGAATTCGGAGAATCATAAAAAATCCAAATCCGCCTAAAACACCACATTTCGAATGCGTCTATCCTCTGTCTTACTCTTGTTTGGATTGTCCATGTCTTAACTTGTGGGGAAAAATGCTCCTTCCGAGAAGCCTGTGCCTGAAAAGGAACCGATCCAGGCTGATGATGGTTTCGTGACGGTGTTGAGGAGGAAGCGCCGTCAGCGAACCATCAAGAACCGCTGCGGCACGGCTCCATCGGAGCCCAATGTGCATATTCGTGCCGCAAAGCCGAACACTCCTTTGTACCTCTCCCGTCTACATTACACCACTACGACGGAGGACATCGTGGAGTACGTGCGCCAGAAGATCAAGTACGTGGCGAGAGTGCAGCTGCTCGAGTCGCGCCGCAACGTCAACTTTAAGGCGTTTGTGGTGCGAGTACCGACATGCTACCTGCACCTCGTCTTGGAAGAGGACTTTTGGCCGCAGGGGGTGGTGTTTCGACGCTTCCGCGGGCAAGTGCCACATGATCGCACAGTGACGTAGTGCAACTGTAGTGATACTAATATAGTTTTAAGGTTTTGTTTACTAACACAAGCTGTCAATTATATCGTATGTACGTTAGTCTGTAAGGTATTTATCTATGGGCCAAAGTAGCCTGAAAATAAATAAATATTATTATTATTAACTCTATGGAGGAAAATCAGGAAAACTAGTGCTCTGACCAAACGGGCCTTCGTTTTAAAACTTATACCACGTTTTTCCCAGATGTTCCGGGGGCGTAATATAGCATCTTTAGCCATGGCTATCCGCCGTTTTATTTCTGTGACGCAGCTACCTTCATTACTTATATTGGAGCCCAGTTAATCGAAGCTGTCCACAGTATAGATGCCTTAGATGTTATAGGCGCCCGATAGGTTTCCCGCACGATCTACCACCATAAGCTTGGTTTTCTGCCTATTTATTGCAAACCCTACTTTGCCACTTTCCACTTCCAATCTGTGCCGTATCTCTTTCATGTTGCCAAATGTTGTAGCAAGGAGAACGGTGTCATCAGTGTACCTCAGATTGGAAATCCACTTTCCACCAACAGTAAACCCCTTGTCCCAGCCCTAAAGAGTCATGAATGATATTACTCTTCGTACATATTGAAGAGCAGAGGTGAGGATGCATCCCTGCCTAACGCATTTGAACAGTCGGTGTCTATTTTGACGAAAGAGCGGTTGTTGATGTGTAGGTAGAGGCATCGGACTATGTCAATAAGATGTTGAGGCGTTCCCATGTCTTTAAGAACCCCCCACAGCTTGCCCCACTCCACGCAATCAAATGCTTTGGTATAATCTATGAAACATATCAATACAGGGCTGTTAAATTCCCGACTTTTCTCTATAATTTGGCGAACGTTCAGGATTATTTTGTTCCCGCGTGTCTTTGCCTTTAACAAAACCTGCTTGCTCTTCTGGAATTTGTGGCTCCAGAAAGTGTATTAGCCTGTTGTTTATGATGTACAGGAGTATTGATGTTGCGTGGAGTAAGTGCCAAACACTTAATATAATTTTTAGAATCTTGTAGGCAACTTGTAAAGAGTGGGTTTAATAGAAAATATCCAATCCCCAAAACCCAGTTAGTAAGTAATCATTTTTAATGACTTCGTTATCGATACATATTGGAAGGAAGGAAGGGGACTCTTTGATCAAACCATACATTTTGTAGGACAAATATTTTTTCAAATAATTTAGATTATTATCATCAGATTTAACAAAAAAAACCCAGCTGATGATTCTCAAAAGTGTTTGTACTTAACACTTTTGAGAATCATCAAACCAACATATTTTATCCCTGCTACCCCTATTACTTACCACAATCGAGAATTCGAGAGTTTCGTGCAGGAAATTGTTGGGCGTCTCGCCGTCTCATCAAAATTAGCTTGATAGTAATCAAGTGCAAAAATGGACCGCGGATCCTGGACTATTTGTTTCTTACTTGGTAGTATGGCGCTAGGGTATCGGAAAAATTGTGGGCGTGTCCAAAAATACTGAAACATCAGAAGTCAATAGCTATTGTCATCGTCTTAACACTTTGAACATCAACCATTTATTATGTCATTAACTCATTACTTTTTGCGATGTTGCAAAAATGATTGATTGAAAAATAAACTACTTCGCTAAACTTCGTCTTAACTATTTTCAAATAATCCTGAATTCCTGATCAACAACGCCTTCTTCATGATCCTGCCCTGAGTCATGGCATTGAATACAACGCCTGTATGCAATAAATACATGAGTTGTAACATGCACCATCTTCAACAGGTGCTGGCGTCAAGATGGAGCACTTCCAAGCGGCGCTGGATCCTCGCAAGCAGGAGCTGCTGGAAGCGCGCTTCCTAGGCGCCAAGGTCAGTTTCAACTTCTGTTTACTATACTACACTGTTTAGACATAGGGTGTCGCTTCACCCATATCGTTTCCGCTTCAGTGCGAGGCTCGTATTTCTCAGGTAATGTGTCAGCCATTAAAACTAAACTTCATTTACGCTAGATTATCCTGTAGTGGTAAAATAAAAACCATGTCAAAGTATAAGCAGTCTTAAGACCAAGTCTACCCAAATATATTATTATATTAGCGATGAGGACTGTGAGAGATCTCATCTATCAGTTGTTTTTTGATTCACAAAAAATGACCGAAGACCTCATTATGTCATCCAAACAGAAAATTAATGATGAATAGATGACAAATACTTACGTTCGTACAGTACTCTTTATTTAAAATTGGCGAGGGACGAACGGATTATATGATCAAGACAAGTCCTCCTCGAATGGACGTACATCTTAGATATTGAATAGATGCGGATATTCTAGGGAATCTATTTGGTTTTACGAGCTAATAACAGAAGAATAGGATTGTTTAGTCAAGTGGTTCATTGAATTCTATTCTTAGTTTCTCTACAAACGAGTTTTGTTGGGTCCGAGAATCTGACGACTTGTTTTTCATGCTTCAGTTGGTTCAATTTTTACGTCAAGGCTGTACCAGCTAATAAATTTCCTATTGAAATCATAGAGATGAAATGAGCTAAGCAAAGTTATGATTATAAAGTTATGTAATGTAATGAACTCATAGACCATACGATGAAATATAAGTCTAAGCCACAGAAGAGATAAAAGAGGTTAGAAAGGCCATGTGGGCGGGGCACGCGCGCCGCTTATATGATCAGACGATCATATGTCGACAAAATTTGATTTACTGACCAACAATCGCGCTCATATTGTGACAGCGAACAAAGCTCCGCGAAAAAAAAAGAATTATGCCGTGTTGCGCGATTATTACGTGTCGGAAAAAAAGCCAGGTGTGCAGTGTGGCTCGAGAAGGGATTTCTCTTCATCGGTAAGTCTAAAAACCTTAAAATACAAGTGATATTTGTAATTATTACAATAGTATTATGTAGTTCGCAGACAAAAATGATACAATCGCAAGCAGAAACGAAATTATGTACATTGCTTGCAATACGTGGGTACCATCTTGTACTACGTGGGCGATTGCGCAATGCATTTCGTTCACTGCGAACGTCGCGTGCGACGAGCCAAAGCTTAAATTCTGCCTACTCTTTGCGTTTCGATAGTGTTGTACCAAGTTGTCAATAATGTCGATATTTAGTATGTGTAAATATCATTCAAATTCAAATGATTATTATAAATGTTATGATTTAATATGTTATGATAACTTTTATTTATCCCATACTATCAATACCTTATTATTGTTTATTGATTGTTTTTCATCTAAAATTTGTTTTGAGGTTAGCCATTTATAAATCAAAACATACATTTTAAATTTTATTTTTAGGTTTCCAACAGATCCAGATATGTTACAGACCTGACTAAAGCTATTATAGAAAAATATTAGTGTGAGATTGCATTTTATTCTGAAAAATTCGAATTTGAAAGATAGCAAGCGCATGCTATTGCTACTTAATAAATACGTTTTATTTCAAGACAATAATAAAATCTGAATTGAAATTGAATTTCAAGTACTTAATGATCAAATATTTGAAAAAAATCTTTTCTGTTTACTTTTTATCTTTAATTTTTTATGTGTGAGAGACCAATAAATATTTTTGCTTTCTTATTTTCTTTCTTTCTGTCCCGTCCCGAAATTAAAGCAAAAACTGCAAAACTTAAAGTATCAAAACTCAAGTAATTTTATCGATATACATTATCGACCTTTTGGTCACCGTAACATGTATGAGAAATATACGCAAGTGTGAGTGTACGTCAAACGCAATGTTTGCGCTAGTGTGACAACCAGTAGCAAGCTCGCGATCTAAGTGAGTGCGGTTTATTTGTGTGCATAATTCGCGTACTTATTAGCGTCTTGCATGTAGTGGATATAGAGAGTGGGAGACAAGCGGCGACACGCGTTCTAATACAAATCAGGAACTATTTCCTTTCTAACCTCTTTTATCTCTTCTGTGGCTCTGTGGTCTAAGCACCTAAGTTAGTAGTCCCTAAATAAGTGTTTCTCATTACTGTAGTGAACATCTGAATAAATTCCATCAGCGAATTGTATAGGAATGTCTTTGTTAAATCAGAAGTGAATGCAATGTTGTTTTCGAAACGATTCTTTTGTTCTCACATTTCCTGCGCTCAGGTTAGGTTCAGTTTGTTCGTTTATAGTTCGAAATAAGTAATGCCACACTGTTGCTGGTTCAATACTCCAAGACGTACTGGATATTAATAAAGTAACGCAGGAAGAAACCCCTTCACATTTATCATCCGTCGTAGCTAAACTTCGATACTTACTTAAGTTTTTAGAAGGCTTCATGGTAATACGATACTGTTAACTTCATGTAAGACATAATTTACGTTAGTTAGACGGAATTTTGGTGTACGGTATCACAATCACCCGTTACAATGAAATTACATCAACTTGCTTTATGGGCTACGGAATGAAAGTTCTCACGTTCCGTTACCCAAACATCATCTTGATAGAAGACAATGTCGATTTTACGGAACTAATACCCTTGTATGGACCTGGTAGCTATAGAATAGGTCAGTATAGTGGTATACGATTAGTATTTTAAGTTATTAAATAGTCATTGCTTAGGGCACCTCCATACGTTGTAAAGGAGGGGGAGCTGCGTAATGCCGACAGTTATGTATAGTCATACATAGATATTTATATCAGTGCGGCACCAGTCGGCGGGCGAGTAGATGTTGACATGCAACGCGTCGATCACGTGATCTCTGATAATGTGGCAGCTCCAGTAGGCATGCCCACCTGCCCCGCAGCCGCCACCACCCGCCCCGCTTTCTGTTCGCCGGTCGCCGGCTACAGCACGTATGTGCACACATCGCCGTCTCGGCCGACTAAGTGATGTTGTAGATATGTAATTCTATTATGTGTCTCGTCTCCGTCCGTTCCCCGCTCACACTTCGATCCCCCCTGTTTCGTCCTAATGACGTGTCATTTGGCCGAGCTAAGGCATCGGTTTTGTTCGTTGTTTTGTTATATTTGTTATTCAAATGATCTGTCTTATTGATCACGTTCTCTTTGTTGCTCACCGGAAAGATTCTGAGTGAGAAATCAGTAGATTTACCTTCTCAGGAAACTATTCGTTAATTGAACTACGATGTAGCTCGAAACAAAACATATCACAGTCCGATATGAAGTCATTAAAATATATTATATAGATATCAGTTTGTAATAAATTTTCATAATCATTGTCTGATGGTGGCAGTCTCGCTCGGTTGTCACTGAATGTACCATTTCGTCATTCAACGACAAAATGGCGGACGGACATAAATAGTTTCTCGGCAAATGTACGGTTGTGACTTATCGACCTAAAAAACATTTTGCTACCTGTGAGCAATTAGAGCGCAACCACACAAAATCAAGAAAAATGTTTTGGAATTGTTGAATACGTCGATAGTCTTGAATCTTGATAGTAACTGTTGTATTGTATCTATGTCGCCTAGCAGGCTACATCGTGAATTTGTGATAAGCTTATCGATTTGTATGCAGCTACGTTCAGAGACGATTAAAAATTGAAGTTTAACTCGCAATATAATTTAATGCATTACGCCGTAGGTATAGGTAACTATTGTAAAAGGCAAACAGCTATAATAGTGGGGAGACGTTTTCTAATAGGCTGGTTTACATTGAGCGCATTGATCGCGTGTTTACAGGTCAGCACAAGGGAGATACTAGTAGAAACTCGCCGGACGCCCGAATACAAAACGGTGAGTTGTTTTATGGATAATATTGTAGATATTTGCATTCACCGGCATTAATTAGCCTACGCAAACTTTTAGCTTCCTACAAACAATCGCGATTCGCGATAATGTGGGACGGTTGTTTTAACGCTCATTCGCTCAACCATTGCATGATGGCATACATTAATAATAGAAGGTCTATTACGTTTCAAGCTACATTTAGGAAGTCGGTTACCTTGATATCGATTAGGCTTTCGTCGACAAACAGTGGATAGGTAATTGCAGACTTTTTTATGAGTAGGTGCCTGCCTACGAATGTGCACGTAAAACGATTGTCATCTAAACAGTTAGTAGGTACCTAATGCTTGGAGTTAACTTAGTTTCAATTAGTTGTGTTTCATAACTAGTAGGTAGACTTATGTGACGTTTAACTGCGTTCAACTTGCATTCCTTTGAGTATGTGGCTGAGACTGAGAACATTTAGTACCGTGGCGCGCGCAGTTCGTACATAAAACAGTGTGTAGTGTAAACACACCTATAAATAGCAGCCTTACAAAATAACAGCGAGACCATTTTCGTATCGTATGTATAGAGCGCACCGTATCACCACGGTATCACCTACGCAGCTAGTTTCCACTCGCGTGTCATGGTACGCGGTACACAATGCATCGCAGCAGGTTCTCATTCTGTCACGGTTACATGGACCTAATTGTTCTCACTTACTGAACAAAGTTTTATTAAAATTATGAATATTAAACTTTATTATTTAAACGTTAAACGTCCTCTTTTTTTTGGCAGTCCGTATTCAAAAAAGTTATGTAAGCTACATAAGCTGCGAGTTGACACTTAGCTGTGTTGATACGAAGTTTAAGGATAACTTTTCCTTTTGCTAAATCGATCATTAATTAAGTATGAATCCTAAGATTATACCTACTCCGGTACTCCCTTGTTGAGAACAAAAATTACTGAATTACTATTAATCCGAGTTCATGACTCCATGACTTTTCTATTTTCCGATTGAACTCTATTTAGTTCCTAATCATAACATTACCTACATAAACGGTCCGAAGTTCCGAACTGACGAGTCTGCTTACTCGATTATTATATATGACACAAAAGCGTGTTAGCTAAATAATGTTCAGTAAAGAAAGAAAATGAGGAATCGATTGTTACGTAAATAAGTAAAATATTAAATAACCATCGTTGCATCTGTTATTTTTGTTTCCATGCCATTTCATGACAGAATAAACGCTTTCTTCGATCGTTATTTTTAACCGAAGACTTGTTGCTAACCGTAGTGTAGAGACTTGGTATCCTAAAAGTGGAAATACGATAAACTTGATAAAGCGAGCAGGGAAGTATGCCGGCCTCGAAGTGTAGGCAAGTCGGGGCCGCGGGGTCACCGACACGCAGCGCGCCGCGCTCCCCTCCCCGCGCACATACCCCGCACCTCTCTATCACTGAACGCTTGAAATGAAATCGCGGTTTTCGCACCACTCTTTCTGCCTAATGGGAATAGGTACCTACTATAGGTACCTACCTAGCTAGCTAGCTACCTACCTACCTACCTGTTTATCGATTCGATATCTCGTTCCACATGTCAGTGTGTGTGCGTGTGATTTTGTTTTTGCCGCGGATGATTTCATTTCTTCTTCAATAAACTAGTTTTGTCTGGTTTCATTTTTATTCTTGGTGGCCAAATCATTGTTAATTAGAACACTAGTCCATGTTTTTTTTATTATTATTTCTGATTTGATAACTTTTTCGTAGTTTTGTTATCTTGGGTAGTAAGATGGCGATTTATAATTTCATATTATGTCACCATAGCATTGCATTTACATACCTGCAAGATCTTGCATTTAATTTTTTTCTAAGAATATCAACACGAAACAGAAAATGCATTACTTAAATCGCATTTTCAGATTCAAGATTTTAATATTTAAAATGTATCTTACAAATTGCGTTATCATACGATTTTTTCCATACGAACCAGTCCACAATATGAATCGTGTTCAAGAGTTCACTAGCTAACACAATACATTATAAAACGGTAAGGTGGGCAATGTAACGCTGAGGTTGAGGCAGATTGGCAAGCAGAGGTGGGCGACTTGCGGCTTGTCTCGACTCTCGTACAACAAGCATGCATATTCCGCACTGAGAGAAAGAGAAGTAGGCACAGCGCAGTGTTCACTGTTCAGTCAGTTGGTTTGCACATTCGACGCGAAGGGAAATTATAACATGGCGCACACGGCCTCGCCCCGCCTCGGCTACAATGTGCCGTCAAACCTCATTCCACCGCTTAGCCGCCCGGTTCCGCAGTTATTTTTACACAGGCCGACCTTTCGCACCGGTCGTCACCGCACTCCAGTATCAACTCAATTTATATTCACGACGCACACACATTTGCAACAAAATACTCATATAAAATCACAATTTTTACACATGAAACAATGTTCAATTCGTTTCCTAATAAATTCGTAATAATGATCATCGTCGTAAGTATGAGAGGGAATAGTAAACAGTGAGATGCGAGTGTGGCATAGAGGCGGCCGCTCTCGTCCGCTGCCACGGAGGCAATGATCGCGCGGCGGGGCGGCGCGGCGGGCGGCCCGTCAGCTGAGCGTCACGCCGCGACATTGCAAGGTCCGCCCGTATTGCTTCGCCTGACCCAGTGCTCCGCGCGTCGTGCCACGCTGCCGCTCAGCGCCGGCCGCTCCACCAGCTCCCTAACCTGACTCCAGCGAACCACTAAATACTGTCAATAACCAGTGGAACATTCATAATTATTTTTATAAGCCCATATTATGCCCACTGCAGGGCAAAAGCCTCACTTCCACTTTTCGCGATCTAGTGCAATTGTAGGCTAATCCTTTCAGAAAAAGTCCAGCTCATCCCGCCATCTCCTTCTGGGTCTATTGGAGCAGTCATTTTAATTATCAAGTGATTAACCAAACATTTAGCTGTAATGGAGACATTGTTGTCTGCGTTCAAAGGTTGAATGTCTTATGGCATTAATGCATCCTAAGTAACACTATTGGGAATAAATAAATAACTTCAAGACCAATGCAAGCTGAAATCACAAATATAAACATACATCACGCCTGTAATCTTCGAAGTGTTAGGCAGAGGTGTACCTAATAGTAGTACATTCACATTTCGCCAGTTATGTTTAAATTACAAGTAATAGGTGGCCCTATTACTTGTAATTTAGGGGATGTAGGGGGAGAGTTGTCGGCTTTCAGCTATCTTAGTAAAATTCTTCGATTTTTTTCTGATAACTCTAATAAAAGGGACGAACAGAAAGACGGTGGTGATATCCTGCTTGAGGAGGTAACTTGTTGCACCCGATTAACACACTACCACACTTTCAATGACAATATCAAGAGGATTTGTATGAGATTCCTAATTCATTGCTTCATACATTATCTTATGTTTGAAAAGTTCCTATGTGTAAAAACGTAAATAACGCAATCAATTTTGTTAAATTATCAAGATAAATGGCATTGACGTTGTAAGTGTGTTACACTTTACCACTCATTTACTCTGCCTTTTTGTTGCTCTTCTTAGTTTTTGGAACATCCATAATTTATGAACCTAACTTTTCATATTGTAATCATAATATCTATGATCAACTATGAGATCTCTATAAAACAATACACTAATATATATATAATAAATAACATTAAACAAAACAACAATTATATAAGTAACCAAAATAATTATTAAGTATAACATTCTGTGAAGTCAATCACTATGTAAAAGAATAATTTTGACGGACGGTGATCCACACAAATATTCGGTTAGAAATATATTTATGAACCTCTTAGAAGGTGGCCTGCCATTGATACAGACGCCCACGAATTACACACATCAACACGGTCTAGGGATATTTCATAATAACTCGAAAAGTACTGGCCGCATTGGAATCTTTAATACACCGATTTGTTTGTAATTTATCTCAGACTAATTCCAAATTCAAATTTTTGAAAATTCTTTTGTTTCGGTGGCATAAAAATGTCTTGATGTATAGGAGAGGAAATTTTCATTTGTGCGAAATTTAAAAAACAATACGAATTACGTTTAGTTACAGTTTTTTTTCATTTTTAAACGTAAGATAAAGTTAAAATTGAGGTATTGTAGCCATGCAACGCCGACATTTGACGAGGGCGGAGATGTTACGAGCTGTGGGAATGCTGGAAGCTGGATCTGTTCAGCGTAATGTTGCTGAGGCCATAGGGACCCATCAAAATGTAATTTCAAGATTGTGGACACGCTATCGTGCCACAGGTGAAGTAGCGGAGAGGCACCGGGGGCCAAGTCGCATCACTACCCCCAGACAAGACCGATTTTTGCAAATTACTGCGCGAGCTCAACCAAATGCAACGGCGACTCAATTGGTCCAAAGGCTGCGAGTGGAACACCAAGTGCTTGTGAGTGACCAAACTGTAGGAAGGCGACTGCATGAAAGCAATCTACGCTCTCGTAGACCACTCCGGGTCCCACCTTTACAGAGAGGCAATCGTGGACGACGATTAGAATGGGTTCGGAACCACGTGGACTAGGGCCGTGAGCAATGGTCCAATGTGCTGTTCACGGATGAATCCAGGTTCGGCTTCCATCCAGATTCACGAAGGACGCGTGTTTGGCGAGTTCCTGGACGATGGAGCCGTCTCCAGAACCCTCAGGAAGTTCACCCATACCAAGGAGGAACAATTATGGTTTGGGCAGGAATTCGTCTTGGAGGACGGACGGATCACGTTTGGGTGCGGGGCAATATGACGGCAGAACGATACGTCCAACAGGTGCTGGGGCCCGTAATCTTGCCTCACAGAACACAAATGGGGCAAGATTTCCTGCTCATGCACGACAATGCCCGGGCACACACGGCGAGAACGGTAGCAGCTTGGTTACATACACATAATGTTAGGGCCTTAGACTGGCCTGCTCAATCGCCAGATCTAAATCCCATTGAGCATGCGTGGGATATGCTGCAAAGAAGAGCTCTGAAGGAAGTTCCTGAAAATTTGGCTACAGAAGATCAACTTTTTGCGCACCTCAGAAGGACATGGGACAATATTCCGCAGCAAGACATTGACAACCTTGTTCTGAGCATGCCGAATCGTTGCCGATGTGTTATGAACATCATGGGCGCTTTCTCAGACTACTAACTTCAAGTTTATAAACACAATTTAAATGATTTTTCTATTTTTTTCAGTTTTTACTCACAAATTAAAAGTTAATTCATATATATACGGTTTCCGTCTATGCTTCATTTTTTTTCCATAAAATCCTGAAATTTTAATCAGTACCTTAACCATTATTAAAAAATGGTAGAATATTAAATAACGTATATTTTAAATATATACATGTCATATAAATAATTAACACATTGATAGTAATTCGCTTTTCTAAAAATATCCCTAGACCGTGTTGATGTGTGTATTATAATAATCAAGTTTAAAAATCTAAAACCCGACTACGAATAAAATATTGGTTTTTGCTCTCCAAGACCTTTCATTTGATACCAAACATGTTATGATTATCTCAATTTAATATTTTTGAGGTAAGTTTTTGACATTTAAATTCCGTCATAAAAAGAATTTATAAAATTTATATAGCCTATGTCACCCGGGCTATTGTTACGAATCTATTGACACCTCATTTATTAAAATCCGTTCAGTATTTTAGGTGCTACGGTGGAACATACATACATACATACATAGACTGCCAAAATCATTACCCTTCCTTTTGGCTTCGCCGTAGTCGGGTAAAAAATATCATTATTCATCGATTGAAACTGAAATTTATGTGCGCGTCATCGAAACAAAATAACTTCGTGCTAAGCAAATTCCTACGTCACACTATTTTCGTGTCCAACATCTGTCGTAGTCGTAGACAAACAGGCGGAAGGAAGCGTTATTTAATGAGGTTTGAAATTTTGAAACCCTAAAAAATAATTTATGGTTTAAAAAAATACTTAAAGAGAAATAGGAGATGTGTGCAGGGGATGATACAGGAGTTAACAGGAGTGAATAATATTTTGACGTTTGACATTGTAAGTGGAAGAGCAAAGCAGCTGTCGTCGGTGGACTGACGCCCTGGGGGTCTAAAAGGGCTACTTTAGCTGCGTCTCGTGACCATTTTAAGAATTTTAACGTGAGTCATAATAATATTGTCCTATTATAGTTCTGCTAAAGCAGCCCTATGAGGCCCCTGAAGTTTATTTAGAATAGTATTATTATTAAAACAATAGGTTTGTAAATTGCCAGACGATATCCATTTACTTTGCAAATTTTTCATTACTATTCATACGAGTTCCCGATATTTCGGCGCTGTTACAACAGTTACAAGCACCATGATCACGGATAAACTGAAGTAGTAATAGTAGTGTCAGGGACCATGACGTCAGTTTAAAAACTTAAATTTTTCATTGTATCGATAAATCCAGCAATTAAAGGAGTTTTGATCTGAGCTCGGCCCCATGAACAGTATCAGTTGCTTGGAGACAGGTCCCTCAATGTACTAAGAATAACACCAGACGCAGTACAATAGATGGGATATCGGTTGTGATCTGGCTCCATAGTCGCATTTTGGCACATCGGAGTACCTCTGAGGTACATACAGCTGTCTACCTGAATCCGTCTGTTAAGAAAAGTGGGTCATGCATGATTGTATAGCAATGAGTGCCCCCCTGGTCGTTCTACTGCAACCAACAATGTAGCGTAACAATGTGGCACACAGCTACAGTGGTTACAGTTTTGCTATCATAAATCTGTAACGTTAGCGAGGAGATGGAAGAATACTCGATGCTTATTGCACGATATTCGGATATTATGTATTTGTCTCGTGTGAAACTGAATAGATTCATAAAAGATCGGGTGCGTGTGATCAGGGAGTCAAATGGCCACCTCACCGATCCATGCTATTCTATATGTATTACACAATTTTACTCTGACAATTCAACCAACGAAACAAAGAAAAGGTGACAATCGTATGGACATAATGTAACTGGTGTCAGTCATGATTTTAACAAGTTCCATTCTAATGCATGACACGCATGGTTCTATTTTATTAGAAAGAACCTTGAAAGTATAGTCTGTTGCTGAACCATAATGAACAAACTCGAGAATGAAAAAGTTCGATCCAAGTCCTAATGGTACGGGGACTACAGGGTAAGAGTACAAGAGCTCTTGTCTCAAAGACTTGAAAACACACAGAATCTGTACTGCATAAAATTTAAAACCAGAAACATATTATCCTAATCTGATTGTTGTATGCAAGGTCCTTGTTTCGCCGACTCCAAATAGAATAGGATAGGGGCAGGAAGATGATGATGAAGGTCCTTATAAAATCTGACAGATAGTAAGGGGTGATAGTCAAAATGGCGGGAGTACCATAGCGAATCAAATTATACTATTTACCATAAAAATTTACTTAAAATGTACTATTCCGTACCTAGCTCTAAAAAATCTGTACCTCCTTAAGAACGAAGCTATTTCAAAATTAAGATACACCCGCCATATTGACATCAATATGGCGGGTCTGTAATTTTTCATTATTTAACAATTACTCATAAAATGTAATTACACCAAAAAAATGTACCCATAATGTATCTCAAGTAAAACAATAATCCCATTTGATCAGTTGGATAGATCCTGAGAAATACTACAACCGTGTCTTGTGTTTATGTAAACACGATAATAACATAACATCACGCCTGTAATCCCCAAACGGTGAGGCTAAGGTGTACCTAATAGTACACCCACATTTCGCCAGATAAGGAACACGATAATTATCATGAAATATTGAAATGCGGCGTAATGTTATAATTATTATCGTGATCACATAAACACAAAGCACGGTTGTAGTATTTCAAAAGATCTATCCAAGTGATCAAGTGGATTTTTGTTTTTACTTTAGGTACTTTACTTTACTTTATGGGTAATTTTTTTTGGTGTAATTACATTTTATGAGTAATTGTTAAATAATGAAATATTACAGAACACCCGCCATCTTGATGAAATAGCTTCGTTCATAAGGAGGTACAGATTTTTTAGAGCTAGGTACAGAATAGTACATTTTAAGTAATTTTTTATGGTAAGTAGTATAATTTGATTCGCTATGGTACTCCCGCCATTTTGACTCTCACTAGTAAGGGTAGTCTTAGACCTTGAGAAGGACAGAGGCTACTTTACAACAAGGACATTTGTAGCAAAACATGGAAAGACAAAAGACACACTGTCGAAATCGCGAGCAAAAGCTGGTGATTTTGTAACGCTTGAAGAATAGTTGCCTAGAAATGCCTAGAAATGAACTAACATGATAACATCGACTCAAATACAACGCCCCATAGTTAGATACGTAGTAGAGTGAATTTAGTAAATGTGTGGGTGTCGGCGCTGTCGGCACTAGAAATAATCAATATTGCAGGCTCTGGTTCCAATCTCGTGGCTCCTAGTCTGTTGCACACTTGCGGCCGAAGTTGCGCCGCCCTCCCCCTCGCACCTCACGCCCTGCACACCCCCTCGCACTAGAAAATTGGGTTAAACAGCACGCGGCTGAACGCCCGCACCGGAAGAGGGGATTTTGGAGTCCGCAGAACTGCGCTTCTACAATGAATGCGGGAGTCGGGACAGAGATGTGACTGAGTATTGATTGTCTTTCACATCGGAGACGCGGTATAAATGCACGCTTTCAACGTACCTCTTGAACAAAGAACCACCCCAAAACACGTTTATTGAAATTTCTCTAGGACCAAAATTGAGTGTAGTAGAAAGAATGAGAATTATTAAAACTATTCGGATAATTAGAACGATTTACTTAGATCATAATCAATAAAAGACAATAAACAAGATCGGCCGTGTTGAAGTATTTTTGTTAATTTGAGAGCCATACACCACCCACCATACGCCACCTAATACAAGCGTATCAGAATAAAACCGTTTAAAAAGTGCCTATTTCCTAGTTCTAATTGTGACATGGAATTTGATTCCTTCTCAAAATCTAAACATGGAAAATACGGAAGCCATTAAAACAGAATTCAAGCGCGTCGATTGGTAAAAACTAAATAGTAGTTTTATTCGTTGTTGGGTCAGATAGGATATAATATAGTC
This sequence comes from Diarsia mendica, assembly GCA_949316265.1. Lineage (NCBI taxonomy): Eukaryota > Metazoa > Arthropoda > Insecta > Lepidoptera > Noctuidae > Diarsia > Diarsia mendica. The sequence goes on from OX438897.1 coordinate 15,054,671, forward strand.
ATTTCATGTCAAATTCTTTTATTCAGCTGCAAACGTTGGGTTGTACTGAAAACCGACCCCAACAAAGACGAAAGAAAAGGTAAGGCAGGTCATGGAAATATATATCGATCCAATGAACGACAAACGATAAACCAACATAAAATCGAGGAATTGGCTATAGTGTTATGGCTTATGTATGACGTGGCTTCAGTTTCTGTTATCTATGAATGTGATTTGTCAGCAGCTTGACGCCATATTGTCGTCGTGAACAATCCATGGCACTTTTTGTTTCGAGGTCTTCGTTGAATATTGTATCTTTATCAACTGGTGCAGCTTTTTCATTGTATGCAGTTGCTGTAGACCATGTATGTAAAACAACTCTTTATACATAATTATTATTATCCCTACATACTGGTTACCAACACACCAACTTTCCATTCGTCTACTGCTTAGTAGTTAGTATTCTAAAAATAGACGCGACAATAAGCATCATGGGTACTGCAGACATACATGCTTTGATTTGCTAATTGAGTAGGTTGTTTTAAAATATGTTGAAAAACATAGTTCTATTGTAAGCAACGTTATCGTCTTGACCGTGAAAGTCAACGAATTTAAATTTACTGTTGTCTCCATTTTTATGTATTCGATTCGATTATAATAACAATTTTGCTTCTTATCTGTGCGACGCGACGTCATATAGCCTTGCAAGTAAAGCAGTCTGTGAAACTTATGTGTGTAGTTATTAACTAGAAGCCAAGTCACGTGGTCGTCCCTTATTTTCCTTATCATTTTGATCCAATCGAAATGCGTTGCGTTCGCAGGCGACTTTTGTTACTAGCTTAGTACCTACAGGAGGTGGTCGCTGGTGACGGGAGAGGAGGGGCAAGAGGCACCGAAGGGAGTACATACAGTCTACAGAGCGGCAACGTCACCAACTCACCACGATAATGCTAATACATTTTATTGTGTCTCTCTCTACTGCCATGCCAGTGCACTGTGTCGTTATGTTGACACCCTGCTTATACTTACTTATAGCATTTTAGTGGTGTTTTTTATCTGTGGCCCGGTAAAAGTGCCACGTTGTGCGATTTCAAAACGATTTGCCCCATTCGACATCATTGTTTGAATCTGTGTATTGATATAGCGTGAGATTAAGAATCGTTTAATAAAAGCACTTACTTATAACTTTCTAATGTAAATATTGCATTTATATTCATAGCTACTATTACTAGGCATGGTAGAGGTACCTACCTACTAACCGTACTACCGTTTCGAAATACATTTTAATTTGAATAAAGCCGGCTTTTCACTATGGGATGTAATATTCCTTCAAATGACCTCTAAATATCGCTCGCATACATTTTGTACGTGACCGTTCACACTGTGCTATAATGTATATTACATCCCGAACTATAAAATCTTTTGTTCGACCGACTGAGCGATGTTTAGAGGTCATTTGAAGGAATATTACATCCCATAGTGAAAAGCCACCTTTCGACGTCATACTCATAGGTAGTTAGTTAATGAATGACAGTTCAGTTACCTATTTAGTAAGTGCTTCATGTAATTTTGAGGTAGTTTTTTGAACATCGCAATTCGCAGCACTAATTTTGAATAAGTACCTAAGTATAACATTCTCATTAGGTAGGTAACGATAAATCAATAGCATGTTCAAGTACGAAAATAGATTGGTAGGCCTACTTACCTGAAATCACACGTAGGCGTGTCTAGATTGAACCAGCAGAAAAATGAAAATGCGTAGGTAGTGTGACCTTTATATTGGAAAGAGCGGTAGGTACCTAATAAAATTAATTTATCTTAACATACCTACCTGATTTTTATTAAAATAACCTTGCGATGAGTAGGTTCTGAACCTTCAACCTCAACATAAAAATTATAAACGTTGCCTATACTGAGTATGTAAACTTGTTGAGGCAACATCTGAAAAGGATGTCTTGGTTTAAAGTTGAAATTAATCTTGAAGTCACAGGAAAGTAACTTCAATTCTCAGGATTCGAAGTAGTGTCTCGGGTTTTATATTCATTGCTAAACAAAGGAAAACTAATCAGTAATAAATAATACTAATAATAAATATTTAACCTAGAACTCACAACTCACCCCACTTCTTCTTAGCGTGTCGATGACAATTCAAATTGAGTCGGCCCAAAATTTGGCGACGAGTTCGGCACTTTCAGTAGCTTCCATCAGTTCCTGTGATGTGCAAGTAACAGGACAGGCTGGACACGATATCAAGTGCCCCATAGTTTGTGGGGCAAGACCACATTTACACTCCAGGGCAGAGTCATCTATGAATCTCCACCTGAACAGGTTTTCTTTGCTTCGGCCTACCTGTGTCCGGAGTCTGTTTAGAGACTTCCAGGTCAGCCATGGCAACTCGTGTCCAGGTGGAAGATTTTCGGCAAGTGGCACAAATGGGTTGGGTAAGGAAACGCTATCTTGCCACAACTTAAGTCTTTCCTTAGAGCGTTCACCAGTGAGCGGGGGCGGGGGTCACCCCACTGTTCGCAAGTGAGGGCCACACAGCTCACAAATCAATAGTTTCTCATTGCATCTGTATTGAATTCGTCAGTTACGTATGTCGCGCATTATTTGGGTAAATCACAATAGTAAATACCTACCTATGTCAATATTTATTATACCGGAAAGAAGTGAAGTTAAAAATTTAATGAAGAATCCTTTGGCATTTCGGCTCCTTGGACTGGGCACAACCGCACGCACAGGTGACCAACTCCATAATTATAACCCCGACCCGGCTTCGCACGGAAGCATAAATTTTACACATAAACCTTCCTCTTGAATCACTCTATCTATTAAAAAAAACCGCATCAAAATCCGTAGCGTAGTTTTAAAGATTTAAGCATACAAAGGGACATAGGGACAGAGAAAGCGACTTTGTTAACTATGTAGGTACTAGGTACCTACCTACCGATTTGGAAAAAAAAACGTAGGTAGGTACCTACCTAGTTCTATTTTTAAATGCCCTGCAGTGACACCTTAGAGTCTAAGGTGTCACTGCAGGGCATTTACACATTTATAACTTTCAATTTATAACCGTCTAAGCCTTAGACCGTTTAAAAAAAAAATCGTAATGTTAGATTGAAAGTTGAAGTAGGTAATTAAAGATTTTATTTATTTCATGAATTTGGACGTAAAATAACTGAAAGTTGAGAGCTGCTGTGATCACAACAAGTTAAGGGATCTTCTTCTTGATTGTGAGATTGGTTAGCCCCAATCTCGTTATGGGATCAAAATGGACTTTTACTAGTTTGGTTTTTTTTTAGTTAATCGAACATAGATAAGTAGGTACCTACTTCAATATAAATTTTCATAGACCAGGTACCTACCTACCTAGTTCTTTCAGTTAAAATTTTAAAATAGCATCTCAATTACCTAGGGAACCGGGTCCCAATAGGAAATAGGTACCTACCTACCTACCTAGCGCTGCTAGTTATTTGAAATAGTAAAAAAAAGACATCCAAGTAGGTAATTAGTCGCATAAAATAACTTTAAATGTACAAGTACCTACCTACCTAATCAAGATAACATATAAAATACCTACTTGCTTTACATACATAATAGGTAGGTATGCTTATCGTAACACTGCTTTACGACGGCACATAAGTTTATCACGTTTAGAGCTTGGTTGAATAATATAATACAGCTACCTATAGGTGCGCACATTCAAGTGGATACATAGTAGACCTATCTGTGTTTATACGTTGGTACATCGCGGCAGCGGCAGTCGGCACAGACGCCTACGTAACACGTCCAGTAAGCAGTTTGTTGTGGGGCACGAGCGCCGATATCACGTACCTACTCGTTCGGTCGGTGGCACGCCGCCCGCCACCCGCCGCCGCGGCCGCCACCGCCGCCACCTCATTGCGGGAATAATCGGTCAACTGGATTTCGTTTCCATTGCTTAGGTTCAATTACAAGTGAATTATTTAATTTACCTTACCATAAACTGTACTGTTACTTAACTTAAGTTATAGCCACATTATAATATTTGTTTTGTGCAAAAATCCAATTAGTCAACAACAACACGATCGCAATCGCGGGCTGTTGACCTGTAGCTAGCGCAGTGCAAATGCGAGTGAACGCACAACGTTCTTTCCAACGAGGTAGTAGACATATTATTATTCGTTTATAAACTTTAATGTTAATTTACTTTGTGGTTTTATACGAACGTATTTGCAGGCAGATATTTTTCACTGGATATAACAATGTTTTTGGCCTTGTATCCTTGTAAAATGGCGCCTCGCCCGTCGTTATTATTATTACATTCGAAGCAAACTTCGTGACGATCTCTACTCTCCACCCCCCTTGCGCTCCCCGCGGATGCGTATCCGATTGTCGCGACTGGCATTTCGTTTACAACTTGTCAAACTAGTTAGGTTATTTGGATGAAGTGAGAAATAGTAAAATAATTGATATGGATACATTACCTTACACGTAAATTGTAAGTTCAAGTGGTTAGATGTCGGAAATGAGTGAGAGCAAGAGTAATATCGAATGAAACTGGGCGAGTCATATGTAAAGACGCCATCTTTCTTTACAGATGTCAGCTGGGTCACAAATTCAGATGGCACCACAAACCACTGTCAACACGGGGCAACCTCTACACAATCAGGACTCCAATATGAGCACAGGTAAATGGTGATTTAGTGATAAAAGTGCAATAAATGTTTGTGATTTGCGATCAGTGCTCAGTGTTTACTTCGCGCCGGCTTGCCGTCAAAGGTTAACCTTTTCTTACAAACTCGTGAGGGACGGACACTTGTGTGTGAAAAACTGTCATCAAACGAAGGATTGTGACGTCATTAACGTGTATGATGCCGGATAGGAACCGTGAAAGTGCCGTATTTCTTCTCGACAACCGAGACTATTGCGTGCCACAATGCATGACTATAAAAGTGGAGCTAACATAAACCACGACGGCCTACTGAGCTCCTTGTCAAAAAGTGAGTTAACACTAACTGCTCATGATTTAATTGACGTGTTAATCTATCTGATCTGCTGTAGTGTTTACTTGTTGACAGTTATAATGTCTCACTCAGTTAAATCAGCCCTCTGTTATTGTCAACATAGTGACATAAATAACACTACAAAATCTGATCACATATGACTTACTGTTAACATAGATTTTATCTATGAAAACTTTACTATTTCTGAAGCTAACACCTTCAGGGTTTACACATGCCAATAAATCTGTACAGTAACAGTAAAACATATAAGATTTGCTTTCAAAATGCTTCAAAATTTGGTTTGATCAAAGGTGTTTATGCATGCAATATTGTTTTGAGTCTGACTATTATTTAGACAAATGGTTTGTGACCACCAAGGTGTGACTGACAGTGTAAAATTCAGCCAAACATTATTTTATATTACCGGGACTCATTCACAAAGACAGTGGATATCTTTACTATTTAATTCCTTTGAGGATGTATTACAAAGTCAAGTATAACGTTGTACTTCAAACACTTGCTGGCACTCTGGTATGATCAATCACTTACCATTTAATGCAAAACTTAGTTAATAGTCCTATAATATTGGCTTCTATTACTTAAATGCTCAATATGTAATGCGTATATGAAGTAACCCAAGACATAACTACTTTCAGGGTCATCTCATAGTGATAAAGAAGTTGATACTTTAACTCCGGAAAAGTCTGCAGCTATGCGAGGCTCAACTGCTGCTCCTGGCACTGCGCTTGTGCCCCCAAGCGGTGCCACACCTACTATAGCCATGCCAGAAAGGAAAAGGAAACGAAAAGGTGAATATTCAATTTAATACTTTTTTATTAACAAACCCATGCATTGCTTCAATTATGGGAATACTTAGAGGAAAGCTAGATCAAACAATGGACCTGTTTTGGCTGACATGATACTGAATAATTTCAAATTGTTTTTTAAAAGCAAACTTTAATGTTGCTTAGTATTTTTAATAATTTTTAACACAATTCCAAATGTCACAAAAAATACTTGATATACTATAATACTTAGGTATACAGCTAGCTTTTAATATGAGTTTCACAAATCACAAGTGAACATGTGAACTGGAGGCAATTTTAATTAAGTGTAATAATCACATTATTAGTCAAGTATGAATTTGTCAACTATCCATTAGGGTAACAGGTAGGTTCCATTTCATATTAAATTCATGAATGAATACTAAAACAAACTGTAATAATTTCCAGGTGAAGAAGGTGTTGGCGGCGGAGGGGGTGGTGGAGGCAAACAGAGGCACAATTCATCAGACAAGAATATTAGGGAATATTTCTCAAAACACCCTTCATCAAGTCCTGTACGGCATGCTGGTGCCAAGTCACCGTCGCCACAGGGCGCCAATTATCCTATGGTAAACAAATTAAAATTTGTCTTAAATCTGTATAAAGAACACAAAGTGGAAAGTCACATGTATCAGGAGGGCTGGATTTGGGTGAGGACTTTGCCCAGCAAAGGCACAGCAGCGCTTAGGGAAAAATATCTGTGGTCAAATGGGGCTCAAAAGTATGATGCTCAATTGAAGTTCAGAATGACAAGAGACGGTTACCTATCTGTACACAAATGGAGATTCGTGCTTGAGCATTATCTAGAATATGTGTCATCATAAGCATATAAAAATATAAATGTGTGCATTACAATGTATGTAGATATCACAAACGGTATTTTGAAAAGGATGGCAAAAAGGAATATTTAGTAAAGTTTGTATCTATCTATTTATACAAGCTACTACAAGTAACAACTCCACACAAAATGGCACCCAAGATGTTATTATTACATTCACAAAAGTTAAAAATCATGTTTATAGGTGATCACACAATATGAGTCACTCAAGTGTAGATTCAAGCAACTTGCTTTCCTTAATTGGAAATTGTTGTTTCCTTAGACACAAACCATAGTTTGTAGGTATGCTGATGCCTACCTGTTTCTTACTATAATATAGGGTGCTTTTAACTTGTATAAGCAAGGAGGCAATAATAATAATTTTGTGTTCAGTACCCACCGTCACCCTCGTCGTTGCTGCCTGCTGGTGCCGCTGTTTTTTTAAGTTCGGCGACTCAGCAACGACCCCACACAACTGTTAAACAGGTAACAGCCCTGCCACCACAACAAATAACAACAATTTTACTTTTAATTATCTTGTAAGTTCACTGTTTATGTATTTTTGTCTATAGGTTCAAACAGAACTGACATGTCAAAGGATACAGGAGTTAGAAACTCAAGCATCTTCTGACTTAGAACTAAGAAATAATAAAATAGATGAATTAACAAGATCTAATGAAGAATTGAAACATCAAGTCAGCGCACAGAGCAAGGTACTAAGAGAATTTTATTACTTTTTACTTACATTTTTATAATCAACGAATTTTGTATAGTAACTTTTAAATTGTTGTTTCAGGTAATAGAGCAACATAAATCACACATCAATAAATGTATAGAAGTTGTAAAGAAATTGTTAAATGAGAAAAGCACAATTGAGAAGAAAGAGGCTCGGCAGCGGTGCATGCAGAACAGACTGAGGCTTGGTCAGTTTGTGACGCAGCGCGTCGGCGCCACGTTTCAAGAGAATTGGACTGATGGATATGCATTTCAAGAATTAACTAGGTGCGTTTGTTGACTCATTTTATATTTTGAATATTTTTCCCTCATTTTAGTCAAATACATTATTATTTATTATTATACATTTTCTAGTGACCTGTCCTTACCTTGTCACACGAACTGCTATAAACTGCATTAACAAAATAGTGAGTTTTACTAACATTACGTTTCCACATTTCACCAGGCGGCAAGAAGAAATAACGGCAGAAAAAGAAGAAATAGATCGTCAGAAAAAGTTGTTATTCAAAAAGAGGCCAGTGAACAACGAGGGTGGCGGCGGGCGAGGCAAGCGGGCGTCGAGTGCGGCTCCCAGCACGCCGCAGCCGTCGCCGCTGCACAACGGCACTGACGCGCCCACCTTCCTCAAGCCCGACCCGCTGCCCAGCATGACCTATCAGGAGTATTATGAAGCTGATGAAATATTAAAGGTAACTTGTTGTTTTGTAGCAGTTTAAACGTCAGCATCTGCCTTGCCTTCTCAAACTATGTTGGGATCGTTTTCCAGACTTACCAGATGCAGCTGAATACTAATAGTTATGCCTATCCGACTTCACAACTTAGCTACTGGCGAAGCATTTGTACAAAATGTTAATATGTCTATTTCTTTTACTTTTCTTGTTGAGACCTATATCTTTGTAATCGTTGTCATCTGAATGTTACGCCTATGCAAACGCGTGAAGCCATACTTGCAAGAGGCTGAATGTTCCCATTACTGCATCTATGACCTGAGGGCTGAGCCTTCTGTTCTTCTAGCCATCAGAAAGAGCCCCTACTCTCTTCTCTATGAATTGAAACATAATTCATATTAATAGCCTGTTCTGATTCTGTAAAAGAGGCCTTTTAGGCCCTCGAAACAGCATAAATGCTTCCCAGTTCATAGTCGCTATTTCAACTTGGTTGTTGATGGTACATTAAACCATTGCCACATCAATAAAATCAACTAAAAATAAAATAGTGATGATATGGAAGGTGGCAAATCCTGTATCTTGAATGTTGTTGCTAAGTGAAAGCACTTTTAATGTTAATAAGGCTTTAAACAGAACTGGCTTTTATATAAATCTAAAATGTCAAGGCTGACTTCAGTTTTTTTTTTTATGTTGACAATTTCAAAGTACTAAATTCTTGTTGTTTTGTTTCAGTTGAGACAGAGTGCACTTAAAAAGGAAGACGCAGATTTGCAGCTAGAGATGGAAAAGTTAGAGAGAGAAAGAAACCTTCACATTAGGGAACTGAAGCGGATACACAATGAGGATCAGAGCCGCTTCTCACAACATCCTGTGCTCTCAGATCGGTGAGTTTAACTTTTAACTATTATAGAAAAAGAACATAATTTCCATGATGTATTCAGACAGATACACAGTGCATACTTTTCGATGCACTTTGTCTAGTCTACCCCTCTTAAAAATAGCTGGCAGTTAGCAACCTCTACCACATTGCTAACTGACAGATATTTTATGACCATGGCAAAAAAAAAAACATTATAAAGCTGGACACTTGTTTAACCAACTGATTACTAGCAGTTTTGTGCTTTGGAAGCTGCAATAGAACAATTAAGTTGTTCATGTGATTTTGTGCAAGTTGCAGACCTAAAACACTATATTTTAAACACTAGGAAATCTAAAAGCAAATATTCACTCACAATAAATATTAAGATAAAATGTTTTGGTAGTAGATAACGTGATAACGACGTAACCCTGATCTAATTTATATGGTCTTACGAATTTTGTGTGTTTTTGTATTATGCGTTTATTTCGCGACCAGACAGAACTTGCAAAATTTTATTATTTTATCACTTTCTTGCTTGAAATGATGCTAAAACTTATGATTGCTGAACATCATCCAATTTATTTTAATTAAAATAATGTAGCTGATTCCTTCCGCTGCTTGACTATAAATACATTTAAATGAGACAAGTAGCTTACTATTATGGCAGGTGACATAGGACAAGTAACTGTAGATGAGTATAGGTTGCATAAAACACAAAATGGGTTACTTTGTTAACCACACATAATGTACTGTTATTATTGTTATTTAATTAGGTGTATTTAACACTGTAATATCATTACGTTTTTATCCCCAAAAAGAGTAGACTGATGTGTAAAGTAAACCTATTTCGTGTGATAGATGACTCACTTAATTGGGCAAATGTGTATCAACCATGTACACGGTCCAAACTCGGGGCAGCTATTGAGAATATGTTAATTGATAAAACTTGAAAATCAATACCAGCACCTCCACAATCACAAGACCAGTCACACTTGCAATTGTATAATATTTGACCACTGTTCATGCTAATATTCAACTTTGTGTACCAGGTATCTGCTGCTAATGTTGCTCGGCAAAGGAGGTTTCAGTGAAGTCCACAAGGCTTTCGACCTACGAGAACAACGGTATACCGCCTGCAAGGTGCATCAACTTAATAAAGACTGGAAGGAAGACAAGAAGGCCAACTATATCAAGTGAGTCTGTGTATGATGGCACACGTCATTATTCCCTTGTATTATATTATAGGTCCCAACTAATAAAGTTATACTACACTACAACTACTTGTTTCTATAGATATTCATCCCATTGATTATTACATAGATAGCTTATTAGAGGTTTTTATTGCTCAAGGTCTTTCACTATTGAGGAAAGGTAATATATTAGACAACATCATAAAAAATGATTACAATGCTCATGTTGCTCAAAATTAAACTTTGTTGCATGTAAAATAATAAAAGCACAATGCTTTTATCTAGTTAATATTAAATCTGGTGCCACTTGTGCTGTGTTATAATTTTCATGTACATAGGCGGACTTGATGTCAATAAACCATTCTCGATGAGTTCTACCATTTGTTTTTTTTCTGACAACTCTTAGTTTTAGGTAAAACTAAGAGTTGCCAGAACCGTTACGTTTTGCAATATCTCATGATGTTTGATGGCTTGTTACAGACATGCGCTGCGGGAGTACAACATACACAAGGCGTTAGACCACCCACGCATTGTTAAACTATATGACGTATTTGAAATTGACGGCAACTCCTTTTGTACAGTTCTTGAGTACTGTAACGGACATGATCTCGATTTTTATCTCAAACAGGTAAGTGAATTCGTCCTAATTTCTTCCTATGATACTTTGCAACCAAACCAAAGCTTAATGCTATGTCCAAATCAGTCAAAAGCGACTCTTTTGAGATCAATAAAAGTTGTCACCAGAACAACAATTTGATTTTGTTTGTATTTGAACATAAAAGTGATAGCAGATTAAAAAATAACTGAGAAAGGTCACAAAAGGTAGTTTCAGTCCACAGTTTCAGAACACTTTTAATAGTGGCTTCACAGAGACATCATTTTCTTTGTCATGCACAAATATTGATTTATATATCAATACTGCTCAAACTCAGGCCCTCGGGCCATAGTGTGCCGCCTGCACATTTGATTTTGACTGTCACAGCGGTCAGCTCGAAATTTCAGGTTTACAAAACAGATCATAAAATAATTTGTGTGTTATAAATTCATTCTCAATTATGGCGGTCATTTCGATTGGGTATAAGAATGAGTGAAATGGCAGAAATACTAAACCCCACTTCCTTTGACTTTGCTTTGCAGATTTTAAACAGACTTGTCTAAACTTATTATTCTGTGAGAAGTTTGAGCAGCCTTTATTTATATTATTTACAATTTCAGCACAAGACTATTCCTGAGCGCGAGGCTCGCTCAATCGTAATGCAAGTCGTGTCAGCATTGAAGTATCTGAACGAGATCAAGCCGCCAGTGATCCATTACGACCTGAAGCCGGGCAACATCCTCCTCACAGAGGGTAATGTGTGCGGCGAGATCAAGATCACTGACTTCGGCCTCTCTAAGGTCATGGATGAGGAGAACTACAACCCTGACCACGGAATGGACTTGACGAGTCAGGGAGCAGGCACTTATTGGTAAGTCAAATGTTCACTTTCTTTATTATTGGTTTCAACTTAAATATTACGATTTTTTTACTGTGATGGTCTGCACCCTCTCTGAATTTGCATTAGCGAATGTGACTTATTTATACATTCACAATGGCGGCTTGTCCAAGATGGCGGATACCAATTAAATTGGCGGGAGTCTCAAAGTCAGAAATTAACCAACTGAAAATAACTTGAATGTTTACCCATTCCTTACAAATTTTGAATTATTTTCCAGGTATCTGCCACCCGAGTGTTTCGTTGTCGGGAAAAACCCACCAAAGATCAGTAGCAAGGTGGACGTATGGAGCGTGGGAGTGATCTTCTACCAGTGCCTGTACGGCAAGAAGCCGTTCGGACACAACCAGAGCCAGGCCACCATACTGGAGGAGAACACGATACTGAAGGCGACTGAGGTGCAGTTTGCTAACAAGCCTACAGTCAGCAACGAGGCTAAGGTATGTTTAAACTTCACTTTAACTTCTATGTGAGGGTCCTCATTCCATTAATATTCTCATCATAATATAAATGTCGTGTCTTGGAGTCATCATCATCTTCCTGCCCTTATCCCATTCTATTTGGGGTCGGCGCAACACGTTTTCTTTTTCCATTCTTCCATGTTAGATAGTCGTTAGGGTGGAAAAAAGTCGTGTCTTGGAGTATTACATTGAAATTGATGTCAAGTGTGTAATGTCTGGACTTCATAAAAGTTAGCAGCCTAGTTTTACTGATAACTTTGCAACTGTGAAGTATTTGAGACATTTTTGTTTACCCCATATGTTTTTGTTTGCAGAGCTTCATTCGCGCGTGCCTGGCGTACCGCAAGGAGGAGCGCATTGACGTGTTCGGGCTGGCGCGGCACGAGTACCTGCAGCCACCCATGCCCAAGTCCCGGGGCGCGGGCGGCGCCAGCAGCGTGGGCGCGGGCGTGGCCGTGGCTGGCCCCGCGCCGCCCAGCGCCTTCAGCTCCAACATGTTCGGTGCGGGCTCGTCCTCCTAGCCGCGTCGCCGCCGCCCTCGCCAGCAGTCCATGCAGTGACTGCGGCGTCGCGTGTGTGTACATATGTGTGGAGCGCGACGGCGCAGTGGCCGCGGTGTCGTGCCCGTGAACACGTGTGGAGCGTGCAGCGCAGTGACTGTGGTGTCGTGCCGGTGTACATATGTTAGGAGCGCGGCGACGCAGTGACCGCGGTGTGGTGTCCGTGTACATACGTGCGGTAGTGCGGCGGCGCAGTGACCACGGTGTGGTGTCCGTGTACATACGTGTGCTGTAGTGCGGCGGCGCAGTTACCGCAGTGTGGTGTCCGTGTACGTGCGGTAGTGCGGCGGCGCAGTGATAGCGAGTCGCGCGCGTGTACATATGTGTTGTAGTGCGGCGGACGTTGACGCGTCGCGGCGCGGCGAGGGCCGGCGCGGGCGCCCGTGGCCGGTGTCATTCGACTCTCGTAGACGTACTTTTTAGTTTTGAAACTTTGTCAGTTAATATCCAGAGTTGTAAAATGACTAAATATCATTTACAGATAAATTGTTTAAGATTATGCTTATTGTTGACGACTGTATTTATTGAGCAGGTGATAAATTGTGATTCTCCATTTCTGAATGGTTTTATCCTTTTATCACTAAAGAGGAATCCTTGGGACTATCCCTTGCATATTATATAAGTTATCCCTATTAAAAAAGTTAAAAATATTATACATGCCTTTTATTTGGAGCTCTGCTTGTGACAAACTGATATTTTATTCAGTTTTACGTGGATATTACGGCGATTCCAATGACCACATGCATGTTCTGTTGCTAAGAATCGACATAGTGACTGCTATCGCCACTGGCAGCATCGATGACGTTGGCACGTGCGATGATACTCACTGTCTTTCTCGCGCTAGCAAATGACTTTTAAACGACACAAAAAGTTACACATGTTACGACGCATGTCTGCGCTTCCGTCCAGATGTGGTTCAACCCTAACGCTACGCTACGTGCTTTACCAACCATCCACGATCGATGCTTTTAATCTTTCACAGTCATACAAACCCATTCATCATCCCAATTATTTTACGGAAAACCCAAACGGAGGGAAGGAGTACCGTCGACATATCACTATCTTTTGGTATAAAAAAAAAGGATAAGGGACGCGGACCCATAGAAAGGTGGATTTTGAAAGTACTTGCGTATTCCCAAGTTGGAGCCCTAATTCAACGTCTTGGGGTGCAATGCAGTTAGCCAAGAAAAGAAGACTAGATAAGAGTGAGGCCACACGATGCGTTAACGGTGCGGTGCGGCGACCGAGCGGTGACGCAGCGTCATCCTACATACGAGTCACTATGCCATGTCACAGGATGCGTTGCGGCGCCGTGCGGTGTCGCACCGTGTGGCGTCAGTCTAATAGATTGTTTGTTTGTTGAATTTGTAATTGAAACAATGTGACGGTAGTTTTGCGCATGCTGTCACTGACTCTGGCAGGGCCACACTAACAAACTAAAACCAAAAGAATAGAATAAGAAGAGTAGAATACTTACTAAGACTGAGGCCACACGGTGCGGTGCGGCACTGCACCGCGGCGCCGCAACGAATCGTGTGACATGGCATAGTGATTTGTATTAGGCCGTTAACGCATCGTGTGGCCTCACTCTTTATACCTACCAAAAGAAACCGACTTCAAAACACAAAAATGTGAAAAAAACATCATCATCATCAAAGAATAAAAAAAAAAAAGCTTTTGAAACCGGTGGCGAAAAAAAACTAAAAACTGATGACGAAATTTAACTGTGATTTTGTTATTTTGCACTTTTTGTTGTGTTTTTGAAGGAAGTCGGTTTTTTTGTTTTTTTTTTGCAAAAATTTATTTTTTCCATTTTTAGTTGTAATAGGTATCCTGTATGGGCCGTATCCTATACAAATATTTACTACTAGCTGTTGCCAGCGGCTTCACCCGCTACAACTCGAAAATTATCCCACGGGAAGATAAAATCGGGATAAAAACTATCTGTGTAGGTACCAAGTACCAAATTTTATCCAAATCCGTTCAGTAGTATTTGCGTGAAGAAGCAGCGTTCCCTTAATATCAAAGCTTCAACTCTTGAGTTGAGAGATATTCAGATATCTAACCTGAAAGAATACAACCAAATATATACGTCCCCTTAGTATTTCATTATAGAACTAGCTTATGCCAGCGGCTTCGCCCGCGTGAAAATGACGATTTTCCATACAAACTTTCATCCCCTAACTCCCTTAGGGGTTGAATTTCGAAAAATCCTTCCTTATTCCTTGTCTACATTATAAAGGGAACCTCTGTGCAAAATTTCAGCTTTCTAGGTCCAAGGGTTTGGGCTGGCCGTTGATGAGTCAGTCAGTCAGGACTTCTCTTTTTATTTTTATAGATTATCCTCCAACCGTTAAGGAGTTGTACCTTGTTCCATCATCAGCTCATCAACATAAAGTGATAACTGCTACATGCGAATAGGTATTTGAAAAGCTTTAGAAAAAGCACGGAGGATTGCCCCATAAGAACTAGCTTATGCCAGCGGCTTCGCCCGCGTGAAAATGACGATTTTCCATACAAACTTTCATCCCCTATCTAACTCCCTTAGGGGTTGAATTTCGAAAAATCCTTCCTTATTCCTTGTCTACATTATAAAGGGAACCTCTGTGCAAATTTTCAGCTTTCTAGGTCCATGGGTTTGGGCTGGGCGTTGATGAGTCAGTCAGTCAGGACTTCTCTTTTTATTTTTATAGATTATCCTCCAACCGTTAAGGAGTTGTACCTTGTTCCATCATCAGCTCATCAACATGAAGTGATAACTGCTACATGCGAATAGGTATTTGAAAAGCTTTAGAAAAAGCACGGAGGGTTGCCCCATAGACTAGGTACTATAATTATAAATATGGTTGCCCTAGATTACTCTGGGATGCCATTATCACCAGTATTCACCAGGTTAACATACACAATAGCCTGAAAGAATACAACTATCGGTTCATAAGTACGTATAATATTGAAAGAATATTCTTTCAACTCCTAACCACTGAGGACTTGTAGCTTCGATCATCAGCGCATCCACAAGAGATTATGATTATCAGATGCAAATACATGAACAGCTTTAGAAAAAAAATATGGAAAACGTAACAAGTGCCAATAAAATTTAAGAGTTGCCCTCGATTTCCCTGGGATCCCATCATCAGATACTAAAAAAAAAAAAAAAACAATCATACGAATTGAGAACCTCCTTCTTTTTGGAAGTCGGTATAATAAATTATGTAGAGCTATGAAAGAGAGAGAGCTCACTATTATTTGTTTGAATGATACGATTTATACATCTATGGATAAGATTGTTGAACAGTGGCGCCATTGATACTTCATTCGTTCATTTTCGTTCAGAAATTATATTTTTAAAGTAGTTAATTATTGAATAGACATGTTTTATTAAAATATTATGTATATTAATTATAGTTTTAAATAAAAACAATAATATGTATAAGTAAACTTATGGTTTTTTAGAATATTTAGTTTCTTTCGAAAGGCTTAACTGTACTTGCCATCTAGTGACGTTTTTTTAATACTTTTAATTTAGTTCTTTTTAGTACAGAATTGTAGGTGCCGCCACAACCGCTCGTAACGGACTCCTTCCCACAGCTCCTTCCGGACCACAGAACTCAGAACATACTCTAACGAGTTCAGGACTCGTTTTCTAGTATTTTTTTTAATACCTGATAATGTTACTAGCACGGCACGGACTCATGGCACCATGGTATGAATTTATTATGATACAGTTTAGTAGGTATACTCCTATAAATATAATCTAATTCTTTTCATTGCCCTGTGTCCTTCACGCTGCAAATGTTTGCCGCGGGCGCCGGTAGAGCTATTTTCAGGGGATGCAGATCGACTTCCACAAAGTTAATTCCGTCACGCAATAAGTTTTATAGAAAAGCTCGCCAATTCACAGAACTTGGTTGCCATTTCGAAGGAAACGAGCTCGCATTGCACCTCGGATAGGGTCTATGTAGGTATACATTTTGCTCAAAGTATGGGCAAGCTGAGGGCAGCGGTGGTCCAGTGGTGGCGGGTTCGAACCCAGGCTGGCGCATTACTTTGTGTAATTTATTTCAGCACCACTTTTCTGGAAACCGACTTGTCCTAGAACCAAAATAAAATCGAAGACATGCGTGACATCTACCAATCCGCACTGGGCTCGCGTGATAGATTATAGCCCATTCCCTCTCATTGAGAGGAGGCCTGTGTCCCAGCAGAGGGAACATTAAATAGGCTGTTGATGATAATATAAGGGCAGGTATTCGGGGATCCGTTAAATTGGATGCGAGACGTACGGGACCAGTCAATGTGTTGACACTTGGGGGAGGCCTATGTCCAGCAGTGGACGTCTTTCAGCCGAAATGATGATGATATCGTAGTAGTAGTTGTCCCAGGGGCCCTGGGACAACGCCTACTATTCCGTTGTTCACGCCAGAATCAAAATTGTGTTTTATCATAAAAAAAGTAATCTTCAAAAAAAATTTGACATCCAATTCAAAAAATTGCAAGAAGGCGGACCAATTTTTTTGCATTCTGCCGAGGAATGTTTACTATGGTTAGTTTCTCTTGTGCAGAAAGTTAATACGTTATACAATTTCCGGAAAATGGCTATTCCTCGGGGGGGATCATGATCGCTCTGAACCCCTTAGGACCGCCACTGGGGCTAGGCAAATAATTCCAATTAATGATCTATCTTTGTCAGTGAGGTTCAGCCTAGGTCCATGAACATTTGACTGGGGTTCGTCAATGCCAAAGAAAGTTTATTTTGGATCACTTCTTCTTAAAATATCTCGTGCTGATAATCAAAGATTCGACGAACCATTAACCTTTCCTACCCGTTATTTACAGCGACCCTTGAAAGTTTATAAATAATCGGCATTAACCCTTTGAAAACCACAGTGCATTCACTTGCTTCTAATGTTATTTTTGGGCTTTGACTAACTAAGGACAGGTTCAATATACGCTAAGGGTTAAGTTCGAAGTTCGTGGGGAACAATCCGTGGTATCTTCACTACATATTATAAAACAAAGTCCTCCGCCGCGTCTGTCTGCCTGTCTGTTCGCGAAACTAAAAAACTACTGCACCGATTTTCATCCGGTTTTCAACTTTTCATCAATGGATAGTGTTTCTCGAATTTGTCAAGTTCCGAAATCTATGCGGGTAAAGCTGCGGGCAGCAGCTAGTCCTAAATAAATAAATGGTTGTACATAATAAAAGTCCATTGTCTGTCACCAATTAAATATTTTGTAATTTATTATTTACAAAATCCACCAGGCTCTATGAAATTTTATCCTAAGAGAATAAAATTTATGGATTTTTTATGGATAATTTATTTTTTAAATATTTTATATTTAAAGCCTTAAACGTTTTAAACTTACGTCAATTTCTGTGTTTAACCTCTTTGTTACCTGTCTACCAAGCCAGTTGAAGCCAGGACAATTCTTTTCACTGGGTTCATAAAACCTGTGACCCAGTTGAGTACTCCACGGCGATTTTAATTAGAGGGAATTTTCAAGCTTACGCTGGAATATAACTTCAATTCAAAAGTTTCCTGAGTAAACTGAGTTTGTAAGGATGATGAATCAAAAGGTTTCACGGAGGTTCACCCCGCAATAATTACGTCATAACAATTTAACGAAACGACTTTCGTTGTTGTTAAGTTTAAAACTGATTTAAAGTTGTGGTTTTGGTTGTTGAATTTGAATTATTTATAATTCATTTTAATTTGTTTAAGCTGTTTATATGGATAATAATTTAGTCATTTTGCTTAGGTAGGTACGCTTAAGTTGATAAAATTAATGAATTCATACTTAGTGTTAGTAGGTAACAATTTCACTTAAATCTTTGTTAGTAAACTTAATTAAGCACAAAAGAAAGCAAACAAAACATGAAATTAACATAATACTTATTCATAACAATGGGGCATATCGTTACTCAATACTTCATTGCTTACTATCTGTCTCTACAAGATTTTTTTCCAGCAATGGACTTAGGAGTCTCCTAAGTCTCTCCTAAGTTCATTGCTGAAAAAAATAAGCGACTCCAAGTTGTACCCAGAATAATTTAACAAATACGTACAATAGTTGCCTACTTACTAAATCAAATACTTTCAGAATATATACAAATACCTAACTAATTTCCCAAAATCCTCAGTTTGTACCACTTTAGTGGAATTGTAACATTAATAACTGAGGACGTCGGAAGACCCTGGGGACCCCAGCTCAGGTTGCTACTTTGTTTTTCTACTCAATAGTTTTCCGAGCCTCGTATTGGCACGTCTCTAGAGATTCTTATGTAGTTTTTACAAGTTACGAAGTTCGCTCATTAGATTTTTTTTTCGTTTTTGATTTATGTAAGGTAAACCTTTCAGGTTTATGTAAATAAATCCTTAAGGTACCTACCTATTTTGAAATAAGTAAGTAAGTATGATCACAGATTAGTATTATGATCAATTTAGGTAGGTATAGGGTAGTAGGGGTGTGGTGTGCAAGTAACGCTATACGAATGTGTAGAGCGATTATCCAATGATAAAATGAATCCTGGGTGACTATCTTCAAGGATGTTTCCTGAAATACTGAATAAAATAAAATATGATTCTAATTAGTCAGTCTGTTAGATTATCGAAAAATATTGGATTCGTAGGTATTTTTTGTTTTATCAAATAAGTAAAAATTGACGAAGATAAAACGCGTCAAAGATTTGAGTGGGGGTTTGTGACGTCACTCACCGGTAAAAAATGACATACCAAGTAATGCCTTTTTTTTTTTGGTGGGTGGAAAATCATCGAATAACCCCCCCCCCCCCCGCTCTTGGGCAGAGCGAAGGGGAGTGTCAGACTTCTACTGACTAAAAACCAAACCCATGTTCCTTCTTCGCCCTTGTGTCGGAGCCGCGTTATCCTTTCGACAAGCCACAGCCCCGACGGCGATGGGACCAACTAATGCCTTAGAATATGACGTCGCACGAGATTCAAAGCACCTGTATCTTCATTGTTTGCTTACGTGAAAAAAGAAAAATACGAGTTCAATATTTTTTGGTAAACTATCTGACGGACTAATTAGATTTTTTTTTGTTAACTACCCTATTCGCAGCATTTTATCGACTTTATACAATAATACTTACAATTTCCCTTATCCTTCCTTACATAGTATAAAACAAAGTCGCGTCTGTTTGCAGGGGCGTATTTACCCTAGGGCCATCCGGGCCATGGCCCGGGGCGCCAGCACGCCAGGGGCGGCGCGCCGCCCCTGCGGCGTAGCTACCCAGTCGCCCCTGGCCCATTGCATTTTTTTTGGTTATTGCGCCAGACATTCCACTTTTACTTCTCACCTTTTAAACATTTTCTTAACAATCTCAATTCAAGTTAACATAACAAAACCAGGTGGCAGCATCAGATTGTGGTTATCAGATCAGATAATTACTATTGTCACATGGACTACGTTGTAAAAATAAGGACAACTAATAGGCGTTTTTTCGAACTAACCTTACGTATATTCCAGTCTGCCTTATGCCGCCCCAAAAATCAAGTGTACAAGCACTATATCCTTCTAATCTGCCGCCCACCGTTTGCTTATCTCGGTAAAAAGAAAATCTTACCTATCTGGAATGCTAAAATTTTCTAGCTCGCTACGTTCGCTCTTACCACCGGGTTTTTTTCATTGTGCAATGAATTAATCCTCAATGCATTAGTAGTAAAAGTAAGTCAAATATTTTTATTGATATGACGAAAATCAATTACTTTTCCGAGGCAGGGGACAAAAATTATCGAGCTCGCTGCGCTCGCTCCTACATTTGCCCTCACGTCTGAATCATGCATAAGTTCTTAAAAAATTATCTATCTGTATGAATTGTTGAAACAAAATGTAATTTATCCGATGTGTCAAATTGTTTCAGCTCGCGGCAAACCCTAACACACTATTATATATATTGGCAATTAAAAGCAAAACAAATTGTAAAAAAAAATACTGTCTTAAATAAACCCGAAGTGTAACATTTTCAAATAATAAAAAAGTATTTTGACTTTTAACTAGTTCTCTTGGCAAATGATGAAAATAGAAGGGGCGGCAAAATCGCACGCCACGACACTGGGGTCGACATAGACGTTGAGGTCGTTTCCAAGGTCTACGACTCATTGATTTACTATATCCTCGAGACACTTCAGAAAAAAAAATCACAATGTAAAAAAAAACAATCATTGTTTGTTTCTTGACTTCTGGGGCGGCAAAAGTTATTGGCCATGGCCCGGGGCGCCAAATTTTAAAATACGCCCCTGTCTGTTTGTTTGTTTGTTTGTCTGTATGCTTAAATCTTTAAAACTACGCAACGGATTTTGATGCGGTTTTTTTTAATAGATAGAGTGATTCAAGAGGAAGGTTTTAATACCTTTTTTGTACCCGTGCGAAGCCGGGGCGGGTCACTAGTTGAAAATAAATGGTAAATTTAAACCACAACTTTTAGCAGTGGACGGGTTCTTCTATATCTTCCTGATACTATACTTTGGTTTTCGGTCAAAAACATAGCATCTTTTTGAAGTAGCAAGACTTCTATGTGTGAATATTATTTATTTAGCGTAAAAAGGACTACTGGAGCACCCTTCGGCAAAGGCATAAAAAAATAAGTTGACCTGGAAAAGTCCTCTTCAATAGAAAAAAAAAGTTTTGCATTTACGGTTTCACACGGAGTAGAAAGGGTAGCTTTGTTTTTCCTCTGTATGAATGGTCCTCGTGGGAAGGCTCAGAGCGGAGGGGTGGCACGGTGGCGCCCCCTGGGGGATGAAATGCTCATTGCATTCGTGCACCAGCCCTGAAGTGCGCCTTTATTGTGCGAGTTATATGTTGCCAACACTTCGACTGAGTGTGATAAACTGTTTTATGAAAACATTTTGTTACTATAAGTAATAAAGGATGCTTTCCTATTATTTCGCAACCTTTGTTTGTCATCGTCCTTGAGTTACTTCGTTACAACGTGAATTTTAATTACAGTTACGAGTACATAATAAATGAAAAATGTTCACAAGGTAATAAATATTTTGAAAGCTTTTTAACGTAGAAATCTAAAAATAAATTATTTTGTATTTGGTTTTTAAAGGTGCTTTAATTGTACGTATTCATTGCTGAATTCAAAACTCCTCCTTTTTGTTTGTCGGTTGAAAAATAGAGAACATAGCTGTTACGCAATTGTATATTGGTTTCATCTACTTACAATAAACAAATTAATTGTTAGAAATCAGTTCCTGAGATAAGATAAAAATAAAACTATTAATCTGCAGATAAAACATACCTAGTGGTACCAACCTATATGTAAAAAGTACTTAGTTGTAACTTACGTAAAACTGAAAAAGTAAATAGTTTTAAATTATGATTCATTGATATAACAGGTTAAATACAATTCTACAATTGATGGCAAAAGATTGCAAAAAATTGCCAAAACATTCCTTCGAGCCGGATTTGAACCAGCGACCTATGGATATCAGCACAGTCGTTCCTCTACAGTCCACCGCTCTACCAACTGAGCTATCGAAGGCATGACTTTCTACTTCAAATTAAATACTTCTTGTTAAGCGAACGAGCGAAGAATGTAAAATACGTTGTATATTGTGTAACCAACTAGTTACTTGGTATATTTATGAGCTGCTTATCGTTTTAATACCAATCGAAGGTGATCTTTGTGTCAATTTTGTTGTTTTGGTTATGTATTAATAAAATTAATTGTTGTCCTGAAAGAATAGCACACATTTTTTGTTTCTCGGATTTAGCAGATCCATACTATACTAATATATACTAATATATACTAATATACTAATACTAATATACTAATAATATTATAAATGCGAAAGTAACTCTGTCTGTCTGTCTGTTACTCTTTCACGCCTAAACGGCTGAACGGATTTTGATGAAATTTGGTACAGACATAGTTTGGAACTTGAGAAAGGACATAGGATAGTTTTTTTTTTTTTTTTCGCGAGATAAACCAAAAATCTGCCGGAAGTCACTATTCCACGCGAACGAAGTCGCGGGCAAAAGCTAGTGTGCTATAAAGAAAATCACTTAGCATACTTAATTAGGACTTGATTTAAGGTCTGACGAACAGGAATGGTAATTGTTCCTCGCTGACGAAGGGATACTTAGCATAACCGAGCAGCAAAGTGGAAGTTCTGGTTACCTAAGCAGACGTTAGTTTGAATGTGAAATGAGGAGCAGTATGGGATTACGTCCAACGGTCCAACATCTTCGCAGAGTCGTAGCTTTCTGTAGCAAAAGTATTCGTCGGTCACCGAATTCGTTAAGTAACCAAGTAAATTATGGGACTACGCTCCTCGAATACGATTACGGAATAATACGGTTTACCGGAGTCTAATTTGGATGGACGCCGAAGTGGGAATGTTTGCAAGTTCTAATTACGGGCGAGCAACTTCAACCGTAGGATTAACCCGAGGAAGTACGCCCAGTAAATACGGCATTATTTTTGATTTACTGCGAAACTTTATTGCTATTCAAGAAATCGAATCAACAAGCAATGTTAAATAGCAAAATTGATGACAGGCGAAATTGGATTTGCTTGTTTGCGTTACGCTGCAAGGAGAATTTAATAGGAGGAAATATCGTTGAGAGCAAGTCAACTAGATCAGGAAATCAAGTCGTAGAAATGAGATTTGGCCGTATCCTGTCAGTTTGTTTGACAATGGCGTGGTAATGTGACATCGCTGGCTTCGTAGTCGTTTTGTATTCATGCATTCGTCCTAGTTTCCTGATTGACTGTTAATTGGTCCGTTCCACGAGTCCATGAGTAATTTGCCTGAAAGCGTTTGGCCGGCTTTGTGACAAGTTATTGCTCATATCGTAATGAAAGTTGGTGGCAGTGCCCCCGCCCCTCGCCCCTCGCCACCCAATGATTAACGTGCCTGCTAATGGGAATGTTCACCACTCGTTTTATTCAATTAATTAATGTCGTCTGGCATAAGCTTTGAATGGACAACATTAACAGGCCGCTTCTACGAGTATAAGCTGTTAATGGCAAACTTATTGGATGCAATTAGTTTATTACGATTAATCAATACAAGTCCATAAGAGTGAAATCGCCAATCCCCCATTATCTGTAGATTTTTTTTTGTAAAAAGTATGAAAGTGAAAAACATCTTTACAGATTACAGATAACTACCTACTATTCATTGCATAAGTAGTTACAAGAAGTTTATCTACTGCCCTACAGTGGACCTATAAGCATCTAAAAAACACATAATCCACCTCAGCCTTGTAATAATACCTAAGGTCCTAAGTAACGAGTCTGTGCCTGATGGCTGCTTGCAGATATCAGCAGTAACGTGTAAAGTTTATATGAGCACGCATATCTCCCTGATCGTTTTATGAGGCCAGTAGGCTGCTAAATGGTACTTGCCGACCTACCTCTGCTCAATAAACACTAAGTTAGCCTGTTAGCCTTCTGTCATCTTAATATAGTTCTAACCTAAGTAACTGGAGTTAAACTGAGAGTTACGTGATGTCTTAATTTACGTAATAACTGTTGCCAACGTCCTATAATCGCGCGAAATTATTATAATAGTAGATTATTAACCAAGGGCTGTATGACATCAATTGCATACGAGGTTTTTGGCACCTGAGCGAAGCGAAGGCGCTAATTAACCCGAGTATGCAATTGATGCTTACGCCCGAGATAAATACTCTGCTTTACATATCGATTGTGAGGTAAGTAAACAACAAGACAGCAGGTTTCAATGAACATTTATTAAGAAGAAAAAAATGTGTATTTAATTAAAATAATAATTAATAGTAAAATTATTACAATTTGTAAGAGATATGGTCACGTTCTTTTTAGGTATATTTATAGTTTGTACTAGTAGACTGCCTTTTTTTTTTCACGCACGCAAGCGCGTCAAATCTTGCTGGCCAGTTTGATTTTTAAATCGATTCCATCTAACATACGATGTGGAAACAAATAGTTCCATATTTAAAATAAAATCTTTATAAAATAAATTGTCTAGATTCCGATTCGAGTAGGTAATTAATCGATACCGAGAAAAAAAAATTAACTTTTTAAAAATATTCTTCGTGCAGTATGAGTATGACAGTTCTTTTTTCAAATTTCAAAACCTATGCTGTAATGATAGTCATACACCCCGGCATTCAGGGGTGTAAGTTTTACTTACAGAGCAAGAGATATGAGAGAGAGAGAGATAAGAGATAAGAAGAAGAGAAAAATCCAGAGAGATTAAGAGATATGTAATAGTACATTACTGCAGAATCCAGTAAGTAAGCCTTCCTGGCCAAGTATGAGTTAACCGGACCGAACCGCAGGTGAGGTCTGGTTATATACGAGGCCAGGATGGCTTTCTTACTGGTTGAGGTTTGTATAATGCTTTTCTCAAAAATTAAAGAAAGTTTAACAACAAATTCGTTTAATTAATATTGAAGGTTACATTCATATGTGAAAAACACAATAGCACTTTTTGGCCGACCCGGGAATCGAACCCAGGACCTCACGCTCTGCAGTCGAGCTTGCGACCACTAGACCAACGAGGCAGTTTAGGAAACAACTTTAGAAAAAACTTTTTAATAAACTGAAATTACTAAATACAATCATAAAATCCCACACTATACTTCTACAACATTACTAAGTACAAAACGCAACGTATAAAATGGCTGTTTAAGGTTCCAAAAATATATGTATCTCATAAAATGTCATACCAAAAAGAGAGATAGATACCTATATATTTGGAACCTCCCTTCTATAACCATGTTATAATGGCTAAACTCTAATCTGTGTCTGGTACTATGTTTTTTTTTCTAAGCAGATCTAAAGAGGATGACCTAGTGTCCAGTAAGTAAATTACATACTTACTTACTGGACAGTAGGAGATTCCAAATTTAAAATCTCGCTTCTTACTGGACAGTTGTGAATAAGTCTCCGGTAAAGTTCACTTTCTGGATACTTTTTAGAGATGTTATGGCAACATTACATACCATTTTTGAGAAAAATTGCAAACAGAATATACTTAAATTTTATTTATTTGTAAGGATTTCAGTACCACCAATTACAGTTGATTAAAGGATTAAACTCATTTGTTTAAAGTAGGTACCTATGTGTTTTGCCAGAAGGGTCGTGGAAAACATAAAAAGCTTTTGTTGGAGGGATTTCCTCTTATTTTCACACAACAGGAAACAGAATTCAAAATTACATCTTATTACAAAAACGAATATCGAAAGGTTTTTGTGAATTTCGGCCTTATCCGAATCGCAAAGGGATATCACATAATCTGACATAACATCACGCATGTTGTAGCTTAGAGCGTAATATATTATTTATTTATTTAAACTTAATGCACACGAGTGGTATGTACATAGGCGGATTTAATGCCACAAGGCATTCTCTACCAGTCAACCTTATGGTCAAATAATACAGCACTGTGGTAGAGTACAATAGTACATTATGGTACAAGTGTGTAACGTTGGTGATTACCGCCGAGGCGCCATTGAGACCCGAGCCGTCAGGTGAGGGTCTTAAGAAAGACGAGGACGGTAATCATCAATACACACGTGTATCATACAACGTTTTTCAACACACTTGTGAAGAAAATAATACTAAAAAGTCATCTTCAACAGTTAAAACGAGTAATAATTTTTTTTACAATACCTATCGGGAAAAATTAATCGGTTTTCCTATGCGCGCGCTTCTACAGTTCGACCAACTTATCTGTGCATGCGAGAAAGCACGGAACTAAAATAAATGTACTAAGTTTGACGTAGCGATGCATTTTTTCTTGACCAGTGGCGCCACCATGAAATTCACACTTAAAATGGTCATACAGTCATACTGTAACAATGGCAATCGGCCATAGCTAGACTAAATGAATGAGCGCGATAGAGTAGAGCCACGTATAAAATGAGGAAAAAGTTTTCTTAATTAGAGAGAAAATAAAAGTTATATTATTTGAGTGAAAGTTTTATTTAATAAAAACGTACAAGTTGAAATTATCTATTTAAATTCAAATTTGCATGAAATGAGCAAGCACTAAGTACATTAATTTATTTTTACTATTGAACACGATCTTTTTTGTATCGAAACATTTTTATGAACGTAGCGCTAACTCAACCAATAAAATTTTAAAAAAAACCTATAACTCACTAGTGAATAATAGCAATGAAAAAGTCACAGTTTGATTATAGGTGTCATTATTGCCTAATTGCGGTGAAATTATAGCCACTTATGAGCAAGTGTGTTGAAAATAAATAAATTTATAAGTTTGTATCACCAATATTTTGCCATAGTCGAGTCAGATTCATAATCTTAGGAAGTGATAAAGCTCTATTTATCAATATTATATGAAGATGATACTTATAGGCACTACTAAGTACATTTTCAACACACTTGCTCATAAAGTGGCTAAAATTTCACCGCAATTAGGCACATAATGACACCTATAATCAAACTGTGAATTTTTCATTACTATTATTCACTAGTGAGTTATAGGTTTTTTTTTTTTAATTTAATTGGTTGAGTTGCTATGTTCTTAAAAAAGTTTCTATACAAAAAAGATCGTGTTCAATAGTAAAAATTAATTAATGTACCTAGTGCTTGCTCATTTCATGAAACTTTGTATTTAAATAGATAATTTAAACTTAGTACGTTTTTAATAAATAAAACTTTCACTCAAATATAATTTTTGTTTTCTCTGTGATAAATAAAAATTTGAATTCTCCATTTTGTACGTGGCTCCAAACACTATCCACGACAAGCAAAAAAAAAAAACCTCTTTTAGTCTATGGCTGATCGCTTATAAAAAAACAATATTTTCCCGCTACTGCGAAAAAAATACACAACTCGTTTTCACTGTTATTATAGTTATTTTATTAGTTAAAATGTCTAGTTTTGAAGAAAATGATTCATGTTGTACACCGCCCGATGTAAGATTTGAAGCCCTTCGTTATGGAAAATTTGCTATCCGAGAACACCAAAGAGAAATATCTATTAGCGTACCAAAATTTCAAGCAGTGGCAAAACACCAAGAAATCGCAGTCATTTTCTGAAAATGTGTTCTTGGCGTACTTTAAAGAATTATCTTCTAAGTACAAACCTAGCTCTTTGTGGTGTATATGTTAAGGACCAAGTGATAAATTGGGCAGTATACATAATGCCCGGTCATTATGAAAAATGCCCAATATGAAAGTGCAATTTGATAATAATTATTCAAATAATCAAATTGACTGGGCATTATACATATTGCCCATCATCTTTTGGGCAGAGTAATACAAACACATTTAATTACTATTTTTTTATTGTTATTGTCATTTAACTTAAAATAAACTAAATATTAAACAACTTAAATAATCGGTTTGTAGGGTACCGAACACGTAACTAGGAAAACTTGGATGCAAGAGCGAGCGAAGCGAGCTCGGGACTTGGGGCACCCCGACACGGACAGGTTAGGTTAGAAGGGGATGGCGGGGTCGCTAGAGCGAGCGAAGCGAGCGAATAGACCCCGCCATCCCCTTCGTGGTTATTTTTTTTAAAAACCACAAAAACAATAGCGCTTGAAGTCCGCCGCACGAGCCGCACGCTGAATGGCGGTCTCTGATTGGTCAAAGCGTGTCACGCCACGCGTACCTACTTCCCCCGCCCTCGCACCGCGTCAAATATAGCTTTATTATCAAATTGCCCAATTGTCATGTAGCAATATAATAATGACCGTGCAATGTGATAAATAATGACGTTAAGATAGTAATTAATCACTTAGCCCGATAAAGCTAGACATTATTCATAATGCTCGCGCATTATTAATAATGCCCGCATTAGTCACCTGGTCCATAACATATATATACTCAATGACTCAATGTTAAAAAGTACAGTCCGAACGAAGAATGGAGTGGACTTAAAAACATACTCTAATTTGTCAGCTTATCTAAAAAGACTGTCAGATGGATTTAGAAGCAAGAAATCAAAGGTTTTATCGTTTAACGATGTTGAAGAATTTATAAAAGATGCTCCAGATAACCAATATCTGGTTACTAAGGTTAGTTAAACTAATTTTAAATATCTATCTTCAGCTTCAGCGTGTTGTGTGTTAAACTTAATAATATTTTTTTTCTTTTTTTCAGGTTGCTTTAATATTTGGTGTAACTGTAGGATACAAGAATTAGGGCCTGTTTCACCGGTTACGGATAAAGTGTCAGATAGTTATCTGACAGATAGTGCTATCTACCAGATAAAGGCTGCTGATAACTTTTTTCTGTTTCACCATCAAACTCCCTGATAAATTATCTGGTAGTTAAAGATATCAGCCACTTACTAATTAACGGAACGGCAACGTCGCATTTTTCGTTCCGATTCTACTACGTACGTCGATCGAAGACCAAGGTAATCGGCCCAACAGCCACACGAACAACTTCAACTTCATAAAATAACCTCTTTAATTTAATATTTGTTTCGTTAGTATTCTAAGAACAAGGGATTACGCTACGATATTATGATGTCGCTAATATGTAGTTCGAGGGCTTTTCATCACTGTGCTTTTCATTACGAATACAAGTGAAGTTGACGGGAATAGGCTTGTCCCCAATTACCTAAATCGCTTGATGACAATAATAGGCTTGGTCTTAATTAGATTGGTTGATGGCAATAGGCTTACTCCTAATTACACCCGTTGCTGGCAATAGGCTTGCCCCCAATTACATCGTTTGATGGGAATAGGCTTACTCTTAATTACATTGATTGATGGCAATAGGCTTGCTCTCAATTACCTAAATCAGTGGATGGCATTAGGCTTGCTCCTAATTATATCGGTTGATGGCAATAGGTTTTGCTCCTAATAAGATTGGTTGATGGCAATAGGCTTTTACTAATAACATCGGTTGATGGCAATAGGCTTGCCCCTAATTACATCAGTTGATGGCAATAGGCTTGCCCCTAATTACATCAGTTGATGGCAATAGGCTTGCTCCTAATTACATCGGTTGATGGCAATAGGCTTGCCCCTAATTACATCAGTTGATGGCAATAGGCTTGCTCCTAATAACATCGGTTGATGGCAATAGGCTTGCCCCTAATTACATCAGTTGATCGCAATAGGCTTACTCTTAATTACATTGATTGATGGCAATAGGCTTGCTCTCAATTACCTAAATCAGTGGATGGCATTAGGCTTGCTCCTAATTATATCGGTTGATGGCAATAGGTTTTGCTCCTAATAAGATTGGTTGATGGCAATAGGCTTTTACTAATAACATCGGTTGATGGCAATAGGCTTGCCCCTAATTACATCAGTTGATGGCAATAGGCTTGCCCCTAATTACATCAGTTGATGGCAATAGGCTTGCTCCTAATTACATCGGTTGATGGCAATAGGCTTGCCCCTAATTACATCAGTTGATGGATTGCCATCAACTGATGTAATTAGGAGCAAGCCTATTGAGGCTTGCTCCTAATTACATCGGTTGATGGCAATAGGCTTGCCCGTAATTACATCAGTTGATGGCAATAGGCTTGCTCCTAATAACATCGGTTGATGGCAATAGGCTTGCCCCTAATTACATCAGTTAATGGCGATAGGCTTGCTCCTAATTATATCGGTTGGTGGCAATAGGCTTGCCCCTAATTACATCTGTTAATGGCAATAGGCTTGCTCCTAATTACATCAGTTGATGGCAATAGGCTTGCTCCTAATTACATCGTTTTATGGCAATAGGCTTGCCCCTAATTACATCAGTTGATGGCAATAGGCTTACTCCTAATTACACCCGTTGCTGGCAATAGGCTTGCCCCCAATTACATCAGTTGATGGCAATAGGCTCGCTCCTAATTACATTTTTTGATGGCAATAGGCTTGCACCTAATCACATCGGTTGAAAAATAAAAAAAGCTAATTGGCAGGAACCATAATGTTGACCATGATGTTTCATTTCCTCGCAATCGAAGTGAAAAGTAGAGTGTTTTCGTTCCCGATTTGAAACTTTATTTTATCTGTCAGATAACGTCTCTATCGGCCACTTGATTCGGCTGATAACTTATCCAATACTTTATCTGCTAGATATTTCTATCCGAGACCTGTGAAACCAAAAGTTGTAGTTTATCTGGCAGATAAGTTCCTGATAGGCTATCAGGGACTTTATCAGCAAGTGGTGAAACCGGCCCTTAACAACTATAACTGTAAAAGACATACAGAACCATGGCCAGTAATCTATCTGAAGAGACCGCTACGCCATCAAAAACAATTAATTATAATTTTACTAACTGCACATTTACTAATTGTTTCTATAAATAAACTTTTTATCTACTAAATAAAATGTTTTTTCTTGTGTTAATAAGCTATTGCATAGCTTCGCCTTGAGCGTGGAGAGCGAATCCAGAAATTCCGAAACGAAAATATTTCAACCAGGTTGCTATGGTTACGGAAAATAACAAGGTTGCCAACTGAGGTTGTCTAATTAAATAATTGATAAAAAATGCTATGCAATAGCTTTACCGCGGCAGTTTCCGAGTGCCACACGTTTTTTTTTATTCGCAAGTGTGTTGAAAAACGTCGTATGAATCGTATGATACACGTGTGTATTGATGATTACCGTCCTCGGCTTTCTTAAGACCCTCACCTGACGGCTCGGGTCTCAATGCCGCCTCGGCGATAATCACCAACGTTACACACTTATACCATATGTAAGAAAACTGCTGCACTTCAGTACATAAGAGCGTTTATTCTATTATTTTATAAAATATTCTGGTTTTAAACAAGTACTATAACAATGAATAATATATTATTTATGCCAAGATCTTTACGAGTACAATTCAACAATTACGTACTAAAATCAAAAAGCCCGCCATCATCCATAGACAATTTTTCACCCAACCCTATGTTTCTTGGTGTTGCCAACACATTTAGTAGATTGTAATAAATAATTGTTACAAAAATTACTTAAATTATAATCTTAAACGCAATAAATCTCTTTTTCACATCAAAACCTAACACTCGTCCATCCTGACAACGTGTATGTCCTCATACACGCTCTCAAGAAAATACAAAACCTAACACTCGGTTCAGTACATTATTGTAATAATTAAGCTACAAGCAACACAATAAAGATGTTATCGAAATACATATAAAACTTATATAAATCAAATGAGTAAAGAAAAAAAAAAACTCTATTATCTCTCTCATAATAACTAACTTACATTTTGGAGTCCCCACACTTTCCAGTCTTCCAACTTTTGGAATTCCCCATAAGTCTCCAACTTTTGAAGTCCTCCAACTTTTGGAGTCCCTAACATTCCAACTTTTAGAATTCCCCCTTGCGTCTCCAACTTTTGGAGTTCTCCAACTTTTGGAGTTCTCCAACCTAACATTCCAACTTTTGTAATTCTCTCTTGCGTCTCCAACTTTTGAAGTTCTCCAACATTTGCATGGAGTCCCTAACATTCCAACTTTTGGAATTCTCTCTTGCGTCTCCAACTTTTGGAGTTCTCCAACATTTTCATGGAGTCCCTAACTTTCCAACTTTTGGAATTCTCTATGTTCCTTTATATAAAACCATTCTTAAAAATAACACTACTCACTTTCAACAACTTATAGTGCATTTTAAATAATTTACGACCATATTTTACGAAAATCATGTTAATACAATAACAATAGGCATATGTCCAGCAGTGGACGTCGTTTGGCTGAAATGACGACAATAAGAATCCTTCGGTAAAATGTACCTACTAAACTACGGAATTAATCACTAGAAACTTAACAATTACTATCAGTTTCATCATCATCTCCTTCATTCTACTTTCGTGAAGCTCTAAAGCAGCTACATGAACCCATGGTAACATTCGATTAGCGGCTACTACCCTATTACCTCCGTTTATTCTTTATGGTACTTAATCAGAGAATTGGGGCTGATTCATATCAATCATTATCAAGCGACGCATCTACGCCTTATAGACCTACCGAGTACTTTTTTTTTTGCATTTGCTGTTTTATTACAAAATTAAGTTTACGTTAAATTAAAGTTTGACAGCTGTAAAAAGTCACGAGATTGAACGACTTTGTACCAAACGAACACTGCAAAAGAATTCCACAGAAACTAACAAAGCTAGTGTCATTATTCAGTTCGGTTTCAGCAAAGAAGTCATACATTTCCAGCATAGGTCTACAACACTAACTAACTAACATTGACTGTAACAAACAGCAATAGATCGAATAGCCTTGCCCTGTCAGAATTAGTTATAAACTCTCCTACTCGAATCTGGTTAATATCACGACTATTAGGGAGTTTTGAAGAGACAGACCTACGCATCTGGTACAAGGACTCGATTCACAATCTTAACGACTATTGTTCCCATTAACGATATTGCTATTGACCTAGGTTTGACACAAAGGGTAAAGAAAATGATAAACTAAGAGGCCTTAAATCGACAACCGTTTGACTCAGTATAATCCACCAGCCACTACACAATGCTGATGCGGCTTACCTTACATCTTGCCATGTCATAATGTACACACGCAAAGAGGCTCTACTGAAACTTTTACCGAAGCTCTTCCATATAACATCACGTTGTCGGGCACACTAACTTAGACCACATTATATTAATAGCTCTTTGTTTTTATGAAAATTGCATTTTATTTTTGACATCAACGTTCATGCATTGTATTGATTTATGCGGTAGTCTTATTTACAACAACGTGAGGCATTTCTGTGAAATTTTGACGAACTAATAATAGTCCTCCTGACCGTTTTTCGGTCACGGCGACCAATCTTAGCAGATTAGCCAACTGCGCGGAAGATATTATAGTGCACAAGTGTGTGCACAGGCAGGTGCACTCTCTGTTCCTTTTCCTCTCATAGTCCTCAGGGATGGCAATCCGACACGACCAGAGAGAGATCAGGCGCAGGACCAACGGCTTAACGTGCTTTCCGAGGCACGGGGGTACTATACCGCCAACTTCCAAACTCCGGGCTACTACTGGGAAATTTCTAATGAAAAACCCAAAAGCACTTTTTGTCCGACCCGCGAATCGATACCAGGACCTCATGCACAGCAGTCGTGCTTACGACCACTAGACCAACGAGGCAGTTGACGAACTAAAACAGGTATTATATCCAAGTATTTATCGCTCACCACACGGCAAGTAATTTTAGCGAGCACCTCATCTACAGAAAGTTTGTACGCGATCATTCTGAAGTCTTAGTTTCAATGCAAGAGACTCGGTAATCAGATACTACGCTATCAAAATTTATTAAAGATTTCACATTCTGACCATTAATTTTTTTATTATTTTTTTTAAATGAATTTTAAAATTTGGTTTAGATGCTGAAATAAGCAAAGTTTGCTTGGTTTAGTAGTTTTGCTTAACTTTGCTCTTGTCAGAATGAGAATAACATTTATCAGCACTATGACCAACTTTATTACACTTACAAGAGGTTTTGGACAATTGGAGTAAATATGTCCCTTTTCTTTGCAATTAAAACAATGAAAAGTTGAAGAACCATTCGTTTTGGCTGTTGGCTTAGCATCTATTAAGTCTGAATCATTCCCTGATCTGAATCGAGAATTAGCAACGCGTTCGTCTACATTATAATCTTTGCTGCTCATCAGATACTGCAATAATTGATCGGGATGACTGCACTTTAATGCCAAAGCCGCAGATTTTAGTGACTTATATCACCAATACCGTAAATAATACAGTCAACCGCGCGTTTATCGAAAATGTCACACTGATTTAAGAGAGCCAATTTTTATCATAAAAATTGTTTTCATTGGGTTCGTTGTATCTACTTCTTCGCTTCAGCATTACTTCTAGGGTTTGGCCATAATTTTGTTCGAATGGGAATGCACTTAGTAACTTTTCTTGCCAATCAGGCCACGTAAACAAAATAGAATTTAAACATTCGTACCAAGTTTTGGCTAATTCCTGAAGTTTTTGCATAGCGTGCTGAATGGTTGTGTTCTCGTCCCATCCATAAACAGAAGCGCACACGTTAACTTTCTTAAGCCATACGTCAATACGTTGGTTTTTCAATGAAGGGTTAAACTCTGCTAAAATATTCTTAGAATCACTACTACGGTACATTGGTGTAGTTGTTGATGGCTGGGACGCGAGTTGTTTAATAGAACTTAACAAATGAGCTATACTTTAATACTAAAAGAAACGCTACTTGATCTCACAGGTTGTTCCACATTATAAGAAACATTATCATAGTTGTTGCGATTATTTGTACGATGACGACTTGACTTAGCAGTCTTCGCGATGTACGGAAGATTCACGAGAACATGGACTATGCCGGCGCTTTGACGATAAACGATTACGTGCTCTGGTCACCTTGTTTTCCTAAGCGTTGAGGCGCTCCCGTTGTTGTTCTAGCTCTTTCTCGCGTAGACTTAACGAAGTAGGGCTCCGGCGAAGACTGCGGCCGCGACTTTGACTTAGGAGTCTCCTCGTACTGCCACCGCTACCCGCTCTCGATCTGGCTTCAGCTGCATGGCGACTTCGAAGGCGCCCGTGACTGCCTCGCCCAGCACTGCTGTTGTCCTGCGCCGCCGATCGCGCTTCGGTTGCATGGCGTGTTGGACCCCATATTGGTGTCGACAAGCGCCGCGATGTAGGCCGGGATCGGTAGGATAGGGCGATCGAGCAACAGCTCGATCGCGTGGCATGGTTCAGAACCGAAAACAGAAATAAAACTACGTTTGAAAAAGACCAGACCAACAACATCATAAATGATATAAAAAAAGTGATGTTGCGTATTTCAAATATCTCTGAGATCAAAAATAAGAAAAACATTCCCCCCTTTTAGCCACCCCGTACAAGGGATAAGTATCAAGGGATATACAAAAATTCATTCAAAAATAGCATTCATTCACGCATTATTCATGTAACATTAATCACGTGGTAGTTAAAAGTTGTGCATAAACCATTGATATAGAACTAAAGATAGGGTCGTCCGAACATTTTGCTCGATGCGTTCCCCATACAGAGAAACACCGACGCCATCTTTAAGAACTACTCAGGCTGCTCGTAAACGTAACCTTGTATGAGCGGCGTGGCGTGGTATTATCGACGTATAAAGAAATTAAATAAAGCTTTCAATTTAAAAAAAAGTATGTTTATTGCAGTTTTTTATACATATTAATAATAATAATAACATTTTTATTGGCCTTCAAATAAAACTTTTTTTTTAAACTTTTGCTTTTTTGTTATTTTTGACATATTTTCTATTTTGGATTCATTCACATTATAATTTGCTTCTAATAAACAAAAACAATAATAATTGGTTTTGTTTGTAATTAAATATTATTGTAATTAATTAAATCTTTTCATTTCATCGGCTACAAGCCTACAACGCACGCCGCTGCAAAGTTATGTCGTATAGCCGTACGGCGCGTGGGGGCGGGGCCTAGCGTCGTCTTTGCCAAACGTCAAGACAAATAAGTTGGGAAGAAAACTGTTTTATTTAATGTTATAAGTTGATTTACTGACATATTTTTGACATAACGGTGGTATGAAATGTTATATTTTTTTTGTTGTGCTTTGCGTGGTAGTTCACGCAACCTTTCACTACACAACTTGGCATTTTCACTTTACGGACGCACCCGAAGATAGCCGATCGTGAACTAGATCACGTTTGGAACCATGGAACCATTTTGGAACCATGTTCGAGGCGTCATTTTATCATGCGGTCCGCCCAGTCCTTACGCAGTAATATATAAGTCTATGGCATAAACAATCATTTTTAGTTATTCGTCACTTTCATTCAAGCTAACAATAAAGTTGTGCGCGACTCATTCAGCACCACAAACGTACACCATTTTCTTGTTCTGGTCTATTTGATTATATATCCAAATCATGTAATTTTTAAAGTATTTGATTGATACAACTCTAATGAAATCGTAATTTATTATCACCAGGATACAAGACGTGCAATAAAAACAAATCATATAATAAACATAGGCGTGTACATACCACTTCTGAATTGTAAGAAAACTGCTGCACTTCAGTACATAAGAGCGTTTATTCTATTATTATATAAAATATTCTGGTTTTAAACAAGTACTATAACAATGAATAATATATTATTTATGCCAAGATCTTTACGAGTACAATTCAACAATTACGTACTAAAATCAAAAAGCCCGCCATCATCCATAGACAATTTTTCACCCAACCCTATGTTTCTTGGTGTTGCCAACACATTTAGTAGATTGTAATAAATAATTGTTACAAAAATTAATTAAATTATAATCTTAAACGCAATAAATCTCTTTTTCACATCAAAACCTAACACATAATGTACTATTTCCCAAAAAGGAGCAGGTTCTCAACTCGATTGTATTTTCTTTGACCTGGTTTCAGAGTGTTTATGCCGCAGCCTCTGACTTTTCTTTACATACCGTCGAGAAATATCTCTCAGGCTTACCTACTGGTATCTCTGGTATCCCGTCGGGGCTGCGGGTTGTTCGAAAGAGATACCGGGGCTTCGACACAAAGGGCTAAGAAGGAAAATGGGTGGTTTTAAGTCAGTAGAAGACCGACACTCCCTTTCGCTCTGCCCAAGAGCGGGGGGAGTCATTTGATGATTTCCCACCCTCCAAAAAAAGGGCTTACTGGTATCCTCACGATGTTTACCATCACAGAAGCAAATTATTGTAGGAACAGTTGTATACATAAGGAAGGAAGTACCCAAATTCTGAAAACAAATGATTGTTATTTCCTATCATAAATTCATTATTCAAATACCGTTAATAAACAGAAAAACCTAACCACCGTAGATTTAGGGAGGCATAATTATAAAACGAGAGGCCTGCTCGCCGGAGGGGATAATTTGCGAGTCCCGAGGGCTTTGATGTTCAGCGGCCTTGGAACAGCATGCGGCCAAGCGTGAGCGTCGCCAGCCACGGACTCTTCATCCAAGAACTTGACCTTTATTCATTCGTCTCATAATTATGTGCCACAAGTATGCGCCTATTTTTATTGGTAAGTTATTGGGTAATTGATTTTATTTGCAGGCTTTTTTAATATAGGTATATAAGTAAATCCCATGTGGATTATCTTGCCTTTTTTTACGTAGCTACCTTCATAATTTTTAAGGTTTCTGTATCAATTGGAAACATGTGGTAACAAACATCGAATTTATTTTTTTTATTTGGAAAAGCATCAATCTTGTCCAATAAATTCAAAATAAAGCTTTGAAGGTTGAAGTTCAATTATACCTACCCTTATCGACCAATACGTGTCGATACTTTACACGCGAATCGGTACTGTATCGCAACCTGTTTCACATTACCCGAATAAAAAGATCTTCAGTTTACCATTGAACAGTTCAAGAATAACCCGGTTGAACAGAAAAAGTTTGAAAAGATAAGAATTGACTCCTACATAATTGGTTACCGTAGGTCCGTACTTCCGTAGCGAGTGCTACGATCGCGTAGCAAGGCGCTACTGTGGTGCTACGTAGACACTTGGTATCATAATGATCTACGCGAGAGCTTCGTTAGCTCTATGAAAGCGCATCTCTAAACGATGACGTCACTGGAGAACGAGTCAAAAGCTACTTGATAATTTGCGCAACACATCTGAGTTATAATTCCATTTCATTCCAGCAACAAAAATATACATGTTTCGGTACTACGTCCACGTTTCATACCTATTGAGTTTATCAATACTGTCAGTGAATTTCCATCATGAATATATTACGAAAACCCAGTACGTCCATTATGCAAAATACATGTCCGTAATAATGATTCATCGTAATCCATGATGTTTGCAATGAACTGATCCATTTCACTGTGGCCTCGAAATTGACTGATCGCGTGCATAAGACTGAAACCCCTGACCTTACACCTCCAATGTCAATGTTATCTGATCCGGCTCCATCATGTTTATGAGTTTGGGGCGTAGCACCACTTACCGTGCTGAAAACTACGTGTTTTCCTATTATTACTTTCCCGTTCTCAAACAACATTCTGAGCCTGAAAACAGGAAATTAACGCTATGACGTTTTTCCAAAACTTTTCCACAGTTTTCATGTTTGTAGTTTGCAAATTTAGAAAGGTTTGAGTGAAATGTCCGACGTTTTGTGTGGAAATAGAGTAAAACATTTATAAATATGCTGCAGAAAGAATAACATAGACGTGATAGTAAGTAAACGATCAGTGCATCAGTGATCTTCGGTAGATCAGTGGGTGGACATTGATCTATACCATTCCTGTAAACATACCGTTTTACCGCACCAGGCAGGCCAAACGTTCGGTACAT
Organism: Diarsia mendica; assembly: GCA_949316265.1. Taxonomy (NCBI): domain Eukaryota; kingdom Metazoa; phylum Arthropoda; class Insecta; order Lepidoptera; family Noctuidae; genus Diarsia; species Diarsia mendica. Next base: position 15,093,470 of record OX438897.1, read on the forward strand.
GACTCTGATTTTCGCTGTTCCATTTTTAAACCAATTACAGAAACTTGACATTGACTTGTTGGCAAAAAGCTGAGTCAGCAGGCATTATTAAGTTTTCCTTGTCACACCCCTAAATGTCAGGTCAGCCACCTTTTTATTACATGTGAAACAAGGTCAGACTTAATACTGTATACGTTTAATGAGAGTTTTGTGCCAATGTTGGGCAACCTTCCTCAATAGTCTTTTGTGTTATTTGAGCAAGTGGCCTCGGCTTCGATCGCGTGCACCCGGCTGCACTGATATGTAGGGTCGGCTTCACCTCGCCCAAATGCATTGATGTATCATTTATTAGCTTTAAATATTTATGATGAGGAAAGTTTCGGTAAGAATGTGAAGGACTTTAAGAGTAGGGGCAGACCATAGATTGTATATGTGGAATTTGTGAAAAATAATTAAGGCTAGAAATCTTTTTCCATACTTCAACTTCGTATGGAAAAAGAAGAAATGCTGCGCGGAATCGAAATAAATTGGAATAAGTGCAGGGCGATAATAAGGTACTAAGATAACTCACAACAGACTGATAGAGTGCGGACGAAGAAATATTGCACACTTGTTATTACTTCCTCGAAAACTGGTTCTTATCGCACTAGGATTAATTAGGTTCGTCTAACATGCAGTGTATTTAAAATACGTTGTTTTTTTATTTATTTAACTATATTCCACCGATTGTAAATTCCACCTCGAATGCAATAACAAAGTTTTCTCATTATAAAAATCATATTTTCAATATGCTCATTATTTTCCACAGAAAACCTTACCTGCTGATTGTTTGCTATTTTATTGACATGGGTAACATATTACACGTTTGTTTTCGAAAGCCAACAGCGCGCGGTTGTCTAGCTGTCAGCGACAGCCCACGGGCAGGCTTGTGGCCGCTACAATGGAAGTTCAATTGAATTTGAATTTCAATTAACACGTTCGTTATTTTGCCTAAAAGGAGACTTGAACTCAGATAACCCATTTGAAACGTAAAAAGATATCAAATACATTTTTCAGTAAGCATATCAAATATCTTGTCTGGAAAGATTGCAAATTGCTAGTCCTACGACGGATTTATCAATTCAGTTTTCGATACTTCTACAGTGTCTAATATTCGTTTAATAAAACGAATTGCATCTGAGAAGCACGAGTTTGGTATAAATCTTACTTTCTTTGATTTATCTCTTGAGATATGACACTAGTAAGTATCTGACGAGGGAGGAATTTATTAGCAGCAGTCAAGTTGAAAACAAATTAGTTTAGAAACTCGGAGCTTTGTAATCTTTCTTATATTATTTTCTTTACGCTTCCGCGCAGTACTTATATACTTTCTTACTTTACTTTATCTATAGCTTAACAAAGTTGAAGGCTGATGAAACAAGAAGAATTTAACTTTGAAATATACTTGAGGTACCTAGGAAATTAGGAATGAGGACGATGCTGAGGCTATAATTTTTTGGCAATTTCTCAATTTACTTCTTCTTCTTCGTGTCGCTTGCACGACTAGTTTTATGTTATGTGAAGGTGAATGTAAAGGTGAACTAGGTAACTAATCGTAATTAATCACTACACAAATGTGTCTGCGTTCCTACCCAAAATAAAATAGATTCTGTATAAAAAACAGCCTTACAAACAGTGTATTTAATAGACTATCCGTAACAAATCGCAGGCAATCAATCCACGTAGACGAAAAGTAGAGAAACAATGATTTTAGCAGAACTATCGCTAACGACTCACGATAAAACTCTCGGCGAGAAACCTTTTTCGGAGGGACGACGAAGGATTAGCAATTAGGTGGTTCGTGCACGTGGAGCTATGTCCTCTCGGTGAAGGGACACGTACATGGTCCAGAGATTAATGAGGATATCCGGGACACGTTCCGAACCCCTTTCATACAGGTATGTTGTATTTTGCCAATAAATCTAACACATTTTTAATCAATGATCTGTTTTGGCTTGGATTTTTTACTCAATTTGTCTGATAATCTTTTTAATTTTACATTTTAACTATAAGTTATTAAGTTAAGGACCATCAAGAACTTTGGTTCTGGATGGGAATGGTTTACTAAATGAACCGATATTGGAGAAGTTATTAGGGAACCAATCGATGAGTCTAATCGTTTCACTTTTTTTTTCAAATCGGTTCATAAATGACGGAGTTAATGAGGTGAACCTTCTCCATTTTATGTTGAAGTCGGTTAAATACGTAAATTTTATTCACAAGAGTAGTATAGATAGTGTACTTATGGAAAGCTTTATAGTGTCCTCATTCCTAAATGACCATACCAATGAGTCCTGTCAGTGCGTGGCTTGTGGTACTAATCAGAATGGTTATAAAGTAATCAATCCCACTTGAACAGCACTTTCGTAATTGAAAATAAACAAAGGTACAGTGGGACAATTAATGAAAAGGCATACGAAACGGGTAGGTAATAAGCGTAACTATAGCGCATCAGTACGTGGTGCACGGTTTGTTTATGCAAATCGAGACCGCTGGCGCTGAATGAGTGAATGAACGAATGAGTGCTCCGCTGTGAACATAACATAACATCACGCCTGTAATCCCCGAAGGGTTAGGCAGAGGTGTACCTAATACTACACCCACATTTCGCCAGATAAGTTTTTTTAAGTCCCATGTAATGTAGGGGGCGAGCCTATTGCGATCAACCGGGCACAACGGCGGGCGGGGTATTGTGAACTAATAGATAGGGTTATATTTAAATGCACATCTGTTTAATTTTTCAGCACACTAGGTAACTCCACTAATTAACTGAATGCATACCAAAAAAACTAATTGATTTCCTACAAAAAAGTCTAAAAAATCACACAAAACGAGATGACCTTTTTTATCGAAAACACACCAAAAATGTAGTTAGTACATCGGATATATGATTTGTAAAACAAAAATACTAATTGCTTATCAAAAATACTAACTTGCACTCTAAATTTATTGTACAATCTTACTACGGAATTTCTAAATCTGATATCTAATACGACCGTCTCGCGACAGTGTCCTTTATGGGCGGCATGGGCACCGGGCCGTAGGCCGACGAAGGAGGCCGGCGGAGGCCCGGCACTTCGGGGACAGAAGATATTAGTGTTATTTAATATGCGAGCGAAGCGAGCGCGCGTCATGGAGTAAATCAGGTGTAGTATTTCCTTAAAAAAGTTTTAAAATGTTTGTTAGACTAAAGAATTATTAGATATACTATTTTGATAATAGTTATTCGTTCAGTAAAAGAGTTCTGCAAATGCCATTAAAAAAGATACTAAATTTGGTTTTTTTAGTGTGCATAATTTGAGATAATTTGTGTGCAAGTCAGTATTTTTGGTGTAACTTTAAAATATTTTGTTCGAAAAAAGGGAATATACAGATATCGGTTTAAATACATGCCATAAAGATATAGGTGCTTGGAATATATCCGCTCATCTGTCGGTGACCCACTCCGGGTCTCGCAAATAAAATGGCCGCATATGTCAACCGAAATTCCCGTTTGAACAAACGGCGCGCCTCATTCAAACGACGATATCTCCGAAATTACGTTAGTTAGCTCGCTACCATGTTATATCGTTGGAATCATTTTTAAATAATATTAAATAATTATTTAAAAAAAACATTTTGCCTTGTTATGTATCACTAAATAGTAGTATTTTTATAAAACAAAGTCGCTTTCTCTGTCCCTATGTCGCTTTGTATGCTTAAATCTTTAAAACTACGGAACGGATTTTGATGCGGTTTTTTTTAATAGATAGAGTGATTCAAGAGAAAGGTTTTATTACCTTTTTTGCACCCGTGCGAAGCCGGGCGGGTCACTAGTTACTACTAGTTAGTAATAAAGTAATTATCTGTGACTGTGGTTCAGTGTTAGGGATTTTTTTACCGGTTTCATATTTTTATTAAAAAAAGTAAACCATTGTTTCAAAAAGTTATTGTTTTATTTCCACTAGTACACATTAAGTCACGTAAATCAAACATTATTTTTTATGGTATTCAGGTATGTTGTAACATACCTACTGGGCAGTTCCCTACCAGACAACCACGGAAAATTCAAAAGACTCATGGTTTTAAGTAAACTATGAAAAATGTAACAAATTCATTGCCTATTACCTAGCTACATTGATATAAAGAGACTAGGTAACCTCACAAAATAAATCTATATTCTCTACAAATAGTTTTACTAAAATTCTATCTCAAATTCCGCCCATCGTTAGTTCAAGTCTTTGGTCCATGCCCAAAAACAACACTATGAAAAGAGCCCACATCTACTTTACAAAACCTACAAAAAGCATTTGTGTACACTAACTTGACGGGCTATTATGTGCACAGTACACACCGTTGTCGCCCGTCGAAGGGAAGCCCCTTAGCGGATTAACATGACATGGCAACACATTATGTCTAAACAAGATGCTTCACCCGCAGGACTAAAGAGACTATAATATAAGCTAGGAGACCTCATTGTTTCTCCCGAAGGCTCCGGTAACACTCAATGGATTCTTGACACGCGCCAGCTCTCCTAGACACTGGACAGATACTCATTGTTCGCTATATTTGTGAGAAAGGCAACATTGTTCACACTCAGAGCAGAGGTGAAATTATAAATGTAGTAATTATCTTGTCAACCGATGGCCTATAAGGTGCTCATAAATTATTGTCACTTTGAAGTATAAAGTGTCGAGCAAGTAATGACATCAGCTTGTGGTGTGTCTACTTTGTGGTGTTTATTCGATTATGTTGCTTCCGCTGTCTGTTTAAAGGGTGTTGTCACTCTCCTTTGATAACATTATGAAGGTTGGTTCTGTGATAAAGTGTACGGTCTGTCATGTACTCATGTCCTACATATTTGTGAAAATGTAAAACACCCAATAGGTCAGTGCCTGTTACTTTCCACTTTGGAAAATAGTGAAATTACTTCAAATTACTTCCGTCCGGATATGTAGGAGAGCGTCCCCCAAGTAGCACAGATAGCTGTATAACTACTCACTTTTAGATCTATTTGAAACTCTATGCGTATTAAGACTCTTTTAAGAGTACACTTGTGATTCTACAGCTGCATAATAGCTGTCAGTGATATTTAAACAGCTTAGGATGATTAAGAGCGGCATTAAAGCTGATTAAGACCGAGAAAACTACCATTAATACGCTAAGAGTGCTATAAAGGTAGATTTTCAACGCCTCTATTCAGCTTTTAACCTTTTCTAATGCCTCAACCGTAGTAAGGGCTGTTTAGTGGATGATATTACACCAAATGCTGTATAAGAAGGTATTTGTGAACTCCTATTACACTGTTTTATTAAAGGGCCACGTGTGAACTATTATGACGTTAATGGATGATTTGTGGCCCACATTACAGCTTATTGCTGAATGTGCCTACCGCTAATCAACCTTTATACTGCCATTGATAGTGTCTGCATAGCGGCTGTTTAAACATTCACTAGATGCCTCGCAGCTGCTTAGAGACTCACTAGTGTATCGAATTAACGGCTACTTTTTTATAGTGGTTCGCATAAGTACTTTTAATCAGACTATACCTGAATAAAAGTTACACGTGGTACTGTAATCAGTCAGTGTAATTAGTTGAAGCAGATGGCGATTATATACTAACGTATATATTTTATTGCTTTATAAATATGAATTCGATTAATTCGTGGAAAATTAAAGCTAGAACAGGGGGCATTAGAAGAAAATTGTCGAAAGAGTACCAAAGAATTATGAAGACAGAAAAGAAAACCTGCAAGTCGGGAAGTAGCGCAAAGCGTGACAAATAGTTTTAAACCGGATGGTTCCGTACAAAATATAATAACCTCGGTGATAATATTATTGTTCCACTGGAAAATATAACTCGGAAAAAATATCGAGTTCTTAAGATGTTTTTAAGATATAACAGTTTAAAAAAGTTGAAAGAGTTGTAATATAAGCACGTATTTTATACACGTGGTGTACTTATACATATTCGATGGTGAAAAACGGTGGCTTTATAGAAATAAATGTGTTTAAACATTTTTGTAGAATATTATTTGATATATAATTTTTTCTTAGCAAATGTTATGATAAAACTTACCGTTTTGCTGAAAATTGCAAAATACCGGTTCTTTTGACCTTTGACCTCGAATAACTTTTTTCCAGGTGTCTGATCGATGGGGACTTTTTACATCATTTATAATGGTGTTTTGAACCATCCTACCTATTTTCAGCCGGGTGGGTGTTAATGTAACCTTACCCCTATTTTTGGACTAATTTGACCGGACTATATTACATATTTTTTAAAATAAAACAAAAGAAATGATTGAACTTATAGTATATTTATTTATTCATTTAGCTCACATCAATGGGTAAAAATAAAACAAACAAAATTTGCCTTTTTAGATCACAATTCATTTTCTTCCAATCAGGACTCGGCTTCGAACGTTCTTCCTTGATCAGCTTCAAAATATTTTTATTCTTTGGAAGCCAACTTAATATTCCATTAAACTCCCAAAGCGACGGTACAATGCTCAATCGATCACCATTCGGTTCTGAAGTACTAACGATCTTAAAAGGCATTATTCTGTAATAAAGAAATGAAACAATCACTTAGTTATAAGTAATAAATACATAACTTGTACAAAGGTATCATCTGGGTAGGTAGGTAGTATTGTTTGCATAAGTTTTTTACAGTTTGTAGGTACCTGCTTGTTTATGGTTATGTCAATCGTCGCGATTTGGAAGGTTCGCACGCGCGCGTAAAACGGTGTGTTAAAAATTTTGAACTAGAAGTTATCCATGCGGTGGTTTTAGATATAACACTACGGATCCCTAAAGAGTCTGTCTAACAACTGTTTAATTGTTCACATTATGGCTAACGGTAGAGCTTGTGGACCATTAAAAAGAAATAAAACAGTTTATAGCTGCATACGGTTCACATGTGTAATTTTATTCAGATTTTTGCTGATTAACAGTACACTAGTGAACTATTAGATAGCTTTTTGCAGCTTATAAGGGTTTTAACTATTCACGTCGCTGTTTAACATTTTATTGTGTGTTTATTATTGTAACCTATAAATATACTGATTCATTTTTCAACTTTTATGATGTTTTGTGTATGAATTAGGAATTTATTGCATTAATTTTTACTTCCTGATAGCATAATAATAACTTTTTATCTTATAATTCTTTTCAAAGCACTAAAAATTGTTTATTCAAGTTTTCATCAATGCTTATTTTTATTACAAAACTAATTAAAAACAGAATATTTTCGTGGCGCACTAAAATTTTCTTAGACAATATATAAATGTATAATGTCAGTGAAATTACATTCCCAATCATTTTTCTTTTATTAATATGTAAAACAATATACTTACCTGGGAATATGAATATTATCCACGTATAATTCACTCCACGGAACAAGTGTTCAATTGACAGTTAGGGTTATTTGCTTTTACATGTTTGCTGCATCAAAAATGTTCACTTTTACACTGACCGCAAGCAGCCTTTCCCGGTTTAAAACAACTATTAAGAGCCGAGATGTGACATATTTACTGAATAAAGAGTAACTTGTGATCTCTTAGTCAGTCGATATTCAGCGCATAGTACGGTCGTTCGTTACCCTTTATAACACTGTTAAATTGCTGCTAAACAGCTCCTAAGCAGCTACGTGAACTTAAGGCTGAATAATTTGTGCCCATTTAAGAGTTATAAGAACTGAATAGGGCCCTATACAGCCGTTATGCAGCTTTTTTATTCAGCTTCAAGCGTGATGGAAATCCGTTATTCGGCTGATAAGCAGCCTCGTGTGCTACTTGGTGTTAACTTCTCGTAGAGAGATTGTTCGTGGATGCAATCAAAGAATTGAAGAAGTTGTACACCAGATATATTAAAATAAATATCAAATAGAAAATACATGAGCGCAGCCGTCAGGCGATCACATTGGCGAATACAAAAGTCACTCTCAATTCAAATACCTACGACAGTAGCATAGAATAGAGAACTAAGAATCAAACAGTGACTGCACAAAGAAGGTCAACATTCAACACTTGGGGATCCCTAAACGTGTACACTGCGATCAAATTATCTTGGCAGCTCCGAACTTCGTGCAGGTCATTTTGTTACAACGAATGTATAAAAGTGTTATGATATTTATTTTATTTGTATTTCTCACTGTTTAAATTAGATATTTTCTGATCGTTTAAGTATTGGTTTATCTGGAAATAACAGTTTTATTCCCAAGTTTACATGCGTAAAATTTCGCAAAGCCTATGTTCAGAGCTGCCAAGATAATTTGATCGCACTGTATACTACTATGACTACTACATTTAATTTTTGCCATTTACATTGCATTACCAATTCGCATTCGCCCGCCACTTTCACAATCATAAATCATCCAAAAGACGCGAACATCTTTGTAAAAGCACTTTGTACAAATAAATACAGATGACGTCGGCAAATTTTAAAATGTGTTTCTAATGTACACAGCAGAGGAAATTAAACGCCTGGAACATGGGAATGTTGCAGGTGTTCGTTCGACTGGCACAGTATCGCTAGGATATGCGCTGCAGTGCCTGCGAGCTGCGCTTCCAACGAGAGAGTCCGTGCGAAGGATATCCGGCTGGATAGCACGACGTGCGAGTTGCGACCGGCGTAGTTCACTGGGGCAATAGGGCTGCAAATGAATAATACCTATGTCAATAATGATATTTTCTTTCTCATTCAATGTGTTGCTATAGGGCTAAAGAAGATTTATTTATTTATTTATTTTATTTTGGCAACAAACAGTCATGTACTGTAGAAGATCCAGAATTGTTCGGACGCATTAGTTTTAAAAGTTTTAATTACTCCCAAAGTCTGCCGACTACGTACCTACAGCTAATAAAGTCTGCTTTAATAATGTTACCCATTCAAATTGTTTCTTTGAAAACTTACCTAGAAGATTCTAGTTAAAATATGTTTATAACTTCTGTTATTCTGAATAAAAGCTATTCAGAATTTCAGACTAAGTATAAACGAGATGTAGAAACAGTTACGTTGGCTCACAAAAGGACATCTAAATATTAATGGCTTCATTTCATTTCATATGAAGTATTCAACAGTAATCCAATTCAGATTAAAAAGTGAGTGTATGTGCAAAACGTGATTGTAAAAGTTCCTCACAGTCACATAGGTATGATCGGGAAATAAGTTTATTGCAAGTTCGTTTATCGAGGTAACTTAGAACTTAAGATGACGTAAACCCAATGAGAGCATCGTTAGTCATTTGGCATAACCTCCAGAAAATGAGCCGAGACGTTCCGAAATTCTCTTTTCAAATTACTGCATTCGTTTCTCTAGCGGAGGATTTTATTTACCCACCTGCCTCAGTTCGTTTCGAAGTGCGGAAGAGTGCACTATTTCAATGTGCACGTAGTATGCTTGTAATGTTGGGATAACAGCCACGCGCAGGTTTCCGCCGAAGTCGATATCGTGGCTTCCTGTGAGCTAGAACTATTTCGTTACCTGGCGGATGAAATATGTATCTCGAGAAACTGTATACACTTTGTGTAGGAGCTAGGTGTATCGTTATTTTACTATTGTAGGTACTAGGGTGAACTTTACAAAATTAAATTTAGTTACTAGGGACAATGTTAGGACTTGATAATATTTTTGGTACTCATGTGGGTGTACGATTAGGTCCACTTACATCTGCTAATTGGACCTTTTTTCGACTTGACTGCTTGAACAATGACGTGTTTTTAATTCAAGGGCACATGTATTTTGAGGTCCCTACTCTTGTTACTTACCTAAATCTAAATATAACACTAACCTTTCCTGATGAACGGTTCCAGTGACTTGTTAGCCCTAATTTCATGCTACAAATACCCCCGAGGGGGTAGGTACTCGAACCTTATATACTTGTTAAATTAGATCGTTACATTAATCAGATAAAATGACCGCGCGATTATTTGATGATATCGGATACGTGAAATGATATTCTTAATTCTTTTCATGTTTCATGGTAATTTTTATATGGGATCAATAGCTAAAGGTATCGTGACAACATCTGTCTGGACTCTGGGTCACGCTGATGCGTGCGACACAATCAGCACTCCAAATCACGAATCCGAATTAATCGAAGCCAATGCCCCAGTACATTTCAAATAATACAATGCCATGGCTGAACAAGATTCGAATTTTCCTAAAGTGATTTAAAATTCAATTCTTATTTTGTTGACTTGCAGGATAAATCATACAGGAACATACATAATGCAGGAAATAGATGTGACGCCGCGCCTTTCCACATCGTTCCGGGAGGTCGGTGTAGGAATAATGTAGTAGGAAGATTTATACGTTCATTAGCATTCGTGCAGCTACACCGTCAATGTCATACGATAATCTGTGATGCCTACATCGACAACAAGTGCCCGAGACCTGAGAGCACGAGAAATGAGATGTGCATCGAATACCGTCCATTCAAGGTAGAGCCTCAACTTTGACCTTCTCAACGTGCATTGAGCTCGAGTTTCTAGGAAAAGAAAAATGAGATAACCTATAAGAAGATCTATACGAACTATGGGAGGGATTGTGTATAAGGTATAAGTGAAGTAAAAAAATCATTAGCATTTCAGGCTATCGATTGTTAATAATAATGACGGTAATCAGCATTCAACGTCGGTAGCGCGAGCTGCGGACGGATATAGCGATCGTACCACATCGATAGCATACCCTCGAGGTTCGTACACTGCTCACTGATATTTATGGACCAATTTGCCATTGTCAATGTTTGCATTCCATTAACTCAAGGAAAAGTGTTTACGGTCAAGCAGTTTGTATTTGACTTAGCTTGACACAAGACAATGATCTGACTGTTTTCTGGAATGTTTTGATAGCATGCATGATTTTGTCACAAAAAATCCATGGACTTGCTTTTATCAATTTATCCTTAATGATGCGATGTAAAGTAAGCATCGTAGTTATGAAATACTCAATTTATAGTTACTAATGCTTCGATAACAATATAATTATCTGAGGTTTTCTCACCATGACTTCGGGATGGTCGACTGATGAGTATTACCGACGACGAGGCCTCGGATCATGCCGCCTGCTAACAAATCCGATTTTATCTGACTCCGTTACCCGAGCCTGGTTTTATGTAACATCAATCTGTGACCAATAAACTAAAGATTGCATGTGTTCATAATAAGATGGACGAAGATTTTTACAATATTGAAGCAACATCTGCTGTCTTGATCAGAAAATTCTCTTGGAATATTCTCTCCTTATGAAAAATTATAATCTTGGTAAGAGATAAGATTGAAAATTGTCAGGATTCTTTAAAGTCTGCTACTTAAATTTTCTTTTGGTTTACAAACATAATATTCACATATTCAAATAATTTTCGCTTACATTGCGAGGTTGAGTGCAACCGGTTCCGCAATTTCATGCATAATTCTTTACATGCCGTGGAGAAGATAAAAGTAAAAAATGCTGACAAATTACCTTAGTGAGACTGACTGTAGGTATAATATAACTCAAGCCAACTGGAGATATTATAATTAGGTTATAATGCTGTATGTAAGAGTAGGTACCCTGCAGTGGTTCGTAACACATTTAAACAAGCTATGCAACTGCTGAAAACATGATTTATTCTTATAAGAACTTGTCCCAAACTGCGAGGTTTAAGTTATATCTTGGAATGCTGAGTTGTAGTCTGAATTTCTGAAGGAATAGTTTCGAAGTGGTAGAAGAGGAAGCGTTCCGATTTTCCGAATGTGCTGCAGATATAACGTAGCTGCGTCTGTATATACTCGAACAGTTTCTACAGTTGGCATTGGCATGTAGTGAACCGCCTATTCAGATTCACAACATTAAAGCATAGTGTATGTCAAGATTTTAAATGTAAGCGCCAGTAGGCGGAAGAATAAGATTATTTAAACAAACTGCGTCGACCCCTAATAATTTGGCATGAGGACAGGAGAATGATGAAACAAACGCTCAAACTCAAAGCTATGTCTATTGCACCTAGTTAAGAACTTAGCTGAACCTGACTTAGCCGTCTTAGATAAAGTCTGAAGACGCAGCAAATGTTGCTAATTTCTCATCTTCTTTCAAATAGGTTCTACCTATTCAATTTCAATCAAAGATAGTTCATGAAGTTCATTCATAATTTAATACAGCATAGATATTATGTATAATATCTATACGCGAGCTCGTTAATACTGGAGTCCTTTGTTGATGCAGATAGTAAAATGTCAGCAAAAGCAAAAACTCTAGAGAGCCCGTCGAGCGGTTCGTTATGTGCAAACGTGCAGCCTCGCTAAATTGCTATCCGTATGCAGTTATGCACTGACTCTGTGCCTATGACGTTGAGTTCATGAAACTAACTATCATGAGAGATGATGACTGTGATGTTGCCTTCTTTTAGGCTTTGACACCGGGATCATTAATGTTACGTTGTCTGTTTTTGTAAAATTTAGTTCGAAGTATTTGACTTCTATATTTTACCGCCGCGTGATTGTATCAGTATTTTATTAATATACCCGAAAACAGATTCGATCAATTGAACGTCAACAATCCAATTAAGTACCTAGTCGCGTTGCGGTGAAATTCCGTGAAATATCGGCAAATTATACTAGAAGTTATAGGGAAGTAAATATCTCTGTAGGTAATACAATAAATTTTTCTGTAAGCGTCTATTCGCCTGTAATGACGCTTATCTCCACCATTAGAAGAATTCTAGTATTGTTTTCACCACCATGAAGCACGTCGGCCAACAAAGGTTTCGCTTCATAAATTATTACTTGGCGACAAAAGGGGAAACGAGACGACGCGCGACGTAAACGTGCGAGTCTGTTGCCTTCGGGGAACGCGCTTTGATAAAATAACCATTATTTGTATGATTGCTGGTAGGTTTTCAACACAGGGAGCATCGGCCGCTCTGACGTCGATACCGGCTATTTACGTCCCGCTTCAATGTTGCCTGTCAAATAGAAGATTAGCAGGCATATGCAACGCACTTGTAACTGATATATTGCACGCAGCACAGTGCACAACACTTCAGGTTACTCTCGCAAAAGTAATACTGTATGCATTCGTTGACCCGCTTATGTAAATTGAAAGCAATTGTGGCCAAATGAGGGAATTAACGTTATGTTCCATTAAATTATATACGACATAAAAGGACGTATAGTCACTGCTGAAACTGTGTGGGAGACCACGTTTAATGCGATTATAATGTAGCTCTCCGCCTTTTCGTTGATCCGGCCTTGTTCGTGGACAAAATATCGAAAAAATTAAATTGAACATTTCTCTACTTTTCTAAATAGGTACCTATTTGACATTTGCTTACTAATGACTAAAGAGTTTAACTAAGTCAATGGTGTTCATTTTGTTACATTATTTTAACATAATTATGTAGGGAGGCAGTTAGGCACCTATTGCGAACTCGTAATGGAGCCATAACGAAAGTCATAATTAATGACTATTTTCGCATTAAGTAGGTTATAAATTAAATAAGGGTACAGATTGTTTTGATAACGAAAGTTCGTCTTGATTGGTTTGACCAGACAAAGTGTCTGGTTCATGACCCAGTTTCCGGAATATCTTGCAACAAATAACTCATATAGCCGTATCTATAGTCAAGTCAAAGTACCTTACTTATGCAAATATTTATAAGCTTGCAAGGAAAGCATACTCTTGAGTATGCTTTCCTCTAAGAGTTATTATCGTTGAACACTCCCTGCAGGATGGAAAGGACACTAGGAATTTGGATTTGCATATTTTTTTAATGATCTTTAATGACGTAAATCCGATGTAAATCCCACTCGATAATTGGGGTTTCCTAAACAAAAAAAACCGAAAAACTGTAATATCTCCAAAAAAACGAGATAAACAGGTAAAATGTGTTTTTAACCGACTTCGAAAAAGGAGGAGGTTATATGTTCGTGTGTATGTATTTTTTTTATTTTTTTTTTTATGTATGTTACCTGATTTCTCCCCCATTTGTGGACCGATTCTCAAAATTCTTTTTTTATTTGGAAGAGTATACTCCTGAGGTGGTCCCGTTTTAATTTGGTGAAGATCTGGTGCTGATCTTCGGAGATATACAATGGAACTCTTCAAAAATAGACGGCAAATCTGTCGTAATTGCTGGAATCGCTTGGATGTTTTATTGAAAATACATTATCATGACGTAACATCACGGCTACATATGCTCTGAGGGGGTATGCAGATGTGTACAATATACATTTTTTTAGTTGCTAAATATGATTCTAGCTTTGAGAATTGAAATGAATACCAGTAGACGTAGCGTCAATTCTTTGGGAAAACCCCTACGCATTTGTACGTAACGTAGAAAATATCAAGAACTGGACCTCGGGACTCAGGAGTCCTTTTGGAAAAAAAAGCACTTACCCAGGCTAACCGAACTGATTATCGAGTATTTCCAAGGAAGGAACTTTTAAGAGACGGCGCACGTTATAAGTTGCTTTTCAAAAATTCAGAAATAATGTAGCACATCTGTGGTAGCCGCCCGGCGTAGGTACACTGGTGGTACCCACCAGTATGACCGGGAATTAGGCAATTCCAATGGAGATTTCATCACCTCCCACGATCTATATAAGGTGCAATGGAAAAGTAGCTCTCGGTTGTCCAAAAACTGGGACTATGAAAGCCATAGCAGAATAATTGAGGACACAGGGTCGTGGCTTGTGGGTCCTTCCTTAGTCCCGCTGAAGGGAATAGGATTCCCTTTTCAGACAGCGTTTCCATCCCAGTCAGGGTCTGTCTTGCAAGTGAACATGAACGAGTCCATGCCATGTAACACTGTTTTCGCCAAGGCACCATTTTCCCATATCTTTCACCATGACGTCCATGACGAACTTCCCACATAGTGAACAACGTAGTTTATTCTGGAAATGATGGTAAACACGCACACGCCGGGTACGATACGGTTCTGCGATTAATTTAAATTATAATAGGTAGGTAGGTACCTACCTAACGACGAAGCTGATTGGCATGCCTAGGATAGTAGGTACCTAATTAATGCATTGAAATATCTAGGTACATCATCTATGGACGTGATGTAGGTATAGGTAGTAGGAAAATAATGCCGTAGAGATTTTTTTTTTTAATACGAATTCACATTTGTATGGGATTTTTTTTATGCAAATTCCCAAGATGACCAAATAAAAATCTTGTTGAGGAACCACATTTAAAAAAAACTATCGATGAATGAATAGTCTGTGATGGGTTAGGTATGTACTTTGAAGGTACGTAAAAATTACAATTTTAAAATATTCATTGTTTATTTTCATTCATTCATTTCGGTATTACACTATCATTGAAAGAAGGCGTGCATGCCCCGCGCCCCCCCGCGTTGCCCCGCGTCATGAATATCCGACTAAACGAACGGCGCGCGCTCGGCCCGCCAGTCATCGAGCGGAGGTCTTGGGAGATGCTATTGAAGAGAAACAAAATATTCTAACGTTGTTAATCTGACATGCGCGTAGTTATTCTTTAATTGTGACTAAAAACAAACGAACCAATTGGATTTCAGTGATCGAACAAAGTGACAGTGCAGTGTTGACATTAGATCGGCTGCAAGTTCGCTTATTCCGCGTATGATTTAACCGTTTGGTGCAGTGTTTATGTTGGGTGCGCGCCGCCCGTTCCGTCCGGCGTGCTGGAGGGACGTCGCCCTCGAGGATTCCTATTAGAGGTAAGGCGCTAAGATGTTGATTATTTTAGCTTTTGTTTGTACGCGCAACACCTACGGCTAACAACAATGGACAGCGCGGCTTAGAACGGTGAACGGTGATTTATTAGTGTACCGAAAGCCGGTTCCTACCCCAGACACGATACAAGTACAAGGATGGGTTCAAACAAATCCGGTTCCTATGCATAAAGTTTTCGAATTGTTTAGGAACCTTCTACAACTTTTGTCTATTGTTTATGAATAAATCCTGCCCAAAGACAACCTTTTAATGATTGGGAAGTTCAAAATTAATTTTCTTAGGTACGACCTACCTCCATGTGCTTAAAAGTTTTAACTTCATGAACATTACAAATATAATCTTACTTTCTTTTCGATACCTACCGTTTTTATTTCAAACAAACAACAGCGATCAGACTTTCTTGAGAAGGGTGAATTCACCGAAAAACGGAATACCTACCCAAGCATTTTTTTTCTGCGTTTAGTTGGTGCTTTTTGTAAGACGGAAGATTTTATATTTAAACGATAAGCGTACTTTAATATTTATGAAATATGGGTAGGTACCTAACCTACATGGTTAAAAAAGGGTTACAAAATAGTTTTTAACCGACTTCAAAAAAGGATGAGGTTTCTCAATTCGACCGTATATATCTTTGTAGGTATAACAATGCAGGTACAAAAATTAGTTTTACCTGCATTGTTATGCAAAGATAAACATTCATCATTATGATACCGATATTTATATAGATTGTTGTTGAGGCCAAAAAAGTCAATAAAATAAGAAAAGAAATGCTTCCGTATTACAATGATAAGAAGAATATCAGTGTTATTGGCGTATCTTACGTAGGTACCTATGCTGCAACAGTCTACACGGGTGGTAGCCGGTAGGCGGGCACCGAGAGCGTAACCCAGTTTCACGGGTCACGCTGCGCTGCTGAGCGCTCAGCTCACCCGGCGAAATGCTCATTCGCTTGACAACTCACTGATACAGGCTTATTATCACGCCTTCACAATACAACAACGTTTATAACGACATTTTTTGTAAAGAAATCTGGTTAAGTTTCCTGTTAGACATTTTAATTCGGTACATTGGCAATATCGCAATTTCACTATTTTTGCAAGCATAAAGTTCGCCTATATGTGAATGTTAATCTCATTATAAAATTCAGTAAGCTCCTAGTTCCATGCACAATTGCAGACGAGAATAGATTTCAAACATTACTGGATTCATTTAGAATTCAGAGCTTAGAACTGTTGAATGTTTTGAATCGTTTTGCTAAACCTATCTAGAGTGACATAAACTACAAAGCATTTATTGTTTAATACCGAGACGTGCATAATATCCCATGGCTACAGTAATTTTAACCTATTATTTTTAACATTCCATTTATCATAAAATATTCAATTTACGTAATGCGACATCAGCGTGGACATAAAGCGATTAAATACTTACGCGCGATAGAATGGGAACAATAAAACACGACTGATGAAGTCATTGGCCACTATGCGTGCATGATGTAAGCCATCTCTGGTCAGTGGCTATAGGACTCGGAAGATAACAGGTTTTGTCACACCCAATCATCTCTCATTTAACAGAAAAATGTGAAAAAACCATTTGTTCGACACGTAATAAATGTTGTTTGTGTGTGTACGGTGCTGTATGTAAAAATGTTCAAGACATGTAATTTTTGCATAGATTGAAATACTAGCTGTTTTTTCAAGTAAACTAATGCCGGAATTCTAACAAAGACTGATTTACGGTAAAGTTTCGGTAACAAAGACGATGCATTAATTTTAAAGCGACGGACGGCAATCGGTGTTTTTACCTCTACGTAAAATGAAGAAGCCTTTACAAGGAAAAAAGTATCCTACAAGACATATCCTATTTTAAGGTTTAGAAAAAGATTATTTAAATCCCCCCCCCCCTCCCCCCCATAAAACCCCTACATACCTACTTGGGTGAAAGAAATGCTTCCTACTGCATGCAATGGTGTCGCTGAAACATGTCAAGTCGCTGTTGAAACATCAAAACAACGTGTTAAAAAACAAATTGAATGATTCATTGAGTCAAATGTCAACGCTGTTTCTAGAAACATCCACCCAGATGTAAAAACAGCTACAAATCATTAGATTTGTGCCTAGATTGGGTTCAGTTAGAACGTAGTTTTAGTTCTCGGGTATTCATGAAAGAGAAGGTAGTAGAATCAGGTCACTAAACTCAAATTGGTAGGAACCGTTAGAGCAGTAAGTATATTTATCACCTGTGTGTGCATAGCGCGAAACGTTCGGCATCGGATGATTAAACAGTAATTAACGGGAGCAGGCAATAGCTACTAATTTGTACGTAGAACTGGAACTGCAGCTACGCGGCTATCATTTTGATATGACCTAGGTACCTGCATTTATAATTTAAATGTCTCGCTTCAAGCCGTGAAGGCAATACTCCGTGAAATTGTGCTGCGACATGATAGATATTTGATAGCATGTCGCCTACCCTATAAACTGTGTAAAAACTCAATCAGCGTCAGTTAGTTAGTGGAGTGCTGTGCGCAGTTTATTGCCCCAGTCTGGCTGCCTGCATCCGGCTCGTAAAATTTTAAATGTTTGCCTTTGGATCCAGCCCAACCCTATATTAGACCTACACAGCGTTTCGTAATATTTTTGATGGGGATTTAAGTACCAATGCTCTGGTTTGCTTTCACTGCACTGTTTCTACAAAGCCGTTAAATACATATTACAAGATCAATGCAAACTACGGCTTTATTATGAAAATAATAACAATTTAAAAGTAATGTTGAAATAATCGACTTTATTACATAATTAAGTAAACTTGCGCAACCGTCAAGCAAGTAATTTCAACAAGTTAATAATATTTGCGGTAAAAAAGTATTTATTGCCTGCCCAAAATCAGCGAGTACGATAAATTAACGTTTTAATGTTCGGTTTGATTTGATTATTCACTTACAAATCGATTTTTTTAAAGTGTTTGTAAAATGTAAAAGATAATGAGTATGTAAGATCCTTCGGGTTAAATCGTGTGAACAAACTAGTGGTCAAACGCGAACCTATCAATAATAAAAAAAAAAAAAAAAAAAAAACTTTAAATAACAAAGTAAGACCGCACATAAAGTACAAAGAAAACAAAATTGTTCAATATTTATGTTTGACATACAAGCTCAAGATGACCTCCAGCACTCGATCGCCTTGAAACATAACATTTTGTTAACACAATTGCAATGTTTTTGTAAAAAACCATACCCATAGTTATTGTATCCGTATCCTGTCTCTATGTTAAATAAGTTCTATCTATGACAATCAGAAATTCAAAATATATATAAAATATTTAAAAAAAAACCGCAAATAAACAAAAAGTGATAAATCTATGTGATACCCATTTCCTATCAAAAGCTTTGATCAATATTTCAGCAATGCCCTTAACTCCTTACTATGACGTAAGGTCTACGTTAAAAAAGAAAACTTTAAGTAAAGAAGGCACTACTTCTAATCCAATAGATCAAAGCTTTGAAGCTTTTGAAATATCATTCAATTCGTTCAGTTCACGTAGGAATTTCTTTGTAGTTGTAGAAAGAAGCTAACGTAGAAGGATTTGGCTTTTATAGATTATACTTTTTGCCGTCAAAAGAAAGTCAAGTCGCGTAAATGTCACGTAAAGAACCCTAAGCCCTTAGGTACCTCCGTTCCATGTGGATTATGTTGGTTACTAGTGACATTAGCTCCCAAAATCACTATTTCGAAATAACTTTTTACCCGACTACCAAGCAGGGCTAGGTTTTTTTGTTTGTCATGTTCTGTTCTACAAAACCGGAATCCGGAGTTTGGGAATACGTATTCGATATTTATGATGGTGTCAGCTTGTGTTGTTATTGTCATTGGATACGGGAACTGTAAATTGGGACCCACTAACCCAATTTGGACTGGGGTATTGTTAGATTGTGTACAATAAAGCTTTAAGATCAATGTGGTTGATCTAAGTTATTTTCCTTTGTTACAATTATTAGGTGTGGTGGATTTGTATCGTCAAGACTCATTAATAGTATGAAGTACTTATTATTATTTACTTGCATAATATGGTCATTTGTTACCATGACCACCATGATGATCATGATCTGTCTAACCTTTTCCCTTTCCTTTTTGGGGTCTTCGGAGAGTGTGCGCAAGAGCTCCACGAGCTGATCCCACCATCTCCCTTCTTCCATCGGGAGACTAGACGTACTGCAGGGTACCACCGATACCTAGTCGACATTCCACACATTCGAACGAAGCGCTTTGCTGAATCCTTTATTATGCGCACAGCCAAGGAGTGGAATTCCCTGCCTGCGTCGGTTTTTCCGAGTTCATATAACCCTAATCTGTTTAAGTCGCGAGTAAACAGGCTTCTACTGGGTAAGCTCGTTCCATCGTCGACATCATCTCTCTCAAGATTGAAGTCAAGAGCAAGCCCATTAATAATTTAAAAAAAAAAAGACTCCCAGTCTAAACGCTAAAGCATGAAGCTGTATACCAGTATTTTACATGGAGCGACTGCCTATCTGACTTCTACAACCCAGTTAATACTAGTGAGGCTGGTTGTCATAATAGGGGATCGGACAAAAAAAAACTAATTAGTCCGTCAGATAAATTTCCAAAAAAATATTTCATCTTTATTCACGTAAACAAAAAATGAAGACGATACCGTGCTTCGAAAACTCGTGTGACGTCATATGATAGTACATTTTGTACCTTCAAGTGACACCAAGCTCCATGATCTTTGACGCGCTATAGCTTCATCAATTTTTATTGATTTGATAAAACAAAAAACACGTATCCAATATTTTTCGATAATCTAACTGACGGACTAAATAGAATCATGTTTTTGAGTCAGTCCGATCCCCTATTCCAGTAACTAACTCCACCTAACAAATGACAACTGGGTCCAACGACATAACGTTAACGTTTCCGAGGCACGGAGGAAACTCGGTATGAAATAGGTGGTCACCCATCCACAAACCAACCAAGCAAGCGCAGCTTAACTTGAAGATGAATCCGAGCGGCTACTATTATATAACCACAAGCTCCTCCACCATTTTGTCACCATGACTGTTTAATCAATATTCTAATTTAAGTCTTACACGCTACAATCTGCGTGTCCATAAGTACGGAACCGTTTTCCTTGTTTTCTTCATATTTTAACATAAACACAGTATGTCTCCTATAACAAATTGTTATGTTATAAACTAATAAGCTTAGGTGTACCTGTACATGTATTATATTTAAAATATTCAATGTATGCAGCAAGTTTATGACTGATCTCGGCAAAGTTGAAGAAGCTGCCGCAACAGTTTAGGAAGTTTCCCTTGTTAGGATATAATACGAACAGATGGGGGTTACGTAAATATTTCAGGTGCTTAGAATGATTTATGACCTCAAGATTAGGATACGGTGATTAGATCTCTAGCTAAAAGTATGTGTAGCAGAGTTTGTTTGAAAGAGTCACCGCGGCCCTGGAAAGCAAAGGGCTTTAGGAGGAACATGGATGGTTGGGTTTCAGTCGGTAAGAGTCTGTCTGACACTCCCTTCTTCAGAGCGGGAGGAGTCATTTGGAAGCTAAACCTTTATGATCTACTAGCTTTTGCCAGCGGCTTCGCCCGCGTGAAAATGACGCTTTTCCATACAAACTTTCATCCCCTATTTAACTACCTCAGGGGTTGAATATCGAAAAATCCTTCCTTATTCCTTGTCTACGTTATAAACGGAACCTTTGTGCAAAATTTCAGCTTTCTAGATCCAAGGGTTTGGGCTGGGCGTTGATGAGTCAGTCAGTCAGTCAGGACTTCTCTCTTTATTTATATAGATAGAAGCTTTATATAGTATAATTTAAGAATTATTAAAACAATTTCCTACAATACCAGTGGCAGGCAAAGATGAATCGAGAAAGCTAATATCTTGATTGGAAATCTTCTTGACACTTATTAAATTGGTAATTAATAGATTCCGGAAACCTCGGTAATTGGCCACAGAAAGCTCTTCCGTTGATTTGTAGTATCACTTAACGAGCCGCTCTGATAAAATTAATGATGATAATGAATTAAAAGTAAGGTTCACCTCGATTGAATTGGCATTATTGCACCCTTGATCCGTATCGATATCTTAATGCAATTGTTGATGTCACAATAATACCTATAATTTAAATGACAACAACTTTATAATAAGACTGCCTTATTAGCCTAGTGGTCGCAAGTGCGACTGCTGTGCGTGAGGGTCCTGTTTTCAATTCCCCGCTCGGACAAATTGTTATTGGGCTTTTCTAACAAGAATTTCTCAGTAGCAGCTACGGAGTCAGATTGATGGCGATAGGCTTGCTCCCTGTTACATGGGACTTAAACTTAACTGGTGAAATGAGGGTGTTCTTATGGGACCACCTTTGCCTACCCTTCGGAGATTACAGGCGTGATATTATGTTAACTGCCTCCGTGGTCGTGTGGTTTAGGCGTTTACCTTGGACCCGGTGGTCGTGGGTTCGATTACCACGGGAAGCATACTTTGTAAAGTTGTTTCCAGTTTGGTTAGGACATTGCAGTCTTGAATCACCTGATTGTCTGATAAAAAGATGGTTCCGTGCTTCGGAAGGCACGTGTAAGCCGGTGGTCCCGGCCGCCAAAATGGCGGTCGTCAAACTACGTCAGCAGAGGCCCTTGAGGCGGTTTAGAAACTCTGACACTAGGGCACCTAGGGTGTGTAGGGTCATAAACCTTACTGCCCACACGATAAGAAGAAGAAGATGTTATGATTATTAGGGCAGACAGTCTAAAATAGCTTAACTCGACTTTATTGACAAAAGTTACAAGCGGGTTCATAAAAAGCCTTATTTAAATTGCAATTTGCGACAGACGGAAATATTATATTAGATTTTCCACGACGAAGATGGTTTACGGGCAAGTAATTTCGTGTTAATAAAAGTGGAAGTTTTTTCTCATTACATGTTATTGCAACTTCAGTTTCGTGCTGAGTTAACGTGATCTGCAGAGGGGATATTAAAGTTACCGGGAAAGAAGCAATAGTTTGTGAGATGTAATTAAAAGAAATGAGGAGAAAAGGTAGCTAAAATAGGAAAAAACGAAGAAATAATGAATGGATTACAGAAAAGATGACATAATATATCATCACACTTGTAAGCCCCGAAGGTAAACCCCATGTAATTATGGAACAAGCCTATTGCCATCAAGCGGGCACAATACATAGAAATAAGTTGTATATGTATTATCCATTATTAAGAGCGTAGACGGGCTGCATTTTTCCATACAAATGTATTCCCCTATTCTCTTCCTGGATAATGCCTCTAGAGTAATCGTTTTTATTTATAAAAATCCAGGTCTATTGAAGGCATGCCCCTTTCATTTTTTTTTTCAAAAAATTTATTACAAAAATAAATATGACTTACCAAAAACCTAAAAAATACCCCGTTTTTACCTACGTAATCAGATGACTACCAAAGAAAATTGAAAAGTTTTTAAAATAAAAACAAGTAATAGATCTATTCTTCCTCAAATATAATTTAATTGGCTTAGGTTTCGAGGAGAAAACAGGAGAATACGAAACGTCGATCGGTCAAGGTTTTTTATAGGTAAAATCGTTCTGAGCTGCAGTTGTCTCTATCGCACTCACATATTGATACCGCCCGGTTGCTAGAGCGCAGCGCGACGGCAATAGTTATATATACGTATATTATACGCAGCCCGTCTATGCTCTTAATTCTGGATATAAAGATGGTGATTACGACTCAATAACTTGTCAACTATATATTGTATGCGCAGGGTACGTAATTATCAAGAGATAATGTTCTTGGATAATTAACAGACTTGATCTCATATTTTTTTAATCGAACTACTTTTTGTTTTGACGCACTCTGATTCAGTCCAAGCAAGATCTTTATTTTCTCGGCATTTTCGTCTCTGGGCCTAAATAGTCAAATTATAAAGAAAGCTAAACACAAAAGTACCAAAAAATCTGTTTTTTTTTGTAATAAAAACCGTATTTATGGCCGCGTTGAAAGTACCATTGCATGACCACGGATAATCTGAAGTTATTGCGGTTGGTTGACTAGGAGCAGACCAATTTATCGGTCTACCCTCTTTTTTATTCATTTTCTTTTCACTCTAAGTTCAACTTGTGATGTCACAAAGTGCAACGCCGGTAAGTTGACGACAGAAATTCTATGGACTGTCGACTTTAGTACGAGTTCGGTATCCTTTGCTACGTTTTATGGCAGATCTAAAAATATAGAGATCAGACCACACGTGACACTTGCAAACTAAATGTGCACTTTGTTTTTATGGCACGTTACCACTTTTACTATGGTTGCATGAACTATGAATCGTTGTTACTGATGTTTTCTTCATCGTGTGTGGGGTTTTCCAATATCATAATAAATCATTTTCTAAAAAAAACGGAAAAAATATCAAAATTCAACCTTTTGGTGTTTTAAATTTAACGAGAACAGCGCGACAGTCTATAATTGTAATTATAAAGTTATCAAATTGAAATTGTGCTCGCAGTTCAGCCATTTAAAACATTTATAATTAACGACTAAACCGAGTTTACGCAGATAACTCTCATGCGGTTTTAGCAAGACAAATAGAGGGATTCTCTTGTAAGTGGACTACGAATAAGTAATTAGGTATTAGGTACAAGATAATTACTATCTGCTCTGCTTGCAATGAGTCTTCATTGTTTAAAATAGATAGTGGATCTCCAATTGATTAACTTTTACTTTTCAAGCATTGTATTGAATGAGCCGTTCTAATGATCATGTTGAAAGATTTAAATCGGTCTCTTAGTTGAATGGATAAAAGCTACTTACAATTGCTATCTATAATAATAATAGCGTGTAATGACTCATTACACGCTAATCAGGTATTGTTTATTCGATGTTATTTATTATTGTCAATTTTTTTTTCCACTACACATACAGTTTATTGTAATTTTCCACAATCTTTTACGGCATAACTTATATAAGTAAAATATTATACTATACAACGTGCACACGTAAATAAGTAATATTAAATAACATACTCACCCTAACCACCCCTATATGATGAGCAATGAGGGTAGCGGTAACAAGTAGCTTTTACTTGTGCTTCTACTCAGAATGAGCGCTTTACCTTCTATCAACGTTTTCTTATTAAAGAATAATGATGTGAGGGAATGTGTGGAAAACTGTTCAGTATATCATTATTTACACGAGCTATAAGCATTATATTATGTCTGTTTAGTATGCTTGTGTGGTATGTTTATTTATGCATTATGTGTGAACTCCGTGTGAATTAGAAAAATAAATAAGTTCTTAACTTACGTCGTTTAGACAAGATGTGTGAAATAGCTTTGACTTTTTGACGTAAATCCAGTTTGCATGTCCAATTTTAAATTAGTGCCGTCGTTTTAAAAAAAAAAACGTGCGAAAAAATTAATTGGTCTTCTATTACTATAGTTTACAACACAATCCTGTTTTAATTAACAGACCACGATAACGTTGTGTTTATTGCTGTTCAAGTAGGTATTTTATTTTAGTGTACGACGTAATAAATAATGTGGTCAAAAAAACCACATTACGATGATTCTCCTGCCGTTATCACAATTTTTTTGGAGGCACAGCATGTCTTCTTCATCCACACTTCTCTATAACTCGACATTTAAACAGTCACGTCCTGTCTATTCATATCATCCTTCACACCGTCCATCCATCGTTTCTTTGATCTTCCTCTACTCTTATAGCCATCTACATTCATACTTAACATTTCCTCATTCAACGCATCGCATGTCCATAATACGATAACACAACTTTTCATTCACTGGTAGCACTTTCAGACTTCTATGTACATATTCCTTATTTTATCCATTCGCGTCACACCACACATCTTCCTTAGCATTCGCATCTGATTGCCATTCATTCATCTCTTTTGTGGCTCAACATTCTGATTCATACAAGACAGCAGGTCTAACTAAGGTCATCATTATCTTGCATAGGGACAAGAGAATGATGGCGGGGGGGGGGGTCATTTGGGGTCGGCGCCATATGTCTCCTTCTTCCATTCTTCTCAGTTTCTCGTCATCTCATGAGACACCTCCAGCAAGTCTAACCATGGTTTTACAAATCTTCCCCTTGACTTTAAGGGGAATGCGGGAGTCGCATATTGTTCCCGTGACCTGCCGCCATTTCATCCATCCAGTGAATTCCAGTGTTAAGAGGAAATGCGAGTGCTGTCTCTCTCTACTATCGCTGTCTCTCTCCGTCCTCCTGCCCTCAAATTCGTGCGATAAGGACAACTGCAGAAAAAAGTTATAATTCGAGGTTTGGCTCTCGCCTATTTCCTCCTCCAATATTGAACCAATTTAAAAGATATTTTAGACAATGAATAAGGAGGTTATATACTACGTCGCTATGTTTTTATTTTTTCGTTAATAGTTGTCAAATTTGTACACTAGGACTCTGTTAACAGCGATCTAAACAAGCAATTTTGAGCATTTTTTGAGGGTTCTAGTGCTTATAAAAATAATTTATCACCAAAAAGGAAAACATAGGGGCATAGAAATAGTTAATATTTATTATTCTGTAAAAATCATTGCTCTAGGGTCATTAACCAAAAAGAAAACAGGCGAGAGCGTTTGTATGGAGAAAAGAATACAGTGACTCGCATTTCCTCTTAACTGCGATCAATTTCGCGTTCGCTTGATAGAGTGAACTGAGATACCGAAAGTCGGAGCCGACAGGAAGGAGCAAAAAAATAAACCACAATAAAATCCATAAAATTTAACATTCAAGTATTTTATAAAAAACATAACTAATAACATAGTCAAAGTCAACCGTTAATAATTGTATAGTTATGCAGTGACTAATAAAATTATAATGCAGGTGAACTCACAGTAATAACGATAACGATAAAAAAAAACATGCAAAGGGACACGTAGTTAATTTGTTAACGAGAAATATTCAAGTGAACAGAATAAATTTTACAGTAATTGATTCTAAATATAGGTTAAATGCGAACACCGGTTCGAAATGCATGATTTTCGATAAAATATAAGTGTCAAATCACTGTGACATAATTAGAGCCTAGTATATTAAAGTCTGTTTTATATTGACAGCAAACCAGTTGGGTATAGTTAATCCGTTTAGCGGTGGCGACATGGCTAATAACCAGCGGTGTATAAGTGTGTTGTTTTAATTAGATACGCTGAAGTGGGCTCAGTAATGACGCCATGACGGTCACCTGTCACCGTGGGTTGCCACCACTCTGGACTGCGGTTATTTATGGACTAATCATCTAACTAATTGATTATAATATACAAATAAACATTTCATTTACGTAACGTCGACATGCTTGCCGAAAGAATATTAATCATTGTGATCAATCAATTTCTACTGAGCCGAGGGACTGGTTCCAGTTTATTGTGAGTTGTGACCCGTAATGTCATGTCTTTTGACATTTTACAACGTTTTTATTCTGAATGTAAAGATATTGGAAAGTAAGTTATGTATCGAACTTATTACCCAATGAATCATTAGAATTGGTTCCGAATTTCCGATTGACATTTTAAGTTTTTAACACCCGAACCGAATGATTTCAAAATAAACTTACTTTATTATTATCAAACGGAATTGATATGAAATAACGGGCTTTATCGGTAAGTACAACAATTTGAACTATGGTTCAAATTGTTGTACTGTTGTACTTACCGAGCTTTGTTATGACAAAGCTGAACTCTTTCTCAAATGATTGACCTACGATCTCACTACATTGCGAAAAGTGGGAAGAGGGAAATCGGAAGGGAGGCCTTTACCCTGCAGTGGGAGTGGGACAATATATATAGGCTTATAATAATAACAAAGATCTACGGTATATTAAGTTTGAACACACGGCGACTCATCAAGCATTACTTTCCAGAATAATATTGCCTCGCTTTTTATAAGTTTCCTGTACAATGCGAGTTCCACATAAACTGGTTATGTAAAGCTTGATTGGTGGTCGCGAGTACTTGTAATATTATCTTTGTTACTAAACAGACCACTTATGATTTATACATATAAAAAACACGGAAGCTTGAAGTGAACATCGACTATAATGAAAAAACATAGGTATCGACGTCATTACATACGTGTTATATGATAAGAAAGATCAATGTACTGTTGTTATACATTGTTGTTATCTGAATCAGATGTTTTTTCTTTAGGTAAGGCAATGTAACAAAGATAATAATAATGTGAGAAGTAGTGTCATGAACCTCAGGTAGGGGTCAGACGTAAGGATAAGTTTTCAACACAAGGGCGTCAAAATAAGAAGCCATACGATACGAACGATCTCTAAAAATTTGAATACCTGCCAAATATAACATGAAACCGTGCGTGCGACCATGGCCAAGAACCATGTCAACAGGATGATATTTTATTTTTATTGGGATAAAAGAAAACATGTTCATTTCAATTACACCAAAATATCACTAAACTTGAATTTAGTCGTGACTATAAGTTTGATTAATCATCATCAGCCTACTGCAGGGACTCAGGCCTGCTCTCTAGGAAAGGGATGGGCTATAAATCTATAATCCACCACGCAGGCCCAGTGCGGGTTTGAAGATTTTCGTTTTTTTTTATTCTAAGACATGCTGGTTTCCTCAAGATGTTTTCTTCACCGTTTTGAGAGCAGCGGTGATGAAATATATTACACAAAGTAATGTTCGAACCCACGACTTACTATTCGTACGTACCTAAGTCGGGGCCGCCACCACTGCTTCATCATCATCAGCCTATAATGTTCCCACTGCAGGGACTCAGGCCTCCTCTCTGGGAGAGGGATGATCCAACACGCGGGCCCAGTGCGGATTGGTAGATGTCACATGTCTTCGAATCCACTGCTTAGTCTGTTTTAATTTCTAAAGAAGTTCATTTATACTACATTTCAACACATATTGACCGCGTATTTTTATTTAATGTTTAAAACATTACTAAATAACGGTCATAACATCATTTATCTTGTGAGTAAGTACTGAAATAAATAGTTAATTACATTAGCAGGCCCAAGGCATTGATAGATACACGTAAGTGTGGTGAATTAACGTGAATTAAGGATAAATTACTCCGTGTTTATATTTTATGTTACTCGGTTTAGTTGCTCTAAAATTAAAGATCAACAATGTGGGCGTCAGCTTTTGCGTGCTATACTATTTTTGTACTGAGTGCCACGAGACCAATCTCATGGTCGTAAGTGCGACTGTTGAGCATGAGGTCTGGGTTTGATGCCAGTTCGGGCAATGTGATATTGGGTTATTCCATGACAAATTTTGCAGTAGCTGCCCCGGAATCTGGATTTGGGCCTGGCTGATGGTAGTAGGCTCGCCCCCTATTACATAGGACTTAAACATAACTGGCAAAATGCTGGGTGTAGATGGGCATTTCTCCACTAACTGGAAAATCACTGTCCCAAGCTAATTTTACGTTGTGAAACGTAATATTTCTCAGTTAATTGTATCAATAACGACATAGTATTACGTATTCTTGGAATGCAACTGCGTATTCAGTAATTTAATAATGTAATATTTGAGAAAATGAACCTCAATAACCTCAAAAAACAGTCCCCTGGTGCGTCCCTATTCCAGAATTACAAATCTTGTAACAAATATTTCTTTTTATGCTGTTGATAACTGAATAAAAAATATCCAAATACATTACACATAACAGTAAGCATCTAATGCATAGCAATTATATTTTTACGATTGAAATTAAATCAAAATATCTATGTGCGAATGCTGTCCTCAAATTATTGAAACAGTCCCCTGTTAAAATTTGAACACCACGCTGAAGTCAAATTTTGTTTTAGCGTGATGCATTTAGATCGTGAATTCGTGATACAGAAAGTAATCGAGGTGAATTTTGTGCGGTTGTGGAGCTAAGCGAGAAACTGCCATTTTTTTAGTGCTAGGACAGCGTCTGTAGGTGAACTACACATCTTGACCGTTACGTAAACAGTCCCCTGGCTAGCTTATTTTATACTATTTTAAGAGTTAAAATTATGAAAATTTGTTAAAAAGAATTGATTATCTAGGATGTAGCTTCATCTGTTTGGTTAATCTGATATGTTTAAATGATTTTGTTTTATTAAGTATTCATGTAAAAAAAACAGTCCTCTGGTGAACAGTCCCCTGTCATTTTTGAAAATGAAAAAAATATATATATTACGAATTACAAAGAAAAATAAAGACTAATTACTTTATAAAACAAAATCCTTGTTAAAAACAAGTGTTTTTTATTATAAGGGGCCTGTTTTTCTGTAAAAAAGTAGAGAAAAACAGTCCCCTGTCACGGTTTGCTTAGGACAGTCTTATATGGACGATTTTCCAGTTAGTGGAGAAATGCCCAGATACTAATAGGAATATCTCTGCCTAACCCTTCGGGAATTACAGGCGTTATGTTATGTTGTCATATATTATTTTTGTAGACGAAAGCAATGTTATTGCACTGTGACACTGAATATCCCTCAGTATTTATTCATATTTTCGAGGTGACCATCTATTTTGGTACCACGGTCCAGCGCCACAGTACTCTGATGACAGATCCTCATGTACATACGTATCGTTTTAGCATTCCCATGCGAAAAGATATTCGTCATCGCTTGACGATGATATCGCTCATGCGGCCAATCAAGACGTTTATGTGTTTACGACTGGTTCTATATCCGCGTGTTATTAAACGTTATAATAACCGCGAATTGAATAAATTAAACGAATTGCTTTTTAATGTCTTGTGAGGAGCTCGTGGCTTAATAAGAACTGCCACTCGGGTCGATCTTTAGGTAAAGCTGTGCTTGCCTACGTCGGTCTGTGGATGGGTGACCGCCCGACATACCGAGTTTCCTCCGTGCCTCGGAAAGCACGTTAAGCTGTTGTTGGTCCCGGCTGCCATATATATAAAGATCTTTGGCAGTCGTTACAGGTAGTCAGTGACCTGAAATTCTGACATCCAGTCTTACCCAAGGGTATCGTATTACCTAGTATTAACTGGGTTGTGGGGGTCAGATAGGCAGTCGCTCCATGTAAAATACTGGTATTCAGCTGCATCCGGTTAGACTGGAAGCCGACCCCAATATAGTTGGGAAAAGGCTAGGCAGATTATGATGCTTTTTAATGTCTTGTGGAATGTACAGTCAGTAGCACTAAGATGTATACAATTAGCAACGTTTAGAAGCAATTTTCACCTTTTTTCTGTGGGGGGTGGGAAATCATCAAATGACTCCTCTCGCTCTGGGCAGAGCGGTAGGCAGTGTCAGACTTCTACTGACTAAAAACCACCCCTGTTCCTTCTTAGCCCTTTGTGTCCACTCCGAGGCCGCGGTACCTTTCGAACAACCCACAGCAAGTAATTTTCAACTTTTTTTTTTTTTTTTTTGGTGGGTGGAAAATCATCGAATAACCCTCCCCGCTCTTAGGCAGAGCGAAGGGGAGTGTCAGACTTCTACTGACTAAAAACCAAACCCATGTTCCTTCTTCGCCCTTGTGTCGGAGCCGCGTTATCCTTTCGACAAGCCACAGCCCCGACGGGCGTCGGCCCTTGCGGGCCCCTCCTTGCTGACATCTCTTTGAGGCGCGCGTGGAACACGTACGCGCCGCCGACACGGTCTGTTGCCGTCATGACGACGGCCGGACGGCGAGCTAGCCCGTTACTCACCGTCCACAGGCCCGCGTCTAAGTAATTTTCACCTTCTGTATTGAATTCATTTTCATGCTACGTAACGTAACGCAACTAATATTTTGGAAACCATTTTCTCATAATAGCTCATAATAATATCTCATGTCAAAGTTGCAATCGTTAGTTCACAAGAAATTCGCGTTCAACTTTGCCGAGTACTGCTAACCAAGAGGGCCTCATGTAATTTGTTTGATACTTTTATAGAATGTGAAAAAAACAAAACAAAAATAAATCTAAAGTGCCCACTATGTACTTGTATGATGTTTTACGAGTATCTACAAACAGAAAACAATCAAACAAAATCTGTCATTCAGCACTCGAAATACAAGGTTGGGTTATTAGAAGAATTTAAGGTGATTAACCTGTAAATGAGTTTACATAAGTTCGGTAAAACATTCTAGTAACATCGATGGGCGTGTGAGTGTGACAAGCATTTCTTCAGATGAGCTTGCCTAGAAGGCTAAAATACGGACTCATTACATACCGGGTTTCAAGTTCAACGTTAAGCCGTTGATTATTGATCCCAGCATTCAGTTGTAGATCTTTGACAATAGGGGATCGGACAAAAAAAAACGAATTAGTCCGTCAGATAGATTTCCAAAAATTATTGGAAACGTATTTTTTCTTTTTTCACGTAAACTTAAAATGAAGACGATACAGTGCTTCGAAAACTCGTGTGACGTCATATATGATAGTACATTTTGACGACACAAGTGACGTTTCAAGCCCCACTCCAAGATCTTTGACGCGTTTTATCTTCGTAATTTTTTTATGATTTGATAAAACAAAAAACACGTATTCAATACTTTTCGATAATCTAACATACGGACTAAACAGAATCATATTATTTTGACCCAGTCCGATCCCCTATTGACAACCTATTGTTACAGGCAGTCAGTGGCCCAAAGGTCTGCCAACCAGTCATACCAAAGGGTAGCGTATTACCCACTACTACCTGGGTTGTGGAGACCAGATTGGCAGACGCTCCATGTAAAAAAACCAGTATTTAGATGCACCCGGTTAGCCTGGAAGCCGACCCCAACATAGTTGAGAAAAGCTGGACAGATAAACCTGTGAATGAGTTTACATAAGTTCGGTAAAAGATTCCAGTACCTAACTACAGCAAGCGTGTCACAAGCACCTCTACGGATATTTGCGTTTGCAAACGGATATTTGCACTAAGGGCGAGATAAAATTAGAAGTTTATTTTAGGACCAACGACTGTTTAAGACGCCAGCGACATCACGTTTGCCTGTTATTGTTTACTCGTAATCAACGTTAACTTCGTTTACATATGCGAGTGTCACTGCTTTATATATAAGTAGTGGCATGATATACGCAGAGACCTCATAAGTACACCCACATTTCGCCAGTTATGTTTGAAGTCCCAGGTAATAGGGGGCGAGCTTATTGCCATCAACCGGGCACAAATCCATACTCTGTGACTGCTACAGAAATTACTAATGGAAAAAACGTAGTAGCACTGCCCGATCCGGGAATCGAACCCACGACCTCATGCTCAGCACTCAGCAGTCGCGCTTGCAACCACTAGATGACTAGAGCAATGAGGCAGCGTGATGCTTATATACTAGGCTTACTACCTTTATGAGGACTGCCTCAAGAGTTGTTCTATGAATCACAGTATGATTCAATCTGTGTGCCTTGCCTATACGACAGTGTAAACAATGATAATGTCACCACAACAACAATCAACGTTTATCTATGCTTAACAAGCTTAACTGTGTTACTTAATTATCTTTACAATATATTAGTGGTATGTTTACAAACCGTTTACTGTTTCGTCATCTCATCTCATTCTGTCATCGTAACATAACCTTTTTTGTTCTAAGTCGCTGAATAAGTGAAGAATTTTGATTCATGTTTTTTTCCTAAAAGTCATCGCTACTAACTAAATATTTTGTATAATATTTTCCTAGTATTTAGCAGTATTTCCTACAGTCGAATTTAATGACTTCATTATGATCCGTTTTTGGAGTCTTAACAATAAAATTTTAATAGTTGTAGACTGTTGAATGGTGACTTCTTTTGTTCCGCAGACAGTTAACGAAAGAGTGACGTCATCGTTTGATGTATCGCTTACTATCCTTCCATGTACTACCACATTGTCACTTCAAGCGATTGGACAAAGAGCTCATTATGTCTGGATCTGTAATTGAGTCCATTACCATGCTAATATCATCGGTAATGCGATTACTGTACATATCGGCCGCTACTTACTGCATTATGTCAACCAGATAGTTGATACCGTATTACCATTAGGACTGTCAGCTTAGCAACTCGATGCATCGAAGCACATAGACAAAAACTGTAACATTTACAAGGTTAACTAACCAACAAAAACATGAATGATTTGAGATAAGACCCAAATCTGGTTGTTAATTAAAAACTGGATTATAATGACTTCTTGTCATCAATGTGCATATAAAATTACGTATGTAATTTAAGCTGAGTTAAATTAGAGGCAAATAATGGAGTAGTTTCCCGAAAATGATGTTTTGAGCCGCGCGATAGCAAGGTACGCGGACGTCTGGGGAATATTCGCAGTACCTGGCTGGTTGTAGAGATATTGTCATTTTTAAGCTATTGTCTTTAGCGCTTTGTTTGCTTTGATGAAAGGACCGGTTCCGAAACGATACAAACTAGCTTTGTCTGAAAAAACAAAGGTATGAATTATAAAGTTTGTTGATAGAAATCACTCTCAGATATCGAGTCTAGAAGAAAAAACATACGGAATTAACAGCTTATCTCTGCAGTCGGGCCCAGTATGTTGGGACTTGAGTGAGAACTAGGCCACACTGGTTCTCATTGCTTAAACCCCGTTCAATATCCCTGGGTAAAGGTGTCCATGGACGGAGGTTCTAGCTGGTAATTCAGGAAATTCCTAAAAGATCTTGAAAGAGTCGTTTATCGTTGTCGTTCTTGCAATTCTAAAGCTCAATTGCTTTATTATGCACGCTCATTTAAAGACGAAGCACTAGATTTTCCTCTGCGATAATCAAGTTTGTTTTTTGGGAATTACACACTGACTGAGTTGTCTAGTTTCCGCAACCTTGTAGGAAATCAGGTTTCCGCTAATTTTATTTATCCTGATGATGCACGATGCTGTCAATCCAGTTTATGTTATTGAGATTTCTGACAAACGATGGACGTGTTATTGTAAGTCAGGTTTTTGTACTAGATGACGTGGCCTCGGCGCAAGGGCAAAGAAGGAACATGGGTTCGGTTTTTAGTCAGTAGAAGTCTGACACTCCCCTTCGCTCTGCCCAAGAGCGGGGGGGGGGGGTCATTCGATGATTTTCCACCCACCAAAAAAAAAAGGGTCACTTATTCAGAAACACATCTACAGTCCATCATTATCTGCATAGCCTTTTCCTATAAACTCTGTTGGGATTCTTGGGATCGGCTTCTCTTTTAACCCAACAGCTGAATACCAGCATCTTACATGGAGCGACTGCTTACTTTTCTGAAGTACCAATGTCAATAAACTATTAGCATACACATTTGTTCTCGATAACAATCAGTAAACTACTCTGAATGGCATTTGTTAGACATTTTGTACTCGTATGTCAGAGCTACGACCTTCGCATATCAATTCAGTAAATAGGCATCGCTTTCGTAATATGTATAATGTCGTTTCCCCGTCCATATGAAATCGAAGGCAATTACAGTAAAATTATAAGCGATTAGGGTGCAGGCCAGGAAAATCAATACCAGTCCGTCATCGGTATGTTCACCTGTTTACTAATTACCACCGATGGCAGTAGCTATAGCTATGTGTCATGTGCTGTCAATTTGGGAAAGTTATAGAAAGCTTTGATTATAGTGAACGTTCGAACGACACAATAATTAAGTCAAACAATATGAATATGTGTTTTGATGACAGCTACATTTATTTTATCCAGTATTCACAAATTATAACGAATTTAATTATACATGAGAACATTTTATGTATTGCTTTCTTTCATTTCGGTGTTTCCTGTTATCTTTCATCGCAGTGATTCAATTCACGTGGGAGACGTTGCTTTCAACATTAAGAAAAGTACTCCATTCTCTAAATTCTTTGATAAACTTGCTTTCATTTCTTCAGCTTCAATATTGTCTTGTTCTTTTTAAAATAAAACACTGATATTCTATAAAGGATCTACGCTTGAAAAGACGGATCTTTCTTGACAAAGAATGTTATAATCATGTCGATATTTTCACTACAGCTATTTCTGTCTTAAACATAAAGCGGTTTACCCTACATATTTTTACGAGTACATTAATAATGTATTGATAAGTTTGTTTATCATTAAGGCAGCTCTGCCTTGTTCTATAGTTATGCTAACGAACCCGTAACTTCTCTTCGACTACAAAGTGGGTTGAACTTTTTAACTCAGGCTCAAGTTTTCTCTTTGTTGATCATCTTTCGAGAAAAGAAGTAATTAACTAAGAAAATTATCAAAGGTTTGCGTAACTCGTAGTAACTCAATCTGTTTATAAATATCAGTGTTGGGCAAAATTTAATTGCAAGGTACAATTAAAAATAACAATTGATTAATTGTTAATTGTTAAATATCAATTAACAATTGATTAATTGTTAACTGTGACGTTTCAATTAACAATTAATTAATTGTTAACTGTTAGTTTTTCAATTAACAATTAACCAATTGTTAATTGTTAATCGTTCCTGCAATTAACTTTAATCAAATTTAAATGATGTAAATAGAAATACTATAAGATGGAGGGGTGACCGTGGCTCTGGTTGACTGATGATCTCGCAAAGTCAGCAGGAAGCCGTTGGTTCCAGGCCGCGCTAAATCGTTCTTTGTGGGAGTTAATAGGAGAGGATTATATACAGCAGTAGACGTCTTTCGGCTGACATGATGATGTTTATGTTTCTCGTAAATAGAAAAAAAAGGCCAGTTTGTCATCAGATAATATTTTTTATTTCAATTTAGTCAGTCAAACTATACATAATATAGGTAGACAACAAAATACACACATTTTAATTACATTATATTAAATCACAAGTATTATTTCTTAAAATAATTTAAATTGCATTTTAAAACAACTCTTTTTTCAAACATACTATCTGACAATTTGTGACTTTTCGGCAAATTAGTCATTGTTGCGAAAGAAAAAAGACGCTCTACTGATGCTGATGAAGGCAATGTTATGGTGTATTAAATCTAATAAAAACAGCTTTTATCTCTGGATATCGATTTAGGAGCTGAAGATCTTGACTTTCTTCGGCAAAAAAATGCAACATTAAGAGTTCGGCTTTAGTCAAAGGCGCAGCAGAAGAGTTAGTTTCCGTCATAGATGTATCGGAGTCGGAGTCGGAGTCAGGATCAAAATTGAAAAATATGTTTTCTTGGTTGGGCTTTCTTGTACCAACTGTTGCGGTTTCGTTTTCGTTTATTTGTTTAGAAATACAAGTCTTAAAAATTTTGAGAATCTTCGTTCGGTCTGAGGGCTCCAAGCAAGTCAGCCATTTGTTTTTGAACCGAGGATATGATAGAGACGCTATAGCAGCATTTTCTGCTTCAGGTGTGGTAACATCAAATTTTTTTTTAAATCTGTTTTCAACGCCTTGTCTGTATGCCTCGATCAGAGGCTTGCAATAATCAAAGTTATTCTTTCTTTCAATTTTCTGCAGTTTTTTGCGTAAGGCCGAAACGGAAACGGACGGAAAGTTTCGCGGCGAAACAAGTAGCAACAAGAAAGATCATCTATATGTGTGGGTGCAGCAGTGAAACATGATTATTAATTGTTAGTTTTAATTGTTTCTTACAACAATTAAAAATATTAGTTGCATTATTTTAATTGTATCTTGCAATTAACATGAGTTAATTTAAATAAATTAATTGCAAAATGCAACTAACAGATTAATTGCAATTAAAATAATTGTGATTAAATTAATTGCAATTACATTTTCAATCAATTACTAAAAAGATTAAAATATTAATTGATTAATGCCCAACACTGATAAATATTCTATGTGCTACATGCGTGTATGGTACGAGACTAATCAGTCGTAATAAATTACCGAAATATGTAAGCTATT
This sequence comes from Diarsia mendica, assembly GCA_949316265.1. Classification (NCBI taxonomy): domain Eukaryota; kingdom Metazoa; phylum Arthropoda; class Insecta; order Lepidoptera; family Noctuidae; genus Diarsia; species Diarsia mendica. The sequence goes on from OX438897.1 coordinate 15,130,949, forward strand.
GCAAACCTCCATCCAAACGTAATAAATTATACCGGCCAATTAATTAGATTAATTAGCTCAACGTTTTTCTACCTGTAGACACGCAGCAAACGCGGTCAAATACATGTAGGCATTATGAGTCACCGGAAAGCAATTTCGAGCCTCGAATGCACCGGATCTGGCGATCGTAATGAAGGTATGTTTGGCCGCAACCTGCGCTTTCATTGACTGAAATTCATGAGTGCGGCTCGTGGGGGACTCGCGTCGTCGGCTGGCGTCGCGGCGCGCTTTATTCGCCACAGCTCTGCCTGCCGGGTTTATTGACCCGGCGACCGTGACCCCCCTTCCCCTCTTCTTACCATCTTCCCCGCGGTTGGAAACTGTTTTCTAACTTATTGTTCTCGTCCTCGTCGTGTGAGCATTATCCGCCGGCTTATTCCAAATCTAATGGGATCAACTTTACGATAGCTTCGAGTTTTTGATATCACAGCACGAATGCTGATCCATATTTATAGATTAAGTATCTTGTTTTAGATCCCGCCATCCGCTAGATCTAGTTATTCCAATCAGTCTTTTCCGTCCAATATTGCTACACTTTCCAAAATGTTTTTCTCCGCTGTAGTCGACCAGCATGTCTACTAGATTTGTAAACATTACACTAACCTACTAAAACTTTAGACAAAATCGTCAAAATAAAGCTGTATTTGTTTCCATTAAGAGTGTTAGCACCGTTAGCATCAATAACCACAACACAGGGAATTTCATAAAAGCATATCAGGCCCTTTCCTAACAACATGTTTATTTCAATAAAGATAAGAAAGAAACTTCCGACGTAATGGACGTCTGCGCCGCGTTTTATCTCTAATTGGGTTGTATTGCCAGACAAAATGGTCGCTCGGTTTGGGACTCTCTTAGAAATAGAACATTTGTGTTATCTCACACTTAAGAACTTATTTATTATTAATGATGTTTTTAGGAATTCACACAGTTCTCTTAAGAAAGCTAAAAAGTTGCTCCCAGCAGACCAATAGTATTTAATTTCGCACATTTCACTCTTCGCGACAGTTTTCTTATCGTCTAGGTTAGCGTATACGCTATTCTCCCAGCTAGAAATGTCGGGGCAAAAGTAACGACTCTCGAATGAAGATCTAAATATTCAAAGGCTCTGCGACACCGGTTCACAGGATGAGATGTTGAATTGCAAATACATATTTACTACGTGGTTTATATCTTACTATGTCACATCTTAGGAATAAGTCTTCAAATATAGACTAAATTCTAGAGATCTTATAAACTAGTGAACCTGTTTGAAAAATGTTTGCTCGCAAAATAGTTTTCCTAGTTGCTTTATGAATAGCACTCTTCCATGAAAATATCGTATCGGTGTACCACGTGTTACGTTGGTCATAAACTATTGGCCGCCACATTGTGCAGCTGCCAAGTCTTCACAACGGTGGCTGACATTCTGATTGAGGGGCTCAGATTACCCGACTAGGGAAATAAACGTACTGATATTTTAAAAGGGTATTATTTGTCTTTATTTTGTGGCCCCAAATTAGGTATAAGTATATTGGTTTTTCCAATACTACTAATGTTCAAAAAAAGAAAATATTTACTACAAACGACTATTATTTAGATGAGGTCAATGTTTCTTATTACTTGGCTACTTTAAGAAGAGATACCAAAACAAACTCGTCATAGTTTTCTTTCAAGCCCTTTAGATACCTATATTATTATTTTGATCTGTCCTTGGATGGCAGTCCATATAGAGAAGCTTATTGTAATGCAAAATGGAATGGCAACAATAAGAAATGCAACACGTTGAGTGCAAGTCTAGATCTGCATATTACTATTTATAAAATGCTTCCCACGTAAAATCAGAAAACACTAAAATTACTAACGTATGTAGATGCAGTAACACATTACATAACAGTAGCATGAAACACCAACACGTGGTAATTGTACGATAAAAATTTCAACATCGGCATCGTGGTTCATTAGCTATCGAATGCAGGCGCGCGACTCGATTATGCTAATTTGATTGTCTCCCGGCGCGAATCGTCTAGCCTGGCCCATGCCTGGCCTGTGTTGGAGACTAATTTAATCCTACTCATCGCTCTTTTCTACAATCGATAAAACAAGCATTACCCTACAAAACTGTAATAGTTTACTTACAGCTAAAACGGGACGCTCTGTGATTAAGGCTAATCTATTAAGTAGGCTTTCCCAACTTGTACTAATCGTAGAACTTCCTTAGTTCAAGAGCAAATTGAGGACTTTGTTTTGATTACAAAGGACTTAGCAAAATGGTTGACTAAACGGCAACTTTCTTTAGATGTTTATACTCCTTTATCCTCTTCTATTTGAGCAGGTTTCCTCTAACCGTGCATTAAATATGCTGCTTGTGTTATGAAGCAGGCTCATTCCTGCCGTGCCTGGTGTATGCGGTGTCCCTGTGGCGTAACCACAGGCTATGGAGCACCTTTAAACTTTTCCATTGGTGGTCGGGCGGCGAACGTGACTCGTTTACCCTTTGAACGCTAGAGAATTTGCCCTTTTGTCAGTTTTATACGCCTCGACTCGCTTAATATTACAACAATTTGATCCAAATCGTGTTATTCAAGGCCACTTGCTTTGTCATACAATTGATATGTTCGGGTAAATTAGTGGTTTATCCAAGTTGTCGTCTGAGTTGATCAAAGCCGAGCTATAATTGACTTATTTACTGTCGTCTTGTTTCAAGATACTAATTAAAGGCAGCGTTCTGCGTACTCGTACTTATGTATAATTAAGGATTTGAACTACTACTGTTCAACCTGAAACTCACATTATTGGTACAATTGATGGTGGTTTTCGTCTGCCAGTCGGCTTCTTGATACGTTCTCGTTGTAGTAATTAGGAATTAGTGATTAGGATTTTGTGTTTAGTGATGGTGAGAAGGCAGCTTAATCACTCAAAGTATCAGATGAAGGTAGCAATAACGATCCACTTCATTCAGTTTATTTTGAATTCCGTAAAATGTAAGGAACATTTTACGGAATTCAAAATAAACACAATGTGACATCACAAACATAATGTTGTTGTTTTATGACTGTGTTTGACTCTAATAGATTCAGAGACGACCAGGACTTTTGATACTTCACTTTGCTTTAAAAGCCAAGAACACTTAGGAGCTGTCTCGCAAACTCCACTCGATCGTACTTTAAAAGCTTCACGTGATGTTCCGCCCCGGCCCGAGTTACTAACACTACCCCGGGGCGGCATCGGCACATTACTCTCACTAAAAGTACGGTATTTCTGATTTCCGATTCAGTGGAACTTGTATAAATCTTTTCGGCGCTTCTGTCCTTTAGTATTACAAATATTCCAAAAACTTAATATTATATGTATTACCGTAAATTAACGGTACCAAGAACCAAGCCGGTAAATAATCCGCCTACGTAAATGTTCTAATCATTGACATTTTTATTATAGTTAAATGTGATGGAATTTAAATTGGAAAAAAAAGAAATATCTTAGTAATTTGATTTTACTTTGGTGCTTTAGTTTTGAGTTTGATTTTCATAACACGGCTATTTTTCTCTCGAAGATTTGAGATTTATGAGAGCTGATACGATCGTTTTATTGATAGAAAATAATATTTCTTAAGTCATCCATTTATAACACCCACACTTTGAAAGTATGTAATAAGGTAACACAGCGTAGGTGTATCATTTAAAAACTATTTTCTTTTGGTTATAATATTAAAGCTGTGTTTGATTGATGGTTAAAGAAACATGAAATTACTTTTCCTACGCCAGGCATCTTATCGGCAGTTTATGGTTAGCCGAGTACTTAATAGATAAATTCCAAAATTGGATTTTAAGCATCAGTAATTAAACAGTATCTTTGTGCTCTTTTTTCTCAATATAATCTCCGATGTTAAGTGAAAAGCCACAGTGTACATTAATAACATAATAACTGATTTTTTTAGATGAAGAGAAGGGGGGTGTTACGCGCGGCGGCGAGGTGAGGCAGCGGGTGCGGCATGGACCATGCGGTGAAGGCTATGTCGGCCCGCGGGCCGCTGTCCCGGCTAGTGGCGCGGCGGCGGTTCGAGTCGGCTGAGCTGGAGGAGCTGTACGCGCGCTACGCGTGCAAGCTGCAGCGCACCTCCGTCGGCTCAGCGCTGGCTCTGTGGGCACTGCTTGCTGCCGCGCTCGCTGCCGTCGATGCTACTCGCGGCTGGCGGAGAGCACCACAGGTAAGCTAAGCTACACAATTTAATTTGACAAGTCAGAGTACAGATTTGAGAAAAGCTTTCGAATGAGTCGATCATAAAAAGTTTCCTTTTAGGGTACTAGGTTAGGGCTTAGACTCCTGCAAAGGTGACCTCCCAAATCCACCTAAGATTTTTAAAAATATTTGTATCGTACAATCAGTTCAAAAAAAAAAACGTTTTAAATGCAAAATATTGGGAATACCCCAAGGTAGCATATAAAGTCCAGTGCTGTTTGAAATTAAAGCCGAATGCATTATATTTTGTAGGTACATCGTTATCAAAAATATAACCTTGAACTATAAAATTGCACTTTCAAGGTTGTGTAACATGTATGAGTTTGGTGTAAATGCACAATGAAAGTCATGCAGTGCAATTCAAAGACGTTACATGAAGAAAAAAATAGGTCACTGTGTCGAGACCGATGCCAAATTACTTCTTGGGCTTCAAGTGCAGAATAAAAATCTAGCTTATTGCATTTTGTATCGAACGGATTCCAGCTATGACGCATAAATTACTAAAATGCGATACCATGCGATAGCATACCTATAGTGTAAAATTAGCCATCACGATATGAAAATTACCATAAAATATACGTAATTAAGACGATGACAATAGCTATTGACTTCTGATGTTTCAGTATTTTTGGACACGCCCACAATTTTTCCGATACCCTAGCGCCATACTACCAAGTAAGAAACAAATAGTCCAGGATCCGCGGTCCATTTTTGCACTTGATTACTATCAAGCTAATTTTGATGAGACGGCGAGACGCCCAACAATTTCCTGCACGAAACTCTCGAATTCTCGATTGTGGTAAGTAATAGGGGTAGCAGGGATAAAATATGTTGGTTTGATGATACTCAAAAGTGTTAAGTACAAACACTTTTGAGAATCATCAGCTGGGTTTTTTTTGTTAAATCTGATGATAATTATCTAAATTATTTGAAAAAATATTTGTCCTACAAAATGTATGGTTTGATCAAAGAGTCCCCTTCCTTCCTTCCAATATGTATCGATAACGAAGTCATTAAAAATGATTACTTACTAACTGGGTTTTGGGGATTGGATATTTTCTATTAAACCCACTCTTTACAAGTTGCCTACAAGATTCTAAAAATTATATTAAGTGTTTGGCACTTACTCCACGCACCATCAATACTCCTGTACATCATAAACAACAGGCTAATACACTTTCTGGAGCCACAAATTCCAGAAGAGCAAGCAGGTTTTGTTAAAGGCAAAGACACGCGGGAACAAATCCTGAACGTTCGCCAAATTATAGAGAAAAGTCGGGAATTTAACAGCCCTGTATTGATATGTTTCATAGATTATACCAAAGCATTTGATTGCGTGGAGTGGGGCAAGCTGTGGGGGGTTCTTAAAGACATGGGAACGCCTCAACATCTTATTGACATAGTCCGATGCCTCTACCTACACATCAACAACCGCTCTTTCGTCAAAATAGACACCGACTGTTCAAATGCGTTAGGCAGGGATTGAGGGATGCATCCTCTCACCTCTGCTCTTCAATATGTACGAAGAGTAATATCATTCAAGACTCTTTGGGCTGGGACAAGGGGTTTACTGTTGGTGGAAAGTGGATTTCCAATCTGAGGAACACTGATGACACCGTTCTCCTTGCTACAACATTTGGCAACATGAAAGAGATACGGCACAGATTGGAAGTGGAAAGTGGCAAAGTAGGGTTTGCAATAAATAGGCAGAAAACCAAGCTTATGGTGGTACATCGTGCGGGAAACCTATCGGGCGCCTATAACATCTAAGGCATCTATACTGTGGACAGCTTCGATTAACTGGGCTCCAATATAAGTAATGAAGGTAGCTGCGTCACAGAAATAAAACGGCGGATAGCCATGGCTAAAGATGCTATATTACGCCCCCGGAACATCTGGGAAAAACGTGGTATAAGTTTTAAAACGAAGGCCCGTTTGGTCAGAGCACTAGTTTTCCTGATTTTCCTCCATAGAGTTAATAATAATAATATTTATTTATTTTCAGGCTACTTTGGCCCATAGATAAATACCTTACAGACTAACATACATACGATATAATTGACAGCTTGTGTTAGTAAACAAAACCTTAAAACTATATTAGTATCACTACAGTTGCACTACGTCACTGTGCGATCATGTGGCACTTGCCCGCGGAAGCGTCGAAACACCACCCCCTGCGGCCAAAAGTCCTCTTCCAAGACGAGGTGCAGGTAGCATGTCGGTACTCGCACCACAAACGCCTTAAAGTTGACGTTGCGGCGCGACTCGAGCAGCTGCACTCTCGCCACGTACTTGATCTTCTGGCGCACGTACTCCACGATGTCCTCCGTCGTAGTGGTGTAATGTAGACGGGAGAGGTACAAAGGAGTGTTCGGCTTTGCGGCACGAATATGCACATTGGGCTCCGATGGAGCCGTGCCGCAGCGGTTCTTGATGGTTCGCTGACGGCGCTTCCTCCTCAACACCGTCACGAAACCATCATCAGCCTGGATCGGTTCCTTTTCAGGCACAGGCTTCTCGGAAGGAGCATTTTTCCCCACAAGTTAAGACATGGACAATCCAAACAAGAGTAAGACAGAGGATAGACGCATTCGAAATGTGGTGTTTTAGGCGGATTCTCCGAATTCCATGGACGGCCAAACGCACAAATGTGTCTATCCTTTACCAACTCGATATCAAGACTAGATTGTCAACAGTTTGCCTACAGCGTATTTTGTCTTATTTCGGCCACATAATGCAAAGAGGAGATAGCAGCCTTGAAAAGCTGGTCATTGTTGGCAATACCGAAGGCAAGCGACCGCGAGGCCGGTCGCCATTTTACAAATTTGGAAGTGTCTGTCTTCCAAACGATTGGCTTTGAGAAAAAATTGTTTGTGGAACCTCAATGTCATTTTTAAAGACCTGTCTAATGTCTATAGACACCCCACACGTAGGTATATAGGTTTGATGAAAAAAAAATATAGTTTCAGTTCCATGTATGGGGCGACCCCCTAAATCCTTTTTTTTATTTTTGTATAAAAATCGTAAAGCGGTTCACAGAATACTTGTAGAGTTTCAACTGTGTAGTCTCAATAGTTTCCGAATGAAGTGGCTGTGACATACGGGTGGACAGACGGACAAACAGACATGACGAATATATAAGGGTTCCGTTTTTTGCCATTCGGCTACGGACCCCTGGTTTGTAGTAATTTTTGATGAGCTCGTTATCAATACATGTTGGATTTAGATAATGATCATCAGATAAAAATAAAATAGTTAGTAATAGATTTTTGAAAATCATCAAATAAATAATTATAATAATATAATTATAATCAATATATATTTTATCCCTGCTGCCCCTATTACCTACCACAATCGAGAGTTTTCGTATAGGGTAATGTTGGCTCACGGAAAATTAGCTTGATAGTAATCAAGTGAAAAAATGTACCGTGGATCCTGGACTAACATTGTGACGCGGTCAATAATAATTTATAGATGAACGGATAGCTGTCAGTGGGGCGCAAAGTGACATACGTCCGTCTAGCACCGCGCCTAAGCGCTCACTGTCGGATTGCATACGTAAGAAAGAGAGCGCGATGACGCAACGCTCGAACTTCTTACAAACCGTAGAATGATTAATTATAAAATAATAATTTATTAAATAATCAAAAATTAAAAACAACCAAATTTTGTATTTAAATATGATACGTTATTGTTATAAATTTTACCAACGTACGTTCATCAGTAATACAGATATTTTTGTTGGAAGATCATTTTAAGAGGTTAGTTTACCATTTTTTTGTATCGAGAAAACTTTTCAAAAACGTGTTTTGAAAACAACGAAATTATCAGAAATATGTTCAAGATTAACATATATTTTTTCCGCCGTGTCAAACTGTATAGATTTGGCTAAAAAATTGTTCAATACAAGCCTATTTGACTCTTGTCAGCGCCTTAATGGTGCCGGTAAAATGTTTATTTTTTGCAGATTTATTTGTTGACATAACAATGGGAATGGACCCTTAAATAACACCTACTCTTTTGTTCAGGTCGGCGTACTGACCGCACACGCACTGCTATGTAGTGGGTTAGCGTGGTGGTGCGGTCGCGCCGGTGTGGCACCGGAGAGGCGGTTACCTCGAGCGTGCTGGTTGGCATTGGCTGGTGGTGGCGTCGCTCTGGCCGCCACGCTGCCAGCTTGGAGCACTGGCGCGGCGGCTGAAGGCGCTGCCCATGTGGTGTGGGCCGTCTTCGCCGCGTACGCGCTGCTGCCGGTCGGGGCCCCAGTCGCCGCGGCCTTCGGCATCATCTTGCCCACAGCGCATACCATCGCGTCAGCACTCGTCGCCAATCGCTTTCCTTATCACGTTTGGCAGCAGGTCAGTTCACTCAGTTCCCTATAATCTCACGTTTGGCCAACTTTCAAGAGTATAAACTTATTGACGTACCTACTTTCTTACACTGTGTCATGATAAAAGTGTATTGAACGGAACGGAACTCTCGCATAGCTACAAGTAATTGTCTACAATAAAATGTTCAAGCGTACCCAAGCACGAACAGTACCTCACCTACATATCGATTGAAGTTCATCGTGCGACTCGACATCGCAATAAATCCAGACATTTGTGTGAACCTAGGGATGCTCGGCCAACAATATGTTAGTTTCACAGTCTTGACCTTGATATACACGTCGAATACGAGTCCTTGGAACTTCGCACTTAGACCAGTAACGAGTAAAAAATGTCTATCTAAATGTCCTCAGGGAGAACAGGGAAAAGTAAAAACTTTTTTCCTACAGACCGCGTGTAAACGTACCCTTCACGAAACTGTCAGTCAAGCATTCTCTACATCAAACTAAGTAACTCTACGGTCTCTACGCTAAAACAATTACTCGGAAACTTTTTGTTGGGGTGAAAAAATCACGTTTTCTTGTAAGACTCAATGTAACACCTTTAAAATATTGTGCTGACGAATGCATTGAATAGTTCGGCGGTCGTGGTGGTATTTAAATTAAAGTTATAATAACATTAATAGCTTATGCAGTAACAAGAAGGTACCCAGGTATGGTCTAGCTAGAACTAGGTCTAGAACAAACATATGATCGCAATGACGGGGAGAACAAGTGCCTTTTCAGCTTCGTTAAGACTACACAGTACACACATTATTTATTAATTTTGTATTGAATACCTCGGGACAATTCTGCAGTGACAATAACCAGATTTAAGCTGCTTGCGTCCACGTGCAAATTAAAAAAGTTAATTAAGGAAAGTGCTGTATTTCGTTGAGTGCAGCAATAACAGCTATAGGTAATAAAGCAATAAATCTGGTAGTTACGGCTTATTGTGACGTACAATCTGATTCGTAGAATCACCCTTTTATTATGCTGACTTTAAAGATGTTTTGGAGGTCAGAAATTATTTGGACTTGTAAAATTGTAACGACTTTGCAATTTATGTAATACACTGACAAAAGAGCTACTTTGAGGAAAGAAAATACATAAATGGATTACGTTCACATAATATAATTTATCCCATTTGTTGTGTATAAGGAAGGGACGTTAAAAGGTCGTCTCATGGTTACCAAGGTTTCAAACAAGCTACCTTTCGAAATATGTGTGGTAATAACATTAAGTATGAGTAACTAAGGAAGGAAATGCTTTCTAAATATAGCGGAACGTTAACTTGAATTTAGTTGCCATGTAAAGTCGTTGCCTTATAAATAAGATTTAAATAACTGCACGATTTCTCGCAAGTAGTTTGTAACCGTGCGGAGGTCGTAGCCTTGCCCTCTTGGCGCCCACCGTGGGGCCCTGTTGGCGCCCACCGTGGGCCCGCTTGTAATGCCTCGCTCCAACTTAATAAGGGTTGCTGTGCTCGCGTGCGGAGCTTACGTCATCCTTACCGTCTAAACAAACTTGGCATATCCCTAAATCTACCCTCGAATGTAGCACAGTATACGTCTTGGACATAAACATGCAAATCATACCTATTAGATAATAGTGAACTATATTGTATGACTAACAGGATCCATAGAATTGCAAAGTTTATTACCAAGATAAATCCACCGTGAAATTCTAAGTCGGAACGAATCCAAGATTAGATGGAAGGCATTTAGAAATTTTAGCATATAAAAACGCAATAAAACAGAGCGTTTGTTGTTCATCTATATGTGAAGTTTTTATGTGTTTGTACATACATAATAATTTGAATTTATTTACATAGTTTCATGAAGCCATCTCGTTAAAAACACATCAGGAGCGCTCGTCTTACTGAGCTCAAAATAAAGCTTGTCGTTTGCATTACTGCAAGAAGCAATAAAATGGCTTTCTGGCAATGATATTTTTAAATGTCTAAGAAAATAAGTGGGCTGTCTCGGTGGTGTAGTGGTTGCAAGAGCTACTGCCGAGCATGAGGTACTGGTTTCGATTCCTCGGTGGCACAAAGTGTTTTTGGGTTTTTCCATGAGGAATTTGTCAGTAGCAGCCACTAAGTCTGGATTTTTACCCGGTTGATGGCAAGAGGCTGAAATGGGGCTATACTTAATGGGTACACCGCAGCTTAACCCTTTTGGTGATTAAAGGCGTGATGTTATGTTTGTATGTAATAAGTGTCCGTGTGCTACCGTCTAGTTCAACCCTGTTTAGCTCAGTCTTAAATCGCAGTCTGTATTCCCTATGTCACCCCATTTTTACACAAATCACGTAGGTTGGCAGACAGACGCCTAGGCCTAGAGTAAATATTTTTACGCCGTCATACCAATATATTTTGTCCGGAAAGGTTATTGAACTTGACTAGACAACCTATCGACTACTGAGTAAATTTTCTTGTCAGCGATATTTTATGCGTTGACGGTATCATTGAAGGTTTTCCATAGAGAGGGATAAAAAGACAAAGGAACTTTTCCATGACATTATATTTTTTTTGTTGGGTGGAAAATCATCGAATGACCCCCCCCCCCCCCCGCTCTTGGGCAGAGCGAAGGAGAGTGTCAGACTTCTACTGGTTAAAAACTAAACCCATGTTCCTTCTTCGCCCTTGTGCCGAGGCCGCGTTATGCCATTCGATAATCCGCAGCCCCGACGGGATCCGCAGCCCCGACGGGACACCTCTCATGCCTGAAGGTTTAGGCAGTTATAGTAGTACAACCACATTTCGCTAGTTATGTTTAAGTCCCATGTTATACGGGCGAGCCTATTACCATCAACTGAGAAATTCCTAATGGGAAATCCAAGTAACACTTTGCCCGACTTTTAAATCGAAGCCAGGACTTCACGCACAGTAGTCGCTTGCGACCACTATACCAACGAGGCAGTCCACTTATTTTCTTAGACATTAACCCCCGTATTTATAGTCAAGTCAAAGTAATTACTTGGACTTAAGTAATTACTTATGCAAATATTTTTATGCAATGGACAAGAATTTAAACGAAATTAGAACCGTCAATGAAAGCAGAACTAAGAATTCTAATGTTTGATAGTTCTAACATTAAGGAATTACTAAACTACAGAGAAAAAATTGTATCTTAAACAATGACATTTACTCAAGTAATAGTAATGACTTGTTTATAAATACGGGTGTAAGACGATAAAATATATCATTGCCAGAAAGCCATTTTATTGCTTCTTGCACTAATGCAAACGACAAGCTTTGTTTCTAGCTTAGTAAGCCAGTCTTCCACAACTTTCCTTGACTAATAAAATATCCACGTGTTCTTTTTCCTTATTCCAACTTTATACTTGGTAAAACTAAAAAGCAATCGTTAAAAAGACATTGGAAACTTTTAAGGGCCACTATGATTGACTCTGCAGCTTAATAGACACACTTATAAATATTGTCGAAGGCCGCGTCCATCACACTGAAAGCATAAAAGCTTTTTGTTTGAAATTAATCAGACGACGTACTGTAAACCGGGCGCCATTTAAATCGGAGTAGATTCGTGATAAACATTTTGACATGAGCACAATAGCTTGACGGACGTACAAAGTGTGATACATTTGTAGAACAGTTTATGGTTTAATTTGAAATTATTTGTTTGTACTGTAAAATAAGGCTATTATAGTCGTTCTGTTGGCCTGTGGGTGTTGTAAACGGCCATTAAGAGCGTATGCTACCTCAGATTAGCAACCCTATTTGTGGTGGTTCAAACTTCGCTTGTAATACTGTTAGAATAAAGTTCTAATCAGCTTGCACTACAAAGCGGTTGTTACGTCTTTCGCTGCGGCCGAATAGTGCGAAATTAGTGGTATTTTGCGATTTACAAAAAAACTATTGATTGGACTAAAAAAGTAAAACACTATGACTTTAGTTTGTTGCTTGTAGAATTATTTGGCAAAAAAATCAGAACGATGACATGTATTTTAGTATGGTTTTTACTCGTTAAAAGAAATTTTTAGAGGTATCTTCGCGATTTTTTTCTATCGAGCAAAGTTAGTTGTATTATGTTTTCACAACACTATGGCACTAGCATATATCCTGAAGAATATCATATATTTTTCTGATGTTGATTACTGCAGTGAATCATATACTTTTACGCATTATAAAACTCGCGTTTGAGGTACCATACGCTCTTAAGAGGAAATGCGAGTGCTGTCTCTTTCTACTATCGCTGTCTCTCTCCGTCCTCCTGCCCTCAAATACGTGCGATAAGGACAACTGTAGAAAAAAGTTGGAATTCGAGGTTTGGCTCTCGCCTATTTCCTCCTCCAATATTGAACCAATTTAAAAGATATTTTAGACAATGAATAAGGAGGTTATATACTACGCCGCTATGTTTTTCTTTTTTCGTTAATAGTTGTCAAATTTGTACACTAGGACTCTGTTAACAGCGATCTAAACAAGCAATTTTGAGCATTTTTTGAGGGTTCTAGTGCTTATAAAAATAATTTATCACCAAAAAGGAAAACATAGGGGCATAGAAATAGTTAATATTTATTATTCTGTAAAAAACCATTGCTCTAGGGTCATTAACCAAAAAGAAAACAGGCGAGAGCGTTTGTATGGAGAAAAGACCACTCGCGTTTCCTCTTAAGGGTAGTCATTATGTCCAAAACAACGATATTATGTGCGGTTAAAATTATTCCAGTAACATATCAGTTAAGTTACTCGAGTAAAATTTAAACACAACATAACATCACTTCACAGCTGTAATCCCCGGAGGGTTAGGCATAGGCGTATCCATTAGTACACCCACAGCCACACTTAGCCAGTTATGTCTAAGTTCCATGTTTTCGGGGGCGAGCCTATTGCCATCCATCGGGCACAATTCCAGACTCCGTATCTGCTACTGAGAAATTCCTGATGAAAAACCCAATAACACTTTGCTCGACCTGGGAATAACCTAGGACTTTATGAAAAACAGTCGCCACTAGACCAACGAGGTAATAACATTGCAATACTGACACTGTGGTCTGTGTATAAACTAAAACCGTTTATTCTGTACCATTAAGCACAGGGGACCGAGACTGCTTCTCCTCAACACAGGTTATCTTGTAACCTAGCGAGGAGGACAGCGCTTCACCCACTCGACTGTAGATTATTTAACATTATTATTTATTTAACATTATTCTAACCTTCTCATGTTCAAAATTGAACCTTTTAGAAGTTCAACATGGCCAGTCGAGCACTAATAGCCAAATTCGTACGTAACGTTATAGTAAGACAGTAACATATTATTTGACAGATAGTATGGTTATTTACTGCGTCGTAACTACGCCAGCAGCGTCTGGTTTGTATAAATCAATCGGGCAACTTGTAGGTAGAATTAGGTGCGATTTGCTATGGTTCAATGCTTATTATTGCCTTCATCCTGTTTAATAAATGTTCCTGAACGCGATTACTGTGAGTTATGGCTGTTTAAGTGCGAAGGGGTGCGGCAGGGTGGGAATCTGTTCTTTCGCTCTCTATCAACCCATATTTATACTGCTGATTCAAGTCCATTTTTGAACTCGCCCACCACATAAATCCTAGAATTCATTGGCTGCAACTGGCGAATCTTCGAATGAGGTACTTCCCCGTATACGTACGTTGCCTCCTACATCAGCCATCCTTCTCAAACCCATAGTTGCATTCAGCTTTAATCAATGCTAAAGATGTCATAATGTGTCACATGCAATGTCTATAATGTCATTCTGTATTGAAAAATGTGCGCATAAGACAATTTATAAACCCCCATGGGAAAAGGCCGTGAGTTTGTGTCTGTATGTATAAACAAACTGTACCTGTCAATAAGTCTAATGGGGCAGATTGTAGGCGTGTCAAGTCCAACTTAAGTTGTCCACGACTAACGATACCGAAGTAAGAAACTTGCACAACAAAACATTCACGACATTTTGTCTACCCAAAGGTTGCCGCCTGGCAGAGTTCGCCGTTAGCGATAAGACCGCTCTTTGTACAACTTCATAAACATGTCCTTTATTGTTGTATTTAATGTGTGTACTTGTGTAGGTACAATCCGTACAATAAAGCATATTGTATTGTACTGCCGATGTGTCAGGGGCAAGTTCATTATCATTACCACGTATTTCTAAGTAGTAATTTGGAAATAACAAAAGCTTTATAACATAAGATCACGCCTGTAAATGTGTGATTAGAAAGAGGTAAACTTCGTGTATTAGAAGGCAAGCCTATTGCCATGAACCGGGCAAAAATCCAGACTCCGTGGTCGCTACTGAGCAAATTCTTATGGAAAAACTTAATAACCTGGGCCGCTGGGTAAAGGGGATGTCAGACTTCTACTGACTAAAACCACCCATGTTCCTTCTTAGCCCTTTGTGTTGAGGCCGCGGTATCTCTTTCGAACAACCCGTCATCATCATCATCCACAGCCCGAACTCACCCACTGCTGGACATAGGCCTCTCTTTTTTTTGTGCCATTCTCCACGGTCCTGTGCTAGCCTCATCCAGGTTTTGCCCCCGATGGCAATTATGTCGTCTGTCCATCTCGCCGCCGGACGACCCACATTTCTTTTGCCAGTTCTTGGACGCCACTCGGTGACAGCCTTAGTCTACTTGTCATCACTGCGCCTTGCTAGGCCGAACAACCCGTAGCCCAAACTTAATAACCTCAAAGCCTCATCATTGTCCTATTCTATTTTTTACTTAAATCCACAATTCTGTCTAATAGTTTTTGTGTTTAGTCTAGTCCACGCAAAAAGCCAATCTATTTTACCTAAAAGTCTGGCCATTCATCCCGATATCGTAAACAGACACTTCAATTTGCTTTTGCACTTCACAATTTAAATTACCAATCATTATTATAATATATTCATTGACGTTTATATGTGGTATGATAGTGAATACTACATTAAAATATGTTCTACATTATGTAAGTGAATGGGTTGGCAATAAAACATGATTGATATCGTGAACTGTAACAAACGATCAGCAATTCAGCAGGCATGACCTTACTGGGCTTTCGTTTCATCTAGGTTTTAAATATTTCGCATTGTTTTATTTTGGAATGAGAAAGAGATCGTGGCTAAATAATGGCAGCCGCTTGGGTTAATCTTCAGGTTAAGCCGTGCTTGCCTAGGTCCGTAAATGGATTACCTACCACCCGTTACAGACCGAGTTTTCTCCGTACTTCGGAAAGCATGATAGGCGTTGATCCCGGTTGTCATTAAAATTTTGTACAACTTTGACAGTCGTTACAGGTCAAAAACTCCGACATCCAGTCTTACCAAGGGGTGTCATATTACCCAGTACTAGCTGAGTTGTGGAGGTCATAGGCAGTCACTCCATATTAAGGTGGTACCCTGAGCAAATAACCTTGAGCATTTGCTCCCTCTTTGCCGCACCCCACCTCTACAATACTTCGTAAACTATTACTTGCGCCACCTGGCGAACTTCATACGAATACAAGTAAAATTCACAGATCTAAGAAGTAATAGATATGGCATTCAAAGAAATATTTTTTTATGAAATGTTATTATGAATTCAGTTACTATACTCACGTCGATAAATAGGTAGGTACTTTCAACTTTTACAGTGATACAAATATTACGATTACGAAAATGAGCTCAAAATTAAAATGAAATTTTTTAGTTTATTCGTCATGGGTGTCGTTTTCATGGTTTTCGGGGTCGCTGATTACGAAAATGAGGTCAAAATCAAAATCCAAGATGGCGCTGACGAAGATCTTTGGTTTTTCCGTCATGGGTGTCGTTTTCATGGTTTTAGGGGTCGCTGATTACGAAAATGAGGTCAAAATGAAAATCCAAGATGGCGGCCATGAAAATTTTTAGTTTTTCCGTCATGGGTGTCGTTTTCATGGTTTTAGGGGTCGCTGAAGACGAAAATGAGGTCAAAATGAAAATCCAAGATGGTGGCCAGGAAAATTTTTGGTTTTTCCGTCATGGGTGTCGTTTTCATGGTTTTTGGGATCGCTGATTACGAAAATGAGATCAAAATCAAAATCCAAGATGGCGCTGACGAAGATCTTTGGTTTTTCCGTCATGGGTGTCGTTTTCATGGTTTTAGGGGTCGCTGATTACGAAAATGAGGTCAAAATGAAAATCCAAGATGGCGGCCATGAAAATTTTTGGTTTTTCCGTCATGGGTGTCGTTTTCATGGTTTTAGGGGTCGCTGAATACGAAAATGAGGTCAAAATGAAAATTCAAGATGGTGGCCAGGAAAATTTTTGGTTTTTCCGTCATGGGTGTCGTTTTCATGGTTTTTGGGGTCGCTGATTACGAAAATGAGATCAAAATGAAAATCCAAGATGGCGCCGACGAAAATTTTAGGTTTTCCGTCATGGGTGTCGTTTTCATGGTTTTTGGGGTCACTGATTACGAAAATGAGGTCAAAAGGAAAATCCAAGATGGCGCCGACGAAAATTTTTGGATTTTCCGTCATGGGTGTCGTTTTCATGGTTTTTGGGGTCGCTGATTACGAAAATGAGGTCAAAATGAAAATCCAAGATGGCGCCGACGAAAATTTTTGGTTTTTTCGTCATGGGTGTCGTTTTCATGGTTTTTGGGGTCGCTGATTACGAAAATGAGGTCAAAATGAAAATCCAAGATGGCGCCGACGAAAATTTTTGGTTTTTCCGTCATGGGTGTCGTTTTCATGGTTTTTAGGGTCGCTGATTACGAAAATGAGGTCAAAATGAAAATCCAAGATGGCGCCGACGAAGATTTTTGGTTTTTCCGTCATGGGTGTCGTTTTCATGGTTTTTGGGGACGCTGATTACGAAAAGAGGTCAAAATGAAAACCCTAGGTGGCGGTCAGGAAAATGTTTGGTTTTTCTTTCACGGGTGTCGTTTTCATGGTTTTTGAGGTCAAAATGAAAATCCAAGATGGCGGCCAGGTAAATTTTTGATTTTTCCGTTATGGCTGTCGTTTTATATATATATATTATGTATAGTCGAAAAACCAAAATTTTCGTCGGCGCCATCTTGGATTTTGATTTTGAGCTTATTTTCGTAATCAGCGACCCCAAAAACTATGAAAACGACACCCATGACGGAAAAACCAAAAATTTTCGTCGGCGCCATCTTTGATTTTCATTTTGACCTTATTTTCGTAATCAGCGACCCCAAAAACCATGAAAACGACACCCATGACGGACAATCCAAAAATTTTCGTCGGCGCCATCTTGGATTTTCATTTTGATCTCATTTTCGTAATCAGCGATCCCAAAAACCATGAAAACGACACCCATGACGGAAAAACCTAAAAAATCTTTACCGCCATCTTGGATTTTCATTTTGATCTCATTTTCGTAATCAGCGACCCCAAAAACCATGAAAACGACACCCATGACGGAAAAACCTAAAATTTTCCTAGCCGCCATCCTTGATTTTAATTTTGACCTCATTTTCGTAATCGTGCCAATATTATTTTGTATTACAGTAAAAGTTAAAAGTACCTATTTATCGACGTGAGTATAATAACTGAATTCATAATGACCAAAAGTATTTGAACGCACCAATAAATATTTCATTGAATGCCATATCTATTACTTGAAATTACTTCTTAGATCTGTTGATAATGTGACGTAAGCGAGCGAGCGCATGAGCCGACGCGGCGCGGTGACGAGCGACACGGGTTCCCCCTTCGAGGCCTGGCGGCATACTGAATGTCAATAGATACGGTTGCGAATACGCTCAGAATTTTGCATAAAAATCTTTATAAAATCAAATTTTGGGTTTTTGAAAAAAAAAATCGTACCATAATGTTCATTATGAAATTGCTTATCCATTAGTGTAAAAACAAAATAAAAACAATTGTTAGTTTTGGAGAAGTAGCATGTTTTCAATAATTATTTCTCATTTCTGTGGTTTCGTTGTGAGGGGATTAATTAAATATTTTACTTAAAAAAGAAAAAAACAAAACGTACCATTTTGAAGGTAAGAGTATGTAGAAATTTAATGTATTTTTTGTTGGTTGATATATCTTTTTTTTTAAGAGTTATAAGCTCCAGAAAACTGCATAAAAAACGGCTAGAGCTACGTTTTGCTGGGGGACGCGCCTTAAATACTTACTAGTATGCAGCTGCATCCGGTTAGACTGGAAGCCGACCCCAATATAGTTGGTAAAAGGCTAGGCCCCGCTAGGCAGATGATGGTATTTATTTTGGGAACGTAATTGTTGGCAGGAGAGCTTTACTGACTCGAGCTGCACCATAGATTAAGCTAAGTGCTCATTACTCATTGCAGGGGTTTCCGCGCTGAATAGATCCGCTATCATTCGACTAATGGGCACCGGAACGGGGAATTATGAGGATGGTATCAGTAACTGCCTCTATGCTAATCCTAATCGGTATAGCTTGCAGTTTCAAGGCTGAGCCCAAGGCTATTTGTAGCATGGTAAACAGATTCCGGTGCATTTTCACTTTTTCAGAGCTGACTTAAACTAATGGGTACTGTTGCAACTGTTACGTTGTTAACATCGTACTTAGTATAATTCTTCGTAATAAATGTTAAACAGAACAAACAACTAAAATAATTATTCAAACAATTTTATTATGCAGCTAGCAACATAATTAATTAGCATAAAGTATGAATGTTTTAGTCTTACGATTAATAAAAACATCATTTTGAGTTTCAAGTTCAGTTAAAATAAAAAAAAAACATTCCGACACGATTATTAAACCACGTCTGACATTTTCTTGCTCAGAAATTCGCAAAGAAAATCCCTTTATGTAGCAACGTATTATCTTGTTGTTTACGTATAAAATACTTATTCGTTGGGCAGTCGAGGTCGCTCCCGTGTCACCGCTCAGCCTCAAGGGGAAGCCAAAACACATTTGTGGAACATGTCTCCTTCGGCGCGAGCTCATCGCGCATTTCCATAATAATAATGTATTATACAGCGATGTGCGTGAAATTTATTCAGTGTAGCTCGTTACCCGTGTCAGGTCACTGATGTCAGACCATTGAACATGTTCAATACTGATCATTCTGATTGCTTTCGACTCTAATATACAACGCTGCTAAAGTTCTAGAATTTCAATTCATATAAAAGCTTCAAATATTTGCCACGGTTTTTCCAGTGGACGTCATGCACACTGAATTTGAATGCAAATGTTTTCAACCTGCTGAAAAATGTATTTTCACCGTGAGTAACAGAAATGAATTGCAACGCCGGAATAAATTACTGATGCAAATTCGCGTCACGTCACTCTATTGGTCGGTTTGGTAAAATTATGGTATTTTGGCCAATCCCGTTTTAGATCTGTGACAGTTAAACGTCAACCCGCAATTCCGCGTGTCATAAGATTTACGTTACACCTATTAACTTTGCCTGTTCAAGCGTTTAGATAAGAAATCATTGATTGGCCTATTTCAACTAGAAATCATGCTTTCAACATTAATCCTTCACCTGTTCTGCTATCATTAAGTACATCAGAAAGTGTTAGTAGGCGCCAGAGCGGTGTGCATGTACCTACCTACATAGCATACTAATAAACACGTCTTGTCTCGTTGCTTGATCGCGGCCATTTACAATTTCACGTAATGCAGTCTGACAGGTGAGCTTTCTTGTCAAACTGACTAGTGTTGTGAAACGCTCGATCATGTTCCATACTGGTACACTTGATGGGAGGTAGCTGTCTCTCCGGTACTTTTGACGAGACGTTTAGAGATCCGTGACTCTAAGAATAAAACAAATGAGTACTTACCTAGTTTCTCCGACGATTTATCATGAAAAATGTTTACAAAAACAATCTAGAAAATGTGAATTTTAAGAACCATAATTAAAACAAAAAAGTCCGTGTTTTTCTTTGATAAAATAAATAATAATTAATATCAAAGACATTTTCAGATCTTTGATCAAGTAGGCGTAACGCTGGGACGCATTTTCAGGGAAAGAACCTTCTGAATAATACGAAATAAAAGTTATGGAAATTGGGTTCAAAATAATTCAGGATCTACTTTCTTTTATTTTTTTTATTCACACGGAGCAGCTTTGATGTAGTTCTCATAAAAGGTTCTGACATTACTGAAATCATTCGCGCCTAAAATTATAAAAGGATTACGCTCTTGAAGTACAATCAAAACAAAGCGTAGCTAGGTCAAAATTGTACATTAATATTTTATAATCTACAATTTGTTGCTTTCCACATCCCTTTAAATAAAATATCTCGGAATCGGCGCTTCGCCGGCGGTGTTTACGTTTAGCTCAGAGCTATTCATCTCATTTTGAATAACTGTAAAATGTATAGAAGATGGTTGTCATTGAATATTTTAGTAATTGGAAGATGAGTCAAGTTGTGGGGGCGAGTGAGGCGACGCAAGCTGAGACAGGTTCTATTTGCATAACTCGGGTTGGATAGTGCACGGCTCGCTGCTTATCTCATGAACGCTATAAATAAATTAAACGCTCTGAAGCTGGCCCACACAGATCACTGGCTCAATAAAGTTATAATAGGTGTGTCATGATTCCTCTTAAGGCTGTAAACTTGCTATAAACCTTACCTTCTAGAGCGTGAACTTTAGCTTGATATAGAAACATTAAATAACATCGTCTTAAATATTTATTACCGATAATGTGTACTACATACATTACTGAGGCGCCTATCACAGTTACATTATAATTATGTCGTTTTACTCGTTCACTTTAGATAATCCACCACGCGGGCCCAGTGCGTGTTGGATTATAGCCCATTGCTTCTCATAGAGTGGAGGCCTGGAGTCCCAGTTGTGGGAACATTATTGCCTGTACTTTATTTTACGTCGTTCACTAAGATCTGCCGCACGGGGCAAAGTAATTAGACTGTTGCCTAATCTGTGGAAGCTTAGGGTTAAAACTTAACCTTCAGTAAGTGCTCCCTAATCGCTACGTCATCAGCTCCACGTTTTTATTACTTTCATTAAAAGTATTCAATCTTAATAACTTAGAATACTTATTATAAATTACTTTTTCCCGTTGTTACTTTTATTCCCCGTAGCGCTGGAGCACGGAACAACTTAATTATATTAATGAGTTTCCCGAAGTGGTTCGTGCTCATTTTAATAGTATTTTTGTTCTGTTCTGTATGTGTTTTATGTAAACGTGTACTTTTCCCTGTGGCAACTGGCAACCCTCGCTCAGTTCTTTTTAAAGCGAGTGTATTCACTTATTCAGCCCATGTTTAATTGAATTCCTGTTTTCAATGTGTTTGCACTTCGCAAATGTATACATTCGCATTTCGCTTCATAAGTATTTTTTGTTTCGCGATAGGACGTATCAAATTAAAAATCAACTCGTTTGCTTTAGTATTCAACGCTTTCAGATACTATTTCACTTAAACGAATGTGAGTTCATCATCTGCCTAGCCTTTTCCCAACTATGTTGGGGTCGGCTTCCAGTCTAACCGGATGCAGCTGAATACCAGTATTTTACATGGAGCGACTGCCTCTGCCTATCTGACCTCCACAACCCAGTTTATACTGGGTAATACGATACCCTTTGGTAAGACTGGTTGTCAGATTTCCAGGTCACTGACTACCGGTAACGACTGCCAAAGATCTTTATATGACAGCCGTTCCGAGGCACAGAGAAAACTCGGTATGTCGGGCGGGGTCACCCATCCACAGACTAAATGAATGAATGTGAGTTAAATAATTAAATATGCCTAATCCCCGAAGGGTTAGGAAGATAGAACCTATTAGTACATCCACATTTCGCTAGGTATGTAGAGTCCCATATTTATAATAGGGGGCGAGTCTATTTCCATCAACCGGGCACAAATTCAAATTCCGTGGTTGCTACTATAGACCAGGGCCGAAGCCTTCAAAACTGGTAAAAAATGAAAAAAAATTACAGTAGGATGAAACCCATTAGAAAAGGAGGGGAATATGATCAAAATGAAAGGAAAAATAAATTACGGTCGATCCGAGTTCGGGAAGGGGGGGTGGGGGGGGGTTTTAAGGGGGGAAAGCGGTTTATCTCGATTTCCGGCAAAACTACAAGTCCTATGGAAAAAAGTCAAATTGCAAAGTTGTAGGTAATAAAAAGATCTACAGCTTTTGTATTTGCAATTTTTTCACATAACCTCAAAATTTAGGTGAAAAATTCAAAAAACCAAGTTTTTGGTTTTTAATTTTTATCTTTTACAAAAAACATTTTTTTTCACGAAATTTAGTGAAAACTTACATTTTTATGCCCTAAATACACTGTAATTTTTTTGATTAAAAATATTTATTTTTCACCTGATTATTGACTTAATATCGAAAAATCAGCCCTATTTTCAATCGAAAATTCTGACGTCAAAATATCTGCTTTTTTTAAAAAGTCGGTGGGCGTTGTGTTCCTTATAATCTCTACTTTCTGATGATGTATAAAAAATATACATTGCAATGGTAAATTTTCTCAGAAAAAGCAAAGTCAGCTGCTGCGAAATAATTACCTACAACTTTGCCATTTAACTTTTTTCCATAGGACTTGTAGTTTTGCCGGAAATCGAGATAAACCGCTTTCCCCCCTTAAAACCCCCCCACCCCCCCTTCCCGAACTTATTTTTCCTTTCATTTTGATCATATTCCCCTCCTTTTGGGTTTCATCCTACTGTAATTTTTTTTGGTTTCAAAAATTATCGACCCTGGTCTACTAAGCAATTACTGAAGAAAAAACCCAAATGAGACTTTGCCCGACCTCAGAATCGAACGCAGGATTCATCATGCTTTTAAGATATTTTAACGCACAAAATGTGTGTTACAATACGTTAATTAACCCAATCTTTTAACTGATAGGCACAAGTAATAACAGTTTCATTGCACCTGATTTTGTAGCCGAATTTATCGACTAAAATAAACTCGGAAGGTCTGCTATCGAATTTGACAGGCAATTTTCAGTCAACATTGATGGATGGCGTCCTATTTACGGAGCAATTCTTTATGTAACTGCATGCCGTGCCATCGCGATATTTGTTTTAAACGATTTCAATTTGTCACACCGAGTTGCAAATTATGACGAGGATAATATATTCTTGTCATATCGACAACTAAAAAGTTTCTTGTCGTAACTCTTGAAGGTTGTCCAGAACATCAAAAACCATGATATACAAAGCTCTGAATGCTCTGATGCTGTATTTACTTTTATATGGTTGGTCGTTAAACTAGTTTATTACGAATTGACAACAACTGAGTTACTGTCCGAGTACATACGAGCCACTCAAACTATTTAAATTGAGTGGAACTGTCGAACTAAACTAGTACGAGGAATTCACGACTCTGAGTAGCCCGAAAACGGTTGATGAAATTCAGTACAACCTCCACTAAATATTTCAATCTAAGATTGGAATCCTCTGGACGATTCCGTCACGTTTTAGTCGCTAGAAATATTTCAGACTCCTATACATACCAATTACATTGGCAGACTTTCTTTGGCCTTTTTTCTTATTATTTCTGTTCCAATAAATGGAATGTATGGGTATGGTGTTCTCAAGGCTGCCATTTTCCTTTCAATAAAAAAGTTTTCATGATTTCGGTCGGCTGAAAGGTGTCCCTTTTACATAACCACTTTCGGAATTTTTGTTATCTGGGCCGATCGAGCAGATGGAAGTATTCCTCACACAGAAAATGAGGCAGTCGAACGAAAACAAACATTTTAACGAATTAGTTCAACTTAAAATAGTATAAAACGAGCGCTCCCGGAAGGAATTAAGAAAAACTAAATATGCGTGGACGGATTTATGTTTACACACGAAATAAAGACCTACATTCATTATAAAGTACAGTCAGCGAAGAAAGTCAAGAAATAGTACCATGGAACCGAATGATGTTTTTTTTTAACTAGGCATATTTCATCGTAATTTTGTCCCTCGTATGAGAAAACTCATCTAAAACTTGTGAGAGATTTAACCTAAGTATTTTCTTCCCAACCGTACCTACTTACCATATAAACCTAAAACTGTCTATGTTTTCGTAACAGATGGTGGGCAATGTAGTGGTGTTCGTGTGCGTGAACGTGGTGGGGGCGCTGATGCACTCGCTGATGGAGACGGCGCAGCGACGGGCCTTCCTCGACACCAGGAACTGTATAGCAGCCAGGCTGGATATGGAAGATGAGAACGAGAAGCTGGTAAGTCCTTTTTGTTTATAACGGTTTTATAAATATATAAAATGACGAACGTAATCGCCGAAGGGTCTGGAAGTGAGAGGAATGTTTCAGGGTTTTTTTTTTATCGTAGAAGTTCAATGAATCTAGACCGTTGGTAAATCTAATACGAATGGGATTGTACATGATTGTACTAAAACTGGTAGTTAGGTTGTGTTAAGAAGTTATGAATCTCAACGTCTTGTAACTTCAATGGTGTTATAAAATATCGCCATTTTCCCTTCATGCCCAAGACGATAGCAAGGTCAGGTAGCTTTAATAAAGCTTTTAATGAAAAAGGTGGCAAGGTCTATCCGAAGGCAATATATTTAGACCTGCCTGTCATTGAAGATGAAATTGCGTGACAAAAGGGTAGCTTGCAATAAGGTCCAATTTCATA
Organism: Diarsia mendica; assembly: GCA_949316265.1. Lineage (NCBI taxonomy): Eukaryota > Metazoa > Arthropoda > Insecta > Lepidoptera > Noctuidae > Diarsia > Diarsia mendica. The sequence goes on from OX438897.1 coordinate 15,156,099, forward strand.
CAATGCTGGCAGAAAATCTGATAATCCCTCTAAAGGTCAAAACTACGGCCATCCTGTTTTACATCATTTACATGTTTTAGTTTTGTGAAAGATAATGTCAAAGCGTTTAATCGTATAATCCTAACTAATACCATAAAGGTCTTCTTAGCATGTCGATGGCAACCTAAATTGAATCAGTCTATTTGGGGACGCGCTTGGCACTTTCAGTAGCGTTCATCAGCTCCTGTAACACAAGGAACAAGACAGGCAGGACACGATGTGAAGTGTCCAGTCGTTTGTAAAACAACACCACATTTACACTCATCATATATGAATCTCCACCTAAACAGTTTTCCTTGCTTCGGCCAGGTGGCACAGGTGTGTTTGGACTCTATTTAGAGACTTCCAGGTCAGCCACGCCAGCTCGTGTCCAGGAGGAAGATTCTCTGCAAGTGACACAAATGGGTCGTAATATTATAAATGGGAAAGTAACTGCCATGTCTATCAGCTGTCAAATGTCGAAGCTTGGCTCAAATGGTTGATAGGTTTTGTCGTTGGTTAGGGCTTAAGCCACCAATTATCCCGAAAGTGCCTACCTTCCTGAAATCCTAAGATTCACCAAGTCTGCCTTCTCGTTGACGCCGCAGGCATAAGCTACTTTAGTCACGACATTGTAGTTTCGTTGTTAGATTATTTTATTACATTAACCCAACTTTTCCTTTGCTTTGCTTTGTAAGACCTCTGTAACCATATTTATTTGCAAATAAATCTTTGACTTTGACTTTAAAGTTTCACTTCGGAAGAAATAGTTCGCTGGACCAGTTATTAGTTATCAGTTCACAGCTGGGGTAATAAGGCTCATTCGCTTGTTATAACTAATCGGTTGTTATGACACCGATGACCATCGAGCTGTGATTTAACTTATAAAAATTACCACAGCCTAAAAAGCTAGAAAATATTTTTTAGGCCTCATTTGCGTAACCTTTTCCTAACTATGTTGGGGTCGGCTGCCACTCTACCCCGAGGTAGCTTAATACTATTATTTTTAATGGAGCGACTGCCAATCTGGCCTACTTACTGCAAATGTATTCCCCCTCTATAGTCGAGATTTTCCGGCCACTGCCTACCCGTAACAATCGTCAAACATCTACAAATGACAGCTGAGGCCCTATTATGATATCTTAAAACAGTTCTTATTCCAGTGTGGAAACGTGATAGAACTATACAGGGTGTCTAGCGCCATCTCTTTTTCTCACTGGAATAAGAACTGTTTTAAGACGTCATGGTAGGCCTACTGGGACCAACAACCCCGCTAGGTACTAAATGAATGGTCAATGGTCACTCATCCACGAAAAATATTACATCAACTGCTAAAGAAAACCGTACAGACATTTTCGATGTAATTCGCACAAAACCAATTTTCGGGAATGTATTTCTGCAATACATTTTTTCCACTTGCCTTTTATATAAATGTAATAAATAGCAGTGGGTTATCCAACGGAAAATTGTTCCTTTTCTGTTCGTTCGCAAAATCTTTCACTTGGGACCTTTTACGTAAGCCTTAAAATGATGCTAACGTTGTTATGACTTGATAAAAAACCGTTTTTCGTAAGTGTTAGGCGTTATGTTCTGAGGTTCTAGCGACTCGTGTAATCATGTTTTTAGGTGTTACGATAAGTACTGCAAGTTCCCACGGATCGGCACGAGTATAGTTTAATATTTTTAGACCACTTAACCCTTGTAAGTCTTAGAAGGTTTCAAATACCTAGAGTTTTTTTTGTGTTTCCTAATCTGGTGTCACAGTTTTTATGCCGATGCCGTCGAGAAATATTTCTCAGGCATGATGTTTTGGGCCGAACTGTCACACCACTATATAGGCTATTCCAGCTACTTTTCCAATGAAAAATATACGTATTTGTTAGGTAAGGTCTGATTGTGAATGTCAATAGCTCGTTAGTCATACAAACAATATACCTAATTAATTTTAATTTGTAATCAGCGTGCATTATTAACCACAATGTGCAATACCAAATAGTACCTGGTTTATGACGTTACAATACGTCATTTATTTACATACCAGTAATGAAAATTCTGAGAAAGGATGAATATTACAAATAAGTAGTATGTTTATTACCGTTAGTAATCCCACTCATGAGTAGTCATGAGTTGGTAGTATGAAAGTGTAAAAAGTACAGCTAGATTTGAACCTCGGACTTCACGTCAGCGTGTTCATTGGGCATGTAATGATGCTCACTGAACACATCAAGAACATGATATTTATGTGTGTATGAGAATTGAGATGTTATTTTATAACTTGTATAGTTACACTTGCTAGTTGCTACGTTTTTTGTCGATCTGATAGTGCGAAGGTGTCAAGTTTACTTTTTTGAATTTTTTCATGATAATTATGTATTGAGATTAAAGAAAAAGATAATTGACGACTGAGATTATCCGAATTTATGTACAGTCACGAAAGCATTAATAATAATACAACAATAGACTATAATTTAATGTTTTTCCGAATCGTATATATATAACAGTGAGTGTGACTGTACCAGACTGTACCTACCTATATCTGTTTGAGTTCTTTAATTTTGCTGAGTGCACAAATACCAGTACAGCATGAAACCTACGTCAGCTCAAGCTCTCAAGCTTCCCATAAAAATACTACGGAACATTTTCCCAAACAACCGTGAGTCTAATTTAAAAAGAAGCAAATACTTGATCTGTGTATTTTTTAAACCGCAAACAGACATTTAACATTTTTATTTATGCGTCTGGAAAAGCTGGATTTAAATAAACTGCTACTCGTTCCCAACGGTATAAAATTAAGTAATATTAAATGGATAGGAAAAAAATCGGTGAATGAAAACATCGTGAGGGAACCCTCACGATGCCTTACTTAGAACCAGAAATTCGAAGTCATGCGACATCTACGAGTACCAACCCGCACGGGGGGACCCGATAGACAGGAAAGGAGTCCCAGCTGTGGGTACATTATAGCATTATGCTTATGCTAAAAGGATAACAACTTCTCTATCCCAAAGGCAGAGGTCCGTTATGTTGTAAACAAGAACGTGAAAATAATAAGTATGTAAATTTCGGTGGCTGGATTAATGCTATTGTTTTATTCATGCGGTTTAACGTAGTATAAAAAAGTTGTTAGGCCGCCCATATTGTGGCGCCTTTAACAAATTACCACGAGACCTCTACTTATACGGGCGTCGGCGCATTTCAATTTGAGAGCCACGTCTCTATGATTTTGTAGCAGATAGCTGGAACATTTCGGAGCAAATTACTCATACTCGCCGCGCAAAAAACTTAATTTACGCATATACAGGCTTTTATTTTCTTAATGTTGTAATTTTCAACTCCGTAGCTTTATTACCATCTTGTCGTAATTACATTCTTTACACACCAAAAAATATGATTCATCTATTAATATAACATAATTGATTTATTCGCAAATGTTTAATAATTATGGCTTTGAACATTGTTAGGTAGGGTCGTTTCGCCGGTTTCGCGACCACCTTCAGTAGGCGACCACTTGACGTACTAAGTTTCTTTAAAACAAGATAATAGTATTTGTAGAGGTAACACAAATAAATAAAAAACCTAACGTGCTTTATAAATAATTATGAAATAAGAATTTACACAGTTTGAAACAAATGGGCTAACCCAGAACCGAAAAAATATTGATAAAGGCGCGTTTTGATTCAGTGGTGAGAAAACGTACCGCAAGTTAGAAAAAAAATAGCACGGCGCGCGGCGCTCAAAGGTAATTTTCATTACTTATTTCATGTTTTACACATAAGTTAGATGTTAAATTGAACAACCGATAAGTTTTCGTTATTATTTAGTTGTATTTTGCTATTTTTTAAGTTATTATTAAGATAAAATCAAGTGGTCGGTAACCGAAATGCTTATTTATCAAGAACGTTAAATAGCGACCATGTGGTCGCAAACCGACGAGAACCGCATTATTTATTTTCTATCAATATGACCCTATTGCTTTGTACAGGACTGTTACAATTTTGAATGTAACATTTTAGAAGCTTTTCTTTGTAGTTATTTAGTAAGCGACCACCACTTTCTTTGAAATTACTATAAAAACGGGATGCTAAACAGGTGGTCGTAAACCAAAATAATCGAAATAAAGACGTTGGTTTCCGACCACCATAATTTAGTATGAGAGAAATAACGTCGTAATATTTTTTTTTTAAATTTTTGATAAAAACAAAATTAAATTATTTTATATTACTTTTTTTAGATGGAGTTCCCATATAATTCAGAGTCAAAGAAAAAAAAGAAAAATACAGTCCGGTACACTGAAGAAGCCCTGAAAAAAGCTCTTGATGATATCCGAAAAGAAGGGAAGGGACCGTAAAAATGAATAATATAATAATTAATACATTTTTAAAGCGATTATAATTGTTTTAATGGCATTTTTTCATATTAAAATAGTGGTCGCAAACCAACACACTGGTGGTCGCTAACTGATTAAAGTGGTCGGTAACCGACGTTTTCGCTATATTTTCACTTTTTCAGCATTTTATAAATATTTTTGTATGAATGTACTTTATTTTATGTTTTTGTATCCAAACTAGACTATATTTGGGACAAATTCACATTAACATAAACTATTTTGCGTGTAGACAACATTTTTTTTTCTTCATCATAAGTGGGCAACTCAGCTAACTGGTCGCTAACCGGCGAAACGACCCTATATAGGTACATACTTAGTTGATAAAAAAGTGACTTATCGCTATAAAATAATATGTTATGTTACAAATGTTTTGTTTTAATTCATTTATTGTCGGCAGACGATAACTTTATGGGTTTATGAGTTTACTGGACTACTTTTTTACGCTGGGCTGGCCCTATTGCCAAACGTCTAATAAAGATCAACTCATTTAGCAACTCATAGTTTTGATTATAATATGAGCGTACAAACTAAAGTATTATTTATTTTGTTGTTTCATAGGAACGATTGCTGCTGTCGGTGCTGCCCCAACACGTGGCCATGGAAATGAAAAACGACATTATCTCACCAGTCGAGGGCCAGTTCCATAAGATCTACATCCAAAAGCACGAACAAGTCAGGTGAGTTTATACCATATTGGGATCACGCCCCATAACGTTTGTGCCATATACAGTAATATACGGCTTAAACTAATTAGGTTATGTTCGCCAATTTAGTGGCAGTATCTCATCTTGAACGCGACACGACTTTGGCCTACATCCAAATTGATCCCAAAACGACTCTCTCCGATTCAATACAACTCAGGGGCGCTACTACAACGTCTTAAAACAGTCCTGTTTAAGTCTTACTTTGCATTTTCGTACCATCACGTCCTTAAAACAATCTTAATGCAGGACTGCTAAAAATATCAGTTTTGATATCGTTTTGATGACGTCACCTCAAATAGTTCATTCAATTATTGGTACCACGACGTGCCTTTTGACAGCGAGCAGGATTGTTTTTATGTCAAATAGCAGGAATGTTTGACATTCTAAATAAGTTGATCTGGGGCGACGAATATATTATTGTTTTATAAATTATACAAAAGAAATGTACTGCCGTGATATACTTGGTAATAAAAACACATTTATATACGTGCAAGGGGTGTATTAAACACCTTTGCCCAATCCTTCGGATGTTACAGGCATAATGTTATGGTGTCATAAAGTATTCGATTGGACTAGGTATGTTTTCAGTGGTTTCAGTGCATCATCTTTATCATTTTCAACAAGAAATTGTCTGCTGCAGGACGTAGACATCTTCCAAGCATCGCCACATCGACCGATCTTGTATTTCTCGCATTCCGAAAAGGAGGAAGAGTTAGAGAGACTATGACTAGGCTGATGATGATTTTGTGACGGTGTTAGGAGGAAGCACCGTCAATGTACCAACAATAACCACTGTGACATGACTCCATCGGAGCCCAACGTGCATATTCGTGCCGCGAACCCAAACACTCCTGTGTACATTTCCCGCATACACTACACCAGTACGGCGGAGGACATCGTGGAGTACGTGCGCCAGAAGACCAAGTACGTGGCGAGAGTGTGGAGTTGCTGGAGTCGCGCAGCTACGTCAACTTTGGGGCTTCGTGGTGTAAGTACCAACATGTTATGGATCTGCATAATCGTGTTGGAAGAGGACATTAGGCCGCAGGGAGTGGTGTTCCGTCGTTTTCATGGGAAAGTGCCATATGTACCTACGTGCAGCACAAAGACTTAGTGCTTAACTGAAGTGTTACAAACATAGTTTTAAGGCTCTCTTTACTAATACAAATTGTATTTTGTCATATTTATGTTAGTCAGCTTTACATGACATACTAAGGTATGTAAGGCTGCCAAAGATGCCTGAGAAAAAGTGGATGTTGTTATCGTTTATATTTACATCATAAACATCGATTTGTAAAATGTACTGTTGCTATAGATTACCTACCTATAACTTGTATTGCTGGAAAATCAATAAACTACCATTATAATAACTGTGTTATTGTGTATGCTTGAAAATGACGGTCTTAAGGTCTAACGACCCCACACACCCTAGTGTCAGAGTTTCTAAACATGGTTTGACGACAGCAATTTGACGACAGGGACCACCGGCTTAGGGTGCTTTTCCACCAGAGATGCGCTATGCTACGTTGCTATGGATGCGTTATATATCTGCCAATCATATTCATTGGTGCACAATTGCACATAGCTTAGCACTGGTGGAAGCGGATTCAACTAAGATGTTTTCTATATGGAAGGATGCGTACTATGGATGTGTGTTTGATGAAAAGCAGCCTTATACGTGCCTTCCGAAGCATAGAGTGCCTTCCAAACATTGCTACTGAAAATCAATCTAGTTTTACAAACTCGCGGGAACGCACAAGCGTGTTTAACCGAACGCTCTTACATCGTTTGAACATAGTCACCCTGAAATCATCCACAACTTCTTACACGCAGTTTAGCAGACCTAAAGTACCTACTTGGGTACCCACTTAAATAAAAGGATCAAAGTTAATAATGGTTTATAGTCAGAATTCTTTATTAAACAGTTTAAAATATCGATTAACAACTCGTAGATCAGTCCATATTCGAATTTCCTGAAATTATTTTAACCAGCTCCATGGTCCATAGTGATAGGTAGTGGTTTTTAAGATGCATGGATGCAGTTTTAATGATATTCTTTCCATTGGTTGCTCTTCATCTCTCAAGGGAAAATAAACATTGGCATGTCCACGTTCACGTTAAGGTTTTTATTTCAAGCCAGCTTCAAAATAAGGATAAGATGAGTACCTATCGCATCCTATTATGAACCAGCATTTTGGTACATATTTCATAAGTCCATCATAAATATATTTGAATATCGAAAACGGTTCATATTCACAATCACAGCACACAAGAAAATTAAATACCATAATTTAATTTAGAATTATTATATAAACATAAACATAAGATGTATTCTATTCTATTTTTATGAATGGCAATTGTGCCGATGTCGACAATTCTGCCAATGTCAAATGTGGAATGGAGAAACGTGTGTGGAAAGCATTAAAAAATAAAATAATTTAGATTAAGAAAAATAAATAAAACAAACTGTACGTAAAGTGTAACTTGTCGATAAGTGTTAATAAAAATATACTAAGAAAATAAATACCTATTATTTGTAATATAAATTAATTTAATAAATCGAATACCACACTACGACTTACAATCTGATGTTGTTGCTACGGATAAATATAATTAGGGAACTACAAAGCTTTGGAGAAAAATGAGTTAATAAAGAAGGAAAGTTAATAGGAACAGGGATTTTCAATTCTGAAAGACGGCTGTATAGATCAAGAGAAGGGTTATTGTTAGTACAATTAAAGAAAATATGTTCCAGGGTACCCTCGTCCAAACCACACTCGCAAAGAGATGAATCTCTGACCCGAATTTTGTGTAGAAAAACTGGGGAGCAGCAATGGCCTATGCGAAGCCTGCACAAGATAGAAAGCACCTTCTTTGAGAGTTTTTTATATGGCTTAAACCAAGGCTTTGAGGTAACATTAGGTTGGATCGCAGAGTAAAAAGAACCTTTTGTTTTACTCGAATTCTGCCACTGTACCTGCCATGAGGATAGTAAACTCCTTTTTGGAAGGCTCAGCAAATCATAGCCCTGGCATTGATAGTATTTTAAGTCTACGGACTGGGAATTTACAGCATCTTTAGCAAGGGCATCAACACATTCATTTCCTATTATGCCGCAGTGGCTAGGAATCCAAACGAGATTAACAGTTTTATGGTTTTCAGCACAAGATAATAAGGATTTTTTAATTTGGAGTAAAATAGGGCTGTGTAATTTGGTCTTGAAGGGATTTTGCTCTAAGGCTTGCAAACAACTCAGAGAATCCGTGAATATAACGCCATAATTTATACTGTGAGCCTCTATAAAAAGGCATGCTTCCAGTATGGCAACGCACTCGCCCGTAAACACAGATGACTGGGCAGGGCATTTAAATTGAAGAACTATTTTGGAGTTTTGGTAATATACCGCAGCACCAGTACAGCTAGAATTTGTCAATTTTGATGCGTCCGTAAAGAACCTTTCAAAATGACACCATCGCTCACCAACGGCAGCATTAAATAGAGAGTCCGCCGAAACAGAATTTTTGGAAATTCCGATATTATAAAAGATTTTTGGTTTGAAACAAATTACTTCATAATTAAAGTTATAAATAGGAAGTTTTGGGAATTGAATAATGGGAGAATCTAAATTTTGATGATAACGAAAAGATTTTAAAAACAGAGGAACTTCTTTGTGCTTCCAATAATTAGATGTGTTGTAAAGGGAATTTAATGCATCAACTTTTCCTATAAGAGGGTGAGCAGATTTCGTGATGACTCTGGCCCAAAACCTGGATGCTAGATATTGCCTTCTCAAGGCCAATGGGGGTTCTGCACACTCCACCTGTATTGCGTTAGTAGGTGATGATTTCATACAGCCTAAAATGATCCTAAGACATTGGGCCTGAATCCTGTCCAGTCTTGTCAAAGCCCCTTTGTTACAGGGAATGAGCAGAAAAGAACCGTAATCTAGAACACTTCGTATCAAGGCATTGTAAACCAGCTTCATAGTGTATGGGTGGGCACCCCACCATACACCTGCGAGAACTTTTAAAATAGGAATAATTCTCTCGCATCTATTTACTAAATAATTGAGATGGTGTAATCCAGTTAATTTACAATCTAAAAATACACCTAAAAATTTGGCTTTCTTAGCAACTGGTATACAATGATTTTGAATTTGTACCGAAATTTGAGGGATCAGTCTCCTGCGGGAAAAGACAACCACAGAACTTTTGGGTGCAGATAAACTCATACCATGCGGAGTTAACCATTGATTCAAAGAGTTCAGGGAGACACAAAGGGATGACGCAGCAGCTTCGATAGATTTGTTGGTAACATACAAAGCTAAGTCATCAGCATATTGTAAAATATGACAGTCATTGTTGAGACATGTGCCAATATCTGCTGTGTACAAATTATATAATAAAGGACTTAAGACATAACCCTGTGGTAATCCCTTCCATGTCCGCCTGACATCAAAATCTTCACCTGGAACTCTCAAAACCAAAGACCGAGACATTAGCATGCTAAATATACACTGTACCATTCTCACCGGAATCCTCATCTTTAGCAATTTCTGTCTGAGAATGGGAAGTAGGACATTATCATACGCAGCTGAAATGTCGAGAAAGGCAGCAACAACAGACTCGTTTTTAGAAAACGACGCTCGGATATCTGAAACTAATACTCCAATACTATCCATGGTACCAAACCCCTTCCTGAAACCAAACTGATGGCTCGGGAGTAAGTTCCTGGACTCAATAATGAACTCCAGCCGGTTCTTAATCAGGTGTTCCATTAATTTAGCTAGTACTGATGAAAGGGCAATTGGTCTAAAGCCGTTAGGGTCATCGCTATGTTTGCCCGGTTTCAAAATGGGGATTATTATTTGAGTTTTCCATTGATCGGGGACCCAACCATTGGTGTAAAAATAATTAATTAAATTTAAAAAGTAGTTTTTTGCCTTCAGGCCTGCTCGCGATAAAAAGGAGTAAACAATACCATCAATACCAGGGGCAGAGTCGCGGACATACCTCAAAACTGAATCAAGCTCCTGTATTGTAAATGGAGCGTCAAAAGGATCCTCTGAATATGAAGAAGACGGTAGATGTATCTCTGCTTCTGAGGGCACGTAAGGAGGAGTTAATTTATCAAAAAACAGCTCTGCAGTTTCACGGGTAATAGGAGAAGAAATCGAAGGGGAACATCCATTTCTGAATCGGTTAATTCTTTGCCACACCACTGATATAGGGGTGGACGGGGATAAGGAACCGCAGAAATTAACCCACCCAGCTCGTTTCTTGCTCCGCAATAATCTTTTGGATTTCGCAAGAGCATGATTATAAGCGCTTAGATTAGAAACAGTCATATCTTCGTTATAAACCTTTTCAGCATCATTTCTCTCTTTAACGGCCAATGAGCATTCCTGATTCCACCATGGAGGGGGAGGAATCAAACTACGAGCAGAGTTTTTGATAGGGAAACATGAATCTGCACTCGATTTTATGGCTGTCACTAGATTTTCGTAGCAGTCTGACACGTAAGTGGGGCTTAGAATACCGGAATCTTGAGGAATTAAATTTGGAAGCAAATCAATTTTATCCTCCAGTGATGATGAATATTTTGCCCAATCGGGGTTGGACAAATTATACCTCATCAGCGGAGGATTCGATTTTTCTAAGTAAGTTTTATCAGCCAAAGAAATTAAAATCGGATAGTGGTCACTACCATGTGTCAAACTGGTACATTCCCAACGACACGATGCCGCAACATCAAGTGAGCAAAACGAAAGGTCTACACAACTCTTATGCTGGCCAGGAAGAGTCCTACGGGTTGAACACCCATTATTTAAGATGCAGAGGTTGAGATCATCCAGAATTTCTACCAAACCTACCCCAAAGGAGTCACATCTTTCAGACCCCCATCGAAAATGATGGCAGTTGAAATCTCCCATAACAAGTACAGGGCCGACTACGTTTTCGAGAATGTTTCTCAATAGTGGAAGAAAATTTTGATTGGGGTGAGCTATATAAATAGATAAAAGGGTTATGCCCTCTACTTTACCTGCCACAATACTTACATCTCCTCCAACAGAAGGCAAAGGTACTGTCACAAGAGGAACACGATTGTTCACGCAGAGAGCCGACCCTCCATAGCCATCAGATCGATCGCATCTGATAATGTTATAATGTGGTAAACGAAAGCTAAGACTAGGAACTAACCAAGTCTCAGCGAGAGCACAGACTAAAGGTTTATATTTATTCAAGAGAAATATGAGATCGTGTTTCTTATGCCACACGCTTCTCACATTCCACTGAAGGAACACCAGCCGAGCCATTATGTCGAGTGAGAGAAAGGAAATTTATAAGTGAATTGGCAACGTTGGACGGTAATTGTACTGACTTAGAAGTAGACATTAGAGTGTTAAGAAGTTTAAGAAGTAATTCAATAATAGAAGACAAGTTATCAGGAGACTCTAAGTACGGATTATTGAGGGCACAACCATTATGCTGAGACGAAGAGGGAGAGCTAGTTATTAGTTGATGAGCTACTTTATCATATGAGGGAGAGAGTGGGGCATGGGTCTTTGGCTTGAGAGTGATGGTTTTGTGGTATGACTGAGATTTAGTGATATCAGCATAGCTGCGAGAAGAATTAGGAATGGTTTTACTTGCATCTGAGTAAGAAAGAACTTTTTCAGCCATAACAACCTTTATGGACCTCTGCCTACCATACTCCGGGCACGTCTTGCTGTTGGCAAAGTGGCTGCCAGAGCATAATACACAGAAGGCTTCGCTTTCGGAAATGCCACAACCATCACCGGGGTGATCGTTGCCACACTTGCTGCAGCGAGGTTTTGACCTACAAAGAGATTCTACGTGACCAAAACGGCAACACTTGCGACATTGTATGGTTGGGTATATGTACTGTTCCACTGTTAGAGCAGTATAAAAACAAAAAATTCTCTTCGGCAGAACTTGGCCATCAAAGGTGATGACACAGGTTTCAGTAGGTCTATATTCAGTTATGCCGTCTTTCGCAACTCTACGATTCAACCTGCGAACTCTTAGGATAGGACCACAACCTTGTGGAACTTTCAAGTAGGTTAAAATTTCTTCATCGGTAAACTCCGTAGGGATGCCGCTTACGACACCCATACGGGTTATATTGAAAGTCGGGATGGTTGCATCGTAAGAATTCGAAACCAGGTTACTATTACATAAAAAAGCGTTTGCATCCTGAGGGGACGCAAACTCTACTGAGACGCGGTTTCTACCAACTCTCTTAACTCCAGTAATATTTGAAATATTATTATTGGCTAAAAATCGGCCAAACGAAACTGGGTGTAGCGTAGTACCGGCATTCGGTTTACTTTCCTGACGAGAAACATGTATAATATATGGACCTTTATCCAATACCGAGTAACGCAGGCGACCTACTTGAGATCGTGGTTGTTTAGTGGGATGGATGGGAGAATCATCTAAAATGCTTGGACGTTTACGTGAACCTGACTGGGATGAAGGAGATTGCTGATCTACATTTAAACGGATGGATGAGGAAGAGGAACTTGAAGAAGAAGAGGAAAAGTTTAATGAGGGGGAATTCGGAATGTCAGGAGGGTCAGGAGGTTTTTTTTCATCCATTATGGCAGAAAATGGGAGCCAAACAATGATATTATAGAAAGATACGCCATGTTCATACTGAATGACGTTCAGATATTGTTGCGTTGTCATTTTATGGCTGAACGTCAACGTCAGACTACGACAGCGATAGATAATACGGAACATAATGAGATAGAAAGAGATAGCTAGTTTTAGTGTGTTGCGCTTGAAGTACACTAGAGTATCAAAGAGTCGATTTACCACAGAAGAGACATTGAATTTTTATGACTGTTACCAATGTACAGCTACTAAGTACTGCGAAGGAAAATTAATCTTTTTACAATTTAAATTATATTTTAGATGCTAGTGAATATTTGTATCAAATTTCTGAAAACAATATAATGATATTAATAATGAAATAAACGTGTAGAATTTTGAATAATTAATGATACTAATTATATTTCATCACACGCGCCTGTGACAATAGGTATATTTCGTATATTTATATATTATATATGACAGCCCGCTATTACTAATCTCATTCTATATAATTTTAATCATAAAAATTGAAAGCGCAACGCTATATATTGTGCCTACCATTTCGCTTCTGTTTGATTAATCTATGACGCATGCTATTTGTCCCTGTCACACAGCAGATTGTCATCCTATTCTCTATCCTTTTCGAACCATCATGTCAATATTACGAAATTTATTTGAAATTGAGAAATAAATCGTGAAAAAAATACAAATATGATATATTTTCATTATACTTACGAATGGTATGAAATTCCAAAACTCTTATTTTTCTTGGCACCATAGTTTTTGCACTTTCTTAGTACACAACTTGGCATTTTTGTTACGCCGCGGACTCGGCTGGACTCGGCTTACTTCGCTCGCTGCTACAAGCCGACTAAATGAAACTGCGACATTTGTCTTAGTTTGTCCTCAACAATTTGTGCGTGCTAATGCCATATCTACCTCTTTTGTTATATAGAATATCATTGGAGCCAAAAGTATGTGTTTTATTTAGTGGAAATATATGCAGGAATATATACAGAATATACTTATATGCATAAAATAAATATGTAGAACACAACAGAACACAAAAACAAGACACAATAGGCACAATATCTGAAAAAATCCGTTAAATTCTAAACACACGTGTTAACCATAGACACACTGACGCAAGAATCCAAACATAAGATGTAATTTTATTGAATTTTGTTGACAACCACTCACTGACAAGTGTAATGACGTAATGCATTGACATGGATGCCACTTTAATATAAAACGATAATGATACCAGCCAGTTATAACAAACACTGGTCCGAATCTTATTATGTTACAATGAAGGGCTTAACCTCCTTCGAAACATTTTCTTACTTTGTCAAGGAAAATCCTTAGAGATTTTATAAATGTTACGATTTTAATTATGTATTTTCTTAAAACTACCTATAAAAATGAAAAATTGTATGGTAAATAATAATTCTATTTTCATTAAAGTTATATTTTGTTTCTTGACTATCATTTCGGAATACGATTCGGACCGGATTTTTGAAAAAGAGACAGCGCTATACAGTTTACGTATTGCTAGTTGCTTCTTTCATGTTAAAGCAGGGAATAGACAAATCTTACAGATCGTTCGTTCTTTCCCCGCACTAAGCAGGAGTAAAACAGTATTGTTTTGTAGAGGTCATGGTACCAAACAAAGTGTTATTGTTTTAAGCCTGAATCAAAACGTTCCTGCAATAGGATTGTTTTGTTAAAGGTGGTAGTAGCGGCCCAGGTCATACATCTATCTATTTGTATAATTAAAGCCGTGACGTCAATCAGCGCAAGAGCTGCACAATGACTTCGGGTTTCAGGGACATTTTGACAGAGATTTATACGTCGGAAATATCTTATTGTAACATGTTCAACACATGCACTTTTAGACTCAAATAAAAGGCCTTTAGCTGTATTTGGCAGCTCTTTCCATCAGAAAAATCTTAATGCCAACAAAGGACGGTCATGATTAGGAAAACGGGCCTCTTCAAAAGTAAATTAGGAAGGTCAAGTGTTGTTCCGAACAAATGGGAACCCTGACTGATGGCGAACCCTCATCACTTCTTTTCATGAAACAAACGTAGATGGGTAGTAGGTTAGGGGTTACAAAGTGGTGTGGTGTGGTCCTTATCTGGAAAGACAGCCGTCACTATCAGTTAAATTAAGAGACTATGAACCTACCTATGTTCAATCCGATTGCCAAGGTTGTGGAAGTAAAGTGTCGTTGCCCTATCTGTGTCAATCAAGATGACGTGGATTTAAACACTTTGATTAAAGCGGAATTAGAAGTACACAGAGGAAACGCTTGAATATCTGTGGGTTTATGAGATGAAAGGAAGTCGGAAATGTAAAAATAAATTAATCGATTTGAAGATGAATCGAATTCACGCCAATGAGTTTAAGTTCAAGTTGATGAGTTTAATATTAGATAGACATTCTTTGCCGTTATTTAACTCAGTTAATTCCGTAGGTATTCGATCGATGCCGTGGCTGATTAAATATTTATACAATTTTCTTTCGATGCATTAGGTATACCACTGTTTGAAATGTGGCCGTTATAATTCCCTGATTTATTTCGACATTTTAGGGTGATTCGGGTCGTGATGATTATTTATTCACTTCTGTTTACATGATTTACTCGTTTCCCTCAT
This sequence comes from Diarsia mendica, assembly GCA_949316265.1. Taxonomy (NCBI): domain Eukaryota; kingdom Metazoa; phylum Arthropoda; class Insecta; order Lepidoptera; family Noctuidae; genus Diarsia; species Diarsia mendica. The sequence continues at coordinate 15,171,484 of OX438897.1, forward strand.
CACTGGAACGGAAAAAAGAGAAATTTCACGTCAGAAAATTGATTTTTTATTTACTCCTACCGGGGTTTACACGCCTGAATAATTTGGCGTCGCCAAATTGGAGCTAATAATGTGGCGTTTGAGCGTTACGCAAAATGCTGGGTAAACTTTAGTATGACATTATGATTTTATTACCGGTTTTCCTTGCGTGCTTCATTTTCCGTGGGAATTACGTTTATGTTCTTGGAATGTTGGAATAGACACATTTCTATCTGGTTAAAGTTCCCATCAGTGTGTTGGTAGTGAGGCGTAGTCTGACTAATCGTTAGCTCGCACTATCGAGGCCCGGCACGCTAAGCGGTCCACGCATTATGATTAACAGCCTTATCGCTCTCTAATTACTTGCTGTACCGTTCATAATTAACTTCAACTATTTACGGGTTTAGAATAAACTGTTGTTTACAGTTCACAATTTCACATTCATATATTACATACAAGTTTTTAAACTGACATGGTCACTACCACTATTGTTAATGAAAACGGAATATTTATTCATCTGGACATGCTGCTTGTAACAGCACCGAAATATCGGGAACTCGTAACAAAAAGTAAACATGGTAAATATCCCGTTTTAAGTATTAATAATAGTTATAGGTACATAGTTTATCCATAAACTCACGCCTTTTTCCCATGGGGGTCGGCAGGAACTACCCCATACTGCCTACCACGTGCACGTTTCTTCATTCATTATTAATTGAACTTGTATCGTTTGTGAAGGAAAATCTGATTTTCCGTTGCGTGTTTTCTCGGATGAGTGGGTTTTATTTTATGGTCGTTTGGTGATTAAAATCTAACAGCCAACCTACACACAAGTACAACATTAAAATTTCCTTCAGATCGAAGTTCATCGAATCAAAAAAATAAATAAAACGATTCTTCTGAAGTCAAATGAAATGTTGAAAAAGTATCTGGCAAACATAACAGAATTATTCATATTCAGGCTATAAAAATACAGTGCAATAAAACTTTTTGAAAGTACAGAAATGAGAGCGGATTCTGTATAATAAATTTTGAAATCATTATACATTTTTGTTCGCTTTTCAGTCTTGACAAATAGACCAATAAAAATATTTACGTTTACACCCAATTTTCGTGAAAAGACCGGGTTTAATGTAATTTTCTACTTCAAAGACTTTTAATTGCCGGTTTTGTTTTGGAGAGACTTCACTTGAGCTGAATTCAACGGAAACCGATATTGGATATTATAGGTTAACAACATAACCATATCATCACACCTGTAAGCCTCGAAGGGTTAGACAGAGGTGTACACAGTAGACCTACATTTCGCCAGTTATATTTAAGTCCCATGTGACTGAGATGAGGATGCTTAAGGGGATGTGCGGTGTTACGCGAATGGATAAAATAAGAAATGAGAACATAAGAGGAAGTCTGAAAGTGGCGCCGGTGACTGAAATGTTGCGTGGAAATCGGTTATCGTGGTATGGGCATGTGATGCGGAGGAATGAGAAGAATGTAGTGAGGATGGTTTTGAATAAGTTGAATATGAATGTGGATGGGTACAGTCGAACAAGCTAATAAGTATACAGCCAGCTAACTTGCATTTACTTTTAAGATTATACAGATACATTTAGAGACTGATGACAAACGATACAGCGTTTGGCATCAGTGGCTTAACGCAAAACACTATATAAATCAAAATTGCAATCAATGTTTCCAGTGTTCTAGAATTCTAAAGAACTCTACCATGTATTATACTTATTAGCTTGTTCGACTGTACAAGAGTAGAGGAAGACCAAAGAAACGATGGATGGATTGTTTTAAGAATGATATGGCAAGAAAGGAGGTGTCTCATGAGATGACGAGAAACAGAGAAGTATAGAAGAAGAAGACATGCTGCCGACCCCAAATAAATTGGGATAAGGGCAAGAGAATGATGATATTTAAGTCCCATGTAATAGGGGACGAGCCTATTGCTATCAACCAGGCACCTGGATTTGTGCCCAATAGGCTCGCGCATTCCGTGGCTGCTACTGAGAATGCTATTTCTTTTTCATTTCACGGGTAGAGGTTCAATGCATTATAGTATAACATAATTGTATCGCATCAATTAATCTTTCTATAACATAATAGACAATCATTGTCCGCGTATTTTATCATGATTTGAACTTAGTCATTATTGTTTCTTAACTTTCCCAGTCACAAGACCCAAGAATATTTATTTTAATAATGTTAGAGACTATAATAGTCTGTGCAAAAGAAACGAAACTGCTGACATTAACGTGAGAACTAAGTATCTAGTTAGAGCTCATTTTTACAAAGTGCCTCTTAAAACTAATGAGCTTAAGTAAGTTACTAGCTTATGCCCGCGGCATCGCCCGCATGGTTTTCGATATATAATTGTCCCACGGGATCATACTACCGGGCTAAAAAGTATCCCACGTGTTAATGCAGGATAAAAAAATTAACGCTCATCCAAATCTGTTTACTAGTTTTTACGTGAAGGAGTACCAAACATCCATCTATCCTCACAAACCTTCGCATTTATAATATTAGTAGAAATAGGATTAGTAGGATTATTGTTACAAAATTATGTACCTACATAATTGAGTTAGTAGATGAATCGTGTTCCTAATAACATGTATAATCAAATTAGTTACAGCAAACATTTAGTTTCTCACACAGACATGATTTACTGAATACCAAATAAGTAGAAGTTTGTGGTCAAATAATAACAGTAGCTCGGGTCGATCTTGAGGTTAAGTCGTGCTTGTCTAGGTTGGCCCATGGAAGGGTAACCATCTTTTCATGACGAGTTTCCTCCGTGCCTCGGAAGGTTCCCGCTGTCATTAATTGTTGATCATTGACAGTCGTAAAGTCGTTACAGGTAGTCAGTGGCAACCAGTCTTGCCAAGAGTACCCAGTACCACTACTAACTAGGTTGTGGAGGTCAGAAAAGCAGTCGCTCCATGTAAAATATTTAGATGCATTCTGTTAGACTGGACCCCCCCAACATAAAGGAAAAGGTTAGGCAGATGACGATGTTACGCAAGTAAGAACACAATTCCAGAGGTCTGGTTTGATTTCTAAGTTATCAACATAAATATTTATGAAGCTGGCAAAATGTTACAAAAAGGGAATATTCTCTTTGGCAACAACAACGGTTCATATTACGAAGAAAGTTACGATACTCACGATAGCAGTGGTTGAGAACTTGAGAATACTTCAGAATTACGTTGGTTGGTAATGGTAATCGTTATGATATTGCTTGTAATAACAATAGACGCGTGTACAGCAATCTGCAATATCGTTCATACTAATTGGGACCACGTTGTGTTCATTTTCTATTAGTGCGTGCTTAAAACGTCTTAGAATTAATTACTAAATCGTTTTATAGTGTGAAACAGATTTCAGAGCTGTTACAATATTATGAATAGTTTCAGAACTGTGTATTCTCGGTAAATTGATGTATTTCTATGAAATTCTATATATACAAACGACTTCTTAGTAATTGTATGTAAACAGTAGCTTAGTACTCGTAGTAACAAAGCCCTCCTCTAATCCCTCTTCCTCTTACTATTGATATATTATTAATGGAATCAGTACTTTAGCTAATGCTCTTAGCATTTACGTCACACTGAATGTACATTTAACAGGTACTTGTCTGGATGAATTATGTTTCCAGTTTTCACCCTTTATCACCTAGTGTTTATATGGCGGAAAATATGTTGTTTCCACAAAACATACCAATGCTGTAATAAATCTTAGTTTGCAAAGGAGTAATTTAGAGTTTTCTGAACATTTTTCTGACACAGTAGCGGTACAAGTGTCAGAAAAGTGTACAGCATCAAGAGAATTTATTTAAAAGTACATTAAAAGTTTGCTGCCAAAGTTGAATGGAAGATACCTCAGTCTGGTAGAAATGCACAGCTTTTCACATTGCATTTCTTTTCAGTGTCTGAATAGAAAGCTACCAGACATCATTGTTCGCGAGTAATGTTTTCGTTGTTTAATTTGTCATGTAAATTCTCATGTAACGAGAATATTGTTGTTTTGTATGAGGTCTTCTCGTCTCTTGTGTACGAATCACCGACGTGGGTGAATCATTGTGTTCATTTAGCCTGTGGCTGTTTGTTCATGTTTATTACATTGTGTTTGCACAGTCTTATTTCCATAAGGACGAATCATCGAGTTCGCTGTTCATGCGGAGATCCGGCCAGTACACATACAGGTGCATTTGTTTATAGTGCTGCTGTTCACTACGTGTATTTACTTTGAGTTATTTTCGTATGAATTGTTCCTTTATAACTGCCTTATCTCGGAGATTAACTGACTGTAACGTTCCTTTAAAAACATTGTTCTTGTTTACAACTCATATAAAATGTAGGTAACATCAAAGTATACAAAAATACAGAGTTTTTCCCATTATGTTTTTCACGCCAATGCTTTCCTATAAACAATTCCTGGAGGAAGTTGAGAAACACGATCTTTATCCATCAGCATTCTTTCAGTCGTCTCTTTTATGACGGCTATTTGTTTTACGTCGGGCTTATATAATGTTTTTGTTTAGAAGATCATCAAAATGTTCCCAGCGAAATATTTGAGGCGTGTTCTACATTTTTGTCTGGTATGTCGGAACTTATACGTACGTATTTTTACCTGAGTGCTTTTAAAATTCACGAGAATACTGCATGCGGCAATTTCGCCCACGGGTTTGAGTGAATTTTCCTTTTCAATAACATACACACATCAATATGAAATGCGTGGTCGTTTCAGGATAAATTAATTTTTTTTCAAAGTCCACGTGTCAGTCAGTCTCCATATTAATTTGACGCTTCTCCTCAAGTGCAACGATCTTTTGTTTAGCACCCAGCGCCTGCCATTCCTCGCCTCATTCTACGGCAGCCACTTTAGAACGTAACACGAAGCCCAAAAGGCTATATTCCTTTGTTTCACAAGAAATGCGCACGACGTTAAGCCCCTAACGCCTGAAGTCTGAACCTAAGCTGAAGTGAAAACTCATTTCACTCGAATGACATATTTCAAGATTTTCCCACCTTTTGCTTTTTCTGTGATGAAAATGCATTCATGAAAGTTTAATAAAGAATATTTTCGAGATGTTTAAAACTGACAAGAATCTCGTAAATAAAAATGTGTGTTTTTATTAAGATTTATAAAGCAGGTGTACACATTAAATGTTAATACAAACCGCTGTTTGTTTGAATGTAAACTTTAGTCGTGGTTTTGTAATGGAAGCGGGAGTGGTGGTTTAGTGGAAACAACTTGTATTATGAGCGTGAAACTCATCAATCATGTAAATATTGGTGTTAACAGGAATTACCAACTATAACAGGAAATGTTCCATTGAAGTTTAGAATAGCGGCGGCGCTCATACCTATTTATTGACTCTACTTGTCATTCTTTGGCGAGCTTCCAAACACTCGCACAAGTATATAAAAATATTTTAATGAACTGCTTTTTAACTATTTATGCATAGTCTGGAAAATGTTGCCACTTCAAATAAGGGCCTCGGAGAGTGGAGATGTTCACAGCTTGTTTGTGGCTCATGATCCAATAAAAACATGATTTATTATCAATTTGACCTTTAATCGTAAAATGTTTGTGGTGTATTTATTTAAAATACGTTTTGTGTTCAGCAATGTCATCTATTTTGATCAAAGGGACACCAACAGAGGTCGGACATAAAAAATATGGTTGAATTTGGGCATGTTAAGGTAAACTGAATAATAAATGTTTATATTATAAAGAGATATAAAAGGATATGGCCGTTGTTGTTGTTGTTTTAACTTAACTTGGTTAGTCTTACTAATACAAGTCCAGACGTTATTTATGTATCCCAGTGATGCATTTAGTGAATCATCTAGATGAGTTAATGCAACTTCTAAAGACTTATCTTACTGGTTTACATTTGATATATTGTTGGCACAAACAGTCGTATTTGTCTTACTTTTGCAGCTCGTATTTACGACACTCCCAATGTAAATCGAGCATGACCCAAATATTAATAAGGAAAACAGATAAAATATGCAATAATAAGACAACGCGAAGTTGTTACAGATTTGGACATGAAATCAATAACGTTACCAAATTGGGTTTTATGTTAAAATTACAACATTTACTTGTTGCTCTTCGCCAGTTTTGTTATGTTTTGGAGCACAATTAAACACTGCTTTTATTGTAGCGCACCTCTCTGTCAACTTAATTTGGTCTCCATCACCATATTAGACAAGTATATGTTCAGGATTAATAGTTAAAATCAGGTCGCGACCGCACCTGACCTGCAACCTCCTACGGCCTGTAATTCAGAAACAGAGCAGCGAGGACATTAATTATGCAGCCGAACTGGACAGGTATCAGTTTGCCTACAAAAGTGAAGCCCCACAGTGGCCACTAGGCGCGCCTAATCGATACGTATGACGCGAACCTTTCTGTTTATCAAATTATAAAGAGTGTTCTAATACTCCTAATCCATCATCTGCTTTTGTCAGCTAAATGGGACAGGCTTATATTAGTAACCATAGCCGTGTCTCGTTATGTAAATTAAAAGGTGTATTATATTATATTCTGACAAACAACGAGCAATTTGTGTAACGAGCCGAGTCTACGAAAGTTTCCAAGTTTCGTAAACAAAACATCTTAAAATATACCGCTTTTGTTTGCTCGTCTAAGCTATGAGACCACAAAGTTACCAAATACTGAATTAATAAGTTCACATAAATTATATATGTAGGTAGATAGTTATCGTAAACATGGTATACTCACATACAGAAACTGTTAATTGAATCCCACGCAAACATAAACAATAAATATATATGATTTATTTTAAAAACTGAAGCAAATTCAACAAATCAATGACCGGCGACCTCACAGAATATTTACATACGAAACATTTCAGTTGTAAACATATATGATTGATGGATAATAGCAAATTAGATGTTGAGCTTTTTATATGAAAAGCACTAAATACCAAACTATTCCAATATTTACGTCCATTAGAATGCAATCAACTCACTGTTGATTTTCATTAAACAAACGCGGGATTGGGTGGCGACGATTTTAATGGCTATTTGGTTTTTAATTTCCACTTATAACGATTATTTATTTTGAAAATGTATTCAGATTATTACCTTGGTTTAGGCGCTGAATATCGCATTGTGTTGTTAATGATGGATAATGATGACTAGTGTTGAATAGAACTGTTTATCAGTTATCATGATAGCTGTCTTTAATGATTACACTTTGTAATTTTTTTGCGCAACCTGGTAATCAAGCCTAATGGGTTTTCAAGTGCTTTTATTATTGTTACTGTAACTGTTTAATTATAAGAATAATTTATTCATTTCAACTGGAATGTATACTTTATATAATTAAAACCTATCATATAGGAGCTTAAACTAACAGATATTTGACAAGACAGATGTTAGATAAATGAATACCTGTAACTCGGACAACAGCGTTCTTCCTTTACATTTAGACACTTTGAAGTTCAATTTGTCTTTACACGAGGTTTTACATCAGCTAGAAACAAATAAAATATTAAAAAAGTAAAATATAGGAAAGAGGAGTAGTACCTATACAGCTTCAGTCCTATGTCAAGTTTCCGCAAACAGCCATAAAATATCGTATTATCGTATACAAAATACGCAGGCTTTGTTGTTACGTCATAATTTGTAGGAGCAATAAATTCGCGAACACAAGTACGTGAACATCATTTTTCGATTCCTCTTCAAAGGTTCTATTGAACTTGGCTCGTAAGGGCCGTTCCTTTGTCGGGCTCTATCTACAGAATGTAAGATATTGATTGCGGCATAACTTAGCATCTTTTCTTTGATGCTGTAAGAACCATTAGATCAATTATCGGTTTAATGAAAATATCAATAACAGAAAACAGATCTCATTCCGTTCTGTCTTCGTTTGAAGATGTCTTTGCAAAGCTACTTCTTCACATCTTAATCAACGTCATATTGGATTAACTAAATCTCATTAACAAGTTTTGGTCTGAATTTAAATGAAATCATACCGCGTCGCGGAGCTCGGCGATAATTTAATTTGTAATTTAATTGTATATTAGTTATTCTCTCTTGTAGGCAGGCTGTCTAAAGACACTGGGATCTCATTATAATGCATTTACTTTCTTGTCACGTATCCTTACGATTGCGCAACGTATCCGAATGGTGTGACGTCACGTAGCCAGGAAGTCTATTACCGCGCCGCACCCGCACCGCACCGCACTTGATCCTTTTAGCCTAAACGGATATTTCGTTGATAGGATTGTCTGTCTGCCTCTTTTCTTGAATTATAACGGTTATTTTCATTTAGTTTTCCGCAAAAATGTCTGTGACAGCAGAGCGTTTGTACCCAAAACGACGTCAGACTCGGCAATAATTCTTTGATGTTTTTTCTTTTACATCAAAAGGAATTTTCATTTCTACTGTGTATTGGCTAGACAGGCCGGGTGGGTGTGCTACGATTTGATTTTTGCGTGTCTCCAGGCTCTTCTTTGCGGTTTTACATACCTTCCATATGTACCTAGATTACATACATACCGATATGTGTACATACGTACATAGTAATGATTCTAAATCTATATTTGGAGAGACTTTCAGAGACTTTCGAGTTCGGGAATGTAATTCCGATGTGTGGTTTTTCCATCAGGAATTTCTTAGTAGCAGTGACAAATCTGGATTTGTGCTTGGTTGATGGCAATAGGCTCGCTACCTATTACATCGGACTTTTACATAATTGGCGAAATGTGGATGTATCTGGTGTACTATCCTACGCATTTGCCGAACCCTTCGGGGACTACAGGCGTGATGTTATGAAGCTGTAAAACCTTTTCATGGATTCTCACCATGGATACTGAAAAAATATTTATTTACACAAAAGCTCTTTGAAAAATGTTTACAAATCTTAAAACCATTTTCATTTATTTGTAGGGAAATGTGTATGGAAATGAAAAAGGTGTGTTAATGCGGTACCTGTGTTCAGTGTTCAATCCATCGGATCACATCTATGCTCTGCCGAGTTTCAATACAGATTATGGGCAAACATTTACTCAACAAAGATATTATTTACATTTAATAATATTATGTATACCTTTAGTAGCAAGCTTCGCTGGAACTTGATTTAATTTAATGTTTATAGTTAGATTGTTATGTTTCTCAGGTGTTATTTTACAACAATGCACAATGTTTGCAAGTCACGAAGCTAGTTGAAGTATGCTGTACCGATTAATCGATGAAGCCAAGTATATATTGAATTGCAATATTGTTGCATTGTTTAATATATTCCTGGAACTTGTATTGCATACGTTCTTAAAACACGGCCGGGCAGCGTAAGATAACCTTAACAAAACATCATTGTTCTGCTTAGCCTTTTCCCAACTTCATAAGTTGGGATCGACTTCCAGTATAACCGGATACAACTGAATACCTGTATTTTAAATGGACCTACTGCTTATCCGTAACACAGTTAGGACTGGGTTATTGTTACCCGCGAGGCGCCCGGGACCAATGGCTGAGCGTGCTTTCCGAGGCACGGAAGAAATCTGAATGGCTATTTGTTTATTTCAGGAAAAACGTACTAGTACCGTAATTAAAACATGAAAAGTTTCCTGTTTCTTTCATATTCTTCGGGTTTTTTTCGGTTTTATTGGAAAAACACATGAACTTAAATACTTACTGGCCAATTTTCTTGAAACTTTCGAATGAAACATTGAAAAAAAACAACGGGATTGGAAATAAACGGTAATATTTCCTGCTTTTTTTCAACAGTAGTGGACATCCTGGTCACCCTAAAGATCAACCCGAGCCATGATTGAGTCATGAGTTCCTCCTATACTTACTTATTAAACTAAAAATTACTCATTGTGTGCAAATACATTTCGGCCGTGCAGGTATTGCACCTTGGCTCCTAATTTTTCTTCATGTAACCAATGAATCAACATCGAGGGCGTTTAGAATCCTAGCTAAAAGTTTATTATACACCATGTATATCGAAGGCTACCACAAAATCATTTGTCTTTTCACTGAGAAAAAACATGCTGTTCGATTCACGTCAGCGAGTCGAGTTGGCTAGTGCCCATTGAAAAACACTCTCGGTTGCATAATGTATCGAGCGTGTGCCGCAATCGGAAATCCATTGTGATCGCAATGAGCTCAGCTCTATTTTGTCAACTGTCATGTTTACCTCCGAAAATAGTGTTGTTATTTTAAGACTTGAGTGATATTTGTCTTTACTTTGTTGTACCTACTAAGTTGCTTTTATGGAAAACAAACTCGTGCGGAGGCGTGTGTTGAAAACTCATGTCGTTGACTTTGTTTGCTACAATATTTAATTTAATCCCATGAGTATGGAAAGAAAATCCTTATTTTTATAGTAAAGCATTGGGCTGGATATAAGCAGAAAGCTCGTCGGTTGTCGCTTTATGAAATGCCCGGTATCCGATAGTCTTTGCTTACCGTCGACCTGCTGTAATCAGGGAAGGACTGAAGGGGTTAGTTTTTACTTTTTGCCGTCTTTAAAGAAAGCAGCTGAATGTTTCTGGTAGCTTGGGGACAACTTTTAGTTTTATTTGTTTCTAAAATATTAATCTTTGCCATCTTAGTTATTTTGTAAGCCGCTGGCATCGTATTTCGTAAATAAAATTCTACCGCAATATGAATAAAGTAAAAAATGTAAGCACACAGACACGATCATAAAAGTTTATCATGTGTACAATGCTCATACTTACAGGGTACACACACTACACCACGCACTACACACATAAAAGCTGTTATAGTGGCATTTTACACGCGACGATTCCCGATAATAGGAACTTATTCATGTTTACAAACGCGGTGTATACGAGTTTGTAATGTGCTTAGTATAATATTTAAAACGATTCTCTTTGAATTCGTTTTCAAACCGTGTATGATAAGCTCGTGTAAATATACACTAAAGAATTCACATACACACCTTTAAACTTTGTATGAATAAGTACAAATAAAGCCACTCCTCTTACATACATAACACTCTTCAAACAAAACGAAAAAACTAACTAAACCTGCGAACAGAAATGTTACAAACTGAAATTGTTAATTATATAACGAACTGAAAACTATAGCGGTGGAACTGCATCAAACAGGGATGGAAAACTTGAAACAACTTAATTATATTAAAACTGCAATATGTTCGCGTTTTCCCGAAGAGAGTTTTCATTAAAACTAACATTATTATAGTTGTCTTTCCTCGTGTCTTTCAGTACTCTTTCTATATCGGTGGAGTAGACCAAGAAGTGTTCAGGTGTCACCTAGCATCAGGCGACCAGTATACTGGGAAATGGGAATATAAATTATTGGAACGTGACGTAACGTAACTGGCGAAAAGTGGGTGTATTAAGTACGTATGCCTTACCTTTTGGGAATTACAGACGATATGTTATGTGACGTAGTGGAAACTAATGTTTTCAGGAAAAGTAATCAAAACTGTAAATGTTTTGTGAAATTTTACTTCAGTTAGACAATTTTAGGTGCAGCTTAAATTAGAAAACTCCAGAATGTATATTCTAACTATAACTTTAGCTTCTTAATTGGGTATCTAATTAAGAAGCTAAAGTTTTTCTTTTTCGCAAACGGTAAATAGAACTTTTCTGTCATAAATTGGAATGCTGTTGTCCAATCAATAAATTCAGCACATTTCAGTCAACTACTGGCCATCTAAAGACATTTTATGTTGCACATGTTTTTATTACGGTTCCCCATTTTTATGACTCCTCATTTATTTCTAAGAAAGTGGTACATCACGGGCCTCGCCGGATTTAATGTTCGCTAAAACCTATAAGTACTGTCGAATTACGGACGAAACTTCAAAACATAGGTGGACGTCCAGAATTTCAGATTAGAACAGTCTTACGCCCGAATACTCGAACGTCACTCAATTATAAGTAGCCCTCAAAACTCGTGCTATCTCTGTCACTCTGCGTTAAAGTAACAAAGACAGCACGAGATTTAAGTGCAACTTAAAATTGAGTGACGTTCGAGTATTCGGGCGTTAGATACACTATTTGTGGACACGGACATTACAAATACTTCATTTTGTCAGTAATTCAGTATCCGTGTCCGGAATCGTGATAGAAACTTTTTCGTATCCCCTGGTATAGGAAAGTTCACTAAGCCCGTAGTATCGGCCGAAGTTAAGCCCGGTTTCCACCAAAGTGGAGACGAGCAGAGCGGAGGGGAGATATGTCAAATTCGACAATAACAGGAAGGGCGAAAGACCAGATGGAATAGGAAAGTTTTACTAATGTGATTGGTCGATTTCCGCAAATCTCCTGTGGTCTCCGCTCTTCTCTGCTTTGGTGGAAACCGGGCTTTTCGGGTGTTTCCTACTTCGTAGCACGTATATACGGGAATAAGATTAATTTGCGGTCCGAGCTAAGATTGAATGATTACTCGATTTGACAGTTGTCCCTGCAGTTTTACTGATTTTATCCAAGATATTACAATCTTAGATTTTGACAGTATCATATAATATTATATTATTTTTCTTTTGTCGTAGCATCCTGTTCGCCGATATAGTGGGCTTCACGGTTCTCGCATCGCAGTGCAGTGCTCAGGAGTTGGTGCGACTACTCAACGAACTCTTCGGCCGATTCGATCAGCTGGCCAATGTGAGTAATGCTACACCATCATCATTCATCATTTCAGCCGAAAGACTGCACATAGGGCTCCCCCAAGTATCTATTCCGTAATGCTACCTATTACTAGAAATGTTATTGTTTACTATTATTTGGTTATGTTTACTATAATATGCGTTGGGGAATCCTCTGAATCATCGTCGTCGTAAACATGTTGTTTTAATTGCATTTAAACGTCATTTGTTGAAGACGAATATTCATTTGGATTTTATGTGAAACTGTCAATAGCGATGGAAAAATAAAAAGATTCTCGTCTACTTTTGGTTTATAATGAGGAAGCAAAAAAACTGTCAACTACGGTTAATATTTGACCTTATGCTAGTGACTTAATCGCAGTACCTTTAAGGCAAAGATAATGATGTGATGGGGACCTATTTATGCCCAAATTTGAGGCCAAACTTAATGATCATTTTCCTGCCCTTATCCCAATTTATTTTGAGGTCGGCGCCGCATGTCTTCTGTTTCTTTAGGTACTTCTCTATCACTCGTCATCTCACCAGTCACCTCCTTTCTTGCTATATCATCCTTCACACAGTCCATCCATCGTTTCTTTGGTCTTCCTCTACTAGCCATCAACATTGAGGCCAAACTGAATGTTTTACTAAAACTGCCATATTGAACAGGATAATCACTGTCTTCGCATCAAGATCCTCGGCGACTGCTACTACTGTGTGTCTGGGCTGCCTGAGCCGCGGTCAGACCATGGCCGCTGCACCGTGGAAATGGGGCTGGACATGATCGATGCTATTGCGTGAGTCACGTATTCATTTTCATTTTTAAAGGTCTTTATTAACCATAAATCCAATAACAAAAAAAAATGCATTTACCGTAAGCTACCTTACAATTCATCTTTCAAATCTGATAAAAGACAGTTCTGATTAAACTGATTATAAAAATAAATAAGGATATACGATGGCAAAATGTAAATTGTTTAGTTAATTACAAGTTAACTGCTTGCGTGTAGTCACGTATTAATTATCTTTATTCTAGTGTACCTATCAGGTAATCTAGGTTGTTTAAAATTCAATGTACGAGTTTTAAAAGAGTGCTTATGATTATGACACATGCCGCATCGAATATATGAAAATATCGTAACTGGAATCGATCGAACTTGGTTTTCGATCTTGTTATGCAAATTATAGTTTAAAAACCAAAACTTGTAGGTTTCAAATCTTTCAGTCGCTACATTTACTAACTAATTTAGTTCTGTAAATTGTAGTCTGTAAATATTGTAAATAAATGTTATTTTTGTCGCTACATTTGCAGTAGCAATAAGTCCAAAAAAATACCGGGTGACATCTACAAAACTCAACCAAATATAGATGTAGAAGCCACAAATGGCCCACGCCTACGGCAAACAAACAGCGCCACCTTGACTTGCCAATTTATGGCCGCCGTACAACAATAAAATTTAATTGGTCATTTCAGCCGACGTGGCTAGCTTACTGTCCGCAAAATATAAACCACGGTAGATAAACTTTACTGATACACGAACTTTACTGATCGATCGCTGAAAGAACAACAAATTAGGTCAATTAATCTTTAAGAGTCGCTCCATATTTTCATAACATCACGGGTCACATATATTTATTTAAAACTAGGTTAAAGGGGAGAGCGTTCTCCCGTGTATCCATTTATCGGATACACATATTAATTTTTATTAAACGGTTTTATTTAGCTCACCCCGTTTGTTTTATTCTTGGATCAAATTTAGTAATTCAAATTTCACCCTCTTCCTGTCAACCGATTAATCTGAAATTTTGTATACACTTTGGATTTTGGTGACAATACAATTATGTTTATTCATTATCAATATAAATTCAAGATGGCCGCCGCTACAAAATGGCGGATAATTTATGTTTTATTAATCCCATCAATATGGGTATCAAATGAAAGTGCTCAACAAGCAGAATACAATATACTATATAAAATTAAAATCCAAGATGGCGGCTAAAAACTAGAAAATAAAAATAGGTAAAAAAACTTTTTAAGTTAAACGGTTTTATGTTAAACATACATTGCAATGTTTAAGATAAATGTACTAAAAACCAAAAAATAATAAAATAGATACAGTCGTGGGAAAAAACCGTGGGGCACGTCAATACGGAACTGTCGTGCTGCGGAAATTACAATTGACGTGCCCCACGGTTTTCTCCCACGACTGTATCTATTTTATTATTTTTTGGTTTTTAGTACATTTATCTTAAACATTGCAATGTATGTTTAACATAAAACCGTTTAACTTAAAAAGTTTTTTTACCTATTTTTTTAATTAATAATCTAGGTCCGTGTGGCTCGTGTGTTAAGTACGAGGACACACGCATCGGAGCATGTCGCGATACGCGCTTATCTGCGCATTGGCTCATCAAAGGAGACAGCTAAATATACTCTTTGTGATCATGGCCCCCTGGCCCCTGGTGACATCCTGGGTGGCCTGTGGCCCTCCCTCGGCGCGTGAAGGTCACTAGGCCCGTAGGCCGGCCTGGAATGTTGCACTTTATCGCATTCTATAGCTAATTTCGCGAGATGATCGTCTCAAGGCAACTTTTTGTAGCCGTTATTACAATTTCAAACGTTTCCAGAAATAATTTGGCGGTCCAGTGATACACATTTTGACCTTTACTATTACGCTTATGTTTAAAACTGCCAACTGCCCGGAATACTATCCATGAGATGACGTTCACATTTTTACATTTTAATCGGGGGGCACGGCATCGGCAGTGCCCCCGCCGAGTCGAGCGCGAAGCAAACACTGCCGTACCATCCTTTACTGGAACCATTTCGCCGCATTTTCAGGCCCCTATTTGAGAACCTCTGGATAAGACCAGAACGCTGAAATTTTCGTCATCCAGTAAGCTATAAAATCACACTTAAAATAAAAAGTTTTAAGTCTGACAGGTCATTTAGTTCCGAAGTTAAGCGAAAGAAAAGTTTCGCATTTATGACAAAATAGAACTAGTACTTCCCATAAACTCAGGGAGCTGAAATTTGGTACAGAGTGAGGGTGTAATGGCCACATAAAGGGAAAACTATAAAAAGTAGGATAATCGAAAATTATAAAAAAAAAACTACAAAAATTAATGTAATTAATAAGAAAATCAAAAATAAAATAAATCAATATGCCGCCCGCCCACGTTTCTACAAAAAGAAGTGAAATCCCAACAAAAACATTCTGTAAAAAACTAGCCAAGTCTCGATGGAGCTGCTTGTTTATCTCTAAAAAGTAGTGAAATCTAGACAAAGTCGAGCTAAGTCTAAGGTTCCTTATTGCGATTTCTTTATTGTTATAGTTAATGTTGTGTGACTTGGCCGGTAGTTACAACAGATATAACATTACGTGTAAGCAAAAGTGACTTGTACTCACTAACGTATAAAGAATGTTCAACGGCCAAGTCATACAACATTAACTATAATAATATAGAAATCGCAATAAGGAACCTTAGACTTTGCTCGACTTTGTCCAGATTTAATTACTTTTTAGAGATAAACAAGCAGCTCCATCGAGACTTGGCTAGTTTTTTACAGAATGTTTTTGTTGGGTATTATTTACACGTCTAACTAAGCGGAAAATAATTGCATTTTGCTATTCTGCTAATATTAGCAAGGAACATCGAGCACCATCTGTGTTGACAGAAATTACATGGTCCATTATAACTGTGTGCATAAGTAGACCGCGGACTTATAAGAACAGGCAGGCAATCAACACCCGGGGTCCGTCTGTCCGCGTCGACCACAGGCCGCAAACCTCAAGCAGAGCACAGCTATCCGTATTCAGCGCGGGTAGTGTTTCAGACACGCGTCACGTTCCCTGCCGTCATCCCAACATTATCGAAAGGACATATCCGCCTTGCCCAGCACACGAATAACCAAATCACTGTGACGTGAATCCGAATGATAAATAAACTATTGCTATTATGCCAATTTTCCTAGAAATTAATCAGGATTCTATGTGCAACGTGTTTATTCATTGAAAACGGTCCGAAAAGTTCTATTCCCTTTGGTACGCGAAAATCAAACACATGTCGAGATATCATAACTTCTGTCCGCACGACTACGTCGACAACTGGGAGTCTGTAACAGCTTAGACGCTACACAGTTCAGAGTCACGTAGAAAACTTGCCAAGCGTAACGTGAATATCTTTTATGATCAGTCCGAATCGAAGGACATGCTCCTTCAAGTGTAAATGCGTATCATTTCGTATTGCTTGCTTTTTCATCCAAATTACATTGAATTGCTTCTTCTACCTTTCAAACTTCACAAAGACGGCTGTTGAAATAAATATTGGAATCCCTAAAAATCTACTTATTGCCGTCAATGTAAACAGTATATCAGTTTGATAGACAGTGTTTGTAATGAAAATAATGAGCAGAAATAGTTGTCAACACCATTCCTACAGTGATATTCGGCTGACGTGTTACGTGATGGCACGTCATTGGAACTGTATGTCTTGCTCTTGACCTAAATGTTATTCCTCGTTTGTGGATACTCGTAAATAGCTGCAGTGGCGCTGTCCGCCAAATGCTCGTTACGATCGTTACAGGCATGATTGCTGTCAATGGCTCGTATTTACAGGCGAGCATCAATTAGAACGTTAGCTATATTAGTCTCGCGAAATGTGATCTAATAATAGCGTTTCGCTTACGTTGCTATACATACATGCATGCTTGGTGCACGCTCGGTGTATTTGGGCCTACTGACTGGCCTGTTGGTCTAGTGGTTAGTGACCCTAACTGCTATGCCGGAGGTCGTGGGTTCGATTCCCACCCAGGACAAATGTTTGTGTGATGAGCACGATCATTTGTTCTGTGTCTGGGTGTAATTTATCTATAATATGTATGTATTTAGAAATATATAAGTATGTTTATCAGTTGTCTAGTACCCATAACACAAGCTCTGCTTAGCTTGGGACTAGATGGCGTTGTGTGAAAAAAAAAAAAAAAAAAATTTGGGAGTCCAATGCGAGAGGGAAAACAAACAAATGACGGTATATTATCGCAATCTCTGCAGCTGTGTTGACCAGCCGCGGCCGGCAGATACACAAGTCAAACATACAATCTGTTGACAATGTCCGCTTTGCACCGCACGGCAAAGGGGCAAGCCTGTTTATTGCGTTGGACATGGTTCCTGTATTGAAACATGGCATTTGAATGATAGGAAGCAGATATTATGTTGTAAGTAATAGAACATCTAATCGTATAATTTGCGTAGTGTCGACTACTGTCGACAGCGTAGCGTAAGCGTATACATGTAATTTCCTATCAATTAAATTAAGTTCGGATGACCTTTTAACACGTAGGCGTATTCTACCTATATTGCGGAAATATCAGTCGTACTTTTAATTTTAATTATGTATGCACGGTGAAGCGTGCAAAACGACGTTAATAATATTCCCGTATGATTTAGTGGGTAATGTATTTTTGTATGAACTCGTGTGAATGTCGGAACGAAATTGGTCCAATGAAGTTATTTAGATGTTGGTGTTATTTCTGCCGATGCTAGATATTATTAAAGTGGTATATATAGACCGGGGAGGAGCGCGGACGTACTCGACATTGAGTACAATTAATTTTGCCAAGTTTGTAGTCCATTTAGTGTAAGAACGTTTCGGTATTTGTTATTGTCAGACGACTAAAAGCTGCTCGTTACAATTTTACTAGTATTCGTGTTTTCAGACTAATTTACGACGCTTGCTGGATTTTGTGTTTACATTTACTTCAATGTACTCAATATTTCAGCATTTTAATGGTAATTAACAACTGAACCTACTTAAGATAATTAATTTTTTAATGAATGTTTGTTAAGATTTAAAAGAACGTGTACTTTTTTAGAACCGTTAACATTTCTTTTATTTGAACGAGGTTCAACGATATTTGCACAAGATTATAATCATACAAATACAATACCGCAAATAAAACTATAGGAAAACAGCGAAAACTCGTTTTTGTTTTATGATAAGCCATAAATGGTCGTCGCATCGGTCGTTGCTCCAAACTACAAGTGGACTCTAGGGGCTTCGCGTAAACAAGCAGTGTTCTCGAACTGGTACCACTGACCCGGGTAATTTCGTATTCAGGGGATGTACGCCCGCGTCGATAGTGACATGTGTCCCCTTTCGACCCACTGCCACTCAGGGTGAGGCGGGTGAAAAAGGGAAAACTGGAACAAGTTATATTTCCACGACGAACAGAAACGTAACAATAGCTGCATTATTGGGCAATCCGAACATTTCGTAATGCCATTAGCGATGGGGCGAAGTAAAACAAAGGGAAATTAACATATCATAATTACGTTAGGCGTCCTCGGATTAACTTCTCATCTGCCTACGAGGCTGCGTTTGGATTTCAATTCAATTTACTTTGCAACATCAGCGAAGTTCTGGGAGCTCATATTCTACTACTCAGAACTATGTTATGCACGCTGTTAAGCTACTGAAAATAAATAACATCTTCCTGAACTGTCTAGAAGCTCTAAAGCTGCTTAGGTCGCTACAATATTATATCTTTGTCGTCTATTCAAGTGACAGCTTTCAGAGAGCTTATACTCCCACACTCCCGTAGACTTTTCAGTTAGACTTATAATCTTTTATACTGATTCTAAACCTGTGAGACTTTTATAGCAGTTTGATTTATCTTTATTAATTCGATAAATTAGTCCAATCAGTAGGCATCACTATTAAGTTTTATTATCCTGTCCATCCACTTCTGTTCTTATTTAAATTGTAAATTCATTATTATGTTAAGCAAAGGTGTAGACTATAAAACATTAAACATATCACATTTTAATAAAGATAAGAAATTGCTGTATTAATTGCTGTAAAGATGAGATGAGATACGTATTCAAAACATCAATTCTAACCATTTCAATGCGGACGGGAAATCTCTGATACGGAATGAAATGTTTTGTGTAAATGTATTTCCCTTCCACGCGTTCATTACTGCTATTGACAGCCAACTGGGGAATGAATTCAGACTATCTTGTCAGGCTTAATACGCTGCTTGACCCGCTTCGCCACTAATCCGACTAATAGCTAATTAATTTGCCAGTTTTCCCCACTGGAGAATAATTCATACTAGTGATTGACGAATGAAGATGTGTTCACTATTCAGTCTTGTCTTGGCTCCCGCTATATTAGGTACTTTACGGGCACGTAGTCGGGTGTTTTCAGCGTGATTGATGGCCGTGTGTACAAGATCTGTGAAGGGGACAAATGAATGGAGCTTCCTACTCCTACGTAACACGTTTTCGAATACATTATATTACGAGATTCGGAAAAGCTGTTAGTCCCTTTAAGACTTAATTTGGTGCGCCGCCTGTCGCAAACTAATGAAAAAATATGAGTCTACAGTCGTCTGCCTGACGTGACGGTCGCTTTATTAACTTACAGAAATTGCGCAATTATTCGTTTAAAATGCTACAGCATTTTTAATTTTAATAATGTGTTGACGATTTCTGTCAACAGGAACCAGAAATTAATACGCGGCCTTCATAGATTCATAAATGCACGTTACTTCTAACAGAATGGACCGTAAAAATGCAGTAAACTAAAGTCGATTTGTCACCGATAAAGGCCATTGCTATAAAATCAACAGGCGTTAATTTAATACACAACATAGGAAATCGTAAAGCTGGCCATAATTAGTTATGGTTCATTAACTCAAAGAAATTCTTGAGTGGTTCTTGCGTGATGGGAACTAAAATATTTTTCCTTTTGCATAATTAAGAGTGGGCAATGAACATTAACAATACGTTTCTAAGTTCAGGGCTGTATTAAATCATGGTGACGAAAGAACGCCACGTTTTCAACGACCACGTTGAAAAGAGACGACGACTTACTACTGCTATTAAAGTAACTTAATAACTTCGTTTAATTTAATTCGTAGCTTTGTGAAACATTAAGAATTAATCTGGCAAAATTACCAGGATTTTGTACGAGAAATGGTCTCATTACAGGAATCCCGCACAGAGCGCTCGACTTGAGTTTTACAAAGTCGCTTAATAAAGCGTTGGATAACTAAAAAAGTTTACGTTTTTAGATGTAAATGTTTGTAATCATAAAGTGGTTAGTTTTACAGACCGTTTCATTTAAAATTAGAGAGCACATTCTGTAATCTACGTAGGTATACATTATTACGTGGCTGTAAATATTGCCGCCCACATTGTTAATCTTACAAATCTTAATCTTCGTCTTTATGCATGAAGTAGGTATTTTGGATAAGCGCCACTTTCTATACCTACTATTGTTTATGTAGATTAATGAATCAATAGTCCACGCTGAGAACAAATGGCTTCGTCAAGTCCCAACAATGTTGAGAATTGAGATGGAATTAATTTCACTTGTTGAACATCCATTTTAAACTCTAATCTCATCAATATATCATAGAAACTTGTATAACAATATGTAATGTACTGACTAGCTTTTGTCTTTATTTTTTACTAGCGGACGTCCCGCGGTTTCACCCGCGTAGATCCCGTTCCCGTGGAAATACAGGGATAATAAAAAGTAGCCTATGACACTCAGCAATAATGTGGCTTTCTATTGGTGAAAGAATTTTTAAAATCGGTTCAGTAGATCCCGAGATTACCCCTTACAATTTAACAAATATACAAACACACAAACTTTACCTCTTTATAATATTAGTATAGAAGTATAGATAGATGTATTATTCCCAGCAAACATAACATTACGGGTGTAATCCCCGAAGGATTAGGCATAGCTGTACCTGATAGTAAACCCACATTTCGCTACATTCAGTAAAAGGCGAGCCTATTGCCATAGGGCACAAGTCTAGACTCCGTGGCTGATACTCAGAAATTCCTGATGGAAAACCCAAAAACACTTTGCCCGACCCGGGAATTGAACCCAGGACCTCATACTGAACAGTTGCGCTTGAGACCACTAGACCAACGAGGCATTCCCAGCAAATACTGAAGAATTTAGATACGCTGTAGCTACGTGAGAGCGGGAAACGTAAATTCAATAAGAAAGCGTTCGTGAATTCCAGTGTGAAGTAAAATAAACTTATTTCAGCAATTCGTTCCCGACTGTGATGTTTACATCTGCACATTTTTATTTGGAACAGAATATAGTGTGTATAGGTTGGTAGTAGGTACAGTCACGACCACAAATATGTATGCACATAGCGTCTTTTAAAAGTGATTTTCTCCTAAACTCTTGAATTGTAAATTTTATGTAGCTACGAACATACTATTTTGGGGCACATACAATTTTATCTTTACTATCTGTACTTTTAAACTATCTATCTATACTATACTAATATTATAAAGAGGTAAAGTTTGTGTATTGTTAAATTGTAAGGAGTAATCTCGGGATCTACTGAACCGATTTTAAAAATTCTTTCACCAATAGAAAGCCACATCATTGCTGAGTGTCATAGGCTTTTTATCCCTGTATTCCCACGGGAACGGGATCCACGCGGGTGAAACCGCGGGACGTCCGCTAGTTTTAAATAAAATAGAACTCGCTCGCCGTACTCAACCGTGCTTGCCTAGGTTGATACACGGTAATATTATGATATTTATACTGTGGTTGATACGTAGATAGGTGACCACCCATTACATACTGAGTTTCCTCTGTGCCTCGGAAAGCACGTTAAGCCGTTGGTTCCGGTTGTCATTTGTACATCATGACAGACGTTACATGTAGCCAGTGGCCTGAAAGTCTGACGACCAGTCTTACCGACGGGTTTCGTATAAGACAGTGTCAACTGGGTTGTGGAGCCGTGTAGGTCAGATAGGCAGTCGCTCCATGTAAAATACTGGTATACAGCTAGCAGCTGCATCCAGTTAGACTGGAAGTTTTTTTTTTTTTTTAAACGTTGCCATACACTAGGAATTTCTCCTGTATCGTGGGTGCGTTCACAAACATTAAACTCACATGCACAAACACACCCAGACCCGAAACAACTATCTGTAGGCCATACAAATATTTGTTCCGTGCGGGGTGCGAACCCGCGACACGCAGCGCAGCAGTCCAAGCGCTC